>CM059625.1:3749608-4999477 GCA_030435675.1 Steinernema hermaphroditum
ACCGCGGTCTCTAGATGTACTGTTAAGTCCAGACCTTGTTATGTGCCTGTTCAGTTAACCCACACAACTTATATCCGATTTTCATGTCTAACTTCTAACTCACGAAGCGCTATGAAGATCTAGTCGCTTCCTTCCTTAATGGGCACCTCAGGTCAACAAAAAACTAACATGAAGCTTGAACTTGCTTGTCCCCTTAAAGCCATTAATCCAGCACCGGTTCGCCCACCTCAGACAAAGAATTCGCCTTCTTCCGACGGAACCTGTTCAATTGATTCAGCAAAAAATTATTGGATTTCCCGAGAAATTCATTGAAACGAAACTGAATCGCTCACTCTATTAAGGTGAATTTCCGCAAAGCTACGAAACGGTGTAACGATAGATTGATTCTATTTCAATTTATCAGTTCTATTGTGAGGTGTAAATTTTTGATCCCTAAAGTGTCATCCCTCTCCTTCGCGGTTGGGCGGAGGTACATGCATATGGCTCCTCCACACACATCTAATAGGATAGCGGAGCAACAGCACCGTTTCCGAAAGGGAAAGGGCATGATTTTAAATTACACTCGACGCACTCAGCCAATGAATCCTGATTGCTGAAACGCTTTTTTGCCTCACACAGGGCAGATCCGTTCGCGCATGCGGTCTGTTCAAAAACTTGTAACACCGAGGCGACACCTCGCCTCCTTCGCCCTGATCGGTAAACCGCGCCGACGATGCGGTGACGCGTGACGTCATCAGCGTTATCAGAACGCTCCTCGTCGGATGTGTGTTAGTCAACATATGCGATTTTAGTCAAACTAGCGGCCGGTGGTCGCGCGCGCGCCCTCGCTTCAATCGTCTCTGAATCAGCGCACACACAACACAACAACGCACACCACTTTCGCCCCGGCGGCAACTCGACCGTTGGCGAGTCAAGGTTGACGTTATGCATCTTAGTGAAAATGTTTGTCCTATCAGAGATCGAATCTCGGCGACTTCTGTGTCAACGCAACGGTGCCGGTGGCCGACGCGCGAATGGAAAGTGAAAAGTTAAAGACGCCAATTTCAGCGAGTGCACAAACGCGCTGAAAAAATTCATAAAATTCCGATCGCACCGTCGAGTCACGCCTTTGAGGGTGTTGGAGTTCAAGAGGAATTCCACAACACTTGTATCGCTGCGAGTTCATTCAAGAATGGCAACAGTAAAAACGAAAAAAAAAAAATCAAACAGCAACATTGAAACTTTGAGGGATTCCCATCCCATTCTTGGAGATTTTCCACGGGGATCAAGTTACGCGGACATTCGATATCCCTTCTGAAGGACAAAGAAATGAATTTACTTTGCTTAAATATTTAGATTGTTCAAAATGTTCCCAGGGATATTCCCGACGCAAATCAGTTTTATAAAGGACGTCAGTAGAATATATATTACAGTATAATACAAATACAACAGGAACTACATGTGCTAAGTCATTGTTTTTTCAGCCATTAGCGTTGTATGGTCGCTCACAACGATGATGTTTACTGTAGATGGTTCCTAGCGATTAGATTTAGGGGAGATTTTAGTTCGTTGTTTTTGCTAGTTCTTTGCATCATAAATTGACTGATAGCACTAGAATACTGTTCACGAAATAAGACCAAAGAGGATGTAGGAGGAAAAGCGGCGATTGACTGATTCCTGGCATGTCCACTGGACGCATCATCTACCCATGGCACATAACTGTAACACTCGGTTGCTCACTCTTTTGTGCTTCGGTAGCCCATATGTAGCTCGATTTCCGCGTGCAAAAACGCAACAGCTATCCTATTTATGATAACGGTATAGGCATAATAAGTATACGAACAGGATTTCAGGAGGTGCCTATTTTGTCTTGGACAAAGACTGATTACCAGCTCTCAAACATATTAAGGTCTTGTCATATCTCTCCCGAAGTCTTACGGTATTCACATACATTCAGAGCTAATTGTCCTGGCCATGATTACAATACTTTCATTTCATTTTTTTATTTGTTCATACTACCATATGTTACACACTGCTCTTGTGATCTACCAAAAGTTTCATCCAATTCGCTGAGTAAAAGTGTGAAGTGACGTCGTCATCTTTATAGCCCGCTTTTTTCCTGTTGGATCTTATTTCATAAGTGCTGAATCATGATATCGAAGCTGTCCAAGCGAGACCGGATCATAGTAACTGTTTGGAAGCGAGCTTGTTCTCCTCCCATATCTGGGGAGTGGACGTAATTTTTTATCTGATGACACATCGAACATAGTTGGAACAAGCGAAGAAGTTATTGTTGTCATACAGCCTTACGAACGGCGTGCGCATTCCGGCGTCTTCTTCAGCAGCAGCATCTTCTCCACCTCGTCGCGCCCTCCCCCTACTTCCCATCCTCTCCTCCCCTCCCCGTTTAAAAGATTATCGGCCATTGGATATTTCGACAGTGCGCGCTGCTATAAGGAGATTATCGCGCTGTTACAAAGCGGTTTTTTATGAAAAGATCGAACGGTCACTGCAGGAATGGAAAGTGCGCTTTTCCGAAGAGTGCATGGGCAGTTCGCCGAGCAGATTACCTTTTGTGAAATGATGCGATCCCCATGCCTTACCCGCCGTTCTACGCCTCCCCCGCTCAAGGCGCCATTCCATGACATTTTTTGCAGACTTTTAACTTTCGTTAATTGCCTTTGAGCGTGACGAGGGTCCCTCCCCCTTCCCCGGTTGCCCTCAGACGGTTGAGGTTCGACCGTGCGAGCGAGTGAAAGTGGGCGTCCGGTAGCCGGCCTGCCGACCGGGAAGATTCTTCCGAAAAAGGAAGAATGTGCGCGACAAAAAAGGGAAGAAGCGACATTAGGTCTTTTGCTGTTGGCTGGAGCTGCAGTGGGAGGGGCTAACACCAAAGGGGTATCATTCAGGTTCTCTCCCCCTACGACGACTCCCCTCCGTCAACAGCTCGCCCTTCGGGTCCCCCTCTACACGCCCCGCACTCGCCACGCTGAACCCACTCACTCAGAAACCCGGAGAAGGGCAGCGTACCATGGTTCGGCAGGCTTCTGGAGGGTCTAAGCCTCGTTCAGTCGTTATTGCAAATTTCCGACTTGTCTTGTCCGAGAGTAGCCATCCTGGTTCGCGCGACATAAAGTCGCGGCGGCTAGCAAAGGCGGAGAAGAACGAGTCTTCTCTCCGTTATCCATACCAATCGCTCGTGGAGATCTCGGCTTTTCGAAATTGTATTCTTTCTGCGAGTCTCCGAGACGTCGCCATCCATTGTACCTGTTAATTAATCGCTTTTTCTGCTCCAGGCCGTCTCCGACCATGGTATCCGGCCGACCGGAAGCGCTCTTCGCGGCGCTTTTGGTGGTCGTCACCCTGGCGGCGACTACGATAGCTGCTCCGGCGGGCGGTTTCCCCCCACAACAGATTTGTAAGTTTTCTTTTTTGTACAGCTCCTTTTAACACCATACGACTATAACTGTTAATTCTCTGTTATTGGCTGTCATAACGGTTCAATAAGTTAACAACTATGTCAAACGATGGGTTGTTTATCACCAGGACGAAAATGTTTTATAGGCCATGTTAGGCAACCGATCCAGTGATATAATATGTAATAAGTCCTTGGGGCAAGCGCACACTAAACCAGTTTCAATTGTCGGTTCTCTCCTTGTTCAAGGGGCTTAGTTCAGGGGATAGCAAAACTCACTCTCTTCGCGCCCGGCTCTCCTAACGTAGTACAAATGAAACATTTTGTGACATTGACGCGCGAGCCTCTTGAAGTGTTCCTATCGCACCTCAATGACAGATTCGCACCTGTAGCGCCACTCAGGGCGCCGCCGAATCGACAAGTTATGAAGTCGATGACGACTTGTCGAAAGTCATCATGCAAAATCAGGCGCAAGCAACAGCAATTGCCGCCTTGTTACAGTCGTCGGCGGCTCTCTTGTGTTCTTTTTTGGGAACTGTACACGCCTGATAAACAAAACTTGTTCGTTGCTCATTCCTTTCCCACCTGCTCGCCACCGCCCCGTCACCACTCAATGCCTATCAATGCCAAAAATCAGATCATGCTCAGGTGACGTCGCCTGGAAGAAGAAGAGCGATGTCTTATGAGTGGGAAAAACAAAACAAAATGAAACGGTTCGTGCACTCGCGCTACTGCCGCCGCCACCACCGTTGTTCTGCCCGACGGGTTCGACAAAAACACCTCCTGCGCGCTTTACGCCTGCCCGTTTAAGGTGTAACAAAGGAGAATGCGCAAGCGTTCAAGTTTCGGCCGCAGCCCGAGCGTCTCAACTTGATTGTTACCCAATTTGATTAAGATTTCAACTGTTTTTCAACACCCCCCACTCCGATGCGTGCTGAAACAATGCGCTGTCGAGCGAAAGCGGAAGAGGTGGCGAACGTGAACCTGCACGCAACCCGCAATGAGACATTGATGAAGAAAGGGAAAAGAGTGAAAAAACGGTTGAGTGCGATGCTGAAACGGGATCGGTTCGCCCTGCAGGGTGGAAGTGTTAAACCGATCGGATGCGAGATTCATCGCTCTCGCGCGCTCATTATTCATCTCCATTTCGACTTCTCCGTTCACTTTCGCTCTCATCTATCTTCGTCGTTGTCTCTTTACGCAAATATACTTGATACCCGCGGACTCTCGATTGCCGCAGGCGCTGAACGCGATTTCGACAAAGTTGATCGCTCTGTTTTCCTGAAGAAGTGAAACGTCATTTTCTCTCAAAAAAGTGACGCATTTGGCGAGTCGTTTATCGACGTAGCGCCCTCCATTCACATCAAGGGAGTGCCCCTCAATGAGTCATGCTTCATGGAATGTGAACATAAACAGCCGCTTCCTTTTGTATGCGAAAAATTCTTTCTAATTATGCCGAATTCCAGTGTTTGGGGTGTGAAGAGCGAAAAGTCAAGACAACGGGGCGGCGGCCGCGTAGAGACGCGCTGTCAATTATATGCACTTCTGTGTTTGCTACGCTGCGAAATCGAGTGACATTGAATGAGGAACGAATAGTCAAAGATCGGCGAAGTTGTGCGTCGATGATGTTCAATGCGGGGCAACGTTTTTAGCGCAATTCGATTAAAATAGTAAAGATGCCGAGAGTGAACGTCTGAGAAAGTTCAACGGTCGGAATAGTGTGTCAGGGACGGTGGCATCTGGCGAGGATTAGCGAGCGGATTATGGTCAAGATCACACTATGAAAATACTTTACAATGCAAAAAGAGCTTACTCGTTTTTGCTTCAAAAATAAAAAAATATTCCCCACAGTAAGGTTCATCCATCACACTATTCAAGCAGTGTATGATTGAACAGACAAGTCATGCAAGGATCTCGAATAGTCTTGATATCTATCCCTTATAGGCATTCATCAAAATGATCATTCCGGCATAGAATGTATCAAATTGTGTAGCAAAATACTGAATGTTCGAGCCTCCTAATGGGTTGATCATATCGCATTTTCCATTTGCTACATAAGATCGAAACTGAGCCGTTGTTGTAAGCAGGAAGTTGATAAACACGTCTCTCTACTGCGACCTGCTGCAACAGCGCAACATCAATTAATCACTGCACCTAAGCGATCTTCAACCCAAGTGCAAAATCATTTTTTTTTCAAAACACAAATGGTGACGACTTTTTCACGAAAACAGGTTTTGGGGTCTTCTTTATTTCCACTCATCCTTTTTATTATGTCATCAGGTCATCTATATGATCGCTACAAAATAAATTTGTCTCCACTAAATCGATGACTAATTCATCGCTTCTTTTCAGCATGTCCCGACAACAAGATCTTCGCCTATGTTAACGGAACCGAATTCGATCGAACGCCATACATACACACATCGATCGTGGTCGATTCTCTACAACAATGTATCCTGAAATGCTTCGGAAATCACTTTTGCTACTCCGTCAAATACGACGAGAAGATTGAAGACACTTGTACGCTCTACTACTTCAGCGGATACAACTGCTCACACAAAGAGCTCGTGCCCATTGAAGCAATCAAGTACACCGGACGCGCGCTCACCGTCGACTGCTTGAGATGTCCGGCGCTTGGCGAGTTCGGTAAGGTGTTTAATTTCTGGAACACTCCATTCAAGGCATAATTAGTCTGCTGGCGGAAATTGAGTCAAGTACTAACTCTTGTGGGAACTAGTGTTTCACAACGAGACCGGTCTAGAGACAAGGGTATCTTGAGATCTTGACAGCTTCAATAGATCCTCTTGTTCACCGGTTTGAAGGCCAATTTTGTAATGCAAAAACTATAAGGCAGCCATCGGGCCGATTATAGCATCTATTCGATTCCAGTCCTTGTTCCAGATCAGTACCAAAAGATACATGCGAAAGGGCATGGTTTGATGTTTGAACTGGAATATCTTATAACGCCCAATTTTCGACGAGAAAGTAGAGAGGTAATAAGAAGCATTATCCTACTTTGAGGTTTACCGTGAGCAGAAACAAGCATTCACCTTTCGAGGAGGGTAATCTGTGACTGAGTCGAGTATGTACTTTAGAATCTGTCGCTTGGTGAAATTGACAATCGTCAACGTATTTTTCTGGGAAGTGCAAGTGTTATAAAGTGGACATTTAAATCTGTAGATTAGTTCCACATACTTTTATACTGATAGCATTTTTAACTTGAGCTTTCCGTTTCAGTGACCCCACCTCCCAACGGTCAGATCGAGGCAACGTTCCTTGTGAAAGGCGTTGGCAAGATCACCCAAAACGAAAACGTTGTCGAGGGTAATGGAGTTCCTAACGTAACGGACACCACCGAAGAGGAGCGCAAGAAACAACAAGAAGGTACTAAATCGCAGCTTACCCCCGGAATTTGTTTTATTATTCCTGTATTTTCCGCACATTTAGAGTTAAACGCTGCAAAGGGGAACGTGTCGGAGAACAATCTGTCAGTCGACTCTGGGATAACAACAACAGAGTCAACGCCTCGAAAACCGGAAGGTGAAGAAGAGACGACCACGACAGCGGCTGCGGCCACTGAGGAAACGACCCAAAGTGCAACTGAAGGTTCAGCGATCACAAACGAACAACCGTTCGTCACCAGTGATGAACGTTTAGGTGCGCCCGTGGAGAGTACGACGCTGTCCGTGGAAGAAACAACAAAAACAGAAGAAGTGGTAACGACGCAAGGTCAAGAAGGTAACGGAATGATGTGCTAATGAGAATTGGCTAATGCGAACAACATAACAGAAACGTCGCAAATTGGAGAAGTGACGACCGCTGTTCCTGAAGAACAAGGTGAAACTAGTTTGCACTGCGCGTGTTTCTCAAAAAAGCAGATTTAGTGACGTCTACAGCGGTCGAAACAACAATAGAAGTGGAAACAACAACTGAAGGTGCGCGATAACAAAGTGACTCTTCTTTCAAAAGTTCTGTTTGCAGGGGCTCAAACTTCGGAAGCTGTTGAAACGACTACTTCTGCTGCAGAAGGTCAAGGTAGAGTTCTCGTTTGCTTTCCCAGTGATCAAACTACAAAGAATGAGAGCGTACATCTAACATTATCTAACAAAACTGAAAATACTAAATCTGATGCGTTCAGAAACGGTAACTGTATATCTGAAAGTTGCTGAAGCTACTGCTCCCACGCACCTTCTCGAGGGAGGTAAGGGACATTGAAAAGCTTCAACTGACTTAAAAAATCGTACATAGTACTAGCAGTGTGCTAACCAAAGAATGATAGAGCTAGTCTCAAAGTTAATACCATTTGATCGTTGATGATATTTCTAGAAATTCCCGTGACCACCACCTCGGTGACACCCTCCGAAGGAGGTAGCGTTTGTTATATATCATAAAAGCTAACCAGCACGATATAGAAACGGAAATTGTGGGTGAGACCGCAACATCTGTCATACCCTCACAGGGACCTGAGGCTGGTAGAACTACAGAAATACCAGCTGAATCTACAGCTCAACCTTCAAAAGAAGGAGGTAGTACTCGCTTAGCTTATTCTTTTTTTTTCGCATTTTTTGATGAGATCTTCTATCTTGAAATACTATTTCTCTAGAAACTGGAGCGACTGAAGCTGGCGAAACTATTGGTCCGCCACCCCCACCAGAAGGTAGACACTGTTGACATGTAATAAGGGGTAGTATGGGCTTGCAGAAACCGAGTCTCCAGAGGGCACAGCCGCTTCCGAGTTAGCTGTTGAAAGCACAACTTCAGTTTCTCAGGGGGGAGGAGTTCCTGGAGTGGTCACAACTGGCATGCCTTCCGAAGGTCCACCAGAGGCTGCCACATCAGTTGTTCCTCCCAAAGGGGGTTGTAATTTTGCACACATATATGGGCTGACTAGGGTTTTGTAGAAACTGAAGCTCCAACTGAGGTTACGACGCTATCTGTTACTGAGGCATCAGTTGAAACAACTGCTCCAATTCAGCCTTCAGAGGAAGGAGGTACCGTGTGACTAACTGCTTCTTTCAAATTCTTTTATTTTTTCAATCATTTTTTTTTTATTTTCATTTTCTCGCTTTCCTCTCCATACGCTTCTAAATTATTCTCATCTAGAAACTAGCACTTCGCCGCCGGCTGAGGGCAGTTCTTCTGTCGTTCCTTCGACGGGAGGTAATCGTGAGAATATTAGAATAGTAGTGTACCATGTATCCATAGAAAGCGAGGCTCCGGCTGAAGCTACTACGACTGAGGCTGCTTCAGAGGCACCGTCGGAGGGCGCCACCACGGCTTTGCCCACAGAGGGTATCAACTTGTATCTAGGTGAACTGGGTGACTGTTAATTATCTAGGAAGTGAGGCTCCTACTGAGATAACAACTGCCGAGGGAGCTGGTGAAACTACTGGTCAACCTTCAGAAGAAGGGGCTACTTCACCTGAGGGTGCCTCAGAGGCTCCATCGGAGGGGGCCACTACGGCTTTGCCCACAGAGGGTATCAACTTGTAACTAGTAAAATGGGTGACTGCTACTTATCTAGGAAGTGAGGCTCCTGCTGAGGCAACAACTGCCGCGGGAGCTGGTGAAACGACGGGTCAACCTTCAGAAGAAGGAGCTACTACAACTGAGGGTGCCTCAGAAGCTCCATCGGAGGGGGCCACTACGGCTTTGCCTACAGAGGGTATCAACTTGTAACTAGTGAAATGGGTGACTGTTAATTATCTAGGAAGTGAGGCTCCTACTGAGATAACAACTGTCGAGGGAGCTGGTGAAACTACTGGTCAACCTTCAGAAGAAGGGGCTGTTACAACTGGTGCTTCAGAGGCACCAGCCACCACTCAGCCGGTTCCTGCAGAAGGGGTATCAGAGACTACTGCTCAGCCAGAAGCAGGTACTGCCCTAAATTTCGCAGAGTGATGTGCTGCTTCTACTCTTTTTTATTTTTGCCTTTACTTTTGAATTTACTTTTGGATTTGCTTTTCTTTTGCTAAGTTAAAACATTTATATAGAAACTGCACCTCCTGAAGTCACTGAAGCAGCTTCTTCAGCTGTACCTTCAGAAGGAGGTAGTGTATAGTAAAACATCATAAGATGATAGTGTTGTCTAGAAACGGAAGGGTCTACTGCCGTGTCTGGTTCAGAGGGACCCACAGAGACTACAGCAGAAGTTCACCTGGAAGGAGGTACTTCCACCGTAATATTTTTATGGATGAAGGGATGTGTTACAGTCACTGAAACGGAAACTCCAGTTAAGAGTACTACAGAAGCTCCCGTTTCTGGGGAGACTTCAGAAACTACAGTCTTGCCTTCAGAAGGTGAAGGTTCTGGTAGTGAAGTGCCTTCCACTGAAGCGCCAGTGCAGTCGACCACTCCAGAAGCTGTAACAGAGGGGCCAGCTGAGACTTCTGGTTCAGTTCAGCCTTCGGAACAAGAAGGTACATCGCTTAATATAACCGTTTGGCGTGTGCTTCTTAAACTCATTTTTTTACGGCCTTTTTTAACCACTTTTTGTTTATTGGGCAAAACAACTTTCTCTAGAAACGAGCACTACTGAAGCTGCTACAGAGGCTCCCACCTCAGTTGAACCATCCGTGGGAGGTACTGGTTATTTTTTGCTTAAAGTTCAGCAAAATTCTGCACTATCTAGAGAGCGAAGCTCCTACTGAAGGGGAGGCAATTGAAAATACGGAAGCTCCGGCTGAAACGACAGCTCCGCCTTCAGAAGGCGAAGTAGCCACGTCTGCTTCGGGGGTGCCAGAAGAGGGCAGTACTTCACCTGGTCCTCTAGAAGGAGGTATTATCGTAAACATAAGCATATTTTGAAGCTAAATCACAGGAGAAGAAGCTACCGGCGAAACCACCACGCAACGGCCAGTTACTGAAATACCGTCCGAGTCGGCCAGTTCGGTGCAGCCCTCGGAAGGAGAAGGTACCGTGCTAATGATAACAGTCTGTAGTGTGCCTTTAATTTCCTAAACGCTTATTTTGTTTTTTTTCGCTGCCTAAAATCATCAATTTAGTGACTGCGTCTGAAGGTACTGAGGCAGCCACAACGCCCGTCCCATCAGAGGGAGGTACTATAGGTCATTCCTTTGAAAAGGCTTAAAAAATTTTATCTAGAAGGCGGGGTTTCTACTGCCACTGGTTCCGAAACCCCAGCTGAATCTACTACTCCGGGTGTTCCTCCAGAGGGAGGTATTGGTACTTAACGCACACAAATGAGTAAACTTTTGGGTTTTAAGAGAGCGAATCTCCAACTGAAATTCTGACCGAAAGTACGGTTGCACCTACAGAAGAAGAAGGTGCGACCGCCGAGGTTGCTACCACAGAAACGTCCACTGAGTCAACTGCCAGCCCAGAAAGTGAGGCTCCCAGTGAGGGAACGCCAACGACAGCTGAGGCATCGGAAGTGCCTATAGAGAGCACAACTGAAGCTGTGCCTACAGAGGGAGCAGCTGAGATTGAAGCTCCAGTAGTTCCTCCGGAGGGAGGTATTAGTACTTTGCTCACACAAATGAGTAAACATTTGGGTTTCAAGAGAGCGAAGCTCCAACGGAAATCCCGACCGAAAGCACGATTGCACCTACACAGGAAGAAGGTGTAACCGGCGAGGCTACTGAGGCAACTGCCACCCCAGAAAGTGAGGCTCCCAGGGAGGAAACAACGCCAGCTCAGTCTGAAGGGCCTGTCGAGACAACGACTGAAGTTGTGCCTACAGAGGGTGCAGCAGAAACTACAGCTCCCCCTACTGAAGGAGCAGGTACTGAAGCGAAGCAACTAACCCTTTTTTCGTTCCCCTTTTTTGCTTTTTTCATAAAACAAATCTCTAGAGACAACAACTACTGAGGCTGTCGAAACGACAACTTCTGCAGTCGAAGGTAACCATGGGGAAAACTGAAGAAAAATTGTAAATATTATAATATAGAGAGTGAAACTCCTCATGAAGCTGTTACGGTAGGGGGTCTAGAAGGAGCTGCTAAAACAACGCCAACGACTCCAGCGGAAGGAGGTTTAATAACGTATCAAATAAGCGGGTAAAAAGCAGATTTACAGCAAGTGAAGTACCAACATCAACGGCTCCCTCTGTGGAACCGGCTGAGAGCACTGTCCCACAAGGTATTGAAAATGAACAAATGAGATGAAGTTGGTTTATAGTCACCGAAACTTCTGCGGCTGAGACAACCACTCAGGCTGCGCCTTCAGAAGGAGGTAAAAACGCCGGTTACAGCTAGTTTGCAAATATTAAGCAGAATCTGAGGCTCCCGTCGAAGGAAGCACACCACCTGAGGCTTCAGAAGCACCGGCCGAGACTGGGGGCCCGGAAATTTCAGGTACTTAGAAGATGTAGAAAAAACTGCTTGCACTTTTTGGCTTCTTAACATTTCGATTTTTCATTTTTTTGGGCGGCGCTTTTTCTATGACGTATTCTATTCAGAAACTCCCGTATCGGCGGAGGTCACAAGCCCAGCTGTTTCGACAGAAGGAGGTATAAGATTTTACAAAAATCAAGCAAATTTCTGTTGCAGAAACAAATGCTCCCATAGAGGAAACCACAACATCTGGTCCTCCTGAAGGACAAGGTACTATAAAATAACAGTGTGCCTTAACTTATCTATTAATTTTTAAACTCCAAAACGAACCAAAAGATTTTGAAAACATTGAGACTATTTAGAAACGTCTCCAAGTTCCGAGGCGACAACTCCCGTTGTAACCGGAGAAGGTACTAAGCTTCAGATATTTTTAATGGTTTGGGCGAAAATTTCTAGAAACAGAGGCTTCGACTGAGGGAACAACAGCTGCGTCTGAGGGTCCAAGTGAGACTGGCGCCACTGAAGCACCTACAGGAGGTACCAGAAGCTCTTGAAACTGAGGGTGACCGTGTTTATAGAAACGGAGGCACCGGTTGGGGAAACTACTTCAGGGGAGGTGTCTGAGGGTGCTCCTGAAACGACACCGTCGACGGCAGCAGGTAGGGTAGTAACTGATTGCTGTATTTTAACTGTTAGCTCTTTTACTTTTTTTGCAAAGTATTACCGCTATGCTTATCGTTCGAAAACAATCTAACTCTGTAATTCAGTGACAGCTGCGGCTGAGGTGACCACCGAGGCAGCACCTTCAGAGGGAGGTACTCGCATGAAACATAACAATATGTTTCAAATCAGGTCTTATAGAAACTGAGGCTCCTGTTGAAGCAACAACAACAGCCGCTTCTCCAGCAGAAGGAGGTAGCAAATATTGGGCCAGATAAGGGGCAAACCACACTTTATAGAAACAGAAACAGCTCCGGTTGAAACAACAACGGCAGCGGAAGTTTCTGAGGGGCCAGCAGAGACTACGCCGTTCCTTACAGAAGGAGGTACTGTACTTCTCTGAGCTTTTTTGCAGTTTGAAGCATGAGCGGTATTTATTTAGAAACTGGACTAGCCATTATTCACGAGGTACCGGTTCCAACTGAGACTACAGTTGGAGGTAAATATAATAGTTTAATTAACTGGTTGTAAAGTAGCATCTAGAAACCGAGGTGCCGAGTGAATCCACAACTCCTAGTGTTCCTTCTGAACAGCAAGGTACTGTGTACTGTGATTGCGACCGAAAACTATCTAAGCGTTCATTCTTAAAACCGAACTGAACACTTTTCTTCAGAAACTCAACCAACTGAGGTTGTTGAGACGACGACTCATAGTGAAATACCTGAAGCGGAGACCGAGGCTCCCGAGTCTACAACCGCCGGGGGAGAAGGTAGTTCGAGTGGTTGCTAATGAGAGTATAAGATCCTACTAATATGAGTGCTGTGACATCGCTTACATCTCTTATTGAAAATCAAACAGCTGATAATTTAGAAAGCACTGCCGAAATTGCTCAGACTGGTACTCCACTTAGCGTGGCTGAGGGAGGTATGAAGTAAACTTAGAATTGTGTAAGACCCGAAAAAACGAGTTGTAGAGAGCGAGGCTCCGGCTGAGACCGCCACTCCGGCCGGCACTGAGGGGCAAGGTATAAATAGTATTGAAAATAAAATGTAAAATGATATGGTGGATGCCATGGAAACTGCCTAATAAATCAGCCTTCTTATTTTCTATGGCAAAGACGACAAAACAACCTCTCTTTTGTAAATAATTGCAATTGCTAACTCAACCCTTTCTTTAGAAACAACCGAGTCTGCTACTCCTGCTGCCACAGAAGGCCCATCTACCGAAGGTATGTCATTCCTTTCAGCTTCATTTAGCGCATCGACGCGGTGTTTCTTTAGGAGAGCAAGAAGCCACCACTGCCAAAACTGAAGAAGGCAGGTTTTTAATCGGTTTTGCCATTACTTTTTTTCTTTGGTTTCAGAAAAACCCTCGGAAAGTGAAGTGACGACGGCTGCTCCGGAAGGTTGATCAGTGATCCTTGGTCAGGATGTGATGTTATTTTTAGGTTCTGAAAGCGCGACTTCGCCATCGGGTGAGATTTTGGAGTCAACAACAGGTAGCGTCAACTTTCGCATTCACCGTTCCACATCGGCGCTTCGTTTTTAGGTGGTCAGGAAGCCACGACGGCCGCGCCATCCGTCGGAGAACAGGAAGACTTTACAACGACGGCAGGTTCGTTCTTGCTGGCATTTTTTCACTCTCCAGACGAACGCAATGGTCGCCTGTGGGCAATATATATCATTCGTAAACACGCAATCGGGGAAGTGTTTGTTGCGTATCAGCGCGCCGCCGCTCGTAACCATCATTTCTTATTTTCGACGAGTTGCAAGAAATGATGAATGATACGTTCGAGCGTGGAGCACGTTCCACAAAACAGGTTGCGACGGGGTCCATTTCGACCACCAACGACAACAATGTAGCAATTTTACTGTGTTGACCTCAGTCCACTCACTAATGGTTTTGACTCAAGGTTAAAGAAGCGTGCGTTGAAATTCACTTTGAGGAGCATGAGGTTCAGTGATGGACGGAAGGGAAATTTTTTTTGAAAAGTGAAAGTGCGACGGGGAATGTGTTCTACGACGAACGACAGTCATGACACGCTAGAGTGCTTGAGTTTAATTACCGAAAAAACGAGGTACAATCACGATTTGCATGATTCTCAAGGACGGACTCTCACGAGGCGCCGAGGGAGACGTTCGCGACAAAGGCAGGTGTTCCTTTAAGTGCAAAAACGCGCGAACGCCAAATGTGCGTTCAGATTTGGCTTTAATTATGCATGCGCAAAAAGAACCTTGAATGTTGAAAGGGCACACGAGGTGCAAACCTTGATCTATAACTCTCTAGCGGCACAGTAATTCGTTAGGGTTAGGATATCTCTTTACATTATAGATTTACAAATGTGTTAACATCGATATGCTGCCAAAATAAGGCTGCCCCTATCTGTTCCAAACGGTCCAACTTTCACTGTGGTCTTACTGTAATCGCGGTAGCAAGTCTCTCTTGATTTGAGAGGAAGATTTAACAAGAACAACATAGTACAACAACGTCTCATTCACTAATAAAAATACACAAACCACAGGATGACCGGGAACTCTTTGTTCACATCGTAGTCTCCTTCTTTAGAGCCCAAAGATGAGGAAGAAGCTCCCCATGAGCATGCGAAATGGTCGCCGATTGTACAAAAGAGGGCTTGTAATGGAGCGGTGGCTTTCTTCGCCACGAACGAAATCGACGAAGAAACGAAGCTTCTTCTTGTCAACAGCACCACCGAAGAAAATGCAAACGAGTGCGCACGTACTTGTTATGAGAACCACTGCGATGTAAGCGGTTAATATAGACTTTATTCATTGCAAGCTAATATTTTCAGTACGCACATTTCACGCCGACTACTGGGGTCTGTCTGTTTACCGTAAACACCGACAGCGATCATGCGTGCAAGGGTGAAAAGCGTGAATTCACTACCAACTATGTTGGAGACGATAAGGCAGTGCAGATGTCGTGCATGAAGTGCCAGAAGGAGAAGAAAGGTTAGTGTTCTATGATGTAGTGTTTCTTTTATATTGTGAACGGCCGTGAGCTTTCATTTACGCTACCTTAAATTGGCCTGGAGTAAAAGCAAACAGACTGACTTGGACGTATTTCAGAAGAAGTGAAAACTCTCGCCCCGAAGACAACGGAGGAGGCAACAACTGCTTCTAGCACCTTGGCCACGGAAGAAGAGGTGAAGACCACGACGGGAGAGCTCACCGAAGAGGCGAGCACATCTCAACCATTCGTTGGTAGCGAGGAGGCGCTCAACACCACTCCTGAGTCGTCGACTGTCCATTCGGCTGAAGTCAATAGTGAACCGAGTGTTGCTGAATCCGTCGACGAGAACCAACCGACCCACGAGAAAGAGGAACCGGCCGTGACTCAGACGGCTCGACCGCATCAGGTTCCCAAATTGTTCGGCTGTAAGACTTTTACTTCCTTCTGGACACTTGCTTACTTTTGAATGCGTTCAGCGTGCATCACAACTTTCCAAGTCGATGTCGATGCCGATACGACTGGTCTCGAATTTGAGGAAGAGCACAAAATCAACAGTGCCGACCAGTGTGCCGCTCTCTGCTATCGTGACTCGTGCACCAGGGCTGTGTTCGTGCCTACTGAGGACGGTCGAGCTATCTGCAAGACCTCGTACAACCAGAGGGAGAAGTGTGGCACCAAACTGCAGCGCCACTACCTCTATGACACTAATACGACTGTCGTTCTTCAGTGTTTCCGATGTGGTTTGTTCATAAAGACAAAAAGCAGCCATTTAACCGATATATTTCAGTGCCTGACATCCCAATCACCCTTTCACCCGACGCTGCCTACCCAACGACCACCAGAAGGCCACCGACAACTAAAGGCATAACGCAACCGCCCAGTGAAGAAACCACTGCTGGTGGTGAGGAGACCGAACAGCCTAGCACTGAAGAGCAAACTGAGGCTCCGGAAGTGACTACCGTTGGTGAAGTTGAGGCATCTGAGGCTACGACTGTTAGTCCGGCCGAAGAAACTACTATAGAGAGCAGCGAAAGCACAGTTGCTGGCGGAGAAACTGCTGCTACAGCACAAGGAGAAGCAAGCACAACAGCACCTAGCAAAGAAACCGAGAAGCCTACCGAAGCGAGTGCGTCGACTCCAACTGCTACAGAGCAACCTGAGGAAGAAGCAAGCACTACCCTGTCGGAAGAGACCACTGCTGCTTCTGAGACCACTCCTACGGGAACTGAACAGCCTTCAGCTGAAACAAGCACCACCCTTTCTGAAGAAACCACTGCTGCTACCGAGTCCACTCCAGCAGGAACTGAACAGCCCACAGCCGAAGGAAGCACGGCTCCCTCGGAAGAGCAGACCACTCACGTGGCTGCCGAGACCACAAAGGCGACTGAAGGTTCTGTCCCAACACTTGCCCCCAAACCAGAGGAATCCACCACAACTAGTGAAGGTGAAACTACACCGACCGTTGAAACCTCGGAAAGCACAATCGGACAATCCACTCAGGCGGATCAAGAAATCAAGACCACCACAGTTGCTCCAGAGGAAACGACAGAGCACACTGAACAACCCGCGGCTCAAAAGAATGTTTCTACGGCAGAAAAACAACCTCCTCAAGTCTTCGAACGCGGTAAATATCTCGTGTAACCAAGCATCATGAAGAAGCCATTTGTTTAGGTTGTATTATTGATTTCCAAGCGGATCCTCTCGAGCGGAGACCAGCTGAATTCCAGTCGGGCTTCGAACTTACGCTGAACACGAAGACCGCTGCCATTTGTGCCATTAGATGCTATCAGGTATATCCTTAATCGTAAGCAAAACTATATATTCGCTCTAGGACGGTTGCACGGGCGCCCTGTACAACCCCAAGGACCAGACATGTCAACTCGGATATGGTGACCGTCACGTGTGTAACAATGGACCCACGATTAGATTTGTCCAGCCGAATGACACCGTCTGGATTCATTGCGTCAACTGCAGTAAGTGACCGTAGGAGACTGACTTATTCATGGTTCATCCATAGGATTCCACAAACCCGGAGATGGAGGTGTCAACATCGTTGTTGACAGTTCCCGAACTACGGCGGCTCCAGGAGAAACGACAACCTTCGTCAAGGAGCACAACGTTGAAGGGGAAGCTACGACTGTGCCTGTGGAACAGACCGCTGGAACTTCCGCCCCGGCTGAAGAGCCAAGCAAGGAGGAAACTAGTGCGGCCCCAGTTGAGCAAACCACCGCAAGTGCTGCTGCAGAGACCGAAGCTCCAGCAACCACGGAAGCAGTTGGAGAGAAGCCCGTTGAGACCACAGCTGCTCCCGCCGCCGAAACCACTGTCGAATCCAGTGGCGAAGAAACAACTGTGGCAGCAGAGGAAACCACACTCTCAAGCACCAAAGTTAGTGGACAGCAGGCAGAACAAACTACAACTATTTCGGCCGAAACGACAACCGTCCCCGAAGCTAGCGGAGAAGAGCCTACTACGGTATCCACAGCTGCTGAGGAAACCTCAGTACCCACTACAGAAAGCAGTGGAGAGCAACCTGTCGAAACGTCGGCTCCTCCTGCTACTGAGGCCACTTCTGAGCCTAGTGCCAAGGAAGAGAGCGTCGCACCAAACCTTGAGGGAGAAGTGACAACTGTCGAACCAGAGGAGATTCCAAGCCCGACGACCATTGCTGGAAGCGGAGAGGAGCCAGGAAGTACTGAAGCTCCAGCTGCTGAAACTACTCCCGAGTCGAGTGGTGAGGAAGCTGCTACAACGACTAAAGCTGCCGAAGAAACTAGCACTTCTGCTGGAGAAACCGAGGCAGCCACTACTGAGAGCAGCGGCGAACAACCCGCCGAAACAACCGCTCCTTCGGCAGTCGAATCCACTACTGAGGTAGGGAATAAAGAGACCACGGGTGCTCCAAATCTGGAAGGTGAAGTGACTACCGTTGCTTCGGAGGAAACTCAAGGCCCTACAGCTGAAAGTAGCGGCGAAGAACAGGAGACCACTACTACTCCCTTTGAAACCACTGTCGAAGCTAGCGGCGAGGAATCCGCTGCTACCACCGCTGTTGCCGAAGAAACCACTACTGCTGCTACCGAAGCTCCTCTGACCACCGAGAGCAGCGGAGAACAGCCAGTAGAAACCACGGCGATCCCCACGGAAACGACCGTTGAGGCTAGTGGAGAAGAAACAACTGCGGCCCAGAACGTTGAACCCGAAATAACGACGGTTATTACCGAGAAATCTCAAGGTACGACAACAGTCAGTGCTCTTGGAGAAGCCGAGGCTTCCACCTCATCTCCAGCCGGAGAAACATCTGTTTCCGAGGCAAGTGGTGAAGAACTCTCGACGACGACGACCAGTGCCGCCGAAGAAACCACGCCTGTGGTAACTGAAGCGACCGAAGCAACTGTGACCACTGAAAGTAGTGGTGAACAGCCCGCCGAGGTAACCACTTCAGCCTCTGCCGGAACTACTGTGGAATCCAGCGGTGAAGAAACGACCGTTGCGCCGAATGTGGAGGGTGAAGTGACTACTGTTCAAGCGGAAGAGACAAAAGGCACAACACCTGAAAGCAGTGGAGAGGAGCAGATTGCTACTTCCGCGTCTGCTGCCACAGAAACTACTGTAGAATCGAGTGGTGAAGAAACTGCAACGACAAGCAGTCCAATTGAAGAAACTACGACGTTTGTCACTGGAGAGACTGAGCCGGCAGCAACACCGGAAAGCAGCGGAGAGCAGCCAGCTGAAACTACCACTTCAGCTGTGTTGGAAACGACTGCTGAGGCAAGTGGTGAGGAAACGACCGTCGCCCAAAACGTCGAAGGCGAAGCAACGACCGTCGTTCCTGAGGAAACTGAAGGCCCTGCTACTGGCAGTGGTGAAGAGCAAATCGTCACTACTGTACCTCCAGCCGAAGAGACAACTGCTTCAAGTGGTGAAGAAGCAGCTACAACTACAGGCGCCGAGCAAGGTACAACTACACCCGAAGCCCCCGTGACTACTGAGAGCAGTGGAGAACAGACAGTTGAGACAACTCCTGCGTCTCAAGCCGAAACAACAATTGAATCTAGCGGCGAAGAAACGAAGTTAGCACCAAATCTCGAAGCTGAGGTTACGACCGTTGTTCCAGAAGAGACCCAGGGCACAACAGGTGTAGCCGGCAGTGGTGAGGAACCTGAGAACGAGGCGACAACCACTGGTCCAGTTGCCGAAACTACAGTCGAACAAAGTGGTGAGGAACCTGCAGCTACCACCGGTGGTACTCGCGAAGAAACTACGATCGCATCCACTGAACAAACCGAGGCACCTGCTACCAGTGAGAGCAGTGGAGAACAGCCTGAGGAAACCACTACTGCGGCCCCTATTGAAACCACCGTTGAATCTAGCGGGGAGGAAACGACTGTAGCGGCTAACGTCGAGCCAGAAGTGACAACTGTGGCGGCCGAAGAACCACAAAACTCCACAGTTCTTTCTGGTAGTGGCGAAGAAACCGAGGGTACAACCACAGTTCCATCTGAAGCGACCACAGTTACTGAGCACAGTGGCGAGGAACCAATTACCGCATCTTCTGCACCTGAAGAAGGCACGACGGTAGCAGCGGAAACGACAACCGAAAGCAGTGGAGAAGTTGAGGCCAGCACTACTGCAGCTTCCGAAACCACCATCGAAACGAGTGGCGAGGAACAAACCACGACAAGTGCCGCTGCTGAGCAAGCCACAACAGTGTCTTCTGAGCAAGCTGAAGCCTCTATCGCCACGGAAAGTAGTGGTGAACAACCAGCAGAAACCACGTCGGCTCCTACGGAAACCACGGTTGAGTCGAGTGGAGAAGAAACACGTGTGGCCCCCAACCTCGAAGCTCAAGTAACTACAGTTGTACCCGAGGAAACTCAACCCGTAACCACTGGTGAGGGTAGTGGCGAAGAGCAAGAAACCACCGTAGCAGAGACAAGCACTTCTCCAGCCGCTGAAACTACTATTGAGTCTAGTGGCGAAGAAACGACTGCAGCTCAGAACATTGAACCCGAGGCAACGACAACAGTCACGGAAGAACCATCAGTTGGAACAACCGTTGAGAGCAGTGGTGAACAAACCCCTTCAGAGGCCACGGAGTTACCGCAAACTCCGGAAGGGAGCGGTGAGGAAGGCGCGCAAACCACTGCAACCTCTGTCGAGGAAACAACCACGACTGCGGTCGCTGCCGAAGAAACCACAACGGCAACATCCGAGGAGACCAAATCGCCCGCTGTCCCAGAAACTAGTGGACAAGAACCGGAAACTTCCACGCCTGCCGCCGGTGAAACTACCGTCGAAACAAGTGGCGAGGAAACGAGCGTGGCCCATAATTTGGAAGGTGAAGTAACCACCGCTGTTCCCAGAGAAACTGAAGGTCCAGCGAGCACTGGTAGCGGAGAAGAACCGCTGATCACGACTGCCCAACCTGAATCTACGACTGCTCCTGCCGGCGAAACGACGGTTGAATCCAGTGGAGAAGAATCGACCACGACTACCAGTGCTGCCGAAGAAACGACGACTATCGTGACCGGGGAAACAGAGTTTCCAGTTGTTCCTGAGAGCAGTGGAGAACAAGCGGAATCCATCACTACAACTCCTGTGGAAACGACAGTCACAGAGCACAGTGGTGAGGAAGCATCGACCACGGGCGCCGAAGAAACGACGACTGTATTGGCCGAAACAACAACTGTTCCAGCTGGTGAAACTACCGTTGAGTCCAGTGGTGAGGAGGCGACCGGAGTACACAATCTTGAAGGTGAAGTAACGACCATCGTACCTGAAGAGACTAAAGAGCCGTCAGTTACTGAGAGCAGTGGCGAAGAAGCAGGTGCTACTGCTTCCACTGCAGCGCCTGAGGAGACTGGCGAGACAACCACTGAAGTGTCCCATGTGACCGAGGGCAGCGGAGAGCAAGCCGAATCTACGACCTTGTCTGCGTCGGAAACCACCATTGAACAAAGTGGTGAAGAAACAACGACTGTCGCTCAAAACGTCGAACCGGAAGTAACCACCGTTGTCACTGAAGAACCTCATACGGAAACTGTTACCGGTAGTGGCGAAGAGCCTGAACTCACTAAGGCTCCCGCTTCGGAAACGACTGTGACCCCACAGGAGTCCGAATCCGCGTCAACTGTTGAAGGTAGCGGAGAAGGAACAGAAGTGACAACGACTGTGGCTGCGGGAGAAACCACTATCGAGCAAAGTGGCGAGGAGACGACTGTCGCTCAGAGCGTTGAGCAGGAAACCACCACGTTCGTGACCGAGGAACCTCATGTATCATCGCAGGCCGTGACTGTTGGTGCAGAAGCAGCAACTACTGTGACTGCAGCGGAAGCAACCACCGTTCCCGAAGCAAGTGGTGAAGAAACATCGCCCACGGGCGCCGAAGAAACGACGACCGTATTGGGCGAAACAACAGCTGTTCCAGCTGCTGAAACCACCGTTGAGTCCAGTGGTGAGGAGACGACCGGAGCGCACAATCTTGAAGGTGAAGTGACGACTGTCGTGCCCGAAGAGACTAAAGAGCCGTCAGTCACTGAGAGCAGCGGTGAAGAGACAAGCGCGCCTGCTGAGGTCGAAACAACCACAACGACAGCAACGGAATCTACAGAGGCTCCAGTGACTGAAAGTAGTGGCGAGCTCCCGGAGACTACTATTGCACCGGCTGGCGAAACTACGGTAGAATCCAGCGGTGAAGAGCCAAGTGCGGCGCCAAATCTTGAAGCTGAGGTGACCACCGTTGTTCCTGAAGAAAAGCAGGCCTCAACTGTGTCAGCCGAAGAAGTACCATCCACTTCTGCGGCTCCAGCCGAAGGTACTACGTTGCCGGAGTCGAGCGGGGAGGAAACCCAAACCACTATCGCTGCGGCTGGAGAACCAACAGCCGTTTCAACCGCTCACGAGCTGGAATCTAGCGGTGAAGAGGCGACAAAAGCCCCTGAGAGCCAGCAGGAAGCGGTTCAGACGACCACAGTTCCAGCTGAAGGCGCCGAAACAACGCCGACTGTTTCAGCTGCTGAGACCACAACCGTCGAAGCTAGTGGCGAAGAAACTACATCGACTTCCACTGAAGCATCCACCTTCATCCCTACCAGTCACGAAGTTGAGTCCAGTGGTGAGGAGGTGACGAAGCCCGAAGTTGCTGAGGCGACCACTACTGCTACCGTCGAAACCACAGCTGCTGCTGGCGAGACTAGCACTAGCCCCGCTGAAGAATCCACAGCTGTGCCTGCCGGAGAGACCACCGCAGTTGAAGCTAGCGGTGAGGAAACCACCACGGCTGCTGTCGGAGAGCTTGCCGCGTCGACCGCCCACGAGATAGAATCCAGTGGAGAGGAAGTAACGAAAGCCCCCATTAGCCAGTCCGAAAAAGTTGAAACAACCACAGCTCCCAGTGAAGGCGAAGAAACAACGGCGGCTACTGTGGAAAGCGGCGAAACAACTACAGCTTCCAGTGAGGAACCGACAACTGTACCAACCGGTGAGGCCACTGCTATTGAGTCTAGTGGTGAGGAAACGACCACCACTGCCACTGAATCGCCGACCTCTGTCGCTACTGCTCATGAACTTGAATCTAGCGGTGAAGAGGTGACAAAGGTTGAAGTTAGCCACGCTGAGGTCGCACAAACGACCGCCGCACCCGTCGAAGAAGGCGAAACAACGACCGCCCCCGCTGAGCAATCGACGACCGTCCTCGCTGGCGAATCCACAGTTCCCGAAGCTAGCGGTGAAGAAACAACCACTACTCCCGCTGAGCAATCGACGACCGTCCTCGCTGGCGAATCCACAGTTCCCGAAGCTAGCGGTGAAGAAACAACCACTACTCCCGCTGAGCAATCGACGACCGTCCTCGCTGGCGAATCCACAGTTCCCGAAGCTAGCGGCGAGGAAACTACGACTGCATCCAGTGAAGGACCGACTGCCGCTTCTGTTGCCCATGAGGTCGAATCGAGTGGTGAAGAAGTCACGAAGTTAGCTGAGACAACTGCTCCTGTGGGGGTCGTCGAGACTACGACTACTCCCGCTGAACCCGGAGAAACTAAAGCTGCTCCCACTGAGGAACCGACATCTGTTGCTGCTGGCGAAACCACGGCACCCGAAGCTAGTGGCGAGGAAATCACGACTACTCTGAGTGAAGAACCGACTGCGGTTTCGACTGCTCACGAGCTTGAATCTAGTGGGGAAGAGGTTACAAAAGCCCCTGAGAGCCAGACTGAAGCAGTTCAGACGACCACAACTTCTGCTGCGGAAGCTGAGCAAACTACATTTGCTCACGTTGAAGCCGGAGAAACGACTGTCGCCCCCGTTGAAACAACAGTTCCTGGAGAGGTCGCAGAGACTGCTGCTACTACCGCACACGAGATTGAGTCCAGCGGTGAGGAAGTAACCAAGACCGAAGGTGCTGAATCCACTACTGCTGCTCTTGAGGCCGAGACCACGCCTTCCGTTGAAACAACTGCTGCTTCTGTTGAAGAGGCCAGCACCATCTCAACTGCCCATGAGATTGAGTCTAGCGGCGAGGAAGTAACCAAGACCGAAGGTACCGAATCGACCTCTGCTTCTGTTGGGGCTCAGGTTACCACGTCTTCCCTCGAAACAACTGCTGCTCCTGTTGAAGAGGCCAGCACCATCTCCACTGCCCATGAGATTGAGTCTAGCGGCGAGGAAGTAACCAAGACCGAAGGTACCGAATCGACCTCTGCTTCTGTTGGGGCTCAGGTTACCACGTCTTCCCTCGAAACAACCACTGGTCCTGCTGAAGAGCCTAGTGCCATCTCAACAACGCACGAGATTGAGTCTAGCGGAGAAGAAGCGACCAAGGGTCCAGTCAGCGAGCCTGGAGCTGTTGAACAAACTACTGCTCCTGTCGAAGGTGCCGAAACCACTACCGTTGGTGAGACTGCTACTTCATCAATCGCAGCAGTTGAAACCACTGCTGTTCCAGTGGAAGGTGCCGAAAGTACCATTGCTCCCACCGAAGCCGGTCAAACGACTGCAGCTTCTGCTGAAAGCACTGAAGTGACTACTGCTGCCCACGAAGAGCCGACCGTCGTTTCTAGCGCTCATGAACTCGAATCGAGTGGAGAGGAAGTGACACAAGCCCCTATCAGCCAATCCGAAGCTGCAGTAACAACAGCGGTTCCAGTCGAAGCAGGTGAAACAACTACTCCTCCTGCGGAAGCTGCTACACCTACCGCTGCCTCTACGGAGGGTGCCGAAACGACAATCGTGGCTACTGAAACTGGAGAGACCAGTGCTGCTCCCATTGAGCAAACAACAACTGCTGCGGCCGGAGAGACTGGCCTTTCCGAATCTAGTGGCGAGGAAACCACCACCGCTCCCAGTGAACAGTCCACCGCTGCCTCTACAACCCACGAACTTGAGTCTAGTGGAGAAGAGCCTACGAAGATCGAAGGCGCCGAAACTACAACATCTGTGGAAGGTGCTACCTCCGCGGAAACCAGCGTTGCTACAGCCAAAGGTGAAGAAACAACAACCGCTCCATCTGAGAACGTGGAAACCACCGCTATGCCCGCCGAAAGCGCTGTAACTACGACCACTCAGGCTGAGGGTACCACCACATCAGAATCAGAGGAAGCGAGTGAAGAGGAAACACTCGTTACAAAAACGCATGCAGTGGCCGAACAAGGGAAGGCTGGTGCATCTGAAGCCACGACCGAACCCGCAAGCGAGGAAGAGCAAGAGCACAGCACGACGTCATCCAGTTCCGGTCGACCTCTTTCCGTCGGTCTTGTAAAGGGATCAA
This sequence comes from Steinernema hermaphroditum, assembly GCA_030435675.1. Taxonomy (NCBI): domain Eukaryota; kingdom Metazoa; phylum Nematoda; class Chromadorea; order Rhabditida; family Steinernematidae; genus Steinernema; species Steinernema hermaphroditum. Next base: position 3,774,696 of record CM059625.1, read on the forward strand.
GCAGACCAGGTACAAAACCCACTTCTGGGGAAGAAGGCGAGGAAGGTGAAGAGGAAGCCGAATCGACGACCGCTACGGAGCCAACCACAACACTTCCAGCCACCACAGATTTGCCGGAGATCGTCAAAGCTGTATCCCATTTGATCAACGGACTACAAGGCTCGGAATCAACTACTCAAGCCTTCAGTATCGATGAAGCAGTTTCGGACAAGGATGAGCAGTCGTTCATCACTGACTCCGGAAAGAGTGCCGAAATCACCGAACCACGTATGAATGTCCAATACTCATTTGTCCTACATATATCTGCCTTTAGCAACCACCACGTTGGAACCTCCTGTTCAGGCTGTCTCCGATCTTGTGGACACTCTTGGAAGGAACGGTGCTCTTAACGAACTGCTTGGCATCACAACCCCATCTACTCCATCGGATCTTGGAGAAGGTACGTTGATGCGAACACTAGCTGTCGTCCATACCCGTCTCAACATCGTTTACTATTCGGTCTATTAACCATTAATTGCTTTTAGCTATTAACAGACAGTTTTCATTACAAGGGAAGCTGAAACGCCTTCAAGGTAATGATGCCCTCAGCGCAATTAAAAAACACAATTGCGCTGACTTCAACAGACGCGTCTAAATGTTAACCATTGGTCTAGATTGTACGTACGGAAGGGTTATGTTTCTCGCGAAAAAGCTCGACAACGTGGAGTCGCACCGCTTTAACGTTGAAATCGACGTCATTTCAACGCAGCATTGCGCGCAATCGTGCTACGAGCTCGGTTGCACCTATGCCGCTTTCACGCGCTTCCCGCGTCCCGTCTGCCTCATGGAGTACTTCGGCGATCAGAGCCAGAGCTGCAACGCCACGAACACTAACCAACTCCGGTCCGAATGGACGTTTTCGTCGTTCCAAGAAATAGTTGAACTTAGCTGCCTAACGTGCGGTAAGCCGAGTGAAGTGAGGAGTGTGCGAAGCACCTAGATCGTCACTTAGGCACCCGGCTTCACTAACATGTTTGTCGTTGACCTCCACTAACGATAACCTTTCAAAGTCACTAACTATTTTCACCACGTTTTCAAGTTTTCTTTGCAAACAATGTATTAGGACTTTTACGATTATGGTGCATTTAGTGACGGGACAGTTCCAACGCGACACCAACACCGACCATGGACAGGTGGACATCACCAATATCGCGGATAAGGAATCGATGGAGCGAGAAGGACAAGGTGAAATGGCATTCGATTCCGCTTATGTAGTGGGGCTTATAGGTCTGTCGAAGAAATGCAGCGGTCGCGTAGAGTTCCAAACTGTGCCGGTCAAGAGTCTCCCGAGACTAAACATCACCAACGATGTGCCTGCTGTGACTCCAGCCGACTGTGCCCGAAAGTGCTTTGAACAGGTCAGTGGGCATCGAATATTTCACCGATCAGCGACTAGAGATCTAAACTTATGAATCTTGGAATATTGTATCCACATTGGAGCAAAGCACGTCCATTCAGTGGACCACTTTCTTCATCTGTCCTTATAGCATTAGGGAACCTAGAACAGCGTCCAAAACATGGGTGTCTCAACTTAAAAGTTAAAAAACCACCGTTATCGGTCCTATATCTTGGGTTCGCTTTCATACAAATGCACATTATAGGATTGCACCACTGCCGGATTCATTCCTACTCCTGGAGACATCTCGCGTGGAGTCTGCCTCCTTTCGTCAGATGAGAACACGTGCCAACCGAACGAGAACTACGTGCCACAGCACGCTTCAGCGACGCCATTCATTATCTCCTGCATCAGATGCTCAAGTGAGCTCTATTCCTTAGCTCTTCTCTCTACTATAGGCTTACAATTTCAGAGTGCAAATACAGTCTTAGCACAGTAACGCTTGAACGTAAACTGCCAGAATTCGACGATTTCGTCCAAGTGCTCAATATTGGCCAGTGCGCTGAAGAGTGCGCCCAACGCAAATGCACCGCTGCTCAATTCAACTCGAACACTTTAGTTGTAAGATTATAAGTGATTATATTCATAGCTCTATTCTTTTATTTTAGTGTTCCATGTCGACAGCGCCCAAGGCAGACAACACCTGCCCAGAAGAAAAGGCGATCCAGACGGACGGCGTCCTTCCCGTCCTCCTTGAGTGCGTGACATGCGCTTAAGCTGCTGTATATTGTCTCTGATATTATTATTATTTCTTGTTGTTAGTAACAAAGCGCTAGTGCCATATTTTTCTTTTTTTTGTATATCTTAACTATTGAAACTTTCTCTCGTTGTTTCCATGTGAATCTCCACGAATCCGACGTATTGGGAATGCGGTTGACACGTTGCCTTTTTCTTCCTCATGCTCACTTTTGTGCCTTGTACGTATCTTGCCTTGAATCGAAGGTATCTCTTGTCGTCTTCCTCTCTTGCCTACAGAAAGAAGTTTGCCTATTTCAAAGGAAAAAATAAATTATTTCAATCTTCATCGCTTGAGGAAAAAATGTGTTTGATGCTGCCAACGATATTGAGTGACTGAAGTTGGCCAAGGAAGGCCGTTCAGTCTTTTTTTAGCGAATCTTGTAGTGCAGCCCTTAATTAGTTTCTGTGTGTGCCAAATGAAAGCCATCAATCATCGATTTGCGGTGTGGAACCTGTTAATGAAACCGTTTTATTCGCAATTGAGGAGTCCGTCAATCAAATCATGAGGGGTGCTGTCATAATTGATCAGTTCAGATTTGTCGGAACAATTTACGAGACTGAATATAATGCTCATTTACATTATTGTATATCGAATATAAAACTCAGCAAAAGCCAGAGGTGTGTGGAGATGTAAGACGAATGTGAATCGCATTCAACAGTGTGAAATCGAAGAGTCGACAGAAAAGCGAGGGTGCCTAATGGCTAGACGAAGATAGCCTAGGAAAAAGAGGAACCTCCATTGGTGTGGCACAGGATTTTCTCCCTAACTTGTTCAATTTTAACCGCAACTCTACGTTATGCAGCGGATAACGCAAAGCTTATGCCAGCTTTATGTTATTTCAGTCCTTATTTTCGGTTTGCTTTACTGCTAAACAGAACCTTATGAAAAAAACACAGTAGTCGATTCTCTTTGAGACATTTCTTATCGTGCCTTTCGGTCTTGATAGATTATTTCGAAGTATGCTACGGCGACTTCTTCCGACGGGAGTCACCGCCAGCCGGCTCAGTGAATCGAATATGCTCACTATGGATACAGAGTCACCGAAGTGACTTAACAACGCCGTGGCGACCGTCTTCATTCGCTTTTCGATTTGCGCTGTTGTTGTTCGGATGCCGGTCCCTGTTGGTTTTCGAGTTGTACACGTCAGCGGATTGGACGATTACGATATTTCACGGGACCTCCTTGTAACAAAGGAGTGGGTCTCTGAAAAGTGAGCTACCAACATTTTTATCTAGGATAACCTCCAAAGACCAAGCAGAGTGGTTTTATCTAAATAAGCGCACTTTGAAATGTTTGTTGCTTCGATAAACGAAAGATCATCAATTATCGATCTGTGGCGCGGAACCTGAAAACAAAACCGTTCCGTTCACAATATCCGACCCATCAATCAAACCATGAGGGGCGCTGTCATTATTAGGTTGGGTCCGATTTGTCAAAACAAGTTCGAAAACACTCTGTCATGCTGTTTATCGAATTGAATGGACTTTTGCGTATTGCAAACGGAACTAGCATATATGACGATATATGGCCCATATGAAACTTGACTCATATACCATAGAGAAACCGAGGTTTACATTAACCTTAAAGTCCATTCATAGCGAGTGTATTGAGATGATAGTGCCTGATCGTCCGATACGCCGAGAAGACTAATTACTGGTCGTCTAGTTGAGCTGCACATCTTTCGGAGGCCCTTTTCCTTTTCTAAGGTGATATGTATTGAATTGAACTGTTTCAGTGCGTATGTCAGCCTCTGTTTTAGATACTCCGAATACCCGAGGAACCTGATTGTTCGGCTCGATAGACAGAGCAATGTTGAGCGTATCCAAATCTTGTGTCACCGCATTTTCATACGTATGTTTCAATATTCTTAAGTCGACTCGAAGCAATATGTTGTAGCCAGCAAAGTCGATCTCTACTACAGTAATGAAGACATTCACCAGGATGTTGAGAAGGTCAATTTCCAAAGCCTTGGGTAATGAATTATGGCCAGTGGACACTTTGAACCGCGGACATTTAGAGAAGTGGTGTTTAAGGATAGACGAGAAGACATCGGCAAACATGAGCTGAAGACCATTTACATAGAATCTGATGTTACGTTTCTTAAGTTCCAAGTCGGGCAGAACTATGACAACCCGAAGACCAATCCTTTCGATCAGGTGGGATTAGTCAATATCGCAATCATCGGACGACCCGTTCCAACCGGACAGACTGCTGTGCTTGGAGACAGTCTTAAACAAGAGACTAAACTTATGAAAGGCATGAGTCTGCTGCAGCGATATAACACAACTGATGTGAAGTGAGTTTATAGGCATGACTGATATACAATGAATGTGTCTTTTAGAAGAGATGACTACCCGTCCGACATGTTGGATCTGTTAGTAGTCATCGAGAAAAACAAGGAAGTCGCTGTTAAGGTAGATAATGATCCGATGAACCTGGGTAAAGCCGTAAGCTATTGTAGAACGAGAACTATCCGCTGGCTACCAAGTGCAAGAAGGCGGCGAAGGATCTTTCCTCAGCTATGACTGTATTAAAGGAAAAAGAGAACGAAAAGAGGACGGCCGTGGAGAAAGAGGACTATGATCAAGCTGAGGTTCTAACTAAGGAGATTCAAAATCTCAGAACCACCACCCTGAAAAAAATCGATCCCAAAGTGTTGGAAGAGCATTCGGTACGAGAAAACCTTTCTGTGTTCAATAGTACTACCTTTTAGGTCATTAATAACACTCTCATCCCACCATCGAGGGATTCGCCTAGAGACACGCCAACTCCCAAACCGCTCTTTGAACGAATAAGTATTACAGTATATGATAAGTAGAACTGACTAAAACGAAACTTTAGCTCTTACTCCGTCTCCTCCACGTAGCCGAGAAAAGAAAAGGAAATATACACTAGATGACTCGGTTATTTCGAGGGAGTTCACACCGCCACCTTCCGTCACACCCACTCCAGCAACAAGACCTTCTTCGAGAAATAGACTGCCAAGATCGTCCTCTATCTCAACTATGACATCTTCTAGCTCAAGCAATAAGTTTATGCAGAAGGAAAACACCGTAGTACCCGGCGCGGCTAATCGAAGGTAATACCCGTTCTTCAGTGATGACTGTATTAAAGGAAAAAGGAAAGTGAAAACAGTACGGCCGTAGAGAAAGACCACGATCAAGATCACATACTACACTGTATACATTTTAGACGCCGTTCCATAACATCCAGCGCCTCGTTTGACAGTGGTCAAATGGACGAGGAAACCCTATTCGCACAAATCAATCCCAACGACCAAACATATGCCAAGAAGCTCAAAAGTGTATTTGGATTAGAAATGGTATCATAATCTACATATGCTTTCTCATGTAGTGAATCTCAGGTGTTCAACGTGTACTCCAAAAATTGGGAACACCGCCGAAGTGCACTAATCGATACACACAAGAAGCTTTCTGCCGTCTCGCCGGATAAAGCGTCGAGCTATTTGTCTGTCGCCATGCCAATATTAGTCAAGGGTCTCCGGGATAAACTATACAACGTAAGTGAGGGAACATATCCAGAAAACCAAGCCCTCCTAGGTGTATTCGGAGGCACTCAATCTTCTGCAGTATATAGTCATCACGTACATTCCGAATCATAAACTGCAGAAAACGTTTGGACAGAAAATCGTCGACAAAACGTATCACATTTTGGTCAGTCGAACGGGTGATACCATATCAGACTCCCGGTTTGGTACGCAGACCTACGACGCTATTGGCGTTCTATTGTCAGGAGATCCTCAAGTAACCAGTCTACAGCGGAGATAGAATTAATAGTCCTAATTTAGATCACGAAGTTATATATTACGCGTTTCATGGAGCCGTTCGATCTTTCCGGTTCAGTAAGATCTGATCAAGGGAAGGCAACTATTGTGAACAAGGCTATTCAGCAACTGGGTGCACCCAACAAGTCAGTGTAAGTGCTTCAGTTATGAATGCATGAATGCAAAGTGCATGAATTGACATGCAACAGACTCATAATAGGAACTCACTTTACATGAGTACGTTACACATTAAATTTGTGACCTTTTGGAAAATGTAAGCACTCATTTATGCCTAACACTAACGTTTGGACTGATCAATTAAGTGAAGTATGAAGTAATCTGCAGATCATGAATTAATTTAACTAAGGCAATCCACAGAGAAACGTACCCTTTCAAGGGCCATGATATATTAAGAGCTTTGACAAGCATGATCAGCATGGATGTGCCCGGTTCGAAAGTGGAACGAACCGAAATCAGTCAGAAGGTTCGGAATTCGGATTTGCACAATAGCAAAATTATTTTACGTCTTTCCTGGATCTAACATTCGGGAATATATTTGCATTACCTGCATCTTAATCGTGAGCAAAACTTAAACATATAAAAGGAAAGTGTGCTCAAGATAGGTTTTGCCTGCGGGCGGATCCGAACTCCGGACTTTTGACTAATCATGGTTCGTTCTGGTATCAAAACGGGTGTTCCCCTAATTATTGAGCAGTTGAGACGATGTCAAAGACTTCTAAGAATTCTCTATTTGCAGAAACCTCACTGAAGCAACGATCTGCAAATTTGCCAACAACTGTATGCGTCATTCCGATCCCGAGGTAAAGATGAACCTGTAAAATGAAGACCTTCCTTTATCAGATACGCAATATGGGAAAATCGCTGGTAATCACCATATACCGCAATGGAAATCGCGAAGAAATTCGTTCTCACCTTCCATCGCCAAAATCGTCACTTGCAAGAAGTCACTTAATGAGGGCGCTGTTCGCCGAACTGGACAGCATGGACAGGTCGTCGACGCACTCGTCATCAAACTCATCCACTTCATCCAAGTACACATTTTAATATATCTCTCAACCGCTTCTTGTGTTCGTGTTGTGTCTGTGTCGCTTTCATGTCGCACCTAAGGATAAACTGTTTGATCGACTGACATATTGAATAGGCGATCATCTGTCGATGGAACAAAGCCGCCGAAATCAGTTCGATTAGTGCTCGATCGTTCAAGGCATCCGTCGGACGAAGATCCGGTTGACTATGAAAAGTAGGCGAATCTAACTTGCTCAGAATCATACCAGTGTTTAGGCTGTGCATGTACTGCGGCCTGTTAAGTCCCGAACTCGATAAAGACGGACTGCAGGAGCACTACGAACGCCACTGTCCCATGCTTTTCAAATGTCCTCACTGTATAGAGGTACGAACAAAACCATTCTTCATCTTACGTGCCTTCCATAGGTCGATGAGGTGTGTCACATGAAGGAGCACTATGTAGCAAAGTGCAAAAAGAAGGAGCTTTACAAGGAGTGCCCAAAATGTAATCAACCCATCGAACGACGTATGTACAAGCGGCATGTCGATGATGAGAACTGCCAAAGTAAGTTGTCCTATTGTTTTAACGGTCAAACCATCAAATTTAGTGCCAAAGGGCGATGTCGGTCGTTGTCTGCTATGCCAAAGCGACGTCGCCCCTAACAACGATGTGGGGTGGAGAAAACATCTTATGAAGCAGTGCATCATGAACAACAGAAGAAAAACTGTACTGTAATGTCGGATTATCTGGAGCACATTTTGACATTGGGATGGCTTTAAAAGATATATCAGCGCTAATAAATGTGCATATCTGTAATGCACATGTATATGCCGTTGTCGCTCATGGACTCATGACAAGGACAATATTGTCGTGTTAAGCTGGTTACTGTAAGATGTATACATCTTTCCAAACTGCTCGACGCAGGCAGAGTCAAACTCAGTTGGCACAATCACACTAAGTCAGCTAATTAAATGAAGCGAAACGATAGAATAGAATAGAGCATGTGCTTCTCGGTTACATGTGCTTATTCATCCTTGTCGTATGAAATTTATCGAAACTAATTTAGATCCCCTACATCACCACCATTGGGTCCTCTCCTATGGGTCACCTCTTGGGTGCTCGCTTGTGTTCCTCAACGAAGCATTTATCATTCGCACCAAAAATTTTGTATAAATGCAAACTTAGCTAACATGGCTTGCGATTTCTATGATTGCAAGCATAAAAAATGAATTTCCATGTTTCAATCCTATAAGGGTCAGGTTCGTCCTTCATGGTTACCCTTGGGACAAGCGGTTGTGTCAATGGTCTCGAATTGCGACCCACGAAATCATCTGTTTCAGATGAATTCGGTTTAAGATTCACAGGTTTAATATAAATAAATAACACATTTGCATAAGCGACTTGATCCATCTCTGGCTACACGAAACCCGCTCCTCGTCCAGATATGCAACGTTACTATTCAACGTTGTTATCCACGGATTTTGGCGTTTTGATGGCATTTCAAAAGGTTTTTAATTGGCCACCTCAAACTACGGTAATTATCTCCAACGATACGCTGCCTAGAAAGTTCATTAAAGTGCGACGTCTGCGAACATCGACGCATATAAAAACTATACGAAACTAGTTGCAAAACTGTGCACTGAACAACACTTTGAAAGAGGAAAAGAGAGCGCGAACGGCGACAGACGCACTCACTAATCGTGTTAGAACATATATAATTTGTATTCCTCTTCCGCTCATTTTTTGGCGCGCACTAATCGGCTACCTCAAAGAGATAAGAAATTTTTAATTTGACCCACACTTGTATCCCTGTCTGTCCTTGAAATCCGCAATATTGTTTACATTTTAGTAACCTATGGTCATCCACCTTTGGACCAAGGACTGCGAATAGTATCGGCCGTTGCTTCCAGATTGAAATCTTATTCGAAAACATTGTCTGTCTCAGGATTTCGAGGCCCCAACAATGTAAGTTAAATGCTTCTTCCACTCAACCCAATGGTGAACAGCTGTGGTGAAAAACAACTGGATTTGGATTTTCGGTCCCCCTTTTGAATCTTTTGCTCATACACACTCATTATGTTTATTTCGTGCATTTGCATACGGTATTGAAATCGCAGAGGGGATAAGATTGTAATATTTTGGCTGAAGGGATGGTTCATCCCATTTCCGATTCAGTGTTCCACTGATGTTGCACAAAAAGTTTTTTTCACAGTTGAGAATGCGCTGCGAATACGAAAACAAGGGCGATCTCCAGCGTTCTTTCGCTCTCCATCTGGCCGACGTTGAAATGTTTTGGCTTTCGAAGGCATCTTTCGCAAAGCTTTCAGCTTCCCGTTTATTTAACACAGCTACAGACAGACTCTCGTCATAGTCACGTTCAGTTGGTTTCATACTGTAGCCGGTTTTTTCAGGGATGATCCTCAAACTCCTCGCATTTGCGGCACTGGTGCCGCTTTTCCTGGCCAAAGATCCGCCAATTCGTCCGAAGCCTACACCAGAGCCATGTAAGCAATTTGCGTAGTCAATGTAGTGGTGTTTGCTGTTAGACAGTAAGAAGATCCGGGAAGCTGACTGCAGTCAGCACGGTGATGGCGCGTTCGTTTTCGGATGCAGTTCTGAGTACTTCGTCTGTCGATCATATGGACAGGGTTACGTCAAGAGTGTGTTTCGCTGCCCCGAAGGTCACAAAGGACGTCTGAAGATAAACCCAGCGAACGACAGATGTGAATCGGCTGCCGACATCAGTGTCTGTAAAAAGATGACCAATGAGAACGACGTCCTGGAGATCTCGTGCGTTACAGTATGATCAATGAGATTAGCATGGACACATTTCAGCCAACCGAAGCACTTTTCGTGTAGAGGCAGAGACGACGGATATTATGCTGTGGAAAACTGCGGACAGGAGTACGCTCAGTGTCAATCTGGTCGACTTCGGCTGCTCCTCTGCGGTTCGAGGCAGCTGTACTACGATCCCGATATCCAGAGATGCCAGCACAAATCGAACTGTGAAAAGTGAGATGGCCCCAGTTGAGTGGCCGGATGACGGAATCTCTTATAGGAACAAGGATGCAGGACAGCAAGCGATTGAAAGCAGGAAGAGCGAGAAGGCGAGCTATGAAGTGTTGCCATGTAAGTCTTTGTAAACCAGCAGTACTCAGTGTTTTTCTAATTCCGTACGATGATTTATGATGTGAATGTGTTCGTACAACTAAACCTGAATATTTATTTGCGGATGTTATCTGTAACTTGTATCTGTACTTCAGTGAACATATGCAAAAACAAAGAGGGTCAGCTCATCAATAGAGGCAAGTGCAGTGGAACGTTCTGGCGCTGCACGAAAAATGAACCTGTGAACTTCTACTGCCCGTACGGACTCGTCTTTAGTGAAAAACTTCAGCTATGCACGTTCAACGTTAATGCACCGGAGTGTAATGGAAAGTGAGTATCGAACAACATTGCATCTGTTATATGCATATGTTCATTTGCAGTTCTCCCATCTCCACCTCCAACCACGACGAGCATCCAAAGCCCATGCAGCTCGAAGTTAACTGCACCGGCCTCCGGAATGGTTTTCACGAGATCTTCGCCTGCTATCGCGACTACGTCCAGTGTTCTAACGACCAGTCACTGATCCTCAGCTGCCCCAAAGATTTGGTTTTCAACGACAAAACCAACAAATGCGACTATTTTGAAAATTGCCGAATGCAAAAGTAACACTGATCTTTTATAAGAGTAAATCAATGGTCACTTTTTGTAGGAAACCAAAAAAGGGCAATGATGTTGTCGTCGAGTTGGACAGTTTCACGCCGTGGATTGTGCGCCGGACGGAGCCTTTCAGTTGCGCTGGAAAAGAGGAAGGAGAACATGAGTTGCAGCCATGCATTCGCAACTACATTACATGTGACAAGAACGAGAGTGCAACCCTTCACATGTGCGAGAATGAGCATGTACGTCAGTCGGGAAAGTGCATTTTAACTAGCGACTGTGAACCGTAAGTACCGCGAATTATCATAATAAATCTTTAATTCCCATTGTAGAGCTCAAAAACGCATGGAGCAGCTGACCAACACAAACTGTGAAGACAGGGAGGACGGCTTCTACGAAGACGGAAAGTGCCTACCGTACTTTATCCATTGTGCCAACCAGATACTCCACAAGATCAAATGTCAACCTGGGCTCTTTTTTCTGGAGGACCGCTGTGTGTGGAAGAGTGTCTGCGAGAAGTAAGCCGCTATTTCAATGATGATACCCAAAACGTCTTTCCTTTCCAGTCCGCCTCCACCAATGCCTTCGACAAAGCCCATCCCGAAAGTTCACACCCATGTTGACATCCCAGAAAATTTCGCCTGCAAGGGACAAACGGGCGAGGTCGCCATTGGCCGCTGTCTCAACCATTACATCATTTGTTCGAACGACATTCCCCATGTCGTCAAGTGCCCCAGCATTCTCCGGTATTCCACGAACGGCCAACGTTGTATGTGGGAGAAAGACTGCTTGTAAGTTCATTTTTATTCATGAGATGTAGTCCTAGATACCTTTAAGTGTAATCTTTGTGGCATTTTTTTCAACACAACAAAGGTTCGAAGTATACGTGGGTATCAAGGAGTGATTCCACTTTATGTATTTGGAAGGTTTAAAGGGGATGATAGTAGAAGCCTCTTACAGCTTTGGAAGACTGTGTGTAACTATTCAAAAACCTTTTAAACCAGTTTCAGTCAGCCGACTAAATTGATCAATTACTAAGTAAATAACCAACTGATACACTGTGATTCCAGAGTCAAAGACCCACCGCAGGTCAATCGGATGCCGACCTACCACCCACCGACGGTGAATGCAACAACAGTGGGTCCGGTGGTCTTCCCTGAACAACTCCCAGTCGCGAACGACACAGAACAAATCATATCGCGTTCTGGATCAGATGCTGACTATCCTCCTGCTGTGAAGACCCAGAAAGCTCCGGAGAGTTTCAACTGTATCGGCAAGTCCGACGGCGACTACCAAGTTCAAATGTGCGGAAGAAGCTATGTCAGCTGTGAGAAGGAGGCGGCGACAAGCAAGCTATGCTCCGAAGATGCGGTATTCGAGGGAACCGAATGTGTTCCCAACACCACGTGCAGTACCACTTCGGAAACCACCACCGAATCAGCAATCAGAAGCAAACGCGCTGCTATCTACCCGCCTGGAAGCATGATTCCTGATGAAACGGTCGCCCCTCCTATGGCAGTTCAAGCCAACGGCTACAAACCGCCTCACGTTCCCGATTACGTGTGTCCCAGTGATGGATGGTTTACTGAAGGCAACTGCTTGAACTTCTACATCCAGTGTTCCAATACGTACGCCTACCGCTTCAAGTGTGCCTCCACTTTGGTTTGGAGCGGAAATGCATGCATATGGCCGAGAGATTGCGAAAAGTAAGTGTTCTGAATATTAACTTCACCTCGAAGTGCACGAGCAGTTTTGAGTTGTATATTGGAATGCTACCTTGATCCGTAGAGTGTTCATATTCTGCATATCGATGTATTTTTTCAGCACTCCGAAGGAAGAGCTCGACAAGCATCTGCATCCCCAAATCCAGCCCACGGAAACTAAGGAAGTCATCAAGAACAAGTGCGTTGACAAGAAGAGCGGCCTTTATGCGAGTGTCGAGTGTGGTGTTGATTACTACGAGTGCGTCGAAGGAATCATGGTCATGAAGAACTGCCTTGACGGCAAGGTGTTCAACCCTGCGGCCAAGAAATGTGCTGAACCGGAGAGCGTTCCCAGCTGCGAGCAGCTCGCTCGGCAAGCTCCCGTTCGACAGCTATCTAATCCTGCTATGATCTCCGAACCGACCGTCGATTGCAGCGAAAAGCCGAGCGGTTTCTACGAAGTCGACGGATGTCGCCACTTCTTCTTCTACTGCGAAAACGGTGCGGCCACAAAACACTTCTGTCCGGAAGGCCTCTTCTATGACCATGAAACAGAGAGGTGCCACGTGAAGGGACACGTCCCTAGATGTGGAGGTGCCCGACCGGCGGATGATCATAGCTTCGAACCCGATGAGCCCGTCGCACAAATTGACCCTCACTGCCAAAAGAAGCCGGATGGATTCCTGTACGGTCTTTCTGGGTGTCGACGCTCCTACTTCCGTTGTAATGGCAAAGGCCGCTCACTAAAGATCAGCTGCGCCGCTAACCTCTACTTTGACTTGGATGCCAAATCGTGTGGACAGAAAGAGCACTTGCCTTGCTGTGGAGGAAAGCGACCCGTGATCACCCCTGAACCAGTTAATCCGTTCTGCCAAGGAAAAACCGATGGCTATCATGATGCCGGCGGTTGTCAAACATTCTACTACAGCTGTGTCTCAGGTGTTGCCGAGAGAGTCAACTGTCCAAAGAAGCTGTACTACGATCCGGAGATTTCTACATGTGATTTGAAGTACCACATTCCCATCTGCGGAGGAAAGAGGCATTCCGATGAGCTCCCCGTTGAGCCAATCGACACATTCTGTAAGGGACGGATTGAGGGATACCATGCGTCGGATGTGTGTTCATCAGTCTACTACTTCTGCTCTTCTGGTGCGACACAAAAGCTCCACTGCAAGCCTGGACTCTTCTATGACGCCGATGATGCTATCTGCAAATACAAAGAGGTTATCCCATCTTGTGGCGGCTCCCCACCCACGCAGCCTGCTCCGAAAGACCCTGCGCCGGTTCCGCAAGACACTTTCTGCGAAGGCAAACCCGATGGAATCCACACGAGCAACAGCTGTAGTGACTTCTTTTACAGCTGCAAAGCGGACTTTGGAACCAAGATCTTCTGTCCAGCTGGTCTCTTCTTCGACCGTGAACTCGAGAAGTGTGATCAGAAGCACCTCATTCCCTCATGTGGTGGAATCCGTCCAACTCAGCCGCCTGTGAAATCAACTTCTCCACCTGTTCCACGCGATCCGTTCTGTGACGACAAAAGCGATGGGTTCCATTTGACGGACAGCTGCACTACCTTCTTCTACTACTGCAGTAGCGGGGTTGCCAGCAAGATGTCGTGCCCTTCTGGCCTCTACTACGACCAAGAAGTTGAACTTTGTGCTGCAAGGAGTCACGTCCCCGCTTGTGGTGGAGTTCGTCCAACGCAAGCTCCTACGAGCGCCCCACTTCCTCACGACCCGTTCTGTGATGGAAAGCCAGACGGTGTCCAAATTCCACGAACCTGCAGCAATCACTTCTATCACTGCAGCAGAGGCAGTTCCAACAAGGTGGAGTGCCCTAACGGACTCTTCTACGACAGCGAAATCGACGTCTGCGACCAGAAAGAAAACGTGCCTGGTTGTGGTGGAACAAGGCCTAGTCGGCCCACTCCGACAGATCCAGCCCCTCGCGATCCTTACTGCGATGGAAAGTCGGATGGCTTCCATCTTCCGACCGCCTGCACCAACTACTTCTATTTGTGCAATCGTGGCACTTCGAACAAGATGGAATGTCCAAGCGGCCTCTACTATGATAGCGATATTGAAGTCTGCGACCAGAAACATCACGTCCCGGCTTGCGGAGGAATTCGACCGCCTCCTTTGGAGCCTTCACCAGCACCCCCTCATGACCCTTACTGCGAGTCAAAGCCAGATGGTGTCCACCTTCCCAAGAGCTGCACCAATCACTTCTATCACTGCAGCAGGGGCACTTCAAACAAGATGGAATGTCCTAACGGACTCTTCTATGACAGTGAAATCGACGTCTGCGACCAGAGGGAGCACGTGCCCAGCTGTGGAGGAACAAGGCCTAGTCGACCTCCTCCTACAGAGCCTGTGCCTCGCGACCCCTTCTGCGACGGAAAGTTGGATGGCATCCACCTCCCAGACAGTTGCACGTCCGTGTTCTATCAGTGCACTTTCGGACATGCGGACAAACTACGCTGTCCGGACGGTCTCTACTACGATCGCGAAATTGACCTCTGCGACCAGAAGGCTCACGTTCCTGCTTGTGGCGGAATGCGCCCTCCTCGACCTACTCCCACGGAGCCTTCCCGTCCAGTTCCCCGTGATCCTTTCTGCGATGGAAAGCGCAATGGAATCTACTTGACCGACAGATGCACCACTTTCTATTACGACTGTAATGGCGGTGTCACGCACAAGATGGAATGCCCCAGTGGCCTGTACTACGACAAGGAAGCTAACCTTTGCGAGCAAAAGCACCACGTTCCCGGCTGCGGCGGCACGAGGCCCACTCAACCTCCTCCGAAGGACCCTGCTCCACGCGATCCTTACTGCGATGGTAAACGCGATGGACTTTACGTACCGCAGAGCTGCACTACCTTCTTCTACCATTGTAACGGAGGAGCTTCCAACAAGATGGATTGCCCCAGCGGTCTCTACTACGATAGCGAGATTAATCTCTGTGACAAGCGTAGTCATGTTCCTGCCTGTGGAGGTACTCGTCCAACGCGGCCTCCTCCGACGATCCCTCCAACTTCTCGCGATCCGTTTTGTGATCGAAAACCTGATGGAATTCATCTACCGCAAAGCTGCACGAACTACTTCTACGAATGCAGTAGAGGCGTTCCAAAGAAGATGAAATGCGGCAACGGTCTCTTTTACGACAGAGACATTGCAGCTTGTGCCCAGAAGACCCATGTTCCCGGTTGCGGCGGAGTTAGACCTACTCGGCCTCCTCCTGTCACACCACCACCGCAAGTTCCCTTCTGCCAGAATCGACCGAACGGACTCTACCCCGCCAACCAATGCGTCAACTTCTTTTACAAGTGCGATAACCGTGTCAGCTTCAAGATGTTCTGCACTGCAACACTGTTCTTCGACCCGGAGTTGAAACACTGTCTCCCGAAGCAAACAATCCCTGCTTGCGGTGGCACTCGCCCTCCTCCTGTACAAGTTCCACAAGACCCTCAAGTCGACCAGTTCTGTCGTGGGAAAGTGGAAGGAACCTACGATGCTCTTGGATGTAATAGCTTCTATTATATCTGCAGTCGTCAAGGAAACCGGAAAATTGTCTGCCCTAGCGGTTTCTTCCGTGACCATGAGCTTGGAATCTGCGAGGCAAAGGCGTACGTTCCGAACTGTGGCGGTACGCGCCGCACGGCCCCGCCGGCACAGAACTTCTGCTCTGGACGAGCCAATGGCTTATACCCAGCTCAAGAGTGTGCTTCTGTTTACAACCACTGTCACGCGGGAAAACTGGTGCTGATGCAATGTTCGCCTGGTCTTTTCTACGACATCGAATTGAAATCTTGCCATCCGAAGCATTTGACTCCGAACTGCGGCGGACGACGCCAACTCCAAAACCAGCATCCACCTCAGAACCCTCCTCCAGCTGTTCAACTCCCAACTGAAGTGGACATCGACCAACCTCCCAAGCCGACTCTTCCACCTCGTAAACTTCCGAGTGAGACACACTATTTGACCAAATGAAAATGACCACTTCCAGAGTTCGATTGTATCGGAAAGTCGAACGGCGACTACTCCGCGGGATGCAGCGATGTCTACTTTAGCTGTGTAGGCCCAATCCACTATGTTCGGTTCTGCCCGGAGAACACAGGACTCAAATACTCGCAGGAAATGGGCCGCTGCGACTATGTTGCTAACGTTCCCGAGTGCGGCGGAAAAATTCCGGACGCAGCAAAGCCCACTGGGTAACATATACTGCCCCTTACGCATAATATGTTGTTTGTTTTCAGTCCGAGTGTTCCATCCAATGGACAGCTGCCACGTGGGTAAGCACTACAGTTATTTTTCGATCTTTCATAGTTCACTTTGCTGCAGAGGCAATCGTAGCCCACCCCAAAACCATCCAGTCCAGCCTGAGCGTCCAGTAGAGCGCCCGAATCCTCCATTGCAGCTTCCAACGCAGGCTCCCCAGCCTCCTGTGCAGCTTCCAACGCAAACTCCCCAGCCTCTTGTGAAGCTTCCAACGCAAACTCCCCAGCCTCCTGTACAGCTTCTAACACGAGCTCCTCAGCCTCCTGTGCAGCAGCCAGAGCCCACGGTTGCAGTTCCACCCCAGAGCCCCCAGCAACCAGTTGAACCTTCTGTTGCACAACCTCAGCCTCAGAATCCATCACAGCCCCAACCACCTGCTGAGCCTTTAAAGAGTTCTGAGCCTCCAGTGAAGTCCCCGGCTCAGCCTGCTGTGCCCAACCCGGCTCAGCCTGCTCTGCCCAACCCGGCTCAGCTTGCTGCTTCCAACCCGGCTCAACCTGTTGTTCCCAACCCAGCTCAGCCTACTGTTTCCAACCCGGTTCAGACTGCTGTTGCCACTCAGCCTCCGACTCGCCCATCAGAGCCCGCTCTTCCTCCATCGCCGCCTTCGAAATGTACCGGCAAGAAAGCAGGCCTCTACGCCGTTGGCGCCTGCGATCGTGCCTACTTCTCCTGCCAGATCAGCGCTCAGAACGGACAGGTGACTGAGAGTTCCTTTAAGTGCTTGGCGGACGAAGCCTACGATGAGAGCCGTCACAAGTGTGCGAAAAAGCACCTCATCGCCTACTGTCCCGAGTATCGTCCTATTCAGACGAACCAGCCCTATGGAAAATGAGTGATTATTGTAATTGTAATGATTTGTATGCGCTATAAAGTACGAATGAATACCTTTTTTGTGAACTTCGTTTTCAAGAATAGAGTGTAGAACTGACAGAGAGACCATCACATGTGAGAACGCTTAGCAGAAGACAGCACTTTAATTTTGTACCGCGCTGAGGATTGTGCAGTTCCAATAGGGCATCAACTCCTGTTTGCCATTATATCACTACGTTGAAGAACTGCGCCTAAATGTTTTGGAAAAAGGCCTACTGACTTAGATGAACGACTTATTCTACGAATACTATCTGATACCATGGCCTCTGTCCAGCTGTGGTACATCCGGCATCTTGTACGCAGTATTTAGATGCACTAGCAGCCCTGCTTCGAACTTCTATGCCATAAAGCACAGCGACTATTAGGCTGTTTAATGTGTATGATATCCTTGTTCGTGAGTGAACCACATTCCATCTCGCCGGAACGCGTTAGCCGAAATGAGCCACGACAAAAGTACATAAGCAGATCAGACGCCCTTTATCCCTTTGTAAGTCCGTTAATTACATACACGTCTATGCACATATATCCGTAGTCTCTTGGTTTCTCTTATCCAGCTTGAAGCCTCGTGATAAGAACATGGCTCAAATTGGCTTGCCGCGAAGCAAGAACCTTTTCCGGGTCATCGATATGCTTGATCTCAATGGTGCACACGATTTCCCCCTAAATGGATCCAAGTTGATTAAGCAAGGTCATTCGGGCTGGGCACTCACATTAGCTCGTTGAAGATTTGAGAGCATAATGCATCGCGAGATGCCTTCCTCCTCGTCTCGGACGACCTTTTCGTTCGACGTCGTTAATCCCTAAATCCACGAGAGTACACCCAATTAGTTTATGGAGATGGCTTGTACCTGACCAAACTTGAGATAGGCCAGATGAGACAGGGCATGCTCCGACGGTGCATGTTCATCCTCATCGGCATCGATCATCAGGTCGTCAACGCTGCTGAAGACGTAGACCTTGTTGGTGAAGTGGCCGCAGAAGTCGAACCAGATGATCACGCGCAATTCGAGCTCTTCGAACGAGACGTTTACGGGATTGGGCAGCTCTGCAAGCAATGATTCATGGCCGTATATGATTGATTCCTGTCTCGTGTTTACCGTGCATTAGTCTCCAGTGCATAGTATGATGGTCATATGACGTTGTGTGTCCGTCGAATACGAGTTCGTCCGTTAATGACCGTGGCAAAGTGAGATTGGAACGTAGTTCTGGAATTTGTAAGTCGCACACTTTCGTGTCGTTGTCGACGTCTGAACGCTCAGTGTTCCGCTATTTTCACCGAGAGCTGTGGTTACCTCGGAACACTCTGTTTAACATGTCGAGCACGGGCAGTTTGAGAGTAATATGATTCTTTAAATACTTCATAAACACTCCATTCGGTTCACCCTTCACTTCGTACGCACCGACGCCACCGCTCCTAAATGGTTGTGTGTGTGTTTATCGATGTGAAAAGCGCGTAAGATGCCGCTTACGTCGCATAGCCGTAAACCGTGTTCCGTGTAACTTTGACATTTCGCTGATATTGCTCGGCATATGTTATGAACGAGTCGATGTTGCACCTATAAAACGAACAGTTATGTCGGCTCGTTGAGTGCATTCGCTAATAGCCGAACTCACGGAAGGTATTTGCGGCAGATGTCGAGCAGAATGAGGTTAAGAGACGGTTCGTGTTCTTGCAAAATTGATAGCACCCAGTCCATGGAGAGACAATGCTGGGGCCCGTAATTGTTGGCCGGCGCGTCGACCGGAAGCAAATAGCATTGGCCATTTGCCTCGAATCCGTGCCCGACGAAATAGAAGACGGCTGAAAAGCGGACGGGTCATATTCGCGCTGTTGTTGTTGATGGTGCATGTTCGCGGTTCGCGCCAATAGTTGATGACTGTTTGTGGGTGGCCTGTGGACGTTCTTGCTCCTAGTGCAGCTCCGCGACGGACAGGTAGTTGTCTTCTCCGCTTCGTCGCATGTTGTTCGTCGCGCGAAAAACACAAACAAAGCGCTCGCTGGAAGTGTAGGGTGTTCGCGTAGACACGGACACAGAAGCGGTAAGTGGCACCGTGACAAGACATTGTTTGCCGACGATAGCATGTGCACCTTCTTCGCCTCTTCTGCCCCGGAGCTCCGTGCTTACACATACCGTATACACCGCGTCCCAGCAATTTTTTGTATTCGCGAATGATGAATCGCATCTCCTCGAGCGTTAAGTCGGCCAGTGTGACCGTTTTGAACTTGAGCTCTTCCTGGATGCTTTGCGCGAGGGTTTCTGCATCGCAGTGCGGTGTGATCAGGCTCGGCAAACAGCGGTAGGTGCGATTGCTGATGATTAGTGCCACTTTGTCTGCGGCGACGAGTTGTTCACTGATGTCGTCGTCGTCACTACGTCCGACCCCTAAACAACCGCGTCGTGCGCGAGTGGCTCGTGATGATCAGTGGTCACCTGCGTGCGCCTGATTAGCGTACTCCCCGTCGCCGACCTTCTCGAGCATGTCTTCAATTTTGCGTTTGTTACACTGTTCGCAGCCTAAATGAAATTATGACTTCTTATTGAATATGCAAAAGTGTCGGCTTCGGCGCTCGCATTGAGTGGCTCTCGGCCGACGCCAACATACACGCATCTTCAGGCTCGATTGCGTACGAGCTCAAGTCGACGACGTCCGTGATCAGCTCCGATTCGTACTCCTTGCCAGCACGTCGATAGAATGTCGACCACTCTTGGCCTTCGTCGATGAAGTTGCGCACATGGCACTTGAACATGTTGCGAGCTGTGCAAGTGCACCTAAATTAAAAAGACGCCCCACCATTATTGTTGTTTTGACGTCGTTTGCCTACCGCGAAATTATGAGAACGCTCGTTGTGGCACCCTCAATTAATTCATCCTCTTTCATCCAGGCAAACTGTGGCGCTGGAAAACCGCTGGCCTTACATTCCAGGCGCAGTTGCAGTCCTTCGCCCGTCACCGAAACGAGCACCTGTTCTGTGCGGGCCCAAATTAGCGCACCTGCAATCGTTCTATTGGCACGTCAAGTGCACTAAGAGACATACAGAATTTTCGGTGAAGCACCAACTGCGGCTTGTCCATGCACGCTCCGTAAAGTTTGGAAAGTGCGGCAAGACGCTGAATTAGGTCCTTGACCGTTTGTCCGCGGTTGCCCAAGTAGCGCAGGAAGTACTCGGCCGGATTCCTGCTGGCCGAAACCCTTTCGATCTCATCGCTTCTAAAGCAAACAGCTTTTATTTGGGACTAGAGGGCTTCGCCTCTGAGTTCCTAGAAGCGAGTGCGTCATGTGTTTGCTGCGTGTCCTTTGTAGTGAAATGTTTTTGCTCTTTGTTGCATCGAAATTTCCGATCTGTTCCGCTCGAATAACAAGCATTGTTCACTGAAGTGGGTGCATGAATTCGATAATCCAGTTCAAAGAGAACGACTCGAAGGACGTAATATGACACTAAGATATTGCGAAAGACCTAAACCGTTTTTTGGCTCATGCATGCCCTTGAAATGACGCAGCAGTCGCGGCGTCGTCTCTAACTACTGTCTGAGACCTCTCAAACGTTCCGCTGCTGATGTGGTGTATGAGTGACAAGGGATGCACGAATGAAATATTTTGCTTCTTCACCACTACTTTTTGCCATGCGATCATCTGTTGGTGGTCTGGGTTGGTCGGTCGCCTTGTTGCTGGAGCAATTACTGGCGTAGACACAAAAATGAAGGGTGGCGACGGTGGATGTAGCAGACAGCAACAAGAGCAGAGCACAGGGCTGGTGACAACATCACGTACGACACTGGACGTGTACGCGCGCGCTCAGGCGTTATTTTCGCGCAATGATTCTGTTCGCAGGGCGCATCACAACGTTGACGACGTTGTCGACGTTGACAGTGGGGTGGTGTTCTGGTGCCGTCCTGGGAGTAGTAAAAAGAACGGAAACGAGGGTTTTTCTTTGTCGTCACGACAGCAAAATGAAAAGCTTCGGTCTTTTAGGCGCGCGTGGTGGCTTGGCGCTCGTTGTTCTTCGCCGAAATGGTGGTACCTCCCCAGTGCCGCGGCGTTCGGAGTCGTGGTGTTGAGCTGTAGAGCATCAGCACCAGCAGCAGCGGTTGTAGTGGTAAAGTGTGTGACCGAGCGCATCAGGACCTCCGCCCCACTCCGCGCATCCGACCGCCCGGAGTGCCATCTGTGCATGCATGTAAATGACCATGGCCGGGCGTTCGGCTCGACTCTCGGCCATCCATCTAGTAGCAATCTATCCTTCTTGCTCCAGTCTACGGCCCTTCTGTGGGTGGTGCGCGCGTGGTTCGGTTATGTGTTGTGACGGCGCCGGCGGTTTCGTAGACTTCTCCGTTCCGTCGCCGTCATTTTCGTTGTTCCCGACGTGCAAACGAGCACGATGGAGACGCGCACTCAAAAATGTGTGTGCGATTCACACCCGCGCTGCATAGTCACTGATGATGGTGTAACTACTACTAGAGCTTGGCGAGACAAAGTTATCGAATGATCTCCGTAATCAGTGCGTGCTATCGATTAGTTGTGCATCGCTGTGACCCAAGTGGGCTGCCACTTAGCCAAAAATGATGACAAGGAGCGAAATATTTTAGATGCTATCCGTGCTGACTAATGTTAGCTGGAACAGCCGATGAATGTGCAATTTATGCGCATTTCACGGAGCTAATCCCGCCAAAATCAACAGGCATTAAATGAGGTGACCAACCGGCTAAGTCTGTTTGAATAGAAAAGATATTTCTTCTGTCACTGCTGTCGTGTTTATGTCTCATTTCGTTATAGGTGATAACGCGCTTTTTGATCACTTACGTTAGATTATATACGCTGGCGGGATCGTCGTCGATCAGCTTGAGCCATGTATTGCTGCTATTTAATGAGCTCGCTAACTTGCTTGAAATTGTATAAGGTAAATCGGTTAGATTCGTCGTCAGCTGCACTGACGAGGAAGCTGGCATCTTTTACGTAAGCAAAGCTAATTTGCATAAAGCTACATCATATGAATATTTTGATGCTTTTTCTCGTCAATCTGCAATGAGAAACATAATCAGGCACAAAGTGTCAGTGCGAAGTGTGAATGCTGCGTTCCTTCCGCACATTATTCATTTGCGTGGTAGCGGGCATCGACATTGTTTCTAGGGACACGGCAACAGGCACTAACTCGGCTTTAAGTTTCCTCCCCGCGCCCGAGGCAATTTAGAGAGAAAGGCAGAACGCCGCGGGGTCTCGTCAGAATATTGGAGACGACGTAATGACTTTCAGAAGCGGGGCAAGAACGTCTGCCTGCTCCCCACACCCGCCTCTATATTCTGGCCTCCGAGCCGGCCAGCTATTGCGTGCGCATCCGACTGGGCTGCTAGGGCGCGGGTTCGAGTTTGGCGCACGATCGGGTACCGGCCAAATACATCTTCCCACTCTCGTTCGACGACCGCCACTTCCGAGCGTGGCGACAGGCCGACTGGCTCATGTAAGTCGTGGGGCATTACCGTAGTCGGCGCAGTCGCTTCGAAACGCCGTCAACCCTGCACATCGACACGCGGCGGCTGTGTCGTTTTTCGTCCCACTCGACGCAAGACACTACAGCGCAGACGAGCAGAGAAAGGAAAAAAAATATCTTAGCACGAGCGTCGGCGCTTTGTTTGCATCTGCGGGGATGGCGGTACCGCTGCTGTTTCCTGCTTGCTGCCGACGGCCTGCTACGATGAATGGTGGGTGACGACGACAACGCATCGACCGCGCTGGGGTGTTGCGGGCGCTGTTCTGACGATGATGGCGGTGATGTAGATGTGGCGGGGCGAGGGGCGAGTGCTTTTGTAGAAAGGCCGTCTTTGCCCGCTCGCGGCGCCCTGCTACTTGGCTCACCGCCACTCGCATGCACCACCTACAGCGATGTCGATGTCGGCTTGAGGCGCACATCGCATACCATCCGATAGGAGAGCGCGAATCAATAGCGCGCACCCGCATCGATCAATTCACTGGACTCGCTCGTCGCCCTCTGCACAGCTCTGGCCCCGACTTGGTATGCTGCAACGCTTGCAGGCAAAATCAGAGGGACGAACGAAGGGGAGACTTGAACTGTGTGTGCCGCGCGTGCGCGCGCAAGATCACAAACAAGTGTATACGGTATCGACGCCGACCTCACTATGACGTTTTCGTCTCCGAGTTGTACTCTTAGGATCGCGAAGGCGCGACTGCACTTTTAGTGCAACGTTTCGGCCAAACTGGGAAATCAGCTGATTCTTTCCATTTTTCAGACGCTCCTTATTTGCTATGAATATATCGTAACGGTCAACGATATCTTTGAATTACCGGTTTACTAAGCAGGATAACTCGAATTCTGAAGTCCTTCCGCAGGTCAACCGAGGCATTAAGCCATGGAGCCGCCTGCAGTGACTTCGTGCAGCGTTTCTCAGCTGACAGGGGTGCTCGGAGGCAGCTCCAATGGGTTCGTTTCAGCCGGGCACTTGCCAAATTGTTCATAATTTCAGTTTTAGCATCCGCAAAGGCCGAAGTGAAATGACCGAATATCTACAAATCGATCCCTTTGTGGCGAGAGGGCAGTTCGAAGAGCTGCCCGAAAACTTTCTCGATACAATAAGCCCACAGCAAACGGTATCTCATGGCCACGTCGTCCATCAGGATCCAAGCATCGTATCCGTTGCCAGTCCTCAACTGGCGTCTTTAACTCCAATGAGTCTCAGCGAAACGGGGTTGGTTTTTATGCAATTTACTTAATTGCCTTGTTGCAATCCACCTAACCTTATCCATGCAATCTCTATATTCAGATAATTTAGTTATTTACTATTTAGTGGATACACTACTTTGGTTTCTATGGGTGCGCAGCCTTCTTACTCAACCACTATGAAACCGGAACCGGTGCATGACGGTTTATCAATAGCATCTCATCACCCTATTCATTCTACCCATGCGAGTCTACTAGAAAAAAGGTGAGTCTTTAACGTTTCTTTCGCCACAATTCATGCACGTATTTTAAGTTTTGGCAATGGCCCTGCCGGCCTACTCTCCCCGTTGCATATTGATTCTAATCGCTGTGCCGACATTGGTTTGGTGAGCTCAATAGCGAGGCCGAACGGCCGAGCAGCGGGCGATATGCTTTCGAATTTACGGAGGCCGTTGTACATAAAAGAAGAAGTTACGGGAGAGATTGTTCTTGATCATCATAACTCACTTACTCATCATAACCAACAACAGTATGTGGAACCGGATTACCTGGATGCGCAGCAGCAGCAGGAGCTGGAACGCATGGCCAACGCCGAAACGCCTCCAGCGGTCAGCAACGTTGAACTGGCTTCGACGATGATCGCCTCGCTTATTGGAGAGCCGCCGGGCGCCAACTGGGGAAGCACAAGGGTGAGTTCGCACATTGCCTCGTTGGACAATAAAAGTCGCTTACCTCGGCGCCCTCTCTGTCATACAATCGCCAGCTGCACGTCGGCCCTTTACGGTTCGCGCCAAATGCAAATCAGATCCTCCGTCGCTTATCGCGCGTCTTTCGCAACAAGGAGTGCTCGAACCGCCTTTCTCTTTCTCCTAGCGCTCTTCACCCTTTCACCCTCTATCCCCGTCTTCCCTTACTTATCTTTAAGGTCTAAATCGCTATATATACCTTTTTAGAATATGAGCCCTCCGCCGCCGCCACAGATCTACCACTCTCCGAACCCCGTTCTGAACGACATGCCAAGCACAAGGCAAACATCGCTAAGAATTAAGCACGACGTGGACGACGGTCCCATCTCCGTAGATGATAACACAGCGTCTTCATCGAACAATGACGATGTCCGAACAGCGTCGGTATCGTCAACGCGAAAAGCGGCTGCCTCCTCCTCAACACCATCTGCTTCCACGGCCTCAACGACAAACTCACGGACGTACTCCACCAACGACAAGAGTGATCCCTTAAATGCCGAAATCGACGATGACATCTACATCGATACGAAAGATCTATGCAAAAGGATAGCCTTCGAGTTAAAGCAGCATTCAATACCCCAAGCGATATTCGCAGAAAGGATATTATGCAGGTGCACATTAGAGTTTTGACCGCATGATATCTTAATGGCGCATTTTCAGAAGTCAAGGAACACTGTCCGACTTATTACGGAATCCCAAACCTTGGAACAAATTAAAATCGGGTCGTGAAACGTTCAGACGAATGTATAATTGGGTACAACAGCCGCTACACCAAAGGCTAGCCATTCTCGACATGTACAAAAGCGACGGCGAAGATGGAGGGAAGATGTATCCATGTTCAAGTACTGTGCCTATGATGTCTCCTCCCACTCCTGCCCAAAACGTGAGGCATTACTCAAGGAATCGGAATCAATCCGACGACTCCAGTCAGAATGGTGGCAGCGCCCCGAAAAGGCCACGATTAGTATTTACGGATATCCAGAAAAGGACGTTGCAAGTAAGTTGTTATGCGCTATTCGTTCTTACGAGAATTCATGCTATCCGAAGTGCAGAAATTATGATAGTCATGACTTTTAGGGTGAAGTAGGAAAATTTCGAAATTCCTTCTCTTTGAGCAGCTGCTTTAAACGTGACATATAGCCCAGGATGACTTTCTCGTGTTGAATTTTTTGGAATGAGCTTTCTATGTATGTGTGCTATGCTTCGGTGCACACGCTACGCAGTAAGATAACAATGCCCTGTTCTATTTGACGCAATTCCATGTCTACTTTTTTTCAGGCAATCTTCAAAGAAACGCAAAGACCAAGCAGAGAAATGCAACAAACAATCGCCGAACATCTGAGGCTCGACATCTCAACAGTTGCCAATTTCTTCATGAACGCGAGACGGAGATCCAGAGCAGGCATCAACGGAGAAGACGAACCAGCGCCTTATCAACAAGTGCGACAAATTACGCCGCCGCCAGTTTCACCGCCGCCTGTCACGTCTACGACCACCAGATCAGCGAAGTCGAAGAACGCTCACTTATACCGAAGCGAATCGAACCACTCTGAAGGTAGTCCTGAAGGTGATCTATCGTCACCCGAAGAAGACTGTGACGACACTTCGCCCGTAGCAGCCATAACCAATGCAGACAGTCCACCGCACAGCTACGAAGATGCCGTTTCGCTAGCCGACGTAGCAGTTCCGAGCGGCCATCATTCGGCGTCTCCGCCGCAAGGGGCAGCATCACCTCCGCGTGTGCAAGAACATCGTGAGCCGACGGCCGAGGAAGTCAAGGTTAGCAAGCGGTTGTGGTTGCGCTCCAGCAAAAAGTCATCTCCTTCAGAAAGGCGCGCTCACGCTATCAACGATGCACACAATTCCCGTCGCAGGAAACAAAATCGTAACCGTAAAGGTTGAGCGCGAGGCTACACTGTCATGACCGCAGAATCCGGGTACGTCTCTATCCGTATTACCGACTGTAATCAAAACGCCTTTTTAGGTGCAAAGCAAACTTGTCATGCGATGCTATTCAACTATTATGGGTCCATTTTTTAGAATTTCCGGCTTTGTGAGCAGTTTTCGCTTGCCATTTAATGGTCATCAGTTCTCAGCTGTTCTTCTGGTATCCTTCGTCCCGATTTCCTTCTTTTTGTAGGTTGTATACCCTCAGGTTCCTTATAGCTCTGTCCGTTTTCTCTCGAAGATTCCCGCCAGTCTTACTGAACTTAATATTCACTCTCGTCTACGATTCTTTCAGTCCGGCTAATTTGGTATTACCTGTTTATTTATCTCTATTTAATGTGTCACCAATCCGAGTCAATTAGCTTTTTACCGCTATGCCAGCCCCTCTCACTATGTACATTGACCCACAACCCTCCCCAACTGTCGTAGTATGCGCACTCGAGCCTTGATTACTGCAAATGAATTGAGCCTTGTGTGATGTTCTCGTTCGGCTTCCTGATGTTCGCCGTCGTGGTCAGCGGCGCGCGGGCGACTTGTATATTATCCACACGCGCTGAAAACGGAACTTTCGATCACACCCCTGTTATTATTTGTGAAAATTTATTATTATTAATTATGCATTATTAACTGTGGTCACTACAAGAGAAGACTGATTTCTTGGAGGCTTCTTGATTCGTTTGTAATGCTTATACGGTCTTGAACGATCTCGCAAAGGTTGTTGTGTGAATTGAATTACTGGTCGCCTTAGTGTCTACTGGTCACTGCAACATTCTCTTGCAAAGCGAGTGGGAATGGCACATGCGCTTGGTGGAATTGGTCGTTGGAGTTTTGCACGTGGTAGAGGCAACACGTGCGCTCTCATTCACAGCTGATGTGGAGCAATGTCGGTCGATAATTTCTCCACATTGATTGTTCTCGTCATCCGCACGCGCCGTTCGCATAATTTTTAAAAAGTTTGAATGAGTTATCGACTGGTGCCGCTCTCTCGGTGCTGTGGCCGAATCGATTGTTGAGGGGCTGAGTGAATCGATTTTTGCATTGGAAACGAATCTGAATCGATATGAGGCGCACTTCTCAGCTGATCGCCTAGTTTTGGCCTCGTTTGTTCTTCCACTTCCTACGGCTCTTCTGCTTCGGCACCAAGTTTATCGTAATCTAAGATATTGTGTTATTGATGTTGAGTACTGAGACAGTTTCTTGAGGTGCAAGCGTTGTTTCATATCCTATTGGCAAAGCGATGCTCTCGCAAGGATCAATTACATTTGGGTCCTAGCGCGGATCGATACTGATGTGTGAATAGCCCATAAACAGTCCTTATCGCGATGCTATGGTGCGTTGTTGTCCATTTCAGCGATGTTGCCGCTTGATACGATCGATCTTCAGTCTCGGTGTACCGTCGTTTCTGAGTTGTGCATTCCTTACTAAGGTCCTAATTTCGGCTGTGGCATGCGTGTACTGTAAATCAAATGCATGCGGTTTTCGGAAAAGCGTCATTTGAGGAAGCATTTGAGAGTGGAACGCAACGAAACAAGTTTCATACTTGAAGACTTATTTTACGTTTTGCAAAAGGTTTCGTTTCATCAGGTGCTCGCCAGCGAACTCACTGGTAATTGATCTTTGTGTTTCTGAGACATCGATTTGCTGCGCCGAAGTGAGCAAACTTTTAAATTGATCGCCCCTTTGTGTTGCACCTGTTAATTGCTTTTTAATATCGGAGACGCTTTTTAGATGCAAAGAGGATATTTGCACGTTGTAGGATGTGACAGGTCTACTCAGATTTTTTAAGTTAAACGCTGAGATTTCCACTTAGGAGGCTACTTTTTGCTGTCAGTTGCTTTACACCCCGCTCAGCCGATCGGAGATTGTCGCTGATGTCTCTCACCTGTGTCTTTTTTGTTTACGAGTGTAATATGGAACCACCGGTCAGTGCAGGTCAGAATAAGTACATTGAATTTACTGTCTGCGGCTCCAATTAAAGTACCAGTTTTGATCGTGGATAGGCTTAAGCGTTGAGAGGCGAAGAAGTGGATGCTCGTTGCCTTGTGTGCTCGATAATCGTGCACCGACAGTGATTTCTCTCTGTTTTTGCCGTTGAAAGGGCGAAAAGCGCGATACAGTGATCGCGCTGATCAGAGGGCACGCAGCTGCTAAGTGACTGCTTGACTCGTGCTCCGCCTTCTCAGTGTTTAAAAACTATCTCGCCACCATTGGCCTCCGCCGTTGTAACCCACTCGGATAGCACGTTTTATATCACCACGTGGTGGTCTGCGGCGCTCTGCTCTCCTGCTTTCTTCGGTGATGGCGACTGCCCTGTGTGATCATTGATGTGAAAGGCGTGCTTTAGTCCCTTTCTGCAGCGGGCGAATGCACTATATATACAGGAGGTCGTCTGTTTCAGAGGAGAACTTGGTGACCATGTTGTCGCGTCTTGCTGTTTTGCCCAGTCGAGGTATCGCCACCTCGCGAGTGGTTCTGGGTAGCCAGGATACCGTCAAGCTCTGGATTGACAACAAGCCCGTCGAGTCGAAGACCAACAAGTGGATCGATCTCACGAATCCGGTGTGTTAATCTCTTTTGTGAGGCTGAATGACGTGTTCTCGTTTAGGCTACAAATGAAGTCATCGCCCGTGTTCCTCAGGCCACTCAAGAGGAGATGCAGGCCGCCGTTGATTCCAGCAAGCGTGCCTTCCAATCGTGGAAGAACACCTCCATCCTTACTCGTCAACAGACGATGTTCAAGCTTCAGGCCCTTATCCGCCGTGATATGAAGAAGCTGGCTGAGAATATCACCATGGAACAAGGAAAGACCCTTCCCGACGCTGAAGGAGATGTCAACCGTGGTCTCCAAGTTGTGGAGCACGCCTGCAGTGCATCCACCTTGC
Source organism: Steinernema hermaphroditum (assembly GCA_030435675.1). NCBI lineage: Eukaryota > Metazoa > Nematoda > Chromadorea > Rhabditida > Steinernematidae > Steinernema > Steinernema hermaphroditum. Next base: position 3,804,484 of record CM059625.1, read on the forward strand.
TGCTTGGTGAAACTATGCCGAAGTAAGTCAGCAATTTCCACTTTACTAAATCAGCATGCTCGTTCAGTGTTTCCAAGGATATGGACACCTACAGTCTCCGTGTTCCCATCGGCGTCACCGCTGGTATTACACCATTCAACTTCCCCGCCATGATTCCTCTGTGGATGTTCCCTCTTGCCCTTGTTACCGGCAACACGATGGTGCTCAAGCCTTCGGAACAAGATCCCGGAGCATGCATGATGCTCGTGGAGCTCGCCAAGGAAGCCGGAGTTCCCGATGGTGTTGTGAATGTCATCCACGGCATGCACGACTCTGTGAACTTCATCTGCGACAACCCCGATATCCACGCCATCTCGTTCGTCGGTAGCGACCAGGCTGTAAGTACCGCGACCGTTTATGATGAACAATGATGAATTTGTAGGGTAAATACATCTACGAGCGCGGATCGCAAAACGGAAAGCGTGTTCAGTCGAACATGGGTGCCAAGAACCACGGTGTCATCATGCCGGATGCCAACAAGGATACCACGCTCAACCAGCTCACCGCTGCTGCTTTCGGTGCTGCTGGTCAGCGTTGCATGGCTCTCACCACCGCCGTTTTCGTCGGAGAGTCCCGCAAGTGGCTGCCAGAGCTTGTCGAGAAGGTCAGCAAGCTCCGCGTCGACGCTGGATGGAAGCCGGACACTGATGTTGGACCTCTGATCTCTGCTGCCGCTAAGAAGCGCGTCCTTGGATTGATTGACTCGGCTAAGAAGGAGGGAGCCAACGTCGTTCTCGATGGATCGAACGTCGTTGTGAAGGGTTTCGAAAATGGAAACTTTGTCGGACCTACCATCATCGCTGGTGTCAAGCCCGAAATGACTTGCTACAAAGTAAGCAGTAGTTATCGTACAGCCTTCCAATACATCGTTTGCAGGAGGAAATCTTCGGCCCCGTCCTCTGTGTCTTGGAGGCTGAGACCCTTGACGAAGCCATTGATCTCATCAACCGCAACCCCTACGGTAACGGTACCGCCATCTTCACCACCAACGGCATCACCGCTCGTCGCTTCACCAACCTCATCGATGTTGGCCAGATCGGCATCAACGTTCCCATCCCCGTTCCCCTCCCCATGTTCTCCTTCACTGGAAGCCGCGGCAGTTTCCTCGGTGACCAGAACTTCTATGGCAAGGCTGGTCTCAACTTCTACACTCAACTGAAGACGATCACTCAGTTCTGGCGAACAGAGGATGCGTCTCCGGAAGCGAAGCCTCAGCTTGCTTTCCCCCAATTGAAGTAAACTGAACTTTGCTCAGATGTAGTAATGCCTTCGGAAACATGCCTATTTCCAAATGTGTATAAAGTATATTTCCGTCTGTGAGTGTTACGGTCTTCGTTGGTGATGATTGTCTTGGGCGGTCGGAGGGATAGGGAATATTCCGATTAGGTAGCGTGCGTTCTTCAAGTATTTGTTTATCAGCTGTTGTTGAGAGATGAACGACCTACCTAGAGAAGGTCGCTATCGCAGCCAGAGAGATAATGGACGCTAGAATGACGAGTCCACCTTCGATGCATATGAAGACGAATTCCATAAGCAGGACGTAGCTTTGGAACGCTGCAAGATACACGCACAAGGCGATAACTGCGAAGCTCAGAAGAAGGGAGAAAGACAGGAATCCTGGTGTTTCCGTTTTGTTTCCTCGTTCCGCTAAAGCTCTTGTGTATCAGTTTCATTTGCAGACTGTTAGTACTACCCCATGCTATGCGACATGTTTCAATGGGAACGAAGAGAGCGATGAGCCAGCCGTCGGTGATAGCGACATATTTTGAATAGGGCAGAGTGTAAACTAAAGCAATCCGTCAGTTTTTTTTGTGCCCCAGAATTCCACAAACCTTTAAACACGTAAACTGAAGCGATTACGAGGAAGAAGAGGACGGAAAAGAATCTGTTGACCCAGAGGAGCAGTTGCAGAGCGAGCGACGATTGCTGAAAAATATTTATTGTACTTGTCGGTGAGACGGACAGGGCCTCACCACCGGTGATCGAAGCATGTCGCCGCTGGATATGGGACGTCCATGCGGGAAGGGCCAAACCGACGGTGAGGTGGTTGCTATGGATGCAGTTTTCGCGCGACGCTCGTGAGGGGGTATGGGACAAGATGGACAGACAAACAAGGAACGAAGGAGCCTAATAGCCTCCAGTTATCATAATGTTTAATATCCTATCATATATTGATCACTTTTTCGAGAACCCCGAACTACTGGCAATCTTCTCGACGAATGAGAAACTCTTCTCACCATGAATGTACTTGCAATTTCAGCAGTTTCAACAAAGTCGCACCCGCAGATAACCAGCAATTAAGTACATATGACTTCCGTTTCGCTCCTTGGGGTCATGGCTTCAAGTCTCCGATATCGGAAGATGTCGTTGTTGGCGTAGCACCAGCTTCGGTTTTCTTCATCCGGGTTCCGCTTGGGTTCCGCTGCTGAAACCGACCCATTTCTTACAACCATTCCACCAGCACTGGGTCTCCACAGTCTTCAAGATCTTCTCATCATACAACTTTCAGCTGAATTTCAGTTATATTGAAAAGTGTAAAACTGTGTATTTGTAGCTCGATGTCGATTCGCTTTTCCTTATAAATCGATGACATCGCGTTGAAATCCTTTGCCTGCCTTTCATGATGGAAATGACTCATCGTCATTTTGTATCCCATCCAACGTAGTCTTAAGCTTCAACAAATGAAAAAAAAATAAACAAAATCGCTTCATTTAAAATCAAGTTTCCCAACAATACAACAGTTACAATAAGGTGGAACGGGAAGGAACTGTTTTTGATCGGTCGGCGCAAACCCTCGTTCATGCAAGAACGATTTGAAACGGTTTACGCCTAGAGGTAGTGCAGAGCGAACGAAAACTTGATAATCAATGCAGGACTGTTGTCGTTTTCTGTGCATGGAAGGAGAGTGATGTAAGGGAGTGAGTGCAGACTGGACGAATACGTGGGAGTGATGAGATATGTATGAGAAATCACAACTTAATTGATAGAAGAGCTGCTGAGACCACGATAGCAAATAGACAGTTACGTTGCAATTAGAGCGACAAATAATTAGCACGAATAAATGGTAATTACTATTAAGAACAATTGACGATAACGAGCAACAAATTACGTTTTTTTGTCATGGTATATAATATTAGGTGTGACTAGAATGAGATATGGTGGTAATGAATTGAGAATGAGATCATATGATCAGTAAACCAGATGGTGAGTAAGGAGTATATCATAAATGGGAGTTAAATTATTGTTCAAAAGAGAGCGAAGGAGTGACTGTGTTATGAGATTCACGGCATGCTTAGGTCCAAGCGGTGCGCTTGACAGTGAAGAGGGGAACAGCCAGCTGCTGCTCTAGACTGTTGCTGGTGTCGTTGCTCCGGATGCCAAGTACAGTCTGCCAACGCATGAGGGCCCGCTGGAGAGTGTCCGAAATCTGGAGACCAGGACGCATGCGCGACATCTAAGCGATTCATTTAAGTGTTGTCTTGTCACTTGAGACTGTACCATTTCTCCGACTTTCGCGACAGCTTGCACGCGGGTAATGTGCTTGTTGTGCATGAGATAGGCAGCGATGAACGCCGGCGCACGGTTGCGCCCTTTGACCGAGTGTACGAGAACGCACTTGTTGCATGACTTAGCGCGTGAAATGAGCTGAGTGAAGTCTTCAAAGAAGGAGATGAAGTCTTGACGAGGCTGGTTGGGACCGTCGTCTTCGCGAATGCTGATCGCCATGGTCATTCGAGAGTGGGGTGTCTTACGAGCGCACAGGCACGGACACTCAGTGCGGCGGTTACTGTAATTATGTTACATAAGTACTATCTTTGATATACATATATACCGTGGCATGTTCTCTTCATCGAGCCCGGTGAGGTCAACGATGTACTCGACCTGCAGACGGCAAAGCAGATTCTGGTTCATGACTGACTCCATGCCTCCGCAAAAGACCGAGTCATCGACCTGAAAGTGGTGCCATTGTTTAAGAGTCTAGACCGCTGTGTATAACCTAAAGTAAACCGCTATCTCTAACTTTGTTTTGGTTACCGTACTAAATAATACATAGAGTTCATCTGTTAAAGTAATCGTTGAAACAGTCCCTCGAGTATCAGAATTTCTCCACGTGCTATTTAACTGCACCAATGGACTTAGTGTCTAAGAACTTGATGTAGTTTAAAATGGAATAGCACATTTCCATTCAACATCAACAAGCATACTAACTATAAAATTATAAAAAAGTTGCATTTCGCTTAATTCAGAGAGATCAAGGGCCTACCTGCCATACTGTGTCGCCAATGTACTGACTGCGAGGACGACGGGCTGGAGTGGTCGGCGATGAGAGTGATTCGGATCGTTTGAGAGGAGGTTGAGGCGATGTAGACATGTGGACTCCATTGCTTTTGTTCTCGTCGCCGTTCTCCTCGACCGATTTGACATCCTTGATGGCAAGTAGATCTGCATTCGAGCGGCTGCGATGTTCCTAAACATAAATGAATGGATCACGGTGTTACAAACAAGGAGCTTGGAAATCTTGTACATATAGTGCCCATATTCTCACACAAATCAATTAGAATTCAACCTAAGGGCACTTTGTGGGAACCATCAATTGCCAGTCCCGCAGCAACCCTACGTATCTATGAAAACAATCTATGACAAAAATAGAAAACAGTCCTACCGTCTTGAGCCCGATTTGGATATCAGCAAGGTCGACACTCTCGGAAGCGGCCATATTATTCTTGGGACGCTTGGGGCCAACAGACTTCGAGCGCTGCGAGTACATGCTACCTGCCGCCTGGGGTGGAGCTCGCGCAACAAATGAGAGAGGACGCGAGTGCTTAGATTGCCAGCGCTTAGAAGAACGCCTCGAGAGACTTTGTAAGTTAAAGGCGGAGCCAACATGTCATTACGATGATTGGATAAAATGATCTTACCTACGCAGCTAAGGCATGCGTACACGGCAAGGTCAACCAGTAAAATACACAAATCATATCTACCATTGTCAAGGAAGATATAAGCACTTCGTTCCACCGTGGAATGATTGGATGCAACCTCAACAAATACCTTGAAAACTAAACAATTCCTAGTAATTCTGTTTTCGGGAGGACAACTTAGTCAAGATAGTAAGTTAAATCCACGAACTGTAGCGTGCTCGTACGAGGGCTGTAGAAAGTGTCCACCAGATACTGAATGGAATAGAAAGCCAACAAGACCAGCCAGGTACCTAGGACACAGTTTGCGTATAGCATACCCATGACTACCCGGATACCTGTGTGTATTATGACAACAGGAACATGTCATTACCAAAGGTGTATTGCAGTGCTCTCTACAGTTCACATGCGTTGATCCCAAAAGCCACATTGCATACTCTCAGTGACAAACGGCGAAGCTTTGCAATAAAATTCGCCTCAACGAGGGACACCTCAAACCAAAAGGAACGCCCGAAAGCACAAAACGGACGTCTGAACTTCCACAAGAAACGCCTGAAACGGCTTTATGTCGTACCAAAATTCCACAGGTTTCAACGTTTCTATTTGAAGCCCATTAACTTATTCTTATCGCCTAACAATCAATTTTGTCCTGAATAATACCATGGTTAGATACAACCATTCGGTCTCAATTTATGGAATCTCAAATATCTTCTAAGAAATGTCCTGACTCACTGCCCTTGAATGCCTACAATTGGCTGTGTTAACGCCGGTGCCAGTCAAAACATCTAGTACAAAAAAGGAAATTTCTTGATACAGCTATCCAATTTGTTATGATAGACATGTAATTGCGTTAAGTTCGAACTGAATTAGCCAAATAACTTATGCAGGAGATACGTACCTTGGCATAACATCGTGAGGACTACAAAAGGTATTTTGTTGGAATGGTTACTGAACGTACTTCACACAAATTACTTTTCATTCTTCTGTCATTTCAGCACATCATCGTAAACAGATTTGGATAATTATTTAATGCATATTTGTCAGAACATTCAACGAAATGCTTAGTTTCATTTGTTATCGCAGTTTATGACGTGTGAAGATTGTGTTGTTGCCTTAGACTAACAACGTAATGACTGACTAATGAGATCACGCAATACTTTTTCGACGAATGCTGCATGCACACTACAAAAAAAGGTGCGTGTTTCTTTGTGTTGGCAAAATTGTAGCCAGACGTGTTTTGCGAGACAAAGGAGACACGAGCCGATGTCTTTATTCTCATAGGCATTTACGTAGGTGAGTTAGCGGGAAGTGAACGGTTTCGTCTGTTGGAAAACATTCTTAAAAATATCATGAAGTGCAGTTCCTGGTCAGCCACAACTAAATAAAACTGAGAAATGCATCAATGAATACATTGACTCTTCGCGGTTGTATGAGTTTATCTTCTTTGATCAAAGGTCCCCCCAGCTAGTGGATGTTTGTATGATAGTAGAATTGACATCCATCTAGATCCTCACAATCACACTGGTCATCGGCTTTGATTCCCTACCAATCTGTTTATGTGGGTGCCGAATCTACAAAATGACGTTTCTCCGATACCGTAATTTTGCAACGTTTCTTTCTTCAAATCTATTTTGGATGGTTGAAATGAGTAGCCAATTAGCGACATCTTGTCACAGAAACATGTTCTTATCATGTAATAGATCACTGCTGCTTGCTAATTGCCACGGCCTGAAAGTGATGTGCATGGCGATGGACAGGTTCTAAAATAGCGCCTGCTGAAGTGTGTATAAACGCATTCCGGGGACCGATAGTTTGTGTAACACCTTAAATGTTCGGAACTTTTACGTTCTAATTCAATAAACGCTTTCAACCAGAGGGCATCTTTGCACTTAAAAAAACGATTAACAAAGGCTTTAACAAAGAAGTTGTACTCATTACACGCACTTGTACTCCTGCAGAGTCTAGAGAGTACAACGGGTAGAGTACAACGTTAGAGGCTGTGAACATGCTGGAAATAGTGTTCCGCTGAAATCGAAGGCTATACTCTTCACGTAATTAACATTGGTGCGCATTTGCAGTGATATTTTCGTATGCATAGTTTATTACCATCTTTCCAAAGTCATCCATATCCAGCGCCTACACACATGATTACTTCGGACATAAGTGATTCCGACGAATGTCCGATTTCGTCACATCCGGAGACACGTGGACTCTGACGCGTCCTATTGTGTAAACGCAATGAAGCAACGCATAGTGAATATGTTTCAAAGGAAGGCGCTGATGTATTAGGGATACACGGATGAGCGTAAAATTTTTAACCGTACGTCACATGTGACGCATCCCCTCGACGACCACCTAGAGCTGCTCACTCAACCAAGCGTGCATAATACATAACATAGATCTTTTGCATAAAATCAGAAATCATTAGGGGACAACTACCGCTCATGCACGTGGTACGCACTTCCGTGTTGCTAATGCAAGCAGGTGGCCGCATAGTGGATGCAGAGCGTGCAAAATGATTAACATGATTTGCAAGATTTGATGGGCATATCATATGAAAAATAGCAAAAAAAAAAGATAAAGTTATGTGATGTTTTCTAAAACCTTCGTCCTTGGGTATGTTCGTATTAACCTAATGTTCTTAAGCTTATCTTTGTTCGTGATCAACCAAAATCGACCATTTTACTTGTATATTGCACCTGGTTGGCAGGCCAAAATCTCATAGACCACATATGTTCCTTTCACCTCAATCATGATGATTGGCAATTAGTCAAGGAAATGTCATCTGTATTAGTTCTGATCGCAGTAATTCATTTCAGCGTTAAATTAATTTTTTTTGCAGCATGCTCAATCTCTGTTGCGTTATAGGCACGCAGGACTACGTCATTCAGGTGTCTAAGGATACGGAGAGGCTATAGGGTGGTTAGTGCACCAAGGCAAGCTTGAACTACCAGAAAATTTACGATTGTGTAGGCGCATGAATTAGGTGGCCAGGTGCAGCTGCATGCGTTTGTGAGCCTTGTGCTTTCCTTGCAAAAAGTATACATAACCGTGGAGCTCTGGAACTTTCCAGGGCGTGTTTAAGAATCAAAGTTTTTTCAGCTACACAAAGGCGAACGTAGAAAGATCTGACAACGAACATTTTACGTGTTTACGTTTATTTTTTTATGTATCATCAAAACCGCAACAGTTACATTGTATGCGCGTTGACGTCAAAACGAAGGAACAGCTGGAAAGCTGATGTAATCGTGTTGTATCGAAATGTCAGCGATCGTAAATTAAATGGCTTACGGCGGACGTTAATACAAACTAGCGCAAGATCTGTAATAATTCTCTTTGGTGCATATTTAATTTCCCGCAAAATGAGCATATGTGTTGCAAGTTTGTCATGCGTTGCACGAGGGGTGCCCAAAACGTACATTCTAGACATGTTCAGTTTGTATGCGTCGAAGCAAAGCATTTCGTTTCCACGGAAGCGCAATGCATTATTAGAGTAAGAGGACAGAAAACAAATGACATAGCATTGTTATGTGAAAACAATACATAATGCAATATTGATGTTTTGTATCGCAAATAAATTTTCTCATTAGATGAGAAGAAGTCTAATCGAAGCTGTATGTCACACCCACGGAACCACATATTGGATAAGGTCTCTGTAAAGTTATTTCTTTGATAGATAAGATCTTAAAAAAAGAGAGCTACCACGAAAATATTGCATATCAAGGCAGAAGGATTTTAGCCGATAAATTCGAAAATGCGAACTCACCGAGTTCTGAAGAACCTGAACAACCCTCGAGTTTTTCGACGTATAGTCGCTGGCGGTCGACGAAAACGAACCTGAAACTCTAATTGGATGACGTTGAAGTTCACAGCGAATTCTGACTTGTGCTTCGCTTCCGGAAGAGTTCAGTGGAATCGAGGCTGACGCGGCGCCCAGGTGGCGCTCCCGTGATGCTGCTGCGACTGTCACGCTTCTGCAGGTGTAGATTGAGCTGACCAGAGTCAACTGTGCTGCCCGATCCTGTTGATGAGACACTGTTGCGGGACTGTCTAAATATAGATCGTCAGCACATTTCAAGCATGCTTTTCAGCCTTCTATAAGTAATTCAAATGCATTATTCATTATTTCAACAGATTGGAAATACCCAGGTGTCTGAGTATTAAAGGTCGAGGTTATAATGCTAGGTTCTTTGTTTACATTACAATAGATAGGTACAGTTCTTAACTGTTCTTAAACCATCACTAACCTGGACTCTCTTCTGGCTATCTCGTCCAAGATGTCAATGCCGATCTTCTTGTTCTTGTTCGGATCCGACATGTTCAAATGCCTGCCGTGTGCCAACGAAGGCACGGTCCGACGCATAGTGGGCGACATCTCCTCCTTCTCCTGCTTGCTTTGACGCTGCTTTTCGGGCGGATTCACTGAAGCACACTCGTTCAATAGAATACACGGCAAGAATCTGGAGGCTAGCTCTCAAAGAACATAAGGGCAACGTCATTGAATGTTATTAAGGTGCGTAATCATTTCATATAATGAAAGCAAATGGGCTCAGACGGCCACTACGCTCCATCGACACTAAGACGTTTGTTTGAGATATGAGGACATTCCGAATTCGCAACCTTATTTCTGGGAAGCTACTTTGTGCCTGTGGAAATGGGGACAGATGCAATGTCAGCAGGGACAGTCATCCGAATGCCTCGTGATTCCACAAGTCCCAATCAGTGCCGATTGCGCTCCAATCTGTATTGTCTCCGGCGAATACTGGGAAGCCATGTGCCTTCCGCAATTAAGTGTTTCAGTTTCGGAATGCTAATGACGGCTTCGCCAAGCTGTTTGTTACCTATGCCCCGAGAAGACAGCGTCAAATCAATAGTTGCGCGAAAGTACTTAGGCTTTTTGACGGTTGACGCTTCTGGCTGTTTAGACCGTTACTATACATACTTCAAATCTGTAACGTCAGCGTGAACCAGGTGACAAATATGACTACTGTTGCAAGGTAAACGTCACAGACAGACTGTTTCATTGTGTTAATTTGCGATGATACGTCAAAATAACTCGAATTTTCGTCGAGAAAATATGTTTGGTAGGCCTGGGAAGGTTCACAAGCAGCAATATTTCTAGGGATATGCGAACAAATATGCTCATATACACTGAGTAGTGATAAAGAAGGCAATAGAAAAGCGAAAAACTTGACATTTCTTGGCATATACCTTTTCGGAGTAAGCTTTGTCACGTGACTGCTCTTAAGATACGGGGTTGAAATAGTTTTCTAAAGTGCTATTTTTTGAGCGCTACTTTCCGTCATTATATGAGTGTGGACTTAATCTGTCTTCGCGGCGAAAATCATATAAAGTGTTCAAGTGTCGAATATACACGCCATCAAGCTCTTTTGTATATACAATCTTTACGTTTACATATTGTACTTGTACATAGGTCACCTGGTGGCGCGAATCCTAGCCGACTAGTCAGATATTAAGGGCATAGTAACAGTCTGCGCGGATCATATTGCCAGAGGCCGTGTCAAAACCCGTCGAAAATCTCTCTATCTCGAGCTGTAGTATCTACGATAAACACTAAACATTATATTGAAAGAATGAGATAGGTCCATCAAGAGCGAAGTCGTATGTTGTAGAGATGATAGACAATTGCCGCACGTCGTATCCCCACCACAATGCCAACAGAGCACCTTCGGAACTTAGAGTGTATTATATTAACTGCGATTTATATTTCATGAGTTTAAAGAACGACGATTGCCCTCAGTCAGGTTTAACGTCTCCAAGAGACCATCATATACCCTAGCCAATATTTGAGTTACATGCTACGAACAGTCCCATACTCCGAGATATCAACACCGTAGCATCTTTAAATTCTCCTGCTACTGTTAGAAACATAGATACGCAGACGAATAAGGGAATCGAGATCTAGTGCTCAAAAACGGCGAATAGGGCAGGCGGGTACAAGTAGAATGGTTGTTTATCGTCGCCTACACATGACATACTTACTCAAAACACTTGGAAATTGATTGAGAGACAGGTGTGTTCATTCAAAATTGGGCATTTCATTGGAATTGCCAATGAATGCTGTCTGTTTTTCTTATGTCTGTAAACATCCGGCCTATTTGGAGTGGTTATTGTGTTTAGTTTATTGATGTCAGATTCTTAGAATCCGGGATAGGACAGGAAGCTATGTGGGTTGATAGCATAACACACATGGTGCGGTCAAGCACTAAAAATAACTTGTGAGACGGTATCATTATTTATCAAGCAACCTCTTGGTCCCAAATTCCGTTCTCTGTTTTGCCAAACATTGCGTATTAAGTTGAAACCGAAAGCAGAACGGACAAATGATATTATCGAGCGAAATTTAACTAGGTCAGGGAATGTTCTATAAGGTAACTAGTCTAGGAATGTTTGACCGTTTTACCGTTGATTATAAAAACCTGGAGCGAATGTTTGAAGCAAAACGCGGTCGAAAGGAGCACTCAGAACTCGGTGGTATTATAATTGAATTATTGTTTCATTGTATCATAGTGGATAAGTGCGCCTTTAGAGTTTACCTTACTTAGTATGTGTAGGAAGTGAAACGAAGCAGTTACTTAGTAGGGTACTCTAAAGGGGTTCACAATGAGTATTGCCCAATGCTAAAATTGGCGATGTTGTGGATAAACATCCCGTTGCCAGCTGTCACCAACTGACGGATTGCAATTGCATGTCAAAAATACCAAAGTAAAATCAATCAAAATGTGTAGGAAGCGAAACGAAACAGTTCTGCGGATGTTGATTACAAAATGTAGTTCCATTTCAGAGTTGGGCCCCGTATAACAACAATATGTATTTTTTCTAATAGCACCGGTCAAAAGGGCAATTCGCCCACGGTTGAGGACGGCTAAAAACTACACTTTGAATGTAGGGAACGGAGGAAATCTTTCGGAGCGCCAGTGCCCAAGAGGGCAAATGAGCCTTTGATAAAATTCAATTTTACATAAGTGTAGTGCAAATTTACAAATTTGATTAGCCACAAAGGTCTGCAGAAAGCCCAAAATTCCTGTAGCATCAGACATACAAATGAGTGGACGACGCCGTCTGGTATTCTAACAGAATAATCAGCTTATTGTTGTCGTCATACATGGTTGAGCCGAACTCATGAAAGCAGACCCTTGAATAAACTATGCGACATGCAATAACTGGGCCGGGAACAGTCAATCTGCGTCGACTCTGTTGCCACAGATTATGGCAATTCAAAAGAATAGAGTAGAGTTGGCACGCGAGTCACTTTTTTACATGCTTCGATGACTCGAGTGTTTTGCCGGGATCATACCCGACAAGACTCGGTTGCTCGACGCTTCCTGACTAGGTAACCCTAGAACGGATCGAGAATAGTAGTGTGAAAAATTCCTCTTCGCCACCAAATGATCAGGATGATCGGAATCTCTCTTATATTGACCGCAATTAAACAAGCTCAGCATCAGTGAATCATGACTGTTATAGGCACAATCCAGCGTTTCGTGTGGTCGCATGCGATCCACCGGAAATTCACATAGAACACAAACAAAAGAACTTATATACTCCAGCGATTTCTCCATTACCTTTATGCGAAAAAGGCTAAAAATTAACACCACATTGCTTCGCTGAAATGTATTTTTATATCCGAACTAAAACACAACAGAAAAATGGCGCCCTCAGTGAAACATTGTGAACTTACGCATGGAGAACTCTGAGAAAAATTACCGAAAAGGTTAATTGGATTGTAGAGAAGAAGTGAACAGTTTGACGCTCGTCATGCACAAACGAATAAACAGCTGTTTGTTAATTACTTTTCGGATGTAATTATTTTCGCTCGAACTTCCAAGCATATCACAAACAACGAGTTGAAGTAGCGGATACAAAAATAGTTATCGTTTGCATCGGATCTGCATATGCGAGGGAATTTTGCAGTCAAGGTTTTAAAAGTGGGATACTAAAATACCTGATATAACTACAGATCGTTTTTTATGCTCACACTTCAATTGCGTTAAATTCATTGTAAGTTTGAGAACTAATAGGGGACATTGAACCCTGAAATAAAAAGCCCCATATAAATATGTTTTGAACATGATGGGAGTGAACATGATGAGAATCTGAACATGATGAGAGTCAGGCATACTTTTTACATGAAGCTACATCATTTAAATAAGAACGCAACACGTTCCCTTCCAGGAGGGTAGATATAACTATTTGTCCAATTTAAGCGTTTTTGCTATGGCTTTCACCAGTGAAGCAATATAAGCCGGAGTCTTACTTGAGCTCAGCTAACTCGGGAGCCAATCCCAGCCCAATGAATAGATCTTGAACCGCCCTCTCAGGGATCGCTTTATATGACCCGGATAAGTGCGCTTGTTAGCGAGGAGCGGCGCGAAAAAAGCGCAGACAACCAGGGACAAAGGCCATTAGGCAAGGGCAAACAGTTCTCACCTGTAAAATCCACTGACTTTTGGCTACTGTTCCGCGACTATTTACATGGCAGTTGCATCTTTTCGACATTGTACGAAAGTCATAGAACAGTGCTAAGATGTGGCTACAGATCTTCAAAACTGGCTATGCCATACCCAGAGATATTTGTTGTGAAGTGCATGTTTTGGTGAATTGTCCAGACTGACAACATCCAATAAACATATGATAACCGCTCTTTCAAGCGAATATCACCGCAAATAATGAATAACAGGCTAATCACGAGCCGTAGACATGCATAAGGAAAATAACAGAAGCAACATAAGTTTCGTGTGATCTTTTTGTACCAGAAGAAACAGGAATGAAACTGCTCGCTTTTGAGGTATTGCGCATAAATAGTTGAAAGTTAGCATGTGCTTGAAACATCTGCTCATAGCACGAGGTGCTGAAATTAAGCGAAAATGTTGAATGCAAGCAGTGAACAGCAACATTCCACGTATAATAATTGTTTGATCAACGGCGCTTGGCCTTGAATGCTTGAGTCATAAACCTATACATAGGAAACGGCTAGCAATATGAACGATGCGGGCACAGCTATTAATATGAAAGTTGCCTTCACTGGGAATCGTTTTCTTAGTCAGTCAATTAGCTTGCCATTGTGGTACAGCATAACGACGTCTATGGAACGTATAAGCAGCGCGATCTGGGCATATGATTCTGATGATGTGTATAATTCCGTGATAACATGTATGTGCACTAAGTGAATTGTATTGTTTTGGCAGGATTTCCGAAATGTGCTAACTGAAAGCGAGGCTTTTTTCATTAAAGATTTAAGCTACTTGTCCTAAGAGAACATGGACAAGTTTTATAAAAATTACACAGTGCATCATCAAGGCAACATCCAAAGTTTTCTTGTTTTGAGAACAGGTCACGTCCCACGAAAGGTTGTGATCTTTATGGTTCTCACCTCACAGCAATGGTAGAACCTGGTAAGTGTAATGGCGTGCAGGGGAGGTGAATACCTCAACTGACCAGAGGCGGTATAGGTTAGCTACGTGTGGCTTTAATACTTCCTGGGAGTGTCTCCCAACTGCAGTTCGCATAGCACCCATATTCAGAAATCCCCGAAAGTAAGCCTCGGGAAGTGCAGGCTTACAATACGACCATGGAATAACAAAAGGTAATCGCTATAGCTGGGCTCTCACCGCAGTAAAAGGTCACACGTTCCAATAGCAGCTTTTAACGGTGATCGTTGTCAATGGCTATGAGATCAGTAGAACAAAGATTACAGCTTAATTTCCATGAATGCATGGCTATCAGTGGAGGACTCTCAGCGCTCAAAGAAAGCAGCGCTCAAAACTTATGTTTTTTATGGTCTCGATCATTAGAAAACAATGTCAGCATGTACTCTACGGATTAAGATTATAGGAAGCTAGGTCAGGCACAGTGGTTTGCGAACGATATGTTTCGACTGAAAGTCCAGCCTCAGGTTTAAGTCTTTATTAAGTCCCAATTTGTTGAATAATTAACTTGCTGATGCCCATTTCATTTATATGAAGTCATTCACCGACAGCTTTTATTTAATGCTTATTATATTGCAGCAAAGGAGGTGGAAAACCTCTGACCATGTTCTCACAGAAATACTGGTGTTATTAAACCACTTCACGGGACTTAATGCTGATTCATGAGATATCTTGATCCAAATTTATAGAGCCACCTAATTCCAAATCTGTTTGAAGCTCAGGAGTTCAGAGGAAAATCACAAGTGTCGAGCGCACAGAAGGAAATGGAATTTGTGAATTACTCGCCTACGAAAAACACATGTTGTTGAAGGTACCAACCAGAAATAAAGTTCCGTTTCGAATACTATACCTCCGTTCAAAGGATGCTCAAATTCAATTCGCCGATCCACCAACAACCGCAAGGGAGAAACGGGTCCAATGTAGGGCTGATCTAGTGAACCTCTCCATACTGCGGTCACAAAAACATCAACTACGTCAGTACCCATGCATTTAGCCTCTGTAGTGGTCGTAGTCATGTGGCAAACATCAATTTTCGGTGCACTTAGGAACTGTGAGTCACTGAATGAAGCCGGAATGGAGGCTTGTTGTTATCGCTTCTGTCTGCACATGTGTTGAACTAGGAATCGAATTCCAACCTGCTAACTTTGTTCACATTAATTGCTGCACACCGATAGACTCGTGTCTGCTACAAGCTATCAAGTACTCAAGGGTAATTTGAATCTATCAAGGACAATACACATGTGTTATAGTTTGTAGAATGTCTGGATTTTATAGTGGACACGACCTTTCGAAAAACAGATGTTGTCGTGCTTGGACAGATCTGTTCATAAAACCTACACATGCGTGTACGCCACTGATCACGTTGATGCCCGTAAGGAACTGGTAAACTCACTGTTCTGTTGTAGTTCGCGCTGAAGATGCTCCATGCGAGATGAGGACGCTTATACCGGAATTTCCTGACAGCGTAAGTACTGAAGCGACTAACACATGAAAATCACGAGGCACGCAAGTGGGAATTTGGTGCAGATGTTTCAGAAACCGCTGTTTATACTGCCTACGTAACATTCCAACGGAGGAACGGCAATAAAAAGCGACATCGGTGCTGAGCACGGTGAAGCCACGCGCAAAAGTCTTATACGACGCGGACAGGACAAGCAAGATAGTTTGTTTGAAACCAGCTTCCTTGATTCTCAGAAACGCCTTCAAAAGCGCTTGGAAACGATGCTCGTTTCTTGAGAGATCTTATACTTAATGAATGCACTTAACGTTCTCAATTTCGGAGGTATTTTTGTGTTTGCGCAAGTGCGCCAGATGAAAGACACGTGTACGAACACACTTACACTTTTGTTTGGGTAGTTCAGGGACATGGGGAAATTTTGAAAAGGCTACTACAACTCTTTCCAATTAGCCCTTTATTGTCGTGATTATAGTCTTGAATGGATTAGCTTTACCGCCGACGAACACAGGCATCACTTCGAATCGCATTACTGGTCACTCTAACAGACATGCATAGGGAGCGCTCTGATATTAACATCTCTAACAATGCCTTAATGGCCGCCCATCCTCTCTAGAATTTAGTTCTACTGGCCTGCACAGCTACTGGTTCAAATTAAGATCGTGTGGCAGAACAAATACATATCTTTTAACTATGGCGGGCCACCGCTTCCACTGAAATTTCAAAATTCTATTCAGTAGGAAGGCGAAAATTTTTTGTTTCTTGTCCACCTAGACAACGTTGACAAAGTGACTCATAACAACAGAATTGTTTTTGTCATTGTAGCAATTGTAGCATTATTTTGCAACATAAGCGCAAATCCCATTGTCCTTTGTATTTATATGATACAAATCGGTTAATTGTAGGGAAGACTTTCACACAACCACAGCATATTGACCACTTGTAGGAAAGGTCGAAGGTTAATCGGTTAGAAGATCCTCATAAAAACGCTCCGCCTGAGTGGCTCTTTTTTAGAAATTCCATTGTCTCCGCATGAGACGAAGAGCAAGCAGAATAAGACATGATAGCGGCGCTTTCAGTAATGTTTCTTGCAGGCGTGAGAAAACTAAAGGGTGTTTCCACAGGGTTGACATACTATTACAGTGTTTTCAAAATAGATTTAGGGAAAATTTGTCGAATTTCAGTGCCCGTGGAGTTCAAGTTCGTCGACTGTGTATAACGAAAACGTGGGGAATGTCGGCTGGAAGTCAATAATTTTCAAGGTTGCATATGCGAACGACATCAGCACCGAAGATTGAAACCTATTCCTACGCTATTGACTGAGATTTTGAAAACGTTTCATTGGCATCAAGGACGTTCTGCTCGGGGAAGGTGCCGAATATATGTAAACAGAGAATGTGAATACACATCAAATCGCAACATTATGGAACCGAGTCCACCGCGTACTCACTGGGAGAGTCATTTACGAGCGTATAAGAGAACAGTACAAAACGGCGGCCGCTCTCCAAAGTACCTTGCTGACACTGGCTTGCGGACAACCGCCTGACACCGCCTTCCCGATCTCCATTTTACTACTATTGTTTATGGCATATTCCCGTAATCCCCTAATTGAGTTTGTTGCTTTGCGCCCATAACAAGAGTGCCGGTTGCACGTCAAACAGTAGGATGCCTTGCGGTCGAATGCCTTATAGTATATCATTTTGCAAAATATCAACCGAAGGCTCTGATGATGCTAAAAGAAAAGAAAATGGCTAGGAAATGTATTGCCAGCCGATGCAGAAAGTAATGAAGGCTACATCTATTGTTGATCGAGAAACTATTTTTACAAACATGTCAGGTTTTTCGATGTTGTTATGCTGTTTACAACTTCACCACATTGTTTCACAACTCTGACAATAGTACATGGTCAATGCTTCTCATTGTGGGGCAATTGTACAGAAAAGATGTAAGTTAATGAGCGAACTGCGCAAATGTGAGCATATGCTCACTTGATATCATGCTTGCACAATGGCCCACAATGAACCAAAAAAAAACAATAGCACGAGCCCAAGTGCTAAACCAATATAGTTGGCCATCTTGAAGAATGTGTGCTTAATCTCTGTTGTAGAGTTAGTAGTGGAATGTAGAGTTGGTCCGGATTATGAAAGGACCGAGTAGGCTAATTTGAGTGGCGGAACAGCCCACAATTCCCTTAATTGTGAGTTCACAAACTGTATGCGAACTAGTACACGGGCCTGTATTCGCTGCTTGAATTAAAGGTGTTCTTAACCAGAGGCGACCTGTCGGAACGTACCTATGTTCTCATTGGGATTAAAAACTGTGAACGTATCAGTCGATCGGAGCGTCGCCTTTATGTGTAGTGTCTCAGTTTGTGAGCGTCTCTAGAAAAACAAGTAATTGATGTCCTGATAAGTCAACTGCTACGGCAGCTTCAGCTCCACTGTTACTGCTACCGCCGTCTCGTTGGCTGGGATAAATTGAACGGTGGTCGTTGTTGGCTGTCGGTGATCGCACCTGGCTCTCAGAAGGGCTGGAACACTAGGGAGCTGTAATTCCAACGTATTGGCAAAAAGCCAGTCACCACAGTTAGGATCGCCGGGTCCTACTTTGTGGATCGCCGCGTCCTACTCGTCCTACGTCCTACTTTCTTTTGATACAAACAACATGCTGTCAGTAAAATGGAAAATGAGCGGCCAAGAGGACGACAATTGTTTGTTTGTCGGCATCGTCATTAAGGTTTTGAGTGAAACGAACTGAACCGGCGCAGAGCCATCCCGGATCCAATCTCTGCTCGCGCTTTGAACCGCTCCTTGCTATGAGTCGCAGTTCTCCCCAAAATATGAAGCATTCCCTGAGTGAACGGTTTTAATCCGCTTCGATCGACCAGTTGTAGCCAGTTGATCCGAAGTGGGTCAATGCGAGCCGCCCTAGCACAGGCTCCGAGTGCGAAATTTCGCCGAGTCGGCTTCAGTGATTTTGCATGATCTATGGTACTTTTTGGTGTTATTTTCAATCCCTCTATCCATGTGCATATACTGTTTTCGTTACTGCTATTTCTTCCTCCTTGCGTCACATCCTTAATTATAAGTATGACGGTCTACCGCATTAATATATTGTAAATAACATGTGCAATACATTTAATAGGCGCGAAAACAAAGAGAATGCGTGCGGTCTTCAATTATGAAAAATGCGGTAGGTCCAATCGCGCGCTACGTTTATTTGCGTGCGAGCGATTACGTGAGTTCCGAGAGAATCAGTCCGGCAACGCACCGCAACTCATGTTCTCCAGGTGCAATACACAAACGGCACTGACCATTACAGAAGGCCATGAAATAATGAGATATCTCCTGTTGCTCTGCAAAACGCAACATGCCTCAGTCTGCTGAGTAAACGCGAAAAGATAGAGAAATTTGTTAAAGCGTACTGTAGTTTTTCCCTCGACATTACCGTCCTGTTTGAAGTGGCGCGTTTGTGTTCATAGATCTTCTGCTCTTCTGCCCTCATTTGACTGCGAATCTGAATTAACGACGTTCTACTGCTATATATAGTCAGCAAACATAGAAAACAACCATTATGGTGTTTACGATGAGTCTAAAAATGGAAAGGTAAAAAAGGATGCATCTCTGTAAATGTTGCCATCCTATAGGAACATCGTGTGACGACACACTACCCAGATTATCCAGTTTGAGATGGTAATTTTAGCGCATTATGCTATTTAGAGAGCAGCTGTCGATGTAATATGAAGATAGATGAAGAAGGATGCATTAGTAAATGTCCTTTTGAACTTCAGCAAGTATGTTAGAGTTGGGGCATTAAAAATTAATGTGTTCGGGGTGAATTGCTTAAGATCAATGATGACTATATCTTTTTGTAAGTAACGTGTGGTTCTGTAACACGAAAGAAGCCTCGTTTCCTTCCGTGGTACCAGTGTTTAGCTCGTGGTTCGCCCATACCAAGGATGATTACTGCATGGCTTAGATCTGGTTGGACAGGCAGGCTCAAGGGCAAAAGTGGCCCCGATAGCGAGTTCAACGGCCTCTGTTCTATAGGTCGCAAAATCATCGATCTGTTTCAGATCCAGTTTACGATTTCACGATTTCACGAATGAAAGCGCTTATGAGTATAAACTCGTATCCAGTTTACATTTGGCAATTTCCAATAATGATCCTACTTGGAGCTTCCGTCACGTTGAAATGTGATCCTGCTTGGAGCTTCGGTCATGAGTATAAACTCGCCTACAGCATTTGTACTGTCTTACTAAACTTAGAAGTACAATCGTTTCTCTACAGAACGTGCAGTCAAAATCTAAGCTCAATCATAGCGAATTGTATCCTACTCGTCTCGTTTGAGTTTCCGATAAGGAAAGTCACAATTTCTGTGTCACTTCGTTTTGTGTGTAAGCAGTTGTGCAGTGATAGCAAAAAGTATGCGGTAGATCTGCGCCCAGCAGTACTAATGGGCATTATAGAGACCTTCTGGTGAGTGGACGATGTCTAATCGCATTTCTCGTTGAAAATCTACTAAAAATTAGTTCTATGACGTTAAGATTGAGTGGAAAAGGGCTATACATGTGAAGTGAAAAGTTAAAGGCCATCCTTGATGACATCTCATCTTAAACGCCCCCAATGAGGATTCCACAGAAAATTCGAGAACCTGATGTTTCTTCTATTTATGACTAGTGTTTTTAACATATAGAAATGATGCCATACGACATTACGGAAAACGGCGGTTATCTCGCACGCGATATAAAGGACACCGACCATGTGGGCTGCGTTGTTGGAATGTTCATGACATGGCATTACCTGAACAAGCACGAAAAGAAGCGTTCTTGGTATGGTTTTGATACACATAGAGTGATTCATTGTCCCCGGTTCATATTCACACCTTACAGGTCTATTCATGCAGGGAGCCAAAATGTAATGAAGGCAGACGACCTATTTAAGGAAAGTGAATCACGAAGATAATTGTTGACTAATTGCAGTTCCGACAATTTTCTACAGTATCCAAGTGCACGTCACATCAATTATTGTACCATGTAATTTCTTTTAGCGCGGAGAACAGGCCGGTCCCGTACTGCTGGCGGCCTACTGTAGCTCATGCTTTCGACTTGCTATTGTTGATATTACTTCTATTATGGAGACCCCCATAAATTTGCCCTCATAAATGTTAATCAATTACCATGATTTGACGTTTTCTGAGTCGGTCTCGGCTCAATGGGTGAACGCCTACGCACAATATGGTAGCCAAGACAACCTCTCAAGCTTCCCGCGCCCTTCCGTTTGAAAATGAAACTACCGTACCTGATTTTGATCGATCGCGATTGGCCTTCTGTCGCCGACAGCGACTCTCCGTGTGGTCCACACAGTTTGGCGGGAGTGCCGCCATCATGTAGATGTTCTTCTTGGACATCATGGTGCCGGGCGACTGAATTGTAACTTTCTTCGGCGCCGACTTTCACACGAAACTAACTGAAACACCTGTCTGTAGCGCAAATGCGACAACGGAGCGCCAGACCAATTAGCACGCACAAACTCGCAACGTACAAAGCACGAAAACGGAAGCTAGGGTTCATTGGGAGCAGAGGTGTTCTTACATTTTGCAGGCACCCTCTCATGGGTTTGCCCTCACGCGTTCTCTGGGATGTCCCCCGATGACGTAACTGGGGATTTGACTCTGTAAACAGGGGATTGTTTCGGGAAAGAAGGTGTGCATTAAGGGGTGAACGGTTATTTATAGGTACGCTATATCTGTTGTGACAAATGAGGAGAAGATATTGGCTTGAGAAGCGGCTTGAAAGCTTCGCAACATGTCCGCCTTCAAGAGGAGAATGAGGACCGATGGAGGGAGGCGTGGCTAGGTGAAACAGGTAAAGGTGGTTAGACTAGGAGACTATCTTGAAGGTTTTAGAACGTATGAAGGCAATTAAGATTCGTATATGTGAACTGGCAAGGAATGTAAAGGTAGATCAGTTGAATTTTTGTAATTACGAATATCTACTTTCCTAATGAAGTCATCGTAAAAGGAGGAGTATTTACGAGTTTACGAGTTTATTTCTCGTATCAAAGGCTTACGCCTTGCGAGACGTCATATATATGCACAAGAAACACATTATCACTCCGTAGTCGCCGGTCTTCTTCTGACTTCGGCACATTAGAGTAGAGCACGGCGATCCCATTAGTGTGCGCGGGCATCAGAGAGGCGAAGAGCTGATTCCGGAGACGGTGGAGCACAGCAAACCCATCTTCAGCTCAGGTGGCGGCGCGGACGTCGGTGTTGAGGAGCTTCTTCGGCAGCTTCCGCGGGCGGCGGAGGAGTATTTAGCAAGTGTAATGAGCTGGCCTCTCTGGATTTGACGGAAGTAAGGAAGCTATCCTACTAAGACCCGAAAACCCGACTTCCTCGAGGCTTGAAGTTGAGTCAAAGTCTTGACGCGAATAGCGTTCTGGGCTGGGGGGGGGCGTGGCGAAATGGGAAGAGGAAGAGCTGAGGGGAGCTTCGTAACGAGGTGAACATGTCGATCTACGCAGAATCGAGCTTTAGCGAAATGCTGCTGACTCGCTAAAGGCAACCTTTTTAAAAACCTTTTTACGAGAACTAAAAGAAAAGCGTTACTCACGAAAAAGACTACAAAATCTCGTGTCCCATGCTCATGTTGCGTGAGAAAGGGCCATAAGCTACTTGCAAAACCAAAACCCCGAGTGGAGCTCAACAGAGAGCTCCAGTGCTTTCTTGCGGAGTAGAGATTCACACTATCACTTTAACGGTGTCCAAGAAGGTATACAAAAATTTTCCATAGCTCCCCAGAAAATCCGCCTATCTCGGCTGACGCACTAACGGCTCACAAGCCTCTATGGCCCTTCACCAGCTTAAACAGTCGAGACAAAATCTTAGCTTAGTTTCAACGTCTTACGATCGTAGACGAATATTATGACCATAGATGCTGGGTCCAAAACCTCATCTTTAATTGACTATAATAGAATCTATTTTAGTTCCAAATTTGCTGTTTAATTGAGGACATGTGCATTATTGTGCATACGACAATTTTCACAAAAAAATGCACTTTAGAACAATTATCTATTTGCTGAACTTCTACGAATTTGTCTTACTTGGAAAGTGGTATAAGTGTCCCTACTGTCTATTGTTCAGTTTACAGTATAATCCTTTTAACGTTATCAGAAAGGCAAGCTTCAGTCATATATCGAAAGAGTTCCGAGACCTCAATGGTAGCTATCGAGTAGCTCTCACGTTAAAACACCGCTATTCACACTAGCTTCATACAAGCGACACATTTACAGTTATAAAAATTTTCATAATCACGAGACCGTTCAATTGGTTAAAGCGGAAAAGCGCTGGAAATGTGAATAAACACACCAGTCGCCATCGGCAATTCACCCCGATCTACTGCTTCGCTTTCTTCGCTTCTCACCAAAGCACCTGCCTTCGAGATGCGGCAGCTGCTTCAGTTTTAATCACCCTTCATAACAATGCGGCATTAGCGGTATAGGTCTCCTGTCTTTCTTCTTGAGTTAGTCTCGACAGACTGCGGTTACTAAGACAATGAAAACAAGATCGCGAAACAATCGAACGCTGTCCACCTGGTTAGGAAAGGTACACAATGGGTTATGAATCGAGGCAGCTTTCAAGTAGAGTTTTCGCTGCGTTTTAGTAAGCAAACACAATTCGATGGAGGAGCCATCAGAAGGAAGTACTCATGCTCATACAGTCCGCAAAAGGATCACGAATGTCAAGATCTATATTTGCTGTGGTAGGAATCTACACTGAGTCAAAAATAGAATCTAAACGTCAAATGACGCACAGAAACAAAGGATGATAGGTGCCTTTCAGAACCGGCCATTTTTCAATAGGGAAATTAGCACTTCAAGATGGTTATTTGTTCATTGACTGGTACGTTATTCTTACATCGAAAAATGCGGTAGGCCTCGTACCTTCAAATTAAAGGGAACTCAACGTCTGACGTCAAGTACAAACGACTGTGGCGTGAGATGAGGAACCAAAAGAAGTTAGCGATGCGCATGATCTTTTGTCAGCAGTTCTAAATTTGTCCCTGTTTTGCTTTTCGGGATGAACCGCCATCAAAGTGCTTGGACAAGTACATAGTATCGAGCAAGCATTTTCGTAAATGGCACGCTTTTTCTTTGTAGAACAAGGACATTTCATAGCTTTTACACTTTAAACCGATATGGGCAAGTTGCCAGCAGTACAGTGCATTGCATTTGCGTTATTGAACGAACGGGAACGTCATCTTCCTTTGTCGAACACTGAAGCATTACTCTTTAAAGAAAGTGAATTCTTTCCACGGAATCCCAGTGCTGTCATATGTCGCAGATCTGGTATGAGTCATATGCCGCGACGTCATCCGCATCCTCCGGAGCAGAGAACTGTTCCTGATCCCAAATGCCCGCAAAAATAGCTGTTGAGCATAGTCTAACGAGGAAGCGTAAAAGCAAGATATAGGAGTTCTAATAATGAAGATGTCGTTGACGGGCTTGTCCTTATTTACTGTTTATAAACGCGGCTGCGAGCGACTTCACGCCCTCCAGGTACGAAAAGCCAACTAGTCCATAGCTCTGCAGCTCTGCGGGCAGCCAGACACCATAGCACTGCGGGCGGCAAGGTTGATGCTCATGCAAAGGTCTGGGGCCAAAAAAACTGTAATTCTGCGGGCGGCAAGATTGACTTTCATGTATATGGCTGAAGTGGGCGAAAAAACTATACAGTTTCAGGAAACTCGAACCGACATCTCTGCTGGTTACAAAATAGGCAAAAAAAATCACTGAAAAACTGAAAAAAAACTCCAAGTATCGCCAGAGGCATAGTGGAAGTAGAGCGATACAATCAAAACTGTCTGTGTGGCTCATTGCGAACGTTCTCCGTTTGTAAGCGGGCGGTGTCCAGTTCCCCTCGGGGTCCTTATTTTCTGTGGGTGTTTTCTCCGTACTTACGGAAAAACACACACAGACAGACCAACGGATCCGTCGGTTCTCCGTTTATATATAGTGGATTTTGGGTGGCACTAATGAGATACATAGGAAATCCGCTTCTGCAGGTGTGGTTCAAATGTGAAAAACATGTGTCAGGCGGAAAATGAGCTTGTTTCCGTTCTTCAAATTAGTGTTTTGCAAGTAAGATTTGTGAGCCACGCTAGCTATGATCAATAAATTAGTTTTTTCGAAAAGTGCAGGGTAGTTTAACTTATTCAGCTCAGCGAGGTTCATACAGGTTATGAGCGCAGTTTTGAAAATTTAGCTTTTTTCACGTTGTTTTCTGATGCTGCTATGATTCAGAGTTCTTCGATGAATGGTCACTTCACATTTACGATGATCACAAGCCTTCATGACACCATTTAATTCTCATTTCTCTAGTAATCCTTCGTCATTTTCGAAGGACAAAGATCGTAAAACCTCCGGATTATCTGGACAAATCCGGCAACAACATTACTCTCATCATTTAACAAAACTTTAAAAATATCACTCAACACTACAACGTCAGTTAATCTTCACGCAAATCGTCTTCTGTTCGGTGAAAAAGTGGATAGAGTCGGCAGCGCCCTCTCGACCCAGTCCTGAGTCCTTGGTCCCTCCGAACGGCATGTTCAGCTCGCGCACCTAGACAGATGCGTCAGTTGTTTTCGTAGTAACTTAGCCGCTCTTACCAACCAGCAGTTGCACCAAACCGTTCCCACTCTGAGGGCTCCGGCAACCGAGTGGACTTCGTCGACGTTCTTCGACCAAACAGAAGCCGAGAGGCCGTAGGGAACTGAATTGGCCTTCTCGATGACTTCGTCGCGTGTGTCAAAAGGAACGACGCAGACTATCGGACCGAAGATTTCTTCGTTGAGCAGGCGGCTCTCTTCTTTAACATCGACAACAACCGTTGGACTCACAAAGTATCCCTGAAATGGGATTTATTGAGCATTTACAGAATAATTAAAGTACTTTGACATAGATCTGTATCTATATCGCCGAAGCAGGTGATATGTTCAAAAACAAAAGATTTTTAATTTTTACCGATTGATGACTCATTTTGTCTTATGCAAATACTCATTTATGCGCATAATGTGAACTACACCTGCTTCCGTCATGCGTAGTGGTCTCGATATTTTGACGGTAAACTAGGGCATTAAGTACACAGGGTTTCAATTCTACTCATATTGATGTGGGCGCCTTCCTAGTCTTTTCGATTAGAAAATAGATTATTGTCATTGGATCGAGTTAGTGGCTATCAGCGATCAGCGTAACTAGACCTTTCGTGACCTATCGTTAAAAGTACACAAAAAGCATACAACAAACAACTTTTTTTTCCACCACATCCAATGAGTTTATGATTGGTTCACTTACATTAGAACATTTGCCTTCGATCTCGGGTACTCCTCCGCAAAGGATCGTGCAGTTTTCGTCTTTAGCGATGTCGATATAAGACGTCACCTAGAATGGAGTCAATATCGCAGTTGTGGTGGTCTTGAGCATTAGCACCTTCTTGTAATGAATGTCAGACACGAGCGCCCCAAGTGTCTTGTTTTCTTCTGGATCTCCAACGGTCATCTGAAGTTGATTTCTTAGTGTTACGTCGTGACAATGCGTTTACCTCGTGAGCTTTCTCAACCAGCTTTGTGCAGAAGTCGTCAAAAATTTCACGGTGAACATAGAGACGACTAGAGCATAGACAGATTTCGCCTTGGTTAATAAAACAGGATCTAAAACAGCGCCTATTAGTGAAAATTCAACGTTTTGTGTGTTTTTGTGAATGGAACACTAACATCAGCGACGCAATTTCATTTTGGCGAGATTTAAGACATGATCGTTGTTCTTCGAGCTCACCTTGTAATAGTTGGGACAACTTCATCCAAATCCACTGAGGGAAATACTATACAAGCGTTCTTTCCACCCATCTCCAGCGAAACCTTCTTGTTCAGAGGAGCTGCTAAAGCAGCGATCTTTTTGCCGACCACCGTACTTCCAGTGAACGAAATGAGCGGCACACGAGGATCGTTAACGAGAGGTTCTCCGGCTTCCGGCCCAGTTCCGATAACCATATTCACAACTCCGGCAGGGAAGCCTAAATGAATAGCGAAATGGTTTAAGATATGTTGATTACCGGCTTCCACAAAAGCGTGCATTAGCACCCACGCGGTTGCACTCGTGATCTCGCTAGGCTTGCAGACGACCGTGTTTCCACAAGCAAGGGCTGGGGCGAGTTTGAAGCTGAGCTGAAATTATGTTATTGCTTCGGAGTAGTTGTTGCAAGATAGCTACAAGATAGAGTGGAAGGTTCCATGGGCTGATGAGTCCAGCTACTCCGACAGGGTCATTCTTTACGTAGTTCACAGCTTCAACAGGTTCTTTTTGGATTATGGATCTAAATATCGTATGTCAGTGCTAATACCAACTTTTTCTTTATTGATTTTGACACCCCATAACAATCATGTACTCAGGAAAGCCTTCAAATGAGAGCTAACTTACGGATTAGTGTGGTGAAGAATTGCTGTAGCGAAGAATCTAAAGTTGTGCACGCATCTCGGAATATCGATGGCTTTGGCCAAGTAAATCGGCTTCCCTTGATCCTTCGATTCGAGGCGCGCGAAATCATCCAAATGCTTCTCGACTAAGTCGGCCACCTTGTTGAGAAGCCGCGAGCGGTGTTGCACAGACGTTGACGACCACTCGGCGAAGGCGTGATGAGCAGCTGTCACCGCACGATCCACGTCGTTGGCATTTGAGCGCGGTATCTTCAGCCATGCCTCTCCAGTCGCTGGATTCACGGACTCCAGATTCTGTGTCGTCTCGACGAACTTCCCATTGATAAAATTGGAAATAGTGCGCGTCTGATCGGTGGGCTCGTGTAGAAGGAAGTCCAGAGCACACGACACGTTCTCCATATTGGAAATCTGTCCAATCCCTGCAAAAAAATATTAAGTAGTTACCCAATCTCGGCTATCAGCGAACGCAACACGCGGTCGACGACGCCGCTACCCAACTGAAGGTCAACGATTGAACACGCGGAGCTCGAACAGGTTGTTGATGTTGATCAGCGGGATGCGCTGTCGTCGAAATCACTGAAGTAAATGTATTTCGCGATTTTCGGACACACGAGCTACAAGTATTGTCGCAATGACTGTTGAAAAGTATGACACAATGTATGAAATAGTTTTAATATTGTCAAAAGTGTAATTTATTGTTTTCGTTCTGTTGATGTTTTTTGTTGTACCTAATCTTGGCAGTAAGGGGTATCCAAGTTTAGCCGATCTTAAAAGTGCGTTCTCGTTTCGACCGTTTGGGCCATTAACCCCAAGTAATACTCCTGCAGATATGTTATGTTTGGACTTTGTTCAGCGAAACGTAAACACTATAACCACGCGTACAGAAGCCTCTATCCATTGACTTTACCAAACCGGTTTTGTTTGTTTAGTGAACTTTGAACAACTAAGCACTCCTAAATTTTATGCAGTCCACCAATTACGTAATTAAGCCTAGCAAGCCGCCATAGAAGGATGAGATCAAGTGCTAATTCACACATTTCATATCCAATGCTTCTCATCCACATGGCATTGCACAGAGCCATTAATATCTCATAACTTGGCGACCTCACTCATTTCCACCATGGTCTCCGCTCCTGCCTTCTGTCCCGCTCCCAAGCGCGTCGTGCCAAACACAAAATCTCACGAGTCCGATCGCCCCCTTTTCTTTAATAGCGATGCCACCATGATGGAGATATTCATCTCCAACCTGTATTCGAATAACGTGGCTGCTAATCTTTTGGCCATCCGCTACTTCGTCGTCGAGAACCAGCTCATCGAGCAAGGAGGGGCCGAATTCGCCAACGCCTTTTTCTACTTGACCAACGACAAGACCGTAGGCTATAACGCGCCGCTGATACAGCAAACCGTCAGTTTTATTCGCAATCTCCTCGGAATGTTCTTTGCGAAAATCGACTTCCACAACCATGCAGTTGCGAAAAAACTGGTCATCGACTTTTTTAAGATGCTAGCGGTATGTTCGAGGCAGCACCCACAACAGATGGCCACTCTGAATTTTGAGTCAAATATGATGAAGAAAACGTTTTTCAAGTAATTATTTACCTTTTGTTGTGGTTGTTGACCTTGTTAATTGTTGATTTGTTGTCTGTTATCTTTGTGTGGCAATTCTGTGTTAATAAAATCCACAATGCAAGCAAAAGAAGGTCCCATGTATAAGCGGTAGGCCGTTCAGTTCATATGATATTATATCCGATAACACACTATGGTCCTTTTTATTTCCATAGAAGACGTGTTACAATCAAGCATCTATTTTCCGTTGGTCGCTGGGATAACCACCGTCTTCAGCAAAAATTGCACCTTGTTGGAGAACCATCGTGCGTATTTCAAGTGAAAGTCATGGCCACCAAGCGCTTGAATTTCGAGTCTGGAACCACCATCACTATATCTGTAATTTAGGCTGATATCTACCTTGGAGGCGGTTTTACATTGCTCAGACTCTGAATCATGAGTTTGGGATCCATGCAGAACCGGTCCATAGCCCCGTGACAGATAAGTACAGGGCACTTTATCTGTTGAAGGGCGAAGTCGGACGGGAAGCGCCCACCGAGATCGTCGTAAACTCTGAAGTATTATATCGTATTGGAACTGTGTGTCATACATCGAAAGTTACTTCTGGACCACGTCGCACAAGGCAGCCCATTGGATCCTCAATTCCTCAAGCGAATAGTACTCGAGGTATGGTTCGCGCGATGCCGCAAGCCATTGGTCAACGTTGCGCATTCCTATAAATTGGTGGGATTAATGAAATGATTGAAAGAAGACCAACCTTTGAATGCCAAGCTACCACGATAGTCCACTTTCGTGCTGGTAGCTAAGAGGATCATGCAGTTTACCTTTTGTTTGCCTTGATCAGCGACATGAATGGCTGTTCTACCTCCTTCACTCCAGCCGACAACTCCGAAAGGTGTCATTTGGAGTTGCTACAATGGACGTAATGTACAGTGGGTTATGTGTTTTCTTCAGTGAAATGAAACATAAAAGCCCACGTATCAGGTAAAGATAAAGCTCTTGTTCAATATGCTATTGTGATAACCTGCCTCCATTAGACCCAAACAGAATTTCGCGTCCTTGGAACATCGATGAATTTCTTGGGCACGATCTGGCGGGCGACTTTTGCCGTATCCAGGTGGATCAATCACGATAAGGGTCACTAATTCAGGGTCGAAGTTGCGCAACACGTGATCGGGAAAGTCCTTCTTGTAACAGCCTAAAAACATCTGATATCACAGTTAATCTTATCGGTTAATATCACCAACGGCACCGCATATCATGAGAAGATAATTCGGGCCTCTCCCGTACTTCTCGTAGGCAATTTTTAATCCATGAACCTCAGTGATGAACTCCTCCACTGGCTCTTCATCGAACATGTTGAGCACTAAAAGTGAGCGTGCATGGTGCGGCTTTGATATCATCAGATACGGTGATCGACGGCAGAACGATGTAGTGTTTTGTCGGCTGCGCGCAAAATAAAAATAAATCCGATCTCCAAGGAGCAACCCTAGAGCGACACGTGTTTCTGGTGACGCTGGCACTTATTGAGATAGAAGCGAGGAAACGACTACTATGCGAAAAGGAAGTGAATGACTAAAGAATAATCCCTTTAGAAATGTGACGACAGGATGTGCGAAAAACACAGTCTTAGACGAACGCTATAGATTTCAATGGCTTCGGAGCTAGACAACTTCTAAATTTTTTTTCTCAAGAAGCAGCGTAGGCCTCTCAGCTCTAATAATCTTCAGAAATCGCAGAATTTGAGAAACAAGCTACAAATTATTCAGCTCAGAAATGGGCCTTGGTGAAAAAAGGGCCTGTATCATGGAGATCTCATTGGCGTAATCTTAGGTATACATCGAATCGGTCTATAAGCACCTGTAAGTACCTACATCACATTTACTGGATAGGATCATTACGGGAACCCCTAATTAAAACTTAGCAGAGAACACAGACCTGCTTCACTTAAAAACAACGGATCACCGATTTCGAATGAAGCACAGACAAGCCGCAATGGTATGACCGAGCTGGTTCAGACGACCCAATGCATTTCGAGGGTGCGACGAACATGTTTTTGTACTTCATCCTCTCTCTCTATATTGTCATAATTGAATCAAACTAAACGCGATCAATTAGACGAGTGGAACGCCGCGTGCAAGGGGATCTTCGATACCAAACTACGAACGCATGGAATGCATGCATGAGCAGTGAACGGAAGCGAGAACTGCACATCGCACCCCTGCGGAATGGCTCGTAGGGTTCAGGTGTTTGTCAGCCGCCAACGTGGGCGGCGACAGATTCTTCGCGAAACTCATCTGCGCAACTTGTTGCTGTTGACGAAAACTCGATTTTTTGAGTGTTTCTTCGCCGTGCATCTGAAGTCGTGGTGCTCATGATTTATCCTTAAAATTCGTTTGATAATCTGAGGGTGCATGTTCTGAAAATGACCTTGTTCTATGCCTTAAACACGCGCATGTTCAGTTGTCAAAACCGAATATGTATCTGTGGCAGAGACACAGTGGAACAGCATAGTTAGAAACGTTGGGTAGATTAACGTGAGAGAGCGACCTTGAAAAAAGCGGGTTTAGGAAAATGACGGTTTCGATGACGGAAGTGCGCGCTAATTCATTCAGGCTTTTAGCCACCCGCGTTTACTAAGAAAAAAAAACTTGTTGCAAATATAGAAGAGAACGCCACCATATACATTATTTCTGATATAAACACATTGGATTTGGCTCAGAGAGCCAATTTACGTAAAAAAAAAGTGCTACAATTACGTAAAAAAAAGTGCTACAAAAATTGCTCATGCTACAATTATGTGACTGAAAGGAGTTCCTAAAATTTTGAAACGAGTCCAGACTCGTTGGTTCGGACTCGTTTCAAAATTCCAAAGGAGTCCGCACTTGGACTCGGGCTCGATTAGATTTCGGACTCGATCTGCATCTCTGTCGTCTCTGTCTGTCGTCAGGTGCTTAAGACGCGCGGGTCGTTCATGTGATAGCAATCAACGTTGCGTTTATTATTGTCTACTGCGTAAGTTACAAATGCTAGCGTAGAGCTGACATTCCTATTAGAATAAAGCAAGAAAGTCAACAGTTATATATTTGTGAGTAGCATGCCTGGTGCTTCTGATTATTCTTCAGCATCTTCCTTTATAGGGCTGACGTGCAAGCAGTGCGATGGGTTGTCCGAGCTGCACCTAAAACAGTGAGCTCGATATTAACCTTATTAAAAGGTGAACTCACGGCATGCATTGGCAAGCTGTTGGCTCGACATAGGTGTACAGAGGTAGCTCAACGTCTGGTGTAGGATCATAGTCGCACTCATAGGGTGCCGTCTTTTCGATCATCGAAGCGTAAAGGCACATTGTCGAGTTGAGGTTGCGATATGGGAAGATATGAGTGCCTCTCTAGATGACTCACTCATTGTTACCAGCCGAAAGAAAGAACTTACCTCAGTGGATTCGCAGAAACCGCCGCAGAACTTCTTCATGATCTTCACCACACAGGTACCGTGCTTATTCTCTGTCGCCACACTGGTGGGTATCTCGTGCAGACGACATTCGAAGTCATTCGACTCCAGAACGGGCTTGAACGCTTCACAAACAAGAGGAAAAAAGAGCGCCACCACTAAAGTGCGCATTTTGCCATTTATGCCGAAATCTCGAATGTCGGTGAGAACTCCTCGTCGCAGGCTGTTTGTTTGCTTTAGAATCAATGGCGTATATAATGCACGTGAGAAGAAAAAAGTGGACTTGTTGAGATTTCAGATATTTCTCCGGGGGAGTGTGCACTGTATGAAAGCCTATCCTCACAGAAGTACTCCCAGTGTGAGAACCAAATCTTTTCCGATCATAGACCGGATGGAATCCAGGCACCAAGGGGCTGGAAGATGTGGAGTCTGGCATGCGATGAGGCCCTAGAGCTAATCCTATTTGGCGACGAGAAGATTACCACCGTCAAACCCACCTGAAACTCATCAGACTCGCCACGAACTGTTGCAAGAATTGTTTCCTAACAGACTATGAGAGTGGAAAAAAGCACTTCCCGAAACGTGTGGTTTGGGTAAAAATTCCCGGGTTAGGCGAAATCAGGCTCATTCTCACACCAAAAGGCGCAAATGTCAACGTGGAAACTTATCGAGAGCTGATGCGCGGAACTTTAAAAGGGGGTTTTAGCATGACCCAGGAGTGGTGCGCGGCAAACCTCTCCTCAAACGTCTACTTAAACAAGTACTTAAATAAGGCCTAATAGGGCTTAAAAATTTCCAAAAATTGTATATCATATTCGATTCGACCCTTCGAAAATCAAATATTGAACTCGATTTGATAGTCGAGCACAGCCGGATATTGAATATACGACTCGATTAGAAATTTGAAGCCTTTGGACAATTCGTCGACGGTAATCTCAAATGGAAATATGAATTGGTAGTAATCACCTAGTAATTTACAATGTAACGGAAATATCTTATAATGCTTTATATGCCATGTCGTGTCGTATTATTATTATTTTTATCGTATTATTATTATTTTTGTCTCACGCGTGTCGCGGTGGCGAGCGGTCGGTCCCTCCGGGCGCTCTCTGAGTGTCTGGTTGGTCTGATGGTAAACCCTGTGGCAGTTGTGAGTTTTATACCCGAAAATTATAAAAGTTTTAATTGGGACACCCGAAAGCCGTAGTCCCACCACCGCTGACAACAAGATGTCCGACGTCAAGAATTCGACCACGTGAGAAGTCATCCCGAAGGTCGCCGACGCTCTGAGGACGCCACCACCATTGAAGACGCAACTCCCGGACCACGGGCCATCAGATTCGAGCACAAGCGCAGAAGCGTGCGCTATGATGTTCCACTCCTGAATCCGAAGATTTGCCGATTCCCAGAAGCCCCATGAAGCGCTCCGCCACCCACCGGTCCCATATGAACGCCTGGCCAGGGATGAAGCCGTCTGCCAGACATACCTCTGTTTGCCTATTTTCGGTGTCGTGCAAGGTGAAATGCCTTTGATTCACGAAATAAAGTCGTTTAAAGTCATAAGTGACACATAAAAACAAATAAGTGCAATTCTACGCGAATTGTTCCACGATAAGATAGTATGAGAAAATTTCAAGGTCAGTCTAGGCAAATCTCACACGTGCACTTAGCAAGTGCGTGAAATGCGTACTAATCCGGGTTCTCAAGGAATACTCAAAGCTGTGCAGCACTGCCGTTTGGCAACTTTTTAACAGCAATAGATTGTGGTGGGATGCATGTCAGTACTGCCAACACGTGCGCCTATCACAGAGCCTATCACAAAAGTGACAAAAGTGTGACAAAAGCGACCCGCATACTCGACGGATAGCTCATACGCCCCGCCATCATTAGTGATTCAGAATAGTGCTCACCGGAACAATATAATCACTAACGTTTGACCTACTTCAATTGGATAGCTGCACAGTTGTACCATGATAAAAACATTCTTCCACTTGCAGTTGTTGACGGGTGTCGTTACTTTGCTGACATCTAATCAATTCAACTCTCATCCTCCTGATTCATGCTGCCATTTGGATGCTAAGGCAGCAAGCACACTGGGGTCTTTAGTCTGTCCATTAGTAATGCATTTTACGTATACCATCGCGTGTTCATTTAGTTTTCATGTCGTTAAAAAACGTTTAAATCGACCCATGCGCTGTTTTATCTTTTTTACTCAAGGCGCACTTCGCGCCTCGCCCGCCCCTTGGCCCCCTCCTTATTTTGAGTACTTTTCCAGAGAAGATCTTCCAGTTCGTTCTGCTCTTTATCGGACGTTCTCCGAACGGCTACCAATTATATGCGCGCACTTTTTATTCGGTTTGCTGATCGCATTTCCAGCCGAACAACTTAAAGGCGGACCGTCAGCTTGTCATCATGAGTCGCAAATCCCTATGCAGTAGGAGGCCATAAGACACGCCTACAATCACTCAAGACAGTAATCTACGTTCCGTGGCTTATTTTTGATCTTTCGTTTTGTTTCGGTGCTGTGTTGAATCGAGGGTAATTCATATTAAATGCGGCAATGTCGTCGTCTTTATCATCAATCAGGTTGACAAGCTTCGATCCCGTGGGACTATCCCCTCACGAAGTTTCGGCCTTCACTTCTGTTATTTCGTCTCGTTTGTTGTTTCAGCAGTCTCAACATCAAAAGTCGAAACCATCCAAACGTCTGTCCCTGCTATGTTTCAACGTGTTACTGACATTTATTCTCCTCGATATATTTATGCTGAAACTGCGCTTTCTTCTTATTGCCTTCGGGGTACTCGGGTGCGCACATGCGACTCACTTCTCTCTCAACGCTACCGATAATATTGTTGTGTTCTCCCATTTGAGTGATTGTTTGCGCTATGCGCTCGCGCGTTCGTTCGCGTTTTATGGGACTTATGAGTGATATGTGCCGTATTGCAGACATGCTTTTCGTCACATTCGCTTCTGTGATGATCATTTTGGAAATGTGCGGTGTATCGCTGGGTAGTCTAGTGTCTATTATCGACTTGAAGAATATCACGTTGCTCACTGATCGGATTGAGTGTCCACATTGCAGTTTACTCAAATGCGACCAGTATTGTTATATTGTTAAACATGGATTCAGAGGTGGGTTTCCTTATAACTCCTATAAGAATAAGCTTCTTCCTGTCAGCTAACCATCCAAATTTTTATCTATCTGATAGCGTTTACTTCAAGATAGTTTTTTGCTGATTGAACAATGGTTTGGAAATCTGACAATTCGCACTTAAGGGGCAAAAATTTATGCCCTCGCACTTTTTTGCATCTCTTACCGCCGGGATTTACGGCGCAATATTCAATATTTTAGCGTATGCCCCTGACGCCGCTCTATCTTTATACTTAAGGACACCCAAAGTTTTCTGCACTCAAAAACTCATTTTTGCCAACGACCTTTGGGACCTTCCAGCTCATGAATTTCAGACTGGTACCACTGCTTAATTACCAGGCAAAACTCATTTTGACATTAATTCGCGAATGTTCATTACCCCTTCTTAATCTTCTCCCGTCTAGACGGCCCACACATGAAGGTTCGCGGCCTTTGGAACAGTGCACTAAATGGTCGAAAGTCAGGGTTCGATGCATGTCTGGCCACTTGTTGAGAAGATATATGCGCCGGAAGTTTAATCGATTATGCAAAAAAGAGTGTTGCTCTGGGGAGATTGACGTTCACTGGTCTTTAGAGGCCATTTTTATAGTGCTCAATCGCTCTTTGTTTACACACAAACACAGGAGACTTTTCCTATTATTTGTGGATTATTGGATGTTGCAAGGGACTGTTTGGATTAACAACTGTCTTTGCTGAAAATGACATGAGAACGGTGTTCTTCATGTGTTCTTCACGGCAAAGTGTACTCTCTGTACCGACTGTACTGTTTGGATTCCATGTTATCACCATTCAGCTCAAGCATGCTGTAGAACACATACCTACAGAATGACAGTCTTTACGAGCACAGAGCTACTAGACTACCTGTGACAGCAAATTTTCTTAGTATTAGTTAAAGTTGAAGTAGTTGATGTACTAAAATATTCAACATAGTAGTTGAAGCATTGAAGTATTCAACTCTAAACTTGAGTTTTGACATTAACTCGCTAAAAATTTACACTTCTTGCGTTAGTGTTATCATCTTCATCATTTACTTTTTAATCAATGTCATCAACCATTCAAGAAATCTCATAATGCATAACGAAAAACTGTAGATTTTCTGATTAAACCGGTCTTGAAGCTCTGACTCCTAAGATCCTCGTGAAATTTTGAATATCGTGTGTTGATATCGTTGATTGCGGCCGACTAACGACTGACATGGTCAGGAACAGGAAAAGTAGATATATGATAAAAATGCACCATCACAGG
Organism: Steinernema hermaphroditum; assembly: GCA_030435675.1. Classification (NCBI taxonomy): domain Eukaryota; kingdom Metazoa; phylum Nematoda; class Chromadorea; order Rhabditida; family Steinernematidae; genus Steinernema; species Steinernema hermaphroditum. The sequence goes on from CM059625.1 coordinate 3,841,256, forward strand.
CTGAAAAATGAAGGCCAATTTAAAAACTTTCAGCTCTGATTCCAAATCTATTCCAAAATTTCACTTTCGTACCAGCGCCCTGTATCTCATAGTTATCTCATAAGAGAAAATCTCATAATTACGCTGCTCCGGGGCCACCCAACGTACTTACTGTTATCTAGCACGGCGTGGTGCAGGACAGTATTCGCAGTATCGCTCGCAGCGGACTGTTTTCTATGCCAGCATTCCCAGTATTCCAGAATTTCACTTTCACACGAACGTCGGACAATGAGTAAAAGCAGCGAATGGGTGAAAAGATCAAGGTCCCTATTTCAGGATACTATTCCAAAGTTAAAAATCGACTTTCAAATGTGCCAGCATTTGTTGCGACGATTGTGATGTGTTAATTGGTGTGACAGAACTCGAAAAGGCAGGCTAATTGACTAATAAATCGACGCATGTTGCAAGGACACAACAGCGCACTATTTAGTAGTAGAGTCGTGAGTTAGTGGCTTGTCATGAGTTTTACTTACTGAATTGCTGTTTGCATGACAACTGATTGGCGGATGGTTATTTGTGTAATCTCACTACAACTACTCATTACAGTGTCCTCACAAAGATTTAGAATAGTGATTGCAAAGTTGCATTTCTGCAAATACAGCGTTGCGGTGCAGATTGCACATTAAGTGTCAAACGTGTATGCAGTTTCCGAGCGGTGTCGCTACAACAGGAGCTCTAGAGCATTAACTTTTGTGTCGTTAGAGAATAAGAAATCATAAATAGACAAGACGGGTTAAGTTCGCTATACGCTACCGTAATCTGTACACTTTACTTTTTTCGCTCTATTGTAGTCCGAAGCCACACCAACAGCTGTGCTGACCAGCATCGGCCAGACTTAACCCATAATAAGCAAGAGTACTGGCCACCCCGATAGTAAAATTAAGTGCGCTTTTCTAATTCAGATCGCACCAGACTAGATCAGCTGGATCAGCCGGCTGTTCGCCAAAGCCAGCTTAATCCAGTTCGTACAAATGCCAATGCAACAAGACCTTTATTCAGAAAAAAGTAACTAACAATTTGTTAGTATAGCGATCCATAAACATTCGCTAAATCTACATAAGACAACTTTTAACACGTCTTCATGGACAAGTCTATGATCTGCTCCATGTAGAGTAGTAACGCGTTGATGGTGGACGGTCCGGAATCTAAATGCACACTGTCTCAGTAACAGATTGATTTATGTAACCGTACCAAGTCAGCACGAGTTTCCGTAGGAAGACCATGATATGACCGCCACTTTATTATTCTCTTCTCATCACGTACTTTCTGGAGCATCTTCTTTGCCATCTCGCACTGCTCTACAGCTTGATGCTCTCGGCGAATACGGTAGTATGTTATCGTAATCTCTTCCACAAAATTCTCAAACACGTCGATAAAGCGGTGCTTGATTTTTTTCCGATATCGGCTACCATCGGGAGCATAAACGTTCAATGAGGCATCAGAGGGCATTTCGAAAGCAAACACTGTTACCTCAAAGTGAAAGTGAGGTTAGAGACCTTTCCCTTTCTAGCGAAACGCCCTTGAGCTGATTAAGTACCGTAACTGTCGAATTTCAGGGCACACCGACAGTCAGCAATGCACTGACGAAGATGCGCTGGTTTCACTTATTAGGGAGAGATTGCTGACGAACATAACCAACGACGCATGTCAACGAAGTACGGCCAATGAAGATGATGCGATTTGTTGGTGTCGGAAGCCGGGGGATCGGTAAGTTGTGATTGAATATGAATCTGATTGAAACGGTCGTGATGGCGGAACTATGTGTGATTCCAAATTACCTAGTCATTACTTCTCAGACTAGGCTTAGAGGCATCTAGTACAAAGCCGGTTATAAAAGGATCAGGAGGATAATCATGAGCACGGTCATCAGAAGCAATGCTGTGTCATCTCCCTTTCGTAATGCCCCCTGTTATGCACTAGACCAAGGCATAATATTCTCCATCGTTCTAGGCGGTGAGAAGTAGTGGTAGCGCATTATACTTCTTTTCTTTGCTATTAAGTGTCCCCATGCAAGGTTATGCCATGCACATCATGTTTCGTTATTTGGGCATTAGACTCTAAGGTTGCATATGGAACCAATCTCACATAATATCTGGTAACATGTGTTGCTTCAGTTCCAGGAAAACTCAAGAAGGCAATCTGAAAGACATCCGTTTATGGAGGTACAAATCAGTTATATGGCAAAGGGACCAGATCATGCGCTTGGTCTCATCGTCACCAACTTTTCGGCCATGCTCCGTTGTCTTCCTCATCATTCCCTTGTTGGCAATCGTGACGGTATGCGCGCAACCAAAACAACAACATCGTTCAAAATATTTACATAAATTTCAGTGGTATCCATTTTTCTGAAAAACGACGTCATCCCCTCTGTGGGCCATCGCTAAATGGAGCTGGTTTTCTTGCATTCGCGCGGCTTTATGGATTTTTCTAAATATGGACAATGATATGGAAGCGGATAAGTTCCCTCTTGTTTTGCGCTCCCTTTGTTCCGTTTGTGCTCGTCCGACGCCGCCGGAGTCATTGGCAAAAGAGCTCAGTGGTAGGTTTCGTGGCTTCTGACGAAATGTCTCTAATTCGTTGTTTCAAACAATTTAGCGGCTATTTGATTCGGAGAATTCCGTTAAAGTTTGCAAGGAAACGAAGCCACGCCTCGTACATCGGCCAATGGGCAATCCCTTTTGTCGTCCATTGTGATGTGATTTGCGACATTGCGGCAAAGATTTGTCATCGTAGCCATCAAATCCGGTCTCCACCCAGTTCAAGGAACATTTCTTCTGTGCCATCCGTCTACGCTAACGAGTGACCGCGGCTTCTGGCTGAGGAACTGTCTTCGTCGCGCTCGATTTGTGTGCATTTACCAGTTTCCGTGAACAGCGACAATCGCCTTAATTTACATACATTGAGGTGCGCTGCTTGGAAATGAGCATCGCTGACCGATTCCGAAATCGGCCTCAAGTCGGCGACATCATGGATTGGGTGTGGAAGAAATTTTGTCGCTTCTATCCGATTCCTTTGGTGGCCTTATTGGTGATTTATGTTGTACTGGGAGCGGCCGGCTTTCTCTGTTTTGAGAGCGATCATCAGGAAAATGTCGTCAGGAAGTGGCACCTTAACCAGGCGGTTAACAGGTAGGGCGGTTTCGCGAGAAACACTCAACGAAGTTGGTCATGCAGACGACAGCAAGCTCGACAGATCAGCACGAGAATATTCAACGATACCAAGAACCTTCTGATCATCATCGACCGAGATCAGACAGAGCGTGTCCAGGTTTGATGATGCCTTTGGCTTATAAAGGAGGATAATGCGGATTTCGTTCCGTTTCGACCGTGTAAATTTTGACAGTATGTTAGCCATTTCACAACGGCAAGTCAATTAGAGCTGCGTGTTCGTTTCTCCCACTGTTTTCCTAAAAATGCGCAATTGTTTTGTTAGTAACGACAAACAAAATACTGAAAACAAACCAACTCTCGTTGTTGACTACATAGGGAACCCGTGGATAATCAATTTGGTTAAGACTGCTTCTGTGTTTTGTCGTTTACACGACACAAACAAACCCGCTAGTACCTATCGAATGACACCACCGTAACCCATCCTTGGATTCTACGCTTATAGAATGCTCATGTATTTTAATAGACTGATCCATGCGCAAAGTCGAGCAATGCACGTTCCATTGTGCACGAGTTGCGCGCACAATGGCCTCATTAGAGCTAACTGCAAACGGGCACTTAAGTCGTTAGGCGCTCGGAAGTCAAACATGGCTCCACACTCGAGTTAATCCGATGACAAAGTCTTTACAAACTCGATTATCATTCTATCTTGTCAGGGTCTTCTGGTCAATTCGCTCAGCCAATACGAGGGCCACCTCGATCTGCACATCCCGAAACGGGACGAATGGGACTTTCTGCATTCGGTAAACTACGCATGGTCACTTCTACTCACCATTGGGCACGGCTTGAAAGGCCCTCAGACAACGGGAGGACAAGTGCTCGCCTTCTTCTACTGTATCTTCGGAGTGCCTTTCTTCTTTGGAACGATTGCAATTTTTGTTCACGAACTACTGTTACCTCTTGTGCGGGTAATATCGATGAGTAGGTAGCAGTTATTTTCCATAGTGCAGTTCAAGGTGGACCAAACAAAAAAGAAGATCGCCCTTGTACTTCTTGCTGCTCTACTCTACGTTATTTGGATTCTTCTCATCGCCGTTTATCTTCACTCCTATGCCCTTCCCAAGAGCTTCTGGGAATCTCTCTACACTGCAACCATGAGCGCTTTGACAATTCAGGTAAACGCCTATTGTCGATATCAAATGAATGATCACCAATCTAGACCCCGTACTTCAACAAACTACCTCAATATCCGGCATTTGCCGTCCTGGCCGGCAGCACCGTTTCTGTCGTCTTGGCCCTGTTTGTGTTGCTTCTTATTGCAGGCGTGTACGGAGAGAAGTCTTGCCATAATCGCCCAGTCAAAATGAGAGACGAAGCGGAGTCGCCGAAAAGCAACGATCTACCTAAGTTTACCGTGATCGTCGACGAAGCTGGCGATAGCAAGTTGGCCGATATGGACGATGAATGAATGCTGTGGTTGTGTGCCGCGAATATAGCTTCCGCTTGAATGATAGGTCAAGACCGCTTTGATGCACAATGTTTTCGACTATAAGCTATTTACATAAGTTATGGCAATAAACTATCGTTAGTAGAGTCAAGCATTGTTATGATATCTAGTCGTTGAATACATGTGATGTATCCTGATCCCTAAATATAGAAGCCAGAGGAATCCCGAGGTGTATCACCACCAGTTGTGCGGGTACCCGAACCCGAAACACGATTCAAAAACCCGAACCCGCCAACTCTGACCACCACATAAATATTGTTCCTTTGCTGCATATCAGAACCGCCATCGACCATATCTAACGCTGTTGCAATTGCAGGGTGGCAGCGCTGTTTAATACAAGTACCTTTAACGCCAGTATTCGATTGATCATGTCCGATCATGGTCATTCTGTCTTCTGAATCGGCATCCACCCACAACAACCATCATCAAATGTAAACCCGCGCTAGAAAGCCATTTGATGCACAACGACTTCATGAGTGCTTACGAATAGGGGGACCACACACGTAGTAAATCGTAGATGCAGCATGAAGAGATCTGGCATGATCACATGTTTACAAGTAACAACATTAACACGAGAAATTACAACAGAAAAACATAGCAATACTTTAGTTACCGCGGCCACGACCACGACCGCCACCGATGCCTCCGCGGCCACGGCCACGGGCTCCGCGTGCTCCACGGGCACCACCACGTCCACCGCGGCCGGCTCCGGCTCCACGGCGGGCCTTCTTTTTGGGTTCTTCGTCAAGGAGGAGGGTGTCAAGGGGCAGTGCGTCGGGCAGGATGATGTAGCGGATGTTGTTGCCTAAAGTTAGTGGTTATAGCGAAGTTTTGTAATAAACGATTTACCTCGGATAGAGATCGCGTCCATGTAGGTGGGCTCTTGCTGTTTGGTGGTGATTTTGACTGAGCGAAGATGGATGTTCATGGCGATGTCGACTCCCATGATCGTTCCGGTGGCAGTGGTTCCGTTCTTGAGCTCGATCGAGACAGACTCATGGGACAGCTTCATCAAAAAGCGAACGAGCTTCATTGTGATTGTGATCTCTGAAAAGGAATGGAGCTCTTATAGGAAACATTTCTTTTTCAGAAATAGCTCGAACGACGCTGAATCGCAAATGAATGTACAGGGCATGCGTATAGCGTATAATACTGTATACGTAAAGTGATCTGAATGACTGAGTATGACGGATCTTTCAGTGCAGTGTCTTGCGATCTAAAACATGCTAGCTGTCGAGAATACCCAATGACAACATAATTGGGAATCGGTGGCAAAAAACAGGTGTCAGCAAACCCGAATACTGCTGAATAACAGCATTATTACTAGGCGCATTCACATACACCGGAAGAAAGTGAAATGCAGAAAAAAAACACTGATCTACCGTGAGAACTTGAACAACATGAATATCATAAACCTTGAAGATCCAGGCATAAACCATGGTAGCCCTTCATCGCAGATGTCCCAACCAAAACCACAATCATTTCACCACAAATATATCTGACTTAATGTCGACAATAGGAGAGAGTGCATCGCTTGAGCAGTGTCGGTGCGAAAACTCGCGCATCGCAAAGTAAAATGCGAAATTCGAACGTTGGTGAAATAGCGCCATTCGTTGGCGCTGTGCCAGTTGCTTGAAATGTGTTAGCATACGGTAGGATCGTTGCGAGACCGCTCTATTTACGTAAATCGTTCGGTCACTTAATGGCTTCACAAATTTGAAGATGCAAGCAATTTTGGCGGTATTTCGCCGTGTGCTACGCCTCCGCAGCGTACCGCAGGCCGTCCCATAGAAAGACGTTTGAACCGTCTAGAAGCTTTGGCGGTGCCCTGATACTGCAACGATACTGCTAATTTGCTGTTTCTTTAACTACTTCAAATTAACATCCTCGCTGCTTAGATTACTGACCTGTCAGGCTTGCTGCTCAGATTAACTCTGGTCACGCATGTTGTCAATAGCAAGCCTCTACGACCTAGTTAGTCTTCAAAAATACACAATTGCGGATCGAAATGAGCGTAATTACGCAAGCATTGCGTAGTGCTCATTGGTACGCCGTGTACCCTATGGCACTTCTCATTTGGTGTAATTAAACCCGCAGCTAACGAATGGTGAAACTGATGCCTGAGGGACGCGATATTGGGAATCATATTTCAAACTCTACAAGTCTTCTGTCTAGAGTCGCTTATGCACTTTTTTCCATGAGGCTATACATTCACCATATTACTTCATTTATGTCATACCACTTTTTAGAATTGTGAACCTGGACATATTCAACATCGGCACCGTAAGCTGAAGGTTGAGATAATTTCCCGCTTCCGTTTTGAAAATCCCCGCTCTCGCGCGCTCTCCACATCCCGCTCCCTGCTTTCCCGCTTTGACGCCGCTAGTAGCAATCGATATTAATTTTAATTCTCAGCAAGGCTTGCTTGCTCCAATAAGTCGTAATTTATTATTGAGAATAGGCCTAATTAAGCGATGCTTGGCATTAGTGACGACCTTCAACGAGAGACATAAACACGTTTCCTTTCAACGTCCATCGAGTGTTCCTTAAAGCGCGCCAACTAATTTGGACGTCTTCCAACAATTTGAAATTGGCTACTGTCTCAGGCGCCATTCCTCACCGGAGTGCCAGTTGTCTCATGTGCGGTTTATTCGTTTTTTCGGATGTGGTGCTTCCGAAAAAGCAAAGCAAGGGTGTTTTTGATTTCCGCGAACCTTTAACGACGAAGGCAACAACGCCCGCATGTCAAAACATTGTACTCCGGACGCATACGCTTCCGCGAAGGAGCCGACGCTGTGACACTGAGTGCGAACGAGTGTGTATGAAAAGCGGGATGCATAGCGATGCACCGACCGGGTCGTCGCATTAGTTATGTTATGAACGAATCATATATGACCTGCTGAATCAGAACTTCAATTAATTCGTTCTTCTTCTTTCAGAATGAGCCGTGTGTACGTTGGCCGTGTGCCGTATCGTGCCCGCGAAAGCGATCTCGAACGCTTCTTTCGAGGCTATGGGCGCATCCGCGAGATCTTGATGAAGAACGGATACGCCTTCGTCGAGTTCAGCGACGTACGTGATGCAGAAGACGCTATTCACGACTTGAATGGCAAAACAATCCTCAGTGAACGGCAAGTTACCCGTTAATTGCTATAATTGAATAACGTGCTTTTAGGGTGTCCGTCGAACTGGCGAAGGGTCGTCCTCGCTACGGAGGTCGGTATGGAGGCCGCTTCCGTCGTTCCCGTAGCCGAAGCCGTGATCGCCGCCGATCGCGCAGCCGTAGCCGTGACCGCCGTCGTAGCAGAAGCCGAAGCCGAGACCGTCGCGCCAAGCGACAGCATTCGTCGAGCCGTTCTCGCTCTCGTAGCGCCAGCAACGACAGCGCTGGAGATGCAAAGCCGAAGAAGGAGGCTAACCGCTCGCGCTCCAGCTCTGTCAGTCCTCCTCCGAAGCGCTCTAAGGACGACAAGGATGGAAAGGACAGAAAAGAGGATAAGCGGTCGCCTTCACCCGTTAAGGATGAGAAGATCCGCAGCCCAGACGCACGCAACAGCCGTAGCCCTTCCCCCGAAGGACGGAAGAGCCGCAGCCGATCCCCAAGATCTCCCGTCGCTGACAAGAAGGAGCAGTCTAGAAGCCGATCTCGGTCGGTCGATAGAAAGGCAAAACGGTCGAAGTCGCGATCCAAGTCTCGTTCAAAGAGCCGCTCAGTTTCCCCACCAAGATCCAGCGAGGGGAAGCGTTCGAAGAGAGGAGGAAAGCCTAAGGCCGATCGTTCACGCTCCAGAAGCAGAAGCAAGTCGCCTAATGGCAAAGCACCTCGTTCTCCAAGATCTCCCAGCCGTTCTCCTCCAGCGTCTCGACGTGGAAGAAGCCGAAGCCGTTCGGCTCGTTCCGGATCGGAAAAGTCCTCGCCGGAACGAAGTCCTGTGCGTGGACGTGGCAAAGGTCGCCGTGATCGAAGCGGTAGCAGTGAAAGAAGCCGCTCTCGCTCTCGTTCCGGCACCCGTTCGCGATCTCGCTCCAGCAGCGTAGAACGCAATGGTCGAGGACGTGACCGTTCCCGATCCCGAGACAGCAGATCGAAATCCCCCAGCCGTAGTCCTCGTCGTCGCGCCGATTAAGTCGATTTGGTGAGTAATTGTTAAGCGCCAATTGTTTTCTAGCATTGCTACGTGTCGTTTTGTTCCTCTCACACCTATTTGTCTGATCTGTTGTCTTGTGCCCCGTACGATGACATCTATTTCGTTCTAATACTGATTGTATACTCATTCAACTCTCAGAAGCGCCATGATTATTCGTTGTGTTCTGTTTGATATAAATATCAGTTGTTCTAGTGTAACGTTTCCGTGCCAACGTCCGACGATGTGGCCGTTTTCCCACAACCACTATGCCATGCCAACCAGCCAGGCTTACCCCTCCATGCATTCCATCCGTAATACCGCCGAGTTCGATCCGAGCCTTTCCCGTGTGTACAGCAGTCACACAACACACCTATCGCACTGTTCCCCCTGACGCCGGATCACCACCGACGGTAACGGTTTCCATTTTGCCTTATGGTTGTGCGGACGGGAGCTTGGGTTCTGAGTAACGTTTCAGAAGGCACGATTTCGAGAGGGCAGTCCGATCGGCATGTCGAACGTTTCCTCCTTTCGACCTTCCTCATCCTTCTTCATCAAGTGGCTGTCGTGTGTCGCGGACGATGTTTGACTGGCAGAGTTCGATTTCCCTCTTTCGGCAGCGTTTGAATGGTGAATCACGAACGATCCTCTCTCCTTGCCTCACTCCTTCATCAAATCGTAAAGGCCGTTTTAGGAGCGATTCTGCAGGTACTCAGCGCTTATGTAGGTTCTTTGAAAACCTACGTTTAAAATTTGCTTTTCTCTTTATTATTACAAAATAAATTTTTCTGAATTTGCTCACGTTTCTTCTAAAACCTAGCAAGAGGGCAACGCGGGCATGGAAGAAAGCGAGGGGCACATTTCAAGGTCGTGTACAAGAAAATGGATTGAAAGAGGCCGTGGACATACTTAGCGAAGAAGGAGGAGAGGCGAGGTTGCAGTACGCCTGCAATGCCCGCCACGGGCACCGTCGTACACGTGAACAAGATGCGGAGGCTTACCGCCACGTGCTTCGCTCGCCAACAGACGGCCACGAGCTGTCCGGCGACTGTTTGTGTGTCGTCATAACTGCGACTAGCGATAACACAAATGTTGCGATTACATCGGTCGAAGAGCGTTCGGGCGGCTTGCGTTTCCTTATCAGGGACGTCTTGTTTGCTCGCATCAACACGAGAACGTGGTGATGCACGCATTGAGAGTGGTCGGAACACGGGAGGTCGAAGTACCTCGAAAAGTACAAGGTTAGCTGTGCCGCTGTCGACTGGGGGAAGACAAAGTAGTCAGTCCGGCGATGATAACGAACAAAGGCCGTCTGTGATCAGCGATCGCACTAATGCGAAGAAGATATAGTAGGAACGTCTGAGTCACAGAAAACGGAACAGACGCGAACCGCGACTACAGTAGTGGTTGAAGAACAGGAACCGATGTAACTCTTGGTTGAGTTTCGTTTCGATGTTTACATGATAAAGACGTGATTAGAGCTATTCAATGCCTTAATTTATGCCGTCCTTCCGCCTGTTGAAGGCGCTTAGTCGCTGTGAAATCTAATTAGCAGGAGAACCTCGTTACTGGCAATTTGTGTACGCTCACACGTGTCGGATTCATATCACTTCAACCATCGCTAGTATGGCCAATAAATGAATATTCTTCTCGTCGTCTCGCAAGCCCTATATGCAAAGGCTTGTTTTTGAGGAATTTGTGATGATACAGGAAAATAACAAGCGATACACTGCCTTCAGTGTCAATTCGAGAATCGCGCTGCTACGACGCGCACTTCCTGCATTGTGGCCATCTATTTCGAACGGACGAACGGCCGTCGTTCGAAAAGTGATATTTTACCGCAACTTCCAGACGTACTCTTGCAGTAGGTCTTAGATGACGCGCGATTAGATTCGCAGATGTGATAGATAACTGTCAAAGAAAACGAAGACAAAGAAACCGGTGTACGTGCTAATGCGACCCTTCCTCACCATTAGGGGATAAGCTAGCCATCGATAGAGGGTCAACAGCACCTGCGCGCCATCTGAAGTGTCAATCGTCACTCATCTTAAATGCTATGCCGTTCGCAGATTTGGCCAAGCCCGACACATTGCTGAGGAAGCAATCTGATTTTGTAATACCAAACAGTTAGGTGGCATACTGCGACACTTTATGCAGTAAGCTTTTAAGACATTTCTGTGTCTTTTAATTTTGAGTGTCATAGCAGGAAACGTGTCGTCTGAGGGGCTAATGTACAAATGGCATCGCACTCAGGACGGACGTCAGAAATGGACTTGTTTTCGCTGTAGCAGGTAGACGAATAGCGATAAACACGTGGTTCGCCGGTTGAAGTCTTCCCCACCTGTTGTTTCTTTGTTTGTTTGACCATTCCCATGATCCTATGATATCCTTGGCTAAGGGCAAAGGCGGTGCGAGGCTAAGCGACACACCTCCAATCTCATCACCTTCGCCCCCTATCCCCTCAAAGAGGGGGATGGGGGATTGGCTTCGGCTCACGCATCGCTGCCGCCGCAGCGTCGGACGACATGTGGTGGGATGCCGCGGCGCCCAGCGTCCGTGTCCGGCAAGGCCGCTCTCGTTTGGCGCGCGCGCACAAAATTCAATTCGCATTTTCTGTTCGGAGAGGGAGTGGTTTGGCGCCCGGCCAAGTGGCACCGATTGGCTGTTGGTGGTGCCGGGTGGTGGCGCGTCAGGCGCGCCCGGAGCGCCAGCGATTCCATCCATTCGTCGTATTTTTGCGCTCGACGGCGGTTGGCGAGTGGCGGCGTCGTAAGTCCGAGGGTCTCTCTCCCGGATGGATGCGATGTCCAGAAAGCTAGCGCGTGCGTTGAGGCAAATTTTCCCGTCGCTCAAACAAAGCCAAAAGGGAGGCAGACCCTTAGCAGCAAGGTTTTGAATGTAGCTCCGAACCCATGAGGCCCTGGCGCCACCGCCAGATAAGGGTACGGTAGTGAGGCGCTTCCACTTATGAGTGTCTCGTCAATGAATGACTCCCAAAAGGGACTTTTGCTGTGGACTGAGTGCGGCAATAGAGCGTGTTGGCGTAACCTAGGAGATAATTCTTTAGTGAACAGGGACAGATTTAATTGCTTTTGACAGGTTAGTTCTCTTTGAACGCCCATATGGACTATGTCCAATTGGGTCCTTCGTTCTTGGTGGATCCGCTACGATGTATCGATCTTCTTAAAGAGCGCAGTGGGATAATTTGGAGTAATCCCACTGGGGCAGAATGCAAGCGTGGGAACCCGAAAGGTGCTTAGTTGCGTTAGCACTTTGATTCATCGAGGCGGTTCAAAACAACGCGTGCGACCGCACACCGCCTTATGCAGTAGGCGCTAAAAATGGTTCATTCGTATTCTGTCGTAGTTTTGCTGGAACTTCGCTACGACTCGTTGACGTCGTCATTGTTTTTCCCTCAATTCCCGAGAACTCAATGGCGACATGTGTCTTTTATTACATCGCCAGCGGTGCGCTTTTTTGTCAGGTCGTAGCGAACGGTCTCCCAATGCCGAGAAACTGATTTCCTCTCCCTACGTACAGCACTGGGCAATAGTTCTTTTGTTGTGGCGCTGTTCTTGTCGCAGTTTTGCACAATTTCGAAGGAGTTCTCCGCGTGGCGAGGTCGTCGTTAGTCACTTCGACCGAGACGTGTTTACCCGTCGGCGTGCTCGTCACTGCCGACGCGGACAGTGACAATGTGCTTTACCTTTTTCTTACCGTCTGTCCGCCACTCATCGGATTTGGGCGTCCATCTGTCGAATCGTTTGTCCTTACGCCGCGCGCTGACCTTGTGCATCTTGATTAGATGCGTGTGCTGTTTACTTACACAGTTCCTTGCAGTGTCTAAGCGTCACTTGCAACCACTCCCCATCCAACCATGAGCAGCGTTGAAGAAACCGAGACTGTGCCTACTGCCCCTCAGGAGGAGGAGGCCCCGGAAGTGGCGCCTGCCAAGGACGAGGAATCTCGCGAATCGAAGGAAGAGAGGTAGGCGCGTTCCCGATGATGAATGTTTAATGGCAGATGATTACTGTAGCCAGTCGGGATCGGAGGAGGCTCCTTCTGGCGAGGAAGAGGAGCCTGAGGCTGACGAGGCTGAGGATGACGCCGCTGCTCCGGCCGAGAACGGCGAGGAGAAGCCTGCCGAGGAAAATGGAAAAGCCAACGGCGAGAAGAACGGCGAAGCCGCCGAAGCTGCCGAAGCTGCCGAGGAGGCCAAGCCTAACGGAGTATGACAACAGCTCTGCATTCAATCATGTATTTATGTGCTCTTTAGGATCGCAAGCGCGGTGCCGATGCCGAAGCGGATGCCGAGGAAGAGAGCGAAACCAGCAACGACGTTCCGTCGCCGAAGCGCGCCAAGAAGGCGGAAGAAGTCGCCGAGCCTGTCGTCGAGGCCGACGCAGTTGCCGCCGAGTAAACCTCTCCTCCTTGACTCTCATAGACTCCTCGTTTCTCTTTTATTGGAAAATATGACACTCTTTTTAACTTATTGTAACCATAACTCAGGGTTCGCCCTCTCAACTCTATAACCATTACTCTGTCATCAGTCTTCGTCCCATCTCCCTCTGAACTTATATGTACAAATGGTCATTCACACCCTAAGGTGATTAGACGCATTGTGCTTACTTTTGGTCTCATTAAGGTTCTTCCCCTCGCTCTTGATTAACCCCAACGCAACAGGTCCTTCCCTCTTTCCTATCTAGCAATAAGTTCTCTTCACCACAACACCGAATATGTAGCAATCGCCGAATGCGCTTCGACATCTCAATATGCACAGACGAGCCTCGTAGGCTGCCTTGCCTTAACCACGTACTGGTTGCAAGAAGTGGTATTGTGATTGTCACCTCCATCAGTCCCAAATTCCCACCTCTCGGTAATCATTTCCCCCTACTTGTTAGTAATCGTATTGTTGTGACTGTGACCGATCACTATGTGCGTGGTACTTCATTGTTCATTTGTTTTCTTGTGACTCCAATCTCACCGGATACCGCCTGTGGATAAATGTTGTTGTCTGAAGAGTTGGGTAGCTGTGTCGGAGGGGCTCAGAGCACAGGACGGCTGAACTGGCCATCTGTCTTCGTTTTTTTTGTGATTAGTACGCGCGAACAGCAAAAAGCGCAATAAATCACCGAAGGCGACGCGTTGGCGCGACCTCAAAGGGCGGAATTACGACGGTAGACCGCCAGGTTTACGACATATTCAAATACGAACGTGCCCAGGTATATGACTAATCTAAGTCTAATCCGGAAAAAGGTGAAAAGCAGCTGGATATCGAGAGGCCCTTGGTGTCGCGTTGCCGCGCATCGAGTCAGAGACCTCAATGTTTGTTTTGTGCTCGAGAACCCATATGTGTCGCAAAGGAGAAACATACGACAAGAGGTGAAAGCACAGACGCCGACAACATGTCAACACTATGAAAACCAGCAGGGTGCATTATCCGCAAGCGCCAGAAGGCACACCAGCGTCTATGATGTAATGGTCAGCATGGTTACCTTCCAAGCACTCGACAGGCCGTTCGATTTCCCTCAGACGCAGAAGATTTTCTTTTGCGATTTGAGAAATGCCCTTTTGTTTTGACGATACATTTTGCCTAAGTTTTATCGCTTTTGCTCTATTTATGATGGGATTTCAGCGGCGAAGATTTCAGCCACGCACTTCAGCACAAAAATAGCAAACCACCTTCAACTATCCACTTAATGCCGTTATGATAACATTGACAAGTACAATAGCATTCTTAGGATCGTCACAGATCCTGAACGTCGAATGATCGCACTTGACCTTTTTGTTATTGACGACATTACCCGAGTATAATCTTCGTGCTCTTATCAGCAGAAGGTGCAATTGCTGTTTTTACAACAATACAACTCATAAAATTTTCAACAGATCTATTTGATTAAGGTTGTTGTACTAACAAGCGTGCTACCATATTCCTCATTCAAATTTCAAACCTCCATTCCAACCCTCCCACCATTCTTGCAACGCTTCCCCTATTCCGGCAACTGTTTGTTCACAGAGCCGCCATTTTCTGCTTTTACGATAAACGCAGCATGTCTTCATAGGACTTGTCAAAGTACTATCCACTAGAACTCATTTTGTAATCATTATCTAACGAAGTTTTACACCACAATAGCCAGATCAAAAAACGGTTCATGCTAAGCAAACTGTGTATATTTGGTCGAGTGTTCAAAATACAGCAATTTTTAGTTAATAGTCATGTTGTTGTCAATTTATTATGGCTTTCCCAGGCGAACAATGCGTTCATTTTTTCAAATGTCGCCTGCATTCCGCCCTTTGTTTACACGCTGCAAACCCGTTTCGTATCGCCGCACAACTGGTTCCGCTCCTGACGTCATCGCGTTCGCATTCATGGCCATCTTCCACTAATTTCGCGAATTAACAAGAAGTAAACAGCTATCTCGGGGATTTCCCGCTACAAAATCGCATATGTGCAGCATTATATAAACTGGATTTTTACGTGCTGCTGGTTGTTATTGCCACTGTTTTTCACATTACTATTCCGACTGACCCTTCTGTCAAACACCGGAACAACACAGTGGTATTGTATGTTGCGGTGATGAATCGTCGAGCTCATCGAATTGCATCATTCGCGAACGCGCGCGTCCATACAATAGTTGCATTTTGGGGCGATTGTGTACGTCGCTTAGGAATATGTGCAGATCTGTTGCATCACTCGTTAATGAATGTGACACGCCGTCTGTTGCATTCGCGCCTTTTTTGACTGACTATTCCACGGAAGACAGATCGGGTTTATCTGAATTTATAGCACATATGCACCATTTGAGCCGCTGCACATATTACATATTATACGTGGGAATATACACGGGTGGTAAAATGAATGCTTCCCAAAATCGCTCACCGCATTCTAAATATTTAGTGCATCAATAACATAAAAAGGTGGAAAGGAATGAGCTCTTCTGTGGAGACGCGTTGTTTACAAAACAGCGACAACAGCTGTATAGACACGGCCTGGTCGGTATTTCGATGGTCAGCGTTCCCAGGTGGACTGAGACGATGCGTGCTATTTCATCGTCTTTCGGTGTTTTTCCAGAAGGGCTTTAGTTTGGGCCCCTTGATGACTGGCCTTTTCTAATCAATATCAGCTGGGCGGCGAACGCTATGTCGAAACGTTGTTCCACAGTGTATTGCGATAGTGCGCGAACTGACTGCTTGTGTCGAAATCCATTGCATGGCAGTCTTTTCCAAGCATTCTTATAAGTCGAGTGATACTACGCTATTTCCATTTGGCTATTGTGGTCTGTTGGTGTTCCATGAGTACATTTGCTTCCTCGTGACAAGCAGTGTCAGCTGATACTTATACGCAGTGCTCTTGGCAAAAGTCCGAGAAAAGCAAGCATTTTGTTTACGTTCTTTCGCTTCCATATTGATCGCCTTGCTTCAGCTCTTCAGATTTCGCCGAGGCCGAAATCCACTTGTTTATCGCATGATGCTCTTTATCACGTTCTTTGCTATTTCGCATTGACAGTAGCGAGAATCACATCGCCGTTTATTTGTCCACCACCTGTTTGCCAGACACTTTATTTATGTCTGCATCTCAGATAGTAAGTCCTATTCACCAATCGTCAGTCTGAACGCTTTTGAGATGCAGAGCCAAAAGAAAACTGGTTTATTTCAATGAGAATCACTACGTCCGGTGGATCTATGAGTCACTAGTATATCGTCTCCGAAGCGTCGAAGTCGGAAACGGGAATATGTTGTTTTGCTTGTAAACTGCGTGGATGGACGTGTTTTGCCCACTTAGTCATCCGCTTTTTCACTTTGCACATATATGCTTGACACCATCAGTTGTAGCGGCGCTTGAACTTGAAGGGCTTCCGAGGTGAAATAGAAGGTAGAACAAGTGACTAGTGTCAAGGACGTAACTTTGGAATCTTCTGGTTTCGGTACACTTGAGAACTGTACATTCAGAAAACGATAGGCGGGAAATTGTCAGTTTTTCCAACGAACTCAGCTTCCATAAGCGGGTTAATTCCACTATATCCGCGCCATTTATATTCACTTCGTACGTAACCTCACTAATATAACCGAGGACGTGTCTTTGACAGGAACTGGCGTTGTTATTAGTGCCACGTAGTAATTCGGAATAGGTCACTGAATACAAGGAAAGGTGAACAGGATGACGTCAGTATACATCCTGACCGGTGCTGATTTCAACAAAAGTTCTTAGGGGTTCTCACTTGTTAGCAAGCCTCTGTCAGATGTGCATTAGTCTGCGAACTCCATGCGATGCCACTGGAAAAACATCGCATTCACCTTTCTCTGTATTCAGTGACATACCGTGACTTATTACGTGGCACAACCTTATCAGTTACTTTTTATTTCCTATTTGCTTGTTTACCCTCAGCGTATCATGCGTTTCGTTGTTTTAGAAATAGTCACGTCATCTTTTTAGATTGATTTCATGCCTTGTGTTCAAAACTGCAAGACTTCTGTCACCATTCAATCGTATATTACGCCCAAAGATGTCTATCATGCCATCGCTCACTGCTGTTATTATCGCCGACAACTTTTGTCCTCAGTTTACCCGCATGGGAGGTTCCGAGTGTTGGGTAAGTCGTGCGTAGGATGGACCAAAAAGATACGCCATTTTCTTAATGTGTTTAATGATACGTAAAAACTGAACTACTAAAGAAGCTCTGATATAGTGGGCTTTCTTATTTACTCAATTTTTCAGGGTTTAAAAAAAATCGGAAGCCTAACTTATCTCGAATGCTGCCTCCTGTGGATTGCTCGCACCCGCGTTAGGAAAGTGGTCGTAGTCGTCGCCAGCGAACATCCTGAAGTCTATGACAAAATCAAATCACTTTTGAAGTAAAAACCGCACTTCTCGGTCGAACTTTCAATTGTTGACTTACAGTGCGTTTGATGCCTTCTTCCTGGGAACTGTCGTCGTTGACCGGACCATCGGAAGTGTCGGCGACGGAGTTCGCGCCGCTGACCGACAGGGCCTGCTTATGGAGGACTTCATGCTCATCCACAATCCGACCACTATTTGTGCGTCGTCGTTGGATCGGCAAATCGAGGAGTTTTTTGAACTGCGCAAAGAAAACAAGAACAACACAATGATGTTGTTGTACAGGAAGAGCCACCAAAACAGCAATGTCCCTTTGGCAATTGAGAGCGAAACAGGAAAGCTGCTGGCTATCGATGAAGAGGAAGGCGATGGTGACAGTGCTTACGTAAGTTAGTTTTAGATTTTCGCTTTCAGTAATCATATAACAGTATCATGTGCATAGCTAGAGTGGAATACGGCCTTCACTATTTTGTGCATGCAGATACTTCAACAGGCAGGATCTTGAAACAGCAAGATTATCTTATGCAATCACGCTACATACGCTTTCGAATTTAGGATTCCGAAGGCGACGAGACAATTACTCGTAAGGACATCATCGACACTGGAATCGCCCTCTGTGCCCCCAATGTCGCCACTGAATTTACAGGAAACTTCGACTTCCAAGAGCGTGACGAACTCATTGATCACATACTGGAGAACGAAGAGGTTCTTTGTCAGAACATTCACGTCCACGTGCTCCCTGATGAAGTGCCGTCTTACACGGCTAAGTAAGTCAAATTCTACGGATACTAAAACGCATACCATTTCAGCAACATGGCTGATCTCATTCAAATGCAGCGTTATTTTTTGCAACGCTGGTTCTCTCCACTCGCCGCGAACCGCCGCTCCATGGCTGACCGATCCAGAAATTCACGCATTGTCACACATCGTAATAATGTTTACATCACTACAAGAGATGAGAAAACATCGTCGAAAAAACTGCAAAAGATGAATAGTGTCTTCTTGTCGGCAAATGTTGTCGTAGGAAGTGGTGTAGCAATGGACAACGTGGTTGTCGGTGAGGGGTGCAAAATTGGTACGTACAGCAATCAGGATACATCGACTGACTTTGACTGAGTTTTCAGGGGATAACGTAGTGCTGAAGAACTGTACTCTTGGGAGTGGAGTGACTATCGCTGAGAAAACGTGTCTGACAAATTGCATTATCGACGACAACGTTACCTTCGGGTTGAACTGTACTATTGGTCAAGGCTGCTACATTGAGAAAGATGTAAGTGAATGATGTATATTTGACATTTAACCTTCTTTCTTCCTATAACTATACAAAGTTAATGTTATCTGTAAGGAAAAACATTGCGTACGAATAGTAATGCAGCTCAC
Source organism: Steinernema hermaphroditum (assembly GCA_030435675.1). Classification (NCBI taxonomy): domain Eukaryota; kingdom Metazoa; phylum Nematoda; class Chromadorea; order Rhabditida; family Steinernematidae; genus Steinernema; species Steinernema hermaphroditum. The sequence goes on from CM059625.1 coordinate 3,860,249, forward strand.
ATGATATCATAGGCTATACAGCGTCTTTTTTCTCTGTGTTTATTGCTGCTTACTTGGCTGACTTACATGCTTTTTCAGTACACTGTCGCTGATAACTCAATCATCCACGACAATAGCATTGTGTCGAAGGATTGCCTACGTCTCTCTTCCGAGACCTCCTCCGAATCGTTGGATTCCGGCGGTATTTCGGAGGCCGAAAGTGACGACTTCTTCGATGATATTCTTGAGGCGATGAAGGATGCTTATGAAAGATTAGATTCATCCGAGAGCACTTCGAAGAATCTCCTGCTTGAGATCAATCGATCACGCCTCATCTACGGTCTGTCGATCGATGAAGTCGCCCAGCAGATACTCCCAGCCTTTTTGAGCCTGAGGCAATGCGATAACCTCAAAGTCGTCGCACAATTAATCGACGAATGGCTGGAAATATTCGAAAATTTCTATCGTTCTGAATCTGGCCAATCGATTCTTCTGAAGTCTCTACAGGTATGCTAGACGGAAAACGTACTTTGCTAATGACTGCTTTTAGCAATACGCGGAGTCGCATACATCGTTTACGAAAAAGCTGAAACACGTCGTGTCCTATTTTTACAACAGCGATGTGCTGGACGAGGATGCAATCTTTAAGTGGTTTGATGTCATGGAACGGGATACGGAGATGTACAAAGAGATTAACCACCTCGTCGCTGCGCTGAAGCAACAAGCTCAGGAATAGCTTTACAATGAGTCATACTTGACGAATAACTTATAAATTCGGATAAATAAATATTATAAGCAAAACGAACTCCGTGTATCTCAAGGATCATTTTATGTCATGGAATTCAGAAAGTTATGGTACTCTCGAACATATTAATATATTATAAATTTGTGTGTGTTCAGTTTTTGCAAGAACACGCTCAAAAATAATAGGCATGGTATTGGGCAGACAGCGGTGCACACAACCAGTCCTTTACTCGAGGCACACGCGAATATGCAATGATACACGATAAATATGTACAGGGCGAGCGGGTCTAGACTGTTTATCAAAGGACATGGCGGGGTCTACCCTCAACAGTATACAAAGTACTTGATGCGTTTCGTCGAGTCTTCAGAGATCCGACGTGCCAATGTTCTCAGATTTAGGTGTAGGACAGATGTCAGAATGTGTTATTAAAATTGCTCCAGTAATATGTTTTACTTTTACTTTTTCAATAACTTTTCAAGTCGGTCCTGCATAGAGTTGTCATCGAGTCGAAACCGAAAATGCACAGTTTTTTTTGCACTACGGACCAATTTTTGAACTGCTATCGAGAACCTTTTGTGTACTGGATTCGCTCCAATGTTGTCGCCCATCACAATAAAAAATTAGACCGAACAGCAAAACAAGGTCCATTTAGCGACCAAAGATGAAAAATCCGAACCCAAAAATCTGAACCCGACAACTTTGGAATGGACTTTTTCGTGGTTCGGTCGAATTTTTTGAATGTACTGTACCTTGACGTTGGGCGAAGGTTTTCAAAGAAATCGAAAATTTTTAGAACGGACTTCAAAATTATTACTGCAAACTTACTACATACGTACTGCACAAAATGCGGATTTTCGGGTTCGACCCACAACTCTATTCCTGCATACGTTCTATTTTACTGCCCTTGAAAATTGCGCGGTCTATCTTATTTGTCATATCTGGCTAAATCTAACGTATATGTCACATATCTGGCAGCTGGAGTGGTTACTAACTGTGCTAATCACATCGTTCACGTTAATCTTCTTCTGGCTTTGCCTGGATAGAGCGATCAGCGACCGATCCCATCAGTGTACGCGGGCGTTGAAGTGGCGACGGCTTCTTGGCGAGACAGTGGAACTACGGTACCCTGGTGTTCCAGGCCTTCTGGGAGCCGGGGCGATCATTGCGCCAACAACGACGGCCGAGATCGACCGCTCACTCAGCTCGTCCCAATGAAACTCAGAGAGAGTAATAGGACGACCCGACCGATCGCTGAAACACAAATGAAAGAATCGCTAACTGTGCAATTTAAGAAAATAAGACAGCACGATAAGAACATGCATTGAAACAGCATGCGGTCCGGCACAAATTATCAGATCTGTTTGGATATGAAAAATAAGATGCGTAAGCACTGTAAGAAAAGAAAAGGGTGGATAACACCCTAAAAGTTCACATTTCAGCGTACTGAGTCTACCGTAAGCCACACGTATGAATTGGAAGCCGAGCTTCTTCGCCGAATTAAGTGAAATTTGGAAAGTTCCAAACGCAGAAACGATGAAAAAAACTGAGCCATCAATATTGTGATTTTTTACTATTGAAATGGCGTATCTGTCTGTATTCTCTTATATGGGCAACTAGTCGAATAGTGCTGATTCGATTCGTTTCATATCAGTACCCCTGTCTTCTAACTACTTCAATGTTCCATTTGTTTTCCTAAAATAAACTGCTTGCACTGCTTTCGTTCAGACCCTATTCATATTTTATCGGATAAGTATTTTCCAAATTAAAAAATCTGTATCGAGACTTTTGAGCTAAGTTTAACCAGAGGAACTGCACAATAATCAGTCAGCCAGCAGTTATGAAGTGAGTAATAGCTTTTGACCGACACACTGTTTTGGCAAGACACTGATGACCGTTTGTTGCACTTTGAGATGCGGTACCATGCTGTGTCCACTTTTTTTTCAAACTGGCCATCGAATAGAAACCGTTTTGACATGTACAAAAGGGCATTTTTTCTGACTGTCCTCGTCAGTGATAGCTAACAAAATGCAACATTTCGCGTTCGATAAGGACTTGTCCAGACATAGGTCAGCAGGATAACGTTGTACTTTCGAAAAGGACCCATTAAAGTCGGAAGTTATCTGGCGTCGTCGGCCCACGCCCGTTATCGAATTTGAAAAGATTACCCCAAATGTCTCCCTGCCACTGCAGATTCCTCTCCCTTCCATTTGGGATTCCGTTCGCTCCGACAATCGAACGGTCTCCGCGGGTTATTGTTTTAAAAAATGTCCTTTGAGCTGTTTGATTGAGCTCTGCTTGAAAGCACGGTCACAGTAGATTTTCGAGCAATCGTTTCCGTCACCGAGCGCCGTTTCCGCTCGACGCTCTACAACGTTTGGTCTAGGGTCTGAAGTAATCGCAGAAATATTTTTATTTGTCGTTTTTACACTTTTTGTTTAGATCGTTCGTCATTTCCGCAGCCTCCCCATTTTCTTTGTGCAGTTGAGACGAGTTAGTCGGCCATCTTAGGCGTGCTTGTTGCGGACATCAAAGGGAGGCAGACGTTTTTTTTTGTGGCGGACAAGTTACGCGAACACCTGTGCGGGCACGCGCCATACGTTCCAAGCCACTCATGTGACAAATGAGGATGTCGTGCTGCCCGGAGCGGCACTCATCAAAGCGCGTCACAGATCACAAGTTGTGCCTTTTGAGGGGACAACGTTGACCTGACTTGTCAAGTCGAACATGTGTTGTCGTCAACGTCGCCTGTTTATGATAATGAAGTGGTCGAGAGCGCTGACCGTTGAGGAGCGTTTTTATCACGCGTACAGGCAACTCGGACCCTTTGACGACCCTCAACAGGGCTGATTGGTGCCGGGATCGGTAGAGTTGTGCCAGCCGGTGGTGCACTTAGAAGGTGATAACACTCTTGAAGTCACTCCACTTACCAGCGGCCCGAGTGGACAGCATAACGGCAACATCAGGCGGTCCTGTATTGTTATTCTTTTTTTAGCCAAAAAGCCTTCAGCCGTTCAAGTTCTGTTTGGTTTTCCCAGACGTCACGTTTCCGGAAGCGGCACCGGTCGTAAGTTTTTTTGCAGAGAACGAGCGCGAAAACGCCGCCGTTTGTTGTTTCCCATGCACATAGTTTAGGTTTTAAACGTGTCGCTTTGCCGCGCATCGGTTTGTGTCGGCGAACCGTAGCCGAAGCGGCTGCAAGTTGTCCGAAAACACGGCGGTGCTGGTGATCGCCTCAGCTGACCGCCTGGGAAAACGGAAAGTTGTCGGAATGCGCCAGCCGGTACCTCTCGGATTGATCATAAAGTGCATTTCAACGTATTTTCCTGCCGTTTTCGCACCTCCGTCTCGCGCGCCTCTAGACCTTCGCCCTTGTGCACTCCTCCGCCGCGTATTCGCGCATTCTGACGTTTTTTTTTTCACACAATCACCTTCTGCCTTTGTTATCGCACTTTGGTTTACACTACGTCGCGCCCTTATCAGTAGCTCACTGAGGGTATACGAGACGCCCATTGCCGATGTTCTCCGCGACGGAGACATTTAGCAAAATGCAACATTGCGAGGGTTGTTTTTTTTGCGAACGGATGGGCCGTTATCTTTCAAAGTTTATACAGTCGATAAAAGAACACATAGTATGTTGTGCGTACACAAACTATGAGAGGCCAGCGCTCGAAGAGAGAAGTTTTTGAGGGAGGAGAAGTTTTACAATCATAGAAAAGGATTTGCGGTAATTGAAGTGTCGTATGTAGTTCGACCTTCCAGATAAGGGTTTGAAGACAGTATTCAATGTCACTTTTTTGTTTCGACAACGGGTTATCACCAGTCGCAAGGGCAAAGTTTATGGAAATAGGGACGCTGACGTGGCTGCAACATTAGCCATAAGAATGTAGAAGTGCACTTGTACTGTCTCCAAATGGCATATACATAAAGGTACAATTTATGATGATATTGACAAAAGAGGAGTCTCTTGAGTAAGGAGTTGAGTATTGTAAGAACTGTTTCTGAGGAAATTCTTTCGATTGATTAGATCCTCATTACTCAGATGTGAAAAGGGCTGACGGTACTCTTTCGCTTGATCAATCGTTTTCTACACAGCTTTCCATTCATGTCACTTAGAATACATTCGACTGGTTGGTGTTGCAACATCGAAGTGGTTCATTATCTTGAACTCTGCTCTAGCAGTCGATGACAACTGCGTGCGGCAAAAAAGTGACATACTGTCTCCAAGTGCTTATCAGCTATGCACATGGCACTTCATTTTGCCGCACTTCGCTCTCAAGACTACAGAAATTCCCACGAACATCGTCAAGTCTTCACTTGATGTTGATCAGGATCGATTTCCAGTGGAAATCTCCATAGAAATTGTGGATGCAAATTACAGTTTGAGGCTCCGGGATCAAGACAACGGACACGGAAAAGCTCGTTTTTTGAAATGTGTCCGCAACTATAAAACGGCTATTAGTCAAACAAGCATAATCGTTGATCCCAACGGTCGTACCCTCCTCACAGCTTCCTCCCTTATTAATTACTCTTCGGACAGCTGTCCGCTGAAGTTGTTTATCACGTGACTGTTTCAAACTAGTCGCAACATAGTCGTTAATGACCCTTTGTTTTCTAATTACTCTCTGCACCGGCTCGCGAAGCTCTCCTCCACTTTCACTGCTGCCAGCGGGTGCTTCTGTTCAACACGAGGCGAAGAACATAAGCTACGCATGTAAGAAGCGACGTTCTTGCTCATCCGCGCTTGCTACCCCCAGGCGTCGTCAAGGCCATCAAGATAACATATCAAAAAGCGCTTCGCAATAAATTTTGAACAAACTTGGAACTACGCGACAACGCTTGAATTCCCATAAACAGGCGAAGGTGCACATTCGTTGAAAAATGCGGTGTCCACAAAGGAGACACGATGAGTCAGGACAGGTATGTTTTTCGCCGCTGCTCATCTCTATCTATCAACTTCCCCTTCGCGCCCTTCTTCGAAAACCATGGTTATATCGGCCGCCCACTCTTGCTGCTAGATGACCACTGCCCAGCGCGCCTTGACGCATTTTCTCGTCTCCGATCTGGGAGGTGCGAACGAGTTGCCCGTGCGACGACGTCTAGACATTCATCTTTTTGTCCTTTTTTGAAACTTGCGGTTGTTATCACTACCTCGATCCCCCGCTACGCAGAGCCTTCAATCACCGCTGGCACCTTTTTGCATTTGAAAGTTATCGAAAAAGGTAGTTGAGGGTTGACGAGAGATAGCTGCTGGCGCCAGAGGCGACAAAAATACAATAATATTTTCTCAATTCTGTTTGTAGTGGCGCTGTCATATTACATACAAACAATTTCGGTTGTTTAGCCTTTGATGCTGATCTGGAACTATTGCGAAAAAACGGAATTTATAAGCCTTTTGATAGCAAGCCGATGGTATTGAAAGCGTGAAGAATTCCTTACCTATTTTTTATCGTTTTACGTGTGAAAGCCAAAAAGTTTCCCGTGTTAAAAAAACCTGACGGAAACCGGTACCCTTCTTTTTCATATTTCGCAGACAAAAGGATTGGGGGCTTGACAAATTCCACACCGTTAGCCGTTTAAATTTGCAACATTCGACCGTCCCTTTCTTGTTTATTAGCCCTCACCCGCCTTGAAACGGACTCTATTAAAGTAACGATGTGGCGCTTGGCGTGATTTATTGCATTTTATTATGTCGCATGCGGCATTTTCTTTGAGTCCTTTATCCGAACGCCGATCTTATAATTGGCGCGATGATGCCGTTGCGTGGACGCGTGCGGCGCTCGCGATACCTCTCCTTCTCCAGTATGTCGTCATCATCGTTTTGCGCCGAAGAAAGAGGTAGTCCCGCCTCCAGTTCGGACGGAGAGGAGATGGGCTCGGGGAGACGGATGGACGGATCGTACGCCGCCCCTCTGCCCAGCCTGCAGAAGAACAGGCAGCGACGGGTAATGCACCCTCCCCGGGTAGCTGTGACAATTTTTTTTTCCGAGACTTGTCAAAAAAAACTGAAACCTTAACCAGTTGAGTCGTGTCGCCAAGTCGTGTTTTATCTCCTTTCTCACCCTAAGGGTTTCCGCTCGATTGCAGATAGTTTCCGTGCTGAACCACTCAGACCCTGCAACTTTTCTATACCCCTTAGAGTCTCTCGGTTTTCGTGTGTTCGAGGTGACCACATGGCCGAGCGGACTGTCTACGGATTCTCGGACATCTTCGATGTGAACCCGGATAAGCTTCAGCTGAACCGGCCGTCCGCGCTGCTCTGTGGCGAGAAGTTGGAACAGTCACCTCCATCGACATCCAGTCAGGCGAGCTCTTCGTCGTCGTCGTCGTCGTCGACGTCAACCAGGTTGGCGTCTATGCTAATAAGTTAAAGTAGCAATGAACTTTAGAAGTCGGGAGCCGCTGGGCGATCGGCGACGAAGTCGAAATGTCGGACTCAGAGAGTCGACATTCCAAAATGCGGGATTGTCGATGAGACATCAGGTGGGTGACGAACGGCCGAGGTTCTTTTGTCTAAAGTTGCGCAAACGACATGCATGCGAGTGACCTTATCTATCGATTATGTTAGCTACCAAGTTGAGTTCATACTCTCTGTGCTTCAGACGAACCATGCCCACGCCAATGAGGAGTACCTCAAGAAGAAGCTTAACAATCATCCATTCCCTGGAGTAATGTCGGAGATAGACAAGACCGTGCACGGCGATGGCAGATGTCTTGAGGCTATGCTCTTTAACGAGAAGTTCACAAAACCGCGCGCGGACTACATCGACAAGGTGCAGAGCGAAATGACACAAATGGTCCGGCGGCGAGCGGTCAGCTGGTTGTATGAGGTTGGTTACGGTAGCGCATCATAAGGGGGGCTGACGAAAATACTCCTATTAGGTGTGTCAAGAGGAGAGATGTGAACCAGTGGTATATCCGCTGGCCATTTCGTACTTCGACCGCTTCTGCTCGGGCCAGAACGTTCTTAAACGAGATGTTCAACTTGTGGCGACGACGTCCCTTTTCCTAGCTTCAAAGATTCTCGCCCCGGTACCGATTTCCGCCGCGAGGCTGGTCGTTTACACGGATGGCGCCGTGACACTTCCCCAGCTGATGGTTAGTTCCTGATTGTCGCTGATCAGATGATAAGCGCACAATTCGTTGTTTAGAATTGGGAAATGTTGACTGTAAGCAAATTGGACTGGAACTTGTCCACAACAACAGCCCTCGAATTCTACGATCAGTTCGTTTACCGGGAACCGGAAATGAGCCGCCTCGATCGCGCATTCTGCAACTGCGTCCACCAAATGCAGAAAAGTAAGTATTTCACTCCTTTTTCGCGCAAAAAAATGTGTGGTTAGGGTTAAGGGGGTTGCGGCATTTCGATGTTGAAGTTCGCCCCAGCAAAGCGCCGACACCTTGGTGGGGGGCGAATTAATTTAATCTGCCACTAATCGCCTGTACCTCTTTTGGTGCACGCGTTTTTTGCGCACACATGGCGACGGTCGTTTTCGGTCATGTTCGGGTGAGATGATCGAAAAAAAAGAGAAAAAGACTCACCGAAACAGCGCCTGTCGGCCATCCGGAGATGGTTGGGGCGACAAGCGCATTCGCTCCATGGGTGGCGAGTTCTTTTTTTGTGCAGCGCTCTGTTTGAAAAAACAGATGTCGCCAGTCGGTGACCTGCTCCGCTAAGAGACATCAAATGGCGCGTGCCGCCTCGGGCATAAATTAGAACGTTGAGGTTAGGCAACGGCGCCAGAGTTGACCAGACTTGACGTACCGTAAACGAACAGTCGCACTTTTAATCGTATTACTGTAGAGATGTTAAGGAAAGCGGACGGCAGTCATGACTGATCTGTCACAGAAGACCACTTGGTCAAAGAACAAACTTCATTTACATATGTCACTGCAACTTTTTTTGCGCTAATACAAGGTTGGTCGCCGGCGTTCCGACCCGACGCGGCGACAATGCGCCATAGTTCAACGCGGCGTCTTTTTCACGTCTCATTGCGTTTTGTCTTTGTCCCCTAGCCACTTTTTGGCTTCGCGACGATTGGTTTAACCCGAGTCGCGCCGATCACAAGTTTGCACACGTGTGAGGCAACACGAGCGCCTCGAGGCCGTCGCGCCTCCTTGCGTAACGGTACTCGGCGCCATTGCATGACGCCCGCCGTCGTCTCTTTCAACTCATTTGAGGTGCTCGTAACTTTTAACGTCCGATTTGGCGTCGTGTGTGGTAACAATTACCATATGAATAGCGACCAACCGCATCGTCGAAGAGGCGGCTACCGGACACAGCGGAAGGGGTAGAAGTCACTGTTGAGCTAGTGGGCTCGTTTGCTATCAGCTGATCATGCGCGACAAAGAAGCCGATGGGGGGAGAGGGCACCGATAATAGCCACTCACTCAAGCTGTTGAAATGTGATGTGACAGCAGGGCTAAGAAGGGAAAAAAGGAACTTTTTGCTTCTTTCTAATTGTTTGAGTGTTCTGCAAAATGACCTCAGAATTCGTCTGTTTATTCAATATGAAAAATGACAATTTTTCGGCAAAAAAAGTATAAGTTTATCAGTTTTTTATAGGCAACATGTACTGAACTGTGCTTATAGTTTTTATGCTTGTATGCACTTGATGAGTTATACAACTAGGATGCCATTGAACTTACCAGCTGTTAACTATATCTCCTGACGTTTTCACTTTTTTTGGTCTTTTCTATAATTAATTGTTTTGCACTTAAATGTTTCTTCTTTTTGTTCCTCTTTTTTTGATTGTTCGTTTTTGTTGCCGCCGCTGACGACAGGACGATGTCGTCTGTCTCTCACGGCGCTATCGGATCGGTAACGATCCATCCATCGCTTTTCTCACCCCCGCCGGCAGAAAGGAGCACCACTGGTTTTTTTTCCGACTCTCATTCTTCTCTTGTGTCCGCCGCTTCTTTCCTCTTCCTTTCGATGTGCGCGAAAAAACGGGGAAACACCGAAGATGATCGCAAAGGGCAGCCATCGACCGGGCCGGAAGTGACGCTTGTGAATAAAATTTGCATAAGAAACGCCGATAAAACTTCCTACTGGTGCAGACGTTTTTTGCAGTTTTTTCGCTTTACCCCCGCAGGCTATATTGGCCGCGTGGAGACGGTTTTGAACAACTGATCAGCCCGCCGGGTTTGATGGACGACCTTGCCGGCTTCGCTCTTTGTTTGAATATGCAAAGCGGAAGGCGACTTTTATGACAACGGCGACGTATGTGATTATTTGTCGCGAAGTGGGGAGAAGTTGTTGCCTTATCTTAGGATTTGATCGCTAACCACGCGCACTCGACACATCTAGACTCCACTCTGCACTTTTTCGGCGTCTTCTTTGTGGACGCGACGGGGAGTGAGTGAGAGCGGAGAACAGAAGTCTGGCGGGGGGGATCGCCACGGTTGTTTTGACGGTTCTGGATTGTTTGAGCACTTTTGAGAGGAACACTTTGGCGCACAGAGCTCCGATCTTTGAGACCGATAAGTTCGGTAGTACGGTAGTTATCAGCTTCAAGGCCATAGGCCCATCAAATGCGTTAGCCACAGCGATAGTGCAAAAAATCTCCACGAACACCTCTAATCGAATTTTTGCAAAACGATAAGATCACGATCTTCTCCTTTTTCTGCTCACCATCGTCTGCCCGTCTGCGTATTAATCTCCGTCTCTGTCTTCTTTTGAAATTTGAACGATAAGGCACCGCATTAAGTGCTTCGGCGATTATTCGAACGACGTCGGCACTCGGGCACATTAGCAGGTGTTCAGTTATGTATGCAAATTTGGACGCCCAAAGACAACGCACGTCGTCGCGGCCCTAATCCGGTCGCGGCCCTAATCCGGTCGCGGCCATGCGCAACACGGGGAACATCTGCCGCCGGCTGTGTGTCGCAATGTGCGCCGCTTTCCGACCGTCTCGGTTCCATAATTGCCGTTTATTTGCTCCTTGAATAATTAAGCGACCGCGACTCATTCATTAGAGAGTGGCCGATGACGGAACCATTCGTCAGCTTGAAAGAACACCACCCTTTGATGAGGTTGAGATTCGAATAAGACCAGTCCATCGGAGTGCCGACAGATGGCTGACGCGCCGTCGCCGTTTTTCATCCGCCAAAGCGATATCCCAACACATTTTTCTACGCCGATCTATGGATGACGATGGGTGGACGGGTGGACAAGTGGGGAGAGAGGAGTCAAGTGACCGAAGAATTTAATTGACAAGGTCAGCTGGGCACATTTGTTTCAAAAGCGTTTCGCATAAGACAAAGACCAATTGGTGTGGTGGAATTCAAATTAGCCGATCGGAAATGACTGCAGTTCATCAAGACGATATGCTATTTCGTTGACCCTTATAGCAAAAAGGAATACAAGAAAAGGGAGTGCCTTTCAATGCCTCTTCATTGTGGCATCCTAAGGAAGCTTCATAACGAATTTTATTCACCGATCCGAATTGGGCGCTCAAATTTGGGTTCCAGCCAAAAAGAATTGCCATTCTCATTCTTAATTGGCGCGCCGTAACTAATGAATGCCGGCGACGGGAAGCCGAGACAGGACGTAGTGGTGCCCGATGATGAGCCAGCAATGGCGACAAAAATAGAGACATTTTTTTGTACTCGTGGGAACAAGTGTTGCGTAGTTGTAAAAGTGCACTATGATGCAAAAATTCAGTTTGCATATCCGATAAGCGATCTCCTGTAGGTGAGCCACCGCGGGGTGCAGGAGCAGACCTGGCACAGAGGAGCAAAACAGAGGCGATTGCGTAAGCGCATAAGCAGGCGTTCGCGGGCCACTTGTTGCGCACAAATCCCTGTTCAGGTCACACCGGTGCTCTTAGGAGTGAGCACATTCATTAGGCGAGTAAACAGATCACCCGAAAGGACAACAGAAATCGGAGCTTCCCAGGTCGCTTCGCGCATGCTAGTGAACTTTTTTCGGCTTCTTCTTTTGCCCGCCTTTTGTTTATTTGCAAAGCGTGCAATTTCAAAGGCTTACATAAACATTCTTCTCACTGCTGACCATCGAAAGGATGTCAGTAAACCGCCGATTAGCGAACGGATTACGGTACGCTGGCGTGTGCCGAGGTCGCGCCGTTCACAAGTAAATGCATTAAATCATCTCTTCTTTTGATCAACAACAAGATTATGCGCCGGCGTTCAGCATGCACCACAAGATTTATTTAGCCTTCGTCCTTAATGCAGCCGCATGCGTGTCACTGTGTTTATGCGATCGGCATCGAAAGTTCATTACAGATGTTGAATGGTAGATAAGGACACTTTGAGGTGCACGACGGTGAAGGGGGCTCCGATCTTTGTCATATAATATGTTATAGTTATGGCGTTGGTCCAGTCTGCAAGTTCAGGCTAAAGATTTATTGGCTGTCGGAGTGCAGATGAACTTAGAGGTCGAACTAAGCTCCAGCTCGTAGAGGCTTGTCAATGTGTCAGTGATCTTCCACTGTAGATAAGCACACTTTGAGTAATTTTTGGTAAGGCAACCAACGTCATTTTACATGTCCTGTCAGTCGTTTTGCCATCAGGTTCGGTACTTTGTGTCACATTCTTGAAATGCGACACGTTTCCTCCGCTTTTTCGAACTCCGCTGCTCAGTGACCAGAAGTGGATAACCCTCATTACCCTACATTTAATGAGTGCTAAACGTTTCAAATGACTCAGAAGAGTAATTTGCTTTGTCCTCACCCTGCGCACCTCCTTGCACGTGATGCCTCCGTTGCGCGGCCTCATAAACCGTCCGCTTGAACTCGGCGCTAATGAACAGAAAGGCCCGTTGACTCGTTTTTGCTCCGGTCGGATGTGAGCCCTATTAATCACGACAGTTTCAAATTGACGGTGGGAAAGGGCCATAGTGAAAAATGAAACATTGCGACCGCAATTGGCGGCCCATTAGTGCTGTGCGAAAAACTTCGATGTGCCTTTTCCGCTACCGCCCGAAAACTGCGACTTGTCATAATCGGTCGCAGCCGATTTATCACAACGGTCCCGCTGTCCTCGATCGGTGCGCGAGTCACGGCGGGACCATTTTTTATTTATGAGCCTGGGAAGGGCACGACGCCGGAGTGCACGGCAAGAGTGCATAGATGCGAGCGCACTTCGGCCTCGCGCGCTCTCCTCGGCAACAAGCTAATTAGCGCTGCCGCATCAATTACACTACCGTATCAACGGTAGCAGCGATTTTCTTTGTTTACTCGAGCAATTAACCCGAGAGTACGGTTTCTGCGCTCCTGCTGCTCCTGTTGATCCTTGATGACGATTGCGCCGGATTGTGACGGGTAATTACCGGTGAGGGTGTAAGCGATACGTTGTCGCGCGAAGTTTATTCGTCTCCATCGAGCGTCTAAATCACTTTTCGTCGGGACCTCCCGTAGCGCACGTTTGGAAATGTGCGAAAAAAAGTGTGTCAAAACGCTGCGTTTGGTCTTCGCGTGATCAACGAAATAAGGGGGAATGCAACATTATGAAATGTATCCGATTGTTCGCATTCATATGATTCGTATGACTGTCAAAAGACACGCCACACGTATCCATGAAGCTCAGGTACGGGAAACCGGGGACCTAGAAGCGTGTACGAGAACAGAGCATAAGTGATAGGTGACAGATATGGCCAACCCCTCACAAATCTACGTTTTTTATGTGCAGTGGTTAAGGTCTGAATGCGTTAGAATTCACTGTTCGGTCCAGCTAAGTCATTTCTCCCTGGGAACCTTTAAAAATGGAGGTGGAAATTGTTCTTGGCCCCTTGTACAAAATCCGAGCAGGTTCTAAGAAGTGGCAGTCCTTGTTCGTTTGGTTTTAAGCTGCCTTCTCTGAGATCAGTGAACATTTGAATCCTTCAACTCTCGTTAGGTTGCGAACGCCTTTCGCTGTCGCCTTTGTTTAAACTATACCCCTCGAAAAACGAGCTTTCCGTCACCAGCCTTTCAACCTATTCGCGGCAACCTCCGTTTCCACACGTGGCGCAGTAAACCATCTGCCTGTTTGATCAGCGAGCGCCACTGATTTCTCCTTTCCTTTTGCAGATGTCGAACTGGCGACGCTCCTTCCATCGCACCAAGCGGCACTAGCGCTGCTCTACGTCTCCGTCGGCGAACCGTCGAGTTTCGTCGTGAAAGCGCACGATGTCGCTTTCAACAATACGAGTCTAGACAAGGTCAGTTAGCTGCGCGTGTCGTTATGAAATATCACCCAGCTGCTCTTTAGAAGATGCTCAACCACTATATGTCGATAATCGACCGTATCCTCCAGAAGGACTTCTCGGACGAACAGGTTCAGGAGACCATTTCGGCCGAAATCATCTTCGAGCATGAGATGGAAATTGAGAGAGAAGAAGCGAGGGCGAGAGCCACTCCTTCAAGGGTGAGTAGACGGTTCAGCGTGCGATCTGTATTGATATGATTTAGCGTCCCCACAGTACGAACAGTTCCCCCTCGGCAAGGCGAGCCTCTCGCCGCTCCACTCCTAACAGGCCGTGTCCCCGAGTGCTTCGAACGTCGGCCACAAAACGACGAACCACCGGAGGACACACCTTCCAAGCTCCACTGAGTTTCACTCCGGTCTCCTCCAAGAAGCTCGTTCCCAACAGCAACGACTCCGGCATCAGTTCGGGCATCTCCACGCCAGAACTTCTCACCGTCGTTGACCACCAGCCCCTGAACCATGTCTCCCTGAACAGACTCGTTCCGTGGTGACTCCCGGATTAGCCGGCAACACACCCGCATTCGCATTTAACCGCATCTCCCTACTTTACTCATACAGGTCTCAACTATCGTTTCGTTACTATTTATCATAATGTTAAAAGTCATTGCTCAATAATTTTGCAACAGATCCATCCGTGCCCAAATATTTGTAAATAACTGCCCTCTCTTAAGTATTACCATCTTTTATTTATGTCTAATTTATGCAGTGAGAGGAAGTTGCGTTATGAGTCAAAAAGGTAACGCCAACTTTCTCTCAACGGCGCGTGTTTAGTCAGCAGTTGGAAGTGTCATTCCACTGCCCCCATGTACTTTGTATCCTGTGTATTGCTACGTAACCATCACATCTTTCACAACGTTATTTTGCAGCTTGTATCATGTTCACATAATTTTTGTAGAGACGAGTACTTCAGCATTATCTCAATCGTGTATGTTCTCTTTGATCTGTATTGATCACACCTGTATGTGGTGACCTCAAACAGTCTTACAACAAGAATAAATTAGTATTCCCAGCGGATGGACTTGTGAAGCTGACACAACTATGCAATTCTTTATATAAGAGCGATGGGTATAGGGAACAAGTGCTGCAAGGGCAAAATATACTTTATGTATGACCATACGAGCTAATCTTTATCCAGGTAGGCGTACCATAGCACATATCAAATAAAGCTAAGCGTAATAAACACTTTCCGCCATCTTTCCACTCCTACAAGTACTCTTCAATCACCTTTCCCACCGCCTTTATAAGACTGATCTTCAACTTGCACATGTATTGATCATTGCCTTTCGCTTCTATCTTCACCCAAATATCTTTCAACATCCTGTCTGGAATGCATTAAGTAAAACCGCTGTCAAGTGGCTAATTTACTCACGGAAATGATCATGGTTCTCTTCGCTTTGAGGGCGTGGGGCGTCTGATGTTTTGCTCGATTTGCTGGACTGGATTTGCCGGGCTTTCTTCACCACAGCGGCCACCTTCTTTTTGACCGTAATGGTATTCGGCTTTTTCGACTTGCATATATAGGAGGCGTGCGTGGCCCACTTGTTTGCGCATCGATCTCGATACAGGTTGTGCAATGTGACGCTCCAGAATCGCCATAACATGCGCTGGTCGGCTAAAAGTAAATGTGAATGAACGGAAGGAAAAGGCGAAACGTAGTTGCGATCAGATCGGGACAGGTAGTGCATACGGATGTCGGTACAATCGGCCCTCAATCACGTCATCCCAACCAAAAAAGAATCTTGCTAAGATGGTAATCACTAGATAACCGTTTGGAGGTGAGGGTAATCCTTACAACACAAAACGGTTGAAAGAAAGAGCCTGCTTTCGAATAAATGATCTAATTTTCATGCTGCTTTTCGCAAACTTACATTCAGTATACGATTCCTTGACATGCGACATAACATTAATCCAATCGCATTTTGCCCAGATATCGAGTTGATCAGGATCACTCAGCTTTGTACATTCTTTCTTGTGCAGAGCCGGATACCTCTTAATTATGGTAAGCAGTTTAAGGGCAACATCCTTTTCGATTTGTGGAGGTTTTGGAGGAAGGACAGGAGCCTATGACAGCTATGTGACGTAGTCCTATGTTACTGAACCAACCTCAAGAATCCGTGGGCTTATGTCTTCCTGGTTTTGAATCATATCCACAGGCTCTTTTTTCATCGTTGCTGTCGAATGGCTCAGTCTACGGTTCGAAGCCGCCCAGACGCGTTCTAGTTTTTGAGCTTGTGCCATACGGACTTTTATATTTTCCGAGTTTTCAGCTTCTGCTGCTGCCCTAGCTTTCGCTTTTTCCAGTATCTTTCGTCTAACTTCCGCTTCATAATTGCTTTTTGGTTCCTCTGTTCTAATGTAAGCTGGTTGAAGCTCGATCCACGCTGACCATGCCAGCTGATGAGGTACTAAAATGAATATTATCATGGGTAGTAACATCCAGGCAATCGTTACAATCAGGATACTCGGCACGCAATGCCTCAATGGTTCGGTTCCAAGCGGTTTTGGCTTCAACTGGAAGACTGAGGTATTGTTTGTACCAGCTGGCATCGAGAAAGATGAAGTTGTGGTATTCGTCTCTGATTCTTTTGACTAGCGCTGCCACAGCATGACTGCCATATGTGGTGGCCAGTTCGGTCTTCACCTGAGTTCTCGATATGGTCGTTATGGCCGACATAGCTGATATGGTGGTGATCACATAAGCACAGCAGTGAAATGAGATTTGGCAATGCGAGATGTTCGTTCACATCATCGATAGCATTATAATGGGATCGTGATGTGCTTAAAGTGAGTATGAAAACTTATGAACTGTGTGTAAAAGGATATTTGAAGTGAATAGCACGAATAGCAAATGAGCACCAGAGAAGGAACCAACTTTGGCCAATAGGAAGAAATGGCACGAGTGTATTTCATGAATCTGCCAAATGAACCTACCGCTTGAGCTGAAAATTGGGACATAAGTACATTAGTGAACGTGAAGACCAAAAGGACGTCACGTTGTATGCACATCTAACCATATCAACACCCTTTGAAAGTCATGTGAGCGTAGATGTAGGTATAGGTATCATTGACGATAACTATCATTACATCTATGCAGTGGAACTGGTAGTTCTTTCTGCTTTTTGCTGAACTGAAGACAACCAGAGACTTCCCAGACGAAAAAACGAAACGAAAATATATATTAGCAGCCAGGGAAGTCGAACACTAGTCTATAAACTAGTAGGCAAAAGACTTATCGGGTCAACCGCATAGGCAAAGCGCGCGCTTTCGTCAATAATGCCTATACCAAAGTGTTTACTTCATGATATGTTGGTTTAAGCCGACACCTTTTCGAGGTAACCTTCACTAATTGAGGCCCACCTGTGCGTCAATTTTCAGCTCGATGAGAAGGACACTTTGGAAGGTTCACTTGTGAGTCTACCTGACTGGTAGCAGCCAGAAATGTGATCCATCGTTGTATCTTTGTTTGATAACATCAAGAAAGCGCCAGCGCCTCGTAGAAATGCCTAAAACGTAGCATAGGCGGTCGCTGCGCGGTTTGAACGTGATACTGTACCTGCACGAATAAGATTTCAAAAATCAAAGCTGGTCCCAACACGAAATTGGTGCAGCCTGCACGAATAAGATTTCAAAAATCAAAGCTGGTCCCAACACGAAATTGGTGCAGCCTGCACAGCCGATGGGGCACCAGTAATTTCGAAATTGCGCACGATCCATTCGGGTTTTGATTTCATTTTCAAGTGGAGTGTGCTCGTTTGTCGGTTGTTCCTTACATCACGGTGATCAAAAAGTAAAATAACGAAAGCAAATTTGATTTTTCGTCGTGGGTGGTCCATTCTGGACGAGCCTTTTTTGCGAGATTTTGTTGGAGTAGCTTTGTTTTAAAGTTGTCATTCATTACAGGTGGTTTTCAAGATATGGAGCCCGAAATCACATCGACCCAGGACAACCGTATGTAGTCCAAACCAAGAAGAAGGTGTAATCACATCTTTTTAGAGTCTAAGAACGCCCACTTCATCAATGGCCTGACCCCGCGAAGTCGCCTCTTTCTGCAGAATCACCAGGCCTGGCTTGAACAGAGAGTTCCCGCGCTTTCCTATGCCTTTGAGAGGGCAAGTCCATGACATGCCTGCACTCATATACGCTACTGTTTTAGATGGCAGAGGATTTCAAGGGAGACATGCTCGAATACGAACAAATCATTCGCGCGAAAATGGAGCGAAAGCTGGAGAAGAAGAGGTGGGACTTGCCTTTCTTTGAGTTCCAATAATTGCATATGTGTTAGGCAGAAGATCATCGCTTTCGTTCGTTCTGATCTTGAGGGACAGCTGGACAGTTTGAAGGCCACCCTTGATGCTATTGTTGCCGACGCGAAGAAGTACCAGTGGTGTGATCATTGTGGCAAATTGGCGATCCTGAACTGCTGCTACAACTTTTCCTACTGCAGTGGCACATGCCGTCTTCTTGATTGGTATAAGCACCTCGAGATCTGTGACAAGTATCCCAGAATTGAAGTGAAAAACGAAGGAGAGTCCGAAAAGAGGGTCTGAAGAGTGATTGTTTACCCGTTTTGTTGTTTATGTACATACGAATATTTTTCAAAAATACAGTCATCCATACGATTCAATTTTGCCATGGCAAGTTCGTGAACCTTTTACATATCTATCGTTATTTAAGGCAAAATATGGCCTACCCTTCGATTGAAATGAACGTAAGAGACATGCTTTAGATTTCTATGCTTATACAGTGCGTGAAGATCGGTAGAGAGTGGGAAATGAATGAAATGACTCAATAAACATGGTAGCAGTTTTATAAACATCATCAGTTACAATATCTTACCAATAATATCGGACAAGGAATCAACATTGTCTTTCATTAACATCGTAGAATGAGTTCCCTTGATCTTCAAACTTTTCACCTTGGTCACTCGATCCCATCCATTGGTTGGATCATCAATGTACAGTTGATAAAAGTCATTCAAAATCTTCCGCGTTGGGTGATATTCATAGGACATCTGAAGTAATTTCCAAGAATTTTCAACGATCTGTTTTGCATCCGATGCTGAGATACTGTACTCCACCAGTTCGCTTCTTATCTGATCTCGATGCTCGTCGAAATTTAAACGACGTTGTTGGAAGGTGTTTGCAGTGGAGTCTATGGAGATAATCTTGAAAGGTAGTCGTGTTTGCTTTGCGATTTCGTAGCACAGAATTCCACCAAAAGACGCCCCAATCAATGCGACTTTGTCAGGGTCTGCGAAATAGGGCTTCAATTCGGCTATGTATTGTTTGCATAGCTCTTCTATCGACTCTTCTTTGACTTCAGCAGCTGGATGTACTGCCAAGACAGAAGAATTTGGCAACTTGGATATCATAAGGGGATAGAGGTTGCTGTATGCCACCGATCCGCCAATCAGTGGGTGCAGAAATATGAAGATTCGATCTTCCGGTATAGCTTTGTGGACGACGGAAACGGTCGATGTATGTTGACGGTCAGCACAAGTGAGGTTAGCAATGTCTGTGAGGCGCTGGTTGGAGAGAAGATCCAATACGGATATCGATTTTTGGAAAACTTCATTCAGTTTGTTTCGTAGTTTCAAAAGCAGCAATGAATTGCCGCCAACTTCGAAGAAATTATCCTCCTCGTCTAGTTTATAAGGCTCTGTTTTCAACAAAGTTCCAACAATCTCTTTCACCTTAGTGATAGCCGAAAGTGCAGCTAACTCATTCTTCAGCCCATCTTCAATCAGAGGGAGAAAGTGTTCTTTTCCTTTCAACCTGATGGTGACTTTGAAAGCTTCCCTGAACTGATCCACGTCGACTTCGAGCGGATGGGTGGAAGACAGAGGCAAGACATGATGGCTGTTTGGAGCTACTTCTGCCATAGTCAGAGATTCTTCGTTTTCCAGTCCGTACCTGCAGTTGAGGTACACTTCGTATAATTCATTTCTGCCGTGGTGTCTTTTTAGCTTCATTTTGTTGATGAGCAGACTGAAAGGAAGGTCAGAAAACGACATAGCTTCCTTTACTTCTTCCTTCAGTTGTTGTAGGTTCGCAGACTTCACAACGAGAACCACATTATTGAGAAAGTATCCTATGGTGTCTGCGACTGGCTGACTTCTTCCATTTACCGGCGATCCAATCAAGATATCGTTTTTGTGGAAAATGTTCTTCAATGAGCGGTAGAGTAGCGAAGTGAATAAAACGTATGGTGTGATTTGTTCGGCCGAGCATATCCTGAAGATCTGTTCTCTTGACAGCATCATCTCCGAACTCTTGATATCGTGGACTTCAGATGATCCCTCGAATAGTGTTTGATTTGCACGACCTTCAAGCCGTGAAATCATTCTTTCCAACATCGCGTCGAAGTTCGAATTCTTTTGTTTCTGGGCAAAGCGAGCGTAGCTCCCAATGTTGTCATTATTTTTGTGTTCTTGACCGGTATTATACAGCTCGCTCAACTTCCTTTCTATAAGCTGAGTGGACGTGGCATCAGTGGCTATATGATGGATTGCCAGAACAACCACGTAACTTTTAGGCGTCTTGAAAAGGCCACATCGCAATACTGAGTGTGATAGATCGAAGGGCACATTTTTAAGCTTGAGCACCTCAAATTCTAGATGTTCATCTTCCAGCTGGATCACTTTCATCGGTAAGAACACTTCAGTCATTGAAAGAATTCGTTGACCGTCGTCAACAAGCACAGTTCGCAAGACTTCGTTCTCTTGGATAAGCCTGTGAAAGGCAATGTGAAGTCGTTGAATATCCAAATCGTGTGAGAAATGTTGAATGAAAGGCATGTTGTAATTGAAATTCTCGTCGATTGAATGCAGAAACAGCATTTGTTCTTGTTGGCAGCTCATAGGTATATTGTCGTAGTCCAGCTTTGGTTCAACCTCACGCACTGCTCCGCTAGTTGCCGTAGCATCATCTCGATCCAGAATTTCGGCGAGTTTCTGAACTGTACTGTAGCGGTAGAGCAATTCTTCAGTGCAGCTTTTAGAAAGAGTCCGCTGGATTTTGGCAACAACAGCTTGTGCTAGTAACGAGTTCCCTCCAAGAAGGAAGAAATCGTCTTCAATGCCTATATGTTCTGATCTGAACTCTTCCTTCCATATCTTCCAGAGCTGAAATTCCGTGAGGGTATTCGGGATTTCAAACAACACTTCTTGCTTTCTCTTTGAGCTATCGCTTTCCACTGGCAGAGCCTTCATGTCGACCTTCGCATTCGCGGTTAACGGAAACTTATCCAAATGCACAAACGAAGATGGAAGCATGTAGATCGGCAGGCGGCTTTTGAGATACTGTAGGAGCTCTTTCGAGTGTAGAGAAGGGGAAGTTGTGGTATAGTATCCAATTAGCTTTTGCTTCTCTTCAATGAATCTCACTTTTGCTTCCTGGACGCCAGAGTGCGTTTGGAGAGCTTCCTCTACTTCTGTCAAGTCCACTCGCTGACCTCTAATCTTCACCTGGGTGTCGTTTCTCCCGACGAAGACCACCTCTCCATTTGGAAGACGCCTAACCAAGTCGGTTGTTGGCAGCATTCGGTGTCCGTTAATGTCAACGAATGGCTGCTTTTCAACGTTCAAATAGCCTCTCAGCAATCCAGCTCCGCCGATGAGCAGAGTACCGGCTTTGAAGGTAGGAGCGTCGATGAAGCAGCAGGCGTTATCAATGGGCCGACCCAAGTTTTGAGCGTAGTCCAGCATCTTCATCCGTCGCCACAGGATGTACGCAGTTGATTCAGTGGGGCCATAATTTTGGACTACGTCTGTTCCAAGATCCAGCACCCTGTCCAGCAGTCTCTGCGATACTTTCTCGGCACCAACTATCCAATAACGCAATTCGCGCAGTGTCTTCAACTGGTGATCCTCAAATGTGCTAACGAGACCGGGAAACAGCAAGGCGTGAGTGATTCTTTGTTTGTCGACGTCTATCCAGAAGTTGTCGGCTGAAATATTATCAATTACAACGCCATTTGCGTCACAATAGCTCGCTCAGTTCAAGAAAGGAACCATACGCTCCTTACAAGAACCCAATTTTAAAAATAAGCTGCGACTTACCGGTGAAATAACCATCCGGGTAGAAAAGTTTCGCACCGTTCGTCACAGCCATAACCAGCTCCAGAACGCTGTTGTCGTAGGCAAAATTTGTGAAATGATAAACTGCATCTTGTGGATTCATATTAAACGTCTTTGTGCTTTGGACGGCCAGGTTGGCAATGCTGCGATGTTCTATGGCCACAGCTTTAGGAGCTCCCTGTGTTCCCGACGTGTTGATGACATAGGCGAGATCGGAAGACAACACTGTCTTGTGATATCTTGCATTTCCAACGCCTTTTGTATCGTTCAGAGTAATACTCTTCTTTTGGGGAATGTCCATATCTTCATCAGCAACGTATATAAAGCTATCCAAAGAGTCCAAAATTCCTTCAATCCTCTTCATTGGATTATGTTTGTCAACTGGCGTATAGGCAGCTCCAGCCGATATGATCGCAAGGCATGAAATGGTAGTTTGAATCGATTTTGACGAAACTATCGGAATAGCGTCGTCCGCAAGGATAAGCTCTCCAGTTGCTTCTACAAACTGTCTCCTCAACAATTGAGTGTAGTGTTCGATTTTGTGTACCACAGTCTCGTAATCCAGCTGTGTGTCAGCTTCCGTGAAAGCAATGTGTCCTGGGGACAGCCTTGATTGATTGACGAGCAGCTGATCAAAGGTGAAACCATTTGGAAATTCTGACCTTCGCACGTCGATATTCAATTTTGTTAGGCGCTTCTCTAGCAACATGTCTTTCCAGTTTTCGATAAGATCTTCAACGTACTCCTTGTGGAAGAGGCTCGACTTGTACTCTACTCTCACTTGCAGTGGGCGTTCAATGGAAACAAAAAAGGTCAACGGAAACTTCGTCGCTTGTATTTCGGTATCGATAACTTCGTAATCTGCACTTTTGTGGAGCTGTTGACTTTTGGAGTTGTCTGATGCTAGCATAACGTCGAAGAGGCTTTCTTTGCTGATCAGGTCATATGGAACGTATCGGTGGGAATAAGCTTCTTCGAAAAGCGATTTCGTCGTTTCAACTGAGAGATCATCATTTCCGGAAGGGACAATTAGAGGTACCGTATTAACAAAATATCCGACGGTTTCTTGTTCATCCATATCACTGCGAAGATCTACTGGAATTCCGACCGCAAACCGTTCATTTGGCCTTTCAATCCGCTTCTTTACAGCTTTTATGAAGGCGTGAAGGATGATTAGAAATGCGGAGCAATTGTTCACTTGTGACTGATGCTCAATAATCTCAAACAGACCACTAAGCGTTCTCTCGACTACAACTGCGTGGTTGGCTTCCTTCGGACCGTAGGGATTGACTTCTAACTTATTCATCACGAAGCTGTCGGTCTTCTTCTTCCAATAATCCAAACTTTCCGGGATAACCTTCATTCTGGCCGTATAGTAAT
Source organism: Steinernema hermaphroditum (assembly GCA_030435675.1). NCBI lineage: Eukaryota > Metazoa > Nematoda > Chromadorea > Rhabditida > Steinernematidae > Steinernema > Steinernema hermaphroditum. Next base: position 3,883,636 of record CM059625.1, read on the forward strand.
CAAACACCTTGTTAGGGGGATGATTCTGTAACAGTTGTTTTGCCAAAATATTGAATGAACGACCGTCTTCGATGACATGACTGATTTTGAAACTCAGAATGGAATCGTGAAAGTGAATAGCGAGCGGAGGATTCTTGAAAAGGTCAATCTCCTCTGAAGAGGCCGGTGCTTTCAAACTGATGAAGCATTCAGTTCCTGATAGAACTTCAGAAGCGTACTGGAATTCTTCGTTCACTATTTTCAGGAACACCGATCTCAATGCGGTTTGGCTCATGATGATAGAGTTGATTCGAGCATTAAGAGCTTCTTGTCGTAAAGTACGGGAGACCTTTATTGTGAAGTTGCTGTTATAGGATAGTCTGTTCTCGTTAGCGCGATTTGCGTACAACTTCAGCATGTACATCTGAAATGGATTCACAGTGGTTGAGAATGGTTTCTTGTTAGCGATTTGTGGGATCGCGGTCTTGTGTGGTATACTTTGAAGCAGGGCGGTTGTGAATCCATGGATGTTTGGATGTTTGAAGATTAGCTCAACTGGACAGCTGATTTTTAGTTGTTCTTCAATTTGATGGCTTATTAGAGCGGCCTTAATCGAATGTCCCCCTTCGGCGTAGAAGTTGGAAAACGGTGAAATGGATTCTTTCTTCAGGGTTGTCTTCCATATTGTTGTTACGGCTTGTAGAACCACAGATTCTGAAATCGTGTGTGATAAAATTCATGATATAAGACCAAAATAACTATATTCACCACAAAACAATGCAGAAAATTATTCATTTGTGAGCTGCCCATACTTGAAATTTTGCGAAAAACTACATCTTGAAGAGAGAATTATCGTACCTGTAATGATGCCACTTGAAGTGGGCGTCTTATCCTTGCCATCAACATCAACATGATTTCCTTGTTCACTAGAATCAGTCTTCCTGATTTCGTTCGGATTTGGCAACCTCGATCGGTCGACCTTTGAGTTTGAGTTGATCGGGATACTCTCTACTTTCTTTATATAGGTCGGCTGCATGTAGTGAGGTAGCTTCTCCATTAAATACTCTCTGATCTGGGCGGCAGATATATCTCCAGTGTAGTAAATTGCAATATGCGTATTTTCGTCGACTTCCACATAGTCAGTTGCGAATGAGCCAATGCTGACTACTTCCGCAAGGGTGTTTTCTATCTCGCTCAAGTCCACACGATAGCCGCGCACTTTCTTCTGCTTATCTCTCCGATACTGGTAGACGAAATGTCCGGAAGGAAGCCGTTTAACAACATCACCACTCTTGTATAGGCTCCTTCTATGAACAAAAACGGAATCGGTCAGTTCTGAAGAGTTCTTGTAGCCTCGTGCAAGATTTGCACCAGCCATAAGAAATTCGCCCTCCACTGGCTCGTTTGGATCGACTTCACTGGATCCCATCAAAGTCCAATTGAAGTTTGAGATTGGTCTACCGATGACCCTTCCAACATGACTTATTTTCTTCATTTTCGCCATACATTGCAGAATTGTAACTTCGGTCGGCCCATAAACTTGAACCAAAGGTATTCCGCTGTCAATCACTCGATTCATGCACGCATCAGGCAGGACGTCTCCTCCAACACTCCATGTTTCAACGTAAGACTTCAACTTGTCGATGCCTTGGCTACTGTAATCCTGTAGAAGAATCGGTGTCATATGAAAAATGCCTATTTTTTCTTTAATCTTCTGTTCGGGTGGGCTTATCAGGAGACGGCTTCCGTTGCAGAACGCTGCATAGGTGTAGGCTATACTGGCATCGAAAGAATACTTCGTATACTGGAGGATCGATTGTCCATGATGTACATTGTAGTATCTGGTAACGTTCTCGATCGTATTGATAACTCCACGCGATTCGACGCATACACCTTTGGGCTTTCCGGTTGTGCCCGACGTGTAAATAACATAAGCAAGGTTATTAGACGTAGATCTTGGCCACAGTGGCCTATAATTTGTGGACTTGTTCAACGTTTTCAGATCGAAAATTGGAATATCGCTGTATTGGTTGAAGTCAGAAGCTAACAAGATCAAGGCGCCGCTGTCGACCAAAATTTCTTCGTTTCTGAGCACAGGATTTGCTGGATCTAACGGGACATAGGCACATCCCAATATCAATGAGATTAAGATACCCAGATGATTCTCCAGGCCTTCTGAGTAGCATATTGCAATGACATCATCCGGTCGAACTTCTTCTCCTGTTCGTTGAATAATTTTCCGCATGATTTTTCTTGATCCTTCTTGAGCTAATTGGTAGGCTTTCTGGTAGCTCAAAGTCATCCCATTCAGGTGCAGTTTTATAAGGGTTTCATCGATGGAACGAAGGGATTGCTTTTCGTATATTCGTCCGAATGTCCAATCGTTGGGGTAATCATTTTGCTTGTCTTTACGAAGCTTTGGCTTTGGATCAGACAGTATGTTGTTGATGTCATCATAGTCCTGCAGAATTCGACTTAGAAGAACTTGAAAGTTGTCGATGAACTTCTTTACTGATGTCTCTTTGAATAGGTCGCTGTTATATTCCACCTTCAACTGTTGGCCTTCGACAAACCATGTCATATCGAACTTTGCGCTATTACTGAGGACCTCCGAAACCTCAAAAGTACAATTGTTCATTTTCGGGAATGTCTTGAGCGACGTGTTGTTGAGAACGAACATTGTAGTGAAAAGGGGGTGTTGGTCAAAATCCCTGTCGGGATTCAGCTTCTGGACTATCGTCTCGAAGGGGACACTTTGGTGTTTATGGGCATTGAGAATAGTATCGTTCACGTGATCCATATAGTCAGCCAGCGTCTTAAAGTTGGTATCGATCTTGAGACAGATAGTGTTCACCAAGTTTCCAACAATGTTCTGATTATCTGGGGTTCGGTTGGCAAACGGGACTCCGATGGTGAGCACTCTTCTGGCAGTCAATTGTCTAATAAGCAAGGCATAGCTAGCTATGTATACAGTGAGAATAGAGAAATCCTTCCGCTCATTGAATTTTTTATGGTCGATGTTGAGAATGCTTGTTAGGAATTTGGCGTTGGTTCCCAAAGTGTTAGACTTCTTAAAGTCGACAGGCAGTTTTACAGGTTTTTGCACGTCTGAAAGCTGACTGGTCCAATACGCTATCCCTTCTTCATCAGTTTGTCGCTTCGGACAGTCGTTTACGGGCGGTAAGGGTCGTCCGGTGTTGTAAGCTTCAGCAAGGGACTCGGCTACAATGCTCAACGAGAAGCCATCCACGGTAACGTGATGGAAAACTACAGTAATCTCAGCTGGATCCTCGGAAATCTTGATCTTGATGGGCACTTCATGTGTTATGTCGATCCTCAGATTTCCGACGTATGGACTCAGTAGCACGTACGTTTCGGTTCTTGACAAGACGGCTTGATATATATCTGCACCTTCGGCATAAACAACAGTTCTGAGAGCTCTGTGTGTGGAGATGACAGCGTTCATAGCTCGTATAAACTTCTGTAGATGGAATCCAATGTCATACCGCATCTTGAATGTAAGAAGGTATTGTTCGTTATGAGGGCCAGCTTGCTTAGCGATGAACCATTGCGCTTGTTGGTTATGGTCGGCTGGAACAGGGAATTTTTGTTCATGGCGGTGTGCTCTGATGTGATGTATTAGATCGACGCTTTTAGCTACAGACGAGAGCTTCTCGATCGTCTTCAGTTTGAACACATCCTTTAGCTGAATACCAATTCCATGCTTCTCCTTGAGCTCTTGCAAAGTCAGAAGTATATGTAAAGAATTCGCTCCAGCTTCGAATACGTTTTGATCCGTTCGAATATCTCGAATTTTGAGGTATTTCAACAACGTGCGCCGGATCACGTGTTCCACTTGCTTGTTTGATGTTTTAGGCGATGTTCCCTTACTGGGCTCTTCGTTGTCGCTTCCAAGCTGGGACAATTTCTGATGATCGATCTTGCCATTTGAGTTCAGCGGAAATGAGTCGATAAAAAACACTTTTCGGGGAACCATATAATGTGGGAATCTGTCTTCTAGGTAGCTTGTAAGCTTACATCTCATGCGCTTTTCAGATTCTGTAGTCTTCAGCACGATATATGCGATGAGATGGGGTCTGGCGGTGACTACACAAGCGGATACTTCTTTGAGACTTGTGATGACCACCTCAATTTCTGCCAACTCTATCCGATGTCCAAGAATCTTAACCTGGAAATCTTGCCTTCCATGGAACATCAACTTCTTGTGCTCGTATGTCATGAGATCGCCGGTGTTGAACCAATCACTTGAAGGCTGGCTTTTGCCAAAGTAGCCTCGAAACAGGCCTACTCCGCCGGTGTTGAAGTATCCACGGAAACCATTCGGCATTATTTGAGCGTCTTTGTCAGTCAGTTTGAATCTGTAGTTGTAAAATGGCTTTCCTATATCATTTCGATCGTCATTTTTCTTCGCTCTCTTGGTATGCGAGTACACAGTATGTTCAGTTATGCCGAACTGTTGGTAAAGATTAATTCCTTCTGAAATAGCCGATTCTTTAAACTGCTCTTGAATCGGCTCTCCGCCATACTGGATCACTTCGAGGCTTTTCAGTTTTGCATGATGCTTTTGATCCATTGAGGATAAGTATGCTGGCATTATATAGGCGTGAGTGAGTGCTCCCATTTCGACGGGATTCGGGATTTTACTCATTGCCAGACGGCAGTTGCCTCCGTTGAAGAGCACTTGTAGAATATCAGCGAAGAAGATGTCGAAGCTGTAGTTTACGACTTGATACAGCATCTTGCAATGGTTGAATAGGAAGGTCCGACTGTAATTTATGATAAGGTTAGACAGACCCTTGGCTTCTGTACAAACTGCCTTCGGTGTTCCAGTGCTCCCAGATGTAAAGGTCATGTACAGTAGATCATTCAAAGTGTTTCTCTGGTGAACTCTTCCATTTGTGAAACGGCTCCTTGAAGTATGATTCAGGTTTTTGGTGGACACTAGCGAGGAAGAGTCAGTGATGAAGAAGGCATCCAACTGGGAGAGCAGTTCATCAACGCGCTCTTCCGGCCAATCTCGACTTATTGGTACTACAGCAACTCCAAGGGACCATAAAGCGAGGATTACTTTAATGAGTTCAATGTTTCGTTCCAGGTACAGTACGACGGAAAAATCTGATTGAATGCCTTCTCCTGTTTTCTTCCATATTTCGTCGGCGAAAGAATAAGCCAACTGTTTTGAGCTAGTGTACAGATCAAAAAGCGATGTAGCTTCTTGTGAATCTTGAACTGATGAGCTGCCTTTCATTTCGACCTGCTTCGCAATGATGGCCGTCGGATGGACCAACGGAAAATCGCAGATTTCACTGGGTATTTCTTCGATGTTGAGAGCGATGTCACACAGTTTTATGGAGCGAAGACTATTCAGTTCCCCTGCTAAATGGCACAAGAGTTTCATCTGTTTGAGGACCTTCTCGGGTTTGTATATAGAGTTTCTAAACTCCACTTTAACTTCCCAAGAACCTTGACTCTTTCTCAGATACCAGATCTGCTTGTAGAGGCAGGTCTTCTTTTCTTCTATCCTCACCGGTAAGCCTCCTTCGTTGAAGTCATCAAGAATGAAAAGAATATCGAACAATGGAGAATCGGTGGACCTATCTGCTCTAACTTCTGAGACAACCAAGTCGAAAGGAACGTCTTGATGTTGGAGGCAAGTCTGAAGTTCTTCATTGATTGATGTGATGTTCTTCTCAATCGACTCTGTAGGTGCCACCGCTTTCCGAAGAACTATTGTGTTTATGAAGCAGCCTTGAACCTTTGATAGCTCGGGATGATTTCTGTTTGCCACAGCGATTCCAACTTGGTAATCTTCGTATCCATAGAGCTTGTAGATGAGCATTTTGTATAGAGCGATGAAGACAGTGAACGGTGTTTCCGTACCTGCATTGAGATTCCTCATTGCCAGAGTGAACGTGGAGCACGAACGAGTGTCTTCTTTAACTGGCAGTTCATCCAATGTCGGCACTTCAGTATTCGAAAGGCGTTTCTTCCAGAATTTCAGTCCGTTAGTGAAATCTCGATTGTTTTCATAATTAGCGTAATCGATGTATTGTAAGTAGGGATGTTGTGGAGAAGGGCTAAGGAGTTCATTAGTCAATAAAGAGATCGAGACTCCATCGGTCATGATATGATGCATGGAGATGTTTAGGTAGCCGCCTTTAAAGGACAGACGCATAGGGATCGTGTCCAGGTTCTTTATTTGCATGTTCTGTACGCTGTTGCCTTCATCGACACTGTAGTAGGATTCAGTTAAGCTGCAGACGAATTGTTCATTGTGTTTATAAATCGTGTGAAGTACTGAATGCCGACTGATGATGGTATTCACTGAATTTCTCAGATCCTTTACTGCGGTTCTTTCCAGCAGAATAGAGAGCGATTCTATTAACTGCTCAATTTGGTCCGGGTACAGTTCATGGAGAAAATAAAACCTTCTCTGGGAGGAGCTGAGCCGACACTTCGCGCGCCAGTCGACTCGCGGGATCTTTGGACTTTGACCCTTTCTTTTTTGTGAAGACTTCAAAAACGATACGAGTTTCGGTATGGTGTTAACCCTCAGGCATGTTCCAAATGGTAAATTCGCTCGCGGAAAAGCCTCCTTTATGGCGAATTCGAAGTTGGCGATATGGAGGGAATCCATTCCGAGAAACTGGAATGTTCTTAGTGATTCGGGGGAAGCCACAAAACCCAGAGTTTGCAGGACTTTGCAAATCTTCGTGGCGACCGGATGACGGTCGATTCCAAGAACTTGAACAGCCGGAAATCCATCTTCGGTTTGAAGGAATATGTCGACAGAGTTTTTATTGCTCACTACCGTAGCCGTATGCACGGGCACATAGCCAACGGGAAAGCGCACTTCATTCGTGTTCATTTCAAGTTCACTTGCCAACAGCAGCTTATTAATGATATCGGCATAGAATTCGTCCGCATCCTCGGGATCGCCCTTCGGCGGATCGACAACAAAACGACTCACGTTCTCTGCTCCTGCGGCCGGACGACATCGGATGTCGCACTTTCTCAAACAGAGCGCGTCCGCCCTCAGGCGTCCATCATCGTCGTCGTCGTGACGCACATCGCCCAACGCAATGAATAGTGTTTCATTCTCGTAAAGCCCACGTGAGGATTTAATTAATTGCACGAGATTGTCGCCGATGAGTAGGTGGCGGTGTTCCTGCTAATCCGATGCAACATGCAATGACCAGGCGGGGATTGAAATGACTTACCATTTGGCGTGCCGATTGTGGTGGATTCATTCACTTGTAGTGAGGCATCGATGTTCGTGTAGGCACTTCGCCGCACGAGAACAGCGGAACTGTGCTAATTTGAGAGCTCAATTGGCCTCCGTTACTGTTGTTTCCTGCGAGTTCCCATTGCCCTGACTGTTCTGTTTGTTTGTATCATGCGTCACGATATTAACGTGCACAACATAGTTTAATTCACGCATCAAGACATTTGTCTTTTTCTGTTTAACATAGTCATCTTTTTTAGCCTCAGATATTATAATTGTTTTTAGCATGTATGCTGGACAGGAGACGTCTTGACCTGTGTGCATGAGCCGGACAATTCGTAATTGTTACTCATATAGCATTTCCTGAAGTCAATCGCAAATAAACTTATCGAAGACACAACTCCAGATAACATTAGAAACACTGCACTTGCACTTTTGTTGAAGAAGTAGTGCATACATTTCATAACTTTAGATGTGATTGCATGCATTTCCATCAGATGTCAGATGCATGTTAAAGGTTATATTTCCTTCACTGAGCCATTTTTGCGGATGGATGGCCAGTTGGCTTATATTTATGTAGCTCTTAAGCACAACGAGTTGAAGTCAAAGAGGAGGTTGAAGTGAACTGATCGGCACCGATCGAAGTGTTTCGATTATGAAAATGTTTCACAGACGTTCCAACATTTTCCGATTTGGGAAAATTCCATGGACATTCAAAATGTTCCCTTCGTTATTTTAACAACGATGGCTCTCAGGTCTTGAAGGAATTTTTTAAAATGAAAACCATTACTTTGCGCAGACGTCAAAGTCGTTAAGAGCTGAATCCAGTCGTGGAGCGGCGGTGGAACTCCATTTTTCCATTTTTTCCATTTTTTCCATTTCCATATTCCATTCCATTTTCGGTTAAGTTGCAAACCACAGGACTTGCTCAAACTCCATGGCCACAAGCCAACACTCGATGTTAGACCTTATCCCAAAAATGATTATTGAACTCAATGCTGTCGCCGGAGCAGACATATTCTTTAAATCGTTCTGTTGTGACTAGAGATGCCGACTCGGTGAAAAGAATCCGAACCCGGCTCCGGCTCTCTTGGCATCTCCGATGGTGTCCATCTCCGATTCATCTTCACAGGAGTTAGTCAAACGTCCTTTATGTCATTCTTTTCATTTAAAGTAAAATATTTTCCATGGAACGCAAAGTGCGGAATTTTTCAGATACCATATGCTTCCATTCTTTGGATAACATAAGTGAATGAGCTGGGCATGCTTCCGTCACATCGGATTTGTAATCGTTGGTTATTTTTGGAAAAGCTGGCTTAAATCTCTTAGCACCGAGAGTATTTGTGCATTGTATGCACCGAGAGTAGCCCTGTATGAAGTTACATATAGTCAAAGCTTATGTGACGAGTTGCGATTGCCTCTGGGGATAGGATATCCCACATCTTGTTCGTCACGTCGAGAGCATAATGTGTGACAAATGTGCGCAATGTCTATTGCTTCCTGGTTTCGCCACATAATCTTGCAAATGCAGGCGTATTTTCTTATAATGGTCATAGACTGTAGAGAGTATATGGTAAATCATGATGTGTAGTACATCCGTAGCTATTTCTATAGTGTATTATTCAACGAAAATCCTTGCAGAAATCTCCTTAGGTAACCGGATTCGTTATCCTTTATTCATCAGCTGAGCATGCTTCCGTCACATCTGGCGTGTAATCCTTAGTTATTTTTGGAATAGCCGGCTGAAATCTCTTGGCACCGAGAGTATTTGTAGATTTACTTTTCGTATCCACGAAAACAACGCGCGTTCGCGGAAAATAGCTCCTCCTCACCTGTTCTGCTCACCTGAATCCTGACATTTTTCCTACTGGCGTCCCACATCATGCGCGGTTCTAAAAGATCATATGTTCAGTAATCGCTAATTGCCTGGTGACAGTTAAAAAATGAAAGAGGAAGTTGGTTTTTAGCTTGGTTGTAATTAGTTATCCATCCTACTAGAAGCTCTGTCCGTTTGGTTACTTCTTCCCTAATGACTTAGTCAACCGAAAGTACCATTTTCTTGTTTCATGTCCAGTCTTTGTTCTCACTTTCACAGTGATTATGGGAAGTTATAATCACATGAATTTTGTTTTGTTGATATTGAGGGTCAACAATGCTTCTAGGACAATATAATTAACGATGTTTACGGATTATGGAGTAGGCGCCTCCTCAAATGTCCTGTAGTCTAATTGTCTGTTAAGTGTTTCTCAATCTTGATTTTGGTATGCCGCCTGTGAAATACCCGTATTCATTTCAAGGATCTTGTTTTATCATAAGCGTCATAACATTGCCACAGGACTGTCCTTTAAATGCGAGATCAGATTATAATTTGGCATGAGCCCCTGATAACTACTGTACTTTCGAAAGCATATGAAAATTCTCGTAAGTACGGTATTGCTGAGCTGTACTTTTGATTATTTACACATCAGTCAAGTATAAGATGTGGGACATTTCCTAATAAGATTGTCCACTCGATCCAGTTTGAACATTAGAACATTCACGCCTTTCTTTTTGACGATATGCACCGTACTGTATTGTTTGGCGATAACTACAACCACTCATTAGTCTTCTGTTCTTATTGAGTCATGCTTTTAACGTTGGTGCCACTTAAATGCGAAATTAAATTTACGAAAATTCGATGAACAATTTCTGTGTTCGCATTTTCATTTCCTGGCACCACATTAACCAATTCACAAGGTGTACGCGATTCTGTTTTTCGTGACTATATAATGCGTTTTCGAATCTCTAAATGCATACCAAAAGCGCCCCATGTCAGAAGCCAAAATTCCACACGTAGTGCGCGAGAAAACGCTTACACTGTCTCTTGAAAGAAGGAGTTATAATTGCTTGTTTACAAGATCATTCCATTCCTTTATTTCCCTATGTTCAGCCTTTATCTTCGGGCTCTTACTCGCACCACCCGCGCCTTCCGTGAGCAACGCCAATTTCGTGCTAATTAGCGTTCGAGTTTACACTCACGCATCATGATCGCTATCTCCGCAAACAACTCGTGAGTTCCTTGTGATGGCGCGAGAAGGTGTCAATGTTATTTTCACTCATCACTGTCACTTATCATGTGATTCAAGATCCTTCGTTCAACCAGATTACGGTCGGTATCTGCGCTCCACATCGCCCAACAAATTGAGTTTGAAATGGGGGATCGGCAATCGGACTAATGAAACAATAATTGAAGCCATACAATATAGCAAATGCGTTCACTTGGTCCAATTATAGAAGCACGATGTGCTGTTTGATGCTGCTTTGTAGCTGCCAGCCAAAGGTTTGATTCGTGTAAACAACGCAAAAAGTGTTATAAGAAGATAATTATAGCGAATCGGCGCGATTGTTTTCGTGACGGAGGTGTCCAAATTGGTGTTCGTCACATGCGGGCTGGTCACTTCGTCGTCGAGGTAGGTTCTTGTGCATGTATTTGAAAAACTACTGTGTACAGAAGATTGAACTCCATCAATAAACTTATACGATATTAACTGCAGCTTTTTTCCATTAATTCTGCTAAGATCGTGTAGCTTTATGCTTCGTAGAATCCATGTCGATAGAGTCGCTTTTTTATTTCATAAAAAAGCATTTTAACAAAAAAACTGCGCCATAATGCGAGCCTTCTATGCGCTAGAGTCCCGGTAGCCATGCGGGTCGCAAAACACCAATAGCCTGCCGACAAGAAGATACTATAGGCCTAACAGCCCTTCAGAGAGACACCATAGCCGGCAAGATTGGTGGTCTTAGAATCATTTTCATTCAAATCGCTCCCAATAAACCGGTGGCCCATCGGCCTCGAATATGCAGCACCAAAGAACCGGCCGCTTAGCTCGGATCTTCATGGCTCCACCTGATATGAAATATTGGTTAAACCCGGTTTTCTTTACATGAATCTTATGCGATGATGTATTTTACGACAAGCAGCTTTGGACTTCAGTCTTTAGATATACGGATGAATTCAATTAGACGTCCTCTTAGCAGCAATTAGCACGTAATAACTACATTTCCATATCACACGTCTCGGCGCTATAAATAAATCTAATTTCAGATATACGGAGGAAATGTTCACTCCGACCGACGACCTGTGGAACACATTGATATATCTAGCGTTTTGGATGATCATTTCGTTAGGGGTTGGCACTTTACTGATCGGAATTGTCTACGAGCACAGCGCCTTCTTGATTCCGACATTGATCTCACAGGTGACTAGCCACGAAAGATGAATTTTATAAGTTGAAATTACAGACCTTAACAATAGTAGCTCTACTTCTACTGCCTTACCTCCGCGACGTATGGGTCATCTCCAGCTGCATGGCCGCTTTTGCACAATTACTCGTTGTCATCATGTTTCTCGTCTGTTATGTGGACATCGCTGAACTGGAAAAAAATGCCGCCAACTGGGACGAACGACAAGATGGCTTTACCAGCCAACCGACAACCATAAATGGACGCGTCTTCGGTACGAAACTGTACAGAACTGACAGAGCTAATAGACGAATCATACTGCCTATCATGCCGTTACAGAAGTTGAACGAATTGGATGAAGGACCTATTTGTAATAGTTATCCAGATGTGGTCTTTGCTGACGGTGTTTAGAGATAACGTGCTGAGTGTTTTTGAGTGTTGTATAAAATACAGAACGTTACTCTTACGGTTAAAATACGCCCTGTGCTGCCTAACTCGATGTTTTCTTTGAAGGCACATGCATTCATCATCGATCATTCATCAATGTAAATGGTGACCGGAATCCATGCGACAAATGCCATAACAGCAAACGCTTTTTAGACTATGCAAATTCTAAAATCTACACTTCATACAGAAAGGATTACTACTAGAAAGCCAATCTCAGGACGGTGTCACTGTTACTTGCGGGGCAATTGTAATACTCAGACCAAAACACTATGTGATTTGAATGGAAGTATGAACATGAGAAGAAAAAGTCATTTGCGTGTTCTGGTACCAGTGCTTAAACATACTTTCGCTTGCATGGGCTCCTATTTCATTGCTGTTTTCGGTTCAGGGCTGGGTAGCTAACACATTTCGGGATCAGGCATTTACGGTTCCCGTTGAACCGACTATGTTGCACCAAGCTGGAAGCCGCTCATTAATTGCAGCAGTCCACAAGCGCTGGGTTCTTACAGTCTCCACAATGTCATCTCTCCAGCGTATCTTTGGTTGTCCTAAAGGTCTCCTTGTTGGTGGCCTCCACTCTGAATTCAAAGTGGACAAGTTGTGGCGGAGAGCGGTTCGGCGTATTCTGCGCGAACATTCACTTCCTCTCGGTAGCTAGGCCAAAAGTGTTTCAGGTGCACACAAGGTCCCAGAAGGCCTGGAACACCAGGGAGCCGTAGTTCCACCGTCTCGCCAAAAAGCCCGTCACGACCGCCCGACTCTACCCGCGCCATCAGAGAAGCCGAAGAAGCGTTGCAACTCCGAAGTCCACACCGCCAGCCGAACCGAAGATGACTCTCCGCTCCGTTGGCTCTGCTCCACCGCTATTCCACTTCCGGAATCAACTCTTCACGACTTCGACGCCCGCGCAAACTAATGGGAACGCAGCATTCTATTCGGATTCGTCTGCTCCACCGAAATCAGAAAAAATCAGCGACCACGGTCTGACTCTGTTCTTCTTTGTGCATATATGAGACGTCCTGCACGGCGTAAGCCGTTGATTCGGGAAGATAAATCGTGTAAAATCGTGTAAAAAACAAGGTTTAGATCAAAGCAGTATTTATTTATATTGCGTGTGTGGATACATTAAGTGAAACCGGTATTCAAAGTAACGCGTTAAGCACGGAACAATGATATCTGCGACTCTCTAAATAGTCATATATTGCACGGACTATACAGACGATGCATCATACCCTGGCCTCACATTTGCTGTGTACTCGATGTAAGGCCCATTGTCATACATCCGTCGTTTTTCGAAGTAGCGCTTAGTGGCATAGGCAACTCCAAGGCAGCAGCCCACAAATATCAACATGAAGAAGAGGGCTAGAACACGGCCACCTGATCCGCTTTCAACTGGTGGGCTTTCCGTGGGGTTGGCTTCTTCAACGGATCAGATATAAACATTCTTTAACGAACGAAAATTACCAGCCGTGTAGAGCATTTTAAAGCCACGCGCTCGAATGCTCACGTCCGTCTCAAACATGATTGCCATCTCGTGTCGGGTCGACGTGAAGAGGTAGTCATACGTAGCAATGCCCGATATTCTAAAAATGATGTACAACTGGGGGAAGTAGGAGGTTCGTGGTACAGTTCGATATGGTTTCCGGTGGTGTCATTGCCGTCGAAAAGTCCAAGAAAGTCCTGGCCAAATTCAGTTTCCACGTCAGTTAAGTTGACCACGATGTGGTAACCCTATATAAATGTGCTGGTACATCAGAGAGCAGTGTTTAATAATGATCGTTTTAGCCTATGATAAATCAGACCTTTGCTGTGTAGAGAAGCCAGGTGCATGAGATATCGTTACAGTAGTCCTGCGTTCCATAATCGGGCGATGTCAACTCACGCCACTCACCAGGAACTGCTTCCCGCGCTACATCACCACATTTGCATTCTAAAAACCTACATTGTGAGAGCAATACACAGGATCGCATTACCTTCGACCCACTCGTACCGGTATCTGAGCATTCTGTCCATGTCGTGATCCGGCTCATCATCAGACGCCGTCTCGCGATGATACCATACGTAGATAGGTTCTTTCGATTCTCTCTGGCTTACCCTTGTACTGCTGAACTCGAAGCTCTTGCGGCCGAAGTCTTCTCCATCGTTAATGTCATTCATCGTCAACCTTAATTTTAAAGAATATCAACTTAGCGGAAACAAGTCACCTGTAGACATCACTGTTACGCTGCACATTCTGCCCATAGGAGACTTCAACAAACTCCTCGGGCCCGTAAATTTTGTACTCTACTACGAGAATAAATCTATGAGCCTGCAATGCTCGTCTATAATATGATCAAAGTGTGTAAACCAACAGCTGATGATGTTCTCGGAGGGTCGAAACGCCAGAAGCGATCGACGAATCTGCACTCTCCCTCGAACATTTCTTCTCGGATCGTTTTCTGACCAATCGAAGCCGGAAGGGCGTGTGGTTGCTCGTCAGCACACGGACAGCCTAAAGATAGTATAAAGACCTTTTGCACCAAAATAGTATATCTACCGTTTGTTTCCATTTGTTCGATATTCAACTGGTATCCGCGGTCAGTAATAGAGTGATCCGTAATAGTCCTAATGCTGAACTTCGAGTCCTTTGTGCACACCGCGAAGTAGCGAATGTTTTTTGCTACGCTCGAGAGTCTGAAGAAGATCGGAGAAAAATCAAAAACGGAGTAATGAGAAAACCAGCTCCTCCACACGAATAAAACCGCTAAAACTGTTGAGTAGAAGCACTACCCCTCTACTAGACATTCTTTCCAACGCTCTGGAGCGTTATGGAAATAAATTTCTAATGGCTCTTCTTATTTTGACGCCAATTTAGATGCGCAGCCTGATCAGACAGGTACGATCGATTGTCCTTTGTTCTCTGTACACTACGCCATGGCCCATCCCGATCGGATCGCCTTTAGCTTTCGAAGATTCCCATGTCAGACTTTTTTATGCCGCTTTTTGGACATCGACGATAACCATCGTACCTGATAACTTCTTGTGGCTCCTTTATGGCGATGTAGTCGGCTGTAGCTTCCATAGAAAAGTTGACAATTTTTATTTTGAAGTGCTGCGAGGCACACTTCGGATTCTGGCTGATGGTAGCTTCGCAATTCAGGTTGTCGCAGTATTCCACGGGATATCCAGGAGAGGAAAGGGTTATGTTTGTCTTTCCTGCGCATTTATCAATGACAAACGGACCGGTAGGACAGGAACAAGCTTGAACGTTCGCATGGTTAATTACAATGGTTTGGTGTACTTACGACTTTGAACCTTTTTGTAGCGGATGCTGTAGTAGGGTAGTGGTACCGCAATGTCGGTGAAAGTAATCAGAATGCTGATAGAGTTCGATCGGGAAACCACCTCAAATGGTTGATCTTGTTGATGTGCGAAACCATGAATGCTACGCGAAATGCTAATATCTCTGATAATGGACACCCACTCACTCCTTGAGAACAGGGAAGTTCTTGCGTCGAAAGTCGAAGTTCTCCGTCTCAAATATCTTCAGATTCGTATTGGTCGCCACGGAGTCAACGTTTAACTGGATAGACTGTGTGGAATTGATGCGGATGACGCAGGAGTAGTAGCGGCTAACAGGTAGTGGTAAGGTAGCTGATTCGTCCTTCGCCTCCACGTACGGCGTCGGGCAAGGTGTATGGTGCTTGCTGCCTGAAATTTAATTTATCGACGCCGAAACTGGAGTCACTTCAGGCCTGTTCTGAAGCGTACGAAGCTGATCTTGAATCCGGCGAAGCTGCTCTCCGAGCTGTCCGAAACGAACATGAATCGGAATCCACCGCCGACGGACGACACAAAGGCCGTGCGTACCAGCTCAGTTCCACTCAATCTGGAATGTGTTGTTTGAAAACGATGCGCTCAGATACTGCGTCTTCAATGGGGAGCTTTCCAAGGCTCAATGAAAGATTACCGCTTATAAAAAAACTAGTATTGGTTCAAGGTGCCTATCTTTCTATTTGGATGTGCTTCATTGTAGCAACATAAGTACCCACTTACATTTCTTGCCGAATAGCCTTCCGAGATCCATTGACTATGACCAGCTGCGAGATCTCGACGTAGTCATGTACTTCCTCCGTAGCAAAGTGCTCAACATTGACAGACACAGCTGAATCGGGTTTTGGTTCGATCTAAAACCACTTATTGCTAGAATTCCTATGATAACGCCTACTTCGTAGATACATCGCAGACCGTCGCAGTACGACCGAGGAAATCCCGGACTTTTGAACTCTCCTCTCCTCAGATCGGCACTGAAGCTTTCGCTTCGCGAACAAGCACATCTCGAAGCGAAGGTCGTTTCTACGGTGAGACTTAGAACAAAGAGCAAATGTAGCAGGCACACCGGCTTCCACCGCATTTTGTTTACAGGATGCGTTCGACTGGAGGAAGCTTCTCGTCGAGTCGACTTTTCAGCAAGGTGTCAAATATCTGTGATTTCGCTGTTTATCAACAATCAACAATACTGTCACCAATGGGTGGCCGAAAAATTGCGGTGACAAAAATCTTCCCTGAATAGCTGGATTATAAACAAAGAACTGTTTCACAGAAAACAATTGCCTTCTGTGCTGGAAACAGTCAAAGTGTAAAGTTTTCAACATACCCACAGCGATTTTTTTTGCATCAAAGACATAACATATTTTATAAGCGCGGGCTTCCAAGTGGCGAAGAGGCTTATTCCGTTTGACCCATAACATGCCCATGTGAATGAAATTTTGGCAAGGAGAGTTGTTTAAAGTACTATATGGTTTGGGCTTATTGATACCAAGCAAATGCGTCCTCATCCTTGTATAACCACTTTGTTGTTTTTTCCAAATAAGTGCAATTTGTTTTGCCCTGAAAATCGAAAACAGAAAGCTGAGCGCATCGGTCAAGATGATTATTTAAGACACTTGACTCCGAAGGTAGTAACACGAAATACTTAGCAACACCCTCATATTTCGTTGATTTCTTCAAGTTGGTTCGAAAATGTTATTAGACATCGGTGGGTTCCCCAAACGGTTCGTGGTGAGTTGTGGTTCCTTGTAGCTATAGAATCTATAGACTAAAATAGAGGAATGCATACCACGTCTGACGTTTTTGGCCCGATCCGTCTGACGCTTTAAGTCCTCCTATCTTTTTGACAACATATGAGCACTAAATCATCATCCTTTATTTTCATTTGGTTTTGGACAAAGTACATGTTGATCAAGGTGATTAGAATCATGAAAAGTGTACCTAAAACAGTTGGATGGGCGACAGTACCTTATTTAGCTATTTATGTGGCACGAAGATGTTGGTGCTGAATTCCGCGTTTCGAGCTGATTAAGAATGTTCGGAATGCTCGTATACTGTTTGCGTATCGTAGTAGAGCGATGGTTCAGCACAGGGATGCGCTATTTCTCAATGTCAGATCGAATCAGGGGCGCGAAGCCACTATTTCAAATGGACATTCAACATAGGTTTTTTCTGTTCTCATTGGCTTGTATAGAAAAGTGCAGCGGTTATGTCGTTATAACTTTAAATTCCATGCGATACCATCTACTGTAGCAGCTAGTGGAATACTACTGAACACCTGTCAGTTCCCATGTTTTACAACACCATTTCAGGTGCGTGGGTACCGGAAGGGGCACTTGATCATTCCACTTCTTTTCCTCCAAATAATAGACCAGTAAGTTACATTCATGACGTCATACTATCTTCAGGGTGTTAAGCTCTTTTGTGAACGTTAACCATAAAATTTTCAGACTTAAATTGACCAAAATGGTCAATTCTTATTCCGCATTATAGCTCTGTGGGTTCTGTTCGTAACACTTTAAGTCTTTATATGATAAAAGTTAACGTCGCCCATTGACATCCGACCGTTTATCATCAGTTCCCTTCTCGGCCCTAATCCTCTTAATTTATTTTTGGACCGATCGACATTTTTGATCTTTCACGACTGCAGACGCGAACCTAATCGATGATCGCCTTGGACAGAGTACACCGTCGAACATGATCTTCCCCTATTGTTGCCTTTCTCGACTTCCTCGCGCCAGTTATCATGAACAAACTGGTCAAATAGTGTCATATGTTTTTCCCCTTTTATCATCTTTCTGAGCACATGGGCCGACCTTCGATCGACTGTGCAATTGCAAGTTTTTGCTCCTTTAGCGCGCATTAAAGTGCATTAAGAACGATAAAATAAGGCAGCCGGCGATCCCTTCCCTTCCATCTGGCAGTCCAGCAATGGACTTTGAATTGCTGGCGAGGAAGTGGAAGTGATAAGAACGTTGGCACACGCCAGCTTGTGACGTTTGGCGAGTGGTGGGGAGCTTCTGTCTAGGTTGATTCCTTAACTGTCCATTGACGTGGTCACGTGCGCTTTTCAGTAACTGCGACCTGCTCGGCGATGCGACCTCTCGCCAAGGCAAAGCTGTTGGCTGTTTCAATTTTGATTTCCTACGCGTGCAACTTCCAATATGGCTACTCGTCTGTTTATCTCAACACGCCAATCGATAGTTTCAAGGCGTACTTGAATGAGTCATTGGTCCGGAGGGGTAAGTTCGTAAAGACAGATTTGTTATTGAGTGGTCTGTGATCTGTGAGATGGTAGGTGCCTTTAGGAGTAACGCTTTGCTTCTGTTCGAAAATTTTTGACTAAAGGGTGTAGGTTTTCGGTGAAAAGCTAAAGAGACGTTTCTGAATAAGTGGTCACAGACTATTCTTTGAACTATAGTCGCAGTAAAGAACTTCCGAAAGAGCAGCTTTTGAGCCACTGTAAGATGATACAGGATCGTTCGGGTCCGGTGTCCGTATATACCTTTATTCCGTGGGTCAGCCAACGTACAGTACCACAACTGATGCGCAAGTGCTCGGTTTTGTAGAAAACCATGGGAAACAGAGTGGCATTGAATAGCACAATCATATTGTGACGACCAAGAGCGCCGTTTTACAATAGCATCCGTATTCTTTGCTATCACTTCTAACATATTGTCACAAAACATTTCTAAAGTACTGTTCGATTAGGGCCTTGCTTGTACTTCTACATGCGACTGTTAGCTACCAGCTATTCTTTTTCAGGATGGGACATGACAGAGTCAACTTATTCATGGATGTGGAACCTGATTCTGAACATCTGGTTCGTCGGGTTCTTCTTCGGCGTTTGGATAAGCCCGTTTCTGAACGACCGTTATGGTCGTAAAGGTAACTGTGGTTCACAAATGTAATAATTTGTAAGCCAAATTTAGTTGGATTCATTGTCATGAACATCCTGAGTCTCGTGGCTGCAATAGCCCGATACCTAGCGACGCAGTTCTACGTTCCAGAGCTGCTGTTCGCAGGTCGCATCATGGTCTCTGTGGCTACAGCGGTCACATACCAATCGCAGATCCTATACCTGCAGGTCGGTGTTTGAGGCGACGTGACAACTTACTAAAGATGGATGTATTTAGGAATGCTCTCCAACAAAACTCCGCGGGTTTTTGACATTTTTCAGCGAGATCTCCTTTGCGACGATGTGTCTTTTAGGCATGTTTCTAGGGACGAAGAGTATCTTCGGCGACCACATTAACTACCTTCTCGGAGTTGTAGTGATACCTTGTACGTTTTCTTATCTTATTTGTCACTATTTACAGCGGTTTAGGAGGGTCTAAATACTAGGGATGCACCGGAACGGAAACCGGAACGAACCGGAATCAATCAGAAAGTCCGGGGTTCGAATCTGCCTGCGAGCAAAACTTTTTTTATGTCCTTTTTCTGCACGTTTTTCCGCACATTTAAATTTTTCTTACGTAGAATCAGACAATCAAACAGTTTCCAGAATGTTATGTCAAGAAAATACGAAAATAAAAAAGTTTTGCTCGCGGGTGGATTCGAACCCCGGACCTTCTGACTGATTCCGGTTCGTTCCGGTTTCCGTTCCGGTGCATCCCTACTAAATACACTTAATCGATCTCAGCTAGTGCACTAAACATGTCAACAAAACCCGACCGAAGCTAACGAGTAGCTGTAGGCAATTTGAAATTTTTCTGGAACATTCCGGTCCCACACCAATTGTAAACAACAGCGGACATCCTATCCAATTTTTTGTGACTGTTTATTCAATTTTTGTGATATCACGTTTCGAAAAAGCGATCCGGTTCCTAGATGACTTGCTTTATTTTCGTGTCGAGTGTCAAACTACAAAATAGGAAACAACAAAACCGTGCTTGTCGACCTCCTGACCTAGTGATCTTTAGGTGCCCTGTTCGTTATCGCCCTGTTTCCGATTCCCGAAACGCCGAAGTTTTTACTCATTGTCAAGTGCGATAAAGTGGCGGCGACCAAATCGATTCAGTTCTTCCAAGGGGCCGATGCTGACGTGGACAGTGTATTAGATGAAATAGCGAAAGAAGCGGAAGGTGACGCGGAGGCGAAGTCATCGCTGAAAGAGATCTTTACGACACCTTATCTGCGACAGGCTGTCATACTCAGCTGTTTGACACTACAGGTATGTACAGGCCTGCCACAAATTGATTCAAAACAATCTTTAGAATACGGTAGCCCTCTGGTCACTCCTGTTGTCATCGACCTTTTTCCTTACGGACGTGAACCTCAATGAAAGCGTTGCACAGTGGTCATCCACATCGATGGCAATGTGCTATACTGTGGGTACAATTTGTGGAGCCGTGTGCATTGAAAGGTACGTCAGAGGGCACAAAAAATCATGCGGGAAAGCCATGTGCTTGGAGTGATCACTGCTACAAGAGAGCAGCCATTAAATTTATGACAATCAAATAGGTCAATCCTAACATGTGCTAGAATATAAGTCAAACATCACGATAGGGACGATACTTTATTTGAATTAACTGGAATTTTTTTTACAAAAGTTTCTTATATTGGGCTGTTAATTTTAAGACGGGTGACCATTGCGACGATTCTTTTACATTTACATAAAACACACAGATTTTAATTGAAGCATTCATGTTTGGAACCTGATAGCATCAGCCCACTTTGTGGGCAACATTCGGATTCTTCATTCGTAAAATACGCGGGATTTCGATTCAAAAAAACTTTTTTGATCCAATTTTCAATGTGTTTATTTTATTGTGAGTAATTTCCCCCGATGTCGTCACTTATGGAATAGTACAGTAAGAAAAGGGAGACTAGTAAGCAGGAATCGCTTAGCTTAGAGTGGAGAGCCCAGGTCAACGTGAAAACGGTCTCAGGCAGTCGTACTTTTTTGGGAATTCAAAGCTCAGTTTCTTCAAACTCGGCATCTTTTTCCATAACGTATAACTAAGGCCGTGATATCTAGGTGGATTTATTAGCTGCGGGTGTCAGTGACATGTTTCATGTCCCTATTGCCTGTTATATAACTTATCGAACTGTAAACGTTGGACCTAACAGAAAATGTTCATCTGGCGACCCTGGTTGAAAATTCGGAAGAAATCCAATCATTTACCACCTTGGACAAAGAATAGTCTTGCTTGCTGGATTACAGTCAGACCTAAGATCGACAATGGGCAGGAAGTAAGTATTAAAGGACAAAAATGAATCAATTGTCGTATTGTGGCGTTGGCTACGCGTTAGCTTGTTATTTGCGAGGCAATTCTTTTGACTAGAATCAATCACAGAATATACTCAAAACTCTGTTCGCTCTGAATAATTTTTGAACTTTCGCAGCTTCTCGTCGATCCCATTTCAATTGTCATTTTTCAGGTTTGGTCGGAGAAATATGGTCATCACGTTCGCCAGTCTAAACTCCCTCACTTTGGTCTTGTACGTAATATTAGCTGCTATACACAAATCTGTTTCTTGGGCCAACTACGGCTGTTTGGTCTGTCTCCTCATGTACGGCTACACCTACGGGTAAGATCAGCGTTGTGTTACATCCTATTCACTCCTTCAGCTGTGGCGTTGGTCCGATCTCCTGGTTCCTGAGCTCAGAACTAGTCCCTCAACGTCATCGATCGCTGGTTCAGTCGTTGTGCTACGCGATCAACACGTTGATGGTTGTGATCACTACATTCACAGTCCTGCCCCTCTACAACGTAATAGGAGCGTATGCATTCATACCTCTCTACATCATTCCTTCGACTTGTTCTTTAATCTACCTCTTCATGTACCTGCCAGAGACAAAGTCAAGGGAAATTCATGAGATCGTAAACGAGCTGAAGGGCAAAAAGGCGCCGAAGCAAATCGGCAGAGTTTATCCGGTTCCTCCCGACTATCCACCATCGTTTTAACTGTATATAACTATGTACATACGGTCGACTAAGTATAAATCAATTGTTGTTTTGTGATATACGTTTAAATTGAGCTTCATGTCAGAGACAGTAACTCTACCAGTATGTGAACAAAGATAGACTATGGCTTAGTCGGAAGCGGTGTCTCTGTCACCGAGACTCCACCTCATCTTCCCAGGTGCTGACGAGGAATTGCGACGCAGCTGAGGAGTGCTGGCTGAGGTTTTGCGTTCCTTACGATCCTGGCGTTTCCTTCGCTCTTCTATGGCCGACCGAATCTGTTGGTTATCTTCGTCTTCGTCGTCGCTGGAGTACTCAAAGGCTTCGTTGTCAGCTGCTCGTTTCACCTCCTTCACCGTGAAGGGGCGTATTTCCGTTTCGGTACCATTGTCTATCCGACCTGCAACGTGGTATGTATCATCCTAATTGTATGGAATAGTAGTTTGAAGTACATCGTACATTATATGAATATTTGCTTTGACACCGGGGGAACTTACAGGTTGAAGACTTATGACTGTCAGTGCCGCGAGACATCGACTTCACCAGTGTCTCCTTTCGGATGTCATTTGAAGCTGTGCTTTTTCGGCGTACACTTGTGCCTTCCACTGAAACACCGCTAATGCTTGCGGTTGGGGAATCTAAAAGCTAGCTTAATATTCTGGACTGACAGAATAAAGTCAACCTGTACTGTTAGAATTTGCTGTTTTTCTAACTTTCTCCTGTTCCTCTTCTTGGATCACTGGCAGCAGTTCATTCACTGTCCAAGTGCCCGAATTAGCCGCACGCTCAACGTCTTCCCCATGCTGAGTCTGTTCGAGAATTGTGTTTAGTTGATTTTGATCAACGTTTTCGATTGCTCCAGGAATAGAGGTGTGGAGTGAGTACCCGAAATTGGACACTACGGTTTGACTGAAAGGGTTTGTGTGGCTGTCCATGAACACAGATGAGCACATGCTGCTGTTCCTAAGAGGTGATCACGTCTACGTTTGCCTTTCCTGCCAGAATTACCTTGATATCCCGTTTGGATGCCAGTTTCGGGCGTTGTCGGTTTTTGAGGGCAGACGAGCGCTTGTTGAATACATGCCGTTAAACTTATCTGGTGGAAGATCAATCGAGCTTTCGGAATCTGAGCCAAACAGTTAGGTCAATGGATCGAATAGCGCGTTACCTTGTCGGCTACGCCGAGAGCACTGTCTTGAGAATTTCCGTTTTAAGAAGTCTCCAAATCGCGATGAGCGTTCATGGAATGAGAAATTCCTTCCGTTGAAGTTTTGATCGGCACTGTAAGTGATAATCTTATATAACAAACGAAGTGGTACGTTCACTAAAAGTCAAGGATGTATTGACTACTGAATCTGTCATAACCATTGTACACTTCCAATGTAATGTCGATGGAAAAGTTATGAGCCATGCAGAAAGCGCTTACCTCCCACTTCTCGGAAAATGATGATTCAACACAGGCACGACATCAGAATTCTCATCGGTCCCAAAAATACTCGTTCTCCGATCTGGTCCAGCTCCCACAGTGGAAGATGTCGTTGAGAACAGTCGTTTCTTTCGAGGACGCAACATGAATGTGTCGTCAGCAATGTTCCTATAATTGCAATGCGATATTTCTTTCTTTCCCGCACATCGAACATACAAATCTGAGCAAGATCCTACGATGGGGTTGTAAGGTCTTTGAGCGCTTTCTACAGTGTACAACAGCTCTGGAACGGACGTCTCCCAGAAGATGTCCTTCTCCAGCTCCGGGCACCGATTGTACCCGTCGTCAACAATTGAAAATCCGACCTAGTAAGTAATGTGTCAGTGAATAGTACGCAAGATTTTGTGTACTTGAAGATTACGATCAATGATGTAATTGGTTTCGAAGTCATCGTCATCTTCGCCAAGAGGATTCAGCAACACTTCCGCCACTTTGATCCATCCAACATAGAAAAGGAACTGGAGAATAGTCATTATGGGCACTTTCAGATCAATCTGAATTTTGAGCACCTAATATGAGCTCTGGTTCAGAACTCACTCACTGATCGAGCGTTAGGAATATTCCTGTCGGTTATGAGGTATTGTCGTCCCATTAAAGCGATGATGAAGTAGCTTCTGACGGCCAGATTGACGACTTGCGTGTAGACAAGTGGGACGGGGACCCAGTCGTACAAGGTGAGGTTCAGCACTTGAACACGAAACTGACGAAGTTTCTGAAAGTGCTCCAGAATAAACACCATCCAGCCCACTTAATAACTTATCAACCCAATGATCTACAAACCCTCCAGCCACAGTCAGCTACGGTACTAACCTCAAGAAGATCGGCATATATTATATCATTGTCGATAATTCTAGCATCTCTTGCCCTCTTGATTAGTGTGAAAGCCCATTGCATTGGCTGCCAGTATTTGATGTGCGGCGACACGATCTTATCCATCTCTTTCAGCTCGTTCTCCGTCATGATGCCTGAACCACTTTCGCCGATAAGCCGTCAAAGTGATGTATGTACCTGCCGTTACAAGATGGTTCAATGTGGGAAATCTCTTTTTCACACAGGCACTCACGTCTCTGTACACCAACGCTTGAGTCAACACTAAATACCGTAGTACGTTTCGGCGCATGTTTCGAGCGGTGTCGTCAGCTCCCCGCATGTACGTGGCAATCAACAAGGCTGGACTGCAATGCAAGGGGATTAGTGATACAGTAGCAGCAATGATGACCATTGTTTTCGTAAACAACGGAATAGTTCTGTTGCATAGATTGGTCTTGTCATACTGTAATGGCTCACAGTTATGATGGGTATAAATATTAAAGAAATGATCTCTTTGTGAAAACTTCTACATGACTAGATAAACCTGCTTAGCTTGTCTGTCTTTACGGAGTCACTTCACACAAAATTCAATCTGGCTGACTTACAAGCTCGGATTAACTGTTTCTTTGCGTCAAATTGCCATAGAATAGATCATGACATTGCCCTATCAATGAGCATTCAATGTCAACACATCGATCACAAGTGCTCTAGAGCTTTGGGAAATTTCCCAAAGAGCAGGATATGTCGAATATTGTTAACATACTGATTTCTCAGGTGATATATAAATTGAATCTCCCACCGTCGTCTCTCTAGAAATTGGCACATTCTTGCTCATGGCTCTGTCTTATTGTGCAATATTCTCGCTTAAAGTTGCCCGATGACCATCCAGATGTCAAGTACGCTCACTCCTTTTACGGCTTATACCATTTAATTATCAAAAGCACTAGCATATCTTGAGCACTCACCTGTCAATCCAGCCGAGGTTATTGAAAATTTCTCCCCATCGAGCAAATACAGCAGATACGTAAAATCCTAGCATAAACGTGATTGGAATGTAGTCTCCATAAGTGTAGAAAAAAGCGGCGAGATCTTCGAAAGTTCTGAAAACCCTTATTTTCTCAACATTGCTCGATGTTATATCATACTGTTGTTGCTCTTGGTCCAACACATAACGATAGGTCATGCTCAGTATCGTATACAAAAACAGCCAAAGCAGCAATTCTGGATAGGTTGACTTCCAGATGGAGCCTTTCCATCGGAAGAGCAGCTTGTGAATTCCGAGAAATGTCGATGAGGAAACATCGAGCGAATATGTGACGGTCATATCGTAATAAGTAAGTTAAGAATCTGGAGAGATAAGATGCGCGGGTACTTATAGGAAACGCGCTACAAGAACGGAACCGGATCTGAAAGGTAACATATGTCAATCACTTATTTACAATCATCAGATTACGCGGGCTCCAAAAGAAAAGTGAAGCATGTTACCGATCACGGTGCTACTTAAAAGTACGTCTAATTAGCAGAAAAACATCATGTGTCCTATGGTTCTCTCATGTTTCGCAATAGACGAGACATGTCAATCGATTAAGTAAAGTTAATTTATATAGGCTGTGGAGAGAGAATGAAATTCTACTTATAGATAGAGGAACCTATTCATAGCACCGAAACGTTAGAGAACTTCTTCAAATTTGATCTTTCATCAATGGGCACGAGGCAGTTTGTGTTCGAACCTTCAGAAATGCATGGTGATGGGGTGGTTCTACAATGTTTTAAAAATAGAAATATTTGCAGTATTAGCTCGCATTTGTAGGTCGCGAAGCTTAACTTATCCTGGGAACTTCAATAGGAAGAAACTTCAAGAAGAAGATCAAAATTGTTTATCGCGAATACCTTTAAGTGGGATCGATGATTGGTAAACACAGTGGACTGGCCTCCACGGAAAAGTTCCGCGATATGCAGGTAGAAAGGTACGAAGTCAGAGTAATAAAACTCTTTCACGAGGTAGCAAAAAAACAGCTCCACGGTTATTTCAAATGAATTTATATTTTCGTCAGTTTCGATATGTGATGCAAAGTTTTGCTGTTTTGCGGACGACCGCCAATGATCAAGAACGACTGAGCGATTTCTAAAAATCAACGAAAACAGGATTGAACACAAACATCTATGATACGCATGGCATGACCCGATCTTTCGAACACCTTCGAGAAAGACAGTCCACATAGACGGAGACTGTCTACCGCAAGTGAACGAAAAAAGTTTCGCCGAAGTTCGCGTCGCGTACAGTCCCGGTTTCTGATCGGACACAGCAAAATTCCTTTAATCCTATTTGAAATTTGCATGCCTACTCCGGAGAGGCCGCCAGCGCCAAAGTCGAAGAGTAGCAGTGACCGCTCGATCAACTCGAAAAAAGTTTGCGGTTTATTTACGGAAAGGCTAACGGAGAAGGTGTCCATAGCAGAGATTAACATCTTGCGTAACACAAACCAGCGGGACCAAACGCGAAAGACGAACAACACTTTTTCCGCCTATCATCGTTCTATCCAAACTACAGCGACGCAATCTTCGAAAGTGAATTTTTTATTTTGACGACGGGATCGTTTGAACCCGCGATGAACTGGTTCCGCGGTGCATTATATTCAGTGATTTGCGCTGAAGGAGAACATACGAGAAAAAGAAGAATCGGCGAAAATCGATTAACCGCGCAGGTAAGGATCAATGGGAAGATATTGTTATAGAAACAATAACTTAATACCTGAGAATCACAGCTCCTTTAGCCATCAATTATAACTCTGAGATTACAACTAAATAGGACACTGAATAAACACTTTCAAGAACGTGCCCATAATACTGAGTTCTAGTCAAAAAGTTATTCAACAACTGCGTGCCCAATGGTCACATTTACTAGGCAGCACTCGGGTGTCATTGACCATCTTACAGTATTTATAAGCGAGAGCGTACGTGCATACTGGCAGAGTTACGAGAGCCAAAGAGTAGCCTCGCTTCACAGTCACTGATTAGAGTAAGAGGGACGATTTACCGCAATTGCTTCGGAATAGGGTAAACTGGCACATATATGATGTTGTAGCTACGGTAACGTTAGAAATATCCGGAGCTTACTTCCGTATGAATTTCTGCTAATTCACGCGTAAAATGAACGAATGTTCTACATCGATTGGAAAGTAAAAAGTGGATCACCTATAAGATGAGACGACAGAAGTACATTAACTGCCCGCGCGCCGTTAATCGAAAAGCGACCACCTTTCACAGGTTTTCAAATGGAGTCTTCCATATTACCGCCTAGCATTTGATACAAGAAGTGTTGTTATTATGCAAGAGAGGAGGAAAGGCTGGCGAAAAGAGGCGGTAAAGGAGAGCGCGATGCGCGATCTTATCGTCTTTGTGAATTTGACATCGACGCTGATGCGGAGAACAAAACGTTACGTCATTCGCGCGACCGTTTGTTACAACCTTTCCTGGCGGCGCCCCCTTGAGTAGATCAGCTCACGTGCTCGATTTGTTTGGACCCATTCGATTCGAATACTGCTCTTAATTCACAGAATTTCATTCGATTAGATCGACAAATAGCCTGCACAAAAGCTTGCACGGTTAGGCGGAACGGGTTACGCTAAATGGGGTTCCTTGTAATGCAAACGATGGCGGAACAAGGGTAAAAACGAAGCGTAAGTTTTGATCGTGTCTCCAGTGATGCGGAACCAGTGACCCAAGAGAGTTCATTTGAAACGAAGGAAGTTACCTTCTCCTTTTTCAACACACTTATAACACGATTTGTAATTGAGCGAATAACTCTACTGCACTATAGATATTTTTGGAATGACGGATGAAAGTGAAGAGAACAACGCCATCAGATGAGATTACAGTTCCAGTAAGCCTACAAACGGTATCGTAGTAACTGTTGATGCGCACTAAACGAATAAGAACGGACATGCCCTTAAATTTCAGTAGACAACAATTTCCACTAACATTCGAATAGCGTCAGAGGAATTCCAGACGATCTTTCTGTTAAATAACTGGAAAGGAATTCTACATTTTAACACGTTTACAAAAGGTCTGCCTAGCATTCAAATGCAGACAGGTGTCAGGCTCAGGATCGTCTGCAGTTCA
Source organism: Steinernema hermaphroditum (assembly GCA_030435675.1). Lineage (NCBI taxonomy): Eukaryota > Metazoa > Nematoda > Chromadorea > Rhabditida > Steinernematidae > Steinernema > Steinernema hermaphroditum. The sequence continues at coordinate 3,912,167 of CM059625.1, forward strand.
ATGAAGATGACGATGAAATCATCGACATCACAAATGAACAATTGTGGAAGTAGCATCCATTTTTAAGCCTAGTTGACTGTTTTTTAGGTGTTTTTATACGGTCCGTTTCTGGATACAATAAAGTACAGTACAGTTAGCATGCTGATTAGTGACAGTTTTAATTATTACACTATTAATGAAATCCATTGTTTGTTAGTATCAGAAGACTCAACAACAAGATCAAGTGATCAAGGGGGCCGTCGAAAATGGGCAGAGAATACATCTACACGGGACAGGAGCGTTTGAGAAACGATCCCGAATATGAGTTGTTTACACAACATCGTTCGTACATTGTGCTGAGGGGAAACGAACAACAGAGGTGTTGCGAAGATAGCAGTCGTTTATCGTTGTGGTGAGCACTCCAGAGAGCCTATTGAAATGAAAAGTAATCATTGATTTGAAGGCCAAAACTGCAAAATACGGCATTATCTTAGGCTTGAAAATGCATGTCTGTGTCTGATACTTCCCATGATTTCGATATCACAGGCCGACCTTTTACAGTCAAAGTCATGCACATTACTCTGCGTCTGATGATAGCGACTGCCTTTGCTTCGACGAGCTTGTTGATTGCAGCGACAAAATGCAAATAGGACATGGTGGAAAAGGCGAATCTGACACGATCAGGGATAAATTAGCGAACAAAGCAGATCAGACAACGACAGTTGCGTACTGCAGATTATTTGGTCTTTCAGTCTTAGTTTTCAGTGGCAGATATGATCCTCAAATCAGTCTATAACAACCGACGAACTGAGAGTGCTCGTTTTGTTGTGAACAAACAAGCCTCGACAGAAATGACGCCTAACTTGCTAAGCTGATAACATCATAAAGCTCTGATCGTAAGGGTTGAATGGCCTTTTGAACAATAACGATATCAGAGAAAGATACTCAAAATAAGAGAAAAAGGTCGAAAATTGGACCAAAACCATTTTTTTGACTCTATATTCCTTGTGTTCTATGAACGAAGGTTCCGGATATCGTCCAAAAAATCGGCTGATGTTATTACGTGTCAACGGTAAATACCCTGAGTTAAATATATGAGATTTACGTAAACTAACAATCGTTGCAAGAGTGACCCGTTTTCAACTTAACAACCCAATATTTTTGCTCTCAAAACGATGACCATGGTTCTCATTTAACTTGTACCATGTTTTTCTTTTTTTTTTCACGATACTGGACATTTATCTGTGGTTTGGCAGGCGAGCCTTAATTTATGAGTGTAACTTAAATGTTAATCCGGAGCCTGAATTATATGGGTCGTTTGGATGGAAACAAGAAGGAGTAGATAGGTGGATAGAAAATCACTTTAGACCAAGGAATTTTTCTCTCGAAAAAAAAGAAATCTCTCAGCTGAACGTGGAGAGCCAGTCTGCGGGTCAACTTCAAAATGTGAAGTTTCAGGTACCATTCCTGAAATGTGATTGTTTCCACATTTGGCCTCTATTTCCGTGAAGTAGAAATGACATTGTCGAGACGCTATGTGCGCTTAGTAGCTGTGAGTGATAGCTACCTCTTGCATGTCCCCGTAGGCTGATATACAGTACTGTAGCACTTAACCTATTAAAAACATTGGAGTCAAGAAATCATGGTGATACGAAAAGGCCATCTTTTTCAAGTTTTCTCATGTTGTGATAAATGACCTACACAAGGATAGGTTTGGCACCTCGAAATCGCGAAGTGCGAACAAATGTCCCATTTAGACAGAATAGACCTTGAACACTAACAAGGGAATGTTGCCAAGTGCCCGACGAGGATCGGGATGAGATATGGTGGGGGTGCTAGAGCTTGGTGTGGGCAACCACGCGCACACCGAATCCCGTGCCCTCAATCAAGGTTCACTACCTAAACACCCTTTGAAAGTTAGGCCCATGTGAATATAGTCGACTTCGGCAACGTCGATGAGAACGGGCGTATGGCCGAACTGTATAATGCCTTGATTCCCATTTTTGTGGTTCAGGTTCGACTTCGCTCGGTCCCATATTTTTTCTCTTCACTTCCTCTACATATTTAAATTTGATTTCTTCATTGTGCTCAATCCTATCCCAACTCCAGTTACGAATGCTACCAATATTTTGATCCTCCTTGCAAGTGTACGGTGAAACATTTTACGCGGAGATTGAGGCGAGACTAGGGGCAAACAGTAGGCCTAGTTAAGTATATAAACTGTGCAAAAAATCAGCTGCCCATATGCGTTCTATACCCGTCAAAAGACGATCAGGTATTCTTTCCAAGCAACTAGAAATCCGTTTCCCACCAGTGATTCCCAAGTGGTCTATTGTGTACTTAAGGTCTCTCTGATAGTCGGATAGCGATCTATTGGATCGTTGTCCTAGGTTGTCTGGATGAACACTTTGCAACCACAACAAAATTGTAAGCTTAAGTATACACGTTGTCATTTGGGAATCACTGGTGAGAAACGAATGTGACGTCGATGAGAAAGAATACCGGATCGTCTTTTGACGGGTATAGAACGCATATGGGCAGCTGATTTTTTGCACAGTTTATATACTCAACTAGGCCTACTGTTTGCCCCTAGTCTCGCCTCAATCTCCGCGTAAAATATTTCACCGTACACTTGCAAGGAGGATCAAAATATTGGTAGCATTGATAACTGGAGTTGGGATAGGATTGAGCACAATGAAGAAATCAAATTTAAATATGTAGAGGAAGTGAAGAGAAAAAATATGGGACCGAGCAAAGTCGAACCTGAACCACAAAAATGGCAATCAAGGCATTATCCAGTTCGGCCATACGCCCGTTCTCATCGACGTTGCCGAAGTCGACTATATTCACACGGGCCTAACTTTCAAAGGGTGTTTAGGTAGTAAACCTTGATTGAGGGCACGGGATTCGGTGTGCGCGTGATTGCCCACACCAAGCTCTATCACCCCCACCATATCTTATCCCGATCCTCATCGGGCACTTGGCAACATTCTCTTGTAAGAGGAATGAAATGGACAAGTCAAGTAAGAGTTAACTGTGCTCATTAACGCGCCCATCGGTTATGACGTAGGAGTAAATATTGTGAAATTAAACAATGTTTATCATTTGTAACATTTTCAATGCAGCAACCCAATAAAAGGAGATCAAATTACATGTCATGTATAATAAGCCATAATATCGGCGAGTTCCAGCCCTAGAATTGCATCGGCAACACTTTGATTGCCTCATAGTAGAATCACTTTCGGAAAAAAGGGACTTGGCGGTGACATCATAAGTCGGAGTCCGTCGCAAAAGAATGGCAACATTCAAATATGGGTACTGATACCAATGCGTTTGAAGAAAGTGCACATTCAAGGGCTGTTCGCCACTGTCAGAAAATGAAAGGCTCTCCTGTCTAAAAGTCTAAAAGTGTCGTACAATCTCAACCTAACCAAATCTTACTGGTATTCACACAATGTGTTTGGCCAGTTACTTCTGACAAAACTGATAAGATAGGTTATCTGCACTCAGACGGGTAGGAGCACGCTGTGGAAAAACGCGTCCTCGCAAAAACGGAGACGGCAAGAAGAAGAGTTGACTACATTGTTTGCTATGGATGCTGGTGGACGAGAAACTCTCCCTTTGACAGGTAGGTTGTTCCAGTAAACACGTGGCACCACTTTTACGCTTCACATATCGTCACATAAAACTAAGTAATCCTTTCACAAAGCCCTCCAAACATCTGTAAACGCAGTAGATATATCCCAACGCTGGCATTCAAGCAATGCTATATAGGTTGCGAGGAGGATGCGGAAGAGCTTAGGCTCAAGAGAAGAGTGCTTGCCGTTCTAACCGGAAGGATTCTTACTATCGAAGGTTAGCATAACTTTAACAGCAACGGCTTGGCTACAGCTTCACCTATGTTGTACCAGGACGTTTCAGCCCCGGACACTTGTATTCCTGAAATTTGGTTCCGATACACAGTTCTGAAACGATATATTACAGAAGGCAGTGATCATTGTTACTGCTACCACTACATACTGCAGCACGCAAGCCTACTTATTGACTTTGTTAAGCCATTTCCTTAAGCAAGATGTACTGTTGGTGGTAAGATGAAAAAAGATTATATTTATAAAAGACATTGATTGTGGGACAACCTATTAAAAGTAACAGTTTGAGCACATCTCTGTCAGACAGATAAATCCATAGACACACGTATCAGTTGCAAAAATACCCAGTAATTAAGAAACGCCATGACATCAGCTTTGTCCTCACCCTATTTTCAGCATTGTCATTAACTCACAATTACCACTGTGGATTGTAAAAGTGGTAATTTAATAGCAATTTTCAAAGGGTCGAATGAGAACAGTTGAGTTGCTTGCACTGCTTTACTTTTCTGCTTCTCATTGCTTTCACACATGCTTTTCCACCACTGCATTCGGTTATGTATCGCACACACTTATACGTATTTAGGAGATACTGTTGATACATCATTGATGGCGAACAAACAGTGTTCAAGTATAGTACGCTGCTCCTGTCAGCTCAGCAAAAAATGTTGCGTCTGCGGCGACCACGCAAAGACGCACAACTTCGGCGCGTTCACGTGCACATCGTGCAAGGCGTTCTTCCGTCGAACGGCACTCTCTGAGAAGGTAGGTAACACTTTTGGCGCAAAAGTACATGTACACCGCAATGTGAGGAACTTTCAATTGTGCCTATTGGGAGTTCATCGAAAAGGAAGAGCTTAAATGTCGGCTAACGTGGAGACGGTCTTCAGCCGCGATTTTTATTTCAGTCCTTTCGATGCGTTCGTTCGGGTCGCTGCAAGCTGACTCCGAAATGGCGACGCTGCCAGAAGTGCCGACTCGACAAGTGCTATCGGATGGGCATGAAGAAGGAGTGGATCGACTGCAGAAGGCGAGGCTGGAAGCGGGGCAAAAGTGGAGTGCAGAAGGAGGCCGACGACGAAAAGCGTTTCCGCCAGAGGAGCGCGACCGATTCGTCGAGTTCGTCCTCGACGTCTCGTACCCAGACGGGGCGCAAGAGCACACCGGAGGAGTCGGCGACGCTCGGACACCGCAGTGGTTCAGCCGAAACCCCTTCAGGCGACGACAGACTAATGATGCAGCCGCATCATTCGAAACAATCGATTGACAAGCCTGTGATTAGCGAGCCGCCGCGTGAACCGATCGCTGTTGTATGTTTACTGCCCGCGTGCCCCGCGAAAAAAGTGCGTTTGCGCTAAGGTGTCCTTTCAGATGAATCCCGAAGCCCCGTTCCGCGCCCATTCCGTTATCGTCTCGCCCGCGGCCAAGACGACCGGCCCCGTTCCGGAGCAGATGATGCCCACAGGAAACGGCGTTGGCCCGAGTGTCGGCCAAGTGGTTGCCGCCTCTCCGCTGACGTCATGGCCCGGTTTGGCGCCAAACCTCGCGACAGTGCTGAGCAGCCCGGCCGACGAGGAGATCACCCTGAAAGTGGAGGACTTTCGCCGTTTGCTTGAAGCGGCCATCGGCCAGCTGGACCTGAAGCGTCCGTCGCTGAACAGCGAAAACAGCCATGGAAAGATTCGGAGCACCTTGGGAGGTGAGTTTGATTACAGTAACCGATCAATTTACCCAGTGTAAAGCTCCCCGTAGTCTGCAAAAAGTGTTTGCATATGAGTTGATAGTGTTTGCCCGAATGCTCACTTCATTTTTATGCGCGGAATTGGTTTGTGCATCCATCAAGCACACGTTTTATAGACGCTCGTCGACGAGCATGCCGGCGACCACCCTCAGATAGAATGTCTGAAGGACACCCCGCACGACCATCAATTCTCACAAAGTATCGTTTTGACACATCCTATATGACTTTCGCCAATAGCATATAAAAAGGAAATTCCAGCTTTGTGTTTACAGTGTGCAAGTGCCGAGCTACAACAATCCTATCAAAATGTCTGCATGTCTTCCGGAATTGGCACTATGATACTTATTTAAACTTCTGCTTTTGAGGTCGCTGACCGCGGTAGCGAAATCGGTAAACCAGTAGTGTTCAATAAATTACTACTAATAGTCAAAAAGCGCCACATGAGCTTTGGTATTTAGCACGGTACATAGTTTACTGTTCTTTTCCGACATCATCCCAGCCTCTGTTTCTAAATTTGCTGTACGATGCTGAACTTACTCTCTCGAAGCCTCAATGTCTTCAAGAAATAGACTGTAGGTAGAGATATAAACATTACTAAGCGGTGAAATGAAATCGGCGCTGTACCAGTCCCGACATGACGAGCGTGAGAGCCACGACCGTAGTTCCTTGGTTTCTATGACTTCATCCAATCGAAGCGAATCTAGTCTTATTCGACGCACTCAAAGCAATTAATGCTCAAGTGAAATGATGCCGAAGTTATGCTCACAGTAACCAGCTACAGTAGGCATTTCGAACTCAAATGAAGCTATGACACGCCGGGCGTCATCCTTCAGGCGTGTCGGGACCGTCATATCTCATTGCAACCAACAGTGAAACACATTCTTGAGTACTAAGGTCTATTTCTTAGAAGAAGTGATATCCTCCCTAATTAGCTAATGCAATCCTTCTTAGGACGACCCGATAGTGAATTGTTGTAGAGCACAATACGCTTCTTTGGCAAACCACAGTTGAATAAACATCTTTCAGACACGGATTACACGGATCTAAGCGCCTGCTTCGAATCTACTCCCAGCGTACCCACCCGTACACTTCCTCCTGAACTCATGAGGCACCACCAGCAATTCGAAGATAAGATATACGAGGCGCTGATGGCTCCCCACGACGATATTCAGAGCCCGAACAGCGCGTTCGAGGCCTATGTTCCTCCGGCGGACGACATGCGACTGAATCCCGTGGAGCAGAGAGAGATTGAGATCCTCAGGGAGGCGTTTAAAGAACTGGACAGCATCGTAGATGATCGCCGACGGATCAGCATGTTGATGAAACAGGAACACAACCCAGCTGACATCCTCAACATTATGGATATAACTATGCGTCGTCTGGTTAATGTTGCTCGCAAGCTGCCGGCCTTCAATGATCTCTCGCAGATGGGAAAGGTGGCCCTCCTCAGAGGTAATACACTAAGCAATATATCAAACATCTTCCTAAAATCGATCGCTAAAAAGAGATTCCGTGGTTTTGGCGATGACATTTCCTGCCCTAAATTTCAAGCAAACCTCAGGATATTACTCACATCAATTTTAGATAAAACGGCCAGGATGCTTAGGATAGCGGTGAAAGTTTTAACAACAATAACCATTTATTTTGTGTCAGAGAGGCGAGCCTCAGGACCACCCACTTCAAGCTAAAAACGATGCTACTTTTGTGTCAATGTTTTTGTGTGATCTGTCTGTAATCGTCTGTTTACTTATGTCCACTACGTGTGTTTACTCACGCCTCTGTCCGTTACCCTTGTCCGCTCCCTATAACATCACTCATACCGATAAAAATATCAACCGTATCAATCACATTATGGGTATAAATTTACACAAAGTGTGATCTGTCAGTGATCCGAAATTTAATCATAAAGCTCCCCGGTCAAAGTTATTATTGACACATTTTACGATACAGAAGATGTGAGCGTATCTTTCTTTTCCCCAAAGTACAGTACCCGTTATTCAGATGGAATGATCAAGCTGCTGATGTTACATGGCGTCCGACGGTACTGCGATGAAACGAAGTCGTTCCAGACTCCTGTCATTCCTGGTGGAAACGCGCATGTATCCATCCAAATGTTCGAAGGCCTTAATAAGCAAGTAAATCAGCTGTCCAAGTACGGCTTCTTGTTGTAAGAAATAACCGACGACCTCGTTTAGAGACAGTGATATTTTTAGCTTATGCGAAACTGTACATCGTGAGGTTCGTCGGGACAACACCGCGATATCTCTTATGATGGTTATAACGCTGTTTTCGCCAAACATGAGCAACATCGAGAATGAGGCCGACGCTCGTACCATCAAGAAGCATCAGCAGGAGTACATCTTCCTCACCTACCAGTAAGCACCGTACTGCAAGCTGTATAACATATGAGTCAACAGGTATCTCCGATCCATTCACGGAGTCTTCGCCAGCGAGATCTTCAACAGCGTTCCGAAGGCACTCAAGGCAATCAACAACAATGAGGGCACCTCAAGAGACCTGTTCAAGAACGCGCTTCGTCCCGACGAAGCCGAATCGCTGCCCCAGGAGTTCTATAAGATTTCTGTTGCCGAATGATCTCAACGGTGTTTTTTCTTCTTTGTCGCAAATACTTTTGTATAATTTATTGTGATAACATTATTTGCGAATTCCACAGCGTGTTACAGTTGATAAACTATTGCTAGCAGTCCAATCTGTTTGTTGTATAACGTGGTACTGCATTTATAAATTACAATTATGTTAGATTACAATGGCAAATCCATTCTGGATATTATCGATATAAAATAATTACTGGGTCATATTACAGGCAACCACAATACAAAAACGGTCTTCAACGTATTCCCGATTCACAGAGTAAGTAACGGTTACAGTATTCCGTCCCAAGAGACGGCACCAAATAGCGTCATCTGCAGAATTCTTAACTCTACCAAACTTTAATTCGACGAGCAACTTAACCATGTCGTAAGTCTTGACACCAGGGATCGTTGGACTATAGTCGATTTGACTTCCAGGCCGCATATGCTCAGCCACAGCAACAAGAGCGACCAGGCGAGCTCGGAAGAAAAGAAGAGGATCAGCGCCGGTCGGAAGATTACAGTTCGTTATCTCGACTTTGTGTACTTTGTTGAATAGGAAGTCCCACACATCATCGCTTTCCAGGGACACAACATTCAGACGGGCTCGAGAAATGATGTTTCGCGAAGCGAAGTTCAAGAAGACCCCATCGAAGCTGGTCTCAGAGTCGTTAAACAGCTGATCTGCCACGAAGGTAATTCGTCGTCCTTCGATTAAATTCAGGATCGACAGCGTACGTGGGCAAAGGCTCACCGAACTGAATACCAATCGAACGTTTCCCATCAGACAGCTCCGAATGAGGTGCTTGATTGTATCGTCTTCTAAACCACTTGGAAACGGCGGAGGCTCCTCGCCTCCAGTGAAATCGATCGTTAACGTGGAATACAGAAACCTCATGGCCCTTTTCGCGTCGTCATCGTTGGTTATCCACTCATGAGTAGGCGGACTGCCCGTCAACTTGTATTTTGATCTGCGAACCCACACGGCTCTCTCGCCCTCAATTAAGCCCGGGTATCTGATCTCCAATGAATGCCTTTCGTATTGTGTCGAATACCTCTTGGCACACTTTTGCATTCGACAGCAGTTGAAGCACGCGATCTTAGTTACATCGTCGTGGCTGAGCTGAGGGAAAAGTTGATTATAAAAGTCGACTGGAAGACAGTCCATGGCCTTCGACGACGTCCTGAAGTCGGAAAGCGGAGCACAAGGAGATGTGAGTTGCCGTACATTGATTGGTATCCCACTAGTATTCTGTCATATTTCACACCGCATATGACAGGATCAAATGGAGCGCTCTTACACCTATCGAGCCGCTGACACTTTCAAAAAGACTTCACTATCCACTCTCTCCACTCCACGAACATGCGAGCGGCAGCTTTGACTGACAGTAGGTGTGGGCTTTGTCATGGCTTACACAAAGGGCGTGAATTATGATAGTACAGGCGGATCGCCCGAACTGTGTCCACTCTGTCCAAAGTCCACGCACTTCCTAAGGTGGCATGGATTCAGTCCCTCCTGGTTTGATACTCATTCAACATATTGCCCTTGTGTTCCGTTTTATTAAATGCGCATCAACGACAGGGCAAAGGATACAAGCAAGAGTAAAAGATGATGTGCAGACCGAGCTCGATAAGCGATAAGCTAACTGGCGCTGAAACGACGCAGAGATTCGAAGGCGACGCTTCGACATCTCTTCGAATTACGATTATCGAAAGCACGCATCATGTTGAAACGAATTTTTTGTATATTCTGAAAATACTGAATCAGTTTATACCCATAGGAAAAACGTTCTCTTGGCTGTAGCGAACAGAAAAATCGCCCAAACTCTGCAAGTACCACCCCACAAACACATATAGAGATATCCCTTTGTCCGTACAGTGTAGTCCACAAATGTGCATACATTGTTCAGTATCAAAACAAAAGTGCATTGAATAGGGCATCATAAATCAGCGAAATACTATATGAGCACTGTTGGCAGGTTGTGAGTAAGTGAATAATCTGTGAGGCCTTAAATTTATTTTCCTCAAAGCAGAAGTGGTAAGTTTGGCTGGATTTCAATTGCAATATCCACAAGTCTTAGGACATTGGTATTTCATCAGCTCCTTGTACAGGGGATCTTGGCAGAGGTACTCGCGGGACGGACAGTCGGACACCCTTCCCGGGGCGTGAAGGTCAACACAGTCTGAATTCATGCATTGACCACCTGTTAAAATGGCTAGATTCACTTACTTTGGCCTGATGCGCTGTCACAAGATGAACAGTAGCATCCCCCGGCGAGACACTGACAGTTCGTGTCGGTGCAGGTGCCCGTGCAAGCTAAAAGAGATAAATTCGTCCTACAAATGGCCCCACATACTTATGCCGCAGTACTGAAGATTTTGAGCTTCGAGGAGAAGCGGAAGGAGAACGAAGAGGACGACGTAGAGTGAACGCGACATGATCGACTTCGGGAACGCTGTCAGCTGCTCATCACGCAGTGCTTAAGTCTCAATTTTATCAGCTATGTGGGTGTGTGAAGAGGATTACATTATCTACGATTGGACGTTCTTAAGCATGTATGCAATTATGGTGGGCGATCTGAAGGTCCGGTTTTCTGTAGCGATCACATGCGCAAAAAGAGCAAAGACTACGCAATCCAATGATAAGAAGTTTTTAACATGAACCATATCGCTTCGATTTGAATAAAAGGCCACCCACGGCCTTTATGGTATCAAATCCAATTACCAGCCTTGGATCATAGAAAACAATCCGTTTGGAGGACAAGCGGTATGGACGAATGGCACCATAGCGAACAAAACTGTGTACTGTGGAACGAAATTCTCAAAAAAGTACATCGGCACGTGTAGATTAGGTTAGACGCTTTTCACTGTCTTACACAGCTTGCGTTCCCAAATTAGCGGCATTACGCCATGCAGGACCTCGTATGCACATCGAGGGAAAGTCATACTGCGGTCACCGGTCTTCGTTTAGTTTTGCATCGTAAGACGTAGCAGCTACGGCTCGCTGGTGTTCAAAGCCTTCTAGAAGCCCGAATCATACCAAGAATGGCTGCTCATTTTTGACTGATGACACGACCAATAGCTACCGGCGACAAACGAAAGAGCGATATCCTTCTTCATAATATAAATAAATAGATTGTGCTTGGCCATTGTTCTTCGAGCAGTGTTCACGTCTCCCCGTCTCTCAGAAGGCACACCAGAGAGCCTTTAATTCCAACATTTTTCACCTAGAACAACCTATTTGTAAAGGAACTAAGACGGTGTACCTTATCTTTAGGACGGTCGTAGTACGCATCATTCTCAGATAGGGCAAATAAGTCCATATAAAGTTCTTATAAGTCCACACATTGCAAACTCATGATGAAGTTCATGCGTACGCGAAGGCCGAAGAGATGGCCAGGTTCTGTCTGTATGTCTCGAAGGTCTTCTGAAGCGTCGTCTTTGGCTATTAATCACTGGATAATTGGAACATGGTATGGCAATGTTTGCCCCTCCCGGCAACAACGACAATATTTGTAACTTCGTCAAGAAACTCTATGGAAGTTTTCCGGTATATAAAACATTGTTTAGGTGTCGCAACTACGTGATTATGACATTGATAAGATCTAAGTAGGTAGGTGATCAATAGTTCCCCCCCAGTGAGGATATCCATATCTCACAGGTGCAAGCAAACCTAACCATGTTTGATCGTTGTTATCAATGCCTTCGATTTTTCATCGTATTCTTTTCAGTACAAATATGTTCTCGATTCGCTCGCATCCTTCACTTGTCGTTGATTCTGAATCACAAATCGACCCCGGCCCTGTCGCAACGCTGTTTGTCACCGTTATGCTAAGTAGGTGTCGTCGGCGATGTGTCGCGATGTTCTCTTCGAAGTAGACGACGGTCTGCTACGAGTTACCGAGAGCCTATTCCGGTGAGATTCTTTTTCACCGATGCGCGATACGAATTTGGATCCTATTAGAATCTTTATTATTGCAGGGAAAACCGTCGCACAATGACGGTAACGTACAATAGCGATGTGAACACCGCGGGATTTATGACATTCGTGCGATTGTTCTTCCGGTGGAAAGGAAGTTTGTGGAAGGCCGTCTACAAGGAGCTCATTCTCTGGTTGTTCTTTTATGGAATTCTTGCGTTGACTTACAAGCTTTTGTTATCAGAACCAAAGAAGAGGTGAGGCTATTTACATATGCAATTCATACATCGCTTTTTGATGACATTCGCATAATCAAAATGATTTGGTAGAGGAACTAAAAAAACTCATAAAGTAGAAATCCTAGCTCATTCCTGAGGGGACGGTCCAGATCCCAGGAAGAGAATGGTTGAATCCTTAAGGGGATGGTCTATACCCTACGTTACAAAGCATCCACCTTCAGAGATGGCAAAAATTTGGAGTAAATTCGATACTTGTGTACAGTAAATCGAAAACGATCCGACCAATCGAAATGTGATCGATGAATATCACTAATTAGCAACTTCATTTCTTAGAAGTGGCTTAATCGCCAGCTACTCATTTAGAATATTCGAATCGATAGCAGTGTTTTTCGCCAAATATACCGACTTCATCCCGCTCACATTCATGCTCGGTTTCTTCGTCAGTTTGGTTGTCCAGCGTTGGTTGAGCATGGCATCAAACTTAGGGTACATCGACTAGTATGTTGTCCTCATTTGCATAGTACACAAACTGATCTGTTTCAGCCTGGCCCTGCACGTATGTGCGTACATCAAGGGCAACGACGAGAGGGGGATTATGTTGCGACGAACGATCCTTCGCTATGCACTCTTTTTTCAAGCTCTCGCTTATCGCACGATGAGTGAAGTGATTCTGAACAGATTTCCAAATTTGGAAAACTTTGTCGCTGCCGGTAAGCCTACATGAGCTGCAAACGCAGACTGAACTGACTATGCTTTGAGGGTACATATCAGCAGACGAGTTACAAATTTTCGAAGATATTAAAGAGAATAACTCACGAATGACACAGCTGTGGATTCCGTTGAAGTGGGCTTTTGATACGGTGATAATTGCTCGAGACGAGAACCGTATTACTGATCACGGGGTGCAGGACATTTATAGTGTGAGCAGGCTAACCATGGAGCCATCACGGGGGAAGTCTTTCAGAAATTCGTCGATTTCCGAAAGGCATTGGGCACACTCCTCACCTTTGACTGGATTCCAATCCCACTCCTCTACACCCAAGTCGTCTGCTTGACAGTTCGCTTATACTTTATCATCTGTCTCATGGGAAGACAGAATCTGGAGAACGCACCAGACAAGGAATACGTCGACGACTTCAACCTTCATGTCCCCCTCATGACTATATTCCAGTTCGTTTTCTACATGGGCTGGATGAAGGTCGCCGAGGCGCTGCTAAATCCACTCGGTGACGACGACGACGACTTTGAGCTGAACTTTTTACTTGATCGTAATATGCAAGTATGTTTTCGTTTCCCATCGTCGTTCATTCCACAATGTTCAGGTCGCCTTCGCCATGGCCGGCAATACCCCTCGACCTGACCTGGTCCGCGACGCATTTTGGGATGAAAGCTTAGCTACACCGATGTACAGTCTACAGACGGTCAACGCGGTTGTAAATCCGATGATTGGCTCGGCTCTTCTACAGTAAGCGTTTGAATTTCTTCATAGCCATTCTTGTGTTTAGTGCCCAGCAACAGGGTCGTCCTCTCAATAGCAAAGTCAACACAGATGTCGTCATGGTGCCTAGGGATAGTATAGCGGTCGATGACGACGATAGACGCAGTTCCATTGCCAGCTTCCACTCGGGAGTTTTCGAAGCGGTGAAAAGGAAGCTCTCGAGAATGACCGGTTCGGTCTATCCTGATTCGGAGGAGAGCGGTATTAGGAAACGCCGACGATCATGTAAGTTCAATCTTCCGGGGATTTGTAAATCATTTTTTCTAACCTCTTAATTTTCAACCATACGAAAAGTTACAGGTGTGTTGTGACCACTCGGTTTGTTCGGCCTACGTGAACCCCCTGAAAGCGCTTACTAAACGCACTTGTAAATAATGAGCGTGTGATATGTCTCTAAAATGGCACTTCCTAAAGCATTTCCTGGATTTCCCACAAACGTCTCCTTGCTACCCACTCTTTTTCTTAATCATTAATGAGCAAACTGTGTGGGCTTAGCAAACAAAACAGAATATTTGTTACATTAGAGAAGATTTGTGGATTTCCGGATGAGTCATGCTAATTTCGATTGGTTATTTTCTTGGATAACTTTCGCATGAGATCAAAGGGTCACGACTTGTGAGCTGTACACGCATTTCTTTCTTTCAGCTGCAGTGTCAATCTCATCGCCTCAGGAGACGATCCATAAAGACCAGTTGAAGCATGACCTTGAGAGTACATTAGACAGCATTGCAAAACCTCAACATGAAAGTGGAATCAAATCAAAGCCGGCTAGTGCCCGAACGATTTCTGATCTACCGGCTGTGGCCGAGGAGGATGAACAGAATGGCTCACATAAATCTTTGGTAAGTATGATTGTTTTTAGGCTGTCCTTCGAGCTTTGCTTAGCATTTTCTGCCGATGAGTATTGAGTAGTTTTATAAATAGCGGTTCTGCAAGGAACTCTCATGTTTTCTGAGTTCATCGCATCATATTTTTAATCCGACAAAACAGCATAACCTGTTGTTCATCGTCTCATCCTCGCATCGAGCTGTCTTGCAAAACGCATTTATATTTAGTTCACGGCAAAACAAAGTAAGACACGCAAGGTTTTTGTTCTTGAAATATCACGCCATTTCGCGTGAAGCCGCTCAGTTACGCCTTTCCCGTTACGCTTATTGTTACTGCAGAAGTGGATTGAAAATCAAGCTACAATAGCGCTTTTAAATCGGTGGTATCCACAACCCTAAAATTAAAAGAGATATATGAAATGAAGTTTGATAAACGTTAAGATCCATTCTTGACTGGAACTCGAACAGATCGCACTACGGTACTACGTTGGGCTTATCTTCGGTAATATTCACGATGCCTCCACTATCATCACCATTGCATGTCGCATCCAAATTTGTTTTTCGTACATCTAACAACATGTTGTGACCCCCGTAGGAAGACACTTATCTACGAACAAAGTCTAAACGAAAGCGGAACACTGTTTTACGATTCCATGAACTAATCCGATATGTACGAGTTTCAGAATGACTAAGTCCGCAGTTGAGAGAGCGTAAATGACGTTAGCGTTTGTCACTGTTCTTGAAATTTGTGATTTTTTCTCTCATAATCGCTATTAGAGATACCATTAACGGATCTCATTTGTTCCGTTTAAAATTCAAGGCTATTTTCAGCCCCGTATTTCTTTTGTCTCTAACGAATTCCTGGGTTTTCAATCACGATCACATATCTGACCGAGCTATTGAGGGCAAGAATCAATAATTCAGTATGCGTAAGATATTGAAACATTTCACCCTCGTTTCATTTCTACGAATAGGAGGTAATGAGATTATATGCACAATGCACCGATGGCTCATTTCGTCCTCTTTCCTAACTTTCGTTCTTTTGAAAGGACAGCAACTAGTCAATACAACAAGTACAACATGTTTTATGCAATGTAAGGGCACTGAAACTGTTACAGCATTCTGACCATAAGTAGACGTCAGCTATTCTTATCCTTAAACCAGTGGCGCATGTGGCCGATTGTGACCTATAGCAACCTTCACCTTTGAGCTGAAAAACAGATTTTTTTGATTGAGGGGCTTTGCTCAACTGAACTTTCGGCCAACTTGAACTACAATTTCGGCCAAGTCACATGTGATTTTTAATAAAACTAATCGTTTCCAAAATGCTCTCATCCGGCAGGAGAGTGTAAGACTCATTTACTGGTCTAGTCTCTTTCTACAGGTCAAAATGTGAAGCTATTGCGTGGGTATTTTGCTGGTTTTACGGAGCCAGTAGAGGGACACTACCCCTAATAGGAAATCTGTAACAACCTCCCTCGCAATAAAAAAGCTCATTACGTCAATAATTCTTTTATATTCCGTAGAAGAGCACATATTTGAAGGATAACCACGTAGGCCAGCCACCGCCACCGTAGGACTTCCTTAATTTCCGTAAATCCCCATCCTCCCTCGCCATGACGCAAATGCAAACGAATCACTTTCACATAAACAGCGAAGTCCTTTCGAAATTTGTAAATTCCCGCTATGGGATTAGCGGAAGCCTTTCAATATGAGGATTTTGCATAGAGCACACAGGCGAGGATTTCAAATAAGATTAGCCAACCTACTGTTGTTGACATGATGCAAGATAATGGGTATATCTCTGAGTCAGAGCATAACTCAATACTCGTTGCTTTCCGGTTCAAGGTAAGACTTTCGATGAGGGTTGAAAGGAAGCACAGTACAATAAAACCTACCAAATATAATATTGTTTACTTAGAGTTTCAGTGTGTCTAGTATTCTAAGATATAATCACCTATGACCGCAAGAAACGAAAGTCGAGACTTTCCTTTTTTTCCGTTTCATCCGATATTTAATTCTCTCAAGCAGTAAAAGAATCCAATCCTCATAGTCACGTACAAAACAGTACAAAAAGAGTAATTGAGGGCACCGCTATTAATAGTGCTCATTTCCTTTTTTTCCTGAGAGTGCCTCAGAAACGTAGTCAGAATAAAATAAAGCGGGCATTTGAATTGGCATTTGAGAAGTTCCAAAAATATTCAAAGCGAACCAGTGATATTCATTAGCACGGGACGAAAATTGGGTTACCCTCAAAAAGCAAACATCACTAGCTGGAAATATCAAAATATTCGTAAAGGGTATGTCTAATCAAATTCACTCTACATTGCATTATCACCATATCCTGGTGTGATTCACCGTTTGCGCACTAAAGTCGACCAAAACACTACTATTTGTAGTGCAATGTCAAAATAGCCATGTGCTCAAGATGTCAAAGGACGACGTCGGTCATGCGTCGACATCCTTTAATAACGAAGACACATGAAAGGTAACAGACATGTCTTTACATCATCAACGTGCCGACGTGCACGTAAACGCCGAAAAAACACTGTTTTTATAGTTCATAGGAACACAATTGTTATAGTAAGAATAGAGGATTTCAATATCCGGACTTCAAGGATGTTCTGCTGAAATTCTTGTGTTTCTCGGTCATGCAGTAGATGGTTTCGGGCCTGTGTCGAAATATGATTAACACCTACACTTTATAGCGTACTCTTGGCGTCTCTAACCACAGATTTACATAATTATTGTGTACGTAATCAAGTACAAAATATGGTCGTTGGTTTCGCAAACTTTTGGATAGTGTGACCTTTGTGATGATTTGGTATCTGTGATCACACAACCATAGTACTATTACCCTCTATGTTAAGGAAATCTATCTACAGTACTCCTTCACATTTCAAAGTAGCCAAAGCTCAGATATGAACATTTCAATCTACCCTACATCATCTCAAAATTGGTCAAGAGATTGGAGTTCCCAACAATCATCTCACTATGTTCTGTAATTTCGAAATTTCCTGCAATTTAGAACACGAATGTCTTCCCCTCCTTTTCTCATTTGATCTATGCCCCACAAGTAGTCGATCACTACGCGCAGCACTTGCAAATCCTCGAAGACCTATAGCCTGTTCAGCTTGGCTTCCTCCTCATTCTTGACTTTCGAATCTTCGCCTAATTTCACTACAGCATTTCAGCAGCAAATGCAACCCAAAGGCTCCCAGCAGTCGATCTACAGCGTCGAGTCCTGCTCCATCGTCTTCTCCGACTCCGCTCGCTCCAGCTTCAGCCCCACTCGACAACCCGACATCAACGGCGTGGTATGTATCATTTCAAACTGTTAAATAATCACATTTTTATTTAGAATGTTCATCGCGAACACGCTCCTTCCGACGAGAGCAAAGAACACATCCACTAATCCGACTTAATACAAAAATAAACGTTGGCACAAAAACTGTCATCTTCTCTTATAACAGTCTCACGTCTTGATCATAGAAGAGACTTCTGATCGGGTGTCGTCTCCAAGCAGGGTTCGTCAGGCTGACCTCGGCGACTAAATCGTTCAATTTTTATGCTTACAACATTGAATAGATGAGTGCTTACTTGATCTGTGTGGGCGAGGCTCGTTGAGCACTACCTTCTTCAGAAAGTCCATCATCTTCATGAACGTATAGTCGGGTCGGAAGACGGCCAGATGGGTTGAGAGTCTCGAAGGGACCGGTCGCGCTTCGCTCACCTTGATCGGCGCCCTTTTCAGGATATACATCCAAGGTCGGCTTGTGTGGGAGTGAACGGCGACGACGATGAGGACAAGAAGGAGGATCACGCGGGTGTGCATTGCTGAAATGGACGAAACATCTACATGAAGTGTTTTGAAAGGAGAAGTATCACGCGCAGAAATACGAGTGGCAATAAACAAACATTTGAGGGAGGACTCGAGCCATTACAAGGGCACGCTACAAACCACGCGTAGTAATGAAGGAGTAGCTGAAACAATTACGCGGTTACCTAGTAGTGTTTCTACAACTGGAAAACACCACTATGCAAAGCTCTACTCATACTGCACAGCCGCACGCCCTTAGACTGCCCACCCCCTCGAGCCCGCCCTAGGGTCATGGCTATTAGCATCCTTCTAATTACCGCACTTTCGCAGCGACACGTTTTGCGCCGATGTCCCAGGAATAATGAGAGGTTGCCGGAGTCGAGTACAACAATGCACGCCGAGATTAGACGCCCATATCGTCAAAGGTTATGAAAGGGGCCAGCGTAAGCTCCAGCCTCCAACGGAGCGTCGACCAATGGGCGGCGTTGAGGGAGGTGCAACGGCGACTTGAGTGACAAGAAGGCGGTGGCGGAATTCGAATTGAACGTGTATCACAGGAGACAACACGCGATTACACGTGTAATCAGTAGCCGACAGACAACATAATTCGTTTAGTTATTTATGAGAAAACAAATGAGAAAACGTCTACGAAGACAATGGTATAAAAATAGATCGTGTGATATTTGTGGAACAAGGAATTGAGGATCTTAGAGAGGACAGAATAAGAGATTGTGGTTGATTGCGAATTGGATCTATGCCCGAATCAAGGCTATCTTGTAGAGTTGGCAATCTGTTCATGATAAGATATAATTAGCATACGCTTATAATAAGCGGTTTTGCTAGAAGCAGCAAAGCACACAAATAATGCGTCAGCTTGCTTCGAGTTTTGATAACCTCTTCTCCGAAGGGGCCGAAATTAAACAAATCGATGAATTCCTGATTTGGGGGTGACCAAGATTGAGCAATTCTTAGCAATGAGTCGAAGCCCGCCCAAGGCGAAATCAGCAGAATAGGAAAATTGTTGCGTTGGAGAAGATGACGTCGATTGGTCATTGTTTCATTTCTGTGGGAATTCAGGTGGGTGCCACAAAAGCCATGTAATTTAGCGTTGCACAAGACAAAAAAGGGACGTAGCTGACGTCAGATCAGGGTAGTCAAAAGGGTAAGCTATTTTCAGAATGTATTTTCGAAGGGAACCGTTTTGGGTGATCTCAAAAAGGACGTAAGTTCTGGTTAGCGAGATAGCGGGGATATCATATCACATTTTTCAAAAATATTGTTATGTCCAATCCGTTCAGTTATGTTCCATAAGAAGAAGGCTATTTTTGTGTTTCTATATGATCTTGTATTTACTATAGTTTATGCCCAAAAAATAGTAAGCTCTCCGCGAGTGTTTACTTTATTCGATCGTACTCATATCATGTGCCCGCGTTCCAGCAAAACAACACGTTCACCGATGGTCTAACTACAAGTGTGGGAAGTGGACTACAATTGACAGCTTTTTCCATCTTATCAAAACATGTAATCGAGGGAGGTGATTAGAGACGATCACACTGAAAGCCATGTATTACAAACTTAAAGAAAAGGGTATAAGGACATCAAACTTTCGCACACTCAAGTACACACTACGAAAAATAACCATCATATACATTTTTCGCGAACGTAACCGTGCTTGGAAATGGTGGATTTTGCCGAACGCCAGAGTGCAAGAACAAAACAAAGTGCATCGATATCTAAGCTGAATGATCGAGGTTAACCGCCTGCGTACAGGACACATATGAAAGGGAAATGCCCGGCGTCTCAAAATTTTCTACTTAATGATGTACTGCGGAGAAGTCTACAATGTACCATAGCATATCTTTCTGCCAACCTTATGTTCTACATTTACAAAGAGAAACAGACATCCCCTCTACACTGAGATCCGATGGATCTATTGAACTTTGTGTGTGAGTTTCCTCAGCAGTTTGTCAGCAGCTTTCAGAGCGCCGACAAAATAGAGAACCGAACCGGTAGGGAACCGACATAGAGCGATTTCAAATGAAACACGCTTTCAATGAGCATAACAAAGACAGTTAATATGCCACCGTTTCAGTAGGACTCTGTCCCTGCATGTGTTTTTCATGGTGTTTGGGTCACTTTTAACCTACTTTCGGAACCCATTCTTGTCGTCTGTGGGGCTATGGTACCGCCACCTCAAAATACTTTAGGACTTCGGTGTGTTTGCCGCTGATAAGTAGTGTTTTGTGTTTGTACTTAGCGCCAAAAACGGTGCAAATGCTGCCGCGTTTACAGACTGAAAAGACATATTGAATCAACTAACCAGGTAGATCGTCTTTACCGAAGACTAAGCATGAACAGCAGTATTATTTAATGGTTAAATTTCTGAAATTTTTGATATGTTTACTATACCTACTCACATTCGGTGCTGTGTATTTAAAATCAGGCTCTCAATTCTGCCCAAAAGCCCTCTAATGGCATCATATATTGTGGAACGAAAAGTCCCAACCTAAATCAGAGAACACGGCTATTTCATTTCCGGGCTTTGAAACTATTCCCAAGGGGTCAAATTAGCACTTTATCCATCATTTGCAACGAACGTTTTAAAACAAAGATCTAAAACGTGTTGAAAGTGTGAAACGACTAAATCCATAATTTGTGCAAAAAAAACGGTGCGGGATTATCTATTTTTAACTTCGACGTCACACTTACTACCCCCAGAAAAGTGGAGTTTTTCATAACTCACGGATACTAGCCTACCGAACTCGTCCAGAGATCAGTTCAGTGAACATTGATTTGTGTCAACTTTGATCGACGCTTTTAAAAAGTGCAACCGCAGATATGTGCGATCTGTAACGTTTCCGCATCTGCCATAACTGTTCTACCGCTAAAGTGCACCTCAAAAAGCCATTGTCATCAGTTCAAACAAACGCGGAACATTCCATTTTCGTTCATTGCTCGCGAACAATGAAACGTGTGTAAGGGTGTTTTTGAACAATGCAATGAGTCCGCCGAGGCAGTAAAATAAGATATCTGGGAAGGTGTTTATTAATCTTTCTTTGCCTAAGGCACGCAATCAAAAGGCCACGGCGTTTCCCATAGAACCCGACTGATATTTTGCTCACGCAACAACGAGATTACACACAACGAGTGGGGGTATAAAAGAGAGAAATGGAGAAGGAGTAGATGAGACCCGTTAAAACAGATAATGTTGACATGACCATTATAGTTCACTTAATGGCTTTTGAGGTCCTGCTTTCGGATGAGCTCCGCGTAGAGACCGTCCATTTGCATGAGTTCGACGTGCGTTCCCGCCTCGACCACCCGGCCCGCTTTGATGAAGTAGATTTTGTCGGCGTGCTGAATGGACGACAGTCTGTGCGCGATGGTAATGCACGTTCGGCCGGCGCTGGCGACGTCAAGTGCGTCTTGGACCGCCTGAAATGTTCGGTTTACATGGACATATGGCCTATGATGTCGAGACAGAAATTCGACGCCAGTGCATAACGCTAGATGGACGTGTATGTAAAAATAAAAATACATCTGATGTCAGCGGAAACGAAAACATCATGACTCAATGTACGCGATCTTCTCATATTCGAGAACAGCGTGCGGGGTAACCTCCGTACTTTGCTGATCCAATTACGGCAAAGTCGGGGGAGATGAGCTGCGGTTAAAGCTCACTGGATGAATAGGAGAATAACGCGTGTTTACTTTTTCTTTTGTCGGTCGAAAAAATGAAAGTTCATGTGAAAATGACCAATGTTAAAGGTTATATAGGCTACTCATATAGGCAGCACTTACCCTCTCACTCTCGGCGTCCAGAGCACTTGTCGCCTCATCGAGCAGCAGAATCTTCGGGTCCCTCACCAGAGCTCTGGCTATAGCGATTCGCTGCTTCTGACCGCCAGACAATTGAGCGCCTTTCTCGCCCACTTCCGAATCATAAGCCAGCGGCATGGCTTCGATAAACTTCGCAGCGTTCGCCATCTTACAAGCTTTCTTGACATCGTCGATTGTGGCATCTGGTACGCCAAGGCGAACGTTGTCGTAAATAGAGCCAGAGAATAGAACGGGTTCTTGTCCGACGAGGGCCATCTGACTGCGAAGATTGTCGAGCGACATGGTTCTCACATTCGTTCCATCGACGTTCTGAAGTTAAGGGCTACTCTATCCAGACAAAACACAGTTCCATACCACAGTACCACCCTGGTAGTCATAGAACCTTTGGAGAAGGTTGATGGTTGTGCTCTTTCCTCCTCCAGAAGGTCCAACCAACGCGATCGTCTCACCGCGGTTTGCCTTCAGATTCAGTCCGTTCGTAACTTTGACATGCGGCCTAGAGGGGTAGGAGAATTGGACGTTATGAAGCGAGACATTGCCGGCGATTTGCTATAAATCGTTGTGAATACCGAAAATGGGCAGGAGTGCCTACGATTTTCTCTCCGACACTAGTGTCACCGGTCACCGATTTCGCCTCAATCAGTTCAAGTAGACTTTCGGCGGCAACTCCCGCTTGCATGAAGTCTCCAAGAGATGAGGACATGAAGACAACACACCAACATGCGCACTCAACTAAGGTCGCAACACTGCAAAAAAGCTATGTAAATAAGTGTTCTCAGGATACACACTTTACATATAGACGCTCTCCGGTGTTGAATTGCCATTGTAGATCATAACGATGCCGATTCCAAAACAGACTACGTCTGCGAAGTACATGAACGATTGGGCGCAGGCGAACATTAGTCCATCGAAGTAAGAAACCTAAAAGTTACAGACTGTTATACATTCCATGCTATACATGCTGTTTCCGAAGATGGCCCATTTTCCCAGAATCTGTCCGTTGTTGCTCTCTAGAGAACGATAGCGCATGTTCAGGTTTGCAATGGGTCTGATACTGGCGTGCCGTTCGGTCACTTTTAGTTCACAATCAGTTTATTGTTTTGAGTGCAACTCTCGTTCAAAAACGGCTCAAATAGTCGACTCGCGTGTGTTATTCACTATGTCACACAATGTTCAAAGCCCGCTTAATATTACCGTAATCATGTTGAGAAAAACACATTACTCATGGGGCAGGCGATCAACATACATTTCAAATGTTAGCATAAAATAATATCGAGCAGCAGATGTTCCCCGGTAATTTTTACCGATTGCCTTTCTAAATGTTCGCTTGCATCCATGAACTATCAGTTGCATGTGGTATTTGAGGAAGCTAGCTGCTTTTAGCTAGTTGATCTCCAAAAACCTCGTTATGATGTCCTCCAGAAGAGCATAGTCTATTGCCAAACCTATTCACGTTCAATGAAACTTAGCGATCGTTCATGTCAGTTAATATAGACGGGTGATGCTATGTCATATTGATGACCGTCTTTTTCGTAGAACACATGATAAACCCATGCCTTTAGCTGCAGCAAAGCTTCCTGTTTACAGTGACGTTGCTTGAAAAAAGACGTTTTGTTTGTGCGCATGAAGCCCCAACGCATAAGGCTCAAAGAACTTTCGATTCCTCCGACGCACGCTTAATCCCCATATGATGCGTTTCCGACAAACCAACCTTCGAATGAATCGCCAACTGGTCGTCGATATGACGCGCATAACGTTCGAAAAATGTCGTCTCACGCGTCAACAGCTGAATTGTCCGCACTTGCTCGACGATCTCGATGGCCGACTGGAAGATATAGTTGATGAACAAAAGGACTTGGGGATGATGGACATACTTTCGACAAGTCATCATTATCGAACTTGCTGTACTGGCTCATCTTGTGACTGAAGAAGAAGATCATGAGGCAAAGTATGATCAGGAGGGCCACGCCGGCTAAGCCAAGAGCCCAGTTCATGATCAGAGCGGCTATGATTGTGACTATGATTGCGATAGCGTTATTCGCAATGTGAACCATTCGGTTGTCCAGGGCCTGAAACGATAAATGCATTGATATCTTGTTTCGTTATTACTTTTTTATAGAGCAAATATGTTCGTCTTCTCTGAAATTTGAAGAGTCCGTAACGCTGCCTTACATTCAGTGAATTTTTCATGGAAGCCAAAAAAGAAAACGCCAAATAATCCGCTACAGTAATCCGAACAACGAATTCATCATAGTGCCCTGTGCTCAGATATAACTCCATTCTTAGAATTTAACCTCCGCGTTGTTCTCTAACAGAACAACAGATTTAAGATTTTAAGAATTTTTTAACAGATTTCCGCAAAGAAAGGGCATCAGTGGGCATCATCAACTTCTGTGGTTTGTTACTTGGCCTACTCAAACACTATAGATCTACGTAGCGACTCATAAAAAGACGTGCCTTGAAAAGTTATAATTTACACAATTTGGAACAGCCACTTACACCTTTGAGCATCGGCGCGCTGGACGAGATCGTTGTGATCACGTTCGGAGCACTCATCTTTGGTCTATCGAAGAACGAAGCATCCTGATAGAGAATGTTCGTGAACGCCCTTATTCTGAACGAGTCCACCACGTTTTCGGCGGTGTACCCAAACATTGTCGCCTAAACAATGAGCTACGATCACTTCTTGGAATGATAACCTACACCTCCCAAAAGACCCAATGACGTGACCACTCCAAGGCTGCAACTGAAGATCACGAATCTGATGAGACTTGCCATGTAATCGGGATCGTCCCTGTTCTTCACTGTATTGAAAGCGTCACCGAGAAGAAACGAGTAGAGTGGCAGTTCGAGGCCACGAATGCCAGTGAGAATAAAGGCGATAATGAGTTGGGGATACGTTCCTCGGCAATTTGCGTAAAGTCGAAATATTCCGTGACGTTTCTTGGACGCAACGATTTCTTCAGCTTCGTCGATCTTAGTGATTGTGGCAGCTCGGTTGCCGCGTTGGCGTATGCTCGCTCGATCAGCTGTTAGTACTGAGCGGTTGCTTGAGCGAATGCTGAACACATCAAATGCATCGAAAGTCCCCAGCAAGAAAGGCATTCTCGAACCCCACCACCAGATCTGTCGCCAAACCGTTCATAACCGACGGTCGCCAAGATCGTCCTTGGTGGTTATGAACGGCGTTGATGACCGTCGGTGATCGGCTATCGGCCCTTAACTTACATGCTCCTTTGGAACTCATCAATCTCGTCTGCGTTCTTCACGAACTTCTCCTCATCTTTTGAAGGTTCCGTCTCTTCAACTTCCTTGAACTGCTGTGCTTTCACGAGCTTAGCAAAAACGCCGTCCTCCAACGCCATCAATTCCGAATGAGAACCTACAGAACACCGTCGCACATGTTCAGCTTGGTAAAACTACCTGATTCAATGACAACACCACTGTCTATCACACAGATTTTGTTGACATCTCTTAAAGTGGACAGGCGATGAGCGATGACGATAGTCGTCCGGCCTTCAGAGGCTTTCTTCAGTGCGTTCTGAACAATCGTTTCGCTTTCGGCATCCAATGCACTGGTTGCTTCATCTAGGAGCAGGATCTTCGGATTTCGAGAGATCGCACGCGCAATTGCAATCCTCTGCTTTTGACCTCCGGAAAGTTGGACCCCACCGGCTCCAATTATGGTGTCGTATTTCTAAATGGTCCGGCTAATCGTGAGCGACGATATAGATCAGATTTTGTAAAGAAGTTTTTGCAAAAATCTTACATCGCTTAAAGCCATGATGAAGTCATGAGCATTGGCCATCTTGCACACTTCCACCATCTTCTCATCGGAAATGTCGGGATTTCCCAATCTGATGTTCTCAGCAATGGATCCATTGAAAAGTGTGGGTTCTTGCTCGACGATTCCCACAATGTTTCTGAGGTTGCAGATATTAATATCTCTGACATCTATTCCGTCGATGAGCACTTGTCCAGAACTGCATTCATACAGACGAGTTAGTAGACCGATCTGAAACAAACCATTGATTATCTGTTTGGGTATTCAACACCTACCGATGTGCTCTTACCGGAACCACTGTGACCAACTAAGGCTACCGTGTCTCCAGAGTTAGCCGTCCACGAAAGACCGTGCAGAACTTTGTGGTCCTTCCTTGTCGGATAGGAAAAGTGCACGTCCTTCAGTTCGACCAGTCCCTTTGGGTTATCTATCACTTTTCCTTGCGCATTGCTGGAGTCGATTTGTGGCACCTTAACAAGACACCAGCATGGAATGACGACAACAGTTGACATACTCGGTCGATGGTTTTGTAAATAATCGCTGCGGCGACGCGGGCTTTGAGTACAGTAACCAGGTGGGGACTTACAACACCGAGGAAGTACGATCCAAACAGGATTGCTACGGCGACGATGAACATGTTTCCCGGTTCGTCTGTCAGCCCGTCGTGATAGACCTTGCCGCCATAGCTGGAATATAATTTATCAGCACTGGCTATGTGTACATCTATTATCAAATGACGCTCTTTTACGCCTGGAGAACTCTTTCTCGAAAAAGTAAACTTACTAGAATCCACCTCCAAAACTGAAGTACAAAATGATGAAGAAGATGCCATCAAACAGTCCATTCCAGAAATATGTCATGATCGCATGGAACCGTCCCTTCTTCAATACATCCTTGAATCGTTCAATCATCGTCGGCTGACCATTGCACGACGAAACGGTCTTCACGTTCAGGATGCACTCTTCCATAATTCCACCGGCCTTTCCGACAAGATACATCTGTTTGATCGCCGATGAATTGATTAGCTGAAGGAATCCAATTGAAAAAACTATGTTAGCTAGATATCCCTGGTACCCTGGCCATGAAAGACATCAAAATAGCGCTGGCCGGTCCAACGCCGACCATCATAAAACTCATTTTCCAGTCGTAAATGAACGCAATGACTACGGTGGTTATGTACATGGTGAGACTTCTGCTGAGGAGGCCGATTTTGTCGCCGATACCGTCACGAACTCGGTCAATATTTCTGAAAGGTATACCCTTAGAAATGTCTTAGGCTTAGCCAGTTCCTTACTCATTCAGTTGAGTGATGAGCGTTCCGGCTTTTTGTGTGTCCATCCATCCGGCGTTCTGTTTCAATATAGATTCTATATATCGTTTTCGCATATTGCACACAATATGTAAACAAGCAAATTTCAAGCAGAAATACTAAAAATGCGTTTATCACTAAACGATGACTTATGATCTTACTTGTAGAAAAGTGAATATGAGAAGGAAGACGCCTAAGCCACCAAACAAGGCAACATTAGTGTATCCGTCGTTCCATAGCTTCTCTGAGTGATACGTCTAGAGAGTAAATAATGGTAATATGGTAGGTAAACGGGGTCTCAAGGTCTTACATTGCCACTCAGCACTAAAACGTTGATCATTCGACCGTTGATGAGAACGAACATGGGCTGTGCGATGCCGCAGATGATCGAGAGGAATATTCCAATAGCAACATATATTTTGTCGAGAGTGGAACCGAACCGAAACTGAAATGAATAAGTTATATTTATATCAGACTGTGTTCAACTGAAAAATCGAACATATCGCCGTAAGAAACAGCACTGATGCATCGGTGATGACTGTTCTCATTCACAATTCAAAACTCAAAAGAAAAGGAAATTGTATACATATTTCGTGTTATTTGTGATAGGGACTAGAACACTTGCGCCCGTGAATGCGGTTCTGAGACGAGGCAGAAGTGATTGTATGGAAATTTGACCGGCAGGCTGTTGATCGTCATTGCTGTTAACCTGCCTTTCGTCTATTGCAGGATAAAGCAAAAACGACAACTTTGGGACTGTCTTGGACGACCATTGCTTAAATTGGATCTGGTAATAAGCCGGTCTCAATTTACTCGCTTTTGTGCCGTTATCTACGCAAAACTGAACGCGGACTGGCTGCTAAATAGGACAGAGATATTTGACAGCGCTTTATCTACTTCACAGTAAAAAAAGCTTTGTACAAAGCTGTTGGACTCTCACTCGTGTCACGGTGGCGAGCGGTCGGTCCCTCCGGTCGCTCTCTGAGCGTCGGGTTGGTCAGACAGCAAACCCTGTGGCAGTTGTGACTGTTCCGGCTTCCAGAGGGAATTCGGACACCCGGAAGCCGTAGTCCCACCACCGCTGACAACAAGATGCCCGACGCCAGGAATCCGACGCCCGACGCTGCGTGAGATGTCATCCCGAAGGACGCCGACGCTCTGAGGACCAGCGAAGACGCAACTCCCGGACCACGGACCATCAGATACAAGCTCAGAAGCGTCCGCTGTGCCGCAAACGATATTCCGCTGCCGTAGCTGAAGATTTGCCGATTCCCAGATGCCCCGTGAAGTGCGCCGTCTACGACCGGTTCGACATCTACGCCGCACCAGGGATGAAGTCGTCTGTCAGACATCCTCTGTTTGTCTATTTTCGGTGTCGCGCAAGGCATAATGCCTTTGATTCGCGAAATAAAGTTGTGAAGTTGTGAAGTTGTGAACAAAGCTGTTGCGTTTGAGCACAGAAATACGAATACGCGTTGCTCTCTGTTTTGAAATAATCCGCTTGTTTGGGAGAAATGGCATTGTGTGGCCGGCACAAAACGCGCTGTCTGTTGTGTCGAGCGATAGCTGATAAGCCCTGCAGGCGATACCCAGACAGTGGAATATAAACACAAAGCGTGCACAGATGGTTTTCTGATGTCGAGCAGATTTTATCCTCTTCGAAGGGATCACAACGAACCTGGATTGTTTGCTTTGAACATATTGATGACAGTATCGTATCTACGTTGTGTGTGCAATAAACACAAAATTCCATGTTTTTGATGGTTAAATTAATGGTCGAAGGATTTCACTGCCCGCTGGGTCTTGTGATTTTATGGCATTTTCAAAAGAAAAAGCTGATGTTGTCGATAACAGACATCACTGATCGAACTATGAGGGCCAGAAACGAACAATCCAAAAAAGGTGTACCGTTATCAATTTCATATATATTTTTAGAACAAATCTGTGTGCTATAGAACATTCTTTCTAAGACAAGAACTGAAAGATAAATGTCCATGCATTGTACAACTTACAAGCTCGGTAAAGCTGACAGGTCTTGCATCGAGCTTCTCATTTGCCAAATCACTTCTGAAACGATTTGACTAACTTCCTAGTAAGACAAAGCATTCACTTACCGACAAAGCAATAAATTAAACCACTTATCAATACCGGTCTGCTCAAAAACTTGCTCATCGCCATCCTCAAACTTCGGATCCTTCGCTTTTCCGTTTTCCTCCTCCATGGTGACCGTCATTTTGCGGCTGGACGCGTTGTCTCTAAAAGAACAGATGTCGACCGTCCCTAGAGTACGACACGATCGTTCATATACATAATACTTGCCGACGCGTGCGCCGCTTAAAAGTCAATCTGGTGTAAACAGAACAGGAGGATTGTCTAACAAAAGTAGAACCAGCTTGTTAATCCTATTAATTTGCGATAGGGGTGCGACCTTCCGATTGCAGTGATATCATACTGTGTTAGCTATCCTGAACTAGCGATCTTTCGGCCGCTCTTTGCCTCTTCCTCAACCGCTTTGTGTTGACTTTGGAAGGCGATCAGGGCGACCCTCGAGATCGGTGAGGGCGGCGGCGATAATCAGTTTGTTGTATGTTCGCAGTGCACTTTGAGGGTTGCCCCACGGGACAGGAAGTGATCATGGAATCATAAATTAAACTACAGACAATGCACCAGTCCACAATCCTTCTTATATATTATTCACTATATCAATATCACAATAATAAGTGCTTGGCATTCTAACAACATCAGAAATAAGGCTCAGTTTTTCTGTGCATAGAGCAATTTGAAGCCCAGGTTTACTGATTGAATAATTGAATACGTTCCGTGGTATAAAGATTTAAATCTAATCCACGTTCAAAAAAACGAATACATCAGGCAGTCATTTTTCGATCGGTCAAGTTTTTGTGTGTAGGAACGGATCAATTATTCAGAAGTCTATCGAAATGTGGTTATTCTGCGCTTTTCCACTTATACAGGAAGCCGCTTGAAATTCATGTGAGACTAAGCGTATCTTATCTGGGGTGCAAGAGGCAGGATTTGTGATCCTTTTACAGTATAGAACTGTAAGAGAACTATTTGAGTAGATATCGATAGGAATCACACTCAAAGAATATATAGAACAAATGACAAACGACAGAATTCGGACAACAGCCATGCTAATTGGATCCGTCTTCCTGGTGGCTGATAAGGACTAGAAGTGAAGAACGGGTTAAAGGTTAAAGTGAACAGCTGCAGTGACCTCGAGAGACACCACCATAATCAAGAATTTCTTAAGTGAGCAATTCTTGCGTAATCTAGGGCAAACTTTCAATGCTAATACAGCCATTTCGCGCTCAGATGCAGGAAAGCATGAATGACGAATTGCGGTAGACTCTATCGGATACACCCAATTGTAACTAAAAAACTTGGTATGCCCTCATTTTGTTCATGAATTAAGTCGTCTAGCGAACCGGATTTCTGGAAGCGAAAGTTCAAGGTGGGCTGGATCTGGAACATCATAACGATATATACCAAAGCCATTATATTTGATGTTGTCAAAATAGGGTAATTTAGGAGAAAGGTCTAGATTTCTGTCCAAAAGGGATCATTATTGTGGTGTGAATGCAACGTGACTTTTCAATTAAATTTTTACGGCAAAGAACAATTTAAAGTGCACAGAAAAGGAACGCTTGTGGGAGGATGGACCGGTTCCTGTAAGTTCTTTGCGAGATAAGAAATTTTGCGCAACATTTTCTTGAAACTTGTCAATCCGCAGTGGAACGAACTGTTGAATTTCGAAGGAAAGTAGTACGACAGCCACCAATGATCGACTGTCAAGAGCAACACACAAATACATATGAGCTTATATGGCATATAGATTATTATACACATAATAGTCCGGACTAGATTTTACACCGATCACGAGATGAGGAAGTAATTCTAGAAAACGCGACATACACCTACTGACAAAGATCTCATTAAGATCGCGACGACGGGTTCCCAGTAGAACACGTCAATAAAAAGAAACTTCAGACCTCAAATTGAAACGAGACAACCATCGTAGAAAGGATAGCAATTCTCCACGACACAAATAGCAAGTAACCTTGATGAAACAGTGACTGTTGCACTTTTGATCAAACAAATCGAAGGCGCAAATTTATGTCCAAAGTACAGTATGCAACAAAAACATTTGGCCGCCAAATTGATCGAAACGTAGTTACAAAACTTCCGCGTACTGCGATCATGGCGATGAAGGACGTTTACTCAAATGGCCTTTCGTGCGAAACTCTTGGCGGGGAATGTTTTCTTTAAAAGGGCATCTTATCGAGCGTTGTGTTCTGATCAGCCAGTGTTTTTTAGATTCGCGCAGAACTCTTGAAATTACCTGTTTATGAACAACTATTAG
Source organism: Steinernema hermaphroditum (assembly GCA_030435675.1). Taxonomy (NCBI): domain Eukaryota; kingdom Metazoa; phylum Nematoda; class Chromadorea; order Rhabditida; family Steinernematidae; genus Steinernema; species Steinernema hermaphroditum. The sequence continues at coordinate 3,943,961 of CM059625.1, forward strand.
TGGAAATTGAATTTTGGGGAGCAATAAATGTAACAGTTCTTTCCGGGTATAACGATCTGAGATTATAGCAAGATCTGATTAACCTTTGGTTTACCTTGAAGAAGCGGTCGGTCTTTATAAAAAAAACAGGCCCATGGAAAGCGGAATTACATGCGAGGCCAGCTCCATATTGAAAAGTGGAGTAGCACTATATAATCGACTCCTTCTTGCACACATTATAAATATAGCACAGACGATGAACAGCACTTAAAAAGGAAGCGGCATCATATGGTTCCAAGGAGCGAAAGTGACGAAAAGCCTTTATAACAACCGACACGCGATCGCCTCAAGCGGACATAAACCTCCTTATCAGTCAATGATCGGAAGATCCGAAGACCGTGTTGTCAGGTCGAAAAATCGCCAGTGCGGCCCCACGCCGACATAAGAGCAGACGTTCCCGGAACGGCGATGTCGATTCTTTTGAAATAGAATAACTTTCAACAATATTTGCATGCAAGACATTGTAGTTTTCTTGACTCATAGGATCGCTTTTGTTTTGAAACCTTTTGAGCGTGAATCTTTCATTCACGTCCCATGCTGCTCCATCGGGTGAGTCACTGTCATTGTCGTCCTTTGGTTTCCCCGCATAACCCTAACTTTTGACCTTTGTTTGTGTGTGGAAGTGGTCGTACAGGGTGATCTGTACCCAGAGTTCCGAATTGTACATGACTGAGTGATGTGTGTACGCACCTTCGACAAGTGCGACAGAATCTTAGGACATCCTAGTGACCTCATATGCTTCTGTGTTTTGCCGGACGAACATTTTCTGTTTGAGGTCCCCATACTTGCTGGTAGAAGAATGGATGTCTTGCAAAACGGGTACCGAGGAATGTCCGAGCATATTCAAAGAGCTACACTTCATCATGGCCATCCCTTCGTGTGATTAAAGAGATAATATAATACAACAAACAGACAATATTGTTCATATACATGACTTCAATCGAGCAAGACGTCAGCAATTGCTCAAGACGTGCCCTCGACGTGTGCGACAGAATCTAAGTCGCCGCCTTAGTAAACTTCTTTACTTTTGCGCTTTTCCGCACGAACCTTTTCTGTTTGAGGTGCCCATACTCCCTGGTAGAAGAGAAAACTAAAAGAATGGGTGTCTTGCAAAACGGGTACCGAGGAATGTCCGAGCATATTCAAAGAGCTACACTTCAACATGGCCATCCCTTCGTGTGATTAAAGAGATAATATAATACAACAAACAAGCAACATAACATCACTCGAGCAAGACGTCAGCAATTGCACATAACTCGGGACTAACAATACAATGCCTCAGGAAAGTGTCGTTATTCACAAAAATCCGTTTAAGTGCGACAGATGAGCTGACAACGGCTGCTTGGCGACGCTTAACAACGACTCGCAATGTCCTTAAACGTCGGAGATCCTTCCAATACAGTACTATCGGCGAGAGAACCACAAACACTTTTGCAAATAGGCCAGCTGATTCAGTGTGGTGTTTTAGTTCGATCTAAATATCAAACGAACACCCCTGACTGAGAATATCCAGCCTACCGTTTCCGTGAAAATCGTAGTGAATGTGACTATTGCAAACGGTGACCAGCAAATAAGTTGTACGCTTATCAATATGAACATTTTCTGAGCTATTGACCTCTCTCTCTGTTTGGCGATCTAAAGGCCGTAGTAGTATGGTCGCTTCTATCGTCGCTTACATTGACGGCACTTAGTGTCAGCCCCAAAGGCACGCGGACTTCCTTCCCTGCATTCCTCAACTGCCGTGCCATTAACACCAAAGAAAGGACGAAAATCGCAATTGGAATGAAGAACCCGAGTGTGAAGAGGTAGACGAAGAAGAGGCGAGTTTTCGTGTCTTTCGCTGTGAAGTCATAACTGTAAAAGATGACCCAAGGCTATGGTTTGACCTCATACCAGCAAAAGTCAGCATGATCAAAACTGGCATATTCGGCAGGGACGCCAAAGAGTGGAGGAATGGTGACAGCCAGGATGGTAAGGGCACTTCCAACGACGGCGGCAATTCGGTTTGACCTAGAAATAACCGTATCTATGGAATAGTCCAAGCTTCATGCAATCCGTGGTTGGAAAAGAGCTCTCACCAAGTGATACACTTAGCCATGAAAGGCTGCAGAACGATCACGCACCATTCAAGTGCCATAAGAGCCGGCTGATAGACGGACATTAGTGATAGAGTTCCACCGAAGAAGCCGTACACAGTGCAACCTAAAACTTGATTCAGTCGTATTCTCACTGCAGTGATCTGAATGGTTGTTGAGACATTTGAGTCCCGGCACTTGAGTACCCAGACATTTACCGTACCGAACACAGAGCTCCGACGAAACGGTAACGTCAAACATGAATTATGAAGCATTAGATTGGTGAGCAAATAAGAAGAAGTTAACTCAAACTCAAGCGTTTCGTCGGAGTTCTAAGTCCGGGACTCCAAACTCAAATCTCTCAACAACTCTGAATGTAGATGTCATTACCTAGCCCTCGCATTCCAATGCCTCGGCTCACTGTGTAACAGTAATAGACGTTTAAAACAGAGAATACGATACCCAAGAATGTCTGAGTCATCTCGAAAACATGGAGACTTTTCTTCTTGTGCCTAAAGCACAACCACTTTATTCCGTCATGCTCTATCACATACCTTGTATAGGCGTGAAATACAAATCCATTAAGAAGAAGACCCAAAATGACGATCGTATAGAGCAGAAAAAGTCGCAGCATCACTTGGTCATCGACGAGCAAAAACGTGACAGCATCTGTAGTTATAATTAAGACCCCCTGCGACGAACTGGACACAAATCGTCGCCAAAACAGACGTAGACTCTTTCGTTTGACATATAGTAAGTAGGTTTAAGGACTTATCTATGAGTGCATGTGGGATCCGTTATCCGTCTCGTACGTCACCTGAATCGTGCTCAAAAAAATCGCAAAAAGGTCGAGGTATCCTTAAGGGAAATACTCCTACATTGGCACTGTTGCGGGTGATATTCTTTGAATATGAAAAGGCAACAGAACAGTAGATCTGCTGCACTGTGTTCTTACTGTATTTGAGCGGAATTCACTAAAAACATTTGTAAATCGATCAGTCTATGTTGACTCTCTGCGATAGGTTGAACAGGTCCGATTATTTTGAATCTGCCAAGTTGAACTGTACCGATATTCTATCACTTGTATTTCCAAAAGAGAACGTTCATCTTATAGGATAGGTAGCTTGCTGCTGAGACATTGAAGAACCGGTTCATCCGGCTCATGAGTACCTAATAGAATCTGGCCACTACGCAACTTTCGGCCCTCAAATGTCTCAGTGGTGTACCTTCAACTAAAGGGCATAAGTGCGATAAACACGATTGCACGGAAAGGTGTTGCAAATGGGCACAAGATTGGCTTCCATTTCGCTTCATATTTTGGCTATTTAAGCGTGCTTCCTCTCTAATTTTCCGCACCAATAGCATCAGTATATGAGGAAAGAAACACACGTAGCATCAAAATGACGTACATCACAGACACTACTTCTTGAGGAGACAACGTCTCTCAGAGCATATTGAAATTCACCTGTTTACAGGCACTACTCCTTGAGGAAACAGCGTCTGTCGGAGTATAGCATACTACGACAAACATGCCTGAAATTCACTGTTTTTCGAACAAGACTGTTTTCCCATGTTTCAATTCAGCTGCTGTATATCACTTCAAAGTGCCACATTAACAATTTAGATAGAGAGGACGATCGACGACCATCAAGTACGAGCTTTTTCGTGCTGAGCTGTTCGCCATAACAACCTTTGCCATTTACATATAACCCTTACCAGTGTCGGACTTTCATGGCACAGCGCACGGTCACTGTACCTTCAAGCAAGTCGCGCAAATGTACACAAAACCGTCCGGTACGGAACGTCCCATTAGAACCATTACTTCATACTCTATACCTTGTTCGCAGCCATGTGGTCGGCTTGGTCTGTACCTTCTTTGCTTGTGCAAGCCACATCACTTCAATACTGACTGCAACACTTACATTATCGCACAATAGAATTTAAGATTTGTGTTACACACTGTTTCAATAATGCCGACATGCAAATAATTTTCATTAACTGCTGATATCTGAAACGTTCTTTGTCTTCCGAGCTCATTCATTAAGTGATGGTTCCGTTCCTGACAAACAAGCATGGCTAAGACAGCCTCCAATGCATGCCGCCTCAGCTTCAGGATACGTAATGAGCCGCGAACGCATGTAGGTCGTGTGGTCGATATTCATTAATCTGGCCGGGGGCATCGTCTATGAAGCGGCTATTGATAATCGATGGACATGGAGTACGCCAGACACCCAATATTATCTGACATCCTAAAATCCATATATCGACGTGAAGTGGTGACGACAGCGACATTGAGAATCGATAATAAGCCATATGTTACGTTTATTCGATTAGAGAAAATTACGAGAATTGCTGAATTCCTTTACGGAGACTGTCGACGACTCTGCGATTCAAAGCCGTGTTAGCGCTACCCGAATCGTTGTAGATATCATCAAGTTGAGAGATCGCTTGCTCCGCGGAATGAACAAGTTCCTTCTTTCGGTTTCCAGACGTCTTCGGAAGCAGCAAATTGCAACTCTGCAAGAAAAGGAGATTAATGAATGCGAGAAACAAAAAAGAACGACTGTTTAAAGACCTGCCCACATCCTAGATGTTATCTCATCCAGATCCAAAAAGTAAAAGTTATCACCCGCGCTGCATCCATCATCCTGGGAACCTGACCCATGTCGCAGCGATCGACAACGCCTATGGCGTTCCTGTTTCGCACCTACATTTAAGCGGGTGGGCAATGCCTTATCCGCTCATTAACAAAATGATCGGCCGAATTTTAGTTCTTGTTGGCGTTATTGTTCTCTGCTCCGCCCAGCTTGACAAGTTCCGCTGGCCACGCTGGGAAGAGCGAACCATCGACTGTACTTCAAGTGGCCGTCGTGATGCCTGCACCCTTATCGCCCGAAACGCAAAAGTCGAGCGTGACCCTGCAAAATACAAATGCCGCCGCGAGCCTATGCCCAAAAACGACTGGAACACCCTGGCCCGAAATTCAACCACACGCCTAGCTTGCCCTATTGGTTGCGAGCCAGACGCTGATTTGTCAGTAATTCAGAAGAAGCCTGCAAACAACACTCTATGCCAGAAGTATTACACCTACGGAAAATATCGCGACCATAACGAGGGCGAATGGTATCTCTGGCTCACAGAGCCTTGCGTGGCAAATCTCACCACCCATTGCCGCTTCAAGGACATCCCGCTCTATAACAACGGAAATCCAAGCGAAAGTTCCAGCTAGTTTGTGCTCGCCTTAAGCTATATAAACCAACGTCATGTGCAATAAACATAATTTCCTGCGAGCTGCACGTTCTGTGCAAGCTTACCATAACGACTCCAAACAACGAACGGACACAGGTGGGACTAAGCTTGGCAGCTTGTTCGAAATATGAGCGTGCGTGCTCCAAATTATCCGATCCTCCTTGCGTATAGCGAATATCGGCAATCCGGCGGAGATAAAGAGCGTTGAACGGCTGAAAAGTAGTTGTACTAAGGAGATAATAAGTAATATGAACGCTTACATCAGCGAGAATCAATTCTTCAACACAGTGCGCAGCACGTGAGTAATCGCCTTCACGCAAATACAATTGACTCAGCTCCAGCCATGCTTCGCTGTCATTCAGGAAAACTTTCAGATACTCATTCAGCTCGCGGATAGCGTCCAAACGTTCGCCCTTCACTTTGTAAATGGCAATTTTCCTCTTGCGGAAACCCTGGAAAAAAATGAAAATAAGACTGCTTGAGGGAAATAGCACGAACAATACTCGCAGGATCGGCAGCGATAAGTTTTTCGTAAAGTTGAAGCGCTTCCCTGTACCTGCAAATAAAATCTTGAATCCATGTGTTACAACAGTTCAACGTACTTTCCGAGAGATTCGAGCCGCATTGCCTGAAGTTTCATCACTCGATTGGAATTGGGAAACTGCTTGTCCAACGCAACAATGCATTCGGTTGCCACATCCTGTCTGTCACAATCAAGAGCAGCGATGCAAACCTAGAAGTATACATCAGCAGTCCGCAGTTAAGTTCAGCCAAACCTGCTCGTACACGATCCAAAGCTCATCGTTCAAGGAGCTGGGATATCGGCTAAGAACGTGCTCCCACAGCTCGACAACTTCTTCTGACCGGCGCGCATGCTCTTCACGCCATTGCCGGAGCACAGCACGACCTTCTACAATTAGGCAAACAACATTACAGAATACGCAAAATACGAAATCATACCGTCGAATGACACGCTTGTCCAATCTTTGAGCTCCATAGGCCTGAAATAACGCAAATGGAGTTTACTGAAGCAAGCAACGCGACGAATAAATGCACCAAAGCGAACGACCACCCACAACGCTAGCAATTCATGAGAGGAAACATCATTGTCGCGATCAACGACTCTTCATGTGCAAATATGGTCACCTCCGTGTGCGATCGATATGCGGAAACAAATCGAACAGGACAACAGCAAAGCTACACTGCGCATGCATGTTCGATTATGATGAGATGGAGTGTTGAGAGAGCGATCCTAATTTCGCTCTCAACCGAAGTGTGAACTTGCTCTGAACTTGAGAACGATTTACGAACTTTTTAAATCAACTCGGTCCTGACGCAAAAATTCTCCCGTCTATCAGTCTCCCTAAATTCAATCCCAGCTGCTGTGACTCACTCATTGGCGCGTCAGTCGTGTCAAAAAGCGCCATCTTTCTGCGCATTATTCCGTAAGACACCCAATCTCTAATTTTTTGTTTGATCGGGCTGTTTTTAGATCACGCTAGGACCGCCTATGACTCGGCAGTTCTGCAGCCGTCGTTGCTCATTATTTCCTGCCCCTCAAGGGTAACGACAGCGAAGTGTAAGTACATTTGTTGCAATCTTGTCAAACTCTTTTTTTTTTGCTTCAGAGAATGCGGCAGTGAGCAAGACGAGTCAAACCCCCGAGCGACGAGATACGGACATTGCGAAAGCTAAAGCATACACTGCAGCGCAAAGCTATAGGGTCACCCCGGTGTGTTTCTGGCTCTGTCACTTTCCGCAGCTTCCCGGAGAAACCGGCATGCGCATGTGGTAGACCGTCCACGGAAACGCAGGGAATGCCACTTTCCCAGGAAACATATGCACACATTAGGGGGCTACGGCAGGTAGAACTTTCCAGTGTACCGTTTTACCTGTGCAAAATTATAGGGTCACTTCCGTATTTCGCGTGAATTTCGCTATTTTCCTCGCGTTTTTTTGCCTGTTGTCATTTAATTGACTTCTATTCAGATGTTTATCAACCGTGCCGCGCGGCACGAAGCTCTCGGGAGAGGAAAAGGCGGCAATTTCAGCGCTTTACAAGACCGCCTCCTCGATTCACCGGATCGATTCCGAAGTTCACCGAAACTAGCACGTGGAGTGCCAATTCTTGTTTCTAGTGAACGTGTAGGGCTCTGTAATAGGGAAGTCGCGCTCGCCGGTCGTAGCTGCGCGCGAGAAGCACTTGATAGCGCGCATTGGTTCCATGTCTACGATAGATTATAAGAGGTTCGTGGAGAATTCTGCAGAATTTGCAGTTGAATTGCTGTCGAAGTGCAATGAATCAGGTGTGGAATGCACGCTGGAACAATGGATGATCGAATGCGCCGTGTTTGACCGCCGCCCAGAAGATGAATCGTTTGGACTACGCCAGAAACAATCTGAGTCGAGTCTGGACACAGGTATGCAAATATGAACTGATGAATGATCTTGATTTTTTCATTCTCAGGTATTTGTTTCGGATCCGAACAGATGATACAGCGCTTTCTGGACGGAAGAATACATTTCGGAGTGTTTGGAACGAGAAGAACGTCCATTCTGCGGAGGAAACTTCAGCTGTGGAAGCGTACCGATTTGGATCGCGTTCAGTTCGTTTGGGAAGCTCTGAAGCGCTCCCGTTTCGACGCAAATCGGTTCAAATGATTATCAAAACGTACTGCGTGACCACTGACTTCCGCTTAGCACCCGATTCATTGCACTTTGACAGCAATTCAACTGCAAATTCTGCAGAATTCTCCACGAACCTCTTATAATATATCGTAGACATGTAACCAATGCGCGCTATCAAGTGCTTCTCGCGCGCAGCTACGACCGGCGAGCGCGACTTCCCTATTACAGAGCCCTACACGTTCACTAGAAACAAGAATTGGCACTCCACGTGCTGGTTTCGGTGAACTTCGGAATCGATCCGGTGAATCGAGGAGGCGGTCTTGTAAAGCGCTGAAATTGCCGCCTTTTCCTCTCCCGAGAGCTTCGTGCCGCGCGGCACGGTTGATAAACATCTGAATAGAAGTCAATTAAATGACAACAGGCAAAAAAACGCGAGAAAAATAGCGAAATTCACGCGAAATACGGAAGTGACCCTATAATTTTGCAAAGGTAAAACGGTACACTGGAAAGTTCTACCTGCCGTAGCCCCCTAATGTGTGCATATGTTTCCTGGGAAAGTGGCATTCCCTGCGTTTCCGTGGACGGTCTACCACATGCGCATGCCGGTTTCTCCGGGAAGCTGCGGAAAGTGACAGAGCCAGAAACACACCGGGGTGACCCTATAGCTTTGCGCTGCAGTGTATATATTCAATGATTACAATAAGCTCCCAAATTTCAGATTGGTAGGCCTGATTGATGAGTGGATGAGTGCCGGTCATGATGTTGCGCACCCACTCTGAAACCAACAGAGTCGTGCAAGTCATCCTCGCCTCGTTCATTACACTCAGTATGAAGAAGTGGAAATGAAGAAGGGGCTGAGTGGAGGTGCGTTCGGTGATGTGCGCACTGAATCACTAAAATGCGGGGGATGACGATGTCGCGGTGAAGAAGCTGAAACGCCGTACAGGAGGACGATGTCGCGGACGAAGCTGCAGGCGGGTTTGTCGGTTGACAAGCCGCGTTTGACACGTTCCGTCCTCGATGGTTGTCGAGGGATGTGTTATTTGGTAAGAAGGGAGGTGAGCGTCGATGTGTTCATGATGCTCCAGTGTCCTGTTGTGTGTTTCAGGTTAAGGTCGCGGTGGATAGCCTGAAACACACAACGAGATGCTGGCGCATCATGGATACGTCGGTGAATACCTTTCTTCCCGCCAAATAACACATCCCTCGACAACCGTCGAGGACGTAGCGTGTCAAGTGCGGCTTGTCAACCAACATACCCGCCTGCAGCCTCGTCCGTGACGAGCCCCCCGTGCCAATTCCGGAAGCATCGTCATCAGCTCCTGCTGCGGGGCGACGCCGATCATTCGAACGATGTCCGGATGATCGAACCGACGCACAAGCCCCGCTCCTTTGATGAACAGTGGGCGCTGCTTCTCATGCATGGCGTTTCAGCTTCTTCACCGCGATATCGCCATCCCCCGCGTTTCAGCGATTCAGTGCGCGCATCACCGAACGCACCTTCACTGACTCCCTTCTTCATTTCCACTTCTTCATACTGAGTGTTATGAAGCGAGGACGACTTCCACGACTCTTTTGGTCTCACAAGGGAACCTTCCGAAGTGTCCTGCTCGGATCGAGCTGGAAATTGACACACAGGTAGGCCTTCATTAGTGTATGTCATCCCCAAAAGAGCACCTGCTTATACGCATACCAGGTCATGTAAACACCCTTCGCAAGTTACGGTCAAACAACTATAGCCAACTTCGGCAACATCTGAGAGATGGTGTGTATGGCCGAACCGGGTAGTATCTCGGCTGCCGTTTTTGGGGTGCGGGTTCGACTCCCCCCAGCCCATATTTTTCTTCTCGCTTCTTGAACATATTTAAGTTTGTTTTTGTCTTACTAAAAGGTAGTAATGAAATTTTTTTAAACAAATTTTTTTATAACAACGGTGTTCCTTAACAATTATGTTCAACATCAACAAGATGCTGAACACACAAGAATCCTTCACAACGAGCACAGCGAAGAACGGGCATTTTGGAACACATGCATTGATGCCCTTCGTCGAAATTGAAGCAAAAATTTTCCGGCGTTCCGAAAGAAGGAGGGTGTTCGTCAATAAATCCAGCGTGATGCCATGCATACCGTATCATATTTTGGAATCGGTTAGCACTTATCTGCATTGCCGTAATGTTCAAATTTGTTTAAAAAAAAATTTCATTACTACCTTTTAGTAAGACAAAAGCAAACTTAAATAAATATGTTCAAGAAGCGAGAAGAAAAATATGGGCTGGGAGGGGAATCGAACCCGCACCCCAAAAACGGCAGCCGAGATACTACCCGGTTCGGCCATACACATCATCACTCAGCTGTTGCCGAAGTTGGCTATAGTTGTTTGACCGTAACTTGCGAAGGGTGTTTACATGACCTGGTATGCATATAAGCAGGTGCCCTTTTGGGGATGACATACACTAATGAAGGCCTACCTGTGTGTCAATTTCCAGTTCGATCCGAGCAGGACACTTCGGAAGGTTCCCTTGTCAGAGTGGGTGCGCAACATCATGACCCGCACTCATCCACTCATCAATTAGGCTCGCTAATTTGTAATTTGTGAGTTCAACGTAAGTTCAATGAAAGTGTGCCGCAAGGTCGTTCTCATTGAATCCAAGACCTTGTTGCACACATTCCAATTCGTAACACCATCTACATCATCCATTTCAGGGCGAGTTTCAACACTTACACAACAAACAAAGACGGTGAGTTATGGTTTTCCACGCAGATGTCTAATGCGTTCATTTTAGAATTGCGCTTTGCGCAATTCCTACAGAGATCATCTTTGAAAACAATGAAAACTGATTGTTCTTATTATGCATTTTCTGTTTCTGTTGTGAATACATTATGTCCATTTCGGCTGTGTTGTTCTTCAGTTCTATGAGTTATGTCCATTTCACATCGGAAAGCAAACGGACAAATGAACATCTCCGCTTTTTCTCGTTACGTGCCATCCCCTATTTTCCAACGGCAGTGCCATAGTATGCTTCATGTGATTCTTCTTCTGGTCGTTGTCGTGCTCCTTTGGTTTGCATTGGGCGTTCTTCGCTAGGTCGCCTAGAACGTTCTCCAGATCGTACCATGGTTCTCTCACCAACCACACCGACCATGCGAATAAGAAAAACAAGCTCGCAACGAAAGTAACGAATACCATTCTCGCACTCAGCAGCTTTGTACATCCCGATGTGATCCGCTGCACGAGTCATCTAAACAACTGAATCCCAATAAAGTACACAGAACACAAATATGAATCACTAAACCAGGCACTAGTGTTATTAGTCTTTAATAGATAAGTCATAAATACACCGAACTGTCATCACAGATCAAATGTGTGAGAAAACCACACAAGTAAATAAACGACCTGATACAGGCCACAAGCCTATTGAAGAAAGTCCGCCTAGTCCATGGACGAGTAACGCCACTCGTGCTGCGGCACAGATGTTTCCTTGATAGTCTGCGGAGAAGCCCACTTCAGCGTGTAATGCGGTCCGCCAGCCTTGTCATTCGTTCCTGTAAAGGTCGACATAAACAACGACTTTCACCCAACCGATTTCGTACCTGACATGCGAGCACCGCCGAAAGGCTGCTGTCCAACAATAGATCCTGTTGATTTGTCGTTCAAATACAAGTTTCCGACCGCGTCACGTAGAATGTCCTTAGCCTTGTACAAAAACTCCTTATCCTGTGAATAAACCGCGCCCGTAAGTCCGAATGGGGTCGAGTTTTTTAGTGAGTTGATCATCTTGTCAGTATCACTGTCGGGATAGCAATAGACGGTTACAACGGGCCCAAAGATCTCTTCCTTGAGCAATTTCGAATCAGGCTTGGTCACTTTGATAAGAGTCGGTTCAACAAAGTAGCCCTTCGAATCGTCACATGTTCCACCGAAAACAATTTCCGCTCCGTCGGCTCCAGATTTGGCGTAATCAATGTAACTCTTAATGCGTGCAAACGCCTTGTCATCGATAACGGCGGACATAAACACTGAGCCGTCGCGAGCCTAAAATGACAATGTCAATCTTTTTAAAAGCAACACAGTGACATACGTCACCCATCTTCAACTGTTTGTGCAGGTTTCCAATCTTGTTCTTCAGATCAGACCAGACACTGTCTGCAACAAACATGCGCGAGCAGGCACTGCATTTCTGTCCTTGATACTCGAACGACGACCGAACGGTTCCAGCAGCGACGGTGTCGAGATCAGCTGATTTATGAACAAAGTGGAAGTTCTTTCCACCGCACTCTAAAATACATTAACACGATCAGTTGTATGACCAGTTCCATTCCTTTACCTCCGACAAGTTTAGGAAAGCTGACATAGTTATCAATGTTCTCCGCAACTTTCTTCCACAAGAACTTGAAGGTGGGCACGGAACCCGTAAAGTTGATTGCGGCAAGATGCTTGGAGCTAGTAATAGCATTGCCAAACACAGGTCCATCTGATGGGAGGTATGAGATCACTCCGGCAGGCATGCCAGCTTCTTCCAGGATTTGATAGATGATGTAGTTACTGAGTACCGCCGTGTCAGATGGCTTCCACAGCACCACATTACCCTGAAATTGATTGATATAAGCAACACGCTAGTTTTTAATTTCACGTCACCATAAGAGCCGGCGCTGATGCAAGGTTTCCGCCAATAGCCGTGAAATTGAACGGCGCAATAGCAGCGACGAATCCTTCCATCCCGCGGTAAATCATCTTGTTTGTCGAGATCTCCGTGCTGATAGGTTTGTACTTCTCAAGTCCAAGGGCGAAATAGGCATTGAAGCGGAAAAAGTCGATCAGCTCACAAGCGGAATCAATCTCTGCCTGAACTATGTTCTTGGCCTGGCCCAACATGGTGGACGCATTCAAAGCCATGCGATACTTTCCGGCACAGAGATCAGCAGCTTTGAGCAAAATTTCGGCTCGGTCTTTCAATGGTGTCTTCTCCCAAGTATCGCGGGCTTCCAACGCAACTTCAATGGCGTGGTTGATCTGCTCAGATGTAGCGTACGTGTACCGAGCGACAGCGCTTTTGTGGTCAAACGGCTAAAAAGTTCCAAACATTACAACCGCTGATATGTGTGTTCACGCTAACCATCACTTGTCGACGTTCCAAATTGTTCGTAATCTTCTCTTTGCCAATTCGCAATGGTACATCAACGGGACCCTTAGAGTACTCTGACAATGCCTTCTCAAGGGCAATGCGCTCCAGGCTGCCTTTCTTATATTCGAGAACAGGCTCATTGACAGGTTTCTTCATGAACTGCTCTGATGTAAGTCCACTGAAATAAATGAGAAATGAATAATCATCGACAAACATGAGTGACGCACCTGAATGTGGATGAAGCCCGCAGGGCTTGAATGTTCGAACGCAACATCAACGACTTCGAGAATTTCTGCAGAGACGACATATTCTTGGATGTCCCTGAAATGATCACCATAACTGACGTTATTTAACCCACTCAACCAAAGCCATTTATAACGCCCCAACCACGTGTTACACAAGGAACGCAGGTGCACCTAAATCAAAGAGCAAAAATGCGCAGAGCGAAGCACGATGCAACAGCGACATCTCGCCATAGGAAACGCAGCACCATTTCACCATGAACATCAGCACACGCGTGCGCCGTTCAGCACGGCAACAATACAAGGTGAACATCACGAAGAGGATACCGCGACATGCAGATGAGGGTGAAAGATAGGCAACCTGTTCACAACGCGATAATGATCGCAACAACGCGATACTGAAGGTTTATCTCTCAACTCCCTTTTTTAGAGAAGAACAGCCACAAAGTCAAAGATCAAGCAAATTTTTGAGTTGTAAAGCATGCGCATTTCATTGCCACGAGTGCTGGAAAAGAGGAAAATAAAAGTGCGCGACCAGTAAGCTGAAACACCGAACGCCAACATAAATATTGTAAGTGTCACACGACATGAAAAGTGTCAGCGAGAACGTCTACAAAATCCGCGGCAGGCCGTGAGGACATCGGTCGGCATTTTGCGGCAAAAGGCGATCAAGAATCGCGGCATAAACAGTGCAGCGCGTTTGCAGAGATTGATGCGGCACCCTCTCGCTCGCCTCGCTCACCTCAGCGTGTCCGACTCGGCTGCGTCGACATGGCAGAGAGCACTCAAGCCAGCCAGACATGAAGGAGAGGATGGGCAGCTTCGCCAAACAGATCGTGCCGAGACACAGGCGGCAATGGCAAATTTGAAACACACTCATCGACGCGGGGATGTCCCTTCGGCTCGCAGAAACGTGACAAACGACAGCGGTTTTCGCCGTAGCCAACAGGCGCTTTCCTCAACATCGAAGATCGCGAACAGCGGACGGTCTTTAAAAATGACGGAAAGGGATTTTGTTTACACACGACACGTGCTTGTTTCGAAAGCGAAAAAACGGGAAAGCATGGACTCCAGCTGTGCGCGCCGATTGCGCGCATTCAGCCTCGCTGTACTTTTGACTCATAATCATAATCTGATTGACGCTTGGAACAACCTTCGAACGGATCAGAGACAGTGCTACTTGTTAATCTTTAATGCACTGCGTTTTACAAAGATCCACGGAATTTGACTCAAACTGGAGGTACACAAACACTGAACTTTGACCATCATCGAATTTTCCTCAATTGTTTACTGGTCCGAAACGTGGAATACCATTGGAGATCGCGCAAGGCAGAGATACAGGGTCATAAAACTGCAGGGAAAACAACATTTCGTTTGCACATTTCTAGGAAAAAAAGAAGCCGAAACAGAAACCCGACGAAGAGGCTATTCCTTGACTGTTTTTTTCCAATAATTCCCGCTTCACATGTGTTCTATTTTCAGTGGCATCGTTTAGGAAGTTGTGCTACAGCACAGTGTCTCCTCTTAAATGTTACATGTGAAGGTGCGTCACAATGAGTACCCAGTTTGAGCAGGACAGGTAGAAGTAGCTTTTTGAACACATTTGAATGTCACGGTACGCGGTCAGTGATGAAAGTAGTATTCCTCTCTGTTCCTTATTCGCCGGAGTATATGGCACTTTCGTTCTGTAGGAATCGAATGGTCACGTAACAAATTAAGTCAGTTGATGACCAATTTTACCAAAAGAGTTGGTGAAAGTGCGATATCTCTGTACGCCATATTCTCACAGTATTTCCTTGTAAAAATGTCTCTCCCTTTGTTCACTTTTATGTAGAAAACGACATTCATGTAAAAACGCTTCCACGTCAAGAATATGGATCCAAAAACGAAGATTTGAAGAAATCATGCATGGAGATCCCTGCGATTTGCGCATGTGTATCTATGGAAAGCTAGTGCAGTTAAATGCCTAACGCCACGATACTGGAGGACGCCCCATAAAAGTAAAGCTAAGTTACCAGTTTCTTCTGAGACAGGTTGCTTTTTTGGGCACATTCGAATGCAATGGTTACTAATGATATAGGGTTTCCACGAACAGTATATCTCAACCAGAAATCGCTTTCAAATTTCCACCAATTTGAACCAACCTGCCCTGGCATGATTTCATGCAGTTCATTGCCGCTTTAAACAGTTAAGTATTGAGCCTGTTACACTCCAATTGCAGAATGTTATCGATAGGTTACATTCGATGTTTCTTCAAGGGCACAGTTTCTATAGAGCTACAAGTCTAGCGCCACGTGACGAGGAAGTTCCAGATCATCGATTCCGACCACTTTATGCCCCTTCTTTGAAGAAGCGTGCGAAATGCGTTCTGTGATTGATGGATGACGTGATTGTTTCGCGCGTAGTTTTCTGACTGAAAGATACTGTCTTGGTAGTGGGCCTCCATTAGCAGCAGTTCCATGAAAGCCCTATCAGTAGAGGTAAGTGACCAGTTTATGAGATAGGTAGCTTTTTTGAGCACATTCGAATGCAATGGCTAGTGATGATATAAGGTTTCATCGAACAGTGTATCTCAATCAAAAATCGCTTTCAAATTTCCACCAATTTCAATCAACGTTCATCCATTTCCAACCTACCATAGCATGATTTCCTGGAGTTACTTGCTTCCTTACAGTTGAGTACTGAGCCTCTAAAACTCCACTTTAAGAATGTCATCAATGTCACCCTTCATGGGCACAGTTTCTATAGAGCTACAAGTCTAGCGCCACGTGACGAGGAAGTTCCAGATCATCGATTCCGACCGCTTTATGCCCCTTCTTTGAAGAAGCGTGCGAAATGCGTTCCGTGATTGATGGATGACGTGATTGTTTCGCGTGTAGTTTTCTGACTGAAAGATACTGTCTTGGTAGCGGGCCTCCATTAGCAGCATCAAAGAATGACCTTGATTGTCATTTTAATGTAACATTTTCGCCTTTTGAACCCGAAAAAAAGAAGTCGTGGTGTTACACCACTTCGAGTGTAAGCTTCGGGAAGTGAACCATGACCTAAACAGCATATGTTGCAGAGAAATCGTTATCATTACAACGTGTTCACGCTTCAGCTTGTATTAAACGACGAACCAAGACTTTGGAACGCCCCGTAATCTTTCGATAAAGACTTGGGGTATTTGTTTTGAGCCACTTTCTGACGATCGCCTGTTGCAGGTTCGGTCGTTCCTGTTCCTTCAACGTCGGGAACATGGTGTTCTCTGATCCAACGCTATGATCATCACGTCACTGTTATTCAGTCTTGCTTGTAATTTGCGAACTATTTGTCAATGACGTATGTTCATCGCCAGAGGCGGCCGTCTGCGCTCCCAAGACCATTCTCGCGCACTGCACACGTATATAGTTGGAGCACAATCTCCATTGTTTACCGTTTCAGTTCTTCAAGATGTCGCTCCTGATCAGGCTCCAACTCGTCTCGTTCATCATCACCTGTTTTGCCCTTTCCTGTGAGTCCTCTCGTTAGAGCGCTTGGTATATTCCGACTTCAGGCTATTCGCTAACGCTGTCCGAAGTGTACAATCAGTTGTCTCGGGTTCAAAAGGAAAGTGTACTTACACCCGCTCTGACACATCCAGAATATCATCACACGAAACAGCGCGAGGTCATCGGGTCCTTTCGTGGAGAGCCAATTTTCAATCGACAGTACAGCGGCTTTGTCGACGACAATGGTGTTCCCGTTCCTGTACTCCCTTACGCAAAAAGCACCGAAGAGAATCCTGACGCTTGGAGAAGAGGATAAGCTTCGTCCATATATGAAACTCTGTTAGTTCGGAAGACCCATGCTAACGAGAAAGGCGTCCAAAAAGAAAAGGACGGACGTAGTCGGTTAGTTAGAGCAAAGACGTTGTAATACTACCGTCATAGTTGATACTTTATGCTGTAAATGAGAGATGCTTTATTTCGTTTACGAGACCACACACGTTGCGATGCATTTGACAGAGTGCACGCAGTTCCATTCAACGCGCGAACAGGGGCAACCCATCTATGAGTTTGTATTTCTTGCTTTGATAAGCTTGTGGTAACGGGGAACAGTTGGGGTGGAGAGATAGGCTGCTATCAGATTTTGTAGAGAAGGTATGAAACTCTTTTGAATAAGAGTTTAAGCCTACAGTGTTCACGTTTATCTGCTTTAAAACAATATGAATATCAGGAGATAGTTCACATTTCCCTTCAATATTTGTCCGTGCAAGGCAGATCCATAGAACTGTCTGTTCATGTTGCTCTCATTCACGGATAAGTGTGAGCCGTTCTGCAGCCAGTTTGCCAATAACAATGATTCTTATTTCATCCACAGAAACGATCATTACTGTCAAAATAAAGTAGTCAGTGTCTGAACTTTGTATCACGTTTTAATGGCTGAGATTTAACAAACGAAGTGATGGATGGTGGTGTTTTAAAGCAGTGAATAGGTGAAGACTTTCTGTGCTCATGTGTGGACAGAGTGATAATTTGATTGAACAAAAAGTTCGAGGACCTTCACTGAGGGTCACTACCGACACACACGACCTGGAAATACCAGAACTGTGCATGCGGCATCTATTTATCTTGTGGTATTATGTTATGCTAGTCATGTCAGTGTGATACTGATATAGAACAGTCAGTCTCGGCATGGGCTAGTAACTGGATATTAATGTGTCGGTGGTTAGCCTGGCAAAAATTGAATATGGATGGATATCTATAAATCCATTTGAAGCTGTCCCCAGTGATCATGGATATAGTCAACGAAAGGACCAATCTTCACTTGCAGCTGTAGTTTCCAATCAGTGCCTTAATATTAGAGGTTTCGAGATTGACGAACGGAAGTTAACTGTACGGTTCTGAATATTGCAATTACATGCTTTTTCAACGACAAGCCACTACGGATCATGCTTCATTTCTCTACGTTCGAATGTGCATGGGATGGTTTACCTTGTCTACTGAGATATAAAAATTGCAGACAAAAGAAACAACATTCGCATTTATTACTGCAACCTTCATTCCATTCAGTCAACCGATGTTACAGACGATCATACAAACACATCATGAAAACGGAGTTAAATAGAGGCAACAAGAAGACAGAGGAAACAAGAAAATATTCGAGATGACAGAGTTTATACCCGATAGAACTGTACTCGTTTTTAGACTAAAAGTGCGACAGCGATTCTCTCCAAACGCAAACACACAGACACCATATAGAATCTCTCTCCCTTTGTACGTCACCGGTAGGTCGATGTGTAGCGTTTGCACCGGACAGCACCCCATTCGAACTGTTAGCCTAATAACAAATCCACGATAGTTGACATTTATTGACGGCTCATAAAGTGTTTAGTGGTACAATTTTTTGGGCAATTCCTTGTGCTGAAATGGAGGTAATTAATGCTGGCATCAGATAATGTGAACGCTCACCATCCACGACGCCTCTTGCTGCCGTAGTTTTCACCGGGGTTGTTGTTGTGTTCCTTGGGCTACAAGCATAGGGGTTACTAGTTGAATCGATGGGGTGTACTCGTGGTGTACCTTTTGGGAAATTGTGTGCGTTCCGTTTCCATTCTCCACATTACGATGGTGACCATGACCATGACCATGTCCGCCACGGGTTCCGCGATGGTAGTGGCTCTTGCGCTGATAAGCGCTATTCACCCACACCTTCTGCGTGGGGTAGTCCTGCTTGGACGGTGGCTCTGGACTTCCAACGATCGAGGAGTTGGTGGGAGCGGCAGATCCGGGACGAACGGGAATGGAGCTGGTGTACGACTCGGCGACGGAGGCAGCTTCGTGCTCGAGATCAATCTGTTCGTGGAGGTCGTGCTCATAAGTGGGATGTTCACTGGCAGTGTCATCGACGTGAATCTCCGTCTCCCCATTGTGCAATGCCATTTGCTCGAATTTGGCATCCAGCTCGGCTTGGCCGTTCAGCATAGCCTTCGTACGTTCCAAACCTGAAAAAGTTCCCTTTAATGATGTATTCGTATTATACTTGTGCATACGTTCGTCGTTTCTGGTCGGGCAGAAGAACTGATCGTGGGCGTTGTCTCCGGTAGCCTGGCAAAGCGGGCATACCTTTGCGCGAAGAATGGGACACGTAGCACGATTCTCAGCGTCGCGCAAGCTGCAATGACGTATTGAGTTTGCATGCCATACTAGAATGTCGTACCAGTGGCTGGTGTATTCGCTCTCCGGTAGCTGGCGCGCTTGACAAAGGGTGCAACCATGGTATTCTTGCGGAGATTCTTCCGTGACGTCCGCAATCTCCTTTGCCTCTTCCATCACCACCATGCTGGCCGGAGACTGCGACGCTTCCTGCTCGGGGGATTGCTGGCAGATCTGCAATGAGAAAGAGTAACAAACGCCGTTGTCATGGCGACAGTTCTGGAATGCTTGTGAACTTCCTAGCTTTTTTTGCTCATTTTGGTCGTGCTCAAGGTAGAGAAATCTGTTGCAGGTTGTCCCGGTTTTTTTCCTTACCCACAGCTATATTACCGACTATTCATTCACCCGACAACTAAGGAATCATTATATCTCATTCAGGTTGCTCTTACCTGGTTGGTAGCGGCTTGACTCTTCTGCTCGGCCTCGATGAAAGCCTTGTTCTTCGCTTGGATCTTCTCCTGAATGATGTCAGAAACAATCGACGCAATGGAGGTTGTCGAGGAGTGTTGCTGGGGCGTAGCCACAGAGCCCTGCGGACGAACGTTAACAGGATCCTTCGAAGGTAAGGTAGATTTTGTATCGATGCACGTAGAAAATACCTTCGGCGGAACGGATTCCTTTCCCGGATGCGACTCGCTATCGCTTCGATACGTCATATTGTTATCGTAGCCGTGCGACTGATAGTTCATGTTGGGCTCTTGGTACATGACGCTCTCCGGTCGACTGGGAGGCTGAGCGGCCATCTGCGAACGGTACAACTGCTGCTGCTGCTGCTGGAGGTAGTGATGTAACAAATCGGGATTCATTGGATATGGGTAGTGTTGCGGCGGTACGGCTCCGGCATGCATGAAACGCGACTGGTCGACGGGCATGAAGTACATACTATGCTGAACGACTTGCGGAGCCATTTGGTGGTGTGCTGCAAATGGTTGGTTAGTTTTATTCTTAGTTTACTTAATAATTAGAAAGCTGCAAATGCAAGACTTGTGCTATGCATGATTGTGCCAATTAAGGGTTAGAATCAATTAAAGTCGGGTATAAAAGACGCTGAAATTCTATCATCGAAGGGATTTTTGCTTTCGTGCGTGATTATTTTCCCAATTATGCTAATTAACATTCATAATGAGCTCGAGAAACGCTTTTTCGCTACATATGTTTTCTTACCATTCAAACAATACGAATACGTCTATGCTGTTTGGCAGGCGCAAAATTTGCTGCTAGTCATTCTAGCCTTTCATTTTTGGCTTTCTTACAACAACTGCTATTATTAGAACTTACTTGTTGGGGCGGGGATATTCGGCATGTTCGTAATTTGCTTCGGAGGATAAGCATTTGGAGGAATTTGGGATTGCGACACGTCGTTATTACACGGCGCATAACTGACGGTCTCAACGGCGTTCATCGAATTTCCATTATTGTACTGGCCAGTGGGATACGCGTCGCCCTGTTGCGTTGGACGGAACGGAGGACGACGGGAAACTGTAATATGAATAGTTAGGACGTTTTTTTTGCGCATAATAGCAGTACCTTGAGCAGCAGTGGCGTTCACCATCATCTGCTGAGGCGGTCCGTATGAATATTGCTGTACCTGCTGGCCTTGATACTGAGCGTACTGCGGCTGATGCATGTACGGAAGGCGCATTTGAGGCGCTGTGTGCATGGTTATGTAGCTGGGAATTTGATGCGCGTAGTACGCATTAGGCGCAGGATGTGCCGCCGGTATGGGCTGGCCATAGTTTTGCGGCGGAACCGGCTGACGGGCAGCATACGGCGGTACAGTAGAGTTAAAGTTGGAATTCGAAGGTTGCATAGATGTATACTGAAACGGCCACCTTGGTTATTACGATGCTCGTGAACGAAAGTAAAAGGCGCGAAAGTGAAAGCTGATAGCAGTAGTGCGTCTAGTTGATCAACACACGGTCACGAGCGGAAGATGACCGATGATGACCTTACAAGGAGCCGACATGTGACACATGAATCAGCTTCAGGGTGAGAATGGTGGACAGTCGAGTAGAGCGGAAGTTTTCACTTCGTCTGAAGAGCGGAGACGACCAGAGGAATACGGATGTACGCTGCGGAAACGACGTAAACAAATAGTTTGCTACGGCACCGACTCGATCGATTTGAAATTGGCGGCAGACAGATCGCCGATCGACTAATTGCGGAAACGCCTCCAACGAATATCGATCGGCACCGTTCGCTATCAGCGTCAGGCCGAACGGTCAGTCGGTCAGGTCGCCGTCGTTTCCGCTTATGATAGCGCATGCGCCACTGCTGAACGGATTCAATTCGATTCACCGCTTCCTGCCAATAACCGAACGTTATCTACAGTAGCGACCGTTCATTAGATGGAACGTCGTGTCGGGACCATGAGTTCATTTCACACTTGCTTCCTGACGTTGTGATAACTCGGGTGCCCGGCCGACCGGACGTATTGTCCGTGTGCGTAGCTCGATCGCATATAAATGTACGTTTTGCAAAAACATTCCCGGCAGTAAAGAAGTCGTTGGCACTAGTTCTGTCAACAGATGCCAACAATGGCCAAAAATCAAGATTAAAGCGTCGAAACAAACAACAGCGAAGCTCGATGAATAGACGTGGTGGATGAGGAGAGTGCATCTAAAACCACGGAGGTTCCTCTCAATGAGCGCTTCCGCAGCGATGTGCTAAATTTGCGGACAGCTGCTAATGCACTATAAATCATTGAACGACGCCGCTTTCCACCTGTACCATCCACAAAGGGCATTTCCAAAAAAATTATGTTTTGACTGGAGGCGGCATAAACCTTTAGATGTGCTTCGTGCAATGGCTCACGGGAAACGCAGTTTTGAAGTCAGAAAACAACATTTGTGAACAAACGTCCTGAGTGGGTTGGATTACAGAGAGTAACTATCTATAGACACCGTTGTCATTTCCATGTCCGTGAAAGTGCATGTATGAGTGGTTTGACATTTAATAAGCCAAATTCCAAATGAGGTGTTTTGACAAAAACGAGCGTTGTGTGGAATCTACGATCTTTCGAAAGGGAACATCAGATGAACTACCGATCTAGTGGAGAGTATGACACAGATAGGAAGAAGACATATGCAACTTAAAGCGTCGCGAATAGAACAGCTAATGAATGACTATGAATGCAGCAAGGACACGGCAATTAGCGAAACGTCCGACTGTGACATGCGGAAGACGTGGGAAAATGTACTTAGCCCGTTAATCATAGAACAAGGTCAATTTCGAAAAAAACTACTTGAACGCATTTGTTCAAAGGTTACTGCAGTTCGCTA
Source organism: Steinernema hermaphroditum (assembly GCA_030435675.1). Classification (NCBI taxonomy): domain Eukaryota; kingdom Metazoa; phylum Nematoda; class Chromadorea; order Rhabditida; family Steinernematidae; genus Steinernema; species Steinernema hermaphroditum. The sequence goes on from CM059625.1 coordinate 3,966,774, forward strand.
AATCTCGCGTTTCAGTGGTATTTTTGGGTGCGTTTGTTTGAAACGAACCTTTATACAATCTAGTTCTTTAACATCTGCTTAATACACTTATAGTAAAATAGCAAATTAACAAGTCCGCCCTAGATGTACCATGTATCATTCGGTCATGTTATGTCCCGACCCGGGACTCCCAAGTAACGACTGGTCGTGTGCCCCGATAGCCTCACAGCATCACAACAATGTATACCGCATAATGACGGTTCGACGCGTAAAGAAGTCCACACAACTGCCAATGGAAAAAGTGGGCGTTTCACGAAATGCATAAGAGCAACACTGAAACGCACAATGAGAGCGCAGCAATTAGTCAACGAATGTGGGAAAATGAATGAGCTAGACGCTTAGTGAATAATGAACCAAGGTCCGCAACGGGCATGTGAACATTAGTAGCAAAAACGACGAAGCTCAGTACGTACCACACTTGACGTTCCTACATCAGAACCTAGACATTTGAATGCTCAAATGGAACGGTAAACGATTGGTAGAATGAGTAAATGATCAAATGGTAAACGATTCTATCTTTTCGGAAGAGATAAAAGAAGCATGTGCCAGAAAACTTCAATACGTTCCCGTAGTCAGCTTCACCGGAGATTGTAATGGCGGTCACTGCAGTCACGTACAGCGCAGTGGCGTATTTACATGACTAATACTGCCCGGGGTCTCTGATCACTTGTCGAAAGGGCAAACAAACGTGTAGGTGCACGATATCACCGTAAATAATGCTGAACTGATTCCGACTAATACATTCACACTTCTGCTAACAGCTCGGAAAATAGATATACCAATTCAAGTTCTACAGTGTAGTTCTCAACGCGTATGGAGGCACCGCTTTGTCCACTGATTGAATTGCAGAGCACATGGAAGCGTGAGACACGTGAGTAGCCCTATGAGCATTGCAAAGAACGCCAACGAACACCTTGAGAGCATGAGAAAAAACGCAAAAAGTGTGCTTGTTCCACGAAAGGAACGTGTGAGAGTGCACTTGTTTGTGTCACGAGATGAGCGGAAATTTCATAATCGTTCAGCGCAAAATTAGCGACAAGGTCGTTTCGGCGAATGCCTATGTGTATCGGAAGTGCAGGTCAATGCATGTTTTTTTTGTGTGTACTCTGGTTGAAAACGGCGATAAACGCTCATATTTAAATGATCCAAGAGCTACCGTTAAAGTACATGTTTGTAACATGATAAAGCGAGTCCGAAAAAAGCTGAAAAGACGGAGAATTATTATTTGAGTATCGTAATGTGGTCGTAAAGAAAGTGCACAGATGAGGAAATCCGACGCAACATTCATGCAGCCAGAGTGAACCTTGGAGGTGCCCACTGCCGGTATCTACTTCGCAGTAGTTGTGAACATCAGTTCTGTTGCAAGAAGAAGGGATACATTAATGAATGTTGAGTCACTAACTGGATAGCCAAAGAGAGAAGCCTGCTGTACAGGATTCATGCTCACTAAACCTAGGCTCGCACTGAACCGTACACAAGCTCATTATCCAAACGTTTATTAACAATGTTCGGTTAAAAAAGTTAGCCGGTTAACATAAACAGCGCAACATTTGTATTCATTGTATTCATCGCATGCTATGTATACACGAAAACAGATGAAGATTTAGGCCGACTTCCAGGCAGCGAGGGCCTGCTTCGGGGGCTTGTTCTGAAAGTGGACATACGAATGGGGGACGAACAAATTGGGTTGATATACCTGGACATCAGCGCGCCCGTTAGAGGTGATGACGTCGCCGTTGGACTTGATGACGATGAGAGCGGGTATTCCGTTGACACCGAACTTAGCGGCGAGTTCCCTGGAAGTTATAGTTAGATATAGGGAGAATCTGTTGTGTCTAAGACGTGACCTATATGCGGTATGTTAAACAGTAGATTTTTTGAATCTGGAATACATGCCAAGAGAAAAGCGAATGGTAGAAGCTTACGATGACTCATCTCTTGTACGTATTTTGTCAACACTTCAGGATTACATCGTGAAGGTGATGGTACGACTCTATGATTGATGTGGAGGAGAATGGGCTTTTAAAATTTAGTTTTGGGTAGGAAGGTACGGAGAAAATTTTAGGGTACTATATGTTTTTGTGACGCATGACCTTATGGGTTTCCTTTAATCTTCCGTTCTTATGATTGGTGCATTCCACAGTGGATAGAAACAGTATTCCGCACCAGAAACACAATGAACCCTAGTCAATATCTTGCCAAGACTTACTGGATGTGCTCGCTTCCGAAGGGGACGTGGAGCCAGTCACCGTGGCACTCGGCCAGGTAAGCCTTCAAGTCGCTCTCGGAGCGATCGAACGAGACGAAGACGATTTCGAAGTCCTCATCCTCGAGCTCCTCGTAGAAGTCCTTGAGGACGGGGGTGAACTGGCGGCATGGCGGGCACCAATGAGCGGAGAAGTAAAGAGCGACAGTCTTGCCCTAAAATTAACAGTTTATCGGAATAATAATCGGGCGAATCGTACAGCAAGGGCTTCGCCACCGTTGACGAGGGTGCCGTCCTTCTTGTTGACTCCGATGTTGGCGAAGAGCTCGGACATGGTTGTACGCAAATAAGATCTGAACGAGCGGCAAAAGTTTTAAATGCAATCGATCGTAATGATGCACACACGCCGACGCCGCCGGCGACAAACAGGTCGTCGGCATCTACCACACTGCGAGAGGCGAAAGTCTTAATTGTAACGACAACATCACCATACAAACAAACGCCAAATCGACGCCCCGTCTCGTTTGAATTGGGAAATAATACAAGCACCACATTGGGGAAGCGACGCATGCAACGCACAGCCGACGACCAAAGATCTGAAGCGAGCAGTGGTTTCCTGTGCACATGGAGGTTTGTGCTCGTTGACGCCGGTACCGATGCGAAGCAAACAAAATCGTTCGGCGCCGCGTTAGCGGTGCGAAACGCACCGCGCTTCAAAAGACCCTCCACGTAAGACCGCCTGCGTTTAGTAAACATCAGATTGCTGCGAATAGAAGTGATGATTCAGAACCTTTGAAACTTATGAAAGCGACTGTTTTCCAAGACAGTGGTTCAATAATCACACTACAAAATTACCCTATTTGTTTTTGGGGAAATGTTCTTTCGAAAGCGATGTATTATGCTGAAAGATTACATCACATTTTGTGAAAACATAACAGGAATAACTGCAATACACCAGAGATTTCGCTCGATATAAACAAGTGACCCCCCATTATTTATGAGTAAGGAATCTCCATGATATAATAGAGAGCTGCATTAAGAGTAGATTACCTTGGAGAAAAGCCAAGATTTCAGTAGCAAATATCATCATAACAGCTAAACAAGAACACAAATGAACACCCATGAAGCTTATCTTTTCACAGGGGAGTCGTTAACAGCGGGATTAAGACAAAAATTATCGGTGTGCTACTTATATACGCTACCACGTTTCGAAAGATCCCCTTGCCAAAACAATTCAAAAACAAGTGCATTATTTTTTACGCAATCTTGGGTAAATGACGTGCAACAGAAGGCTTACACAATGTTATGCGATGCGTCATATGAATGGCGACAGAAAACTATATAGATTTCACAAGAGGAAAACGCCTTGCGACCAGCGACGCTCATTAGGGACAAAACGTCCGTCGGAAGGCGGTTTTCTGTTGCAATAACACCCTTGTTTTGGTCGTGCTTATTTAAATGACGCCTCAGGAAGGGGAAAAGTGGGGAGATGGGAGACATCGCATGATACGATGACGTATCATAAATCAAATGAATGCGCGTTTAAACTACAAGTGACAAAGAAGAAACGCCAAGAAACTTCTTGTGTTTGATGACTCGACGCTTATGAAATCGCTGTAGCGCCGAGTCAGGCAGCCTACGGTGAATACTCTTGTTGAGTAACAGAAGAAGGAACAATTTGTGTCTGCGTTGTCGGAGTAGTTTTGTTATCTCGAGTACACAAAGCACAAACTATGTGTCTCGCGGCTGCAGCAGTGTGTTTGATTATCCGATCGCTTAGCATCTTGAGCACAGAACTACAACTTGCTGATATATAATACACTGCAGTTGTGCTATCAGCGAATGCTATGGACTAAATTGTAAACTACGGAATAGAACAATTACATGTATATTCGAGATCGCATTTATGCATGAAGCACGTGAGCGTGTAGTGATATCGAAAACATTCAATTGCATGTACGAGTTTGTCATGGTGCGAGAAAACTTTAGCAAAGTAGGCCGTGTATCCGATGTGAAATTGCACACAAGGGTGGGGCAACAGGCGTATATGCCTCGCCAAGATCGAAAACGGTGATTACCTCTACTGAAACAAGACATAAAACAGAACAGAATTGAACAGCAATTTGAAAAGGAAATCTCAAAATATAAATGCTTATTAGGTGCGCGAGAAAACAAGAAGAGAGAAAGAATTGCCTATGGGCAAAACCGAACCTCGAACCTTCTAACCAGAGTTGAAAGTTTCAGTTTAATGTTTTCCCGATTTTCGATCTTTTCGAACTTTCGAACAACAAGTTGCGAAACTTTCGAACCGCGGTTTTTAGGGATCCATAAGCTCAGCGTCAGAGCCGCACCTGTCGGTCTGCTCTATTTCCGTCTGTCTGCTCCAAGACCGTCTGTCGCCACACATTAACAGCTTCGAATACAATTTCGGCTTTTCCGATCGGGTTTTTGTTTTCAGGTCTCCGGCTCTTTTGTCGTGTACCCGAAAGTTTCAGATTTGCTCCGGTTTAAAATACCGTCCATCCTTGATGCTTAGCTTGTGTTACTCCCGGCTATACCCGGTACGGCTTATACAGACATGTGTGACCCAAATCGAGGTACTGCTTCCTCAGTTCGTTAAACGCCTCCGTGCATCTGGGTTGACTCATACACAAAGCTAATAAATTTATTTTTTACTAGTAAAATTCGTTGTGAATATTCTTGACGGCCTGGTAAATTCCCAATCGCTGAGCCAGGCCCTGAACTGCTCTAAACGGGTAATGTTTAAAAAGCAAATCGGGAAGTCCACGGTCACCTTTTCATGTTTTACGTGGGCTGAATTTCTTGGGGTGGATTTCGGAAGAGGCCTCTATCCTGAAACCACATTACGTCATTACAACTCAAAATTAAAGGTGTGTTGGGGCAGCTACTGTTGAAAAGTGTGAACTGGATGATCCAGAAGATAATAAGGTGGCAGTGATCATGGCTTTGAATGTTCTGGCCCAGTCTTGAGTTGATTGAATGAGACTTAGAACTTACACTCCATGTCAGACGAGGCACATGGTTAATTTCGGCGGTAATTGAATACGATTCGAACTACCTGAAAGTGAATGGACTCACATAGCGGACTAGGACTCACGAACTCATACATTAAAGTACCAATCGGCCTATTTTTCTGGCCTTTGATGACACGCCACACATCGTTTCCTGATTGGTGCCTTAATATCGTACTATGGTTGACTTTGGTGAAATGCGACCCTTTACCATGTCTGTCAGGTTGTCCGCGCACAACTAAAAATCACTTTTTATTAAGTGAGAACTACGAATCAATTACGTACATCGAGAAGGCAATTAATATGCCTACGACTGGTTCAAGTTAGCCGTTGTCGTTGCCATAGACTAGAGTACCTGAAAATACACGATGAATTCAGAGAACAATGCCAAGGAACGCCCAGACTGCGTTTTTTAACCACTTGGTAGAGAGCAAGATGCAAAATTTTGAAAATGAGGCTATAAAGATCGAAGACTGTAGACAGTTAGAATTCTACCAAATGCCTACATTTCGACATTGAATGGTTGACCGTTAAATGTGGAATTTGAAAGTGACATGTTCATGATTAGAAATAAAAACGCCATGAATATTCACTCTAAAAACGCTTACCTTTTATGTAAAACATCGCTCAAGGAATGTTTCGACGATAATTGAATACGTTCGGTTTAACTACCTGAATTAGTAACAACCAATGAGACGGGTTTTTGTTGAAATCGCGAGGGTAACGCCAGCGTAAGTCATGCATTCTGGAAGCCTCCACAGAGGAACTGGCTAAATGGAAGCCGGATTAGAACTCGTAGCGTGGTGTGACATTCAGTCGGTCGCAGCAGCTGTATTAGTGGCCGCTGCCAAATGAGTATCGATTTGTTTTTCTCATGCTTGTCATATTATTCCCTGAACATGCGTAGTCATTATTAAGAAAAACTCCATTTCTCTCGCCTTGTCTTCTAGGCGAGCCACTGAGTAAAAACATGTGGAGATGCAAAAATGGCGCAAATATTAAAATACAAGTTTTAATATCTGTCCTGGCAGCTTTAAATGTAATTATTTCTGCTTATCTTCACGAAAATCTCTTTTTTTTTAATTTTGTTTATTCAATTTCATTAATTATTTTTTTATTTAATTAACAAATCGTCAAAGAGGCGGACCATTATTACAAATTATTTTAATTATTTAATCATAAAATTATTTAGGAAGATCAGTCCCTCAGTCTTTCCTTTCATTATTTCGGCAGTCCTTTGCGAAAGTGGGAAGTTTCTTTTTCTTATTTTTTTCCTCGTTAGACAATGTAAAAGGCCTTGCTGAATTATGGCAATCTCACTTGTTTCAGCGTTGAGATCGGTTGGTTTTTACGGATTCCAGAAAAAATTAGGGCACCCGTAATTACACCGCCATCAACAACAAAATTTGCGAGGGCAGGCATCCAGTTGGAAAGACATCCTGATGGTCGCTAACGCTCTGCGGACACCGTCATTGTCGAAAATGCCTACGATCCATTTTACTGAAGCAGATGAGGGCTCCGATGTCGCAAATGTTCCGAGAAGAAGATGTTCTTCTCCCTGTTTAGAGTTGCAAGGAGTTCGACGTGTGCCGTAAAGCGTATTCCCACATATTGGACATCGACGCTTCACGACAGCCAGAAACATTATATGTTTTGTTGGATGTTTATGCTTGCGATTCACTCGTAAGGATCCTACGAAAATGCGACAGAGGAACAAAAACTTTATTAATTCAATGGTCAACCGACAATCCTCATGACGAAGACCATCCTTCGAATGTTGTTTTTTTCTTTGTGCTGGACAGCTCCACACTAAAGAATATTACTATATAGCTGATGTTATCGATTTACTCACATCGAACATTTCATGGCAAAGCATGCATACGTTGCTGCGTTCTTTTTTCTTGGCGTTCCTACTTCTGAAAACAAGACCGTTTCACAAGTACGCAAAAATAAGGAATGCTTACATCGCTGAGATGTTGTAACGTCCGAGAAGATAGGTCTGAAATAAAAATGAGTGGTATACTTGCACACATAAATGCTCATATACTAGATGATTACTCGGTCTTTGCATAAAATCTTTTCATCTTTCTGTAAAAACGTTCTCCGGCGATTACATGTCATTTGGGCTATTTGCATGACAAAGATTGCAACGACTGTTTTGATCAGCTGATCGGGTAATTTAGACTGGTTTCCGTTATCCTAAACATGCTCTTTTTTGAACTGAGCGTACGAAGAGTCATTCAAAAACAAGATGTGCTGCGACCCGCGACCACAAATTCTATGAAACTACTACTGTATAGGCTCTCAAATTGCGTTGCACACCTGAAGGGTTATCGTAGCACTACTTACATTTAAATGAAGATTTTGCTCAGGATTCAGATTCGACAATAATTGGATACAGGTAACTACCTGAAAATACGGATATTTGCTAAAAAACATTGATACAGGCTTCATGAGGTTCTGCACGTTTGTTTCACGAAGAGAAGTAATTGAACGAATAGGGCTGTAGTCCTGCGCGCTTGGTTTGGCAATAAGCGTCGGCATGGATGAAGAAGCCGATGCATTAGGCCGAATAGCTGTGTTAAGTATTGATCTATATTTCATTCATTCGAAGCCTATGTCGTCATGGCCGTGACGTAAGCAAGACTTCAGAGTAGGGTTATGCGCTGTAGAAGTTAGCGAACGTATCCTATTCATGTACTGTAGACGGCTCAGAAGCCGACCGCATTTATGCGGATACGATGTGATAATTTATGTATAAAATTCATTAATGATCATATTAAACCTGTGTTCCCAGCGGGTCGTGCACTCGCTCTCTCTCTGAGGCTGTCTGAGTTCATTAGGATAAGTTGAGTGAGCGGTTGTTCCCGGCCGTCATTGGTGACACAATGATCGCCCCGTTCCAATCCGTCGTGGCTGGCGTGGAACGTAAGCCAAATTATATCTTGCCAAGAAGACCGTCAGCCGCCCACTCAAGCCCAAGGATCGCTCCAACTCTGAAGTCTGCGCCGCCAGGCGCAATGGGATTCCACTACGCCCGCTGAGCCTAACTTTCGGATAGAGCTTTTTGGTCGCTTTGAAACCCGCGCACACTGATGGGACATCCGCCTTCAACTTCGACATCGTGTCCTGCGCTGAACAAAGAAGAGAAACAGCGACAACGGTGATCTAACATCCTCATTATGAGTTTTCTTGTATGACAAATGTCATTGAGGCAAGAGTAAATGTAAATGTAAATGAGAGGTCGTTTTTTAGCCGTCGTTGTTGGCACAATGATCGTCCCGGCTTCCAGAAGGCCTGGAACATCAGGCAGCTATCGTATCGCCAAGAAGGCCGTCACAACCGCCCGACCGCTGCTCGTATGACGGGGTTCCATTTCGCTTGCCGCGCTAAACAGCGCAGCCTGCTCTGGATTGAGGCTGCGGGCGAGCGAAGCGAGCCTCGTATTCATTTTTGCGCATGGGCTAAACATCTAGGCTTGGCTTAGAGTTAGGCTTATGCCTATGGATTTATATCGAACCCAAAGGCGCGCTCTGTAATTTGAAGAGCTTCGCATATGACGTAGAAATTAGGATGGCCCTTTTCCAGTCATGTTTAGACACTTAGAAGAATTTTCAAACACGCATTCGCGCTAATAGCTGAAATTCACAGTTAGATTAACTAGGAGTATCCCGCCTTTTTTGCGCGGTCATAGTCATAACGCGCTCTTTTTGACATGGTTCTTTTTGAGCGGTCCTGTCACGAAATCCTAGGCCTCTTAAATATACCCGCACAAAAGGTAATGGAATCGCTAAGCTAATGGAATCGCCGTCGTCAACTCCAACATCGCAACGCACGTCGATGAAAGAAGGTAAGCATCAACTACGCTGTTATATTTGTCTTCTTTGTATGACGCCTTTTACGTCGTAAGCTGAGGAAAACAATGAGGGAAATTTATTAAAAATACAGAATGAAATCTTTGAAGAACAATATTTCAGTGGTATTCCATCCACTGTGTTTTCTTCTTTGCTGTGGTTTTGTCGCACAAATCGCTGAAAATGGCTTACTAAAACAGCGGGAAAATGCATTAACCACATACCAGGGCGTACCCAGGATATGGCAGTTGAGCACACGAGAATGCCCTTTCCCATTGCGCGCAATAACTAAATCTACCAAAGGATTAAGGAACTGATTGCGGGATAACATACCTTTGGAAGTGGGAGCTATCCAAAATCGTATATTGGCAACAATACTGTGCAGGGTTATCTCCTGTCACTGGAAACGAGGCTGTTGTATAAGACAAATAACTAATGCACATGTATACCTTTAACGGTTTCGCTGTGTGATCCACAAATCGTGCTGAAGTACCTGTCCTGGTGGAGCATTCTAGAAGGAATAATAGTAATATGATTTAGATAAAGTTACATACTAGCTAGATCACCAAGAATCTTACGCAAAAACTTCACAAAAACACCCACCTTTTATTTTAAACATGGCTCATAGGAGCGGTCGACGATACTTGAATACGGCTGTATTTAACTACCTGCAAGCATTATAACGAATAAGACGATGTATCGGAGTCGATAGGACTATAAATAGGTAGGACAAAAACATCCTTGAAAACACATTCAAATATTAAGGGCACGCCTCGTCAGCAGTCGCCAATTTCCACAGAGCATCGCGCGACACAGGGCTGGAAGCCGTGGTAGGATTAAGGTCCAAATGACTATCGATCTGCTTCTGTTATGTTCATAATATTTCTAGCCGAACGTTCCCCTCGTTGCCATAGAAAAGCATTAATCGCATTCCGTAAAATTCAACTTAAGGCTGAGGCCTTTAAGCTTCCCATCCGTTCGCCGATGTTTTGAAACGCTTATAGGATTCTTTTTCGTTCATATAAAAAGTGCACCCTTGATAACATCATTAACGATGAGTTGAATCTCTAAGATAAAGATATTATGGATCTGGTCAACGCCTTCCGCTGTAGCGTCAGTACATCTGGAATGATGTAGTCTGAACATTCTTTTCAATTTAGTTCTTGTCACATGTATTTTAAGAGTCTATTCTGCAAATGTGGTCACTTATCCGAAGCGAGAGCGCTTCATAAAAGCTCTCTTGTTGTAATCAGCCCATTTGGACTTAGTTGTGTGGCCTCAGAACTCTAGGACTAACGAGACAAAGAGTCATTAGTGATGTCCAATGGATAGGAGCTGTCAACGCCTGAGGATCGCTAATGATCTCTATTGGCATACCCAGGATATTCTTGCCCCGTTCGAACAATAGCAACATAGTTATTCACAACTCTAAAATTTATTATTATAGCAAAAAAAATAACAGAACGCAAAAAAAATATTGGAGTGCTTCGCAGTGCTTCAGGAAGTCCGGAGTTCCCGGCAAACGCGCACTTCATTTTCCGACTGTAGAGATCTTACTAAACAATCAGTTATAGTGATCAATTCACAACAAAAAGTTCTTACATAGCAGGCTACGCCGCCAACGACGAGGCAGCTTTTTTGTTGCTGCTTCTGCTTCCCATATCGCTAAATGAGATCGGTAAAATGCATAGTCGTTTACTAAGTACTTACACGAAGAACCACTAATTGCGCAACTTAGGGGTCTGCTCCGTTGATAGTTGTTTTTCTTGTTGTTCTTCATCCCTTCTGAAAAAAAGAATTTATGAATATAAAATATACGGGACACTTACATCGAATACAGATCATGACAGTATAGGCAAATCGGGAGTGGCTTGAGCGGCCTGAACGTGGTCTGGAAAAGGAATCGTTATGCAAGCACTGGATTTGTGTAATATTGCAATGCAGCGATCTTTCGACCAGCGGCCTTTCGGATTTTGGCCAGAACAAGGTCATTGTATTAGTTTTATCGCACTCGGAATGTGAGTGGCGATACAATTAGATGTCAGAAAAATTAGCGATGTTTCTGGGTTTCTTCGCTTGAATAACAATGACAAATTTTCATTAAAAAAGTCGTTAGCATTCTCTGATCGCATGGCTCATATTAGAGTTTATGTCTAAGACAACCTACCTAAAATTTAAAATGGTGCTCATGACTTGTGTTCGACGACAATCAGTTGAATGGAGTAATTACCTAAAAAGCCGCGTTTGTTTATAACCTTGACACGAGTTATGATAGGCAACGACACGGCAATTCACTGATGAGATAATTAGCGCGCTTAGGAACTGAAGCCTGCCTGTCTCAGTCGGCAAAAAATCGACTCGAATGAAGAAGAGAATGCATTACGGCGAATGGCTTGGCAAGTCCGCGTATCGATCCGCTCTCTATTCGCTAGGACTCTTGGCCTAAGTGATCTCGTCAGAAGAAAACATACTCAGCTTGCAGATAGACCCTATTAACGATGTTAAGCTGCTCCTGTGCTCTTTCCTGTCACCGGAAATCCAAATGGCGTGATTACAACAAGTGTTATATATTCGATACATTATAAACAAATTACTTTGTTATTGTTACTGCATTAGAAACCATAACCAAGGCTGTCCTTTCGTATTACACCGAGTAAATAAATTCGGAGCGGTATTTTTAAATTGGAAGCAGTATCACTAATACACCGCCACCACGCCACTCACTGATGCACCGCCACTATGTTACTCAAATGGAAACTTTTATCTTGTTTCATTTCTCTGCCTCCTATAATTGGCTAAAATTTAGCCATTATAAGAACACAAGACGACAATTCATAGAATAAGAGGACAATATGTCAATTCGTTGATAGGTTGAGCGATTACCCATTTCCGTGTATTGCTTGTCTTCCCCGATCTGTTCTTGTTTCATGCGTCGACGTTCACTTAAAACACAGATCAATAATTTATCGTGACACCATGCATTTGGAACGGGTACATCTTGCGTTTGAACAATTGGTTCATCGAACATCCAAAGAGCGTCGTCTTGTCTCATCGTTACATCATTTTTGCACTCACTTACGTTACATCATTTTTGCACTCACTTACGCGGCTGTCGATGTCGGTCAGCGCTGCCGCAGGCGCTTTGAAAGAACAGAAACAAAACACAAACAAGCAACGCCTGCTTCGACAAGAGGTAGCGCTTAATAACGAACATCAAAAGCAATCTTATAACATAGTTAATTGTATCTGTACAGTTGTTCCGTTTTATCTGTCTTCAGGCTGCTTCCATTGCGATGTGACTTATGTTGTAAGAGCATCAGACAACAAACATAAGTTACTCTGATGACCTCCAATGATCTGCACAGATGTTGAGTGTATTTTAGGCGTTCACAATACGTAACTTCGAGTCATTTCTCTTTAGAAAATTTGAATTCCCGTCAACACAACAATATCACCAAATGCACACACTCTGATGAGGAAGAGGATCATTTTTATACAACTACAGCGACAGTTGGAGTTGGGAGGGCACATGCCGCGCCGGTTACCCGTAGGATAAAAAGAAGGTGAGGGGTGGCAGGTGACTCAACAGAAATATCGTAAACCGGAGTAAGGACTAAGGCGACAATTCTGTTAATTGCAGTGAATTAGGACGGTCTGTACAGAGAAAAGGCACTTGACCAGAGCCATAGCACCGATTACGACTACTCGTAGATGATGAGGGGTAGGGGAAGGGGCGACGATAAGGTGGAGCCGCTGAGCTTCAGGCGAGCGAGGAGAGCTCGTGCCCGTTCTCGTTCTCGATCTCTTCCTCGGATGGCGGCGCCGCCGTCGCCTTCTGGAAGATGGAACGGTAGCAGTTGAAGCGGATCCACTGGAGAGGGAGCGCGGCGAGGAAGGTGGGGAGGACAACCAGGCCGTGCCAGAGGCCCCAGATGACGACGAGAGAGATGGTTTTGACGAAGACGAGCGGAATGTAATTCTGAAGGAAGTAAATTTATGACAATGACAGTGACACGTACCTGGAGGAGACAGAGGGGGAGGATGCAGACAACCGTGCTGAGGCCCGCCTGCACCATGGGCCAAGCAACGGATTCGATGGTGTGACGCAGCTTCTCCTGTCGCGTATCCAGTGGAATCTTGACCACATGGTTTGTGGAGATCTCCTTGCGGTGCCGCAGTTGGAAGTTGTAGCTGACGTGCGCGGTGAAATCGACGCTCATGCCGATGCTCATGAGGACAGCACAAAGCGTGACTGGGTCGAGATCGAGGTGCCACCAGGAGAGATATCCGATGACTCCGAGGCTGATAGACGCGATCGCCAGAGTAGCCGTGCAGACGCTCAGCGGATTTTGAATGAAGAGCGCACACACGACGGCCATGCAGACGAGCGTCCAGACACCGGTCTGCAGTGCCAGCGACTTCAGGGAGAGCATCTGGTCGACGAACATCGAGTTTGTCTCCCAAACTGTCACGTTGAGGTCTGGGTAACGCGCCGCCACCTCGCGCCACTCCTGCATGAGACGGATGCGATCGTCCCAAGAAGAGGCGCGGTGATAGGTGACGAGGAACCAGAACTTGCGCACGGGCACTGTCGCGTTCTGGAGGCGCAGGAAGGAGGCCCAGTGTTTGTGGAACGGCGACTGGAGGAACTCGTGGAGGTGCGTGTAGTCGAGGTGCGAACGCGAAGGGTCCTCGGGAAGCGCGACAGTCTGCGCTGTGTCGTCGGTAGTCTCGTCGTCGTAGAAGTTGAAGTCCCAATCACGTGCCATCTTTGTGTACTTCTCGTAGTCACGCAGCCAGAGAAGTGTGTAGGTGGGCCCGCGACAGAGGGGCATCGATTCGAAGTCGGAAACCATCTTCTCGAAGCGTGCCAGATGGCTTCGATCGGCAATGTCGACCTCGTTGTTGACGAGCACTGTGACTGGGTAGTACTCCGTCCAAACTATAAGGGGGTGACTAGATGAAATGTAGACGGAGACTCACTGGAATGGGACATGACACGATGCGGCTCTTGGATGGGTGAGTCGGCCGGTAGGATCTTCTCGGTGTCCAGTTTCGTATTGATGTTGAGGGTGCCCCAGATCGCGAAGTACCAGTAGACGAGACTGCCCAAAAGCAGGACCAAAGCGAAGAACTTGTGCCCGAGGAGTTGGCAGTAGAGACGCAGCAAACGTTGGAGGCCGATTCCGAAGCGATGGCTCCATCGCGCCTTCGGGTCAGCCGTCGGCGGCCTCTTCGCTGCGACAGACATCTCGTAGCGTGTGGCGAAGTAGAGGATGGGTCCGAAGAGAATCAACGAGAAGATGTAGGCAAAGCCGAGGGCGATCGCAGTGCCCAAGCAGAACAGAGAGATCTCGGGCGTTGGAGTGAGAGCCCCGATTCCAAAGGTGATCACATTAGTGAGCGTCGTGATGGTGATAGAAGGACCCACGTCCTCAAGTACAAGTCCTAGCCGTTCGGCGATACCGAGATTTTTGTGCGCCAGACGGTACCAGGCGTGAATCATCAGGAAGGAATCATTCACACCTAAAGACTACTGTTCTGTGGCCAAACAAGGCGACACTCACCGATGCCCATGATGAGGAAGGGCATGATCAGCAGGAGACTGTTTGTGCGGAGCCCGGCTATAGCGCAGATGCCGAAGGTGGAGGTGATGGCGAAGATGGGACACAAGGTGGTACCCACGGCCACGAGCAGTTTGAAGATGTCGAGGACGTCGAAGTAGAAGGCGCTCGAGAGGACCGTCGTCGCGGCGAAGGCCAGCATCACACAGAACCCTGGAACAGAGCTTTCATAAGAGGGTTCGCGGTGAAAGTTTTACCAGTGGCGAAGTAAGGCGTCATGCGTTGGCTGTCCTGATTCATCTCGTTGTCAACGATCTCAGTTCCCATTACCTGAAAGAGGACTAGAACAGAGGAGGCGATATGGCACCCACCAGCATTTCGACGTTGGAGTGGTTGTACTCTTCGCGGACGTAGTTATACACAGTCATCTCCCAGGTGTTCAGCTTCGTCTCCATCTCGGCAGAGGAGAAGTCGCCCCGGAAGACCATCATGATGACACCGACGTGATCAAACGATGTGACGGTGGCGAGCTCGCGGACTTCGGGATCCTCCGACACCGAGGCGTTGCCGTAGGAGTGCACGCCGAAAAAGTTCCGCTCGAGGTGCATCTCGAAGCCTTCGACGGTCGCGATCGGATAGCTGAGGTTCGCGTTGGAGCGAGGGAGGCTACGCCGCAACAGCGATACGTCCGCCTTCACGGCTCTCTGGAGGGGGTGGTGGACTATGATGATTAACGGTAACTCACGTAGAAGTAGTTGATGACGACGTTTGTGGCGCAATACGGCCCGCAAATGTCTTCGTAGCGGTAGGACTCGCCAGTTCCTGGGACTTGCGCGGTGAGGTTCCGGAGAAGAAAGCTGTGGATGCGGTCGGCCTCGGCCAGGTAGCTCAGACGATGCATGGAACCACCGTCCTTAGAGCGCAGAAGGACAGTGGTCATGACGGGGTCGCCACCGGAGCCCATGAACTCGCGGAAGACGTCCGTCTCGTGGCGTGACGCGGACGTTGCCGGGGTGTAGCCGTCCCGAACGCGGTCCTTCAGCTTCAACTGGTACATGCCTAGCGAGGAGGAGGCGATGATAGCTGAGGCGATGAGGAAGGCGAACGGGTAGTTCCCGATACTCATGCCAAGTAACTGGAATACATTGCGCAGCGTGAGCTGTGCACAGAAGTCGAGGAACTTCGACGTCTTCGCTCCCGAGGCAGCGTGAGGGGCGCCTTTCGGAGCCTCTTTGCCTCCGTGTTCCCTTCGCGGCGAAACCGCACTGGGCTCCTGGGCATCGTCGAAGAGTTTTGCCGACTCGGCAGGGCCGAAGCGCTGCAGCGACGCCATACTAAGGGACGACCCGTTTTGAAGTGGGCAGGAACGGCGGCTCTAGAGACGGCTGGTCTCGCACAGCATCCACTTAGTCTGAAAGGACAGCTACGGTAGAAAGCGAAAGTACTCCGAGTGGAGCTCTATTCCGGTTTTCGCCGGGATCGATCGACGCGCGAATGCCGTTCCGTGTACTGGCGCCTAATTAGCCCGCGGGCGAGTAGAGGCAGTCAAAGGCAGATCGCACGCGGGAATCTCGAGTCGCCGCCGATCGCGGTTCGCAACAATCGATGTAAACACGCTGCGCTCCCCTCTGAATCCGGTCGCCTTGATCGATTATGGTCGTCCGATTAGGTAACGAGTGCCGTCTCCCTCGTGGAAGAGGTACAGCCTCGACCCATTCTCGCGGATTCCCACGAAATCAGCACAGCACGACCACAAAGCAAGACTACCGTAAACCAATGGTACTCTAGACGAAGAGATGTTTACCTAAGCAGACGTGCGTTGTGGTTAATTTGGACAGAACAGCCGAAGAGGGGCCGAGTAGAGAATAGACGAAGCCGGCGCGAATGGTCACCTACAGGGTGGCGAGAGCTCGCACGCGGCAGTCTCTCACGGTGTCCGGCGTGGAACGGACGATCGCGCCTGACGGGAAGGAGGAAGCTCATTTGCACTCGGCGGCAGCTGACTTCGGCGATGACCCGTGGCGACGTTGCATAAACAATCGCGAAAAACGGTATCGAATCTCGTTTGATGGCGCCGCGAACGGTGCACGAGGCGATGGTCGCGTGGAGCAGGTGCACGCATGGGTGGCACATGCGTGAATAGGGCAGAGGACGGACGGAGGACGAATCGCTGAAAGCGGCCATCGCGGACGCCGGGAATTCGGAGGGAACCCCGGCCCGCTCGGCGATCGATGATTGGTCGCGCGATGGAGATGTGCGCGCGGCTGACGATGATTCGGAGGGCGGCAGCTGCCTCGACCTCCCCGGGCGGTCGAGTGACCGGTCGAAGAATCTCGAGAAGCCGAGGCCCCGGTCGAATGGACAAAAGCGTGCGTTGCGTGGTCATGATAATGAGGGTCGCTGAGCTGCGGCGGATGCGCTGGATGGCGCGTCGATCGATCGGAGTGTCTCGACATTGCCCGAGGGAAGCGGATCAAAAGTGCCACCGGAGTAGAGTACGCCGTTGATCAGAAGATGACGTCGCGAAGCGTCTGTGACGTACTGTAGTCGCCTCTGCGGTCGCAGCTGGGGGATCGGGTGATCAGCTGAGGCGGCCGAAGGCGATTCACGGCGCGAACCGGTTTCGGCGCCAAATTGTGCGGAGTGGACGCGAAGACGCCAGGGGCGAAGGGAGATCAAGGTGAGGCTGTTCCGGGATGATCGATGAAGCGCCGCGGAGCGCAGAAATCGGCGGCGGCGCGATCGGCGAAGCCTCGAAGGGCGCTGACTGATCTCTAGTGGACTGTTTATCCCCCGAACGCTTTCAAATTTTGACTTTGGCGTTGTAAAGCACGCGAAGGGGCCAAGAAGGACGCGAGGGGAAGGCCGACCGTTCAGAAGGGCGCACGACTGACCACACTGAGCCGATCTGGTCGGATCGCTCCGCGGATGGAAGGGACGATGAGTCATGAGTGTCCCACGGATGCCCTGTGATGCGTCTCATGCGCGCACTCATAGACAGCCGCCAGTGAATAATCAGACGAACGTACTCTGAGCTTGGGAAATTGGTCATCAAATTTGCAGGAAGAAGCGCTTTCGCAATAAGGATTGCATAGTACGGTAGACTCAACCGATTCAAGGGTAACCTGGACAACGGCTGCCGCGTTGCTTTCTCGAACTACCGTAATGCAAGAGGGGCTCCTGTTGTCCTCAGTCGCGAGTGCTTTCCGCACACGTTCCGACCGGAACGGACAGAGGGAATACGTTGCGTGTTGCGGACGTCGCCGACAACTTCGGCTGCCCCCAGCAGCGCCAATTCACCCAATCAACGCCCTAATAACGTCCTCATTGCCTCCCGTCCCAAAAAGTTCCAAAACGGTTCGTCCGTTTCGGAAGACGCCTTCAGCCGCGGAAGCCGAGCTCCAGTGCCAACCTCGTTATCGGCGCTTCGATCCACTCAGAAATGAATAGAGGATGCGCACGACGGCGGCGGCAGCCTCGGGAAAATCGAGTTTGGGTCGCCAAAACAGAGGGAAAGAATTAGTCCTGTGTGGGAACGAGTACTGCGGAGGCACCTTGGTCATCGAATGAGGATCGACTGCCACGAAATAGAGTACCGACAAGAAGGACGCTCCGGAAGCGGAAGGAGGGAGCTTCCGCATGCGAAGTCCACATCCCGCAAATAGGCCAAATAGCGTTCGGGAAATCACGGAATCGTCTCGGACGTCACCGGTAGTGCGCAACTTCCTCCGCATAGCTCGACTCGTTCAAATCCTAAGGAAAGAGCGGACTTACAGTAATCTGATTGGAAGCGAAACCCGCTTATCGAGTCGGCCGACTAGCGCTTATGCGTCGCCTTATCGCGTCATTAACTATAAGAGCAAATATTTCTTCCGTCTCTATACGGAAGAGTCCAAGGGTCAGAATCATAAACGAAGAGTGGACCTACGGTAATCAGATGGAAAGCAAGCGAGGCGACCACACCTTATCGGGTCAGCCGACTACCTACGCGTCGCATTATCAAACGGTTAACTATAAGAACAAAGATGGCACCACCTCTGCACATAGTACACGATTTTCGACCCGGATGTTCTTCTTAAATTTTCTACATGGCGTCTCTCTCGAGGTGACTGGAAAGCAGACTACGAATATATCAATTCCATTAAGTGCCTGCATCGTTAAGTGCCGCATTAAAAAGTGCTGAAATCATTCTGCAGGCCACGAGATACGACCTTTCGTCCTCCGTTTTCCCTACGTTCTGATATTTCAAGAGGTAGTGAATGATGTCTCAAACTGTTTGTCTCAAACGAAGTGAGCGATCATCAATTCTTTCAAAAAAGGTACTTCCTTAATCGGCTTATGGGGAACGTCGATCATAATTGATAATACTCCGGTTTCACTGTCTGACATTATGTGTAGTTAACAATAAAATAAATCATTGTTAACTTCGTAAAATGCATTGCGATGCCAATTAACCATTCTAGTCCTTGTACGTGAGTCAGCATAAAACCAGTTTGGAAACCGCTAATTTCGCGACGGCGACGTTCACAAATGAGTACATATGTATGGTCAGTGCTTTTTCGCGCAGTAGTTGAGTGGAAAATGCAACCTACAATGCATGTTCTCAAATGTGTCTATGCCTTTAATGGAAAGGTGGTGGCTCATTGCTAACTGATCATTCTCTGCACACACATATTTTATACACGTTGAAAATATTTATTATTTTCAATACATACAAATCGTCACAATTATGCAAAAGAGAGCTTCTATAAGAGATCATAACCTAACGGTGTTCGCTTTCTTCGTTTAAGTCGTCGGTGGATAGCATCGCCTCGTTACTCCCAGCGCATTCAGGTTTATCTAAAAAGTGAAGAGCTGAATAATTGTTCGTTTTCTATAATAATTTACCATTTTTTAGTAAATGTTGCTGATATCCATGCAAGACGCCGAAGGAGTTAGGGAAGGATTGTCCGCGTTCCTTGTCCGCTAAATAAAGAAAGATATATTTTCGTCCAGATGGGTACAGAATCTATATGACATTGTTTGGTGATTGTTTCTCCCCATACATTGTCTACTGGCTCGACACTTGTAGCCAGGAACTCAAATCGACCGACAAAGTCTACCATTTTGGATGAATTCGTTCTTGGCTCACAGATATTTATCGGGGACACCAGATTTTCATTCTTCTTTTTTTGTTATGGAACAATTTCGTGAAATAGCAGTTCAACCGATTCGGTGAAATGTTGGCTCAGATCGCATTGGGCGGCTCTGAAGCCAAGTCGAAACATTCTCTCAGGGAGCACCTTATATTATGGGGAAAATAGCGACTATTCGTGGGGAGCGGGGTGAAGAGAAAGCATACGATCAGATAAAAGCGCATGCCGTCGCTACATGTCCTTTGCCTCTAAATTCCGAGCCAGACGGGCTCCGGCTGGTCTTAATCCAGGTAGGCTAGACCCGGCTCAGTTTGTTTCATTGTGAGGTTTTTCCCATTCCTTTAGTGCATTTAATGCCGACATTTCCCTACTAGATTGATCATGCGAAAACAACTCACAAGAAATTGAAGAAAATGCTCGACGAGAAGATCGACGGTCATCCTGTGGTAATAACTACCTGAAAATGTTGAATAAATACTGAAGCTTCGCGTTGAAATCTCAAATTCTCGCTTCAATTCGTTTCGGTGAGTATAGGCTCGGCTCGATACACGTCGAACAGCTAATGAGTGTGCGGACGGCGGCAGAAATCCTCATACATACGGCACCTGTCTTATTGCATGAGCATCGATCTGTTTTCGTCATGGCACTTGCATTATCCACATGTTAAAGAGATGACTAGTAATGCGCGACCAACTTATGATGCTGTCTCTCCGCCCTAGAATGCTTTTCACTGTAGATTAATCGAAGGTAGAGGCGTCCGTTATCCACCACAAACGCAATTGTAAATGTTCAGTGGGTGAAGAATTGCAAGTCTGGAAATTGTATCCTAAAGTACCACGCGTTGGTTTGGCTGACAAATGTTCACACAAAACCTTTTTCTGCGTACATTACCAAAGCCCATTTTTCGCATGAAAAGAGCATTTGTTTAGGCTAACAATGGTCTCTACAAGGTGTTCCGCGAAGGGCGTTAATCCCGTCACCGGGTCCAAAAGCTGCGGATTCCTCGCTACTAAGATCACAGCGTTGCAGGTATTGTATAAACCGCGGCCCTGATTGATTTCTACGCCTCTCTATGTCCGTGAGCTGTATTTCTACACATTCGAATACACAAAGTTTTATAAAAGCTGCAACACAATACAAAAGAAAGCAATAAACAGAAAGTAAATTCAATCGAGTGGTTATTTAGGCAGATAATAAAGGTCGTTCCGTGCGTAGGGATGCGAGCGCACAGAGGCCGGCTTGACATCGTAGGTCAGCCAACGTTCTTCGTGGCGGAGCATCCCAGCGAAATGGTTGCAGGCTTCGGTTGAAGCTGTGGTGTGCAGTGATGCGCCGTCCAAGTAGAATTCGATATTGAATGCCTGAAATTTCTAATGGAAAATGTTCTAAAAAGATTACTGTATGAGACCACAGGAAATAATGACATCTTCGGTTTACAGTTTTCAAGATTGATCCCAAAGTAGAACTTATCTAATTTACAAATTATCAAGTGGCTGTAAATTTGGAATTTGGAAATTCATTGATAATCAAAGATTTTTAATTGCATCTGCTTACCGATTGTTCGGCATGGACATTGAGTTCCTAGGGGCCAAGTCGGCTGTAGAGCCTGTTGATGTTTGTTGGAGACGGCGCTCTTCGAATAACACATCGCAGAAAGTTCCATGATGGGAATAGGGAGGAATGTTCTGGAAGTTAAAAAAGCTGAATCATCAGTGTTTGTCACTAGGATATTCAGGCTTTATGGATTTGAGGTTGAGTTGAGCCAGGTGGGTTCTTTACCATGCGGTAAAGGAGCGAATTTGGAAACACGGCGTTGTAGGATGTTCGTGTACTATTAACTTTCTACTAATGCCGGAATAGCTAATCACAGGATACGATGCTCTACTTGCCGATGCACCAAAAACTTATGTGAACAGAAAAATCCCACGAAAAGATCGGTTATTATCGACGTTCAAGGTAAACGCGCAACTAGATGAATTGTCAGTCCGTCGGCCACATACCAGCAGTGTATGTCGTGGTTACTTTGCAGCCCGATAAAATCTGACAAATTTGGTCTTGACAGGATCTTTAGGGGCTTTTATTTGTGCTATAATTTATCCCATGCTTCATGCCGGAATGATAACATTAATACAATGAATCCCTGTGATTGAAGAATGAAAAGAGAACATATCCGGTGATCTGAATAAAACACGGAAAATTCTTCTTTCTCCCAATACTACTGTTCCCATGGTGCTCGGACATTTGCGCCACCGACATTTGCGCCACTGACATTTGCGCCACCGACATTTGCGCCACTGACATTTGCGCCACAGACATTTGCGCCACAGACATTTACGCCACTTTTCTGGTCTCACCACGAAAAGCCTTTTATGCCCAATACTTCTTTTACAAATTTTAAACGGAGAGCATGTTGTGTTCAGATGTCTAGGCGCATGT
This sequence comes from Steinernema hermaphroditum, assembly GCA_030435675.1. Taxonomy (NCBI): domain Eukaryota; kingdom Metazoa; phylum Nematoda; class Chromadorea; order Rhabditida; family Steinernematidae; genus Steinernema; species Steinernema hermaphroditum. Next base: position 3,989,040 of record CM059625.1, read on the forward strand.
CACTGAGGTTTCAGCAAGCGAAGCGAGCCCTTCTCTTTGCTTATGTCGTAGACCTAGGTTTGCCTTAGGAACATGCCTAGATATTTAATATTGCGGGCGATGGCCTAATGACCTAATATCCAGGCTTGGCTTAGGCTCATACCTATTGATTTTGGGCGTGCCCGAAAACACGAAATTCAAGATTAAGAATTTGATCTGAATTTTATAAACTCAAACTCATGCATAAATGCCAGGCCATAGTTGTGAGACACAGGCTGTGACTCAAATTTTTGTTTGCGATTTTTAAGTTTATTCTTATACGTCCTAGTCGTAGCTTACATGGTGAGACACTGAAAGTATCAAACACAGCTCACGACTTACCTTTCCTACTCCAGTTATCAATTAAAGGGATTCGTAAAAGGCTTTTCGTGGTGAGACCAGAAAAGTGGCGCAAATGTCTGTGGCGCAAATGTCTGTGGCGCAAATGTCCGAAAATAAAGAAAACTCAGATCGAGCTGTAACTTTTCGTGCGGATAATCCCATATGAACATGTTGTAATACTACAACATAAGCTGCCCATGTGGATTCCTTTTCAAGAAAACAGATTTAAATTTTCTCAGTTCAAAGGTCAACAGAAATAGGTATATATCATGAGGGACAAAGTGGTGCTAAAGAAGAACAAAAAATTGTAAAGATTAGAGGCTTATCCCTTCACTTTTCTACAGCCCGTTCAATTCTCAATCGAATATGGAACCAACTTTCAGCAAGCCTTACCTGGAAATCCATGGCACCCACACCCATAAGTTTTCACCCCTGCTGTGCGTACTTTTCTTTGAGTTAGCGATATGAAAAAAAACTGTGATTTCTGTGATTGAGTAATGAAGGGCAGACGATTTTGCCAACGCTTCGAGAACATGTCTAGAGAGGATGCGGGCGAACGAAACGAGCTCCGTTTTAATTTTTAGGCATGGTCTAACATCCAGGCTTGGCTTAGGCCCGGGATTAGGACTACGCCCAGAGATTTAAAGCAAGCCCGAAGGGCGAGCCTTGTACTCTTGACAACTTTGCGCATTGTCTAGCACTGCGAACAACTTATCTTCCGTTTTATGGAATACTTCGCAAGAAGTGGAAGGTACCGCATCAGTAATCAGTTTAAATTAGGTGCATTTGAATCGTATTGTTGGCCTCGTTTGGGTACGGCTCTTATTTGAGGTGTGCCGTTTTTCTCTGTCCCTGTTTGTTCCCGTACGCCGTTTTTTTTCATATAATCGGGGAGAGTTCAAGCCGGGGTTGAACCGACCGCGACCGATTTTCGCCAACATATATCTGGAACCGCGACGGGACCTAATCAAAACGACTCTATTGCCACTGGCAGAGTTGTGATATTCCCATCTAAACGACAGTCAACTCGTCCGTGTATTTACCGTCGGTAGGCTGTTGGTGTTCCACCACCCGCAGGACTACCAAAAAACTACGCCCTCTTTATAAATAAAATATATTTCTAATACGATGATTATTACATAAAAAGAGTAAGGTGCTAGATGTCCTAGATATTTTTGTTTAGACTTTTTATTAAAGCAACTTACGATTAATTAAAGAAAGTGCTCGAATAAATTTCGACGACCATCGATAGCGGAGTAACTACCTGAAATAAACAGATTGTAGCTGTATAAAAGATGAAAGATGTAGGTAGAGCTCGCACAAAGAACAATGCCATAGCATTCGCGTCAAGCTTAGAGCAATGAGAGTGCCCTTTCCAGTAGCTAATGAAGAAGCGAGTCCTAGTGACTATCTGACTGTGCCGCGCGAACGAGCGACCCTCTGGTGTTTCTGTATAGGCAGGAGATGCGAGTGCGTATCGCCGTCTTTTGCCCATCTGCCGTACGAAGTTAGAAATTTATGTCGGAAGGCATTCGACGCGCATCCGCGCGAAGTGCAATAGAGCAAACTGCTACATTTGGCATCAATCAGCAGCAAAGTACAACCATAAAAATAGAAACGCTTCACAGTGTACAATTCCACAACCGGCATATAGTATTGCAAGTTATCAAGCGGAACCTGACACAGTAGCTTCGCCGTAAGCGAATGCAAATCATAAAATTGTATCACAGTTCCTCAGACCGTTAACATCGCGCATTCGTTCAATGTACTTTGCTCAAACGGCGGCACATCAATGGCAAAATAAACGTTTTTCTTATCCGTCCCAATATGGTCCTTTCATATATATGAATGTACATTTTTTAAATCGATCTGCTGCCCGTAGGCACCTTAATGAGGTGTTTACACAATTCAACAACCCGTACATGTATCTGAACGTACATTTGCCGCTGCTAGACTGTCAACCTCACCCTCGACAATGAGGACATCTGGCGCCAGCCAATTCCAAATGACTTATTTTCTCAAACTTTGACTTACTTCGACTCTATTTAACATGTACTCTCTTATTTAGGTCAGTCGAGCTTATGTGCGCTTACATTTTCAGCTTGCCTTAGACCAACTCCTGCACATTTTAGACCAAAACGGCGCCTCTCACTTGAAAACTATCCGTTGAAGAAAAAGCACTCCCATTTCCTTCATGCCCGTGCCCCCCAGAAGGTCCCATTCCACCACAACCTCGTTGTCCGTGCTTGTCTCTATATATCTTCGTTTCAAGGCAAAAATTTATTACTGAAATACATACAAAAAAAAATTGTTTCGCCGCGTCCTCAGCCTCTTCATGAGTAGATCTTCGGAAGGCAATCACAGCAATTCATCTGAAAATAACACGAAATCAAACGTAAAATGAGCAAATTTTTACATCGTACACCAAAAAAATGGCAAATTAGGCTCACCTTGGCGTGAGATAGCCACGCTTCAAATAGCTTCTACATCGCTGAATTCCTTCTTTAACTGAAATATTGAATCTTTTCATCTGTGATATGTTGTTAGGCACTTACATTCAGCGTATGACAAAATCGCATATCCTGTCATAGAGGCTGTGGATTCCTGCGAGCTATCTGTGGCTTTGTGCGTGCTTCTGCTCCAATTCTGAAGAAGTCGAGTCATTTACGGGACACAAAAATGGGTTAAAGATAAAACGGGGGCTTTCCAAATCATTCTATAGTTTTCATGTTGAAGGTCGCTGGGACTTACTTTTAATTTAAAATTCTGCTCGGAAAAAATCGACATCCATAGGAGGCAGTGCAGAAAACTACCTGAAAAACTCGCGAGATGAACTCATGAACGGGAAGAAATATAAACGACGTAGCAGCTATAGATTATGAAAGCATCGCGCCAATTTCGGCCTAGTCTTATAAGACGTAAGACGTGCTGAGGACCGACCACATTTGACGCCAACACCGGAGTCCGAAGGCCAATATGACCTCCGCGGGTGTCTCAAGATTATCGATCTGTATTTTGTTCGTGTGGCATTCGCAACATGTGGGTGAGACGACACGCGCTTTTTCTCGCAAAGCGATGTGGAGGCGCCGAAGAGCTGAATCTTGTCGAGGCCCGGTAATGGAGTAAGAGAAGAGTGAAGAGCCATCGGTTTCAATGGCGGTGCAGACTTCGAAGATGCAGCAAAAACTTTGGCGACGCTAGTGGAAGTGAACAATACCCTTGGAAAACGCTGGTTCCCTGGTGTACCAGGCCTTCTAGAAGCTTTGACAATCATAGTTCCAACAACGCGACCAACTCAGCTTATCACTCACAGAGCGAACGGACGACCCGGTCGATCGCTACCAGCACAAATCAAAGGCATTTACTCATGAAGGACCCTGACTTTACTTCTGACGAAAGACGTTATCGTTCTAGAGGCTTTAGGCGCTGCGACTTTCCGCTTGTCTACGTTTCTCTCCGTTAAATAATGTATGCAGCAGTCAATAACATGGACCAATGAGTCCAGTATTCGAAACACTTCCGTTAAAGCACTCTGATTTTGTTTAAGGTAACTTCATCCAGTAAGTTTCGTCTTCTTCGGTATCGTTTTAATTATCCAGGTTGATCGTTCATAAACTGCTTAAGTCAGCGCAATAGACTGGACACCGATCGTGGAAGTAAATTTGTCACCTGCGTTTTCCGCCCTTTGACCGATCACCGACGTGAACTATCACGGGAACAACTCACATAATTGAACATACTACTCGCTGCATAGGTATTGTCTTCGATTCGAGCATTTTTTTGGGCCCAAAACCGGTTTTGTTGTGGAATCGAAAGTAACTATCCTAACTTTTGTATACTGTTTATTGATGAATCCGTAACACGGTACTCTCACGCCCTCTGGCATTCCCTTCACTCCATGAAACAACGACGTTCTTTATAGGAATGAGTAACTAGGAACATTGGTAACTGTATTACATCCAAATGGATCGAAAGTCAGGCGTATTCGGAGCATGCACATCCCTCGAAAGTCCGAAAATATGTGTTATTTTCGTGGCTAATCGAATCATCGCAGTTCGCTGGGGTCGTTTCTATTTTGATCGCCGCCATTGTTCAAAGTCGCAAGTTGACGAAACGTCGGATTTGCGTCATATCCGTAGGCGAGGGCCGGCAGCTCGTCGCCGACTACAACAAAGCGTGCACACATTGAGTAATTATGCAAACTGGAAATGTCTACTTCTTTGTGCGACATGCTCGACAGTGTCTGATGGAGTGAAAGGACAAGTACAGAGTTACTCATAGTTGTGTTAAATTTAGATTTGGTCCGCTAAAGGTCGATTTGCAGTTGATCTCTGCTCACAGAAGAACGCTTGAATATGCCGGTTTTCCGAATTCAGATCCTAATGTAATACAAAAATAAGTAAGCACTGTTTGAAAGTGTGTGATCTGGTAATACATATGCGCTTTGAGCACGATAAATGATAAAAGTGGGCTCGATTTACGTAGTTTTGACGTTAATTGACCATGTCAAGAACAGAGAAAACAATGCTTACCTTAGTGACTTGTAGCTTGTAGTTCGTTCTACATGAATAGGACTAGCGAAAACATCACTCAACAATATGTCTGAAAAAAAGCAGCCTATGGTTAGGACTTCAGTCCGGCTTTTGCCTGTTAAACTCTCCATATCACTGGAGAGGCACAAAACCGTCAAATCCTGGCCGATTCGACTGAAATTTGGCTGGGAGATGGACACGGTTGTGTGCAGCCAAGCCTGATAGGCTGCATCGGTGAAAGAGGGGTTTAAGCTAGATTTCATAGTTGATATTGTCCTCTGCAATTGAAAGGTCTCCAGGTCCGATGTCCATGACAAAGCCCCAAAATATATGGTATTATTGTGAGTCGTTGTCGTTTTTTGACTGCCTTTCTTGCTACAAGGACTTGCAGCCATGAACTCTAGCTTAACCCCCCTTCACCGATGAAACCTATGAGTCATTGCTACATTCCACCATATCTATTTTCCTGTCAAATTTCAGTCGAATCGCCGTGGGACAGTTTGGGATCTCTCATTGCGAGTGAATATAAACTCAGAATTTGGTTTTTTTGCAAACCACTACTGTAGGACGCTTCGCTATGGTGCCGGTCAAATGTAAAACTTAAGTATAACAATACTGTGATTTTCGTTGGGTTTTCCGGTGTTCCAAAGAAACCTTAAATCAAGAGATGCAGAGGAGTTGAATGTCAATAAACACTCATGCGTCACGTTGTGTTGTCGTTCCCGTTAGATAAGTGTTTTTGCGGATGTCAGCAAATGTCACTCGTCCGATTTGCAAGTCCCCCTATCCCGCTTCAACTGCCGACCCCTCTAGGCCACATAGCTGTTTTTTTGTGTCTGTGCCATGAGCTGTTTAATCAGCTACGTCACTTCCGACGATGACTGCTTCTGTCGACGATCAAAAGAACGAGAATTGTTGATAGCGGGTGCGTGATAAGTTATCCGTCGAGAAATGCACACTTTTATGGATTAGCGCGGCGTTGGAATGCGCCGCGGAATGTGGTGGAATGCGGCGTGGGAAAGAATCTCGGGAATGATGGTGGTAGGCGATCCGCTGTGCTTTTTTGAACTCCATGAAGTGTTTTGACCTGTTTCCGGAATGTTTCATAATATGCCACCCTCACCCACCTGTGCGGGGGATAAGGATAAACCAACGTTTTCGAGTACTTGACATGCCGTTAATCATCGTCTAGCACCCACACGAAGATTGTCTAGACAGCTTTTTGATTTAGTCATTATTTGCCGAGGAGTTTTCTATTCAAATGACGAAATTCACCTGTCACAGGCGAGGGTATATTATGAGTCATGTAGGCTTACGTAGGCGAACGTGGCGACTTCATTACATGACAAAAGCAAATATAATGAATTGAGGGAGAACAATGCGGATGTTAATGAGAGCGGCTCACCTATAGAAATAAACGGAAATGACGGAGTTTCACACGCACAAGCACATATGGCGTGTGAAGACGAAAGCTCTGAAACCGCTTCAACGAATTTTCTGTAGGTGCGTGGATGTGAAGCGCGCGAGGCTGAAAAGTGATGAAAGAGAAAGGCTCATAATTCGCAATCGTAGAACTCTGTTATGCCAAAGCTATGATCATCATTTTACAAAAATAAAAGACAGTTATGTGGAACCAATTCGGTCGGGGTCTACCCTAGAAGAACTAGGACAAGATTACTGTCCTTGCTACGGTGTTATTACACGTCACAATGTTTCTAAAAGTAACTTTAATGTGAAAATTGGATGACAGACATATCGTCATTTCCGCTGTGTGAAAACTGTCAAACACATGATTTTAGCACTTTTGAATCCAGTTATCGTTTCCACTTTTGACCGAGCAAAAAACACTTTTGTGTTCCTTTCAGTTATCATATGTTTGTGACGACACATTTCCACGACAGTCGCCAAGACGCCAAGTGACGCGACAAGAAAACAGCAACATGTGAGGAGCAAACTACAGAATGGCCTGCGACAAACTACAGTGTAACCCTGAAGTGAGCCTGCAATGTGGGAAGTCAAGCGTGCTGTGCGTACAGGTACAAGTGAAGGTTAAGAAATCAAACATCCATGAGAATACATTTTTTGAATAGTCCAGATATTTGATCTTTCACAAATTTTTGCCCTTCTTTTGCACACTCTCTTGATTAGATGAAGACAACCGCATATTTGAAATGGCAGTTGTCGAAATCGCCGCTAAAGGCCCGTAAGAGTCTGTTCATACTCGAAGTTGACACATCTACAAAATCCATTCAAAAGTGCACCTTTTGGCTTGTTAAAGTGGATCAGTTTCCTAATTTTCACAACACAGTTATGACGCTGTGGACTTCTAAAAACACATCGCAGACGGAGTCAATGTAAAGTGGATCTGTTTACACTCCAACCTCTCACCTCCTACACCTTTTCATTTCACTGACGTAGTTGACTCGTTTTTTAATCAACTCAGCAGATCAGTGCGTCATTTTGTATGAAACCGTGGTCTAATTGTCGGATGAAACATGTCGAATTATATGACATCATTTGCACTTTGACGCAACTTTTTGACAAGTTAGTAATTTACTATAATTATCATAATTATTTATGGAGATGTAGCCGGAAGTTTTGTTACAACTAAAAATAACTCTCTCAAAGGATTCACAAAAAGTGGGACTAGAACTGTGGGCAAAAGACTGCATGGATGTTTAACAACGCAATCGGTTCTTCGTGGATCACCCATCTAAGACGTTTCCAACGTGAATCTATCTGTTTAACCCATGATTGCAAACACGTGGTTTTTGTCAATAACTCGATGAAGAAACGATGAAGGCAGTTGCGCCAGGATTCATTTGAAGCGACAAAGTCTAAGACACCCGTCCATGAAATCAGGTGAAACTGCTCCAAAAACGAAAAAGGGAAAGAAATTATGATCCTATTGTAAACGCATCGGCGTATAATTATGGATACTGACGCGGACTGTTCGTTTCAATTTAATGTCTCTGTGCACATACACATCAACTTCTACCGACTATGTAAATCGACATTGCATTCCAAGGAACAGACAGAAAAAGACGAGATCGGTGAAGCCATTGAAAGCGAGGAGCGCTTGGCTTCTAGACTATTTGAGACAAAAAGAGGAACTTGATAAAACTGGGGATAAGAGTACTTTTCACTAGATTTTTGAGGTTCCTGAGAAACATTATCGCCAATATATTTGAGAGGCGAATAAACAACATGTGATGGCCTCACGATTCTGTAATGCTTCTCCAATTCTGGTTCTGAAAGTATCCAACTGTTGCATACAAATTGTTCCCCTCTGCCACCCTATCCAGGAAGGCTTTCTTTTCAGGACGTTCCCTTCCTTCATGGAAATAACAATCTGTTTTGGTTCCCATTTATGTCAACAGTCTGGCATTTTGTGTACACCTGTTTATGCCGAGCTCCTACTGAGAATTACAGAGCTTAGAACACATATAGTTCCTGGAAATTCTAAAAGAGTCACTTACGTCGACACATTCCCATTGTCTCAGATCTGTTTTTCAAGCTGCTTAATGAAGGAACTTGCGATTTCCCTAATATTATCCAAATGATTCATATTTCAGCGAATTCTGTCGCAACTTTACCACGAAGTACACGTCACCGACGTTCGACAAGAAGCGCTTTTTTCGGCATTAGCGTGAACCTGTTCTTCCCAATTTGTGCTTAAATTAACACATTTTATTTGGAGACGCCCGAGGGTGTTTTTGAAGGTCTTTTTTAGGCTCGTTCTATATTTGCCCAAGGCAGAACCGGAGACAGGTTGACCCGAGCGGTCGATTTCGTCACTTACCCAAAAAAGCAACCACCAAGTCCATAAATTAACCACCCTGTCCAGCGTCGGCGGCGATTAGCGTAAATCTTTGCCGTTACATTAGAGGTGCCTCTTTTGAAAAACGCACAACTGCGCCCAAACGACTATCTTAATATGTTAGGAATGCACCTAGGTGGAACGCATTGCATAAGAGCCCTTCAGTGATGAGTCACACGCAGCGGCGATCGCTTTCGCCGACGTTCGCAGAGATCCCAAAATAGAGCGTTGAGCCTTCTTTCCCTTTTCTCTCTTCGCTACTAATATGCGCATAAATCTGTGGAATGGAGATTCCGTAAATTCCACAAATGACTCTCGCGGATCTGGTGGGTGCTGTGGAATTTCGCGGTATTGTGAGAGGCAGACAGGTGAGATCAAGAGACTGACGAAGATAGCGATCGACGGAAGATCACTCTTGAGTAATAGGCATGAGAGAATTTAAAATATGAAGACGGCAAAAGTCAATTAAAGTAATATTATAAACTCCTGGGCTTTCGTCATGAATTTTTGGTATTGCGAAAATCAGGATCTTAAAAGTTCTGGAAGCAGTCATTGTTAACAAAGTCGAGAATATTCCCGAAACAATTGAAGAGTGTACTGTAGATGAAGTCGCAAAAACATGGGCTGACTGAAGCCGATTGCACTCATGTTCATGCTGTTTCCAGAATCATTGGATAACAGGTCAAACATGCAATGTATTTAGATATCCTGTTTAGCATCGACCGTTTTTAGAATGGTGATGCTCCACAGTCCTACATTGTATTCTTCTTATGGGCGTTGTCCAAAACGTGACCATGCGCTCCACCTGACAAAAACAAGAAAAAACGTTCTGCATCTCCGCATTGTTTACGGATTTCATTGCACCTATGCAGCTGCTTAGTTGACGGAACTTTGCTAAAATGCGTATGTTCTACTCAGCAAACAGGCGTTGATTTAGGCAAGGGTGGTGATCACTCCTGTAATAGATTGTAACGTGTTGACTTCTTCGCCCACTGACATCCGTCTAAGTGCAGGAGCGAACCAAAAACGAAAAACAATCTGCACAGCAAAAATACGGTCGACAATGGTGAAAGATGGGTTGCTATTTTAAGTAACTCAGCGAGTAGCCGTCGAAAGAAAGGACAAATAACGATATATTCGAATAAATTTCTCGTCAATTACTCGGGAGTAGATCGCTAACTTCGACATAATCATGGTTTTCCAAAATTATTGAAAATTACATTATATTATTTGGGAAATCTCTGCAGAGTGTAAAAATCTTAAGTTCCTTCAAAACAGGACACAGACGCGAGCCTGTTTTTTCTTTCATTTACCTTGCTATATCTGTTATAATGCAGGTGTAATAGCTTGGTTCTTTGACGTATGATGCGGCGAAACAGTTCATTCCTTAACAAAGCGTTGCTGTCTTCATATATCTTGTAGTTTATCTCCAGTCATTCCGACTGAAGTGCCTTCGTATAGAGACACTTTCTTGCGAAATTTTGATCAGCAAATTTCAGCCATAATTTTGGAAAACAGGTCACCTTCTCGGAGGACGGAACAGGAGTCTTTTCTATAGTGTCCAGCAACATTTCTTGTTTAATTAGATTATTGCGTCAGTGTTTTTTCTGTTCCCCGAAATAGTCCCAAGATGACGAAAGTTGACAAGGTGATGAACGCGAAGATAATGAGCTTAAGAACGGAAACGGCTATTCAAGATTTTAAAAAGTACAATGAATCATGTTTCGGCAAACAGAAGTCGCCGAAGTGCGCATCGCACTCTCCGCAAACACAGTTCCACCGCCACTGACACGGTCGCCTGTGACGTCACGGTCAAGTTTTTCCAAAGAGAAATGATTTATGTCGTCGACATGCAACGTGCTTTTCACACTTCGCGAAATTGATGATTTCATGTTTCTAAAAATGCCTAATTGACGCGAGTGATTTTGCGAGCGAAAACAAAAAACGGATCTGTGGTTCGTTTTGTGTAACAGCATCGAATAGAAACCCCCTGGGTGGGGACAGTTATTGCCAAACTTAAACTTTATACAGCATGGATTCAGACTGAACTTGGGTGGCTGCTCAACTCTAACAACAACCCACAAAAACTGTCTTGTCTTTAGAGCAAAATACATTGTTAACATCACAGACTAAGGGAAGGTTTTATGACTTAGAAATCGTTGCCCGATCAGGATTCATTACCCATTAACTGTTTCGAGCAAACCACGGGTTACCTACCGCTTTTCTACCCATCTATGTCCATTGTTCATATCAACCTCCTCGGACTAGCATCACTGTTTACTCCTTTGTATCGCATTTCCTTGACATGTTATGATAAAGAGTGTTATTTTGGTACGAGCTAGTTTCAAAAATAACTATGTAATCCCAAAAATATCCACTCAAACGCCAAGAATTATCGCGTTGGTGTAGCAAGGACGTCGCAGCCATGTCCACTCTAGTAAACATCCCACTCACTTACAACTCCCCAGAGCCGCATGTGCACTCAAAACTCGGAAACTTCTTGTTTTGACATGTGCGGGCGTTTGATTGAGTCCCGCGTTCACAGTTCATCGTTACACCCGGACTTCCCGTCGAGACGAGCGCGACCATGTTCCCACACCATAAGCACTCCCGAGGGGTGAAAGTATTTTTAGCGATTGACCAGCTGAACTGAAATGTGAACTTCTTGGCAGACACAACAGGACGATGACGCGGGCTCCGATGATTTCCGCCGAAGAAACGGCGAACTCGATAGCGGAAAATGCGTCAACAGCGCGCATTTCCCGGGAATCGCCGCTTCCGCCTGGAGACAGCTGTGGGTTTCGGTTGGATCACTTGGAAAAAGTGGATCGTTTAAAGTTCAAGAATATCACTTGCGATGTGCATATTGCAAAACTCACTCTTCAGAAACAGGACACTCTGGATATACGGTACACGCATGGCGCTACGGACAAAACGGTCATTTTGTGACCGGTTCTGGTGGTTCGCTTGCAGACAAGGAAGCTTTTAGAAACACAACAAAAACCAGGAAGTCGATCTGGATCAGTGAATCACAGCAATAGATCAGAATTAGAAAATGACTCAGACGGATTCGAATCAACTCAGAGCAGTGAACGCTCATGAGACGGCTCCGCTTTTGCGTCTAAGGTCATAGTGACGTTGATTTTCCAATTTTTTCTGCGCACTCAGACGAACGGTCCGGTGTGACGGCGTGAACTCTTGCTGCAAATCGTCGAGAATTGGTTCCTTCATTTAGAGAGACCAATCTTGAGCCTGAACCCATCAAGGTGATGAGATGAGCGGTGCGTTTTTTGGGTGGATTCCGACACTCAAAATACAGGTTCAACGTCGTATTCTTATAGTCTGTGTGATTTTGGCTTGGAAATGCTAAAAGATCGCAAGAAAAATTGTGTAAAGTGTGCGCTCGTTCACTTTGATTTTTGGCTTCGTTTTTAAGGGGCGCAACAAATTGTTGTGTCCAGGCATTTGCAACAAATCGAAGGAAAAATGAAGACAAGTTCTTTGATCAAGACAACTGGAATGATCGTGTTGAACATACGGCTACGTTGAATTTAATCTTTAACTCAAATTGGGCACTTTTTGTGTTTTTCGAATACTCTCCTTACTACTTCTCTCTTTTGGAAATATCCGACTTTCTAATATAAAGATTCTTGCGTTCTGGGTAATCTGAAAAGTAACACGAACCACCCTATTTGCCAAGGATGAGATCAGCTTATATTTTGCTCATAAAAAGTAGATTTCCATCAATTAGTTTAGCAGCTATAGGACGGACGCTGTGCAGATTCCCTGATCCGCATTTTTTGCTCCTGCCCATCTCATTGTGATCTCCTGACTAGTTGACCTTTTGCAAGAGTTCCCGCTCCATCGCCACATTCCAGCGGCTCGTTTTTAGGGGAACCGATTTAATCGAATTATCGGAACGCGGTTACAAAAAATGCGTACACAAGATCTGTAGTCGTGTTATTTTTGGCTCATCTGAATAAACAATCACAAATATCAAAAATGAACTGCTCCAAAATAAAAACTTAAGATTTCGAGCGAACGTCATTCGTTGTTGATGTAAACAAATCAAACGCAAACAGGAACAGCGTCCTTTGAAAAGGACACAAACAAAGGCGATTTCGTGGGATTGTTCTTTCGATCTCCGGCAGTTCATTATATGTATTTTATGCTTTGCCATTGCAACTCTTTTAAATTGCTTATGGTCCCTTATACGTAGGCTATAACTTCTGAACTCAAAATAAGATTAAGCTCGATCTTTACTTGGGCGCTAAAGATTAGATCTGCAATTTTAATGAAGTAGAAGATCATTACGAGTTCAAATTAACGTTAAGGGACACGCTGATATCATATCCCATTTTGGAGCTTGTACTTTCATGTTTTGACGTCAGGAGGGTTTTATTAGATTGAGCTTTCAGAAATTGAGCTTGAAATGACTCTTTTATGTCGAGTAAATCCGTTGGAAGCTGGATCTAATACATGAATGAAAATTCCTTGATTATCAAAGGTGAAAAGGGAGTGTACGCTTTCAAAATCTCAGCTTCCCGGATACCGTACTCTTTCCTGGCCGTATTCGTGCCCATTATGAAGTCTACTACGTCATATAAAAGTGCTTTTTGTGTAAACAAAGTATTTTCAAAATAAACTGATCAATTATGCCGCTTTCCCTGTTTGGGCCGTACTTTGTAATCCGTCAAACTTCTGACATTTGTCTATTTGTGGACTTGACCTCTATCACAATTACTTCATGGACACGGTTCATGAATTCTTAATCGTCTTGATGTTTTTTTATGCCGAAACAAAAAGCTAGCTTTTTTCGATGAACATGTTTCTAATTTCGTCTTTGGCAGACAGCGCCGAAGAAGGAAGGGAAAGCGCAGACGACGCGGCGACGCCACTTAATGCGCATCACAGAATTGGAAGCGTCGAGAGTCGCGAGATTACATTCCTTTTGTAATTCTTCTACGCGCTCGGAGCGCGCGCGAGCTGAGCGGGGCACACCCAAAATGCGACGCTGGAAAGTTTTTGTAGATACAATTAGGACGGCATGTCAGCACGAGTTACACGACTGCTAATTAACGGCATCGCAACTGTTCTGCCTCCTGGCATTTCGGCGAAGCTCCGGCACGCGCTTCGTCCATGTTACGGTATTCGCGTGCCCAGTTTTTGAACTGCGCAAACTTTTTTGGCATCCTAATGCGCCGCGCCTATCGGAATGTCTTCGGCACGTTTGGCTTTTGATCTTGACCGTGATTACCGTCAAATTTATGCACCTAATTCCGAACGATACTTGCGTTCAAAGAACTTTTACACTTATTTTCAGAGCATCAGCAAAAAATTGAAGCGAAGCGCGGTGAAGTGATCGCGAAGTGATGTCATCGTGATCAGGTCGTTCATCAAAACCGGGTAGATTATCACAAATAACTGGCCCCTACAGTGAACAGTTCATAGAAAATGTGATGTTTCGTGACGTCTCATATTTGATTTGACACCAGTCCACATCTTTTCGAGCATGGTATGAGCACAGTCCACATCTTTTCGAGCATTTCGAGCATTTCGAGCAATTGAGTTACCGCAAAATGTCCTGTGTCCTGATCCTCATGTTCCAAGGTCGTGAGCCAAGTACTATAAGAATGTGCCTAGAAAATGTGCTGATATTCGTCATAGCCCTTAATTCCGGGATGTTCCATGCCATATTGTGCTAGATGACAGCTTTAAATTGATAAAATGAAGAGGATTCACCTGATGAATACCGTGGTGCTGCCGGACTGTGGCATCGTCCTTCTACATGCCTTCTCTTTTCTCTTTGAAACATAAGCACACGCAAGCTGTTGTTTTTCTCTTCTGGTAAGAAAGTTTAATTTCGAATGCATTACAATATGTATTTCAGTAATACGTCTTTCACAGTTTCACCTGCCCACCTCTTCGCTTTTAAGAATGAAGGTGTTTTCTTCTAATATGTTAACGTAATTGCTATTCATTACTTTGTTTCAAGGACAATTCGGTTACAGTAAATGTTTATAGCTTGCATCTCGTCATAAGGCATCATAAGTGAATTTGGTTGGCTTGTGACTAAGACAGTTACGTTCGTGCGAAGATCAGAACAGGGCTGTTTGACTTTTTAATCTCAGCCACAAAAAAAGATGTTTATGCATATGATCTTGCGAGCGTACGCTCAACCGCTCAGACGACCGTTCGATTCAAACCAGCCTTGTCCCCTTCGGCTATTTGTCGAAGCGTCCAAGAAATCGCACATTCGCTAGAGATCAAAAAAGAACTGTTTGTGTGTGTGACTTATTCCGAAATGCCTGTGCGGTGATTAGCTTCTGAGTGTACCGCGCCCTCCGCGATGACTAATCACCGCCTGAGGTCACACTCGCCCTCGTAGATCACGCTTGCCCATGCATCATAACCCCGGCCAGCTTCTGCGAATTCCATGCATTCCGACCCGTCTGCTTGTGCAGGCGGACTCACCGCACCGCTCTACCGTATCCCACGGCAGTCGTGTCTTCGCCCACCGCCGCCGAAGTCAGAGGGCGTCGTGACGCGTCGCGTACCTCCTTCGATCACGCCTATTAGAAGCGAACGAGCTCTCACCACGCGCGGTGACGTCAAATTCTGTTGGGGCGGTTGCTTCGAAGCGCCGCCCCTCCGTGTTCGTTCTCCCCTTCCCCCTTTCTCGCCACCCTCCGCCTATATATAACGAAATCTTTCCACCACAGCTCGTCTATCATAACTGTCACATTCACATCAGCCACAACTAATTATACATTGGCTTATCTCCTCGCTCGCTGATTCGCTCCCATCAGCCAGCCGAAGCCTACTCTCGCTCTGCTCCCTGTGATCCGATCCGATCCACCCCCGTTCGACAATTCGCTTATTGTCGACCGCTCCGTTCGTCCGTCCGTGACTCAACCGAAGCCGTTCGCATCCGCTGCAATGGCCAACTGTCTCCCTCCATGGCGCTACGGTCTCGACGACTGCGCCGACCTGATTTGAGCCATTCGTGGCCCGGCCCGCCCATTCCCTCTTGTGGCGTTGGTCTCATCGTGTTGAACATGCCGACTTCTCCGTTTTCGCTGTCGCGATGACCGCTTTCCCGTCGGAAAGAGCTTCTCCAGCTCGGCTCAAATGGAAGAAGACCGAAAAAAGAAGACTTAACGTTTCGCTTCAACTCACCACCACTTCGGCCTAGAAACTTTGCCAACCCCTTTATCCCAAAGCTTTATCACCGCCTGCCAAAAACGAGCAGTTAGCAGAAAATCGTTCTCCTTCTCTCTCACTCTCAGCTCTTAATCTCGCATATGTAGCCCTGTCTACGGGTAATCACTCACCCCCTCCCGCCATAGAAGTTTTTAGCAGGTCCCCCCATCTTACTCCCGACGAATTGTATGTTCATATACAGTAACCACATCGAACAGTCTAATACTTCCAACGTATTATTTCGAAAGTAATCAGAATCTGATTCCCCCAATTATGTACATATTGTGCGATCGAATTGTTGTATGTATTATTTGCTCTCCGCACTCCCTAACGGTTTAAGTCTTTGTTGATGCATTTACATGCGAACGATCTCTATTTATTAAGAAAATCGTGTAAATATAAAGAATGCGAAGATAAATGACAATTAATGTATTTGTTTGTTGCTCTGCCTGTTTACATAGCGATACATAAGGAAGGTTTTCTCGAAATGTCGGCCGGAAAGGTTCCACAGTTCTTCAGAGAGGCGCGAGGGGCGTCAACCCGTGAATAAGTGCGTGATTGACGACGCTGTTTACCGTCGGCACAATTTATCAAAACAAATTAGAAAAGCAACACGGTACCGAGATCGAGTGGACCGTGAAGCGTGTGACAATGCCGGACATGGCTTAGTTCGGTTCGGTTCGGTGTGTGTGCGTATGTGTGCAAAAACGGTGATCTCGCGATGTGTCTGAGGCGCTTTCTTTTTCTTCTCCTTCTCCAAACAGTCGACCGGGCAGTCGACTTCATCTCCTTCTTCTTCGCTGACGGCGACGACGCTCTCCGCGGTTGCTGCTGGAAGTAGAAGAATTGGAGATGGCGGTGGCGACGGTGCTATGTCGACGCCCCGCGACGGACGGTGCACCCTTTTCAGATGCACATTCTCCACATTCTTCGCCTAATTAACAACTAATCGATCTAATTCTCATGATGCTCAAACAAGACCGTCGCCACTTCTTGCGGCTAATCTCACTCGCAGCCAGCGTTTCACCGAAAACGGTGCTCGTCCGGCGGGAATGCCAGTTTCCTGGTTACGCCCTCCTTTACCCGACTCTGCAGGTCGACTGGAGTCAGGATGGCTGCGTGGATGGGTGGGGGTAGAGCACACGTAAACCACTTGATCAAAGATCAAGGTTGGCGGGAACGCCTCCCGCTCCGGCGATCTTCTGTCGTCGGCCATGTTCCTCTTCGTTCCATCTTCACTCTCGCCACACCTCTTCTTCCTTCAGCAGCCTAACAGTTCACGCGCTTATTATATTTCTCGTCTTTTATTTTTAGCACCACGTGCATCGCGTGCGGCGGTCTGGCTAGCGGCCAACCGGTTGCGAGACGGCTAACGTCTTAAAAGCGTTAGAGCCTAGGGCGAACCACAAAAGAGTTCAACGAAATCAGAAGTGCATCCGACTGTGATCCCAGTGATCGAAAGTGAAAACGACCTTTCCATTCCATCATATCTCATGCCGAAATTTTTCTACACCAGCATCCAACAGTAACGATTTTGAAATGGTGATAATGATGTCTATCGTTCTAATGATGATGCATGCGGCCACGCCGCGGCTGGATTCCACTTGACCATCTGAGCATGACTTGAACGAACGAATGTTGTGGTGGGGGCACACGCGCCCTTGAAACGGAACACTAATCGCCGAACGATCTGATCTGTCAGTTGTCTGTCATACTTCTTGCAGCAGGAACGCCGCAAGAACGCGACAAGGAACAGCAACACAACAACAACGCACTTACTTCCACGGAAAGTGGATGTGATTTATGGAACCCTACGGTGATGGCCGGCCACGAATCCTGACGCAATGACGACGATTTGGATGAGAAACAAAAACTCGTTTATTCCAACTCTATAATAAACTAAGAAGCTGCTAAATTTGGATATTTGCACTTTATACTTAATTCTATTAATCAAGACGCTGATGTGGAGCTGACAGAAATCACGGTGATGCGCTAAAGCGTCGCCGCGAATAGTAGACAGAGATAGAAGAGAGCACCTAAAAATATACACGCAGAACACGTTCCTCTGTTCGGTTCGGGTAGAAAAAGTGGTGACACCGGGTGAACGAAAAAGCGATGAGAAGAAGCGTCCGATTTTCATAGCTTCTTGGTGCACAGTGTAACACAGTTCCATGGAAACAGCATACCGAAAATGACTCTTTTTTCATTGTTACACATCGTTGACACATTCCTTTGGAAACGCTTTCTAGCCACCTTTGCACACTTTCGAAGTTCCAATCCTTGCAGTTCTGGTTCTATTGGGTGCCACCGAAGGGTTGCATTCATTCACTTCTACTATACGTTGTTACACTGGCGGAACGTTACTCGTTTTCACTTTGCACCAGGTTATGTACGGGGCTAAAAATAGCACAGTCTGTTTGAAAGCACTGAGCTCTTTGTCAATAAAAAATAAAAGAAAAACGGATGAATCGAATAGAATAGATTGAATGGAAGGTGTTGATGAACAAAGGTTCAGCATCGTACCGCTGCACTTTCTTATCGATAAATTCAACTATTTGCTGTGACAAACGCTAATCAGGTTTGCGATAAAGGGCAGTAAATGAAAGTCCGAGCTCATTCCCATTGATGCTATAAAAAGTAGAAAAGGGAGCGGCATTTTATGTACGTTAGTCCAGAAAATCGGTTCATAAATTCCTCATGTCCTCAGATCCTGGAAGACAAATCGTTGTGTTCCTCATTTCAATCTAGCATCATCCATCAAGTTCTAGTTTTTTCACACGCATCGTATATCATAGACATGGCCAAAGTTCAACGATAAAACCAAAACATCCATTAAGCTTTTCTTAGCCACAATTGCACTTTTGTTTTGCTCAAAAAATAAGAATGAAACACTAGTGTAGTCATTTAATGAGCCAAATGAATAGTGAACTAATAAAAGTAGCCGGTTTTTTTGAAAGCCTACCTGCACTAATAGCGGCTCGTCACTTTCCATAGATCACTTTATAATGTCGGTACCGTCTAGATCTTTGCTCAATTTTACTATGCAGTAGTGGAAAAAAATACCCTGCAGCAGACTACCGCGGGTGTGAGCGTAAACATTAAGGACAAACGGCATTCTTCCGAAATGGGCGACTTTTTTGCCAAGCTCGATGGGCGTCACCCACAACTCTAAATTAGGCAAGCTGTAGCAGGTGACGAGATGTCTGAAAACAAGGGAATATACTACTAACTATGAATGATTTCTTTCATCTTTTGTCCAATCACTGTCGTCCCGAAGGTCGAAAATCCGTCGAAAAAATCATAGGAAGCGTCACATACAGCTTGTTACGGTCTTATTCGTCTGTTGTTTTCAATTGTCGATCTTTGGAAACGCACCAAACTCTTATCATATGACCTAAAAAAGGAAACATATCAACAACCAACTTTTAATGCTAAAACCGGAACTACAAAGTGCCCGACATCGAAGCTGTTTTCCATTTAGTCTTTGGTCAGCTGTCCAATTCTACAAAGTGTGAAGAAGCATCTGCAACTCGGCCAAAAACGTGAACTCTTGGACGTTTGCTCTTTTAAGCAGCACGGGTATGTATTTACCGTCGAATTACACCGAAGCACGGCAAAAAGACAATATCGTAAATCAGCAGACGGTGGTGTGGTCGAGTCTATTAATATCGAGCGGATTAAACTAGACGTTGAGCAACAGGTTTTTCGCGTCTCCTTATCCGTTCTTCCTTTTCTTCGTAAACAGACACATTTTTGAAATGTTTCGACAGTCTTTTGTCTGCGTAACGTGTAAAGGATGTACAACAAACATGACCGGGACGCGGGTATTTCATCGAAATTGCGTCAAAAACATCATTTATTAGGGTCCACGTGAGTTATACTCACCATCATAAATCACTTTCTACGTTTCGAAGTTTCGCAACAAGATCGGCTGATCGATAGGTCGGAGGTGCAGTGACTAGTGACGACGGAGCTCGAGACGACCTCTGCGGTTCTGACATTGTTTTCATAACAGCGCCTGATCTTCACTGCTACTGTCATCAGTCTCGGCGAAGTGCTCTCAGTCTGACTTGCTTTCTGATGACGGCATAGGTGTCAGCTTGGCGATAAGGTCGACAATGACCTGTTGACAAGTTGTTCTTGGAAAGAGAAACGGTTTAAAACCGGAAGAAATTTGACCCGCCTGCCTACTCCTTTTGAACGCCCGATCTTTGATAAGAGTGGACTGAAAGGTCACGTACGGGGCAACGATCTATGAGGGAGCGTGGAACCACAAGGGTCGGCGAGTATGAAGCGTTATCTCCATCACAAAAGGACCAGCTGGTCCACAAGTTTGTGCAGAGCTCTTGGTCATGACAACGTCTTCAGCTCTGAATCCTGATAGCTTGTCGCCAAAAGCATACATCGCCCTGCCTTGTACCAAGAACGTGACTTTCAAACTGTTTGAAATTCTATCTCTGCTGAAGGCTTGTTTATCTCAGTCAGTATTATGGCAATTATTACACTGCGCAACAGGGTCAACAAGTCAACAGTTGAATTTAACAAAAAGGAGAGCAGCTGAATTGTTTTCGACGTTCCAATAGGTACAGCAAAACAGTGTCGTCACAGGGGAATGGAACAGACTGTCATTGCAAGGAAGTTTTACACTATGGAACTAAAATCGAAATATAAATTCGAAGCGGAGAAATTATTTATTGATTTGGAAACGATTCAGGTGCCTCATTAACGGTATTACGTCGAGTGCAACGTCTGATGCTGGACAATAGAGTCAGATATCGCACAATTAACGTCGATCTTCTTATAACTTTGCCTAGAGACGGTGTCCCAGTGGAGCGATCTTCCTCAGTTCCATCAGAGTGGGTGGACATCAGTGAGGTCAAAAGCAGAGCTCGGTAGAAGCGTAGACGGTGGAACACGGTCGAGTGGAATCTTTACATTGGAGCAGATAGAATTGTTGTTGATCTGTGCTTCGGAGTCCGTCATAACGATCGATATGAAGCCTCACATATCTGGAATACGTAATATAACAGCATATATGGGACACTTGATCAAGTAGTTGTGATATGTATTCTTTGATGGAAATCGTTTCTAAGATTCCGAACTTTTTCATTCGTATTACACCCATGATTTACAGTAACATTCCTGCTTGTCATATCACTGTGTTGCAAATTTCATCATTTTTTTGTCGCACCGCTCATGTTTACAGACGACGAATGCTATTATTAGTAAACACAAATAAAATGGCCAACGCCCAAAAAACGTGTTCCCCCTCAGCCAACTTCGCCTTCCTGGTCACCGCGAAATCAAAACCGAACACAGCCTATACGTGACTTTTTGGACATGTTTAGTTGAACTCCCGACGATCCTCGGGCAGCGAACCTTGGCACATTGCAGATGGAAGTCACGTGCCATCGGCGGCCATAACGTTGGGCGTAATGAACTCACACTCACGCTTGCACAAACCACATTACGGTCGTCGACCACTGTTCGCCCTTCGGCTCTTGCTTTGCTCCTGCGCTCGCGTTCAAGAGTCCATTCAGCCGCCCTTTTCGGCGCAGAACTGGCGAAAGACAAAAAAGTTAAACGAAGAGGCGAGATTAAACGTTCTTTGCACCGTGGCCAGTTTAGCGACAGTCGCACCACAATCTGACGCTCTCGAATCGCTCTCGTCTCTGCGCCGCCACTAATTAGTCACATACACGCGCGCGGGCGTCGAGCAACTACCGCATTCTTGAGCGATTTGGTTACGTCACACGCATCGCTCGGCATGGCGGCGATCTCCAGTCCGAAATGGAACGAAAACGAAGAAAGCGAGTTTTTTTTTTGTTTGCATGGTAAGGCTATGGTAACTGTGTGGGCGCACAGTTACAGTACTCAAACAAACAACAATACGCTACAGTACGCCCAATGCCAAGCAGCGAGGAATGTAGAGTTTGGGTCGGAGCTGCTAAAAACAGTTTGCGGCGGAGGATGCAAACGTGGTGTAGAGAACGGGTTTACGTCTTGCCATCTTCGGGTCGGCGAAGCGATCAGGTTCAACTTGTTGTCTCAAGCTGCAAACCTTTTGCCAAAGCGGTTCATCACCTGTTATGTGCGGCCACGGCCACACCCGAACTGTTTGGTGCATCTGACGCCGCCGCGTTGTTGACTCGTGTTGCAAGGCGAAACGGTGACGACACTGGTTCGATTAGACAGCAGTCATCGCGCTGCCAAACATCACGCCAATTAGAGCGAGCTTGTGGGGGGTGCGCTGACAAGCTAAATGCTGGAAGTTGATGGTGATGCTGCGACAACATATAGTTTGGCGAGCGATCAACGTTTCGATCGAAATTTTCTACGATCACCACGAAAAGGTTCAAAGTTCTCGGAGACCTTTGTAGCACCGAGCAGAACACATGGCTTGTCATACGCAATCGCCATAATGCCGAAAAACTGTTCTACATAGATAATGTTAGGAAGGAATGTAGGTCCAGCTGGGTTCGACGGGGCCAGCGCACGTATGGGGGTTTATCCATAAATACCGTCGATGAGCCTAAAATTGAAATTAATTTAATACATTTTTTATTGCTGCCATTGATAACGTTGATGTTCCGCGTTGTCACCCTGAAAAAGGTTCCAAAAGAAGACCGTTCCTGCAGCGGTGAGATGCAGGAATACACTTTCAGGAGCTCGTTCAACCCAGATATTGTTTACTTGTTGTCAGATTGTGTTGACCGTGGTGACCATCCACGTCGAATCCCCCGTTTTCCGACATTTGCTCTCTGGAAGCAAACAAAAAGTTTGCCTATCAAAGCATGTAATTCAAATCATCTGAATTTCGTCTCTTAAATTTGCATGTAGAAAAAGTACCGCTCTTTCACTTGAGGATGATTTTGAAGCAGGTCTGTTTAAAGAAGTTAACCCTCAAATCATAGTAGCAATCCTGAAAAATTTCTGGAATCGTCTTGTCGTCTATAGTCGTGCTGGCGGAATCCATCTCGAGGGCATTTGAAAGCCTTTTACACATAAATTCCCGACCATTCCAATAGTATATAAGCCGTTACTCGTTTCGTTAGCTGTGGAAGAGCTATATTTTTTCCCATCGACGGTATTTATGTACCACCTTATAGATCCACTACCACAAAAACTCTTCACGTTACAGCCGAACCTACCGATTTCGCTCAAGATCAGTGAAATCCGGGAAGCTCGTACAGTAACAAAGTTTACAGACGCTACTCGTAAATGACAATTTTACGTTCTAATCTTTTCTCTTCACTAACAGTAATCCATTTCGTACCAATACTTCCAAAAAAGATCATGAGCCAAATTAAACTGGTCGTTCAATATCGTTTACTAGGATGCCAAGCATAACACTTCCCTGTTGCTTTTTTTGTTCCCGATCTTGAAGAGGGCGAAAGAGCAGAAGTCAGACGTAAGGCCTTATGACTTCGCTTCAGTAAATTGTCAACAAAATTTGAGAGTTCCGTTGTCGATATTGACTGGGAACGTTGTTGCCAAATGTGGGAATTATATATTACAGTACCACCGCCGGCAGCGTGAAGAAGTTCACATAGGACAACGTTAGTCTCACAGAGAGATCAGCGCTGCTCACAGAGGGGACATGAAACGTGACCGCAAGCAGGAATTTTCGCTTGTTGTTTACATCAAATCAACGGGCAGACGTTGCAAAGCGTTAATTCGATTAACTGAGGGCTTAAATTTAGTGGCAAACATGTGAGGAATTGTTTCAAAGAGCAAAGTGCTCTCTTGCGTTGGCGCTGTTGTTCTCGCTTCGTCTAAGACATCAGACGACCAAAGACTAGTTGCAGAGGAAAACTTGATTCGGACAACGTGTCTCTGCCGTCTGTCACCACTTCATTACTCATCTTCCTGGATAGCTGAAAGGATTTGTCAGGAAATAAGATATTTTAGACACGCGCGTCAAAGCTCGTATTGAAATATTGCGTCATAGCAAGGAGAATTTCGAAATCTGAATGTCCGAAAATGCTCGTAAGGTATTTCGAGAAAACACTTCGAGAATTGGTGAGAATTACTGACATCGAGTAAACAAACATGGAAAGGAATCAGCAATAGAGCGTTCTCGAAACGACTGTCATTCCTTAGACTCCATTGCTAATTAAAGCGCCGGCTAAACGCAAATGGTCCAGGGCCTTTCCAATGAAAACACAACAATGATCAGTGCTTTACTACTGCATAGTGGATATCCTATTTAAACGGAGAACCGATGGCTTCGTTGGTCTATATTAGCATTTTTCTAATCGCATACATAGGGACAAAATAGGGACAAGGAACCCTACACCCAATTTTAGCCAATTTTGTGAGTAGATATCTTCCGTCCGCTGGGCCAAAGGCTTTAAAGCCAAAATAGGAACGCGTAGAAGCGTTTATTATACGTAAAAGGCTGTCTGCCACTCCGAATATTTGGCCATTCTTAGGTATCTACAGGATCGGACGGTATTCGTTTATCTTACTCTGCTAAGGCCCCCCGGTACGAAATAAGGATGTTTGTTTATAAGTATGTTAAATAGCAGCGAAGCATGGAATACCGATCTAATGAAGACTTCAAGGAACCCAGTAATGAGAGCTTATGGTTGCTATATTGACACCTTGAAAAGCTATCTTCGCCAGCTTTGCAGCCACCAAAAAAAGTACTCTGTTTTGCAATAATGTTGAATCAAGATAGGTCGTACACATCAAGGGTTTTTGACTGAGCTTCAGGTCTCACTAAAATCACGTTCGTCAGATTCGAACTGATCATGACCGTACCTTGGAATCCTTACTGAAATGTTGGTTTGACCAGTCATCAGCCTTCGAAAGTTGATCGTTCAAAGATCAAACGCTCAATGAGCAGACTCACAGAAAGCAGTGCCGCAATTCTGTGTTATTCTTAGCCAACTATCTTAAGGAAGGAAATAACATGAATTATGTTCGCCAAAGAGTCTTCTCAAATTGGTGCTCATTTCGTTCCATCAAAAATTCCTCGCCTGCACTTGGTAAACAAGGTATGTCTGCCACTGTGTCTGTGTGTTTCTATCTCATGCGTTCCATTAAATAGATGTGTAGTTTTTAGTTGTATTTTATGCATTGTAACCCGACCCCAATCAGTTCCATTTTCATATGGCGCTTCCTCCCTTCCACCGGCTTTATATAGGATCCAGGATGTTATTAATCAACAGTGTTTGTGTCGTCATCTGTTTTTACCCGCTTCCTCGACCAACTTTGTGTAAAATATGATCTGTATTTGTCTGCTGTAACAGCTGTGACGACACCAAATCAATACAGAAATAAGGAACTTCTCCATGGGTGCAAAGAAGGAGAGTGTCTGGGCTACTGCGGGGAAAAAAGATTAGCATGGATTATCGATTTAGGATGAAAGATCACTCGGTACCCGAAGCTTGGATTGCGCCTAGTCATTTGACGCTTGGATCAGCGTTGATGCAATACGGTTTGACTTGTTTCGCTGCAAACCGCCGTCCATTTGCCGAAGACGACCCGAACCAGGCGGTGACGTTGTAGATCAAGATCGCTTTTCGCGAAACTTGACGTGTTCACAGAGATTCAATAATACAAAAATCGGAGACTAAGTGGCTTTCAGCAACAAGGGGTTGACGATAATTTAACAATGTTAACAGATACTATGCAGAAACGGCAGAATGCAGAAGCTCAGTGGCGGTCTACAGTCTACAGAGTGAATCTACCGAAAATTGCAAGATAAGCCGCTTGGGGTGAGCTTAAATAAATCTCGTTTTATTGAATAAGTGGCTTTTAGCGATCCATGGGACGCAGGACGACTACATTGACAGATTACGATCGCCAGTAAGGTAAAACTTTCATCTCCTTGCCGTTTCGAAGTTAAAAGTGTGTATAATATAAAGACACAATGTCTATTAAGTTTCCATTCCTACCAAGTTACTGAAGTTATCATCCGTCACCTGAATCCGAATTCACTCCTATGCGGTCCTTGATCCAGAGTGAGCCCGATCTACTACGTCACGACCTTCTTCGGGTCGTCTTCGACAAACGCTGACGGTTCGCGACCAAACAAGTCAAACCACATTGTGTTAGATCTGATCTGATCGGAGAGATTAAGCGACGACGCCCGATACAGGGTTTGTTCTTGGTCATCTCCGATCAAATTGAACCGACAAAAAAAGACACGCATCGTGGAAGCCTTTCTGAAATCTCTCAAACGCAAATCCCAATAGGAAATAAAGACTTTTCAACAGTCGTGGAATATCGAAAGATGTAATTTTTTTCCGCAAACAACTGAGCGATCCGTTGCTCGTTATGGTGATCAGTCAATAGATTTCAGTGTCAATTTTTAGTCTTTGCTTTTTAGTTGCGATATCTCGGAATTCCGTGAAAGGGCAGGCTTCACTGTTTTATTGAATTCTGCACCAACGTTTCTGACCGGTCATCCATTCGATGATTCGTGTCTTGGCCTTTAATGACTGACCTTCTTCTAATGTTTCTTGATATTTCCGCATTGGTGGCATGAATGTGTTTTTCCATTTGTACAATTTAAGGGAACCCACGAGCATTCCATTTTTAGATTCAAACATTTTATAACCAGCTATGTAACTATGTAATCTTAACATTGTATACTTGAGCATATGCATTATATTGCGTACTCAACTTACCATTAAATTAGCAGTTTTACAGATCAGAAAATACTTCAGCGTTGACAGATTAAACCAAATTAAACCGGGGAATTTAGCAAGAAATGTCTTCAATGGAAATCAACTTGTACTGTTCCTTTTCAGAATTCTACAATTACCATATATCTTCAATGCACTGTGGCTATAACCCCGTCCACATATGTCTTCATTAGCTTAGAAGGTACAGTAGCCCAACGGGTTCTCTACCCACAATTCAAATATCTCTTAACTTACTGCCACACCCTTTAGTTCGTTAGCGAAAATTCTCGAAAGAAGACTTTGGCCTGTTGTCGTTCACCGAAGGAGTGTTAATCAAATTATGCACAAGTACAGAGGTCGCGCTTTTCGGACATTAGTTGACCTTGAACAATGAACTAAACGGTTTTAAAAATTCGCTATTCGACGAAAACAGGTAAGTGATGGTCAAAATTGGTTATTCACTAAGTTTGCGATGTAGCAATGAAGTAAAAACAATTCATTGAATACAAATCAGCGTAGTTTCTAATTTAGAATTTTCCCATAATGTTTGAAATATGGGTGTATGAGAGAAACACAGATGCGAAATCGGTCAAATTTCGCGGTTGTGCTGATTGTGGCTCCGGTTCAGTTGGCATTTATGGTGAGAACAATTGTTACGGTATCAATAAATTACAGTGACTAAGAGCTGTCAGTACCAAAATTGAAGGGAATCGACAAGCCGTCTTGAGAAGAATCTAATGTCAGATTACATAGAAAAGCAGGTAAGACTGTTAGGGCACTGCCTAAAGATCATTTGTAAGTCAAAGAGGTGACCACAGGCTGGTTCGATAATTATAGGTCTCGGCTATTTCAGCGTTTCAGCTCCGATACGGTTAATTGCTTATTTGTCACCTATCCGCCAAACATCACCATCAAAGTTTCAATTTTTAATCTACCGTAATCAGTGGAATTTTTGCTTGTTTACCGCCTCCCGGATCCTCTTCGCTTCTGACCTGTTTCAACTCATGCGAAAGGGAATTCCTTAAAACATCGCTCTTTATGTGCTCGCCGTTGTTTGTTCGATGTTTCAAATTGCGCCGAAAACACAGAAGTTCTCCGAAAATGTCCATCGCGCAGCACGTACGCCCCAATCGCACGTCCGCAAATCGAATCAGCGCGCACTTCGCAAGTCTCAGCCGCGTGTACTGTAGGATCTGTTCTTTGGCAAGGGGCGACGTGACGTCACGGCGAGGAAGCGATGGGACGACGACAAGGAACAAAACCAGCCCGAAGTCGGCGGCGGTTACATAGATGGGCGCGGTCGGTTTAGGAAGCCGGGAAATACAAAAAATGTCGAGAGCGCCGCGTAAAACTGTTGTTGTTCTCCAGCGGAGCAGCTGCGTAGAGACCGCGAATCACAGCCATCTTTGACCACAGTAACAACTTCCAAGGTCGCACTGCGATTATGTGGAGCAGAACTCGTTAAAAGATCAAACCGGGTATAAGGGCGAGCCGATTCTGACTCGACGGAATTTTTAAAGATATAGTTCGCTTTTGAAACGCTTGTCAAAACCAACAAAAACCATATAGCGAAAACTTTGGACAATGAAGAAAAACTTAAAGTGTGACTGTAGTCGTTTGATTGTATTCAATCATCTTCGTCAGAATGTGTGCAAAACGGTGCAAGCTGGAAATACCAAAGCCGCCGTATCCCCTGAAAAAAATCAAACACGGATGCGATTAAGCTATTAGCTATCCTGAACGTCGACGTGGCCCTAAGAGCACTTCAAAACTACATTACTAAATGTATGCCGGGCAGCGAAGCAGTTCAACAGCTTTACATCCAAACCCCTAACAAGGAGATGTCCCAAAGTGTGCCACGCCGATTCAGCTGAAATTTGGCATGGAGGTTGGAATGCCAGAGTGTAGCAAAACCGGATATGTTTCATCGGTGAATGGCCTCACAAAATCTCAAAGAAATAGTAAAAAACTGACGAGACCATCGTATCTTGTGTCATCATCAGAGACATCCCGTTAGGACCTTACAATTACAGAGGACACAATCCACTATAAATATAGATTAAACTCACTATTCACCGATTAAACCTGTCAGGTTCTGCTACTCACTGGCATGCTAAACTCCATGCGAAATTTCAGCCGAATCAGTTTTTACAATCTACAATCTACAGGACCATTTGGAACCTCTCCTTGGAAGTTATGGTACTTAAAAGAATGGAAATGTAGAGACCTTGGTTTTGGACAGTTTTAGACACTTGTTTCAGTTTTTACTTATGACCGAACTTTATACAACATAAACCCCAAATCATAGATCGGGGATGTTGTGATGTTGATCTCACTTTCACTGAAAATATTGCAGGAGTTTGTTGTGGTCGTGGTTTGCCCGCACCTCACAAACAAGCATTTTATGTTTCGAAGTCTACATTGAACACCTCAAATGTGGAAAAGCTTATCATTCAGCTAGTTACTTTTGGGCGCGCTTTAACGAATAAAATCAGCCGTCACAGAAAAGCTGTGTTTGAAAAGCGCTTAACAGTTCGCCGTTCGACGGCCACATCGAGGCTTCTCTGCCCAACATAGGTTACCTTATTGGATTTTTTTTTATCTTGGATCGAATGGAACATCGTAAACCACTTTTATTAATGGGTATTTTCCCGAACAAAAACGGCATCATTCTTTAAAACTGAGTCACATTCATGAGAAACTCATTTTT
This sequence comes from Steinernema hermaphroditum, assembly GCA_030435675.1. NCBI lineage: Eukaryota > Metazoa > Nematoda > Chromadorea > Rhabditida > Steinernematidae > Steinernema > Steinernema hermaphroditum. The sequence continues at coordinate 4,018,302 of CM059625.1, forward strand.
GCAAGGAGGAACAAGGGCTTCTGGGGGAGCGAAATATTTCGGTCAAGTCAGTTTTTCACGATGATGGCTTGACATTGAGGAACGATACCTTTGACCGGATCGTTTGTTCGTTCTCGACACTGTCCCTTCAGGGTTGAGGTGGTTATTTTATAAACGTTGAAGTTGTGGTATATATAGAATCACACCCTTTGGCCAACTCCAATGTGTGTTTTTGATACGATAAAAGCCACATTCCTTTGCCCAATCTGATACTATTTATATACGCATTTCGATCAAGGTTCGGTGCCATGCGACAACAAACGTCAATTCAGTGAGCAATCTTTAAGTGTCAAAACTTAAACAAAGTCAACAGAATGGAAGGGACCATCTCTGGCCAATGAATGATTCAGTCGTATGAAGGTTGAGCGCAATTGCTGATTTGAGCTCGACTCCGGACTGATGCTCTAGAAACGCAGTTCTTAGAGCGCACTGAAAATACCCAGGCTAATTGCAGGTCATCGCAGCGCGTCATTTTTGCGCGTAATCAAATCAGCGCCGAGAACAACAGCACAAAAACGCATTCCATGCAAATTTGGTTGGGAAACTGGAACTGGAACCATTTAGCAACAAAGGAATGTGCAATGCGTGTTGTGATTGCAAAATGTTTATACGATACGCACGTATAAACCAGGAAATGTCCCTCACGGTGTGTTCGATAGCTGCATAGTTCGTTTAACAAAAAATGTCGAAAAGAAAAAATAGCATGAGATGTATGACTATCTTCAACGTAAAGCGGTTTCACTTGAACCGTCCTCTCAGGAATTTTCTGGGGCTACGGTCATCCCCTCAAGGATTTGAACCGCTCTCCTTTGGAAGTCACGGTGAGATTAACGATCTACCGTAGCTGTTGGTTGATTGATGACAAACAGGCGATGTAATGACTATAAACAGATAGAATTAGAGGGTGAACTGTATGACATAGTCACATCATGCCCATCATTGCCTGGGATCACAATCTTTGGGGACAGTTCAAATCCGTGAACGGATGGTCGAGGGGGAAAGTCCCAGAGTACGGTAGAAACGGCATTTCATCTTTCCTTAGAGGTTGCTACTACTTGAAAAAGAGAAGCGGCTTATTGCCTTAGTGTTCGTTTTGCTCACATTACTCATGACTTTCTTGTCGTTTTAGAAGACCCACAGAAAAGGGTGAGATTGAACGAAACGGTACTGCAGAGCAGTAACCAAACATACAAGAGAACTTTTCCCAGTATTGTCTTATCCGAATCATAGGCACAACTTTCCGCAGCCGCTGATTTCATGGGTGTTAAGACCGGACGATATGCCTATGCTAGTCGAGTGACCCTTGAGCAAATCTAATTTGTTCAAATAAGCAATCGACTCCATAAATGTGACTGAGATCGATGATAACTCCTTGGATATATTATTCGTTCGCTTTTGGGACCGAGCATCGGAGTGAGAGAGCATAGAGCCAAGAGAATCACTGGAACAAGAGAAAACAAAATGCTATTTGTTCTCTATACATATCTCCCAAACGGACTAATGATTTTCTGTGGCCACTACATTCTCTTCGTAAAGTCGTACTGACAAATCACTTCGCCATAGAAGATAAAGCAAGAAAACAACATTGTCGTTTGACTACTTTCGACTCAATCTTCCTTAGAGTATCTTCGAGTACCTTTTTCAGTATTTGGTATTGTTTTTACTGTCGACCCCATCCAGCATCATCTCTTCGTCTATTATCCTTCCTTTGTTTGCCAAAAGCACCGAATCACTAGCTAACATGTCCACAACCATAAGGCACTGAGCTAAACATTTAGAATTTTCGGAATTTCATTTGAATTCTATGAAGAGGTTTATGCTGCAAAGCACATTCAGGTTGACTATTCAAAAGTAATATTCTGGGTGAAATCATCGTATTTCACATATAAGAAAACAGGGAAGGAGCTTACGATAGTGAGGAAAAAGAACTTCTGATTCAAAAGCAGTGACTATTCGGGTCTCTCCTAAGATTGTTGGCTTTATTACCCGGAGAAAGAAGACGTTCAGCTAAAAGGCGCGTCCAAATGCGAAGGATCTAAAGGACTAAAAATCTCGAAAGAGTGGCAGCCAATTGCATTTAGGTAGAATGCGGAACCGAAAGTACTACGACAAAACTAGAGCCTGCCTTGCAAAATACGTCTAGTTAATTTGATTTGAGCACTGTCCTTTACAATTGCTAATCTGCCACACCCTTGTTGACATCTTCTTCACACTTCTGTCACGCTAGCAGGTTTCATTCATGTTGTCACTACTATAGTAGTTTCGCTTGCTGTGCAAAAGCGTGACATATCCGCCTGTTAATGTAGTTGACGATCAAATGTGCACATAAAAAAGCGGTTGGAAAGGTCATGTAAAAATTGAGTTGATTACCGTGATATCCGCGAAGTGTTTCTCCCGCGCACTTGTCAAAATGCTCGACGAACAAAAAGTGATTCCCGTAGCCGATCTAATCGATCTCTAATCAGATTTACTTTTTTTTTGTCAGTGCGCTCTTTCTCTGTTCTTGACGCTGTGACGCGTATGGAATGTGGCAGCAACCTCAGCAGCTCCGCAGCCGCCGTCTTCTTCACCACGCTGCTCCGCCAGTAGAGCACAGAAAACACTTCGTCGTCGACAACAGGTCAGACCACGCGGCCATCGCTACCGTACTCTCGGGGCGCCACGGTGTCGGGCGTTGCCGGCGCGACCGCGATCGTATGATCCTCGTTTTTGGTACTTATGTAGGAGGGCGATTAGCGTTGTTTCATTCTACACCGACACTGAATTTACATCACTAACCGGATAATCAGTGCAGAGAATGGGGATGAGTCAGAGTGAGCGGCATTCCTAGACTAGGCGTTTCCTTTATCTCCCGTCTTGATTTTTGTGCACTTTCGCAAAAGACCAAAGGCTGCACACGTCAAAAACGCTGCGAATAAAGCTAGACTTGAATTGGGAAAATTTGAATGGTCATCAATAAGATTGGGCCTTTTATGGAATAGACATCTCACTCTTTTGCTTACCAGTTTCATACGAATGAAGAACAACAATTTTTGACTGTCTGTTCCAATTCAGTTCTACGGTTGCAACAGCTAGTCGGGCACAAATGCTGAACTACAGTAGCGCAAAATACCGTTCAGCAAATACCGTTGATATTTCGTTTTATTTTTGGGACTACTGTGGAGGAAAAGTATGAAGTTTGTTTCCATTGTTTAGAGGTTCACGTCGGATTTTCATTTATATGGGGCAGCCAGTAAACTGAAATTTTAAGGCGTTCACGGCTCGTGAAATTAGGTTAAATCGGCTTTTAACTGACTGTTTACTTCTTTAAGCGATAAAGAAAAGCAAATATGTGCGATGTCCTAATTGCTGTTCAACACTTGTTAAAGGTATTCCTACTGATAATCCCCGGCCATACCTATCAAACTCCTAGCACAATTAGAGGTCCCAAAAAGCAAAAAGCGCGCACGACTCGTGCTTAAAACTGACAGCTAGAAAACGGTTACTCAATCGAGCTACCATTTGCGCTAACCACAGCTTTAAACCAATCGCAATTCCTCGACATGAGTCTCTGGCAGACTCGTATTTGACGCACAAAATAGGACTCAGAAATGAGAATTAAAAAAGCTTTTTGAGACACTTGCTTTTAGACAGTTTGAGTTAGTTGAAAACAGATGGGCATTGGACTTGTGTTAGGTCACAAAATCAAAAAATTGCTTGTGTATTTTGATTTGATTTCCGATACGGAAATGTCAGCTTTTCGGTATCAAAAATAGAGTAAAAACAACGAGCGAATGTATTAACGAACGGTCAATCGTGATTCATTTAGTAGCGAATTCTTTTTAAAAGTCGTCTTATGTTGGTTTTATTGCGTTCCGTAGCAGATTTTATCTAGTCCTATAAAAAGACAGTGCACATATATTAAGTCGTATACTTGTTGGTATTAAATTATATGGTTCATATAACCGTTCTTGCATTCGACGCTTTGGATACTGGCCGCTAGGATCACATGAAAGGGTCAACAAAAAGGAGTATAGATTGCGCTACTAAGCATACCTAGAGATCCTAATAGTTAGCATTTCATAGTCATATATTAGTCCGCTGCTTTGAAAATAACTAGTTTCGATACCAGGCTGATTCTTAGTCGCAACGGTTTCTCGCGCATTGTCGAAAAACCTAGCCTAGTTGGTTACTCCAGTTTTTAGCCGCACATTTTCTCGCAGACTTAATCTAGTTGCTAACCTAGGATCCACAGTATCCTAAACCTAATGGTCGTCAAAATAAAAGTGCATCGCAATTGATTACGGTTGTTTTGAAGAGTCTTTGCGTTTTGATCACGAAACAACGTACGCCTAAGTGCGCCTAAATTCTGAGCTCGCGATGGCCAAGGACCCCTAATATACATTGTTCGAAAAGTTTATGTATTTTTGGAACAATGATCATTCATCGGCAGTCATGAAATATTGAATTTTCTTGGCAGAACTTAACCAAATCGGACGTGATACGTTGTGCAAAATTTATACTTAATTCGTATACAGGGCGAATTCTGTGCCTGATCCTACCTGTCTAGTATAGATTTATTGATAATTCATCTATAATTGATACAATAAAGTATGTTCTTTGATGTGTCCTTTCGCTAATTCTACATACTTTAAAAGGACAATCTATTTGCAGCTACAATGGCGGTCGTTGATCAAAAAAGGTGGCACCGTAACGCTTTCGCACGTGCAACTTGGTGGTGAATGGAGGGCTGCCTTCATCGATGATTGGTGATTGAAATTACGGTATCAAAAATTCTGTGAATGAGTCGGTTAAACTAAACGTCAGCTAAGGCGTGAAAGTTTGACGGTTCACCTAGCATTATTTTCCCTAGTAGTCGCCATTCCATGCAAAGACAAGAATGGCAGAGATCAACCACTAATTGGTTTCTGATCGTGAGTGGTGAGAAAAAACAACAAGTACTGAGCCATCAAAAAGTGCAACCGATCGGGACCAATTGAATACCTACCGAACGAAGAGAAGTCCAGAGACGAGATCAAGCATATAGAGCTCTCAAGAAGATCAGGTGCATGCAGAGGTCTCTTCGATCGGTCATTTGTGATGGACAAAAACAGCGACGATTCAGTGCTGATTTCGCGCGCGCAGATCAAACACGACGACGTCACCAGTTAAGACGGTCGTTCGTCGCTCGGGGCAACATGGCGTCCATCCAAGTCAGCGTGACAAGGGAATGCGTCGGCGACGCTGTTTGTTTCTATTTTTGGCTGCACCGCGCGCGCAATTAATCCTCTCCCCTAAAAGTGTTCGACTGATCGAATGACGGCTTCTCGTGCGATCAACGGCTACCGTACGCCCGCGGCCATCTTCGCCGCATTCCACAGCCGTTACGCTTTGCTGATCCGCGCGCGCGATTCGAAGTGTCGAGTATGTTGAACTTCGAACATTCCTGCGCATTTCTTTTCAGGCTGATTTGGCAAGAGTGCAAAGGTGACCGTGGCTTTCTGCGCATGGAGAAGTGTCTAAGATCAAGCAGACAGCTCGAGGCAAAACACGGCAAAACAGTCGGTAGACAGCGATGAATTCACGTCAGACTATTAGCCATCAATCACTTCGTCAGCCGACGAGTGATATATGTGACAACGCCCTTGCATTTCGGCGTGAAGTTGTCGTTTTGCCCTCGGGCCGATGATATATAGCCATCGTTGAGGAGAGAACACGACACCAACGATGATTCACGCCAACAGTTAGTGAAGTGGCAAGGGCGTCTACCCACAACCATCGAACTCATTGTCAGTCTGTCAAACTTTCAGCGATAACATCAATCCCACTGCAGTTGTTTTGATTGCACAGCGTCCCAAAATACTCGAACAATTGTGCAGAACGGTTATTATTGTTGTCACGCCAGAAGAACTGCAGCGCCGACGACCAGATTCCGTAAATTCCTGCGGGACAAAAGAACCAATCGCACCATGGATTCGTTGGCCAGAACGAATTGTCGCCTACAGTATTACATCAAAAGTTACACTATGTTGCCAGTGACTCAGCTTCTGAAATAATAAAGTTGTCCAAGGGGATAGGCGAACTTATAAATGTGACAGCAGAATAACTTCTTTGATATATTGTTGGATTCGGTATTGAATCACTAAAGGGTAAACAGATGCTGATTCAGATTGATTTATTACGACAGTTCGAAAGTAAAAGTCGAATTGCCACGGATATATTGAAAACTGCGAGCTTCTAAATGTTTGCTTCAAATCTGCGGCAGAAAGCCGAAATCTGAAGTATGCAAGCACATCGGAAAGTGAAACAAGTGGATGATAAATCTGATCTTTTGACAAACTTTTCAATTGATTACTTTTGGCTTGCTGGTTTATATTTCACGGAGTTTATTGTCGGAATGAATCAGATCACATTGGCAACATTTTCAACTTATTGGATAATGGGAGTCATGGTCAGATATGTGCCCGGCTTTCCATAATGCTGCTTGAAATCATGAATCATACAAATCGTTTCTGATTTGAACTGGCGCGACATCATTTCGAAGAGATCTTCATCGGAACACTGCGCTTGACTGGTCTGCTTCTCCTGTTTTTGTTGGCCTTCGTTGAGGTTAATGTGCTGGATACTGTAGAGAAGCTTCTTGTTTTCTTCCTCGAGATCTTCGACCTTCTTTACTAGGTATCGCTGGAACGAAGTTGCTTCTCGTGCTTCTCGTCGGGCTTTGGCTAGCTGCGCATTCAGTCGTTCCAGGCTTTCTTCATAACCGGCCTGTGCTAGGATAGCAAAATTTTCGGCATCTCGGACGGCGAGGTTCGCCTGCGTCAGCATGTATTCGAAGTTTACGTTGGTTTGTTCGGCCTTGAGGAGGGTGCGGCCCTGCTTAACGAATGCCACTTCGATCTTTTCGAGTTTCTTTCGCAGCCTCTGGGCTTCACAGTTGAGCAGTTCGTTTTGGTCGGCGACTTCATTAAGTTGATCGTTGAGATCACTGGCAACAATCTCATCGTAGCAACACTCTTGCATCAGTCTTCTGTTCGCTTCGTTCATCTCCTCTAGGCGATTTACAAGGTCTCGGTTCTCTTGCTCCCAGCGCAATACTTCCAATGACAGCTTCGATTCGTCCGAGGTTCCTTGCATGAGCTCGAACGTCTTCTTAACTAGCTGCTCTCCGTGAAGTGTGAGAGAACCATGCGATTCCAAAAGAACTTCGAAGAATCCAATGATCATTTTAATCATATCTTTAGAGTTGATTCCATACTGAGAAGATCGCAGTTCGTAGGCCATCTTGCTCTCGATTGTTAATTTTGTGTATGTACATCTATAAAAGATATAGCCTTATATGGTAAGAAGGCATGCATATACAGCATCGCTTGTTGTCATTATGTGGGCATCAGTTTTATGGGTCACTGAGATGAAGCTTTACCGCGAAGTCGCTGGAATATCGCAGAACGATTCAACAAATGATTCTGACTAAGTTTTTTTTCACCAAGAACCCAATAGTGAACGTCTAGAGCAACCGAAACCACAATGACAAAACCATTAAAAAAGCATAGCAAAAATATGCGATTTTTGAATAATGGTGGCTGGTAATGAATATTCACTCTTTCGCAATGCAATAAATCAGAGCCGGATGAGCACTTGTTATTTGTAAGGTTTGTATGCGACATGTCAGATACAGTGGTCACCATGAACGCGGGCTGAATCAACTAATAGGTTTCTTATTATGGTACATTCCTCAATACCACACATGAGATCCTGAAATACAGAACAAAATCACCGATCAGATCACTTTCTCAATTCCTTCTCGATCTCGGGGAGCAGAGCCGTCAGCTGCTGGAACTGTTCCTGGCTCAGGCTTACGCCCTTCTTGCCCGGCTTCAGTCCTCCTCCTGACTTGTCCTCGTAGTATTCACGGATGTCCACCATCTTGCGTCCTTTGAACTCGCGGACCGATACGAAACGCATCTTGCCGAGCGACATCAGCTGAAAATCATCTACGTACAAACTGTATTCACGACTGAACAGTACCTCTTCGCCGCTGCTGTTCTTTACGACGTTCGCCTTCGATCCCGACGCTGAACCCGAATCCTTCTTGGTGGTTTTGGGTGGAGTGGGATCGACGACACCCTCGTCGGAAGAAGAGCCGTCATTGGGGATTTCGATCTTCCGCTGGAATGTATTTCATACCTTCGTCCACATCATCTACAGTCTTACCTTCTGTTGCTTCTTCTTTTTGTCCATGTTGGAGGTGCTGTGAAAGGAAGCGCTGTCGAAGAGACCAACGAAAACAGATTATATGTGATGCGTAAGCGACGCACCGCGCGTCTCACACCTTCAAAACACATCGTAGTTGGCGATGCACGGCGACAAGGATTGTCGTCTTGAAATCCTATGCATTGCAATTCTCAATGCGAAACGCCCTAGATTCGTGAAGTAGGCTATACCTGCATAAATATACATACATAAATAACTAAACAGAAATAAACTTGGCATCTCAGCAATCGAGATATATCTTTTAATCAACAGTAAAGGTTGATCTGTGGGGACTGATTACGAAGTACCCAACGAAATTAACAGCCACGAATTGCTGAGCGAATGCTCAAGAGTGCAGCCACAAATAGCCATCAGTCCTGGGAACGTAGGAGATGCCCTCGAGGTAAAACTGCGCCTCACAATGACCCTTAAAAGTGATGCCCACGCAATGACAACAAGCAATGCTACATGTGCATGCCTTTTTACAATATAAGGCACTGTATATGACACTACATATACCACATTTAGAACAAAGAGAACAAAATGGCTTACGAACTGCGATCTGCTGAGTACGGAATTAGCGCGAAAGAAATGATCCAGGTGATTATGGGATTCTTCGGAGTTCTGTTGGAATCGCATGATCCTCTTCCACTTCATGGAGAACAGTTGATCAAGAAGACGTTTGAGCTCATTCAGGGAACCTCGGACGAATCGAATTTGCCCTCCGAGGTCTTGCGTTTGGTGGAGCAGGACCAAGACCTTGTAAATCGCCTAGAGGAGATGAACGAAGCGAACAGAAGACTGATGCAAGAGTGTTGCTACGCTGAGATTGTTGCCAGTGATCTTAACGATCAACTTAATGAATTCGCCGATCAAAGAGAACTGCTCAGCTTTGAAGTCCTGGAGCTGCGAGACAAACTTGAGAAGATGGAAGAGGCATTCGTTAAGCAGGGCCGCACCCTCCTCAAGGCCGAACAAACCAACGTAAACTTCGAATACATGGTGACGCAGACGAACCTCGCCGTCCGAGATGCCGAAAATTTTGCTATCCTAGCACAGGCCGGTTATGAACAAAGCCTGGAACAACTGAATGCGCAGCTAGCCAAAGCCCGACGAGAAGCACGAGAAGCAGCTTTCTTCCAGCGATACCTAGAAAAGAAGATCGAAATGCTCGAGGAAGAAAACAAGAAGCTTCTCTACAGTATCCAGGAAATTAACCTCAACGAAGGCCAACAAAAGCAGGAGAAGCTGCCCAGTCAAGCGCAGTGTTCCGATGAAGATCTCTTCGAAATGATGTCGCGCCAGTTCAAATCCGAAACAATTTGTATGATTCATGATTTCAAGCAGCATTATGGAAAGCCGGGCACATATCTGACCATGATTCCCATTATGCAATAAGTTGAAAATGTTGCCAATGTGATCTGATTCATTCCGACAATAAACTCTGTGAACCGTATGGACAATATTTGATTACGAAAAATGCCACAGGATATTTACTCCAAATTGTAAGGATCAAGTATAATACCACCGCAAATTGGCTGACTTTCCTCGTAGATCGCGTACTATCTATCCAGTTGTGTTCATCTGTAACGTAGATCAAATTAGGCGAACTTCTAACTAGGAATAGCAGGAAAGAATCGATACCACTGCTATAGAGTGAAGTGGCACCAGATGTCGGCTAATGAAAGCTCTACATAATGTAAAATAGAAATAGAATAGCGACCGTGATCTTCTTTGAGCCATTTCGTGTCTGTCAGCAATATAAAAATACCAATTATTACCTCTATTGAAGGCATTAAAACAGTTAAATGAGAAGCAAATAAAATGCAACCGAGTAGACTAGTGGCGCATCGTTTAGGTGTCAAGTTGAGAACGCACAATGCCCGATGATGCCAAATCAATGAGGTTGACAAACATACTCGTCGAGCGACGTCCGACGAGGGTACGATGGACGCCGTATCGCTCACGCTGGCACTGGTTGATCCAAAGCGGCTGGCTGTAACTGCGCGACCGTTTTTTTTACCGCGTCCATAGATTCAGAGCTCACTGTTATCCGGAAAAAAGACCAATTATGAAGGAATAGCGCTAGGAGCCATTAATCCAGATGATGTTGATCATCGTCACTGAGCACATGCGGAACAAAACTGTTCACGTTCGACGAATATTTCTGCGAGAAGAAAACATGAAAGTATGCGCTTATGCGATTCCGGAAAGACGCAATGATTTGCCACGTCGCTGCCTGTCTCACATGTGTGATTTTGCGAGCAACCATTTGCGATGCTTGCAGCTGCTGATTCGAGGCGACCACACGCATCTTCGTTTCTTTTCTCAATTTGTGTATTCTTTTAACTCCTCATATTCTTTTAACTTTCAGGAACCATATCACCATGGCCTCATCAACAAGAAACAACGGATTCGACTTCGAAGAGCCCGAAGACGGATTTGCCGATGACGATCTTCTGTCTCCGGATGACGGTCAGAGTAGGTGTTGTGCTGTGGACTCTAAATGGTGACTGTGTCTGTCGGGAGTAGACGGGAAGCGAGGAAAAAGCGTCCGCAGTGACTGTTTAGTTTGTTGCGGTGATTAAGCGGACAGTCGTTGTTTCTCGGCCGCCGACTCATCCGCCCCTCCTTTGACTACCTTTCGAACACGTCACTTATTCATTCTTTGCGACCACACCATTCACCGTTTACTCTTTTCAGTGGGTCTAATGGACCCTGCAAACGCGATGAATCGATCGTTTCTGGAGCGAGACAACTTCGAAAATGAAATTGGAACTGTTGGACCGGACGATCCGTTCGCCGAAGACTTCAGCGACATCAGCCATCATAACATTGTTGAAGTTATAGCCGATGGAGATCGAGTTGGAAGGTGAATTGTTGAACTCGAAAAGAAATGTATCTATGACATTCCAGACCGATCATCGTCATATTTGCATATCGATTTCCATCGAACAAGACCTTCGACCACCAGAAGTTTCTGAGGTATTATTATTACAACCAACATATACAGCTTTCAGAACGAAAACTGGACAGTTTGATTGAAATTTCGCTATCACACTAGTAATCCACAGTTCAACCGTTCAGTGAGGAGGAGAACGATCAGATGTATCAGCTAGAAAAAACAGAATCTCGTGATCTTAGCGGTTGTAGTGGTACACCGTTAAGATAAAGTTCCTGCAGTCCTCATTTTTCCAATCCGTAGTAGGATTTGTCCCAAAAACCGATAGATGCTATGAAACTTGTACACCATCAACTAGTTCTGTTATCACTTCAGGTTTCTACAGTTTACACTGGACAAAGTGGTTGATTTGGATTATACCATCGTCTACTTTCACTACGGTCTACGAAGCAACAATAAACCGCCCCTAAAATGGTTGATTCAAGCGTACCAGATGCTCGATCGACGGTATCATATCATAAATATTGAATCAAATATAATCGAACTATCCTAGATACAAGAAGAATCTAAAGCGACTGTATCTTGTTCATCCGACCAGATTCATACGAATCGTTTGGCGAGTCTTTCAGCCGTTTATCTCAATGAAATTTGAAAAGAAGGTGCAATATGTGAACTTCTTGCATGAGCTCGATTCCGAGCTCAGAGTGGAGCAGCTCAATCTTCCACAGCCTATCATTGAGTACGGCTGGTAACATTTCACATAAATGAGACATTTGTTCCAGCCACGACGCAACATTGAGCTTCGCGTCAAATTCGCCCGTGTTCGCCCCTGCTGCTCCAGCCAATGCCGCACCGCGACCGACTCAGCAGTTCAACGTTTCGCTGGATTTGTAAGTTCCAATAACACGAATCAGTACTTTAATAACCTCTGTATTGTGCCGAATCACATGAGCCAAATTCAAAATCTTTGTAAAAAAGGAGACTGTCTGCAACGGTCACCAGTATTTTGAATGAGCATAGAGATAGCCTGGCGGCAAACTGTAGTTTTTTTGCATATAACTAATAACTATGCCCCAACTAACTGTTCCCATAGTTTACATTACCTGCTCTAGCATACTCAATCACAATCCCAACTGCGAAGTCCCACCGCTGGTCACCGAACTGATCGCTTTCCTACGTATCCACGGAATGGACGTCGAAGGCATCTTCCGACGCTCCGCTGAAGTAGCTGCAATCAAGCGTCTACAAGATCGTATTGACATGGGCGAGACGATTGACTTCGAACATGAACCAGAATATTGTGGCAACATGCAAATGGCCGCAATTCACGCGGCCGTACTCCTGAAGACATTCCTGAGGTCGCTGGGTGAGCCGGTGATCACCAATAGACTCTATCCCACCTTGATATCAATGCTGGGTTAGTTGTTATCTCACACCGCTGAAATGCATCATTCATGGCTTTCAGATGTACCAAAGAACGAGAAGTCTAACGCTGTCTTGGAGTTCGTCCGTCTTTTGCCTCAACGCAATCGCGTTTTGCTGAAAACTGTTGTGAAATTCTTGACGGAAGTGAGTGATACCATAGCGGATGTTTGCAAATCACATTTTCTTATTCAGGTTGCTGCGAATTCGAAGATTAACTTGATGAATGCTAATAATCTGAGCGTTGTATTTGGACCAAACCTTACATGGCCCACTGATCAACAGGTACATACGCTGTTAACGATTCATACATCAACCCATCTTACCTTACTTAAGCGTGATTTACTGACGTTTAACCTTTTCAGGTGCCAGTCACTCAGTTGAACAATCTGAACAAGTTCTGTCACAGGCTCATTGTTGACTACAACTTGATATTTGAAGAACACTAAGCATATAATTCGAACAATTTCACCAGTGTCTGTCTTTAAACCACCCAAACCCGCATCTTGTTGTTGTGAAACTCTCCTTTATACTGTGATCAGTCTCCTATTCCATTTCGATTCTAACTTATGTACATGCTTATACTGCTGCTGAGTTATTTCTACTGATTTCGTTTGTCATTATATAGTATATAATTGTGGTCACATCGCGGCTGTACATAATCACGTAGTGTTCGTTGTGCAAACGCTCTTGTGAGAGCGCTATCCTTTATGTTGTGCATGCACGGTGCAGCAAGAGATCTACTTTTAAAGATGATAATAACGTAATATATTATAAGGGTCAACTGTACTTGTGGGAATTGTAAGGCACAATACGTTGGCACAATTGGTGGTCGATTGAACGTATCACCGCAGTTTCGTATGACCGCTTTTCTACACGATTGGAGTCAATGTGTAGGACGTAAGGTTCTACTGACTCAGAGCGCGAAAAGGTACAACCAGTTGTATTCCGACATGAAATCGACCTCACAAAACGATTTTGACAGTCTCGTCTGGGATTTGAACTGGTTCCTATTCTTTTCGTCATACTCTTGGGATTTCAACCGTCCGTCTCAGATTAGTGGTGGTTTACACTAGCCTCGACTTATGATTGGGCGCATCATAATTCTTGCGACTAGTATACCATCGAATAGACATTGCTAGAGTGGTACTGGCAAAATTCTAATATTACCTGGTCAGTATGGTGTTCCCAGGAAAGTCAATGGGAAATAGGCATAAAGGTTTAAAAACATAAAGGTTATTGGACAGGATCATGTGATCTATGTCTGCGCTCCCACCAGCACCAATTATAATGTTATTCTATCATAAAAGCTTTCTTTCCCACCAAATATGATACTTGACTTTGTATGGGACAAACAGCCTTGTTTTCGTAATCTTCAACAAAGCGTGGCCAACCCATTATGAGATTGGCCAGCATCATTCTCTTTCCTCCTGAATTCGTCGTTGGCCCTCACTTTCGTTACTGCATATATACTCTTCTACATGTCGCTTCATGAAAGCTATACGGTACATGTAGTGATTTCATGGTAATGGATTTGGCTTGAGGGATGAAAACTTGCGATGATACTTGCTAATCTAATTCTTGCCTGTCAAAGTGCTCCACCGCATAAAAGATTCATGCAAAGCCCTTCGGGTCTCCAACCGGGAAGCCCTTTCTGTGCAGCTTCTCATAGGTCTTTGCTTCTTTATGTTCAATCACGCAATGATGTTTAGCGACGCTGGCTGTCGGCGGCGATCATGTCTAAGATGTTGTTTGTTTATTTGTGGTCGCTAAACATTATCCATATGGTTCCGGTTAATTGAATCTGAACGGAAATCTCTAGTCGATGAACTGTAAAAGCGAGAACTCATGATGATTGACGGCATACGGTAAACGAGTGCATGAGGCGAGTTGTCGCCTCACCTCTGTGTGTGCCATGGGAAAAAGCTGGCTTTGACATGAGAGTTTTTGTTACTCGATCTGGAGAATGAGGTCCATATTGCCGCTTTGACCGTCTATCACCTCGCCCGCGCTCTTTTCATCACTTCACTATTTAATTACACGTTTAATCAATAGTACACTTGACGCCAATAATCTGCACGACACGTACACCGGACGAGGAACACGGAGAGTGTATTTCAGGGTTGTTTATAGGAGTTCTGGAGGGGAGTAATTAGTGGAATGTGTCGGTGTGCCATCCAACGAGCCTTTCATTTACAGCTGTGAATTTCAACTGGGTGGGACTTACTGTTTTCCATTCAGCTCTCGCGTGAGCACCACTTGAAAGTCATTCGCGGCTTACCATACGATCAGCAAGCCATGCCCCAGTGATTATGGTTACCTCTGTTTTGCAGCCACTTATTCCTGCTGATGCCGTTCATGGCACACTCTTGTGCATGCTAATTAACTGGCGTGTGCGCTCTTAATTAGAGTCCAATTCAATTCAAATTGCGTTCATGTTGCAGTTGCGCTCCTCTACGTACCGCTGCCAGGAGCGCTCGAGGAGCAGAAGACGGAGGCGTGTGTTGACGGCGACGAAAGCGCAGAGCGTCTGCCTTCTCTCTCTGCTTGCCTGCCGGGTGTGAGATTGTCTTCGCCACGCTCCACCCCTAATCCGCCATGTGGTCAAATATCCGTCTACGCACATTTCGCAGATCACACTCAATTAAAATGAAGAAAACGCCATCGGAACGTCAGCGGAACTTGGAGCGGTAAGTTCAAAGGTTCTGGACCATTCGTTTTTGAACACTGACCAATGTTTTGTAAAGTGTTCTATGTCCAAAGACCCTTAAGACCTTCAAACCCCTCAAGCAGCTTTCTTTTCGAGCAGCCCGTGATACTTTGGAGTGCTAGATCAATGTCTTTGACGAGGTTTCGGTAAAATCTTCAAGAGCACTTACTGCCTATGTCTAACTGTCACGTGAAGGACAATCCCTAGAAAATGCCGTACTGAAATCCTGGTAAAACCTCAGGAGTAAACACCGCGTTCCATTTATAGAAACCCGAAAACGACGCCTTTGTGTATAATGTTGACGAAGTGTCACTTTGTGCAATCCAAATTTGGAAGTTTGAGGGCCAACTGAGGGGACGCGCATCACAAGAGATAATATGTTTACGTGGGTTTTAATGGGTGCTTAAAAGCTCTATGTAATTGCTCCATATCGCAGTCCAGGCCCCAAATGGCTAATTACAGACAGTTCGGTTCGAGCGCTCCGAAAGTTCGATTTGGGAACAAGTTCTTCCAGTCTGTTTACTGGGCCCTTAGGGGATGTCAGTACTGGCTGTGCTTCTACGATACAGGTATGATCTTCGCTTTGAATAGATCCTATTGGCTTATTATAGACATCGAAGTGGACGTGGAGGATCTGCTGGCGAATCCATTCAACACTCAGCCTCCTTCCCTCGATGAACTTCAACGCTTAACGGGCTTCAAACGCGAATGGATCATGTTCCTCTACCGTAACTTCAAACAGGTAACGTCCTGTTTACTTGAAGACCGCAAAACCGAAGAGCAAAGGTTCGTCGACCAAAAATCGTCACGCGCATAATTGAGCCAATTTCGAGAAGCGCCTGGCAAACGCATAATTTAGGCGAGATTTTCGGAAAAATATTAGGGATGTTCCAAAGATGCATCACCGGAATTCGGGCGAAGATTGTGGTGCATTAGTGGCGATGCTGGCCTATGAATAAATAACGTGTAAATAGCTCCGCTACATCTGAATGGTGAAGGAAGCTGCTTCACGAAAAACATTTCAGTTCTTCATTAGGACGCTGATGAGGCGCTTTGGGACTGCGGTGATGTACGATGGCGTGTACCGACGTACAAAATGAATATTTCACTATAGGAACGAGAGTTTTCAATAGCCAGCACTGTCAACTGGATCATTCTTCATGTATAAAGCATGTAGAAGGCATTAGCGGACGGAGTGATTGGCCATTTTTCGAAATATGAAAAAGGACACCCACCATCATTAGTGAAAAGATTCTTGATCACCAAGGTTTAGAATGAGAATAGCTAAGGGAATAGCTCATTTCTTACTCCATGTGGAACGAGAGGACTTTCTGCATCCCTAATATTTCGTCTTCCTCTTCCTTTTCAAATTGTGACCGATTAATAGAATACATGTTCCTCGATTTCACGTGCTA
This sequence comes from Steinernema hermaphroditum, assembly GCA_030435675.1. Classification (NCBI taxonomy): domain Eukaryota; kingdom Metazoa; phylum Nematoda; class Chromadorea; order Rhabditida; family Steinernematidae; genus Steinernema; species Steinernema hermaphroditum. The sequence continues at coordinate 4,035,022 of CM059625.1, forward strand.
ATTGACCCCTTCCAAAAGGCAGTGTAGGGGCTATGGTCCTTCCTCGAACCTATAATCCAGGAACCAATCATCAACATGATCTTGTGCGTTTGTCAAATAATTAGTCACGCACTGCGGTTCCCAGAGGTGTTTATCGTTCTATAAGCTGACCTTCGAAATTACATAACAAGTGTTGGGAATTAACCGGTTACAAAGGATAGATGTTGTTCGAAAGCGGAACGCGTAGGAAGACTTTTACGTAAGGGGTAAACTGTGCCAATCGGATTGCAACGGATGAAATATTTATCTTTGGATGGGAGATAAGGATAAGGCATGATCGTTGGTACAAAGGGCAGACGATTAGTATGAATAACTGTTGGAAATACACTAAACGACTGTCTTGGTTTTAAAGCAGGCTAAAACTAATCTAGATATAGTTACGTTCTTCAGGAAACCACGTCTATTTTGGTGTTGACGCCTACGAGAAGCCAAACTGAAACTGCCCAATAATGAAATTAGAATATTATTCCCCTTTAGCTCATAAACAGCCCGTTCTATCAAATTGCAGTTCAGCTTAATTATGAGCACTAACAATGTTATAAAATTCTAAAACACTGTGAGGTTTATTTATTAATAATAGTACGTCACAATGCATTGTTATTGTGGAAGCCTAAACATAAACAAGATACAGAGATTGAGTCAAAACACGAATGCTCAAAATGAATATTTCATGAGAAATTCTGTCGAAGTTCCGCTTCCGTTTTTGCATTCTGCGAGAAAGAGTGTCCCAAGATGTGGTGGCCTAACACGGTAGAATTGCGGGGACAGTCCAAATAATTTCCGGGTACAGCTACTCACACAACACTGAAAAGATCAATTTTCTTTGTTTTTGTCTCGAGTTCACTGAATTCTTCCTAAGAAATGTTGCAAAATTCGTTCTGAAAACATGCTCGAATCCCATGTGACCTACGATGTTGCATTTCTGCAAATGTGTTTCCGCACCTCGGGCACCGTTTTAGTGCTTCCGTCTGCTCATCCATCGCATAAATGAGATCCATGTGGACTTGCAACCTCGAGGGCGATCGGAGAAATGCAAATTTTGCACTAGGGACCATGCGTTTCCGGCTTCTCGTAACAGCCATGGCTGTCACGGACGGAATTTCAATTCATTAGACGCACATCACCAGAGGCGCTGCCCGAAATGATGATGACACGTCTCATAAAAGCAGCGGCGAAGCCGCGAGCACTTTAATTTGCGCACGTTCATTAGGTATATGGACATGAAGCTCGCGCAGTGAATGTGTTTATTTGTTTACGTTGCAGAAATGTTCGAACGGAAGGATGTCGTTGGGTCAGTGGCGGCAGATCTTTCGGATGATCTTCAAGAACGCCAGTGATTACGAGTTTGCTGATCGCATATTTATGGCTATCGTCGGAGATCGAACGAACAAACTGATCACTTTTGAGGTATGCAAGAAAAATATGGGAAGGGTAACAGCTTGATGATTTCCTTTTATTGTTTTCTTTCTATGTGTTATGTTCTCAACCTCGCCTAGCGTCTGAGCAGGAGGGAGAACAGTGGGGTACCTCAAACTTGGGTAATTAAACCTTTATATAACAATAAACACGCAACAAATAAACACACGGCACGTTAGGCATACAGAGATAATGCTAACAAGACAAGGGAGAGGCAGACAGACAATTGGGCGCACGCACTGTTGTAGGCTACAGTGCGTGCAGACAGCGTGGCGGGACACAACCAATTGAACAAGTATGAATGTCACATGTTCATACATAACACTATGATTGACATCCGTCAGAATTGCGGTCCTGTTTGCCTGGGCTACTAAATCTGTTATAATGGAGACGATATCAAAGGCTTCACTCTCTAGGAAAGCCCTCCATTCCAGGATCTTATCATCTGCTTGTACGATCTGATCCAGTCGTTTCGCGGTCTTCCCGACGATCATACACTTGTCAACTCGACGAGCACCACGACAGCGAGTTTCGCGTTCAGCCTAATGAAGCCCAATGAGAAGGTCCGTGCAGCAGCTGGTTCACAAAAAAAGACGCAAGAAATATCGCCTTAATTATTGATCTCATTTAGGGCCAAGTTGACGAGTCGGCATTTATTGAATACACAAAATGCATCTTTGAGCTCAATAATCCATCCGATTCGAAGACGAACTCGTTTGGGGGTGTGTGGGCGAGCGTCAGGGAACATCCGGAGAAGCGCGTGAGGAAGACCCAAGACTACGTGGAGCACCTGGCGAAAAGACAGTTTCTGGTGAGATTTTGAGCTCACGCAGCTGAGTAGTCGCAGCTCTGCTTTGGAGCAACACTTAGTGTAGTTCTAACTTGTTTCTCAACAGCTACACAATTTTTTGTATTTGATTCTACCTATATAAGTGGGCTTTACTAGGCAAAAGGAGTTTGGATAATATTTTTCGATCTTCGGAATGTGAATCAAGTTTTTTGATACCGGATGGACTGTGGCTTTGATCTAAAAGCGCGGCTTCTGTTATATGATATACTGCTTCGGAAGACACGTATATCTTCTAGACCTTCAAAAATAATGAGTTTATTTTGATGAACAACTTCGTCACTGTACTACTTCCTGTTTTGCTGCCCTTGCTGTTTTGAAGACAAGAATCCTTTAAGCTGTTTTGTCTAGCGCCTTTGTTTTCTACGAAATTTGCATCATAACTACGGGAGCGCGGAACGTTGTCGCTCGAGAATAATCGAGCTCATTATGTGAGATCTGTGAGAAGAATGTTGGCCTGTAAGCATGTTTGAAATCGTTGATCGCAGTGACTTCACGTCTTATAATCTACAGCTATCCCTAATTGCTTGAAATTTCTCAACGTAAGGAACTCACCAGAGCACTCTTCAGATCCTTGATCGAAATAACGATGGCCTGATCACCCTCCCCGATGTGGAGTACTACTTCGAAAAGGCGCGTGGTGGAATTCAAGCAATTGTTCTTCAAACAGAATCCGACCTGAAGGTCAGCTAGACTCTTATCCATTTCCTCGTATCTCAAATATGTGTATAAATTCCGGTTTGAAACTGATGATTTCATATCGATGCATTGTGATGGTCCCCTGCTCAACTCTCCACCCCAAAATAAGCATGTTTTTAATGTAGTCCACTACGTCATGCGTTTAGTATTTATTTGTGTGTATGAGAATAAAATGTTTAACAGACGGCACTACAGTTTGGTGCAAAATGATAGCACCGATACGAAACGGAGCTTCTTTTTATAGAATCAATTTTGTAGAAAGCGGGACATACCTTCAGAATAGCGCGCTGACAATATGGGCAATAAATGAAAGGAAATGTCAGTTATCCAGTAATCCCTTATCGGATAACGTTTGGACTATGCACACGCACTTCACATTACCAACTATTGTCATTTTTACAAGAGGAAAGCTTGAGGAAACCGAATTACCAACTGACATCTTTAAGAAGAGATCAAAGCCGAATGATCATAGCCTACCAGTGTCCAACTGCCCGAAGAAGTCTGCGGAAAAGAAGAAACGAATGGTATAAAACAAAAAAATATTATTACATTAATATTACATTTACATAAATAAATACATAACATTATTTATAAATACAATAAACATAAATCACTCATTCTTCTATCGTGTTCAGGCTTGGGGCGAACCGGGGTCGATAGCGGCGGCTCAAATGGTGCCAATACAGCCGGTTAGACGTCTTACGAACGGCATCCATAGTGACACGGTCGGCCCAGGCCATGAAGCGAGGCCGCAGCAGGAAGAAGCGGACCGGGACAGGCAAGCGATTCACAAACATCCTGTGGAAGCGGCGACGAATCTTCTCACAAAGTGCCATTGTACGACCGGGCAGGAGCGATTCGGGAGAGCCGAGTGACCGATTCGCACCCACTGTCTGGTTCTGCAAAATTTGAGACAGCCTGCAATCAGACGGCTCCACACAGATCGCGAAGGTTCTAGAACAGTTAAAAGTGTCTGGCTATGCTGTTTCCAAGTTGTTTCTAACTCAAGTGTGGCGAAGAAGGCGATCGACGTGGGATGTGATACTGTATTATGGTACCGTCGGTGCTGGTTTGATCATTTCCATGATCAAACAATCAAATCTATAAAAAAGGAATCTTAATAGTAACTCTTTTGTTCCTAGTCAACGGGTTACAGTAGTCGGAAATCTTGGAAATCGGAAAGGGTGCAACGAAAACTACAGTTGGTAACAATTTGCTCTTTATCCACATTGTTGGTTCAATGCGGTTTTGCCTCCGATCTTGCCAAATGCAGCCGAAATGAATAGCGTATTCCAGATTTTAGAGAGGTGAACTGCGTGTTAATGGTGAAACATTTCATGTCTAGATGAAATCGAAAAAGGCTAGGAAAAGCCTATGTGCGACGCTTCATGTCATACCTTCTGCGTCGAAATGCATAGCCCATTTGTATCAGAGACTCCACGTTTTCACATATATTTGTCTTCAATCCCTTGGCTTTCGCTTCCCCTCAACGCCGCCGTCCTCCTCTAAGCAATGAGGACAAGGGCGCTAGTGGAGCTGCAGGTCGTGACCGGTTTCCAGCGAATTGTTTGCCCTCCGTCCCTGGCATTTGACTGCTGCGCACACTCTGCACTGCACTATGCAACACCGGCGAGCTGAAGAAGCTGCCCGATTTCTTTCTATTTATCTTTCTCTTAGCTTACGCTGCAACTTATAATTGTTCTAATCAATGTCAGTGCAAGAAGTGATCACTGAGTAAAATTAGGCATGTGCGGTGATTGCTGTTGTGAATGAACGACATCCATGTGATCAGATTGAGTGGCGCCACTTTCAAACTTTTTCTGATCTGTTTCATTTCTGATGATAATCGTAAGACTTTACCGGGTACTTTCTAGGAAGCTAACAATCGTGCTCATTTGTTGCCCACTCTGTTGTATCATGTACTTACGTCCGAGGTGAACAGGCATATAAAACAGTTTTTTTCAATCGACTTGTGCCTTGGTATAAACACAGCGAGCATATTCTGGGAAGATATTGGCATAGCCAGCACCCAGCTCCACTTTTTTTGGCAGGCGCTTTCATCAACGTTAGGAATTCTTGTCTATGAAGAACTTCCTGTTTCACAGTTGGAGCCACATAGGCATGCTGGTGTAAGTCTTATAGTAAACAGCAGCGTTCTTTCCACTTATTTCTTGAACCTTGTCCAGTTTCTATGGACGGCTTTCAATAACTTCAGCTGTCTAAGTGCGATTTTGAAGTGAGCACTTGACGGTAATAATAATCCCTTGAGCAATTGAGTCAATGATCGTCATTGTTTGCTGGTTGATATGGGAATCACTCACAAAATAACGGCCTTAGCCTTGGCTGTTTTTGAATAAAATTTGCGTAATACGCCTGCGTATCCTTCTGAGGCAAAACAGCAATGAGTCAAAGAGGGTAAGTACCAAGATTACATGTTCTGGACACATCCCCTGTCAAGCTTTTTGATTTATAGAAAATTGAAGGTTCAGAAGAAAGTTCCAAGATGTCACTTCTTTTCTTTGTTGACCAGAACAGCAAAACTGACAACTCGCGCATAGCCGAAACTCCGCTGAACATTTTTAAATTTGTCGCCCGTGGACCCTCAGCAAACAGAACCACATTTTCGCTGTTTGACATTTGTAAGATACGCCAGCAAACCAGCGCTGTGACAGGTTCGCTATTAGGCGACTATTATGCCCAGCTTCTCTGCAAAGCACTCAAGGTGCATGAGCTTTTCCGGTGGGCTTTATTTGCCTAGAGGCTTCTCGCGCTCCTTGCTCACCGGTCCACGCGCAGTTCACACTTCTGAGTAATCCGATTGCCGCGCATAACACCTGATGTTTCACATTTTGCAGCAGACAATCGTCTTTTCCCCAACTGTTTGCTTCGACACTGTCGCAAGTTCGACTCCGCCGAAAAGGCCTGTTTGCTTGACTTCTTAGCGTTCCGTCTTCCTCTACCGCGCACACCCACGCATGCATACTCACTGCCGAAGTCTCGCAGTTAGTCACTTTTCCAGCGCTGCACCGTTGCTCAACGCCGGAGCTCTCTGTATGCGCAGCTGACTGATGCCTTTTGCTCATTTTGTTTTGCGCACATTTCCGAAAAATGTCACTTCTTCCTATTACGTGGCCCGGCTATTTCGCTGTCGATTGTCACACTGTGCGCTTCTTCGAGGACACTGTTTGCGATTTCCGTTTTTCCTGAGTGTGTTGTTGGGGGATGAAGGAGGGTGGGCCGCTTTCGCAGGATCCGTCGATTGAGCGCACCAGTAACTGTGGATGTCGTCAGTCTCGCCTACGCCTTTTTTCTACAAACAGTTCGTATCTCAATGGGAATCAAATTCCGTTGAATTTGACAATTTGTATATAAAGTGCATATCTGACGTTACCAACCCCTGCCCTCCTACTTAGGCAGGATTGTAAATTAGGGCTGCGAAACATATATGCAGTTAAAATGCGCTCCTATGTGAAGTATTCTCAACCTATGGGGTACATTATTCAGCTTTAGATGTCCGGTACGCTTGGATCAATTAAATCTCAGTGAATGAACAGCCCTGCTTTCTGAAATATAGAGAATAATTCAACAAGAAGCGCTGGATTTCTTCGGATTTACTTCACCAAATGCGCTTAATGACATACGAAACGGTTATCATACTGCGCGCTTCGCGATAACCTTAGATCCGTCTATTTCTCCACTGCAACAATCCGCTTTTTACAGAAGGCCTCTTCCTCAAAATGTATACCATGAAGGAGCCATGTTTCCGTTGCAAGCGGCCCACCTACTTTAACGACAAGATCGGCCCGCTTAAAGACGGAGTGCTCTTCCACAAGGGCTGCTTCAAGTGCTGGATCTGTGGAACTCGTCTCTCGCTCAAAACGTACCACAACAACCGCAACGACACTCAGGACCTCGAAGTAGATACTCGATTAACTATCATTGCCAAATACTCATTTTTCAGGTTTACTGCGCCGGCCATGTTCCCACTCCCGGGCCGCACGACCCCATTCCGCACCGATCGAATCTGCTGTTCTCGCCGAAGACCAAGGGAGAGTATCCTCATAACTTAATGAGACCTGCTGCTCCTAACTGAGTTGTGTTTTTGAAAACGAATTCTATTTTGTATCATAAACTGAAAAATAAATTGTTTAAAAATATAGTATCTTCGTAGTATAAATCTTCAACGACTCTAGCGGTGGCGCACAGAGACTAGACCCCCCCCTGTCATCTACAATCGACCACAGCCACGTCCCAAATTTCTATAGCATCTAAAGCACTTGGAAACAACAACGGTATTGGAACGAAATGTGTATGCAAAATAAGTAAATATTTATTACAATTTATTACAAATACAATGTTAGAGCTGCAACGGCAAAATACATAAGGCACAACGAGAACAAGTGAGATTTTGTGACAAGGCAATGAAGAGACCCGTAGTGAGGAGGCGCTTATTTCACCCGGATGACGGGCACAGTGATACGATACATATTGTTGAGGCAACTGCAGATTACCGCACCGCTGTCGATCGAAATCAGTCTGTCCACTTCTCCTGGCATCGAAACCTGTAGTGATAAAGCCATGTGAAAGTCTCCCAAACGTACTATCGCCTAACCTGTTTTATCATGATCTTATAGCTGAGATCCCAAAACTGAACGAATCCATCGGAACTCGTGGCTACAAGATCGTTATGGACGGTGACGATGCAGCGTGGCTTGTATAACGAAGGCAGGTCACACTGAATTCATTATTGTATATCAATTGCGTGGGGAATGTGTTACCGCATGATTCTCCTCATCGGAAGATCTCAGATTCTCGCGCGCAGATTCAGGAGTAATGCGCGTGACAGCCTGCCCAGTGTGCTTATCCCAAAGCCACAAGTGGCCGTTGGAACTGAAGCCGACAAGAAGAGTGTTGGTGCAGGTCATCTCTACGTTTTCGCCAGTAATGAACGCACTTTCTATGGAGCTCTTCATGGATCCGTCGTCCATGTTCCAACAACAGATGATTCCCTGTTCGCAGCTTGTAAACAACAGCTAAAAAGGTCCTTTAGATGGCGTACATACTCTACTTGTTACATTGTCTTTGTGGTCAAGTGCCATTGATGTCACAGGAGCATCGTGTCCTTGAAGTGTGTGGAGCAGGCCGGCCGTTCGGATGTCGAAGATTTTCACGGTATGATCTCGGCTGGCAGTGATCATAGTCAATGAACCCAGGCGTAAGCAGGTGATCGCTTTTTGGTGAGCTCGTCCAGTCCAGATGCATGTTAAGCTTTGCAAAAAAACAGGCTGAAGTGTGAACACAATGAGAGAGGTTGATGCTGTTTCTGACATACATGGTCAGGAGTGAGTATGAACTCCAGCAGTTCGATCGTTCCATCCAGCCGACAGACAACGATTCTATTGCCTCTCACCCTAACATGCACTATTCCCTTGTTGGACACCTCGCGTAGCCCAATGATAATCCCAATGTCGTAGTTGCATATCTCAAGCGATCCATCGGCACACCCGAATACAGCCACAGTTTGTCTAAATCTTACCCATTATCGTTCAATTTTCTAATCAGCGAATCTTACTTTGCGTCGCAAGACCAAATTAGCGGAGGAGAATGTGCGTTTGACCGCATGTAAGCGGTGGGTTCCTCGCGAGATCCGTCAATCACCTTTGTACGGTTCATCTCACGCAGCTTCTCTCCATTTGCAGCGTCCCACGTTATAATGTGTCCCTCTTGACATGAGGAGATGATCGTGTTTCCGGCAACACAAAGTGTTTCGATGGGAAAGTTGTGGTGGGAGAAGATTAGAGGAACTGATTCGACGAAGTTCCGACTGTACTCCTTGTTGGCTTTTGCTCGGTCGCTTTCCACCTATACCCATTCCTTTTCTATTCCTTCGTTGAGTACCTTACCTCGCTACGGATCCGATCCACGGGCCATTTTCCCCAGAAGCACACGTAGAGGATAAACACGATTACAGTGGAGAAGAGGAATACCGCTGAGCAGGCCATTATTACAGTTATTTGTTGCTCGAGCCAGAACACACGATGGCTGTAAAGAAGTGGTCAAATAGGACTATGGATTCAGAAAGGAACAACGGACTTGAGCAGAAAACTTACGTTAGCTCGCCCTTATCCGTTGCAGAGGTGGGCCCCACATACTCGGACATCGGTGAATGGTCGTCCGCTTTGAATATAATGCTAATGTCAGTGGCGGGGATCTGTAAATGGAATATTTGAATTCCAGTCCTCTGCTTGCGCGAGAGCACAAAAAACGCATAAGAATGCCCTTCTCTTGAGCGGCAGCTGCACAAATGGTGCCATCCGATGATCATTGATCTCTAATACAACCCACTTACTGAAGCTTTGAGCACGACGGGCGGGAGGAAGGTAATGTAATGTCCAGAGAGGGAGACGTTATACTCTCCGAAGACTGTCGGCCACCATTTGAATGTCTTCTTTTGCCAGTCGCCCCATTGAAGAGGAGCCGTTTCGAGTAGGCGATGACTGACGCCAAACCGTTCGATGTTTTCTAAAATGGTTTACTTGATGTCATGTTGCGTGCTACATAACGAATGTCTTCGTTGATGGTTTCAATAAGCTCAATCTTCATTTTTTTGCAACGTACCAACTCTGAAATCCGCCTCATGTCCATCAGGCGCCCTAGCCGCAATAGTGTTCGAATAGCTGAACATTTCATACAGTCTCCATTGATGTACGATGAATCCCAGCCATATCGTCCAAAGAACGAAAAATACCATAATTACACGCTGAACCATTCGTGTTCTCGTCCAGTAGTAAAGAAGCCGAAGACGCGCCGACAACTCGGATGCACGAGCGATGTCCTCATATTTGGCCGACGATGTGGTGCGCCTGTGTACTGAAACCCGAATGGTAATGATTGCTCAGAAAATTCATCACTTGCACTTCCTCTTTTCTACATCTTCTCGCTCCAAATTTGAATCAGAATGAGATCGGGACAGTCCGGGCCGCTGAGCGAAAAGCGAGGGAAATAAGCGTTTGATGGGACATCTAAAGAACGAGTTTCCAATTTTAGTCACCCTCTCAGACGCACGTTATGTTGCGGTATTCGTGCAACTTGGGCACAGGTCCCATGGAGATCATTCTTGCAGCTCCCGATTTGTCCTTCTTCAATCGTATTAGATCGAACGTCAGGCACGGGGCGTAAAAGAACATCTGAAAGGCCGGCAAGCGTTTTCCTCAAAAGTGTTTAACTCCATACCTGCATGTAGAAGTCCACAACAAGCCCGATAAAAGCAAATGTGCAGAATTCTTGTATTTCTGGCACAAGTGTGACGTACCCACAGAAGAGGAAACATATTTCCATGAGGAAGTACTTGATGAACGAATATCCTTCTTGGCTGAGGCCATGGGAGAGTCGTGATTTGACATCGAGCGATGGTGGTGTGTAGACAACAGATCTGAAATGCATAGTACGTCTTTGCGCTCAGAAAATGAAACATTTCTTGATGCACAGTCTAAGCTTTGCCACTTCTTAGCTATTTATTTAACCACGATGTGATTATCACAGAATTCATTGCACGTATTCCGTGTCTACACTACAATGCTATGGCACCCACAACCGTGCACTTTGGACAGTTGGCATGGTGTGTGGTCTCGCCTCTGACATTGTCAAACTTACCTCGTAATACACAATGTGTTCTCCAATCCGACCATCAAGGCCAAATACGGATACCATTCGGCGCCCCACATCGTTGGCGTCAATTCAAAATAGGAGCATATGCCAGCAGTCATGAGAAGAGTGCTGGACACAGTGACCATGGCGGCTAGTGCAAGGCCCCAGCGGCTTTTGACCATGACGAACTTGGACGCTGAGTAGTAGATATAGACCATGAGGGCGGCATAGGATATAAAGAGAGGGAAGTAGTCGGCGAAATACTTTCTTGGTCTGAAATGTTCTGCATGAAAGTGTCCACTCGACTAGGACCATACCGATAGAAGACATGAACAAACGTGGATTCGTCAGACGCTTTCGATTTCTGCAACTCGAACTCGGAGGTCAGCACAGCTTTCATAGATGTCAAGAAGTCCTTGTCGTATTTTGTTAGGAACAGTGTTAAGGCGTAGTCGATTCCTAAAGTTTAGGATGTTGCTAGATCAATATCCCAGGGAGCTTAGTGCATTTCTCGACGCAAAAGTTCAATCCAAGTACTCACTTCGATTTCTATTTGTCTGGTAAGTCGACTTGATCCCAGTCGATCGAGTCGTTGTTCCAAGCAAAATGTCTCTCGTGCACATCGAAGGCGAACAAGGAGGATCAAATATGGTCTCGAGGATATTGGGATCCTTGTAGAATCTCGTAATGTCCTTGTTCCAGAATGCTGTTGGCGAGAGCAGCATGCAACCATTGGGTGGCAGCAGGTTGTTCAGGTCAGTGTTCCATGATAGATCTACGTGGAGGCAGTTATCATTAATAGACTCTAATCCAAGTTCCTTGAGCTTCTCTTCGATCGTGAAAGCGCGCGATAGGGCTCCTCTCACGGCCTAGAGTACATGGGTTACCAATAGGAACTCCTTTTAGATGTTCACCATGATCGGCGTCATGTTGAAGTTGTTCCATGGCTCGACTGTCGCTTCGACGATGATTTGTTGCAGATATACAGATGGCTTCAGGTATAACCAGTCGGGTACGGTATTGTCTATAGTGAGCAAATAGTTAATAGGTTCAAAGTTTCATCAAAAGATTAAATTCCGATATATCATGCATGCTTGAGGTCACTCAAAAACGAAAATGATCCAAAGTATACATTCGCTACGCTACGGTCGAAATACACAAAGTGCCTTGCAACCTTTGCCCCCGCCAACTCGAATGCGTTCACTTCGCAACATCTCCGAAGAGATAACGTCGCCGTCGGTGGAACTACCGCGTCTTATCGATCACCTCTTATTGACACTTCCGATCGCCCTTTTCGCCTTTAGCAAATCAGCATATCTCGGATTACGTTTACCTGCGTGTTCCACTTCATGCTGTTCACTCCAGTGCACATCCATAGGACTGCTGATTGGCAGCTGAAAGCGACTGAACGCCGGATAGCTCAGCAGCAGAACGGTCACAATGGAGATAGAAAGACACGCGACAGGGTGCGACGAGCATAGCCTTAAAGGGATGAGATCACGTGGCCGGTGGCGCCATCCGTTCACTTACCTGCCATAGTCGTAGTAAGCTTGCGATACGCGTTCTCGCAGCGAGCGCGAGTACTTGTCCACCCGCGAAACGATCATTAGGGCATTCTCGGCGTGAGGAGGGCAATCCGCAAAGAGCACAATCAGAGAACGCAAGGACCACCCCGGACACACCTACAGAAGAGAATGGGAGAGAACCGACCCGACTATTCCCAAAGAGGAACACCGTCAACGTTTAATTACTTTATCGTGACGAGAAAACAAGGAGACTCTGTGTCCCAATAGTTCAACAACGGTTTAACAAATGAAAAGCGTGGACGTTACTTAGGCTTGGAAGATTTGCTCTTGGATGGCAAGCTGCGTTTTCGTCAGGTTCGCAAGATATTGGATCATCATGTAATCCTGAAAAACCAGCGGAATCAGTTGTCTGTGACCAACACCGAAAGGACTTACGCGTAGCGTGGTCTTCAACAGAGCGTCCAACTTGTTCTGTTGCAGGTTGGTGGACGCCGTCTCGACGATGTCCATTATGCGACGACCCATAGAAGAGTCAATGGGGAGCTCCGGCTTGGAGAGGATGTCGTTGACGTATTCCTGCAGCTGCTCCAACCACTGGATGATCTGTTTCGTGCTCATCTCGAGCTGGTCGAGACCGTCGTCCAGCTGCACCTCACGGAGCTTCGAATCCGTGCCGTTCTGGATGATGCTCATCGCCACCGCTTCTCCGGGGAACGCATCGAGCTCCACCTTAAGAGGGCAGAACATCGTGCAGTGGCGCTTCTCGGCAGAGTTCGGCGTTGCCGGCACTCCGGCGTTGGTGCTAAAGCAGACGTTCCTTTCCATGCTTCATTTTGGCAATCACTAACCGAACGTAAGCACGAACAGGCATGCGTGACTGGTCTTCGGCGAAGGTTGTGTCAATGGTGAGGAGGATCACCGGGGGAGGATCGCGCTTTCCGGAGTTCTCGCAGATCATCTGCTGGTAGTAGTCGTGGAAGGTGACGGCATGTTCAGGAAGGTCGGCGTTGGTGTAGAACCTGCAAATATCAAAACAGTGTCGTATACTCGTTTCGTTTTGCCTACCATCCAACGATCTGCTCATTGGGGGTGGCTTTGCGGAGGTCTTGCATCATCGAGAAATTGTACGACTCGTCGATCTCAAGCGAATCCTTGTTGGCCTCATTGAAAGGAATAGCGTAGCAGTTGGTCACTTGGACGGCGTTCTTTTCATAGAATCCCATCAAAGTTCCGAGAGCGCGATCGTTGGCTCCGATCTTCTGTGAGCGACGCTCATAGGCATCGACGATAGTCAGATAGACAACGGGATGAACCTTGACTGTGATGCTGCTCGCCATGTCGGTGATGTATACCTAGGATTGTTGGCTAATCATGTGACGTTGCTAATATAAACGCGATGTATATGCAATGCAAAAAGAGCGAGAATAGTGACATCAATGCACAGCTCTGTTCGGCACGCTCACGCCGCAATGAATAAGCATCGAAAAGCAACAACGCTGCGAATAGGATAGGTGTGAAATATGGTGTGAATATCAGTTATCACGCAACTATAAGTACTCATTTGGCATGGAGACCAAAACAGGACACGAGCAACTCACAGAAGGAAGTGATTTAATTAATACCAACACTAGAAGCAAAGGCTACACGTACACCAGGGCGTCAATTGGCTAGCACACCTAACTCTGCAATTTACACGTGAATATAAATATCTACACGAGATCCTATGACTTTTCATGATGCAGCTGAACCATGAACTCTTCTAATCTCTCTTGGATGTGACGCACTTGCTCTGAAACGCAAGAGCTTCGTCATCAACAATAACGATGGTTTCACTTACTAAGCTCTTGTGCCAAATCGACCCGTTTGCCTGTAAGATACTCCTTCTTCCTTTCGTTGTCCTGTGACCAATCGTCCAAAATGTCCTTGATCTCCTTCTCTAGCCGACGATGCTCAGTGTTTGTGATTTGTTGACGTAGAGCATTGCTCGTCAAGTTCAGCATCTTCTCGATACGGTAAAAAAGAATTACGGCGTGACAATCCAAATCGCCTTCATTGAAGCCCTGTTTATAGTGTTGGTAGAAGGAGTAGCAGTCACGACTGGCCTAAACGTTTCAACGACTAAATTTTCTGAACTGTGACGGGGGCGCTACCTGCAGCGTGCGTTTCAGGAAGTGCTCGCGATAGATTAGGCGCCATTGGCGTTTGATAGCTTCGCCCTTGATTTCGGAGAGGCCACGTGTCTCCAGGTTTCGCCGAACTACAGTAAGGTCGTCATCAAGGAGATGTTGCTTGTGATCTGGAGAGTCTCGAAGAATCGAAACGAGCTCTTGCTGGATATGAGCGTTCATGTGATTGTCGTCGGTGGGCGTCTGCCACTGCATCCACTTTCCCCAGAACGTCGGACCGCGACTCTCGTTGATGCTCGCGTTCACTTCGTTCAGCCTTTCCTGCACGGCCTCGGCCATGAAGTTACACGCACGCTCCCATGACGCGCGGTCGGGAATAATTCGGTCTTCCATAGCATTGAGCTGGATGACTCTCTGAAAAATCGAACAAAGTAGACAGACAGCAGAACGTCATGAACTACCAGATAGTCAAGAGCCTTGTTATCCCACTGATGCTCGTCCATCACTGTTTCGACTACTGCGTGCTTTAGTCTGTGGAAGATTTTGTCGTCCTTTGGCGACGTCTCGGAGTCAACATGCCTCTTGAACACCTCCGAAAGGCACTCGCGGCCAGACTGAAGCAAGGGCATTGTCATTTAGTTGGTTTCGCAACAGGCACTCACGTGAATCGACTTTTTAGCCAGCTCTTTGTCCGCCCAATGCTTGAGCTTAATGTCAATGATGGTGTTGAACGACTCGGCATTGTCCACCGCCAATGCAGGCATGAGGATCTGATCAAAAACGTGCGAAGTCAGCGAGCTCCACAGCTTATCGCGCAACATATGCTCCCACTCGTCGGCGCCCAATAGCGACAAATTCACAATCTGGTCCAGAATCTCTCCACGGGCCTTGTCGAACAGCTCGTCGCGGTCAAGTTCTCTCACGCGCGGGAAAGTGTTCTTCCACTCGGTCTCCAGGTTGAAGCGCGTCGCTCGGAAAGCGTCTGCTTGCGCTTCGATCGACTCCTTCACCATACGCCAGAAGCACTCGGAAACCGCGAGTGACATGTTTCTGGTGGTCATCTGGGAAGGTTTCAAAACTCCATCTCTACAATAATGATCTTTAAGAGAGCGCCAATACCAGCAAACTAACTTAAAAAGTTGTGACTTAGCAAAGAAATCTTCTTCGTATTTTCTGATCGAGTCGATGCTTTCCTGACTGCTGCCCTTGCCGGTAACGACGCCAAAGTAGCCAATCGCCTTCATTGGGAACAGCTTTCCTTCGAGGATCTTCTTAATTCTGTCGGGATTGCTGAGGTTGGCTTCTGCCAAATCGACCTTCGTCAGTACGAGGATGGTGCGCGATCCTAGCGGGTCGATGTTGCTGACCAAATCGGTGACGTTGCTTCGTTCAGCGTCAACGGAACCATCTAAAGCCCGATGTCATATATAGGCTATTTTGGGTAGCAATTACGTGCCTTGAATACACAGGATGATGGCGTTTGGATTCTCCATGTACGTTTTGCACATCTTCACAATATCATCCTTCGTATCTCTGGCCATGTCCGCAGTCACGGTGGAGATGACTCCCGGGAGATCAACAAGAACCATCCTTGGCAGCGACGGTCCCTTCACTGTCAATGAGATCACTTCATTGGAAACCGTTTTGCCATCGGCGACTGAGTTTCTCATGCGGACTTCGATCTCATTCCTCAGCTGTTTCAGCTCAGACTCCTTGGTCAAGTCGAATTCGCGAGAACTGTCTTTGAACTGGGCTACGTGGTAGGGACCTTCGCTAAGTGTGACCTGGAAAATACCGGTTTTACAAAGCCTTCACAAAATACGCTACCTTCACGGGAGCGCGCGTCATCATCTCGCCATGGCCTCGAGGGAAGATACGAGCTTGAGCAACCATTTCCAGTACTGATGTTTTGCCGGCACTTTGGTCTCCGACAACAACGACGCGTGGCAGATTGTCGGCGACATTGTAGGACGAATCGTATTCATTCAGAAGGTCGAGCACTTCCGAGTACATGTCTATCAGAGAACGCTAAACTCAACCAGGTTAGCATCGTTCATATCAATTTATAATCACCTTGAGTTTACGCGCCCGTTTCTGAGCTCCTGCATCTTTGAGTAAGATTCGCTGTCTTAGCACTTTGTTCTCTTTCTCGAGACGCTCAAGTTCCCGTTGGTACTGGCTCTGAAAACGCTACGGTCATCACTTCTATTGTTGAAGGATACTCGCCTGGGTCTTTAGCATCTCGTCCTGAAGCTTCTGGATACGTTCGGTCTCATTCATCTGCAACGACATTGTCACGCATAATCCGAAGAGCGCACCTACATACGTTAGACATGCCATCGGTATCGTCGTCATTCGACTGGAACTTCGACGCAAACACAGACAGAAGGTCACCGGAACCTGCACAATAGGACAACGGAGCTGTTCACAGGCACGAAAGCGGAATGATGAACTCACCCATGTCATGCGAACCGCTCTTTTGGAGATCGTCATTCGTTCCTATATAATGAGTATTATACGTGAAGCCTGACTGTGCAAGGATCGCATTCAAGATACCCGCATCGACGTCGACGTCTACGGAACGTCCACTCTTCCAGCTCTCCTCGAGCTTCTTTAGTCTCGCCGTCCACTCAGTAAGGTGCTTGTGGTCGGCGTTCGCCCATTTCTCGCGCCATTCTTCGTACTTCGCCGACACCTTCAACATTGGGTTTTCGCTGAATTTCGCCCATTCGGGCATCTCGAGCTCTGGCAGTCCTTTTCGCCATTCCTCGTACCACTACAGAACGATCCAAACGTTTTGCAAATCAACATTCAACTGGCACTTACATTTCCTGCTGCCACGCCACCACCGATGATGCCGGTAGCCACCCAATATCGGAGTTTCAGGGCACTGCGGATGATTGCACCCGCGACGTTATGTAACATTGCAGTTCCACGATGTAATGATGAGCAAAAATAAGGAAGCTAAGAAAGGGGAAAGAGAAAAAGAGCCGAAAGATTCCGAATGTGTGAACGCTTTTGCATTGCATAAGACAAATATCGTTGCGAGAGACTTTGGGGAACTTCAAACTCTGCAACGGACTGTCTCGACACGGCTGACTTTGGTGTTAGTGGGCTGCTTACGGTTGCTTGATGATAGATATAGTGAAGTTTCGGAAAGGGAAAACTGATCGGTCTGTTTAATTCTAACATCTCATGATGGAAATCTTGGGGGAGTGAAGATATTCAGAAAACCACGCGATATTTCTCCCGTTAAGTTAAGCTCTTTCCATATCAGATATGCTATTTCAAGGCACTGTCCCTGAACGAAGGCCAATGCGCGTGTGTCATGATACTAGTATACCGAAGCAACTACTTCTGTCCCTTTTCATCCTTCTGAATGCTTGATTCACAACGGCTGGACAACGCGTTTAGCGATCTAGACAGCTTGTTGCATATGATCGATCAACTGTTCTGCTGAGTAAACAGGATTATTACTCGAGAACTTCGTCTAACAGAGAAACAAATTTAAATCTAAACGTTGATGAATGTACTCCTTGAACGATCTGCTTAAAAGTGTGCTATGTTCCACACTCATTATGGCTTCAAAGCAACTGCAGAAACGCTAACTGTTGTGCTTAAGGTCGACCTTTATGGCATACCGCGTTGTAAGTTCCTTCGTGTGTCAGTAGGTTAACTATCAAGTGAATCGAGCAAGATGACCGAGCTCCGTTATTGCGCCGAACGCTTTACTGGTCTTAACGTGTCTACAACTGCGTACAGAACTGTTTATTTCAGCCATCATGTCAATCGCACAGTGCTGCGAATCGCCGGTTCATTCCGATTCCGAAGAGGAGTTCGCTAGTACGTATAAAGAGACAGCGTTCCGCTGTTACAATGGAACCCATAAGCCGGTAAGAGTAGTGTTTTCTTTCGATAAAAACGCTACCATTACAGGCAATCGTCGACCTTGGTGATTACCTCTCTTACGACACCGGCACAACAGAGGAAGATGCCGTGGAAAACGAAGAAGAGCCTGAGAAGACAGTGGACGCAATGGATACAACTGATAAAGTTGATCCTGATGTAGCTCGAGCATTGAAGAAAAGCGTACTCCACAACGGCTTTGAGAAGGGCCTCGGCGAGGGCTATGACGTGAAGAGCCGTAATCGGCTGAAGCGTGAGCGTAGGGTGCGTTTAGCAAATCGTTGTCGCTCAGCTTATCCATGGCTTTGGCATCTAGGAGGAGCGCGCGAAGACAACCGGCACCAACTGGTTCGACATGCAAGCAACTGAAATGACCGACGAAAAGAAGAACGACATAGAAATCCTTCAAATGCGCGCTCAGCTGGATCCACTTTCCAGATATCGTAAAGCATATCGTGATGTTATGCCCAAGTTCTTCCAGGTATTGCTTGTTAAGTCTGACCTTTGAAAACTAGCGTGAACTCTAGGTTGGTCGTGTTGTCGAGCACAAGGCTGACTTCTATTCTGGAAGACTTTCGAAAAAAGAGCGCAAGCGGACCATCGCTGAAGAGCTTCTAGCGGATCAAGAGTTCCAGACAAAGAGCCGCAAGCGTTACGACAAAGTGAAGGCGCACGAAGCTGTGATCAAACGTCAGATCAGCAAAAAGCTTCAGGCGCGCTCGAAACCTCGGTCTTCCCGGAAGAAGAAGGACCTTTGAACCGTGAACTCCTTGTTGTTATTGATTGTTACTTGTTGTTTTGAGTTTTTATCGTTTTCAAAGAAGCCCATTCCTCTCAACAATGCGTCGGCTCGTACTCACATCGCCCACAGAGATCGCGATTATGACCAGGTCCCCTGTACCAAGAACAGATCATCTTGTGCAGGATTTTCGCATGGCTCTGCACAGATTTCAGACTGTGTCCGTTTATGAGGATCCACGGATCACTCGTCTTCGGTTCGGGTGTCAGCGATGCCTCCATTTGGAGCCGTCTCCGCCAGTAGACGCGCCACTCCTGCGTTGACGCGCAGTGTCTACAATAGCATGTTGGACCGTTAGCGTCAAATACACAACTTACAGCACGTCTTGCTTCAAGTTCACGTTGTACGTATCCTGCATGAAGTGGCATTTGGATGCCCATGTGAGGTGCATATCGCCTGGAGTTTGGTGGGAATCCAGAAGGCAGTGAAGCAGTTTGCTGATTTCCTGTTTATTGCTGACTTTGTTTGCGATGCATTCCTAAACGATGTCCATGTGTCAAACCCGATAGATCCAGTGAGTTCTACTGATTCTACTACAATGTATTACAGAACATATTCTGTATGCTATTCTCGTCTAGCACTTCTATGTCTGACCGATGAACGTTTTCAAACAGTGTATTTTCGGCGGATCACCGCTTCAGATTGATAGAATTGGGGTGCTGCTCAACTGCTCATTCAGATAGAATACACCAAGTTGCATAAACGTGGGCTTTTTAGAATTAGTCTATTGGTTTTAAATTGCTTGGTTTGATGAGCATCTTGTCATTCTCCCTTTTTACGCCGATTGAAAAAGTTCTACCATATATCGACATAAACATCGCAAGCGGGGGATAAAATCTGTTATAAGGCAATTTTATGAAACTGGTTCAAAAATGAACTAACGTTACACGACTATTTATCGGATGTCCGATCTTTTACTGGGACCACAATCTCAAAAAAGACCTTGAAGCTGAGGAAAGTGATCTTTCCCTTTGAGCCAAATGCCGTGCAAAATGATTTGCTACGGCATGCCATACGCTGCTCGGTTCACGAAAGGCTCTGTACCTGGATAGCGTAGTCGTGACAATTGGTTCCGTTCCGACCGGCACAAGCACGTTCCTCTGCTGGACTTATAGCTGCCGCACGTATCCTTACTCGAACTTGATTTCGCACGCTCCGCGATTCGATCAGATTCTTTGATATGTAGTTTGTTACATAATCGCGCGAACGCGGTTCACTGCTGTCATAGATGATCGTGAAATCGATCGGCTGTCCGTAAATGCTGTTGTAGTACATGGTGCAAGCGTTTTCACTAAAGCACTCTTTCGTGATGGCCGGAGAGGAACACCAAAAGTCGGGGGGTGTCGTGCAATTAGAGGTCGGTCCAATTCGATTTTCAGCATTATGATTGCTTAAGGTGGCACTCATCGCAGGAAGTTTTTCTTGGAGAACAAGTTGATAGTACTGCATGTGAAGGGATGGCTTTCCGCCGAACTGGATGTACGGAACGAATCGTGGCTCGTTGATAAGGATCTTTAAGGTTTCTTTTTCGTCTTCTCGTTGCAACATTTCTGCTTCCGTGCCGTTGGCGCATTTTCTAAATGCAAAATCATATTACATTCATTGTTTTCACAAGAATTGCCTCTATGGTAAAGGGCACAGGGCATATGATAAAGAATTTCACATTCCCTACGTTTTTGTTTTCAGCAGACTATATCATTCAAATATTGGGTAGTGAAACCGAAAATCATAGCGCATCTTGTTGTCCGAAATCCGCTCCGAAACGTCTCTTGTTCTACGCGGCTATGTAGTTCAGAGGTGAACGCCTCCATTGAAATGTTTGTCATCTAGGTAGTCATTTTCAAAAAGAGACATTTTCATTGAAACGACCCAATATTATAAGTTCATTTATAGTCGATTATACTCTCTAAAATGTTACTGTTATGTACTCACCCATAAAGGGGCACTGTTTGTATATCTGGGTGTGTTTTACGGTTGAACTGCTTTCACATATAGGCTTCAAAATGATGTTTGAGTTAACTTACAGAATATCATTGCCAACTGACGGATAACCAACTCGTGCGACACAGTCGATGATTCCATCGGTAATTCGCCCTCTGTAGAGAAGATGATTCATGATGCAATACAGCATCCGATCTCTCTGCTCGCCCGTTTTAAGATGGTTCAAAGCACAGCTTATGTGGCGATTTCCTACGCACTCCTTCTCCTTATGATGGCAGAGAACTACATTGTCTAGAATTGCTCAAACGTTGTACCAATCACACGATACCCTTATTACCTGGCATCCTGCGAGCGAGTCCCCATGGAATAGCTTTTATATCGACCAACGCCGATACGTTGGGATTATTGATAACCTGGCGATATAGTCGATCGACCACGAATGCCTGCGAGTCAGGGCAATGCGACTCAAAGGCTATTTTCATAGAAATTCGTCTCGACGCAACGCTTTGTCTGTAGTTTGCGCAAAAGGTGTTGGAGCCGGTGCAGAGTCGTTCGGTGTCCGGATGATCGCACCAGAAGTCCGGCGGTAAGGAGCATTGTAAGCAGAACGCCAAGGGCAATAGTACGAATAGGGACAGTGTGACCTTCGCCGACATGATCTCAAACAAAAGACTCAATTAGGCAATGACTAGGCGCAAGAATGTTAACACAAATACTTCGAAGGTCACGAAGAACCTGTCTATAAGTCGAAAACAGCGACAATCTCTGAAAACGTCACAAAAGCGTACCACATGCCATGCTGTGAGATTGGCAAACTGTATGGACTGAACTATAAGGTGGACGTTCAGACTAAAAAGTTTACTTCCGATCGCCCTTCGATAAGATCGTCGACAGGCGATAGCACATGACCTTCGGAACATCGTAGAGAAAGTAGGCACCCTTCGATGGGCACTTTGTTTCAAGAGGTTGCTACACATCGGTGATAATGAGTTTCCAACGGTCCACAAGACAGTGAAAAATTCTCGAAGCAGAAGAGCGATCAATTGGAGAATAACGATCAAGTTTAAAAAGATTACATCTCAATTTCCGTACTAAAAATGTGGGTCATCTACATATTCGTCGGCCGGCATATTGTATATTACGCTTCTTTTTGCATGTTGTTGTTTGTGTGCAGCGAAAACGCACTATAGTGATGGTAAACTACAGTTCCATGTAGGTACGCTCACTTCAAATATAGCACGGTAAATAATATGTGTTCTATACACAACCAGTATGCACCCACGACCAAGAAATATCAAGGCTCTTCTAGTAGTCATTTTTGCTAGGAAAAGTAGCAGATAATGCGAGAATATTTGAGGTTTTAAAGTGTTCTACAACAAGCAATCCTACCGACTAAATAATGTTACCCAGCCGGCGCACATTCACCTCATTTTATGGAACAACAAACCACGAACAGCGAATCTTTATCAATCGGTTTAATTGGGAAGAAAATTATCACGGTACCGACGATTAATTCCGGCGCACTTTGCCCGACAGGACAAAGTTTCAAAACTGCGGGAAACCCGTTCAATGACCCCACTTTATTTGCTCTTCTCGATGAGTAAGTCGAAGGAGCTCTTGGCCCATTATTTACGTAGCCCATGTTTTTGTTACGATCAAGTTCCTGGACATTCTATGTAACTAAGGGTTTATATTCCGTCGAATTGTGTTCGACTGTGGGCGTTTTGTTTGCTGAGTCACTCACGGATTAGAAAAACCTATGTCGAGAACTTGGGTGCTGGAGAACTGTATATAACGACCCCAAATTGAGCTTTATGATTTATGTACCCATAAGAAATAAAACAATGTCAATCTTATTACATCGTGGAACGTATGCTGTGCGTGTATTTACAGAGATAGCATAGCTTGAGTATAACGAGTGTTCCGGCTGTCTGAAATAAAATCAGTACGAAGCATCGCTTGAGTTCGTTTCGTCATCAAATGAGCGACGCTTTGGCTTCTCCACTTCCAAGAGCATGTCGATGTACGACTGAGCAATCACGTCTTTGTCCGGAATTCCCAACTGTTTCTGAATGTCCATGATGCTCTTCATAGGCGCCGACACGTCTTGAGCGTTGGTGAAAACCTGAAAAACAAAAAGGGTTTTAGATTCTTTACACACAGCTGAAGTACTGTATGTGGAACGGGTACCGTAACAATTGATAAGATGTGTTGGTGATAAGATGAGGGGCACTGAGCGCTTGCTAAGACGGCTATTCACTGAGAGCCGCGTGGAAAACGTGCGGGGAGCGTGTTGCAAGCATATTTGCTTCTATGATGCGCCATCACTATCGCTATATTTAGTGTAGCTTGATTGCCCTTTATACTGTTCTTGCTGAAAGACGGCTATCGGTGCAGATAGAACACCGATATTAGGTAACCTAGGAAAACGCGGTATCTCAAGACTACGGAGGATCGCTTACAAAAGAATCTGTCCTTAAATCTGTTTTGTAGGATATAGGATTGACTTCCTCACTTTCTGTAACATTTATCGAATTGCTATGGAGTTCAACTTCTAGACAATTGTGCGTTGACCTCATCTAAAGGGAGCTCATCTAAGCAGCGTGAAATCACTCTCTCATGTGAATGTTGTCTTTGACAGCAATTTCTTGTAAACCGACTCTTGTAAAACGCGTATCAGATTTCGGTAAAAATCAGAAAAATAAGAATATTTCTCACTGACTACATTGGTTTAGCTACTACTATGGATAAATTTCAAATGATATATGTATAAGAACGTTCTTCATTTGGCCACAAATGTTTTGGCTGTTTGCCCTCAGTATCCAGTGGACCAAAAGGGTGCAATATTTCGTAGTTCATTGGTCAATAACAGAATTGGCAAAGCTTAAAGGGTGATCGTCACTTGTGTTTGGTGCATAGTGCCGTGTTCTTACCTCAATATAGACATAAAGTCCTAGCTTATCTACTTCATCCAGGTTGATTCGAACATTGTCTTTAACGTAAACACGGCGCTCCTTCTCAGTGATCCCCAAGATGCCGAGAGCGGTGCCCAGCGTATTCTGAAACAAATGACGTAATTGAGCTACAAAGCTCGTCGATCTCTGCTACACATGAACAATACAAGTGAAGTCAGCACCACGTGACACCAACGTGGTGTCTACAACTATAAGATAACAAACTATTTTTGTCAATTCGATCGTAACAAAGCCCATGTTTTTCGATGTTTTCCTGATCTCGTCATCTTCAATCGTCTATGATCGAACAAAAAGTTGCTTGCAAGAGTGGTTTGAAAACGCTCCGGTGGTGGGGACGTTTTTACAACGTTACCGTAGGCACGTCGATGTGGGGTGCACGCTGATAGCAACGCCGCCTATGATCATCTGACAGCATTTCTTGTGTGCAGCAAAACACCGCTGATTCCTCTACCGTATCGCCGAAAATGCGAAAGTTTTTCCGTTTGTTTAGCTTTATAGCAGAGCGGCAGGGCACTGATATTTTATTGTACGCTAGCGGGTGGCTGAAGAGGGCGGCTATTACCTTTGCGGAATGTATATTCGCGTCTTTTGCTACATATCTTTAGGTACACTGTTGTGGAATGTCGTTGTGCAAATTGAATTCTAATGTATCTGTCTTACATATGTGCCTATATAGGGAATATTATCGCGGATGTCCCTTCCTTTTTGTTCCCTATTAAGATGGTGATAACTGTCGGAGTGTACTAAATTGTAGCGTAACGTTATCTACACACGGTCAGTACGTAGATAGGTAATGTTCGCCCTTGTTCACCCACGTGCTACTCCAATGATGCCGCTATAAGAAAAGAGAATGGCTATCGGAAATAATTATGATAGAGAGTATTCAATGATTTAGTTTCAAAACGAATTGTTGTTTGAACTTAATACGATTTTAAGAATACAAAGACGAAGATTTTGATTGTGAGTAGAGACGTTTTTTTTAAATCTGGGCTTGTTTTGTCCATCTTCCGTCCGTCTCATGGTTCGGTTGATACGTTCATTTTCACGAAGCCAATGAAAAGGGTTCCAGATTCCGTAAGTATCAGTTACTTGAACAAACACTTATTTGTCGGTGCATAGAATGAGTGAATATAAACGGAACCAGGGATATAACAGAGTGTCTTGCGGCCCTGGTTCGCCTGCCATGCAACCGAAAATGCGAACGTTTTTCCATTTGTTTAGCTTAACGTTGGCCTGACACCGATGTATTTTTGAACGCTAGCGGGCGGTTGATGAGGATGGTACCTTATTACCTTTCTAGACTGGAGATGACGAGTGTTTATTTCCGTATTTTGCCACATATCTTTTAGCTGCCACAATGTACTGCTATGCAAAGCCGTGCATTTCCGAGCTTTGAAAATTGTCGATGCGTGGTTCGACTACTATTGAACCTACGTTTAATATGCATGTGGGCCTTAGCTCGTCGTTCGCTCTACTCTGGGGACCAATTGAGTACATAGTGAACCGGTTCTATCGTAGGCCCTTGAATCGGATGCGACATCTAATCGCTATGAGGTTATCTCTGTGCACGTTGATAATTCTCTCCAGAAGAATTTTAAGACAGAGACCACCGAAACTTCACTTTTACATGCCTATGCCATCTAGTTATTCTGTGTTCTTGCTCTTGTCCTGTTTCGTACGTTCATTTGTGACTTCGCTTATACACTAGTCTGGCGGGAGAATGGTGATTGGCAGCCAATCCTCTCATTTCTCTCTTTAAATGATTTGTTTTTGCATCATCCCCAGGAAAGCGTCCAGCACCAAACACTATTCAATGTGGCGTCTGTGCGAGCAGATAAAATCGAATTGTTGACTATCCGGTTTCGCGTAATCTGCACGCACACATAGTTAGCGTGCGTTCGCAAACGATTCGCAGTTGATCTAATTTATCGACACCACCAGCGCGGTGATCGACGTCGTTGCCGGCGCTTGCATGCTGCTTGCGCAAGCACAAAGATCAGATGCAGCGGTTTCGTGCAAGGTACAAATGGAGAACCTACCCTGATGGGCTCTACGTCATCGATGGTCGTAACTCTTGCCTCGCTTATGTTGATGCCGGAGCGATAATTGTTCTTGTAGTGGATCAGCGTTCCGTAGTGCTGTAAACAAGTGAGTTGCGATAAGGACGTGAATCATGATTGATTTGGGCGGCCAATGCTTAGCACAAACAGAGAAAAATGCGAAAGATTACACCCAATCTGACGATTTGAACCGGTAGGACAGAATGCGGTAAACAGCATAACTGGTTCAGTTGTATATTACTTTAAAAGTGAAGTGGTTAGGTTGTGATGACGGTGGGACGCTGATACAACTTGTTCCATCTTCTTAGCGCTACCTTCTTAGATGGACATTCAAGAAAAGTTGCGAGATCCCATTCGAAGACCTTTGAGACGCAAAATCTTAAAAAATTGTCGAAGTGAGACATGTGAATTAATCAACTGATTGTATATCAGTCAGACTTTCGGTTCATGTCGCCACTAATCGTTATCTTCTTCGGCAACCTACGCTTCATTTCAATCTTGTTTACATTAGGAGGTGGTGGTGATCTTTCTAACATTGACCATTACAAATGAGACCTTTCCAACGACTCTCAATAAGTTCTTTGGTTTGGTCTTCTGATGGTGATGTTGAAGAACACCTTGCCTTCTCTAAGCCTATTGAATTATCAGATTCGTGAATGATTTCTTCTGTGGCGCCGTTAGGCGGTCGGAGTTCGAATGACCCCCATCGCCGGAAGGCGGAAGAAAGCGCTTGTGATACGTATCTACGTGCACGAAAAATGCTCTGCGGTGTATTATTAGGTATTAGAGTGTAGCTGAAGGCTATAGGCAATGTCAGTTTACATGTTAAAAAAAGTGGTCAACTACAACACGTGAAATGTGGTGTACGTTTCGGATAAACTATGAAATTTGTTGAAATGAAAGCATGTGGTATCCCTGGAGTCCAAATATTTAAAATTCGATGGTTACACCTATGAATTAAGGCTCTGCAACAAAAAAACAAACCCCAGACAATCTGACTATTTAGATTTAGTTATTTAGTAGATTTTTCAAAAAGTTATCTAGACATTGGGATCGTTAGTGCATGTGAATGCAATTTGCACCTACCTATGCAATGAAACTATAAATAAAGGCAAGGACCTGATCAATGTCAGATATTATTTCGCATGCTTCAAAGATAGGATTTGTGGATGCTATTACAAACAAGAGGTGAAGTGGAACGTCTGCTAGTCACTTAACCGTTTTATCATAGTGAATAACAGAAAGTACAACCGCGGAAGATTAACATTATCGAAATGGGTTGTTATTATTGGATTTGCGAGAGCTTTCACTTACATTCGACGGGTGATTAATGCGCAATTTCATGTGACCATTGGCGACATTAAAGTAGATGTCTTCCTGCGCGGCGCTCTCCCCTTGACTGTCGGTAAGTGTGAATATCGTTTCGGACATCGCCCCCAAATCGGCAACTCGCGCTTTCATCGTAATCGACTTGACAAAGCCTTCGTCGGCCATTGTAGCTAATATGTCGATAAATCTGAAAAAAAAAAAAACGTTAACTCAGCAATAGGTACAGCTGTCAGCAAGGTGAAAGGGACACAAATGGACTCTTTGAAGGACGACGCGACGCGATCGAACGCGCACTGTGATAACAAGGCGGACGGTTCGCGCGCGGTGCTTTGCTCTCCTCGAAGGAGACCGTTCTCCAAACACATGTACGCGATTTCTGAGATCAGTCGGTCGCCCCCTCGGTGCCCCCGGCTGGCCAACGGGGAACAAACTATGCCGCCGGCATGCTGTCGATGCTCAGCTCTTTTGTTATCGATCTGGAAGTTTTCCTCCTTTGTCGATTGATTGGCCGAACGCGGAAAGGACGAAAATAAGCGCTCGCGGAAACTGGTGGACAGGTCAAATTAAGTGGGGGCGATTACAAGCCGGAAATGAAGCGACATCGCCGCTACGGACAACTTTTACGCGATTGTCGAAGAGAGTACGTTCAGACTACAGAGTTTAAAGTCCTTTAGCGATCGAATCGAACTGGAACGAGTAAATACTTTTTGTTTTAAGTCTTCGTGCACTAGGGGTCAGTGAGTAGTTCGGCTGGCTGTCGGGAGGACCGCAATTTGTCGCTCTCGTTCTTCTTTTTTCATCGGTGCTATAATTGGTCTCCTAAGGTATATATTTGCTCCTTTGTAGGATGTCGTATTCAGATGAAATAGATTTTGTTTAACCGAAACGAATCCATTGTGTTTACCAAGTCGAATAATGCAATATACTTTAATTTTTGCGGTTTAAACAAGGAAGAATATCTGCTCATATTGACCGACTATGAGCATATCAACTCATAGAGACCATTATTCTTATGAGAAGGCGAACCTAGCATGATACCGTGTGCATTGGGTGATAAGACACGGACAGATTTTGGGATACAAAAGTTACACTGCCCGATAAGATGAGCGAGAGATGTTAGATTAGACAATTTCCTTGGCTCTGCTAGCTCAAAAAGGAGACCGTAAACCAGTATCTAATCAATTATCGGCGACACCTTGAAACGGTGTCGTTTCTAGAAATTTCTATGTCCCCCATAAAATTATTCAACCATCCCGTCATTGTTTTTGTATATATCAACTTTCAAATCATGCCCATCCGTAAACACACCTAAAAATAGCAGTCACTCTCCGGACTGTAAATATGTTTATCTCCAGATCTTAATCTAATTAGTCAGAGATCTGGTCTTTTTATACAGTACTGCTAATTTTACCCCCACGTGACAGTCAACTTCTCTTTAATAACCGTGTTTACTCGCTTTTTTTCAGCGCATCTAGCACAGGTGGGTGGCACTTTTCACAGTTGATTTAACAGGAGGGAGAAATTTGCAGGAGTTGAGCGAAAACGTTAGCAAAGAGCTGTTTGTTGTGGTCATGTCATAGATTTGCAAGATACCTTCTCGAACGTTCTGTTTCAAGTGATCAATCATTCATTCAGTCATTGAGCATTTAGCCGTGAATTTCGCAATCTCAGGTTGATCTTATGACGTTCGTGCAGTTGTCATTGAATGCAATTTCCTTGTTCTTTTTTTCCAGTAAATCACTAAATGTAGGAGAACAACCATTATGTCGTGACTTGATGAACAGCAATTTACAGATAGCTTGCCACGGAGCTGCATTTCCATTTGTTCATGCAGGGCCCACATAAACGACTCTTCGACTCCTTCAAAACACAAACATTACCATACTCTCACATCATTGTTTGCGGAACTTCCTAGCTGAAAAAGACATATCACCACCAACCCCCAATTACAAAATTCCATGGTCGTCATGAACATACATATTTTCATAGGCAGACCTGTCACAAGACCTTTGCTCTCTTTCTACGATCTCTATTCTCTGCACAGGGAAATCAGCTGTAAAAACTGCCTTCTGTCGGTCCCATCGTCGTAAACAAATCTACAGTGTAGAGGTAAAAAAGACTTTGTTCCATATCCGACTTTCCCGGCAGAGACCAGAAGGTCTTGCAGACGAAAAGAAGAAAATATCACGGGGAAGATAAAAAGGGCAGAAGACTGCTAATTCGCCTGCACTGCGGTGAGTATTTTGATGTTGAAGGAGAAAAATGAACACTAGAATACTGCTGGCAATATGTACACATTATTCACTTTGTCAATTTTCCACAGAAAGGCAACTTATGTCTTTCCAAATTTGGAATAGACTTTCAACCCGTATGAAAGTGTAACAAAAGCAAGGAACAATAGCGTCGGTGAACTAATGCCTCACTCAAAAAGACTTTATTGTTGATATCTATCTTAAGACCCTTCATGTTTTGATGTTGAAATGCGATCTTTGTGCCGTACGATTTCAAGACCTAATGTTTTTTCGGAGATACCAAACGGCTGTTGACTACCATTCAGAAAAACACGGATTGTTCTGCTGGTTACCTAACTTGCAATGTAAATGATAGGATGTGACGAGATGTCAAATTCGATCATGTTCCAAATACAGTCAAATTCTTATGTTTATAACTGACACACAGCATCTGAAGTAAGTAGGGAAAACGTAGCAAACAAGGTCAGTTTTCAGACAGGTTCAGAAGTACAGAGGACGTCTTCAGCCCGCGGGGGTCTCAATCGACGTCATTCGGCTGTTCTCTGGTTTAGCGTCGACTTCGACGCATCATCCTGTTGCAACGAGGCCGATATGTCATTTGCACTTTAGTCACAGCAAACATTTAACACCGATAAAAACCACAATCGGCACAATTCCACTCGGGAAGTTCCCTGCCCTCTTTCACAACCGACACAATTCCACCGTTGAATTCTTAAGCTAATGCGTCACCCTGCCTGTAGGCGCATTGTCAGAAGCGCACTTTGACCTCTCGGCGAAAGAATGCAACCGCTGCAGTTGGGGACTCCCGTTTGTCAACGAAACGCGGCGCTGATAGCCACTTTAATTACAGCATCATGAGGACATTTAGCTGACTGTGCAAATTATGGCTTAAGAGCGTTCCTTTATTCGTCCCTGGCCGCGTTTGTCCACTCTATAGGCTTCCAGTTTGTGCTACCCCTATCATGGCGCCGCACACGAAGAACGAAGATGGAAAGTGGACAAACGTGTGGGTACGGTCGTCGGCCACAAACACAAATAAAAACATATATGTTATCGCGGATTTGAGTCGGACCGTTCTTCACTCTTTCGGCCTCTTTATTCCTATCTCCATCGGTGGCTGGTAAACAAGTAGTTTGCTATTGTGTGCTTTGCACTCTTTCGATTTTTTTTGCCCACGGACACGGTGCACCAAAACAGCTAATCGAAAGGAGAACTGGATAATCGATGTCGAGCGATTAACTAGCTGACTCAGTGCTGCTTGCCTGTCAACACGTTTTTTGCAATCGCCGCCACGTGGGCTTAACTGTTGTGCACGCCGCTGCATCGTCGATAAGGCACGACGTCACACGTTTTATTTTCGATTGCAAATGTCAAATTGCACGCTAAGGCGGCCATCACATGGAGCACATCAGCAAGAGATCCAAAAAAACCGTTTTATCCAACGGTTTAATGTTGTATGTTTGTGAAGCAAACGGACACTTGAGGTGCACGGCGAAAGAAGTGCCGAAAATGATGACGACGCCGCTTTTTCGACGAAAAGGCCGTTCTGATCGATTAGCTGGGTGATTGATTAAGAACTGACCGATCGATAACTATGTGCTGGTGAGGCTCAAAACATCGATTTGCCATGTCTCGTGTTCTGAACGGCTGAATGGCAAAACAGGAAAAGAAAGAACTGGATATCGTAGTGGAGGAAACTGCACCGCCAGCGGGCTATGATAAAAAGATATCGAAAAATTTTATCGGGGATAGAATGTCTCACAAGGTTCTCAGTTGATGTGTATTTGGATAACTTTGGTATGGTATCATGCTCTTGAATTTCCTTATGGTTTGATCCCGTACGACCAAGATACCCTTCCACTTTCCAATAGCCAAAACAAGTGTCTAGCTATCGACATAATAACACTTTACAATTCCCAGCTCTTTCCGATAATCACTGATCGCTATCGACATCTGTTTGGCCACCGGTTCAACAAGCCAATCAGTTATTGTCTCAAAAAGAAACAACCAAGTGCAGACACTGACGCAATGCGGAAAAAGTCATGTGCATCAAGTGCAGGAAAACTTCTATTTCGTAGCAGAAAGAAAAACAAAGCCATCAATGATCAGCGAAAGTGTAACTTCTCTTTGTTATTGACCGCGGAGTTACTTTTGTTATTACGGTTCCTGGTATCCTGATTCACTGGCGTCGTGGAACGAAGGCAGGGGACAAAGGGCGACCGGCTTCCGATGACGTTCCATCAACTCTTCCTTGCGCAGCTGAGACGATCTCCGCAAATTCACGCTAATTTTCCTGCCCATGTTAAACGCTCTCCATGAAAGATTTCACCGCTACACACCCGTTTGCAATGCGTTCTTTCGAGGTCATCATTTTTGCACGAACTAGCTGCGGGTTTCGATTCATGGCAACCGGTTCTGCACATCTAACCATGCGTTGGCTCATTTCTTTCGCCTAACTTCTTCGACAATCCAGCAAAAACGGTACTTTGTACCTTGTCTCCGTCAACCATGTGTCTTTCTCTGTCTCCACTCACAATTGATGCGGTACCAAATTTTGAAAACAACCACTGAAGACACCTTTGAAATGACTGGTCAGCCAACTGTCGTCGACAGCCCCTCTCTACATTGCACTCTTCGCACCTTCGGGGTACATTCTTTTCTTCTCCACTTCGCGCAAATGACTCAGCCACGGTTTATTTAGATGTGCGATGGACATATGTGCGTTACGAGTGACCATTGGGGCACGAACAGTACGCGCTATCGAATCTGAACAGGGCCGGCAGATAAGCCGACACCAGAGAGGGGGCATTGCGATGACCCAGGCGCGCCGAATGTTGCAAATGCTGATTTAGTGGGCACGTGTATGTGAGTGCGATCGCACGTGCACTGTCACGTGCAGCTGACCTGTGGAAGCGGCGACAACAACGACGACAACGTCGACGACGACGAAGACGAAGAACGGGAGAAGAAGTGATGTATGATTGAAGCCGGTAAACAAGGCTGACAACGGTGGACGAAGCAGAATGGGATTGGAGCGAGGAGCCATGGGGAGAGCGAGAGCGAAAGATTGGTGATGATAGCAAGAAGCGAGCGAGAAAAACACAAAAAAATACAAGAGGAGAAAAACGGACGGTACATGGAACATCACATTGATCAGTGTCCTGCTGGCTTCAGGCGGCTCCAGAGGAACATGAAGGCAAAAAGTCCATTCAGCAAAAACCGTTATTTGCCTGCCTTGCTCATGGTCTCTTATCAGCGGCGCGATTCGGCTGAAACAAGGAGCATGAAGTAAGTCACATAACAATGTGATTCGCCTTATTGTTATAATGCTGTAAAGAACAAAGATAAAAACCTCCTTTAAACGGCATCCTGTTTACGCAGCAAATTCCTGCTTAGGGCAAAGGTCGGCAACGACGCAAACATTTCCAGCTGACTGCGCGCTAGGACTGCTCGACGTCAAGATTGTGCTTTGCATCCATCGTTCTTCAGTCGACGCCGCCATGATGTGGGGGTTCGCGGCAGCGCAAAGGTCGCCGCTAAACACTTTCCTCTAGGTCTTGCCGCTCTTCTCCTTCTCACAACAGTTTAACTATAACCGGATGACATCCGATCCATCATGCAGTACGGTGCTCCTCGCCCCGGCGCTTCTCTCCTTCTGCTGCTGCATCAGCACGACGCCCGAGGAAACGGTTGTCCGCCACGGTGCGTTCGGACGGTTTGTGTGGCGGTCCGAACTGACAAACAAACGTTTTCGTCGAAACGACGCGCTCATGCGCTGCGCTGCAAACAACAATCGTTTTTTGTGAGCTGGTTTGTTGGTTTGTACGGTGCACGCACGTGGCTGACGACGACGACGTGGAACCCCGTCAGAAGCAAAAGTCCGGATAGTGTGCGTGCGACCGTATTTTCTGAGAGCACAAAGATGTGATGGGCTACGTAAGAGCAACAAGTTTTATACTGTTTATTAATATTTTCTATTATTCTTCTTTGAAGTCGTATATCCCGAAGTCAATAAATAAATACTACGATCATATGTGCAGAAATATGTGGGAATCAATGTGAAGAGGAAAAATGGAAAAAGAGAAAGAGAGAGAGAGACAAAAAATAGACGCCTCACAAAAATAAGACACAATTAAAGCTCTAGTAGCGGTGTCGTGGAAGAAGTGTCAGTCGACAAGAATGGGAAGACACAAACGTGGATTCTCTAGTGAAGTGCTAGGCGACCGTGTCTACCACAGAAGAGGACTTAGGATGAGGGGCAAGGCAAGTTGAGGAGGTCGGATAAGGAAATGAGGAAGTAGGAATGGTGGATACGCGTCTGCTCGAATAAAATAGAATTATTAGAACACTGTGGCAGTGGAGGCGTATATGAAGAAGTTTCCCGTATAGTAAGTAGAAAAGGCGTTGCGACACTTGACGTCTTAGCACTCGGATTCGACAATTTCGTTCTCTTCGCTAATGTCGAACAGTTGAGGGGAGGGCGGGCGAGAGGGGCCACGCTTCTTGATACCTCGGCTGGTGCGCAAAACGGCCGTTTGCGGGGAGGTGAGATGGCGGAGCAACTGAAAAACAGAATCGATTAATATGTGACGTACAAAAAGTCAGGGGTCAACAGATAATTTATGTCGAGAATGAACGCGGACGCTAGATTCTAGCCGATAACACTCAGATTTTGGTGTCTTATCGGTGCTAGGAACTGTCTGGGTGTGAAAAGAGGCAAGCGAGCCGAATAAGCTTAAGTGATCTGTTTTAGCGCGTTGATTTGGATTCGCTTCAAAATGCGCGTAAATAATAAGAGAGTCGGTCGGAAAACAGACCGTGCTGTTGACCCTAGAGCAAAACAGGATTTGAGCGTAGAGCGCGAACGAAGTGATGTTTGCAATGGTATTGGGTGACTGGCATTGGATTGCAGAAAACATTTGGATTACGAGGATAATGGTGTTTTTTTTCTGTTTTCAGACTATAGACAAAGACCAACCTGCATTTCGATTTCGGCAACCGATCGCTTGGCGCCCTGGGAAATGGTGCGGCGCATGTGCTGGATCGTCTTGGCACGGTCCTTCGAGTTCAGCTCACCGCAGCATCCCATGACGCAGATGATTGTCAGCCAGAAGAGTTGACGGCACCACTGCTGTAGCCTCGTGATGACCGCCAGGGCTACGGTGTGCTTGAAGGCGGCGGCGCTGGATTCGTATCGTTGCTGCTGCTGCTGACTGGAGCTCTGCGATGTGGAGGAGCGCGACTTCGACACGGAGCTGCAGCTCTTGGTGGTCGTCGGTTCGTTCATCTCCGAAGCGAGTTCAGGATGTTGCGAAGCGGAAAGCGAGGAGCACGGAAGAATGTCGGCAGACATATTAGCGAGGGTGTTGCGGAACGGTTTGCAACTCAACGAGTTCTATCTGGAATAAACCGGTTTCATTAGAGGGGTTTTCACACTTTTCAAGTGCGCGGTGAACCACGTCCACGTGGGTCGGACGAGTCAGAAGCAGACTAACTGATTCTGCCGAATCCATCGGACCCAACTGTTAAGACAAACACAACACTCCCTGGTTATATTTGTTCGTCGCAACGCCGACGAAGGGGCGGAGCTTCGGTCATAATTAGGTCCAAAGAACGCTGCGGAGAGAGGCGTCATCCGCACACGGGGCACGTGCACCTACGCCCTCCGCGATGGAAAGTCGATCCGATCCGTTTATCCGACAGCGCACAATCCATAGATGCCACCTTTAGCATGGATCACAAAATATCCCTACAGCCCGAATTCAAAAAAGCGTCGACGTCGGTTAGCACTGTAAAATTGCACAGTTTTGTGACTGAGTGGGCTCGTAAATAATTTCCTTTGATTGTTTTGAGTGAGTTGTTATTGCTCAACGTCCTACTGGCGGACAGATGGACGGTGGCAAGCCTCACGTGGGTCGAAGGCAGCTGTCAGACGTGCAATGCATGTGATCAAGATTGTTGTTGACATTGGGCTTGGTCGGGGTACATTAAAACGTTTCCATGTTTTTGTGTGTGTGTGGCCCTAGGCAGTGATGGATCGGGCCATGCCAATTGCATCATCGTTGTGGGGCGTCTGCGTTCACGTGAAAACGCAGAGATCACGTGTACCGTAGTCGCACACAGTAGTCCGTTTTCCGCAGAAGGGGATATCGGTGACGTAGCGGTTGGATCAACACAACAGCGACTTGCTCGTCGCATGTGAACGTTCGCTGTCCGAAACAACAACGGTACAAGGTACGTGTGTCCGTTTTTGGCTGACTCATTTGTTGGCGTCGTTCCTTTTGGGTACCCCCGCATTCTTTTAAAAAAGACTATTCGACTGATTTCACCTTAGATTGATTGACAAAAAATGCTGAGTTAGCTTATCGATTGAGGAGCTTTATGGTTACTGAAGACTCTCTTCGACGAGAAGCACTGTTCCGAAAAGGAGCGCCTCTTCGAGAACGCAACCTAGCAGTGATAACCCCGATTGCCGTCGGTTCCACGTTCTCGCACCGATGCCGAACGGTCGGCCGGTTGCAGTCGGCACTTTAAACTATGCGAAATCGATGTGCTAAACAGAGCCCGCGCCAAATGCGCTCAGATCAAGGCTACGACATTGGAGTTGGTGTTTTGTGGCGCATCCATGCGGTTTCAATCAGCGCCATGCGGTGAACGCTTCAAACGACCACTCAGCGTTACCATAATCCAGAACGCGCGCGCACGCGAGCAACGAACACCCAGCGTGAGCTTCGGCATTTTCCAGCGGCGCACTTTCGCAGCATTCTACTTCCGGGATCGCTGGATGCTGTGCAGATGGATCACAGTTTTCGTTGCCTTTTCGGCGACCTTTGGCATCGATGCGTGCAGTGTTGCCCACTGTGACCGAATCGGTGCCGATAGCATGGCAAAGAGCATTAGCCAACACCCTCGCTTGCCAAAGATAGAGGAGCAGGCTACACTACGCACGTTGCAGGCACAAATTCACCGACGACCCTGAGCCGCATTTTGTGACATGACTTCGGACAAGGGAAATTGACGTGGTCGGTGTTGGCGAAGGCCACTTTTTCGACGAGTGTTCTCCTATTCATGACTACGGTAGCCTGCTGGTTCAGCAGTTCGCCTCCCGATGGTCAGAGATCTTGGGCGCTGAGGTGAACCCCTCGGCATAGAAGGGTTATTTTCGGTTAAGAGGGTTTATCACCTTCTTAGGCAGCACGCACATGGACTGAACTGTGATAAGGCTGTTCGGGGAGAGAAGAAAAAACGAAGTTGCCGCTGACGCAACACCTCTCCCCTCGTGGTCGTTTCTTTGATCGATCGGAGGTAATAGCATATCACGGCTGCAAAAGCGGCATCGCCTTCTTTTTTCGACCTTCATGTGTCACGTCTAAAAGTGGCACATCGCACATTGTCGCTTTCGATTACGGTCCGAACAGTTTTTCGACGTTTCTAATTAATCGAAGGTTGAGAAACGCACAACAACTTTTTCGAATCAAAAGGGAAAAGTTTCTCGCCGACTAAAGGTCACGAATCGAAGAATCTGTGTATCTTCTAACGCGCAGAGGCGGAAACATTTTTATTTTGAGGATGACGTATCAATGTTGACGCAGACGAGCAGCTCGGTTAATGTCACATCGCTACCGTAACCGATCCGCACCACTGCTAGCAGCTACCTATAAAAAGCCGCTCATAAACTTTAATGTATTTACGTCAACACTAACTTTGACTGTTTGTGGTCAAAGTTTGCATCCATTAGAGAAGTAAATATTGTCTTTAGCAACAAGACAGTCTGCCAATTAGTGTTAGTGATCCAGTCATTTGAAGAGATTGTCTACATGCGGTCCCGTTACGTGGGCAATAGTAGATGTTGGGTATGTTGTTGTTTGCGATGCAACTGGCTGTAGACTACAGACATGTTTTTAGAAGATTGCTGTCAATATCAATCTTCGCTTGTGGCTCCGATCTTTTCATGAGCGGTAAACCGGTGTGAGCTCCACAACCGGGACACGTAATTGGGCAACTTCTCAATGTGAAGTCCCGTGTCAGCGCGAATTAAGTTTGACTGTCTGAGCGGTGTGTCACGGCCGGTAACAATAACCGCAACATCGTTTCCCCAACTTCGTTCGCTACTTGGCAAGGGGGCGAAGTCCGCCGAGGCGCAGCGACGTGATGCGCCTAACCAAAGACGTTCTTCTCGATGTCAACGCCTCTACCCATCACTGTGCAACGAATTTTTGTCATCGCCGAAAAACCCAACCGCTAAACGTTTTATCTTTTCTTGTGCGGAGGATGGCGGAGAACAAAGACTACGCGGTGGCTGCAGTGGCGTTCCGGCAAACGCGATTTACGGAAGCGAAGAAGCATCTATCTTTTTGCCGAGGTGATTAAGGCAACGGCATAAAAAATGCCCTCTTGTTTACCGGTGCTCCCGCTGCATTCTGCACAGCACCGTCGGCATTCCTCCGAGCAGCCCTAATTGACAGCAATCACAGTCGGCGTTTTATCTGTGGCCTCGTTCTTTTGTGTTTCCATGCTCGCACCCACATGGCATCCACATTTGTGCTCCAGTCACGTGTTCCTGTTTGCGCCGCTATGTGGCATCGGAGACAACAACCGATTCGGCTTTGCCATCCTGTAATGTTTATTTATATTTCGCTTATTTGCATTGGCAGTCAACCGGCGATTCCTCCAGTTTCGGACAAAAAAAACATTCAATGACAAAACATTGTATTTGCACGTGAGCAGCAGTTACACGATGAAAACACGACCATCCATAGGCTGCGGCGTCACTTTTCGGGCAGAACGCAGTGGCGCCCTCCGGCGTCAACAGTCTTCCGAATGCCGTTTGGGTACGGACGTGGAGAGCAAAGGTTCCCATAAGGGTGGTTAACTAAATTTCGGTTTACCGTCAACAAATACGCGTAAAAATAGAAGACATCGGCTGCAGGTGAGACGGTGGGTGGTCACGTCGACGGCTTGCAGCTCACGTCACGAGATCGAGTGCGTTTGGAGCAAAAATGTCCTGCCCGGTGCTCTGCAGTTTTTTTTTCTGGTGGCTGAACTTCTACTGAACTGGGGGCTCATCAAATAGAGTCGTTAGAAGCATCTCACTGAACACCGGAGTCATCAGAAAAGTTACAATCTCATCGAAATTGGCATTGTAGATCGGATACGATACAAATGGGACGAACTGGGTGGTTGGATAGCCCGAAAAGGCAGTGTACGGATTTATTGCGGCCGAATGTGGAATTGGCTCGATGATTGATAACTCCACTTTAAGGGCATGGCTACAAAGTTAGCTTTGCACTGCATGGGAATTTTATAACTGCGCCCAACCGGGAAATTGCAACAGATTTCTCACCGTAGATTTCTACAAAAAGGGTTCACTGAAACTATGACGCAGCAGCCAGCAGGTAAGTGCAGGACAGCAGAATACGATAGTTCGCCTAGCGTCTCATGCACTTTCCTTCCTAAAATCATTACGTAGGCGTTTATCTCGTTGAAGTTTTTCTGAAATAGTTGTACCTTTGCTCTTGGGAAGATTGTTCTTGATGAGAAGAGACAGGCAAATAATGCACACATCATTTATACAATCCAGCCGCCTCAACTACCGTATACCTTCACGGTCCGACGATACTTTGCTTTGTTTTTTCGCTCTCGATTCTGTTCATACTGTGGAAAACCAAGAGTCATCTTTTGATAAAATTAATTGTTCTGTTTGTACGCGTCAACCGGACACAGCAAAATAGCTTTATTTTTTGAACAGAGTCCATAGTTCCCATTGAACGGGGCCTTGTGCAAAATAATACATTGGACTAGTACTCCTAAACTAACAAGCTTCTGCTTGTTCTCCGTGTGCACGTGAACGAGCAGCTGTTCACGTGCGAGAGCAAAGATTTCTGGCAGCAATTCAAACAAATCGCCCCGAGGTGATGTAACGCTTCCGACGATGATGATGATGCGCTCTCACTTCCCGCTCTTTCGTACCCCGCGTCCGGGTGATCTCTGCATTGCACCGACGCTCTCCTCGGGGATGCGACACACTTCAACGGCCCGGAGCCGGTTTCCGTGGATATCCACTGTACTCAGACTAATTCGTCGGGGGGCGAAGGGCGCTCAAACAGACAACTCTCTATACAGTACAGAAAACAGTCGTAAATCGTGCGAAAAACAAGAACTCATCCCTTCATCGTTCTTTGCGGTTTACTGTAGCGCCGCTGTTTTGACGCAATAATCCAACTACCGCACGTAACGATACCGCGATAACGTAGACCGCCGTTCATAAGTTCATGTGACCTTTAAGGGTACAGTCTTTGTGGAATCGGTTTCCGGGCGGACAGCTGACGTGTTCGTAAATTTCAAATATGAACGAACTATTCTCGGGGGTGTAAAAGAGATATGTTTATGCGTTCGATCGGGCATTCCTTAAATTTTCTGGCACACGTAGAAAGGTCTGACCAGTTGTTGGTCGGGCGACGTCGCTTGGTCAAAGACAGCGACCACTGGAGTAGGAGAGTGTTGGCGAAACGATGACATCAGACGGTACGGTAGGATCTGGTTTTGGAATACGTGATGATGTCAGGTGGTACGGTAGCTGCAGATTTAATCTGGTTTGAAGGACGTCGACTGGGTTCCCAAAAAAGAATCAAACCTCTTCTTGAAAGCATTTGTTGTGTAGCAAGATGTGCCTGATAACCTTCCAAAAGCTCAGAGGAAGGCTCAGTGATCAGTTGCCACTTATGAGCTGCGGAGTGATTCTTGCAAACATCTCCGTGAGACGAACATATCATCTGAGTATTCTTTAATACTACTAGACCGTTCTGCTTTCTCGTACACGTTTAATTACATCATTTTTTGCAAAGATGAGCTTTCGAGAGTGCACAAGGAAACTGGCACTGAGCGATCTCTGACGTGTACCGTAATCACTTCTGAACGACCACGTACCAGCCGTGAATCAAAGACGAGCGGTGACCACAGCCCATCTATTCTGGGGTAACCCTGTTAAGTCATTGAACTGATTGCATCACTTTAAAGCAATAGCTTCACCGGTGTTTGGGGGAACCTATCACATAGGGACGGGAATTCTGGCGGAGACAAAGATTTCTTGGGTTAGTCATCCAAGGCTACCCAAATTCTCAAAGACAACCAGATCTTTGTCGGTTTAATGCGTTCTGATTCGATTTCGGGAATGACTCATTCTCTTCGATTCCCTAAGGGGAATCTGTTCTAGCAAAAAAAGCTACAATTTCTGGCTGAACGCCGACGTCCTTTCGCAATCAAATGACATATTATTTTTGCTATCGTCTAATCCATCTTCTGCCATTTGCTTGATGCAGGGCGACATTTATAATCAGGAGTGCAAAGTGCAATGACAAAGTAAAGCGAGTTTTACTGTAAAGTTGTACCAGCAGTCATTCAAATTTGGCTTCTTCGTCTTTCTAGAATTTTAAGATGCTTTTCCCGATTATAGATCCATTAGGCGACTTAGTCGTTGATTTGTGAGCCTGTACACTCAGCATTGACTCAGATTGTCGTGTTGAAAAGAAGGCAACAACAGCCGCTCCTGATAAGCAAATGCGATTCATCATAAACAGAAGAAGAACTACCCGATCCTCGCGCTGGCCCTCAAAGTACGTGCAGTGGAAAACTCCACAAGAGTGTCACAAGATCGTCTCCGAGAACTTCGTTCTCTTCCTTGATTTGGCCACAGAACAAATACGTGTGTCGCCCAACAGAAGCTACCGTACCCCAGCTCTAAAAAGGACACACCGCACTTCCCGGCGTTCGGATCCAAAACATTCTTTGGTGACCATAAAGTACGACTTCACGTGCTGAGCAAAGTACTCCGTGGGAACGGGTGCACCGCAGCCGGCAGCCAGGGCGACGTGCCTTGGGGTTTTCCTTCTCCACTCAGGGCGATTTTGTCGTCGACGGAAGTTAACAAGTCGCGGCAGACAACTGACGAATTGCGAACCGGTGTTCAGACAGACTTTGCACTCTGCACCCACGACACCAATTCCTCAACGCGTACGGGAGTTGATTCATCTGTTACAGCTGATTGGTCGGCGTTCTGAATTTCATGTGAACAAGGCTGACGAAATGCGTACTCTGGATCTGCGTTCTTTCGTGCGAAGACACGGAAGGGTGCTGCGTTCCAGCAAAGAAACGTTTTATGAGCAGCGGTTGAAATATTTGATCGACAATGTGGTTGTGGGTCTCGTGCCTCGAAATGAGCGACGAAGCAATGTTTCAAAGCAAAAGAGGGGATAAATGATTTGGACTTGGCAGAATTCCTGCTGAGAACGAAAAAAGACTGAAGGCTACCTGGCTGGTATACCATTATGTAAGGGTCGATGACCGTTCACGCCGTCATTTGCGGATCAGAGAACCAGAACACGATCCACAACGAGGCGGTTTGAGAGTACAATAAAAACCGCGATGTCTAAGATTCAGTACACCGCGTATATACGAACCTCGGTAATCTGTTGGTATACTGTAGGTTTTCTTGTATGAAGCTGGCAATATAACGACTGTTACTGTTCATGTTATTAGTA
The DNA here is from genome assembly GCA_030435675.1 of Steinernema hermaphroditum. NCBI lineage: Eukaryota > Metazoa > Nematoda > Chromadorea > Rhabditida > Steinernematidae > Steinernema > Steinernema hermaphroditum. The sequence goes on from CM059625.1 coordinate 4,077,120, forward strand.
CCACTGTTTCCTGTTGTTCCCTAGATCCGATTTGGATCGCTGGTCCACCATTCCCTGACGAATGCGTTCAGGATATCTGAATAACTGATCACCATAACTGAATTGGCCAATGTCCCGATTTTCTTATTGTTTGGCGAGACGCCTTCCTTCACATGATCTCCGTCATACTTGTTCCCAAAGTGCTCGTGTGACGCGAACACCGACTCCTAGTAGACGATAGCTGCTGTGGTAGAGGTGCAGAAGTACATCCATCCACTGCAGACAGGGAAGTGTTCCGCCGACGACGCGGTACACATGTGTAATTTGTACAAATTGATAGTGATTATCGCGTTGTTACATGCAATGTCTTTTTGTTGCCGGACAAAAATGGCCATAAAAAGAAGAGTGTAGCCTGGTTGGGGTGGAAGAGCATTTGAGCAGAGAACGTCGTTCTCGTCGCATTTGTTGGAACAGTAAGAGTGATGAAATTGCGTACTTTGACTGTTTATCTTTCTCGAGGCACAGACGGAAGATACGCGTCAGAATGGCTTATGAGGGGCGTTCGGCGGGGGACCGTCTGACCGGTTTGGTTGAAAATAAATTTTTTTATGAGAAGGGAGATTACATGGAAACGTGTGAGAATAGCGGATGAGGGGGACTGTGTGGCTGGTCCAAGAGTGTCTGGCTGGTCCACTCCATACAGCCACATTTCAGATCTGAGATTCTACCGTTTATAACTTACGAATTTTGATCGTTTGTTAGTCTCCACTGCAAAACCTTATACAATGCAGGCCTCCAATACTGCGACCACTATCAAATCAAGATGGTGAGAATAATCGTAGAATGAGCATAACATGAATCAACCCAATTTCACAATTTTCTAGCATACCTATAATCAATCATGTTACTGATAAACATCAGGCTTTTGTCGGTGTAGTCCACGTAGGCGATGACTAAATCGAGGTATCAGAAAATAGACCTCAACCCATGACTGCTTCATGTTTTTCTAGGTTAACGTGCTGAATGTATGTCGACGCGGACTGTTCAAAGTACTTTCAATTCAGTACTACTGTATACATATAGAGTCTGAAGTACGCGGATGCGCGTGGTAAAGACAATAAACTTCTTCTGTATTTGGACCACTCGCTCGCCTACGGCGCAGACTTTGCTCCCCGCACTAGTGGTTTGTGTCCGCGGACAGAATCCGCGTTTCGGAGCACATTGCAACGCGAAGCTGATATCAACGTTTTATTTCCTGTTTCGTGTCAAAGAACCTTTTTCGCCGTTCATCCATTACGTCAATACCTGACTGATAACAAGGATAATTTGTCCTTGTCCTATGCAGGCATTATGCCCTATGAAAGCGTGCCGTGCACTTATCAGATACCTCTCTGTTCCAAAGGGCAAATTTTGATCCCAGTTGAAGTGTACTTTCACGCCAGACTGTAGCATCAGACTCCAATGTTCGTTTGCTCGACTTTATCTAGTGTGACTAGAAATCTGCACCACTCAAAGAACGACTACGCGGCGGTCGGGCACAGCCGTCAGCGGGGTAGACTATACGATGCACGTGAATCGCACTACGCTAGGTACAAAGAACGAGCGCGGCGAGTCAGATTTCGTCAGAAAATGAAACACTTCAGGGGGTTTCCCATTGGAAGATGCCGATCGGTACGACGACGCGAAACAGGTCGCATCAACAAGTGTTACGGGATGGAGATTTCCCGTAAAAAGAAAGGCAGCCAGATGCACATCGTTAAAAGAATTTGGGGAGATGTATATAAGAATTTTTGATGAGCAAGCCCAATTTTTGGGAGAAGCACCTACTAAACTTATACCAAAACAAACTCAGTGATGCGAAATCTCGCCGTTTTGAAAACAAAAATTTTTGTTGCATGGCCTTAGGGCATAACAGTTGATTAAAATATACTGCTCGATGAAATCTACGATAGCTGAATCAACTCATTTTTTCTCAGCTGATGCACTTCTTAATAATCAAGTCAGTGATGCGACCTTTCTCATATTCATTCGTCTACTAGGATGTAGAACTCAGATTTTCTGAGGGCGCTGAAGTTCAGTGTAAGTTGACGGAAGGGCGTTTACCCTGTTCGATAGATTATGCTTTCCTGGCAATGACCCAACCACCCAACCGTTTTCATGATTATCGGTTCGACGAAGGGCTTCGATAGACAAACCATAGGTTTAAAGCAAACTGTGGTCACTAGATGAAGTTCTCTACGTTTTTAATACTCAGATACCCATGTCACCTGCGTTTCAGTGAAGTCTTTTTCGATCACATTCACCAAAAAGGCTATTCCTCCCCCCTGCAGCTCGTCTTATCTTTCCAAGTAACATCAAGAACACCAGTTAGGGGTAACATTGAGCGTCGGCATTCAGGTCAAAATGTCGCACCGCAGACGAGACTGATAAGTTCACGTGCATAGTGACCGTTCCATCTCCTACAGAGAGACCTTTGTACCCGTATGTACCGGTAAAAGGCAGTCATATGACCTCTGTTCAAACGGGTAAACTGAAGATCTTGTGCTGGCTGATAGCCAGGGTACCTGTAAACAGGACCACACATAAAAAACTGACGTTAGCTCAGATTGACAGGCACAAACTTAGGCCTGTTTCGGTAGTCTCACGTGTGGTAAACGGAACCCATGTAGTTGTTTGTGTGCCTTCGTAAAAGTAAAAAAACGTCTTCCATCATTAGATCAGCAATAAGGCCAAAAGTCGTCGGGTAATGGACAAAGCCATAACATTGTCGGGGACAAAGTTTGTAGAAATTGCTCATCCACGTTCGATTTGAAAACACCAAAACAGCTGCGTATTTTGTTCTACAGAGACATCGTTCCTACTGTATGAGTACTTGTTATCTTTGTTGTTGCCGCTAGCTGTTTTAAGATAGCGGCTTTACAGTAGGTAGTCTATTGCTCGTACGTCAGCATCGCAAGGTTATGCACACAGCGATTCGACGTAGCTTGCACTGTGGAGGTACTTTCGAATCACGGGATCACTAAGCTACGCGTATGAACGGCGGAAGTGACGCTTATGTGATTTTATCAGGTACTGCTCGCTTCTGATCAAAGTCCTTCTTGAAACGTTCCTTGTTGTATAGTAAAAATCATCTTTCGAAGAATGACAGGCTCGCTTTGCTAGCATCGTACTTTCTGAAATGGAATCAAGCAATTCACGTAGGACCGAACGTCAAAGTCTCGCCGGGAGTCTCAGCACTTGTCCGAGATGGAGACTAATAAACGGCCGAGACTGCACGGCTCTGATTGCAAAGTTGCAAACGGTCACATAAACTTGATATGCCATATTGTGAGACGAGCGACTTCAAATAAAAAGAACGTTGTTGAATCTAAATTGGAAACGAACCGATAGATTGGCTGATGACAGTAATTACTGCGGATCTTGCGGCATTTCGATGTGAAGAGACTGAGCAAACTTATCCTGAATATATCACAATCTGCGCATAAGAAAACATGAGAAGCAAAAACGTAAATCGATTCCAGATGAAATGAATGGCTGTTCATAAACAAATATGCAAGTATCCTGAATGCCCTGAAGTTTATGCTATGCGGTGGACATAACTCTCTGAGAGGATGCAAACCTAACCCATGACACTGTACCAGTAAATATTGGGTTGGAAAGGTGAAAATGTCAGTTTTTTTCAGAGCACTTTCCTTGCATAAAGACACATATTTCACTGAAGGTATTCATCGCTTAACTGCTCAGCCTCAGAGCACATCCTGGTAAGAAGCCTGGTCACTCCACCGTAGAACATGAGAGGTTCCGGGTTGAAAAATTCCATTTTGGCCGATTTTGGCCTGATTGCAAACTTTGTCTCTTTTTAGTTGCTGATGATTCCGACACTCCAGTACAAGTAGCTACCAGATAGAACTGTGGGCCCAATAAGTATCTAAGTCTCAGATGAAGAGGAGCAGCAGTTTTGAAGCCAATCTAAAGTATCAAACATTGGCTGCCCCCGTTGTACCTGGTGAAACACCGAAACCGGTTCCTGGTTCCTGTCTTATTTTAAATAGGAAAAACAGATCTTCCTAGATACTGCGAAACTGTAGCTTAGAGGTTACTCTATCCCAACAACAGTTTTCACTCGCGTGCTTATATAATATCGCATATAACACAGTGCACTTTTTTTCGGCCTAGTTGTGACCATGGCTCAATCTTCGGCTTCTCTTCCTGATCCATACCCTCAAATAGTTCTGGGAATCATATGGCTAGAACCCGCTTGACCTCAACAGTCACACTCAGCAGTCACGGAGCTTCCAATTTCCACTTATAGTCAAAGGCATCGGGACAATAGTCATTATGGCATTCAAGCACCTTAGCTGGTCGTGCACGTTGTCTGCATGCCCACAATTACAGTTAGATAAATTAACAAGAACGTTGAGTTACTTAGGAGACAACTCCTTTTTGGCTAAATTTTTTATCTTCTTGGAATTTGCTCTCACTGTGACATTATAAGAAGAGAGCGGCATGTGCGCTTGGAAAGCGTAGTTTGGACAGCATACAACCTATCAAATAAATACTCCCTCCGAGAGGTCGTTGAAGGTTCGGTGTTTCAGATTGCCCAGGCGTCTCGTCGAGCTTGCGAATCAGATGTTGTACACGAGGCCATTCCGTCTTTTCACAATGTTCTTAGCAAACTCGCTCCTCCTTGTCCTTTTATAAGATAATCAACAACGAACGGTGTGGTCGGTAACCGATTTTGATGCGAGCCATAGTCGTGACCTACGTTTCCGAATCCGCGGGGTGGTCGCGATCATCTTCGATGAAGTTGCATCAACACAGGAATATGCATTGGACATAATTCTAATCCTTGAAATTAGCCTGTAGAGTTTCGTGCCTATAAATGCGCATATCCACAGAATTCTGAGTTTAAAAACCACATACGTCTCCCACCGGCTCAACAAACCACATACGTCTCCAATGGAGGAAATCCCCCACCCGCAAGTTGCAGTACTATTTACATCGCAATTCTCGTTATGTCCTTTATTGTTATTTCTCTTTATTTATTAAATTCATAATTCCCAATCGTGAGATTAATGTGAATAGTGTATGTACATATATAATTTCACTCTACATAATAAGGAGATCGCTCGCTAGCATCCCGTAAATAGCGATATGAGACGGCTCATGGCCAACAAATAAGAGTTAAGTTATCCTCCCGGAGCGGCCTCGAGGTAGTTGAAGTGTGGACGACGAACAACGACCGGTTCCTCGTAGTTGAAGAAGCATAGCACGAGCCAGTTGTCGGAAAACGATAGCATCATGATCATATAGCTCATGAACTGAATGGACTGTTTATACTAGATTCTACATCAGGTCCTACCAATGAAAGAAGGGCGCCTGTGCACATGTTATTATTGACGTCTTGCTGACACGTTGCGTCCCTCAGTAGGGAATTGAGAGTAATCCGAAGAGTAGACAGGATGGTCAATGTGAATACGCGACCAGCACCCTAATATGTCGTTATATTTCAAAATTCAAAACAGACACCAACCTGGAGGCGGTTTTTTAGATATTGCCGTTTATCAGCCCCCAAATGTGTCTCATCTGTTCGCCTCACCATTACGTAAACAATCATGATGGTAATGAAGTTGGATAGTGTCACCGGGAGATCTTGTACGCTGTAGAGTCGATCGACGAGCAGTTGAATAAAAAGTGTGCCCTTAAAGGTCATTCATTAATCGGATAAGTCGAGAACGTGTTTCGCCGTACCGCTATCACCACTCGGTGGTAGTAGAGTTGCTGGACAGTGGACTGCACGTGTATTTTGAAAACCATCTCTCTGAAAGAGCGCGCCATAGCTTGAAGTAATGAAGCGCTGCGCGCGACTCACGAACACGACAGCCTATCTCAGTTTCCGCCAAAATAGCCAAAACATCTGTCCAAAGAATAGTAATGAACTTGATTCGCAGAAAATAGCGGCGCAGGTAAACATTCACGCACGACAGCGTTGTTAATTAGTTGGCTTTTGAGCACGACAACAAGATGTTTTTGTTACATTTCGCACAGCAATTATAATAGGTGGAGAAGAGAGCGTCGCAACGGTTCGTTACTGAACTCATCATTAACAAGACACTTCTCAGAATGCATAATTAGTTAGGCAGGGGTGAGTGTACAACAAGACAATTGCGGGTGGCCTGAAAACGAAGTAAGATTGAATGCGGCTTATCAAAATCGAATGCCTTTTGTTGAATTCATTTTAATTCATCCGCGGACCACACTTGATAATACATATCTGATAATAGTGCACACTAGGGTCGCCGACCGACATCGAATCTGTTTAATTCTAAAACAGAAGAAATGAAAGAGCGAAATTATGAATGAAAACAGCGCTTTCTGGTAGCATGTTGCAGTCAAAAAGTAACGTGGAGCTAGGACAGGCTGTAAAGACGGCATACCATGTATGCAACACTCGTATTCTATTCTGTTCCAACGGGCGTTGCTTACTTTTTTACATGATGACAAAGGCTTTAAAAACAGCGAAATCACTTCCTCTTCCTTCAAATCGACCATACGACTCTTCCTCTTGAGCACAAAACGGCGTGTTGTTGATAACAGCGGCAGACAGGTAAAAACGAAAGCGAGTCTGATCCCGGGGGGAAGCGCTATCGTTGTACACTGGCGCAACTATATCGTAAATGAAGTTGTGGAGTTTGCTCAAACTCAAGTTCATGTTCAGGAGCTAGCGACTTTTAAATGTCTTCTCGGAAAATAGCTTCGCACACTGCAAAAGTGTATCACTTGTTTCTGGTTCTTTAAAAGGACGTGGGCGAATGGGGCGCTCTCGAAGACCGTACTTGCAGTAAATCAGAAATCAGGGCACATACTACAAGCAAATGTGGTACTCTATGAAGAGCAACTTATTTCGTAACATGGACTACATTTTTATGTGTTTTGATAAGAAATTCAGGTAAGATGAGCTCGTCCCTAAAACCACCCTGAAAGCCCCGCGTACGTGCACTCTTCGAAGCGCTATAGCTACCACCTGTTTCGGTAAATAAAATGTCACCGGAACTAACACGTATTAAAAGAACTTTCCCAGAGGACTCCTTAAAAGCAAAAGGCGGCAGCGCGACAGAACATCGCATAAAACGGATTCCATAAAACAGCACACTTAGACATCGGGCAACGAAGAAAACAGCAGCTAATGGAACAGCGTGACCGCCGCGCTTCGCCGATCGAAATCCACAAACATCTGTTCGATAAAATCTCAAATGGTCATCGCCCAAAAGTAGAGCACTACGGTGATTGCGCAAGACAATTTCTTCATGGTTTTTCTGTTAATGAACAAACAAATTACAGAATCGACATGATAAAATTAACATGTCATCATAGGCCAAAACCATCTGATAAGTTAGGCGGCATGCGCGTGGCGCGCACAATTTAGGCGAAGGTCAGCACTCATTAGCAACGACAAACAGACCGTCGACAGTTTAACGACATCTGACTCCACTCGCCGATTTGACGTTCTTATGAATATACCGGTTCTAATGAAATCGCCTTTTTCAGCCGCCGTAGAAAGGGATATTGGCGCCGCGTTGCGCAACAGTGAAAAGCGCGAAAGAACATATGTAATGTTTGTAATTTGAGACTGGCGAGATGTCAACATCTCGCGTGGATGATCTTTCAGCGAGATAAGAGCGCGGGCATGGGTGGAAGTGGAACGAGACACAATTCTTCAAAGCACAATTTCTGTACGAAAGTACACAAAAAGTGGTTGGTCTCGGAAACTTGTCAGAAGCAGCTCATAGAGCATACGAAAAAATAGGACGCCGTCTGAAGTTGTCGATGATCGAGAACGAGAATGCTGTTCCGCGACCGATCGCTATTTCAATTTACGGCTTTTTATTCGAATCAGTTCCATTTGAATGCTTTCCTAATGTGTTAACAGTGGTGACCACGAAGGATGGATGGACGTCTGAACTTAATTTTGTAATTCTTCGCGTGATACAACATAGAATATCTTTCAAAATCAAGCTATTAACGTCATGATAAGAAAAAAGGGGTTGAAGAAAGGGTAAAATGAAACCAGGTTCGTGCTCGTGCTAATTTTCTATCGCTGTCTTAGGATGTTATATTGTCTATCTATCCGTGTAAATGGTAGTAATCCGGAGTGCAGCTAACATCTCCGACCATTCCATGCCTACGGACCATTGACGTCAATCTCATATTGTGCATCTTGTTCCGGGTGCCTATGGTCGATAAAAATATTATCGTTCACAAATTAATTCTGTCGATTTGCATCAGTTTCGTGATTTTCACTGTAGCAGCAAGGCGTTCCTTCCTGTAAATTTCATGCAACGGGTGTAGTTCTGCCTATTGAGTAAGTGATTTTTGCCTACGTATGCGCATTTTCTTCATAAAAGGTCGCCGTTTCTCATTCAAAGAATTACGCTCCGCCTTGTGCAGTACGGTACGTAATGAGAGTTTGGTTCAGTCTTATCTTTATCGACATTATTGTGTCATAACATGAACATTCTCTTACAATCACTCGTTCTCTAAAGATCCTAACGTAAGCAAAGGTCGTTCAGTGAGGATTAGCAACAAAAGGTTGTTTAAAAGTCACACCATCAACTAATACATAACGTGGAAACCCTATTTTCGCGGACAAATTAACTTGTATGAGCATTACACATCATACAAAACCTTATTTTCGTAGGCAGATCAGCCTGAATGATTTTTATTTATTTTTTTTTTATCTTCACAATTCATTTTCACAACATCACACAATTCATAAGTTGAACAAACAAGAGAAGCTTCAAAACACCATGTAGTATAACACAGGAAAGTAACGTATCTTTTTTGTAGCGCACAGGCGGTTGACTCTTTTAGTAGTCTTCGATTTGGATTTGTGCAACCGCCAATATGCTAATCAACATTTAGAGTCTAATCAACCACAAAGACAAACGGAAAAGTTCTGTTGGTCAATGTCTGAGTTGTTGACATTGTGTCTCTATGTTCTTTCCGTAATTATAAGGCCATTACTCCCCATTTTGAAAGGAAGTTAATTCAGGCTGTATCCGATAAAAAAGAGAAATGAGGCAAATGGCGGGCGCTTGGCCGATAATACGAAGGGCCCCGACCGGAAAGGTAACCATGCTCTTCCTTTGTATGCCTACGATAAGCAACGTGTTACTTATGCCAGTGATGATCCATAGAACGATCCCCATTCCCAATATTTATTTGCACTCAACATGAAAGAAACGAATCGTATATACATACAGGAAACAACATTCACGACAATAGAAATGTTCACTTCTTATATGCATAAGTCTGAGAGCCACCTGTGAATATGACGGGCATGACGCTTTCGAAGAGCGCCAAAATGAGGAAGACGGCGAAGATGTACCCTATAACGAATAGGACGAGCTCGCGACCTCGCAAGGTGATAACGAGTTCCGGCTGATTGAAGGGATCCTTTTCGAACGCGGAATTGTCTACAAATTATACAGGTTAATATCTTCACTGACATGCACCAGCTAAGTATAAGAATTCTGAGGCTCGCCTTCATATAAAACTAAAAAAAATAGCTACCTGAGGACGTGCGATGGGCCATGGGAACTGAATTCTTGTGTTTGCCAAGTGCCTTCTCCACGTTAACCAATTCGAAGTGGTCGTTTGTATCACTGCGTCCGTTCATCACTGCTGGTCAGGACATTCTTCACTCTTTGTTTACAATCTGCAAGGATTTTGGATAAATCCACGTCCTGCGCTCTGCGCAAACAACAGACTGGAGATCAATAAAATGCCATAACACGCTTGATAAATGGACCTTGACAATCTCGGCCAAAATATTGCCCCTTTCTGCCTGGGTTAATTTGGAGAGTGTTCGAAAAGCAGAAAAAAAAGTTAATTTGTCATCCGCGAGAGGCTCGATGGCGGCAAAAGACAAACGAGCAAAAGCAAATAAGCCTTCGGGAGTAAGCGATGCGCGGAAAGATCAAAAAGAAGTGAAATGAGGTGAATGAGGAAGGCCGAGAGCGGTGAACTCAGCGACCGATCACCGGAAAGCTCAATGTTGTCATCTCGAACGAATCACAAACATCACAAGAAACGAGCGGAGTGGGGGAGGATGGAAGAAATATTAGGATTACTCGACCTTTCCCAACGCGAAGTTCATGCATACGGCAAAAATAAGTCATGCTGAGTGCGTCGAATGGCGTGACAAATGTATGTCGGCCACAAAACAGCTGTGTTTAAAAGTGCTTAGCAGCCAGGAAGCGGTTTGTCGAAACGACGACGATCGCGAAACGCCGGCGTTTGAACATATTTGAGGATAATTGGTTTGTGAAGCTCCCGGGAAACACGTCGATTGCCGGAGTCGTCGGCGAAGGCGCGGCGAGGAGGGTGTTAAAATAGAAGAAGAAGAAGAAAAAACGCGGGAAAGGGCCGATGAAAGAAGCGAAAACAAACTATACGGCAAAGAAAGCTATATGGTCACTGAGTAACTTCTTGCCCGCTTCGACAATTGAGAAGCAATTATACGCCCCATTGTTATTGTCCGCGCCACAATACCTAGGAACACCATTATGTGAATCAGGCTTTCGTAGGAAACCGCGTTGTGAAGCGATCAGATATAATAGAAGCGCCAAAAACAAACAAATTCTGGGTGATTATTCTTCGTATAGTTTAGAACGTAACCGTACGTAAGCAGACAATTGACGCTGACGTAGGTAAACGAACGGATGATACAGAGAATTCTCCAGTAAGAAGTGAATTCAAAGTGATAAACCCTTATCCGGCCAAATCTCATGATATCTCCAACACATACCGATCGATCAATGTGAAACAATCTATGCTGTCATCAGGGCGGCTCAAAGCACATGGTTGTCCGAAAGCTAGCAGGTGTTCTTTTCAATCAAAAGCACAGAAATCGTTCGCGATCATAAAGTGACTATAGACCGGACTTCTCCAATCCATTTCAAAACAGCATTTTGGTCAAATCTATGCACTATTCACTCCGTTGTCTTGCTATATCATAATTCCGATGACAGTCTCTTACAACTTTAGATGGCTAGCAGCTTTCATATTGGAAGGTCAAAAAGATAGACCAAAAGTGTGAAAATACAGCGTCGTTGCGAGAGATAGATTAGCATATTCTCATAGGCAGTCGACATTCGGGGATGCTTGGCAACACCCCACGACCCCGAGGTCGCTCTTAAAGGAATCGGGCATGAAACGATTCTGTCACATCCGTTTCCACTAGGGTGAGGTGCGAATTAGCTTTCTGTCGCTTTTCCGGTTCAAGGCTAATATCGGACTAATGGACACGTGCACAATGTACTTTGATGAAAATACCTAGAGCATAACATAATGTATACATCGTAGACAATGTCAGCAGCTTAAAGATGCTGATAAAAAAAAGAGATCCACGTTGGGCAACGTCTGAACAGGAAACAGGCACGTGAATGGCTCATAATGTAACATTATATAAAGCTCAAAAGAGAGGATTAGAAAGGGAAACTATGGCAAATAAACGAATAGTTTGCGGAGCAACCATTTCACCCTTGAGTGCACTTTCGTCCTGTGCATCCGTTGATGATGGGACAATTCCGGCCGACTGAATAAATTCCCGAGAAACGAGAACAGCGCGCCCTCCCTCTCTTTCGACGCTTCCGGCTTGTGTGGGAAAAAAAGCGGCGGATGCTTGATTGCGGAAGACTCGACGTTTCAAAGGGCATAAGTCCGCCGCACTAATTGGCCCACTTATTCAATTGTCGGATCCTAAAACAGAGAGCTCTGTCGAATGCTGACGGCGATGCTCGGATTTTGGAAGTGCTGACCAAAATGAAAATGCGATTATGAAGTGGAAGAAGAAAGAAAATCGAATATGTTTTCGCAAAACACGCACGAAGAAAAGGAAAACATGCCTGCCAATCTGAGGATTCGTTATCCAGAATTCACCAACGTATTTAAGCCGCAATCGGCAACGTCTGAGAAATCATCCGCTGGAGAAGTACACTTGTTAGTCGGATGACTTGCTTGTTGCCCGCTTATTTACCATCATCATCGATTTATGAACCAGGCGAATAAGAAATGATTGCATTCGAAGAAGGAAGACAGAAGGTCAAAGTTATTCCCAAAAAAGAATGTCTTTTCACATTAATATAATATCTGACGAGTGAGACAGGGAGGACGTTTAAAGTTCGATTGTGTGATTTCCGTTCTGCATATGATTTTATGACGCCGTAATCACTCCCTGTGTCTAGACGAACGCTTCGCCGTTTCAGAAAATGAAAAAGCGAAAAGGAAACTATGGCATCGTCAAGTCCAGCTGACCTGGTCACATCGATTCTTGAGTTTCCTTCGCCAAGGAAAAAGTACCTTTTCTTCGACTTCCTGTGCTCGAAATCAAGGACAAGATCCAGGAAAGGAGCTCTAAAAACGATATCCTGCATCACATATCGCCAAAAAATGAAACAGCCCATGACGAAACTGAGGCAAGGAAAGCAGCCGAACATTTTCGGGTGGGAAGCCTTTGGTGGTCCAGCACTCCTCTACTAAAACCTGTGTTTTCTTCCGGTGGAGAGCATAGTTCATCAGACATCTTTAAAAACGCGATCAAATGAGGTGGAAGAATGTATTCAAACATGCTGATGCTCGGGGAAAACACGCGTGGCGTGTTGTTATTCCCCACTAATCTCATGTGAATACCAAAACCACCCTTCTACTCGGACGCGCTAAAGAAAATCTCCCGAAGCCTTGTTATTCCAGTAATTGGAGAATCGAAGTACTTGCTTTTGTAGTATGTTCCGAGCGGTTTTCGTAGCAGCGTCAATAACACAAAACGCAACCTAAGCACTTCTATAAAACCTACAAACACTGCAAGAGCGACCCCGTATATCGAAAGCTGGAACCAGGTTTTGAAGACGGTTCACGTATGTTATTCCATGATCTGTTTCCATAGGACATTCTCCTTAGGCGATATCTTGAAAATATACTCGAGAAGTCGTAGGGACACTTTCACTTCAATTATCTTTTCTTTCGAAAGCGTACCAACGAGATCAAATATAATTACTATTCGAAAAAACAAACAATTTATGAGCAATTCAACTTCATTTTTCTATGAAATACTTAAGAAGACCGATGTCTAAAAGCTCGTAATCGAAAATCCAACTATACACTACGTTAGTCATGTGACCCCGCCCTGTAGCTAGGTGAGCCAAATAATGTTGTCTTTAAAAAACCTGAAAAACGTCGATGCCTAAAAGCTCACAATAAACTCAAATAATGAATTATGCCGTTGTTCGTGTGACACTCCCACAGACACCCTTCACAAACACATTTACTTTACAAATCGTGCGTATCTGTGCGCCTTCAAATTACTATCGGCAAAGGGATGTGGAGATCTGAGCGGACCAAACTAAGTGAAGTGTATTAAATGTACAAAGTGAACATCACTGGGAGCGATAAATGAGACACGATGACCCGTACAGTATAAACGGAATTTGGAGGAACCATGGGTAAAAGGCGTTTGTTTAATATCCGACGTTCTCTTCAAACGACGGCGATCCAATAAAGACGAAATAGCCCACGGCTTCGCCGACGACCACCGCTAAGATGAGTGATCCGTTGAAGGTCATGACGACAAGGACGAGTACGTAGGCCAGAAGCATCTGCAGTCCGTACAGGAGGGCTTGGGACATGCGGTATACGGTGAACGCGCTACTTGCTGCTCTGAAAATAATAATAATCAACTGATGCCCTTTCGAATTTTTGAACGATATATGTAGTTGGTTAACATGAAGTATTAGAAAAATCAGTTCAGTATTCTGAGGAAAAAAGAGCCCCAATCGATCCCTAAGATGCTTGGGTCTTCATATTTTCGGATTTAGAGCTATAGAGCCATGTGGAAAACTCAGCTTGAGAACATTAAAAAATAGGTTTTTTTTGTCCAGGGTCAGCTCAAAGAAAGTGTTTCTCTAGTCTATCTAAAAATGGACCTATCATGTAAGGTCCACAGCCATAATTCCGAAATTGTAAGCTAATAACGTACTTCAGCAAAGGCGCAAACAAAAGCGTGTCATTACTGGTAAGCGACGCCCTTCCGGCTTGCACTTGTCTGACGTGCGTCTCGTGCAAATTATCGATGTGCGCTTTCGCAAGAAACAGCCTGAGTGCTTTGATCGATTCGTGTAGCAAACATAACAAGAAGATGATCAGAACCGATACGGCCATTCCTGAAAATAGAACTTTCACTCCAGTTCAGAGCTTCGGAACTACCTGAGAAAGATCCCGTTTTCCAGAATTGGAACAGAATGATTTCCCGTTCGGTGAAGTGCAGGATTTGGGTTAGCATCGTTTTGCATTGCTCGTAGACGGGAAAAAGTGCTGACGAGCATGGATTGTGTGGCGCACTCGAAGGAGTGGGTGTCGCTGACAGCGATGACAGTAGTTCCCTGAGTTCGGTCATCATTCGGCCCTTAAGTATAGGTAGAAACATTTGTTTATCGAAAAAAAGGACACGTAGTGATATCAAAATCTTAAACTGGCACGGACGAATATGCTCGATAGATAGAAGATTAAACTTAAATGGGATTCATGTGAGAAGTGAAAAAGGAAGTAAATCGATAAAAGGGAACTGTTTTCTTCAGGCAACTATTGAACAGGAGGTAACAGATGTTGGTCATGCCAATATGGCTTGACTTGTTTTTTTATCAATATGATCAAAGGTAAAACAGGTATTCAATGCCCACTCCGCAGTTCTATAGAAATGGGTGCTAAAAGTGAAAGCAAGAAATATGATGACACATAACTAACTGGACTTACTCCTATCCCTTGAGCACAAAAATATATGGAATGAATACAAATCACAGTATACGTTAGATTTCGTAGTAGGGTTGTCGAATCGAATCAAATAGCTAATTCAAGTTTTTACAAACATCGATTCATGTAAGTTAAGCTAAACTTGAGTAAGTTAAAAATTGCCGACATCTCAAATTTTTGACGACATAACCGAGTGACTGTAGTCGAACACGCATCCACGTAATCGCGACAGCTTTTGTAAAACGTCGGCTTTTATGTGCACGTTTATTTTTGTAAACGGCTCTCGTCAACCATAATATCTAACGGTTCGGAATAATGACGCGCAAACTAACAAGGTAAAGCAGAACGGGCGATTAGTCATTACTGCGTGCAGAGCAGATCAGATAAGAGGTAAACGCCTGCTCATGGGTGACGCCTCTCCATTAGCAACCAGTCTGCGATACAGTTACTCCCGCGATAAGAATGAGTCAGTTTTAACAAGTGTCAAAGAAGTAAACGTGGATAATAGTATGAAATGTGGATTAAATGTTGCGTAGCATATGCAGACAGGTATTGTAGGGCGAGAGATACAAAATAAGTAAGAAAGGGCCCATTACCTACTTAAGACTCTATAATGATAGGATTTTGGTAAGTAGACGAAATACCCTGGAAAACAAGTTCTACTAATGGAATTCTCCAGAAATCATGTAAAATTCTCAAAGAACAACACGTGCCAAAGGCAACTTTACACACAAAATGTGCGTCTCGAGAAGGACAGATTCCCCTCAGCAGAAAACAGGTTTGGAAGGTTTCATGTACGTCTGTACTTAAGACGCGAAACGACAATTGAGAAAGAAGGGAATCTGTGCGGACCACGCAGGTGAACCGTATTAGCCTCGTTTGCTGAAGAAAAGGCGAAATGACGCGAACACCATGACTGATCAAAGGGTACTTTTCATCGTTGACGTATTCCTCTATATGCGATATTATCAGCAAAAGTTCCATCCAAAAACATGACCTCATGAACAAGCTGTTTAGAAAATGCCTTTTTCGGTGTTGTCACTAAGGAGGTATCGAACTTCAAAAACAACGATGTTCAACTAAGCTCACTGGTTGTGAATCGAAACGGTAGGGAATAGAAAGAGAACATGTTTGATTGGGAGTTTGCGGATGCATGGTTATCGAGAAAAGATACCGTTCCTGATAGGACAAGGGCGACAAACGCAACACTCTGTCGACGATTAAAACGCAGTTTTAGCAGACAGATTCTCAGTGAGCAAACAGAGGAAACATCTTGACATTAAACACCAGGAAACTGTATATCATCTTACGTATTTCAGCCGGCGTATAAAAAAGGCGTTGTGGCCAATATTCATTGTGAGTGGCTTATGTATCAATATCGATACGACTAAGAAGGTGAGATTGCCCGCGAGAGATAGAAACCACTATCACCGCAGAATCGATTTCCTCTTCTAACACTTTTTTATCGAATCACTTCAGTTTGCATAGCGATGACGTGATGCACGTTATTTCACCTCTCGATCAGCCGATCGGCCACGCGCCCACAACGGAAACGATCGAGTTCGGTGAACACCCGCCAATGAATACTACTAAACAGTGGCTGTTTTCGAAAGTGACGTTCGGAAAGCGAATTGCGTCGCGGGCGAGCGGGCGCAAGAACGGGCTTACTGCCAGAGCATCAAACCGACGTTGGGTCGTCGCTCCACCAACAACTACAGTGCACAGTGCCCTGCGAATTGTCGTCGAGAGCTGGTTGACGCGACGCAATTTCGTCCTGGCGCATGAAGAGATGCGACGTCGAAGCAGGCGGTGGGCGCAGGGCGGAAGGTGAAAAAACAGGGCTGCAAGGGGTTCCCTCTCCGGCGGCGTGGCAAGTGGTCCGTCTGCAAATGTGAATGCAGGTGGCCTTCATAACGGATGTCCTGATTATTTGGAAGAGAAAACAGTTTAGTGGTTTCGTAACCTAGTTAAGAATCATACACTAAACAAACAATCGCCGGTAATGTTTTATAACATTGATTTATTCGGGGAACCGCTCAGAATCAAGTATAGCTTGATATACAGGGTCACGAGTAAATATTTGCGCACAAATGGGAAACATGTAGATAAACTCTGATTGAGGTCGTGCTCTGATCAACAAACAAGTCTGTCGTCAAAACTCTTCAGTTTGCTCATGGATGGACACGGCCGAGAGGTTCCAAGGTCCGATTTTCTCAGAACCCCTATCAGTAGTGTCCGTTAGTACCCTCATGAACCGTTACATGTATATCCATGTACCATGTACCGAAACATAAAGCACTGCGCTAGGACACCAACAATGCAGTGTATAGGTTACATGATTTTCTAGGATGAACTTCCAATGAGCTGTTGTAGGATGATCACTTTATAGGCATAGTTAAAACATAATAGTTATAATACATGATAGTTAAAACTGCGTAAAATGTAGGGTCATTTTCGATTGACTATACTTCCAGTCCATTACTGATAATGTGCCTTTCATGGACTATATGGAGATCACTTTTTGGCGCACATTTTACATACAATTCAAACTAAACTGTAACCCAGTTCCCGCAGACAGTTGTTGACGACGAATGACCAATTAAGGACCATTATCAAGTTGTCCATGCATCATTCATCACAATTTGTACCAGCTAGTGAATGCGTGAAATTCTCAGTATTAGGTCCGAGCCCGAACAATCGCACATTGAGGAGACGCACATATTAATTAATATGCGCAAAAACGGCGATAAGACGGCTACAAGACGGATTATACTCGACGCTGTTCGCTGCGCGAGTGGATTGCCGAAAAGGAGTTCAATGATCGTTTGTGATACCTGACTTAGATTGTTTGAGTTATTCGATTCAAATTATTTATGATGTTTGGAGAAGGGCAGAATGTGCTTTGAACTTACGATACCCACACTCAACCGGCTCAAGAGGGCTTGGGAACGTCTCTCAGTAGGGACGTTTCACGTAGGGACCTTTCAAAAACACGTTTCCTGACTTGCCACGTTCTTCCAGAACGCACAGCTTTTCCACTCGTACAGTAATTGCATTATCGACTTTTGGTTACGACTGCATTTCTTTCCTGTTTCCTTATGTTCACTCATATGCAACAGCACACAAAAGACGTACGATGACTTATGCATGAGTAGCTATAGCAATAATGCTAAATGACACTTCGCTCGTATGTCCACGCAGCAAATTTGTAGCTTGATCTCTTCCATCTAATCAATGACAGTTCGTGTTTGAACCGTCATTTACTCGCTTCTCTTCGACCGGCCTCCCATTGCTGCTTACGTCGCCAGCACATGTATTGGTCCGTTTTGTTTGCGCGGCATCCGTTTGAATTCATCTTTGCCTCGACACTGTTATTGACACCATATTTGCATTGTTCTCGCTTAGGCACGGTGGCGGCCATGTTCTCGAACGGTCAGGCGCGCGACCGCCGATCGTCGAAGCCTTATCAGCTGTTGGGAGCGGATCCGCTCACCAACGACAAGGACAAGACGGACGCGCACAGTTCGTCGCTACAGCTGCGATTCATCTCTTCGGCCAATTGGATATTTATCCTGTTTGTCTTTGCGTTGGTCATTGCCGGCACTCAGCATCTCCACAAATGCGTGCCGAGACCACTGCCGCCAAATGAAGGTTAGTCGATGGGAGTTTCGTATGAAACGGATGTTTTCGAAGAAATCGGTAAATATCAGAAGTTCAGTTTGAGGAATTTTCCTTGCTGAAAGTCTGACGATATAAAGGGTTCTCTACGTAACAGATCACTCTGATTTCCAGAAAATGACCGCTTCTCTGAAATTCGTGGACGTCCGATTTTGGACAAGCTGTCAGCGATCGGACCGAAACCATCAGGATCAGTCGCGTGCGAAAAGGAAGCGGTGGACACGATTGTTAACGAGTTGGAGTGAGTATTACAGCGCAGTACATTTTAAAGATCAATGGTTAGAAATGCTGTTTGTTAATTCACAAAAGCGATGTAATATGATGAATGGAAAGTCATAGTACATGATGGAAATGTATGACTTCCGTCTCAACGCGGAAACAAAGGAATTGACGTGATATAGACGCGCCTCTCCCGAAAGATCAACGGGGCGTGATGTTTTTGAAAAGTTTTTGATGATGTTCATCAGAAAGTATAGGTGAAATGTCTCTATGCTTCAGCACTGAAACATTAGTCAAATGATAAATCGACACATTTGCCTTTTAGGACAATAAAGAAGAAAGCGGAAGATAGCCATCACACACTAACCATCGAAAAGCAATACCCATCCGGATGTTTCGATATTCCTCGCTTTGACGTCGATGGCTTCGCCCTCTGCTACAAGAACGTATCGAATATAATCGCCCGATTAGGAAGGAAGGATCGTCCGTGGCACAAGTCGCACACATCGGTGTTACTCAACTGTCACTATGACAGCTGGCCCACTAGCTACGGTATGCTATGACTTATCTTCTGCCCGTAGATTGCGGTGATTGATCTACCAGAAACAGTTTTACTCAGCTGCATTAATTTCATATACTATCACACAGTTTAATCATCAGAAGACCTAGTCGCATGTAGAGAGCATTATCAGATACATACAGTGGCGGCCACATAAATAGGCGCACCCCTTTGGCAAAAGTATTTCAGTTGCCGATTTACCCTGGGGTTTCAAACTTACGCGAGAAACACAGGGTCTACTAAATGTAGAATACCTAAGGGGTGCGCCTATTTATATGGCCGCCACTGTATAGGTGAATATGCAGTAACCCATTATTTCAGGTGGAAGCGATGACCTGGTCTCCTGTGCCCTCATGATGGAAATCCTTCGAGTGTTAACCGACCCCCGAAGTAAGCCCGTACGTCACGATGTCATCTTTCTGTTCAACGGCGCAGAGGAGAGTTCTCTCCTGGCCGCACATGGATTTATCACAAAACACCCATATCGACACGGCATCAAAGCGTTCATCAATTTGGAGGCTTCAGGTTCCGGTGGACGTGAACTGCTGTTTCAAGCAGGTGGCAAAAAGTGTGCTTTCAATTGTGCAATGATAGATTTTAGGACCTGGAAATCAGTGGCTGTTGAACTCCTATCTGGAAGCGGCGCCTCATCCACACTGCTCCATTCTTGGACAGGAAGTCTTCCAAAGTGGAGTATATCCGGGCGATACCGACTTCCGCGTCTTTAGAGACTACGGTCGAATTCCAGGTAGCACCTTGTTCAACGAGAAGTAATATGAGAAGGTGTTTCAGGTTTGGATCTGGCTTTCGTGCAGAATGGATACTGGTATCACACGGAATTCGACAAAGCCGAAATGATCACCTCGGGATCTATGCAAAGAGCAGGTAAGTACAGCGATTTTGAGTTATGGGTGCACTGCCATAGACTGTCTTTTCTGGGAACCTCTAATTATCTCTTTAGGGGAAAATATCTTGGCAACATTGCGCCATCTTCTGGAATCACCCTACCTCGATAACCCAGCTGAGTATGGGGACCGAAAATTCGTTTTCTTTGATGTCGTCGGCCTTTTCTCTGTAGTGTACCCAATGAAACTGGGTGAAGCCATTAACATCGTGTGTGCAG
Source organism: Steinernema hermaphroditum (assembly GCA_030435675.1). NCBI lineage: Eukaryota > Metazoa > Nematoda > Chromadorea > Rhabditida > Steinernematidae > Steinernema > Steinernema hermaphroditum. The sequence continues at coordinate 4,097,483 of CM059625.1, forward strand.
CGATCGTCTTCTACACAGTCTTCCGAAAGATTCGATGCTTTCAGAAAGGTACTTTAAATAGAAGTCTTGATAAAGAAGATCTTAATATAGGTGACGTCATCGGCAACTACAGTTTCGGCCATTTCACAGAAGGGCTGATATCCCATACTTGCTCCGCTTTCTTCATAGTGATCTGTGTGTTCCTGCTGGCTCATCTGGTGAACATGAGCGACATGACGATGACATGGTACGTCAAGCAATGGACCATTGTGCCGCTTTACGGGTGGTCGACGTTTTTGGCTGGAATGGTTGGCCAGACCGTTGTCAGCAGATTGTTGTCGCATAAGGTACACTCAAAAGAATTTCGCGTTTTTTACCAGTGCGATCCTTTAGAGCGACGCGAAATTCATGGAACACGCTCTTCATGACGCACACATGACCATTCTGTCTGTTGTATTGGTTGGCCTCACCTACAAGGGTATCGCGTCAGCATTCCTACTCACACTACTGATACTATTCCCACTGCTCAGGAATACAATGATCCACGTTCTGCAGAAGATTCTAATGCTAGGTGAGTCAGCTTTGTTGTATCAGCAAACGAGAATAGCTGGTTCTGATCCCATAGAGCGGCCACCACGGATATTGGAAGGGTGATACGGCGGCTTCTAAACATGCTATTGATGAAATATCTTCATATGCCCCCTTCTTATACAACTATACTCCTCGTTTCAGAATCAGCTATACTCTTCTGCGCCATGCATCTCATCTGCATCCTTCCGGGTCTTGTCATGGCCATCTACACATCGGAATTGCTCATTTCGATCTTCGTCCCAATCATGGGTCGCAACAGCGGGAACCCTGAGATCATCATAGCCAGCTTTTGTGCGTTCTCGTCTTTCTTCATCTCCATGGCGCTGGTATGTCTTAGCGTTCACATCGATATACATTCGATCTTCAGGCAAGTCTTCTACCCAGAACAAAAACTCGATCGCTTAGAAAGATATTCATTTTGGGATTTTTGATCTGGATTGCGTTCTTCGCCATCCTTAATCTCAAGCAAATGAAAGCTTCGTACGATTATAAGCCTGAATATCCGAGTGCTCGCAGGACACAATTTTTCGTAAGTTTCACTCATGTATACGACCCAACCTCAATATGTCATTTCAGCATATGAGAAGGAAGATTTTTGGCAAAGAAGGGCAACTGGATAGTAGCGACAACGGACTGGTAGCCATAGCTCAGGATTACCGGGGCGTGTCGGACATTCCGTTTGTTGGACAAAACGATTCCGGTTATGAGCAGATTGAGTGTCGTACGAACAGCAAGTTCTGCGAACTACCATACTACTACCCAACCGCTCACCGCATCAACGACAGGTTATAGCTCACGGGAAAATATCTTGGCAACATTGCGCCATCTTCTGGAATCACCCTACCTCGATAACCCAGCTGAGTATGGGGACCGAAAATTCGTTTTCTTTGATGTCGTCGGCCTTTTCTCTGTAGTGTACCCAATGAAACTGGGTGAAGCCATTAACATCGTGTGTGCAGCGATCGTCTTCTACACAGTCTTCCGAAAGATTCGATGCTTTCAGAAAGGTACTTTAAATAGAAGTCTTGATAAAGAAGATCTTAATATAGGTGACGTCATCGGCAACTACAGTTTCGGCCATTTCACAGAAGGGCTGATATCCCATACTTGCTCCGCTTTCTTCATAGTGATCTGTGTGTTCCTGCTGGCTCATCTGGTGAACATGAGCGACATGACGATGACATGGTACGTCAAGCAATGGACCATTGTGCCGCTTTACGGGTGGTCGACGTTTTTGGCTGGAATGGTTGGCCAGACCGTTGTCAGCAGATTGTTGTCGCATAAGGTACACTCAAAAGAATTTCGCGTTTTTTACCAGTGCGATCCTTTAGAGCGACGCGAAATTCATGGAACACGCTCTTCATGACGCACACATGACCATTCTGTCTGTTGTATTGGTTGGCCTCACCTACAAGGGTATCGCGTCAGCATTCCTACTCACACTACTGATACTATTCCCACTGCTCAGGAATACAATGATCCACGTTCTGCAGAAGATTCTAATGCTAGGTGAGTCAGCTTTGTTGTATCAGCAAACGAGAATAGCTGGTTCTGATCCCATAGAGCGGCCACCACGGATATTGGAAGGGTGATACGGCGGCTTCTAAACATGCTATTGATGAAATATCTTCATATGCCCCCTTCTTATACAACTATACTCCTCGTTTCAGAATCAGCTATACTCTTCTGCGCCATGCATCTCATCTGCATCCTTCCGGGTCTTGTCATGGCCATCTACACATCGGAATTGCTCATTTCGATCTTCGTCCCAATCATGGGTCGCAACAGCGGGAACCCTGAGATCATCATAGCCAGCTTTTGTGCGTTCTCGTCTTTCTTCATCTCCATGGCGCTGGTATGTCTTAGCGTTCACATCGATATACATTCGATCTTCAGGCAAGTCTTCTACCCAGAACAAAAACTCGATCGCTTAGAAAGATATTCATTTTGGGATTTTTGATCTGGATTGCGTTCTTCGCCATCCTTAATCTCAAGCAAATGAAAGCTTCGTACGATTATAAGCCTGAATATCCGAGTGCTCGCAGGACACAATTTTTCGTAAGTTTCACTCATGTATACGACCCAACCTCAATATGTCATTTCAGCATATGAGAAGGAAGATTTTTGGCAAAGAAGGGCAACTGGATAGTAGCGACAACGGACTGGTAGCCATAGCTCAGGATTACCGGGGCGTGTCGGACATTCCGTTTGTTGGACAAAACGATTCCGGTTATGAGCAGATTGAGTGTCGTACGAACAGCAAGTTCTGCGAACTACCATACTACTACCCAACCGCTCACCGCATCAACGACAGGTTAATTGGAAAGCTTCTATGAATGCTTGAATATGTCCACGTCTTCAGAATGATTCGTTTCAAACCGGTATCGGAAGAGTTGAGTCCAAAGCATCCTATCAATGTGACCATGCAAGGAAAGGTCTATGATGGTGACCGAATTAGATACAACTACACGGTTACAGGTAAGGATGTTATTGTCAAATTACGAGCTTTGCGAGCCATCGCTACATTTGAATAGGCAGTGACCACAGTGGATATCAATTGGCACGGCCTGCTCCTATGCCCGGCATGTTCTCTGCTCTTAACAAATTCTCACAACCGAGAAGGTTAGACAGAGTATTGCTGGTACGCCTTCGAGCCCCGAGAATCCTCTGTCATTTCAAATGAGTTGCGCGTAGAGCTGAACCTTAACTTGGCAGAATGTTCGGCTTTTTGACCTTCAGTTTTCGTTTTAAAGTCAGGTCTCAGATATGAACAAAACTTTTCTCGTTAACAAAACACTACTTAGGGATATCATTCGTGTACCACTGAAATAATTTCAGGAAGTGAACAGATTAGCGTCTACGCCACATCTCAAGGCGACTACTCGATCAAAAGCTGGTCCGTTTTCCAAAATCAAGACGAAGCCGACTCCGATAACAGCGCTTTCGCGTTTCTCCACTGCTCAGGCGAAGACTGCGGTCATTGGGAATTCGAAATCGTCCTTGAGGTCACAATACCATCTTTAATCGATACTTCACATACGCCTATTTTAGAGAAAAGAAGACTTCACGGATGATGCGGAAGGTCACGAATTGCTGCTATGCGCCGTCGCTCACTACCTACATGGACCAGATATGCGATCGGAGACGCTAAGCGGTCTGTTGAAGAGAATACAAGACGAAAGAGCCGATCCGGCGAAGTGGAAGTGGGCGATGACGGCGAGTGCCTGGAACGCCGATGTGATCTCGAAATACTACTGACAAAACATTTCCCAGTGTATTTTAAATAAGTTATCATCTCTGTGATATAAAATTTGTAGTTCTTTTGCTATAGAAAGTGAACATAAATGGTTTTTAAAAATCATCGATCGAGAAGAGACAAAGTGGATGCGACGATGCGGAGCGACGCTATCCACCAAAACGTCAAATCGGCGCTGTCGCACTTGTGTTTGCTCTGCTATGTGGTGCCGTCGGACCCAACACATTTCGGGGTACATTGAGCTGTTCTTTACTGATGTTGCGTTATCATTGTGAAGTACATTTTTACTATTGCGCCACTTGGTACCTTAGTAAGTATTCAGGCAATTCTCAATATCTCCATAAAATTGTTATTTATTGCAATATTTCCTTGTAGTTCTTACCTAGCCCAAATGAAAGATGTCCGTCTAAAAAAGTACATGTGGTAAGACGTGCTAATAGCCAGTCCTGCGAGGTAGATGTGAGAAAAAAATCAATTAGCGCGGAAGCCGCCGTAGCGGCCTAGTCGTCTTAAGAACCAACAAAGAGACATTGACGGGACCCACCTCAGAATTGCGTAGATATGCGACGGGGATTAGCGGCATCGTTCAAAACGGCTTTTAGTCGGACGCATTTTAATCATTATCTACGTATTTATAGTATTTGTGTAGTAGGGTTTTTTGTTCTTCTCGATATGGTTTTGTTCAATCTCTAGTTCTAAGGGTTCAAGTTCTTCGTCTAAGGGACGTACTTAGCTAATACATCGAAAGATTTTTTTTCTGCCTATCTAAGCGGATTTGTGCATCAAAGGGTCTACAAGGACTAAGTTGCTCACACAAAGACCCCATGCCTTTACTTTCGTTGGGTGACAAATACTATTATGTTTTTCGCTACAATCGAGATTCTCAGAAACGCGGGGAGAAAAACATTTATGATTAACACCTGGAAAGATGTGTGATGCGACAAGATAAATAGCAGATGGATAAACAGGAAGCTGTCGTAACGCACGGCGCTGTCACTATTCCATCGCAGTAGTCTTAATTTATGTGCTGTGACAGTCGCTGTTCGCCCTGTGTTCCCATAAAATGACCACTGAACGTTTGCAAAACCGGTGTTTTCAAAAAAAAAATCACCACTAAAAGTGCACTGTAATGCCAATTTTGTTTGTAGTCGGTTTATGTGTAAGCAGAAATAGTTCTTTTTCGTGTATTTGTCGTGCTTTTTACTTATAACGTGTGTTAGGAAGTAGATTTCCCAAAAAAGAAGCTAAATGAGGTCACCTCAGTGCTTTTTCGCACCACGTTTTCCGTTATACCTTCCGAATTCCTTTCGCGAAAATCGGTTTTCTTCTGTGTCTCTACCAAAATAATTTTAGGGGTAATTAATCAACAGATGGACGTCGACCATGTACTGAGCTACATCTTAAATTAAAGGTAATCGCCACTAAGAAACATCGCATAAACCAATTTCGCTTTAGAGGTCTGGGCCATGGTTGCACACCATGGCCTCTGTAGGTTTCCAAGGAAGGCTTATCATGGCCTCGTAGGTTTCCAAAGGTGAGTTACTCAACTTCTAAAGTCAATTAACTTTTCGAATCCGCTTCATCCCGCAATTTTACTACAGTTCGTTGCTTTTTAGCTCTACAACATATCCCATTTTCCGTGACGACAGGCATGGGTACACGAAACTATGCTGAAAGAATACCATATGGTATGTTTTATTTAGCTTTTTCTGTTATAAGTAATGGTCTTCATTTAGGGGAGAACTGCCCGAGGTGCTTGGAACAACGTAGGCCAGCGGACCCCATTTAAAATTACAATGAAGGGTATGAGTCCTGTGATCCTCCATTCAACGCTTTGAATCCAAAGAAAAAGGACAGGAACGACCGAAAAATCGTCCACTGCCCTGAATATTTTGTAATACGTTTATTGTATTGGATGGGGAAAAAATAAAATTTTTCTGATGGTATGCATTGTGGTTATTTGCAATGGGGATGAAAGGTCACGAAGTAGTCGATGGAGTGTTGTAATTGGATTGTCCACGCACTCTTAAAAGCGGTGAACCGGGACCCTCGGTAATAAGACACTTGTGTGAAGCATTAAGAGTTAAAACGAGTCAAAGTGTATGGTGCTGGAGTTATGGCTGGTTGTCATTTTGTACGTCAAATTGTCAAATGTACGACCTATAAAAAGCAAAGACCTGAATCCGAAAAGACCCAAATGGCGTGAAAATGACGGAGCACGGCAAATGAGGTGTACTCAAATGATCAGAGCGGCTGGACGCGCGCACTTCGGAGTTGCAACGAGCTTCAGGTTGAGTGTGCGTTTCAGATGAAGTTGGGTGGTGGTGAAGAGCAACTTGGCGAAAGGTTGGAACCAGGACTCCCGATGTTCGAGTCGCTCAACCTGTTCATACAGTTAGAACGTCTATGGAACTACAGACTCCGAAAAGTGAAAAAATTCACTGGATTGCGCACCGCCAGTTAATGCTTGTTATTATCAGAAGACAGCCACGACTAGTAGCCTCTTGGCCACCACCAGCACGACCACGATAGACCCATTTATCTGTGTCAAAGTTACATACATGAACATAATGAAGACACACTTATTTGTACATAACCAGCTATCTACAGCTCTCTAATCATGTGCCAGGATCACTTAGCGAAACAGGCAAGGTGTTAGAACGACGTGAACCTGTTCGTAATTCAAAATTCACACATCTTATAACAATATGTCGAACGTGTAAATATGTGCGCGAAATTTCCAACTTTTCACAGAATTTATGCATTTTCTACATGCTCTTATGTTAATCACTATTGTCAAGTCCTGTGACTCGACATGCCTTATTGACAAACAGATATGGTGAGGTCTGAGCCCATGTACGTGACTTCTGCGGCTTCTCGGGAAGTGGCCTAGATTCAGCTGCTGATTCTGCCACAATAATCGTGCATGTATCTAAATTCCAGTGACAAGAGTTGATATTATCTTTGTTTGAAACACGAAGTACGACGACGCCTTTTGAATATCACAACTCGAAATTTCCTCTGAGACGAATATGACAATGCCCCTAACTACCGACTTTCAATTCCACTCAAGAAAACTTTATATGGACGACAGATATGAATTTGGAGATCAGTAAACACATTATGGGCGGCGATGAATATGGCGAAGATCGGGCAGCTCATCCGCGTTGGCAACCTGCTCAGCAACATCACTAATATCCGGAATCTCAATTTCTTGAATGGGCTCGCGGGGTTCATAATAAACGTCGAGCACTGCAGGGAGTTTAAGACGCTGCTGCGGTCCCGTGCGATCAATGATCAAATCCATGACTTGAGCAGCGATCTCTTGGAGAATCTCCTCCAAATCGATCCTGTAGATCATCGCTGTGTCTCGGTCACGGATCATGATGTAGTCGAGCAGATCCCACTTGAATCTGCCTTCTAGCTCCCTGCCCCTCTCTCGGCAGTACTGAAGGGCATTCTGGGTCTCCTGATAAAGAACTGCACGGGCGAGTTCCATCGGTGGCAGTATGTGCTCTACCATGACGTCTAGCAGGGCCCCGTCCACGTCTTCATCATTGAACTTTGCGGCCGCTCTGACAAGCTCTTCATTCTGTGCAGCATAGAACCAGTAGGGGAGCAGGCTCATTATCTGAATTGAAAAATTTTTGGAGTTACTCATACAAATGATATCGTGTCACCCCGGATTTGCGTATCATGCAAACGCTACTGTTGGATCTCAGAAAGACGACCTCGAAGTGCTAGGAATGATATGGTCTGTCACAATATTGTCAGTAAAATCAGCGCCATTATGTTGTCAGGAAACGTCATCAATTGACATTACTTAAGTGATAAAGATCAATGTTTAACAGCCGAACAGCCCGTCACAATATTGGCACAATAGTTGTTAGGCGGATGTCAAATTCCACCGAGTCATTCCTGCTATGGAAAACGCCTCTGCTGCTCTTTTTTTTTCACGCGAACATTTCAACGCACGCCGAAACAACAGAATTGCAATTTCATCACTAAATGACTTGGATCGAGCTATAGAAGCAAGAAACACTACCGCTTTTTGAACGCGTCAGCTACCAGTTATCTGTACTATCTTTTAGCGCTGTCCCTTCCCTCATTCTTCCATGGAAAATAATCAATATAGCGTTAACATGTTGCCTCATTTCAATTCTTGCGCGGCAAAATTTGGGATATCGACACTTGTTTGTTCGGACTAAAAAACGGACTATAGCTGTGATCAAGCTATGCATACGAATACGATCTGACCACAGTGCCGATATGATTCTGCCCGGCTATTTATCCCAAGGAACATTTGGAACTGGAGACGCAAATGCTGTGAATCTCTAGAGGAGCTCGAATAGCAACAATTGCGGGCAGCTAATAGGCGTGCGGTCGTGAGGGTGACGCGCAATTAGAATGATGGCAAGAAAGAGTGAGAGCTGATTCAAAAATGCCGCGCTTCCAACACCTGCAGTGGCGCGGGCGCGTGCCTTATTCGTATTAACGCCGCGAGTCGATCGATAACCGCCTGCGAGAAAAGAAGAGGGCGATGATTTGATGCCGGGAACCGAAGGAGGGCTTATAATAGGGGAGGAGGTAACTCTGGGTAAGGGTATAGGAAACAACCCTTGAGGGTGGGTAAAAACTGTTTCATTAGAATATCTATGAAAAATAGCTGACAAAACAGTTAGTTAGACCAATTTCAAAATGTAAAGAAGCGTGAAAAAGCGACATTTTAAGGAGCGACAGATCTAGAGATCGAGTAGTCGCGTAACGTGCATATTTTAAGTGGATATTTTATGGAGGGAAAAGGCAACAGAAGGAGATAAGTATTCTACCTATTCGGATACCGAAGGACAGCCTTGCGTTTGCTGATATGAGTCCCCTGCTGCATCAAAAACATGGTATTTAGTCACAGATACATTAATTGTCAACTGGTTTGTTCACTGCGGCGGAAAGAGTGATCAGATTGAGCCCCATGACAAACGGTATATAACACAAAGAGTTAGCAAGATGTCAATCAGGTTATATCAAGAAAAACACAATCGGGCAAACACAATTATATTGTGTGATTACGGACAATTATCACAATTTCACGGCATCATCGACGAGATGGTTAAACGACAATAAATTACGGCGTTTTTGAACACGAGACATTAGTTCATTTACATATCTACAAGCTCAGGCAGATCATCGGGCTCGTCAACCTCATCAAACTCAACATCGCTAACATCGGGCAAGTCAACATCCTCATGCGCATTCGGTTGGTGGTCAACGTTGTTCACGACTGGCGCAGGTGCTTGACCATCAGGGCGCGGCATGTTTTCTTCCTCTTGATGGCGCCGTATTCGATGTAGTACGACTTCGAATACGTTCGACGTTGCTTCGTTAATGGTCGATTGGAGAATGTCTCTGCGGAGGCGCATGACGTGATATTCCCTTAAGATGTAATAGTTGGCGGCCCGTTCGCTGAGTTCTCGGTTCTGCATGGTGGCCGGATGCTCGAGGAACATCGGGAGCACGAACGGTTTGACGACATGATGGGCGATGTATTTCATCATCTCAGCGGTTGGGTTTACGTTTTTCATTAACAACTTAGAAACTGCATCTTCAAGTTCTTCTTCGGAAAACAGCTCTAATGGCGGTGTTGCCGTACGACGCTTGCGCTCAGCCATCATCTGAAATACAACGTTTGCGAGTGATATAATACAGCGAAACGAAAAACGCATACTATCAGAACGTTACACACTACACATATGGGAACATTGCGAACGACTGAATTCGTCGACCTTTCAGGGAAACCGCCTCGGTAATCACAGCACAAGTGTCGCGGAAGGCGCGTAATTAATTCCATAATATTTCGTGAGTGGAGTATAATTCCAAAACCTCGTGCATCTAGCGCCGTTGGGGCGGCTTGCGACGCAAATCAATAACTAGCACGGCTAGGCAAGGGAACGCAGCGTGTTTGAAAGTTATCAGGGCATGGGCCCCTCTGGGACTAATTAGATGGCGACAGGTAAGCCTATCAAGACAGTGAACGGCAGAGGAGTTTCGACATAGATTTCGAAGACCAGTGAGTTCATCAGAACCACTTAAGTTACGTGTTTGGTATAAAGCGATTTAAGTGTGCGAGAATAAGCTCATTTCGGAGGGATTAGCGACCAACACCTAGAAGGAACGGCAAATCCGGATGTCAGGATAGTGTGAGAAATAATTAATAATAAACACGCAAAATGCCACCAAGGAAAAAAACATGTAAGCGATGTCCGAAGATCAGAGGTTCACGTCTGAACAGTTATGCGATCCCTTGCTCTCTAAATTCTCTGATATCAGTGAATGCGAAGTTTACGAGTTTATCATCTCGTATCAAGTACGCCTTGCGAGACGTCTTCTGGGTGCAAAAAAAAAATACAAAATCACAGCGTTAATGTAGATCTTCTTCTGGCTTCGGCTGAAGACCGCATGCCGGCAAAGCGATCAAAGGTCCCGTCAGTGTGCGCGGGCATTGGATATGCGAGGATGGTGAATCCTATCGGGGCGCGTCGGTGGCAGGAGCGAGATCCCATGTTCAGCCTGGCTAGTGACAGAGATGCGCAGCATATTCGGCGGCTTCTGTAGGTGGTCTGCGCGACGAATTACATCTGATGGAGCACAGCTGATGAAAAGGGAACTATGGGAGCATCTGGCAGCGCAGACATCGGAGTTTCGGCTTTTTAAGACGGCGCTGATAGTCGGGAGGTGGTGGTCGCCTTCCTGTCGAGACGGAGGAGCTAGAGATTCCCTGGCGTTCCAGGCCGACTGGGAGCCTTGTGCTAGCAACTGAAGAAGCTTGCTAATTGATCGAAAAGACTTTCAGTAGATCATCAACTTGTTTCCGCGAGGAATATGGGCTACCGCTGCTCAATGTGTTCAATTAGTGTGAGTGAAATCGATGTCACGTGTCATGTCATCTAGCAGTCACGCCATGTGTGAATACAAACGGGCCCTTATGGTGTTCATAGTATTTATTCATTAAAGCTTCTGAGGCATTGTGAAGTAGAATATTGGTAAATTGAACTATTGGCTGAAATGCGACATTGAGGTGAACATGACGAGATTATTGCGATTCAGTCTTAAGGACGGCCTGGGAGTCAACCATGTTTGTTGGGAAGTATCCAGTGAGATACTGATCTGGAAAGCCAGGCGTCAAAGCAATTTTCATACTATGGATTTACTCATAGCAAAGTCTTGATAGGCCATGTCGGGTGATTGTCCTCCGTAGTAGGAAATACAAGGAAAGAAGTGTTCGGTGCTTTTCTTGGTGAAATCATAGGGAAGTGCGGGCGATGTTTCTGCAATGAGTTCGTGAGAAAAGAGGCAAGTCGTTCGAACTTACCGGCGGTAGAACACTTATTGCGTAAAATTCTAGAAATAGAGCTGACAGAAGGCACACTGTACTTATCGCAGATTTCGTCTTCGATTAAGCGATCCTGAATGACAAAAAACCGTCTACAGACAGTCGTTATATGGTAGTGTACCTTAATTTCCCAAGCGAACATTCCCGGATCCTTCTTCTTTAGCATTCGAATGTGATTGACAACCTTCGGCGTAGTCACCCGCGGTTTGCTGCCTCCAATGGCACCAGGCATCACCGACCCGGTTTCGGCAAATCGGGAGAGAATCTTACTGACGCAGCCGTGAGAAACCTTCATCTCGCGTGAGATGTCACAAGGCCGAAGGCCACTCTTCGCCAGTTCGACGATCTTCTGTCGGCGGTCCCATGGAAGGGGCCGGCCGTTGACGAAGACCCCGCCGAGTTGGTTGACTTCTCCAGATGCGCTTTCTAAAACTTGATTGAACAAACCGTACAAAGTGGTAGATTACCGTTTGGAGCTACAGCATTGAATTCATGACCAGTAGGAAAGAGACCAGGATTCGATGACGTCGGAATACCGTAGGCAGTCATTGGAGAAAAGGTTTGGTGGGTGGACGGAATCCAGAACGGCTGGGAAACCATTTGAATCGGAGGAACGGCCTGTTGAGAAGCATCGTCGAGGTGCCAGTAGGATGACGGCGGCTGCGACGGATCCATCTTTGCTGCTTCGCTGCACTTTCACTCTTCCGTGTGACCAAGTTTTGGTACCCAAAAAGCGAGCGGGATTACGATTAGCGGCCGGTCGCCGTTAGGACATCCGCCGAACGGTCACCGAAGCGCCTCCCTCTTTTGTAAACATTGGACGTTGCGGGAAGCTGAGGTGGACGAAGAGTCATGGGAAAGGGAAATGCGTGAAGAAGTGGTGATCTGAAGTAGACGGCTGGTTGCGCATTGTGAGGAAGCCGACTGACCGTTGCTTGACCTTTTCGTATAATCGTTGTTACTGGTTTGTGATAAACCGCAAGTGGCATCCCACCATCGGGATCGGTCAAATAGCTGACTGGGTGTGGTTTTGGCAATCAAAATTCGCCATACAACATGCAATATAAAGCATAATGTAGTTTAAAGCATGTGGTGATAATGGAGCATTGCAAACAGGCGAACTTGATCAAAAATGATAGCGTTCTCTTCTTTCACACTTTTCCGCACTTCTTCGTTTGCGCTGGTTTGATTTTTAACAAATACAGATGCTATAAGAAACGCAATGATACATACATGCTCCAAAGTACATAGCCACTAAGTACCTGATGAACTTTAGCTTCTTCTGTTAATTTACGGTAGCGGAAGATCGCGAAGCCCTCCAGATCGAGGCGTCAGCATCTGTACATACTAATCAACGGATGCATCGGTTATCAGTTCATATGAACGGGATAAGAAATCAAAGTTCAGCGTATCCTGTGGAAACAAACACTTTTTAACCCCACTAAACCTTTACCAAGTATCAAGACAATCGCTAGATAGTTACATCGCGGACACAAACTGTCCGAAGTAAATCCTCTTGATACAATGTCTGCCGATAAGCTCCATGAGCAAATACAGCGGTAATGGCTCAAAAAAGCGTGTATAATGCTTGATGTATATAATATAATAATAAATAATAATATACAATTCTGTTTATTGTCATCATCTGCGGCGACTAAAATACGCTTCTGATTTTACACACTCTTTTATGATAACAATTACGCACCCTCGTTCTGTTATCGTATTCAGTGATACTTATTTTTACACTGCTATAAGAGGTACCCTATCGAAGAGTATCAAAGGCAACTCAAAGCCAAATTTCCTTTATTCTCGACTCCGTTACCGACAAACGGCGACCGCTTAATCCGGATGCTCACTTCCTTCCGGTGGCGCGGCAAATATTTGTGACTTCTTCTCGTCTTGCTCCTCCATCCATTGTTACGGTAGCGGCGAGGAAGCGCCAGGCGCCCGCCGAAGACAACGGATTAACCCTTTAGTGAGAAAGTTCGGCGCGTATGTTTGTTTTATGAATTAAGACCAGGTAAGCCTCGCGGCAGCGGCGGTCAGCAGACCCGCAGTCGCCACCGTTGATCGCTTCGACGAAAAGTTTCAGTTTCCAATGTGCGAAGTGAGACCACTTGTCGCGGAACATGACCCACCTGAAGCAAAAACAAACAAACACGCGCAACGACGTCGGCGCTGCTGAGTTTGAAAGGAAGCCGCCTATCGGATTGTGCGAAACGCATGATCAGTTCGCTTCGCTTTGCTGTATCGACTTACAAGGAGTCGAAACTCTTTGTCGATGGGATAATGCGTCGCCGTTTGTCCTGTTGGGGGCAAACAGGGGCTAAAGAGGATTACGGCTAAACGGCGACCGCTCCTGAGAACGGCGGAGATCTAGCTAGCAGCATAGCTAACGAGTAGACAAGGGTGTGCCAATACATTGATCGTCTGGTCATTCATAGATTTATGGGTTACATATAATTCGCTATACAGAATAGTGCTCAGTAGTGTTGTCAATTGCGTCGGTTGAGTCATATTTTGATCTTTATGGTAGGCGTTCGCTGCATTCACTTACTGGTTTCATGTTCACACTTAAAGGAGAATAGAAGTGAAGTGATATGACGACTTTTGGACCAAGTCTACAAACTTCTATAGGGAACACCTTGAAAGTTTCTTTAGTTTACTATGACCCCTGTACTTTCAGAGAGAACTCGGCATACGCTGTGCAGCTCTATCAACTCGAAGCACAAACCTGCTAAACAAACACACTTTAAATGGTGAGCGCTTTCGCAGTTGTGGCAGTTTTGTGGATTTAAGTGCACCACTTTGAAACTTTCGGCGAACGACCTGTTTCATGTTTTTTGTTGGTTAAGTGAATGCGGAAGGAAATTGAGGTGTCTGTTCGTGCGGAGCCGACATCGACCATTTGGTCTTTTAATAGTTTACATTCCAAAACTGGTCTACTTTTTGTATTTGATTGACCTCTGAGTGTTTCGACGTGAAGTTGCGATTGTGTCTATAGGAGAACAGAGTCACCACTTTTGCTTTTGCATTCCTTTAGACGACATTAGCAAGCATGTAAAGTTCCAACAGTTTGTAGCCCATCAAACTTCCAATAAAACTATAGGCTATCCATGAGATTCGGCAGCTGTTAAATAAGCAAAAAGACAACTGAAGATTTATAACAAGATGTGTGAACTATGTATTTTGGAACAGTGATGTAGCTCTATGGTTTTCGACAAACAAGGAAAGATGCGCTTATGAATTAGAACTGAAGCGGACAGCAAGCAGACCGTCTCATGCCTGCCTTAGCTATCACACATTCACAACCGTATTCTACTCATTCATTATACAGACAACTTTATGGGGAGTTAAGCTCAACATTTAAGTGAAACACTCAAAGCAACTATTACAATAAAACTGCACATATAAATAGGTATTTGAACTTTAAAAGTCAGATAAGCACTCTTTAACTTCAATATTCGTAATAACGTCGTCCTTCACAAAGACTGTAGCGATGTAGATCGAGTGCCTGCCGTGCTTCTTCGCCTTCAACTTCTCGTGGTTGTCCTTCACGTTGTCCAAGTAAATAGTCTAAAGAAAGCAGTTGTTAATTGTGTCAACTGAAACGGTAAATCGAACCCTCTTAAGGTGCTGTGTCTGGGCGACTTCAAGCTCCAAGTGGTAAAGCGTTATATCGGTGTTTTGTCGTTGCGCCCGCATGAGCTTTACGGGATAGAGATAGAGAAGGTCCTGCGACTGCAAGTTGATCTCTTTCATTGCTGTCCATTTGAGATCCTAAAGGCCCGAAGAACTATTAGTATCTTAGATTGCAATGCGATGTACTTACAAAAAGAACATCATCATTGAGATCAATGTCTGCGTATTCAGCCTGAACGATCGTTTCGGAGGTTTCGTGCTGCACGAGAGCAGGGTATGCAATGTCTCCGTTAGCAACCTCCAGGCGTCCATCGTCAGTGACAATGATTTCTCCTCCTTGTCCTTCTGCATTAACATCCAGTCCAGAGGGGTAGCCAGTATCAGGCTCTTGGTATAAGCCTTCAAGGGTGCGGTAACCGTTGACAGTGGAGAAGTCGGTGTCAGGCTCTTGGCATAGACCCTCAAGGGTGCGGTCACCGCCGGCTTCCGTGATAGGCTCGGTGTGGCCAGCAGAAAGATCGTGATGCCCGTTGTTTTCGTGGGCTCCGTCGATGAGGTTCGCACCTCCGGAGACAACCACTAAAGTCTCTTTCTTGATGATGATCACATCGCCTTCGTGAGCATGTTCGGACTCAGGCTTCTCTGGAGCTCCGGGACACTCAGTGACTTCAGAGTGTTCGGCAAAAACAGCAACAGGTTCAACAGGCGGTGGGCAAGTGACCGGATAGTCGATGCCCTCGATGAGATCGGTGGTGCTTGCTGGCGCCTCTTTGTTGAGTTCGAGAATCCCATCGGCATTGACGACTATCTCGCCTTCCGGAGCAGGCTCGGTGCCAACTGGTAGGATGACTGATGGCTGCTCAGGCGGTGGACAAGTGACTGGGTAGTCAACACCCTCGAGGAGGTTGGAATCTCCGGGAACAACCACAACGGTCTCCTTCTCGATGATGATCACATCGCCATTGTGGGCATGATGGACAGGTTCCGGCTTCTCGGCAACATCGGTATGGCCATTCGAAAGTTCTTCAGTGACAGGGCGGACAACGATGTCACCATCGTCGGTAACCACAAGTTCGCTTTCTCCATAGGTAACTTCTAGCGTTCCATCTTCAGTGACGACCAACGTGCCCTCACCGGAATCTTGGTCAACGTGAATAGGCTCTTCGGCAGTCAGGAGGACAGGCTTTCCGCCGGAATAGTCGATAAGGGACTCACGCTCAGTGTGCACTTCGATATGTCCATCGCTGGAGACGACCACTTCCTCAACGCTCTTGAGAATCCGCTCCACTTCGTGTTGGTGATCCATCGAGGTGGCGAATATGAGAATAGAACACTATGAGATGTGTGAAACAGCGAACTGCAAAATTTATGTCAACTCTCCAGTCGATGATTCATTCGCCGTCATTCAGCGCCGGCGGACGTGCGTTGAGTTTTTTTAAAGTAGCTCGCCGTCTCGCACTTTATCTTCCGCCCTCTTGCGAAAGTTCGCCGTCCTCTCGGACCACATATCACCTTTCGCCTGTCCGCGTTCGCCGATCGATGGCGGCTGAAGAAGGAGGCTGCAAGGAGCCCATTATTGTTGCCAGAACGAAATTGAGTAGAGCGGAAACAAATAAAACGGAAAGCAGCAGTTCCAACACGAGCTGCATAAAATGAACAGTAAAAATATCTATTTATAGCGTATGCCAGTGAAAGGGTCACTCAAGTCTAACTATCCTAATTGTGTACTTATTATTTGGCCATCATCATCACACTATCTGGACTCGAATTTTGTCCAACAGACCACTTCTAAGGGCAAAAGTATCAAACCCATCAAACGTGAAATTGTATAGCTGTGATGCAAAAGGAGATTTTGACGAGTTTTTTTTGATTTGAGGGTCGCCGCAATCTGTCAACGCAGTGATCGCTTGATAGTGATTGCTTGGGAAATCTCCCACTAATATTACGAAATTTCAACGCTACTGACAGATTCGCATCATTTTCAGCGCTGGAAGTCGTGATGAACTTTGCGAGTCGCACGTTTTAAAATTGCTGGTTCAGTATGCAACATGGTCTTTCCTTTTCATTCTGGTGAATTCGAACACAATCAGCAAGCAGATGCCATCTGAAGATTTGTAAAACGTAGCCGCAGCTCGAGCAAATGTTGCCCGAGTTTGAAAAAGCCTAATTGCTTGCACCAAGTGACGTGTTCGAGGCAGCGACACGACACCGGCTGCACACTTTTTTGCATCGAAATCCAATAGGCACATTCGATTCGGAGACACCCGTGTGGACGTTCGAAAGTGCACTTTAGGGACTCGTCTAGCGTCTTTCAATTAGGAAATGCCTTGGAGAACGAGGGATTTGGAGGAAACCGACGTTTTTGAGCTATTGTCCTCTATGCTGCGAGACGTAATTACTCAAGAAATCTGGCTCTTGCGGCACCAGCGGAACGGAGCGGAACGGAAGTTGCTAATGAACCCAGATGGTCCAGCTTCGTAGTTCAAGCTGTTGTTTGAAGAAATGTTTTCGGGTTTAGCAAGTAACTCACACGTGCCAAAGGCGTTTATCGTCTTACATATACGGATCAAACAGAAGAGCACGACAACTTAATTATCAACTTGCTTCACGTCCTTGATATTGACGCGATCGGTCTTGTCCCACACGACGACGTTGTAAATCCACTTTTTGCCGTCTTTTTTCACTTTGCAAGGCTTTGCTTTCAGCTGCTCATGATCCAGCGTCTAAATCGTAACTAAATCGACGCACTCCAGCAAAATCACCTACTCGTTTGAGACAGGCGCCTTGTCCAACCTTGAGATCCATGTCATAAGCGCTTCCTCCAAGAGTCTTGTTAAACTTAAGGATTTCAATGGGAACGAGATTCAGAAGATCCTGAGACTTTTCGTTGATTTCCTTTATGGCGACCCATTGGATCCTCTAAACATATTTTCGTCAGTGCTAAACCTTTTCATTTTGATAACCTCTTTCAGCTCTTTCTCGGGGTCCTTCGGCTCTTCCTTCTTTTTACCACCGAAGAGACCGCTCAGGAAACCTCCTTCAGTTATGGCAAAAAGTGCGAGCAGGACCAGCAGATATATGATCTTCATCTTACACTCCTGAAATGGCGAACTGATGAGACGGAAACGAACGGAAGAGCAGAGACGGCGGTGGAAGAAAAACACCAAACTGGTGAGCATCTTGGCGTGCGCTGCACAAATAAGTTCACTGTTGACAGTTCGCCTTCGCAAACAGGTTTTAGGGTGTTGTTCTTAGCTAAATCGCTTAGAAATCAATAGCCAGAAAAGAATCACTGCTATCGCGAACCCGATCATCGTGGACTATTCTAGGACTTCGAGGTTCTGCTTCAAAGACCATTTTCAATAATTAAAAAAGGCAATTCTCATTTAAAAACAAAATGCATCGGGTCTTCTGTACTGCAAACCACATGAACGCAGTGCATTTTAGCTTTATTGTGAGCATCTGATACATCTATCATTCGGAGTCGTCCAGTAAGAATCCAAACGAAGTTCTCCTGGTAGTTGAGGAGTCAGAATCGACTTAGCGGCGCCGGAATGATCGAGCGTGTGGATCAGAAAGCTCTGTAGATCACAAAGGCACCGTCCCATTCTGGTTGATCCTTGAGATCTCGCAGATTTTCGCAAGGATATAACGACACTGTTCCTCATGTGTCATGTTGGAACCACTCTTATCGCTTTCTGTTCTACGCAAACTCAAATGATCTGCACATTCAATGGGGACGGAGTATATGTGTCGAAACTAAGCTGAAGTGCTGTGTTTGTTACTATTTACCGCAAAAATTGAGCTGTGCATTTTAATTCTAGCACTCTCTCATTGTACTACACACATGCTTTGTCGCATTATTGTTGCACACAAATAAATCTGTACGAGTTTACGAGTTTACGAGTTTATTTCTCGTATCTAAGGCTTACGCCTTGCGAGACGTCATATATATGCACAAAAACCACATTGTCACTCCGTAGTCGTCGGTCTTCTGGCTTCGGCGCAGGGCACAGCATCAGAGTAGAAGGCGACGATCCCATCAGTGTGCGCGGGCATCAGAGAGGCGAAAAGTTGACCCCGGAGACGGTGGAACACAGCAAGCCCATCTTCAGCTCGGGTGGCAGCGCGGACGTCGGAGTTGAGAAGCTTCTTCGGCGGCTTCCGCGGGCAGCACGGGCGAAGAACGGCATCTGGGCGAAACGCGTCGGTGGAGCACAACGGGCAAACCGGGAACCATCAAGGCAGCTGGCGGCACAGACTTCGGAGTTGTAACGCTTCTTCGGCTTCTCTGGCGGCGCGGGTGGAGTCGGGCGGCAGTGACGGGCTTCTTGGCAAGACGCTGGAACTACGGCTCCCTGGTGTTCCAGGCCTTCTGGGAGCCGGGGCGATCGTTGCACCAACAACGACGGCCGAGAACGACCGCTCACTCAACTCATTCGGCTCAGACAGCCTCAGAAAGAGCGAGTGGACGACCCGACCGATCACTGGGAACACAAATGCTCACTATAAATCTGTACACTGTTCGTTATTCGAACTGGGCTATATTCCGATCATATAAACAGTGAACTCAATAGATTTTCTCGATCATAAAGTGTATGGGGTTGTTTATTATTCTCGGATATCAGCAGAGAGGAGCATCATCGTTTCACGTAATATGGCTTTGAATCCAACAAATGAGTTACATAGCAGTTTCCATTTGTATTAGTCTTGAAAACTGTGTGAAGGCCACCTGACATTTCTTACCGAACAAAGCAACTCTTCGTTTCAAGCCAAGCTTTCTGAAGGCCTACATAGGCGCCTGCAGAACTCAGGCGCTTCCTGCGATGCGCATCAGAATTGACGAATGTCGACAGTCGTCAGGTCGATCCGCAAACGCCGTTTCCCGCCAACAACTAACCGGCAGTGGTTAACTTCGAAACTTTCCGATTCTCTGTGGTAATCTACCTAGTCAGTTGCTAGTTTAAAATTTAAACTTTCGTGGCTGTTTTTGAAAACGTAGCGAATGTTGTTGTTGATCGAGCGAACAGCGGTCGCTATCGATAGAAAGGCGATCGTGTTGTTGTGTTCAAAAGTGAGCAGAGCACATTGGCTGCTGATTGGCTCCCTCATTATACTGCACTTTGTATTTTGTCTGTACAATGTGTAAGACGCGCATTAACCCCTTCGTTCACGACATGGCCTGTCGGACCAAAACTATATCACTATCGTTTGTAAATCTCTGGCGTATTTGCAAATCTCACTGATTCACTACTTTGGTTTGTTGAGTTCAGAGTGGTCCATTACGTCGCGTTTGTAATTGACCGAATCAATATCACTAAGAAGCAGTTTCGAGAAGAACTAAGAGTCACTTTACCGGATGCCCCTGTTTCTGATTTAGTCTGTCCATGAGGGCTGAATGATTCATTCGGCCGTTGACGTTGCTTGTCGTCGATCTTATTCCTCGTGACATGATTATAATTAATACCGCAGAATTTATCCCACCTCCGTCCGCAAGAAGACGATGAAAAGCGCGCGCCGTCGCGCCATTTCACTAATTGTTCGGAGAACGATGAACTGCCTTTGTGCAGTGGACTTTGCCAGTATTGCTGTATGCGCTCTCCGTGCACCACGCTTTATTTTTCGAGGAGTTTATTGCTAATCGCGGGAGTTGTTTTAGATCTTTATGACCGAGCCAGGTCTTCTCATGCACGTACTGTGCCTTGGACCAGAGAATCAGGAGATCGCTGCACGCATCAACATTCGATGCGAAATGAACTACGTGCGTCAAGAGTTGGCTCGAATCTTCGGCTACAACCCTGACGTGCTAAGCATCTTCTGCAAAGACAAGGAAGTCGGAGGCCATGACACTCCGCTCAGCTTGGGAATGACCGGATTTAATGAAGAATTGGAATTCTACACGAACACCATCGGAGAGCTGCAATGATGGAATTGTGCAATGCTCTAATTGGACTAACTGACCTCATGTTTCTTATCATATGTGAATGACTGTTGTACACTCCAATGCAATGTACCAAGCAGAATACCAAGAAGTATGGGACTTTAGTTTGAAACATGAAATGAAACACAATGTTATTCGCTATATCGGATTCGCTTTCGAGTGCCCAAAATTTCGGATAAGGCTACAACTTTAAGTATGGGGAGCTTGGGAGCTTCTATCGTTCAAGCATCTCAATGGTGACTGGTGAAACTAACCCGGTCAGTTAAGTTAAGTTCAGCGCACACTAGAAACAAAAAAATTGATAAATAAATATAAAACTGCCCTGTGTACTTCGGTATTAAATTTTACCAATAAACCATTTCTCTAATGTGCGCTATGGAAAAGTGCACGATAAGACTACTATACAAGGGGGTCTGCAGCATGCGCGCCGCTTAACGTATGTGAGGGGGGAGGCCGCAACGTCTTCTAAGGTGGGTGCTTTTGCGCTTAATAAATATGTCTACAGTTATGTGAAAAAAGGCACACACTCCTGTTTTGATAACTGTGGAACTTGGATTCAAAAATAAAAGAATTTGAACACATAACGAGTACGTGGATAATTTTGAACTCACAGATCATACACCAAAGATTCTGGAAATCACCATCGCCTTGTGGACTTGAAAATTTGTAAGCATGCAGGAAGCTGCTCCCAATCTCTGCATAGAAAATTACAGTATTAAGGAGCGACATACAGAACCCTCGTAACCACATGCATGCTAGCGGTAACGTATGCCTTACACCCGGGATGAGCAACACATTGTCCCATTTTACTTGCCACTGTTCTGGAACGCTTCATTAAAGCTAAGCTTTTGCTTACGACCCAGTGGCCATTCGACATAGCTTATCGTCAAATATCGTGCAACCATTCCCATTATACATTCCCATTCCCAGCCAATATACGGCTGTCCTGCACACATGCCATATGGATCTGGATCTGGATCTGGGTCTGGATCTGGATCAGATTGCCGATGCACAATGGCCAACGCATAAACATATCTTGCAGGAGGTGCATTGTATATATCATCCCCGGGACTAGATGTCCTTTTGCCATCCTATGCATATGCTGTGACGTTTGGTTATCCAAACGGTCTTGACGCGATTTTGTTATGCGAGTTGGAAATGCGCGGTAATCCCGCGCATGCAATCGCTTTTCACAGTTATCGCTTCGTATCCCATTGTGTGCGCATCGTTTGATCCATGTTCACACTTTTCGTCGATGCTATATAAACGATAATCGTGAATGCTAATTCAGAGCACAATCTCATTCGAGCCATGGCCGATCAAGCTGCTACTTCGAGCGAAGACTACATCAAGCTGAAGGTCGTCGGCCAAGACGCGAATGAAGTTCACTTCCGCGTCAAGTCGAAGACGACCATGGGAAAGCTGAAGAAGTCGTATGCCGATCGCACAGGCGTCAACGTCAACAGCCTGCGCTTCCTCTTCGACGGACGCCGTATCAACGACGAGGACACTCCGAAGCTGCTGGAAATGGAGGAAGACGACGTCATCGAAGTCTATCAGGAGCAAGTCGGCGGTCTCTAAGTTTCGTACCCCGTTGTTCCAAACTGTTCGATCTACTGCTTTAATTCTCGGTTAATACATGTATTATGTGCAATTGCAGTGGTCTATGGTCACAGTTTAGTGGCTCTATAGTGGTCGCGATCATGGTCGGATGATGTCCAGTCTAGATGTCGCTTCTCCTTACAGCGTTTATGCGCTTAGTTGGGGCTTTACAGATGCTCCGAATATAAGTGAGACCGGATGCTACTGAAGGTGAAATCGTGGTATTCGTTCACTGAGAAAAAGCTAAGCTGGCTTTTTTTTTATTTGGTCTACTGTTGTAGGAGGGAACACCGCCCAATGTGTTAACAAAAGTCCTGGCAAAGCCGTTCGAGAATAACGCAAAATTCAAAGCAAATATCAATAACAAATGGCTTTATTTATCATAACCGTTCGCAAGACTACTTCCGCAAATAAGTCACAATGAAGTTCAGAAAAATCACTACGTTGATGGTGTGCAAAAAGAACAAAGCAACACCATATGGAACATAACGAATAATCATCAGTTACACTGCAAGATGAACATAACATTGCACACGGGAAGAGCTACAAATGAGAGCCATGAAGGGCAGCGAACAAAATAAGGCATACATGAAGAACAACTTTAAAAGTGAGCGTGCTTTTACTTAGGCGCATGCTCACCGGTTATTTCTAAATGATTCACAATATTACCGGACCTAGGGATTCGGTGGAATGCCGAAGGGAAAAGCCACGGGTTCACCATCGTCATCCCTGGGAGGTCTGCCGGACATCCGGAGATTAAGAGGAGGATGTTCCGGCTGAAGGTCAGAAGTAACTGTCCACGTCTTGCGATGTTTTGTGAACTGGATCGACTTTCCATGCTCTGCGTATTCTCGAATAAACTGATTCTGGCGCTCTATAAAAATTCCTGTAGATTAACTGTGTATCTTCATCAGTTTACCTGCCACAGTTCCCTTGATTTTGATAGAAATGTGCTGATGAGCATTTTTCATAAAGGTAACGTCCTCGCAGAACACATTTTCCAGGGCGTCCGTTGCCGTGCCGCACATCAGATATATCAGCCAGTACTAAAAAGGCTAATGAGAGCTGGATTCATTGAAAGCAGTACTTACGAACTGACAGTGCTGCAGATCAAAAAACTTCTTCAGATCACCTGCCAAGGTTTCGAGTCGCAAAAATTTTTTGTCACCGCCATGGGACAACAGAATGTCGAAGAACTTGACGCGGTGCTAAAGAGGAATGCTGAGCATCTGACATGGCTATTGGCATTAAAGTTATCACAGTTCTCATATGTCTACGGTTTTCGCTCTCTCATATTTGACTATGTTCCTCATATATAAAACCGCCTACCGGAAGGCAATGCAAATGCCAATCTTCCTTCAGTCTCCTCCTGTAGCCGGCAGATCCACCGGCCGACTTCCACGCCAGCACGCGTCTCATGATAATCCAGTCTCGGCGCTGAATGTAGACTGCATCGGCAGTAAACTGGCCCTTCTCGTTCCGTGCGAGGACATGCTGGTCAGTCAGGACCATAACCATCATTTCGACTGCTTCCCAGTCGAGGTCCTCTTGGTAGATATCACTGCAAGGCGTTGATGCTCTGTCTGTACGCTCATGAGTGCTTACCGGAGGGATTGCTTAATTTGTTTGAGCGTGGCGCGCGGACGGAGAATAACGACGATGCTTATGGACTTCACCAGAAAGTACACTGGATCGATGGTAGGCGGCAGGTCCGGGCCTATCTGTCTATGGACGAATTCCCTGTTCATAATTTCGTCCACAGACATTCCACAAACGATCTGAAAGTGGCATGTGTTTCCATCGATAAACGACGCCCCAAGTAGGACACGCTGCAGTTATTCGAATGGTAGTGCAGCGACGTAGTAAGTCCGCCGTCCGAGGAAGCAGGTGTCCCTAAGGGTGGCGGTGCGCTCGTTCAAACTTTCCACAGGAAGAGCCATAGAAAATTTGAATCAAGCGATGCGCGGTCGTTTGAGGAGACTTCTTCCTCATGGCGCCAGACGACAAAAGGACTGCGTTGGCAACTGACGATAAAGTTCGTATCACGCGTCTTTTTACATAAGTACAGCCTCCAAAAGTCCTCAAAAACTTTAGCGACGAGTGATCGCGTAGTGCGAGCAGCAGACAGTTTATACACCTTAGACGCTTGCACTTATGAGGCGGAATATCACGCAGAATAATGGCTTCAACAGCAGCAACGTGATCACACCGTGAGCAGCGCCAAGGGGATCTGATTCAGCTATATCTGTCACCTAGCAGGAGCGCTCAAAAAGGCTGCCACTCGGAGGAAGGCACTGATGGACAAAGTGATCGTCCGCTCGCCAAAGCGCAGGTGCCAATGCTAAAGATAGCGTGAGCGCGATCGCCCTCCTACACAAGTGCAACAAAGGACAATGATGTGAAAACTGCCATAAACGCCGGTGAGCCGGTGGATCGAAGCAGACGAATTGTTGTCCGTACACATCATACACCGCAATGTACAAAATTTTTATTAGACAGTGTCGCGAAAATTTTAAAGTCGCTCAGAAAGATTGTAATCATCAATAAGCGGGCACGCGATGGATGGATTCCATGCAGGCTTAGCAAGCATTCAATTAAAACACATAACGGGAGATCAACAAGGTATGTTTGCTTAATTAGGCTTCAAAAAGGACGATAGAACCATTGTAGGGCAGAGTAACGCGGAGACGGAGCAGTACGATCAGGACGGCGGACGAAATGCGGCTGCTCGCGGATCGCAACTAAACATCATGCCCTGTAAAAGTGCATTTTCAAACTGACACGCGTACCTGGCCGTCCTACTCATCGTTCGCCTTGTCGGACGTAGCAGAAGACTTCCACTCCAGGACCTTTCTCAGTGTTGCCCAGTCGCTCTTCTCGATCATTACGGAATCGCGAGCCGAGAAAGTGTACTGGCCGGCGGTGTTGCACTCAAAAATTTGGAGTCCAACAAAAAAAGCCAACAGCTTATCCACAACTGCAAAGCCTGGGTCCTCCTTGTAGATGTCGCTGCAAATGATGTCATGCATCTAAGCCGTAAGCCCGCACAACGACTTACAAGAGCAATTCTTTAATGCGATCCGAGGTTGACCGAGGGCGTAGAATGACGACCACACAGAGGGTCTTGAATAAAAACTCATCGGCATCGACATCCGGTGGGAGAGTAGGAGCACCATTGCAAGGCGAAATTTCCATAGTTTGTCTGAAAGTTTTATTAAAGGTAACTTCTACATTGTTCGCAACGAGTAAGGCATTGTGATATTCAAAGCAAATAGGGTCATAGGGGTCACAAGATACATATGTCAAAAGATAAAGGTACATTTTTTCAACTTCCCATAAAATCATACATGGGTGTTGTGTGCGAAAATGGCGAGGCGGAATAGAGGGCGATCGGTAGCGATTTCACCCTCACATGGTTGGAAAGGAGAACAATGATGTGAATGTTGCTATAAATCACGATGCACCGTCGGTTGGAACGTGCTGGTACTGTTCTTCAGAAAAGTGTCTCTGGTTAGGTGAAATTTTACAGTGATTCACTATTTTTCCATCATGACTAGTTGCCAACTGCATTCGAAAGTATTGGTAACGCCTTTGAACTTTGTCAGCCGGTGCAGCATGCACAACGGATAAGAAGCACAGGCCGGGGACCATTGTGGAAGGTGAAGCGCGCCACGCAAGAAGCACGAGCGCTTCCATAAGCACACTAACGCTGTCACGGGATTTGCAATCGGGCGTGCCTACCTCACGAGGAGCGCGAGGGGACGCAGGTTGGCTGCATGGAAAAGACATTCGTGGAAGCTCTCACAGCAATCAGCGAAGGGTGGCAAAACGCCGGACAAGATTGTACATGACTGCGCACCGTAGAAGAGCTCTCCTGCCGGAGGAACAAAGACAACGAGAAATAATAGAAGTGTTCTCGGAACTTGCAGCCTATATTTTGTGGTTGCATTACATAGTAGTCGTTATACCCCCGGTTCGGCTTCCGATAAGATGAATCGCGTTTGATCCGCAAACACCTCGGATAATAGCTATTAGAGGCAAGGGATCAATCATGAGTCATGTGATGTGCTGCTTACTGGGCTGACTTGCCATGGAGACGCATGAGCTGTCGCAGAATGCATAGCTCTCTTTTCCACATATTATTTAGTCAGAGGTAGGTTAGCACGAGGAAGAGGAATCAATGAAGAAGCATGTTTCACACATAAATCATATCGCCAGATTGCGGTATAGCTAACATGAGGCGTTCAACCTTTATGTCTATCAAAATCGAGGATCATGTAGTGCATTAGAGAACATATAACTGCATTGCCACTTAATCCGTTTTTGTTAAATGCCAGTTGCTAATAATCGGGCAACAATCCCATGACATCATCGTGAGTCATTACATGGTCGCATGCTCCGGATAAACATAGATCCGAGCTGCGTGATGATAATCCAGATGACATCTAATACGAGCCAGGTGACCCGAAAGAGCATCTTGACAGCATCGATAGCATCGTCTGAGCGAGCGGTCGAATCAGAAGAGGCTGATGGTGAGCCAGTGATCAAAGGGTCAATTGTGATAAAACAATTTTGTTTGGTGTGCCACAAAATTGAAGTCTACTCCGCCATGCTGGGAATCGCGGTGCTCCATCGTCTACATCCCCATCGGAATCATCACCGCTTCTCTTCTATACTCACAATCTCACCGGATCACCGGCTTCGACTATGATGCCGTCTCTGCCACCGCAATCAGAAAAAAAGAAGCGATCATGGTGGAACGCTGTGCCCTTCTGTTCGCGTAGGACGTCATTCGAGGCGTAATGTCGTCGTGGATTTCGAAATGTAAACGATGAGTGTTTTACATTTAAATGAAGGATCGGAACTATACTCGCACTGACTCACACTCTCGGTTTTTGAGCGATCTAATCTAGCACAGAGAACAAAAGATCCGCCAGCGCCAATAACTCTTTCCTGCACAATTACTTCCTTGCTTTCCAACTGTATGGCGTGTTCCTATTGCGGATGTCCTCAAAGCGCGATAACGTCAACGTGTCCCGCACAGGTGGTCCTAGTCACACGTTTGCGGAAGACCAACTGAGGTCGTTCGCACAGTTGCCATGTGTTCGTCGCTTATCAGCAATTCGCGTGGAATATCCGTCTCAAGCGCGTTACATAATTGGCGACAGTTTACTCATTCTGAGATCATAGTTGCGTGTCGTTGTCGTGGCGACCCTTGCCCTTCTCCCGCAGTTTGCAGTCGTTATCGCTTCTCTGTTTAGTTAGTCATCACCGCTGTTTAACACAGTGTCATCTGTTCATTTTCGCTATTTTGCGACAATTTTTGTAGTCTCAATACAAAAGTATATTTTCTATCCGTGTTTGTTGCGTTCTCCGCTCAATCGATCGAACTTTTAGGCTCATACCAAAGTGAGTTTGCCCTTTTGGAGTGTTTGCGATGTACCGCAACGTTTGTGATATTTATATGCCAGCGGTTCATAATCTGCTTCTCCGATACTCGTCATCTTTTCTTTCTCTCATTACGATGCCGGTATTGTTATCAGCGAATGAGATTGCTCCTTCTTCACGTTTTTCTCGCGAACTGGCGCCATTTTGCTTGCAACTCCGCTCGTTTTACACAGTTGCTTTCTTACGTGTAAGGCTCGCTTTCGCAGTATTGCACTTTCGCAAATTGGACTTATAGTTGAGGTCTTTTACAACTGAATCGTACACATTTGGACACATCTGCGGCAAATCGACATTGTTCGTTTTCCGATAGATCATTTTGTGACCTTAATGGTATTACTTATGGTTTTATCTTATAACATAAAGGCGTCTTCGCGATGCTGTTCATCTTAAAACCGTTTTCAGATCCTAAAACTGCCATGACACAGAGCTGCCAAACGAGAAGTTACAAATACCACGTTGTTTTCATCGCCGTCATCGCAGCCTTTCTCATCCGATTCATCAGAACCTCCAACGAAAATGTTGATGTACACGTTGAAGGCTATGTTGATACAAGATTCGAGAAAGTTCGAGAGGTATTCAGGTGGTAATTGCGTGCGTGTTTCGTCTTTTATCAATGATGTTTAGACAAAATTTGATCAGTGGCTGGGAGCGCGACGGTGGCGCGTTAGCGGTTTATCACAAAGGAAAGCTGGTGGTCGACCTATGGGGTGGCTACGCAGATAAGGAATCCGACAGGAAATGGAAGAGAGACACTATGAACATCGCCTTTTCCTCATCCAAAGCCGTTGGTGCCGTATGTATTGCAATGCTCGTTGACCGGGGCCACCTCTCTTATGATGACCTACTCGTGAAGTTTTGGCCTGAATTCGGGAAGATGGGAAAAGAAAACGTCACTGTCCAGATGATTATGTCACACACGGTGAGCTGGTCACGGCATGTCGTGGTTTCATATGTGTTATCTGTGTATTTTTGTAGTCGGGACTCGTCATCGTCGACACCCCGATCAGTTTCGAAGATGCTCTCGACCATAAGCGCATGTCGAAAATTTTGGAGGAACAGTCACCTTACTGGGCCCCTGGCGAGCACCTGGGATATCACGCTGTGACCTACGGGTGGTTGGTTGATCAAATTGTGAGACGCGCCGACCCGAAGAAGCGCTCGATTGGGACCTTCTTGAAAGAAGAGATTACTGATAAGCACGGTTTAGTTTAGATTCTATACTATGCGTACGTGGAGAGATAACGTTTTTAGGCCTGGAGTTTTATTTCGGTCTGCCTTTGGAGATGGCGCACCGTGTAGCTCGTTTGAACAGCGCAAACATTTGGCATAGAATCGACGAATTCATGACTGACCCAGGCAACATAGATTACCTGCATATCTTGAAGGACTCTCTCACCACTCAATACCTACTGAAGATGGCTTCGAATCCTTCTTGGATGCAAACAGTTTTTGTAAGCATAGCACTACTATGATCACTACATTTCAATCCATTTCAGAAAGTAACGATGAACAACCCAGAGCTGTACATGCTGGAACAACCGGCCGCCCTCGGAATTGGGACCGCCCGTGACATGGCCAAACTATTCGAGCTGCTTCTAGATGAAAAGATCGTTTCCAAGGCAACGCTTGACCTCATCTCGAAACCGTACATCAAGAAGAACGACATCGTAACAGGAGTTTGCTTCGAACGAGGCTTCGGGTTCACGTACCTTCCTGTCACTAAAAATGAAGTAAGTACAGTAGTGAGGTGCTAACTTGACCGACGTGTCAAGGTCGAACGATGTTCTGCGTGACCTGTGACTCATGCGGCTACTGACGTCTTTGATGCACCCATTTTAGAGCACTTACACCCTCGTTGGACATGCTGGTCTTGGAGGGCAGAACATGCGCTATGACCGAGAAAACGACCTGGCTTTCGCTTACCTCAGCAACGGACTAAAAGGAGGACTTGGCGATTCGGCGCGGACGTACGTTCTGCTGAAAGAAGCAATCTACGACAGTGTCTTCAACTCTTAGGACTTTCCCTAGGAACTACAACAAATACGGTTATGTTTTCGCGCTTTATCTTTAATTCTTGTACGATCGTTGATCACCGGTGAATGAGAGGACGTGGTAAGACGTCTGCTCTACTCTTTAATAAAATAATGATGTGAAGTGTGTACAAGAATGGGTGTACTATAAACAGTGAACGGTGCCAAAAGTAACTGCGAACCCTTCTGCCTGTTGGCACTTGCCAGTAAGTAATTGTGCAGTCGAGCACTGACTATTGCAGACATAATTATTACTTGAAATAACAAAAACATGGTGAAAGGGTTGCCCTTTCTTCCGGAACCATAGACGCACTTTTTTGGGTGCGATGTCTTATATGCGGAGCGTACTCCACAATGAACGAATTCTGACTGATAGCTGAATCGGTGGTATTCTGTTGTTTTTCCTAGATGTTGACTATAGCCGGTAACATGGAGACATCATTGCTCAAGGAACACACACAGAACATGCGAATATGCTCATGGATAGGTGTGCTCTGATATCAAGTGTCTAGCTCTAACTTGTATCCATGAGGTGAAGCAGACGTAAAAGAACACTTCTCTTCCCTGTTTCCTTTCTGAGAGACGCAATTTGAAAAAAAATCTGCAAAATTTGAAATTCGACAAACCCCGAAAGGTCAAGGTTGGATAACTGTCTTCTCTTGGTCAACGTCTGCAATTTAGATGTGTCACGTTTCCTGGAAAACTCAGAATTGCACGTAAACGCTTGAAACACAAGACAGCTGGGTTCATTTGATTACTTTACACATCCGCCTACGTTCTTTAATTTTTAAAATCTGGTAGACGTGGTCGTCATCAGTGATCAGCAGAGCTGACAAGGTTCCAGTCTTCAGTGGAAGAATCTGCTCTGTGAAAGCCCATTCCACTGTGTAAATAGGAAAATTCCTTTTTCGCCAAGCGGCCATTTTTTTGCACGGATTCCTTTCTTTCCGACACGTTTCGTCTGACCAGTCAAGGTGGCTGAGTCACGGGTTCAAAGATCATTGCCTGTGATCGGAACCTATTTGCTGAACACAAACCGTTTTAGCGCGTTTTCGAGAGCGGCGTTGGGGGAAGCACGAGTGACAACACCGGTGGGTGTATTACACTAGGCGCGCGCGACCAGTTATTTAAGGAATGACTTGCGTCGCCGACAATGAACTGTGATTGCGTTCGAGATGCTTCTCAACTTCTGCGTGTGCGTTGTTTTCTCTCTTTTTGCGCCTTTCGTCCTCGCCACTGAGGATTCGAGTTCGTCGAGCGAGTGGCAACAGGAACGAACGCTAGGTGGTGAGTGTGTGACATATCCGGGCACATCTATGTATTGGTGTTATGTAGATGGCGATAAAATGTTACGGCGATACTGCAAGGAGAAGCCGGAGTCTCCTCTCTGTGGCTTTGTTGTAACAAGAGACACCGAAACGGTCTTTCCACCCAACTCAAACTCCATCGTTCACTCACGTTCGGAACGTGACGATTCGGAGTCTTATTTGCCTATTACGATCGAAGACCTCGAGGACGAGCACCCCAGTCACCTGTTCTCCAATTACGGAACTGGCGACAAGCGCAAGAAACGGTAAGATCGCCAGCTTTTTAATTTCCGCTCATCATCGCTTTCCAGCTACATTCCATTTGGAATGATGAGTCCATACGGTATGATGGGAGGCTACCACCCAATGATGGGAGGCTACCATCCAATGATGATGGGCGGATATGGCGGATACCCTGGAATGATGGGAGGATTCGGCGGTTACCATCCCTTTGGCATGGGTGGCATGGGTGGACCATTCGGCGTTCACGCACGCAGCGGCTTCGGCGTCATGACCCCTATTGGACCCATTGGAGGATACAGATCTTTCTCGCTCGGTTTCGGAAAATGAATTCACTTCTGACGTAGATGCTGGTTGTTGTTCATTCCAAAGAAGCGTGACCTCTATTTATTTTGTTCCCACCATGTGCTTTTATGAAGACGAGCGTGTCACGTCGACGCCAAATGTTGTTTTTCACAAAAAACTGTACATATCGAAGTAGAAGTAAAGTCAACGACTAGTTCTGGACTATTGGGACGGCACTAATGTACCAAAACAGTGCTTGATAAGAGGGGCAAAGACTGGGAAATGAACTTGGACTGAGAGTGAGATCCAATCAGAGGTATGTTCTATGGAAATGGCGTAGCGGTGTACGGGATCTGGTAGTGGCCCCATCAAGATACGGTCGCTGCAAAAACGCATTGAAGCGCTACCCGACTACCATTGTTTCCTAGTGCAATCGTGCTACAAAATAGGTGACCTTCTAAGCGGATACTCTTTTCCTCTGGCAGTTCGATTAGCTAGACGAAAATGGGAACATTTCATGTGGCACTGAACCGGTTCTTATCTGGAGAAGCTGAATCATCTACATACTATAACCTCATAACCAACAAAAGAAGTCTAATGGCCTCCTGCTGTTCCACATTTTGGCGATTTAGCATCAAATGACACCCATTTACTTTATTGCACTTGAACCTATAAAAGCGAATCGCTTAGACCGTAATTGTTGTTTGCCGTCAAGTGGCCACCAATCGTGTCGGTGAAGAAAAAGGAATTGTTGAACATGAAGGCCGAGATGACAAGCGCTGGAAAGTAATTATCGGCCAAGTGAGGTAACTACCGGTGCCAACATGGGAAGTGCATGAACCAGTTTTCTCGTTTTTTACACAGCATCGCGCATGGAATAAGTCCGAGCTTTTAGATAGAGCATGACGTCACCGAGCGCGGGATTGCTGTAAGAGGAGGCGGCAACATCGCGGGTGTCATTTATGTTTTCGCAGGCTCATTAAAATGCACAGTGACATCCAGACCGTCTGCGCGAGGAGTTATGATGCAAGCGAGCCCGCACCGGAACAAACAGGTTTTCGTTCACTTTTCTTTTCGTGTTGTCTGTTGACTACTTGACTCCTCGACCGCTTTAGGTCATATTATCTTTGTGACGGCCAATGGCGCTACGCAGTTTACCTCTTGCTCATTGACGAACAGTTGTCCATCGTTGTAGTCTCTTGTGCTAGTGCATGTGGCTTGTTTTCAGGAAGTGCGATGAGACTCGTCTTCGTTGCTCTGCTGCTCGCGGTCGCCTTTGCTGAGGGTCAAGTTGCAGAGAGTAAGTGCGTTTTCGCCGTGATAGACACGGCATTTTTCTAATAACTGATGGAAGATTCCGCTGACGACGCGTCCTAAGGTCATTTATTGTGTTTTTTTTGCATCCTTTTATCGCTCAGTTGACTGAATACCATCACTGAACGGCAACATCGCCGTGGCGTTTCTCGAGAAAATGATATCATTCGATCGTAACCAGGAACTTTTGGAAAGCCGGTTTCACGAGCATGCCATTTTAGATGAATTCTGCAAGAAAAACCCTCATATGCGGGCATGCCAAAAGGAGAGATCACTAGCCCGGACACAGACTATATCACAAAACGACGAGGATTTAACAACTGTTTCACCTCAGTCCTCCGGGCCGGTTCAGCATGATGTCGTGCCCAAGAAACGAAGTTAGTGAGGCTTGGCTTAGGCACAGAGTTCGCGTTCAAAAGGCACTTGTATTTCGCCAAACAGGCAGGCACCAAGTGTGAAAACACCTTTCTCTGTCACACCATAATAACCAATATGAGTGATAGTGACCGCACCACATAAATAAGCCTTCAGCCTTCACCACAACATTGATCAATAAGTGCTTCTTGCACACCCCACCTGAGCACCGATCACACTTGCAGACGATGAACGGCCACCGTTCGAAGCTTTGCTTGCACGAAGAAAGGCTCGTCTTCAAACTTTGAAGGCTTTCCTGCCTCCACAAGAAGACGCGCGCACAGACTTCACCGTAGTGCCACTGCTTCGACGCCGAAAACGTGAAGACACCGCAGCACAGGAAGATGCATCGAGGAAGAAACGTTTACATGATTACATAGATGACGACGATTACGAGTACTACCTGTGGAGAAAGTTCCGCCGCGAGCACATGCGCCGACGAGGATACCACAGCCGAGGAAATGGCTACTACTATCCAAGCTATGGATACGGGTACAGGTAAACTCATTTCCAGATCAATTCTTGAAATCCATTTGTAGATATCCAAGCTACTATTACCCGTCATACAGCAGCGGATATTCATACCCTAGTTACGGAGGCGGATACTACCCTGGTTACGGCGGCGGATACGGTGGATATGGTCAAGCGTTCAACTTCGGTATTGGAAGCGGCCTGAACATTGGTCTCCCCTATGGTATGGGTGTGGGAATTGGTTCCGGTCTCGGAATTAGTGTTGGCTAATCGATGTTTATCAATCTCATGTACATATTACAAATATAATAAGAAATACTGTGCTTTCGGTTGTTCATTAAAAGCAAGAAGTAATAAAGGAATTAAAATGTATCACTGTAAAATGAAGGATGGACGTTGTTTCAAGATTTCGCACATACACTGGTCGACACGTCTATATTACTCAGATGCCTCAGGTTACGAAACAAGGTGGACAGATGTCGTCCAGTCAGAAACTACAATAATACATAATCCATGGGCGGTACGACGATAGGAAGGTGTTACTCATTGGTTTTGATAAGCATGATGTTTACGTGTGTATTACCGATCTTTAGGGCTCGTTTGGTGAGCATCATGCTGCACTTTCACTTCCACAAAAGTCACGCGGAACGCAACAAGTTCGTCAAACGAGGGGATCATGTCACACTCTTTAAGCAGTAATGGTTTGTGACGAGCGCGCGCAGTCATAAAACTGAAATGGAAACTAATCCGTCTTAAGATGACGCGACGCAAGGGATTGTTTGGAAGAGTTGCGTAATTGATTTCGCCAATGAGGAATCGTAGGGAACGAAATGACAAACAATGACCTTGTGCTTTAGAACTGTGTTCACAGTTTGCTTGCATCGAGTTAGTTGACCGTTTAAAACATCAGTGTACAGTATTACAGTATAATTTCCAGAGATTGATTTGTTTGTTGGTTTCTGTAATCGAAAGGAAGCAGATCGTCGACTATCTTTTTCACATTATAAGTTTGCTAGAAATGTGATTCAAGACGTTGTTGCACCATAAACGATAGTTTTTCAAAGCCTTCAAAGCAGGCGGTTAGCAAGACTAACCCAGCGTGGCAGCCTGTTTTTACATCACAAATAGTGACGTTGATGTTGAAAAACCTTGTTACAGTGTAGAAAAGGGAACCCGGATCTATGACGTTGTAACAACAGACCTGTCTTACGTTTTGTTGTTGTTTTTTGTCGTCAACAAAGAATGTTTTCATAGGAAGTAGTACTACTCTCTGTGTAACATTAGACAGCAGGAGAGTGTTACTGTATGAATATCGAAGAACACCCGAGAGATAATAAATGGAAATTTGGCCGATATACCTCGATACGATTAAGAAAATATTTCTAATTCAAACTCATTTGAAAATCCACGTAAGAACCTCTTGTTCGCACAGTGTACCTCGTACTACGTAGTTGTTTTTTTGTAAACCTCTAAAGTCAAAACTGCGATAAACGGAACTGCGTTTTCGCGTTATTCGCCAAGTGCCACATCACTTTTTCCCATAAGGAAATCGTTTCTGACAGGTGCTGTAAAAAATCGTCCTTGTTTTTGTCGATTAGTTCGTTTTTGCACGATAATGTGAAACTTTATCAAAACAGGAATGGGTTACCATTGCCTGGTCGATAGATCTTCGTTTTCGTTTTTCGTCTAGAGGGGTAACATTTTGCAAAAAAAAGAGCTAAAATATTATACGTTATCCCGAGAAGATACTGTCGAGCCGTGCGGAACACAGCTGAAAGGTTTCGTTCTTTGCAGCAACTATGCTTTTTCAAAACAATGAATTTCTCTGGACACAACAAAATGAAATCATACAACTTGTTTCTGTGTTTACACATTTTGTAACATTGGAATTGCAATTTAGTGCTGGTCACATTAACGGTGCCCAGATGTGTTATGGTGTCTGTGTGGAGAAGCAAAAACAGAGGGGCGATCAAATCGCTCAAAATGGGGAGACCAAGGTATTCCACATTGGCATCGAGAATATCAGTAGACTTTGTGTCCAACACTCCTTGTTCGTAGAATTCACGATGTTTCTAGTCAAAAAACGTAGTTGGTCCAATTGTAGACCAATTGTCTATTTTATTCTGAGCGATTCCACCTGATATCATCATTTATGAGTGGACGCAGCTGAGTGCATAATAGAGCGAAGAGAGTTCTATAAGAACATTTAAACAGGATTCTTTCAGCTCACAACGAAGAGCTATTGTGCAGGTGAACCTGGAAACTTACGGACTCGGGCAGTCTTTTTGTGAGTCCTAGAGAATATGGACACAACAAGATCAAATCAGGCAACTTGTTTCTGTGTTTACACATTTTATAACATGAAAATTGCAATTTAATTTCGGTCAAAATAATGGTGTCCGGATGTGTTACGGCGTCTGTGCGGCAAACGAAAAACAGTCGTCCAAAATTGGGAGAACTCCGATATATCCGTTTAGAGAGTAACAGTGTCGTGAAGAGCTTGAACTACTGTGGGCGTAATGTACTCTCAATGCGTGATGCTGTCCAAATAGCTCTGTTCAGTATGAACTCATGAAGTCCGAAGAGTGTGAAGTCTGTGTTCGCCGGGAGATGTTAAGCTAAGTACTCCCACCGCTAAGCACTCTTGACAACAAAAATCTTTCACCATTTTTCACGATTCACGATCGCGGAAAAGTATATGAGGTCTGCCACTGCAAAGAAATTCAAATTATGATGACTGTTTACGAAGATGCCTCAAAAGATGTGAACACAAGTATCGCATGTGCACAGTGGACGATTGTTGACGCATTGGAATAGATTATCGAAGTGAGGCGTCTGGCGGAGAAGTGTATGAAGTCTCTGTTCGCCAGGAGATGTCTTCTCGCTAAGCAGTTAACGTTGCTACGCTCCATGAAAAATTCTTTAACGTACTTGCATAAGCGCGCGGCAAAGCCGATGAAGTACCATTCCCTGTCATTGAATGTCGTCTCGCTGAATCGTTTGGCTTTGGTAAGTGGATACAATACCGGATGGCGTCGGGCTTTCTGTATCACGTTGTAGACAATCTGAGAGATTTCCGAATCGCAAAGCTTATGCGACGTTCTTTCCGGACAGTAACATGGAGTCTGCAAGATCGGACGTGATTATACATCTTAGTTTGTAGAAATACTCCGGCGGTGGATTCATAATTCGTTGCTGCAGTGGTTGTAAACGGAGTCTCTGCAGGCGAAGTGCTACGAGTCTTCAGATACGGCTGGATCTTATCATTCTGAACCGAATAATGTCAAGAGCTTGTTCTGTTTTCAACGTACAGATTCCAGAGTTTCCGCATTTTTACTGGAATCCTCAACATGAGTCGAAATTGTAGTAGCTTCAGGTGCAAATGATTCGCTCGACGTATTCTGAAAGGCATATATTGAGAATAACAAATTTCCGTAAAAACAACTTTTGGATCTAAACTAGTAACGACTTGAATAGACGCTTCTGAAGAAGGATGCGAAGAGGTCGTCGGTTCTTGTTGTGAGGTTGATCGAAGGCTGGACATGCTACCAACAGATTTAAAAATAGCTGGGGGCTGATAAATCTATGTATGTCGAGAAGATAAAGTTAATGACAGATACCGTATTTGCTGCAGTGGAGGTGATTGGATGGGAATGTTTTTCACTCAAAGTCCGGTTCAGCATTTTGGTCCTAGGTGGAGATTTCGTCCGCGATTTTGGAGTAACTGTGGTTTTCACCTAGATTTTTTAATGGGATTAACACGATTTTCAGCCAACCTTTTCAATCTTCTTATCTTTCTTGAGGACGGGAGGTCGGGAGGTTACAATGGGCAAAAGTTGGTCTAGCTCGAGTTCGTTCATCTGCTAGGAAATGCAATTTTAAGAACATTAATGAATTACCATAGTGTTCTGCGTTTGTATCTTATTTTTCGGTAGCATGGTGGTAGATCGAATCTGAAAAGGGCGGACTGGACCAACGTGATTGTTAGTGATACCTGCTGCTCGACGGATCCCGATGTAGCGGTAGATAAACTTGGAATCGATATAGTAGGTTCAAACTGTACCTTAAAAACCGTGCTAATGTCCAGATCAAGCAACGTATCTAACCCTCGTTTCTACGCCCGATTGCACTAATATACTAGTGTGTACAAACTTGGCGTTTTCACTTTCGTTGCTCTGAAGGTAGCGTTACTGGTTACAGGATTAGAAACTGTACTTTTAAAGTGCTTAATTCCTGTCTAGTGTGAATTAAGAACTCATTCTCATTCACAAATATTGCTTACGTTTCCAGCATCGTGCTCCAAGTCAGGGAAACGCGGATGTCGCCTCTGAGTCTCTTCCGGAATCAAGCAGCTGTGCAGTATGGAGTTCAGCTTCTCAGCCATCACCGTTCCGATAAATCCATACTTGAAGCCTACTGGAACGTCAACTGCAGCGGCGCGGAGAATATAAGGTTGAAAGGAGACCTGATAGACTCCAGAATCATTAGATCAACTGCGGTTTCTTACGGATTCGATGTTGTACACCCATGTGTCATTTGCATATTTGTCTGTAAAATAAGTCGCATAGGTGGCTCGGAGTCGTCTCCATGCAAGGCTAGCAGACTGTTCGAGGAAGTGCAAGCGTTCTCTGAATGTAATCATATTACTAATCAATCTAAAAATTACTTGAAAATACATGTGGCTACTGTTACTATCCATCATTTGGTAGCGTTCCCAGATTGTGATCTGCGCTATGTGGAAATAGGTATCAATGATTTGCTGATCCCTTACGACATCGAACATGCCAAATTCAGGAACAAAGGGATCCAATTTGTTGGAGAAGCAATCTTTTTGAGAGCTAGTCAATTTTTCACTTTGCTAAACATATTCACTTTCTCTTGCTTCGAAGAATAGCTTACTGAAACGGCTGTGTCAAACTCGTTGGAAATCAAGTCAAACATCCGGTAAAGGTCGTTCTCTATGTCGTCTGGAAAAGTGTCCTTCCCAAGGAGCATTTTCGACAGCACCATTCTAACATGAGAATGCAATGGACCATTCGATCCGATAAGATCGCGAAGAACAGACTCCTGAATCTCGTGAGTGTCAACATACAGTCATAGACATACTTTCGATTTCGGAATAGACGGAGCAGAAGGCAAGTCTCTCTTGGAAAATCTGTTGTGGACCGTCTTCTTGTGGAGATCACCAGGGGAGATGGAACCTACTTCAGCAGTTTCCTGAAGTATCAGAGGGTCTTAGCACAGGAAAAGAATCACTTACGTGGACTATCGCATTGAGAATCTTGTCGTCGCTATTGAGTAATGTTCGTAATTGGTCGTCAAGTAAATTTCGGCGTAACATTGCCACAAAGTAGTCGTCAGGGTTGTTTCCTCTGGGGTAACAAACATACTCGTAGAAATTTTCGCAAGGACCAGTATCAGGTGAAAACGTTTGATTATAGCGATGAGCGTTTGAAGAAGCGATCAGGCCGAGAATTATCAGAATCATTATTAGAAGGGACGAATTGTTTTGACGCCAAGCTGGTTGACAGAAAACTTGCGATGGTCACGCATGAATATTTCATGAAACATTTGACATTTTAGCATAGACGCCATGTGTCACAATCTCACGACGGGCGATTCATCGACGCGATTTTTGGAATTTTCGAAAGTGAGGCAATCATCATTCGGATAAAGATCAGAAATTCCAAATCAGTATACTTGACCACTCTCCAGCAATCGTATCTGATTTATCATCTGTTAATCGAGGTACTGAAAATGTCGGTTTTGCTTACTTAGGTCTATTTCTGAACTTTTCTTGCTGAACCGGTGCGCCGGTTGTATTCGTCACTCATGCGCCCACATGATGGAGAAAAACGGCCCGCCAGTAGCGCCCTAGTCCAACCGAACCACGCCGCCACAAGAACCCGCACCACTGTAAGTTCGAAGTCCGCGCCACCAGCTGAAAAGATGATACTTCGTTGTGCTCCTCCTTTGAACTTAGTCGACCTTCAGTTTGATATGTTTTGAAAAAAATTTAATACATTACAAAAGTAGTAATTGGCGATCTTCAGCTCATAGCTAAACGACATTCGTAAGATTAATTCCAGCACATTCTTCCGTAATGGCCGCGACGATCCGGTCAGAGGACTTCAGAAGTTCGCAGAGGTTGGCAAGAATGAAAGCATGATGGAAGACAAAAGGATTCTGAAAATAAATTAACGGGTGACTCAGTCTGTTGCCGGCGAACCTTGCTGAAGAGAAGACACTCTTTGTCGAAAGTGTGTACAACCTCATTGTGACATTTCAGCTGGGTTAACGTCTTAGGACGGACCGAGACCACGTCGGAGAGGATTTCAGGAGCGCATCCGATGACTTTCTTCGCGATCGAGAAGTAAAGGTTGGCCACTTTTTCGCGTTTCTAAGAGAGCTAATCAATCACAATCTGGTCACATGATTACCTCCTTTATTTCCTGAAGCTGCAGCCGGAGTCCTTCACGGATTTCCGAGCTTGTAGCGAACTGAATTCTCTTTTCCAACTCCCGGATCGGAATGTCTTGAACAGCCCAAGCATGCTCAGATTCGACGAAACTGGAGGTTCGCGCTTTCTCGCACCGTTCCCCTTGGAAGTCGCCAACAGCTTCCGTGAGGAAATCGAAGTCACCGTACTTGGAAACGTGGCTTTGCTTAGTCGCTTTCTTGGTATCGGAATATTGCTTCTTTAAGGTCTCCGCGTTGACGTTGTTCTGAACAATAGAAAGCAATAAAAGATTCCCTCGATATCGCTTACATTCTCAGAATCTTCCATCCAATTAACAGAGAACTCATCACCCAGGCATGGAAGATCCGATTGGTCACAGTAGACTGCCCAGGAGCTCTCGTCCGGGTTTGAAGCCGTCATAACGTAAACTACAATCAATCAATCAGAAAATTATCATAGAAACGAGACAGTACCTTCGCGGTTTGCCGGGAAGCCCTCGAACATCGATCCACTCTCACAGGCCTCCAGGTAGAAGACGAGCTTCCCGTAACGTTTGTTGTTGTACATGTAGTCCAACCCATTCCACAAATCGGCTTTTGTGAGCTAAATTCGTCACGTTTATTGTCCAAAAAGCCTTGTTTTACTGGGTCTCCTGCGGGCATTCCAATGATTCCAGTTGCTCCATGATCGGTGTAGTAAATGAAGACGTGATCATTGTGGTCACTAAAGAATTGTGGAGGTAAGACTTATAAAATAGGAAGGAAATAACAGCGGTTATCTTGTTGCGTATTCAGAGTAAGCAAAGGAACTGGACCAGCCATTTTTCTAGCGCTGACGTGTGGCACAAATCGTCCAGTTTTCAGGAAAAATATATCCTCGTAGTCAACATCCTACCACTAACCTCTCAATAACACGTCCATTTCCAGCATGCGCCACTCCACTCTTATTGCCGGTCAGCACATCAATGAAGACCTGCGCGTTAACGTCGTCGCCCTTGTAGTCAATCTTCACTCCAGCGTACACATCGTCTTTCTTTGGAGAGTTGAAGATTTTGCCGGGGTATGGATTATAAGAATTGTGAGCAATATCGTCGTACATCAGCGTGACAATGTTGTCTTCCGGGATTCCATGCTTCCGGAGGATTTGATAAGCGTGGCAGACGTCAGCCTGATGGCGGTAGTTGTCGAAACCATTTGACCCAGCAATCAAAAGGGCCCACTTCTTTGGCTCACGGTCAGCAGACGTGGCCCAAATGGTGTTCCATAGGAGCACGGCAAACAGGGCGAGCACATGGACGAGGGTGTTCATCTTCACCGAATGAATATCACGCACTCGGGGCATTTGGTTTTATGTACAACGCTATGTGCTAAAGCAAACAAAAAAAAACAATAAGCAGCATTTTTGAGAAGATCACAAGATGTCAAAAGCACAAAAATAAACCGTCTCGTCCGTGTACTGTTTGATAGTCGGTATGCATGAGCTTGCAAAACTGTTATCAAGTTGCTAGTGCTGTGCCCGAGGCTGGCACGACAACATATTGCTGTTTACTTTGATGTTATGGAAAAATGATAAGCAAACAATGACGATCGTCGGACTATCTGTGATATTCTATTTCTACAGAAGGTCTATAATTATAGTTGTAACACAGTGTTTGAAGAAAAGAAAGACAGCTTAAGATCAGCGAGGGCTAGGAAAAGCGCCTTTATCAAACACTGGGGCTCTGGTCGGGGCCCGAATGAAAGAAGAGCGTGCTTACTGAATATAAGGTATCGTACAAAGAGCAAGTCTATAGAGTTACCAGCCTAGCTTGAGTCGCTCTTCGGTAACGGCAAAAATCCATGTGTATTGCTGGCTAGCAAGACCTGAGCTAAGACGCCCTACAACCTCGAGCGTTATTCCTTCAACGTTCGCCTGAAACCCTCGATACGATCGGCGTTCATCACAGCTAAACTACTTTATATTTCACCCCTTTGTTCATCAACTGCACCGCGAATATAAGCTTTCCCTTGACATTCTATGGCACCGTAGATGATGATGCGAATAAGCATGCTAAGCTGATCCTTTCCATTGTTTAATGGTCACAGCACAGAGTCAGTCCTTTTTTTTCGCTTAGGACTCACACTCAGACTATTGGAAATTACCGAGTGTAGCGTGTTCACCGTTCAAAAAGCGGACGATGTCAGCTTCATAATTGTTGTAGCATACTACATTCACTTGTATAGTACACAGCAGCGAGAGGCTCGTTCATCCTATGAGTCAACTCCATAAACATCCTCCTCGTTAGAACCCTGTTTACACAACACCAATCGTCAACGCTCTTTTCGAGTGTGCTAATTAACTCCCCAAAGAGTTGATTGCCATGACTACCGTACGCTTTCCCATCGTTTTTGGAGTTATTCTCATTCATTTCTTCTTTGTAGTCGCGTGCTCTCGTCTTACCTCCCACCTGCTCGACCATGCCTGGGAAGATAGCATTCGTTCTGTGGGTATCAGCATCCATTTCACTGCTTGTCCAGAACTACAGGGCTGAAAGTGGAATGAAGAGTTCGACCATCATGGATGTCGCTTCCGTAAAATGGTGGCCATCGCTCTCTGCCTACGCATCTATGCGCATCTACCACCTTGAACTGAAGTGAGTTTCATCGGTAGATACAGGACATAAAACTCTAATATATAGTGAGGAATGCTCGTCGATCCCGGTAGGTTTCGCGGTGATCTTCCTGGAGCCTTTGTTCTTCGTCGCAGGAAAAACGTAAGTCCTCTTAGTAGAATTCTATGCATAAAATCTTTGTTCTCTGTTTACCTTGGCAGTCGCTGGTCGTTAATGCAAATTCTCACGACCGTGGATATAAATAGCCATGCCTTACC
Organism: Steinernema hermaphroditum; assembly: GCA_030435675.1. NCBI lineage: Eukaryota > Metazoa > Nematoda > Chromadorea > Rhabditida > Steinernematidae > Steinernema > Steinernema hermaphroditum. The sequence continues at coordinate 4,140,718 of CM059625.1, forward strand.
GCTTGCGGGTCACATCAAAACACTTCCAGTGAGAGGAAAACACCAGGATATGCATAGGCTTCTGCTCTTTCACACGTTTGCTTCTTTAACCCAAAGTGTTTCGTATTGTCGTATGCCAAAATTGCTCCTGTTTAGGATTATTGAAACAGACGCGAAGGGACGGGACACCTGGACACTTTATCAAGGAATTTGTGACATAGTCACATTGATACTGGCTATGTTCCTCTTTGTCAACGTCGCCATCCTTACCGGTAATGACATCAACATGAAACCAGTGATGCCTCTTTGCAGAAGGCATTATCAGAAAACAATGCTATGGACATGCCATAGTTTGTTCGCTGCAAATCATCTGTCATCTGTGGATCGTCAACATCAACTTGTATCTGGCTCAATACGCAAGCATTGCGGTGGCCCTTGAGTACATTCAGTTTTTGTCCATTGTTGCTTTATGGTGCTATAAGACAGAACTGCAGCAGCGCTATAGTCGTCTGCGCTGGAAGTCAACGAAAGACTAGGCAGAAGACTGTCCTCTTCTACAGTATCCCGCATAAGCTGCATGCACTTTCACATCGTAATTTCTAAATATTCGTTTGTAACATGATACATACGTAAATGTCGAAAACACGTCAAATAAAATCACAGTTATAAATTCGCCCTTTATTGTAAACCTAGAGTAATTTATTTGAATTCAACTAAAACAGAAGTGACGGAAGTTTTCGCACATTCAAAGCACATTGGAAAGCGGCAATTCCGTAGGCAGGTAGATCACGCGGATGAATCCATGTTGTTGAATTCCAAGGCTCTGGGGGGTGTCGTCGTTGGTAATGACGGTGTCACCATAGGAAAATTGCCAACGAGTAGTGAACGAGTCTTGACTATAGGCGAAGTGCCTCTTCACTTGTTCGAAGCGGATGTTATAGGGGACGTCAACGGTCAGGAGCTTCAATGCATAGAAGTGGAATTCCAGGGTGACAGTATGTTCCGATGTCATTGCCTGAAAGACAGTTTTAAGCACATGTCAGCAATATGTGGTGGACAGCAATTTGAACGCTTGACTGGATCGTAAAACCATATTATTATTTGGACTTGCGAAAGTAAAAAGGGCAAGAAAACAAGGCGGAAAGGCTGAGCAGACAGCAACGATACAAGAGATTGGTGTGGTACATCTTTTTTTGCGGCAAAAAAGAGCATTTAGAGTTCTGCGGTAAACACAGTTTCATACGGCACGCGCAAATTTTAGAAGACAGAGAAAAGAGAATGCGACGTATTTCTTCATCGACCGTGATGCGTCTGAAGTGCGGGACAGTGTCGTCGCATTAGTGCAACTGTCCTTTACTGGCGCAGCTTGCATATTCGGCCATGGCCTGGCTGACGATGCAGTTGCGCGTCACAGAGTTGTGCCAAAGCAGCCAGTCTGTGAGGATGAGATTAGGTCAGTTTACTAAAGGCATTCGAGAAAGCGATGTAAATTGGAGCGGTAGGTAGGCATATTTCTGTTAGCAACATGCTTACGGTTCACGGTTTGCCAAAAACACTCTGTATCGCATTTGCATTCCTCAGCCAATAATTCGAAGCATCACGAACTCACGAACTTTGGGCAGATGACAAGGTGCACTTACAAACATCTGTGGGCCCACAAAGACGAGGCTATCGGATCAGTCCATCTGCCCTTTTAGGAACGAAAATGGAGTTTTCCCGCTTAATTCTTTGTTCTTATGCTAGAAAAATGCGCTAGAAACGCGCGCAAATACAAATTGGTATTCGCGAACTGTCCATGTGCAAACCGTAAGCTTATACTCGATTGATGTACTCGTAATGTCCTCTATTTCTACAACACCAACATCTTGGCTCCAATGGCTATATACAAACATGACGGCATTTATTACTGTTTCAAGTACCTCACGGGGCATGTGGGAATCGACAAATCTTCGGATCCGGCAGCGGAAGATATTTTTCGCGGGCGTTTGCAGCACAGCGGACGTTTCTAAGCTAGCATCTGCTTCGGAGAGACGGTTCCTTGCTTCGAAAGCTGTGTCTTCGCCAGTGATGGTGTCATCGGAGCGTTGGCGATCTTCGAAGTGGCTTCTTACGCAGCGGTTGTGGGACTACGGCTTCCGAGTGTCCCAATTCCCTTTGGAAGCAGGGAAACTAACAGCTGCTACAGGTTTTGCTATCTGACCAACCACACGCTTAGAGAGCGCATGAGGGACCGATGGCTCGCCACCGCGACACGAGTGAGACTTCCGAGTTTGATGATAAACGATATTTTGACTACTGTTGAGGGCAGAGACAGAAATCCCCTTTGTGAGACAGTGTAAACAGTCCCCTGACCCTATATATAGCGTCTATTCCTCGCAATGTGGGATATGACAATGAGCGTCTGATTTCTGCTATCAGCTATGGTCAACTTCCTTCGTGGAGAACCACGTGCATATCAAGGTCAGAATGGTAATGGATGGTCGAAAGCTCGGATCGTTTTTTAAGGTCATCGTGCATGAAGAGCCTCGGAAGATCCTTCTGCCAGAGTATATGCATTTTATGTTCCATGCTAACGAGGAACACGCAAAACAAGGACACTTTATCAGATTCGTCCAAATTATTTTCGTTCCTTGTGATGGAAACTAGGTTTAAGGTTGTACCTTATGACGAAGATCAAAAATATTTTTCGGAACATAGCGTTACGTTTTCGCACTTCGCGTTTCTTCTCTTTGTGACGGAAATTGAGCATTCTTGTCCCTAACTAGCGACAACCAGCGTCTTCTTTCCTGAATGCCACAGTTAGAACATGTCTAACGCCCACTTTTGTAAAATATATAATCCCCCGTTTCATGCAATAGAGACATTAGCGGCAACAGTAAGCTATGTACCAAATTATACGTTTTTACAGCAAATTGCATATTTTTGGCTGTTTCAGCTGTCACCTGTGAATATTCTAAATATATATTTTCTCACTGTTGTCGTCACGGCTATTGAATATAATTAGATTGTCCCAGGTGTTGTAAACTTAAAGATTATCTAAACAATAACATTATGAAGCTGAGGAATTATTTCTGAGAACCAATTCGGAAATAGGTTAGAATATTTATCTTCAAAGAGTATATTTCAGCTGTTTTACCGAGTTCATGCTTTCGAATAAACGGCTGACACCGTGCAAGACGTCTTATAAAGCATAGATAAGAGAAATATCACACTGTAGTCTCGCTTATCTTTCCTCAGCACGGAGCAAGATATCCAAAGGAAAATTGGTGATACAATTAGGTTATGCGGGCGATCGAGAGACCAAGAACTGATTCCGGTAGACGCGCAGACGATGAAGCTTATGGAGCCGATCCGATTGGCTTTGCAGACTTCGGAGTTTCAGCGCTATTTGGCTTCGCGGGACGGCTAGTCTGGCGGTGGTGAGTGACTTTTTGACGAGACAGTGAAACTCCTGCTACCAGGTGTTTCAGGCCTTCTGTGACCCGGTGGATCTTTGGGCCTATAACGATGGTCACGAACGATGTTCTCGTTTTCCGACCTTTACGACCAATTAACTCATTCGGGTCGCTTTAGAAAGTGCTAGTGGACAAAACACAGATGAAAGACCGAAAACCATGCACATGACTTTTTTCTGTGGTCGTCTGCATTCTCTGCGCAGCACTCATCGCGAACAGTCGCAGAATTCGGTTTTTTCGTCTGCCGAGAAAAAAAGCCGAGATTTTTTTTCGTTTCCTTGTACTCTCCTTGTTCTAAGAGCAAGCAAATGCGGGCGGTCCTGAAACAGGAGAAATCTGCTCAAAAGATTAGAATTTATAGAAATCTCTTGTATGCCTGGAGAGTCAGTCCCTCAGAATGAAGTCAAAAAGTATGACGTATCATGGAAATACTTTTTCCCAGCATCGTTCCATGCCCACATACTTTTAGAATTAGCTTCGTTCTTGGAAATAGGCGTTTGGAAAACCAAAACTTGTCACGTTTTTTGGCAATCTTGTAGCCCAGTGATGTGATTTCAAACTTAACTTTATTGAGGTCATTGAACTTTCAGATCACAAATGATATATGCAATATAACGGCTTCGTCTGCTTGTACGCAGTGACAAATATGTATGTCTATGTATCTAAACGACGGCTGAATGGTGAGCTCTTCCTCATTTACAATCACGCCGGTCAAATAAGACGATCGGGAACGATGTCCACCGCCTTCGAATCGTTCATCGTCGAGGTGATCTTTATGGCGTTCAGGTACTCACTGAACGTGGACTCGGCGTTGCAAAGGTCGAAGTTGCAGACGCAGCGAAAGATGAACTCAGTGCGCATTTTCGGGTAGTGGCGTCCGAATTGGAACTCCTATGTGATGACGTCATCAGAGCTACCGTATGACGAATGAACGATACCTCCAGCATGCAGACGGTGACAACACGGTAGTAGGAGTCGGTGACACCGAAGGTCTTCTCGTAGGTGGGGAAGTAGTCGTTCTCTTCGCCAAGCGCAAAGAGCCGTCCCTGACGGCTGGTCGTAGCGGGGATGATGCCGCAGAAACGGTACTTCGTGCCGTTAACGGTGTGCACATTACCCTAAGAAGCGCTCAGCCTGATCGCAGTCTCCCTCTGAACACTTACACTGTCGTCGTTCTCGTAGCAGACCAAGCCTCTGGCCATGATGGGCAAGTAGATAACGAGGATCGAAAGTACAATAGCAACCGCCATTTTAACGACTTTTTGATCTTGTTCCTTAAGTAATAACAATTTATATCGGTGGCGAAACAGTGACGAGTGCCATACGCGCGCACGCTTCGCGCTGGCACCCGGCGGAAAGGAGTGGACCGCCTTCCGCGGCGTAAAAAACAGAAATGAGCGAAAAGTGACAGAAACGGCGTGCGAGAGGGACTGCTCTCGGCTTCGAGGAGCACATGATATGATAGACACTCGCAAAAAAAAAGGCGAGGCAAAAGTTGCGGCCCGAAAAGGGGTCTTGAGTGATATGACGACTGAAAGGAATAAATATGTCACTCAAAGCTCCGCGATTTCACTTAAGCAAAGCGAACGTGACATGTTAGTGTGCAGACGTTGAGTTCTTTAATCTTCTAGAGACGAAAACCGCCGTGGAAAACAACCCTTCCTAATAACGTGGATCAGGTGCTGCTGCAAGTGCCACCAAAACTATTGCCACAATTGAAACAAAGATAACAAAAACAATGTACAAGTTTACTCTACAAACCGAACATTGAGATCTATTGTGTAAAGCCTCCGTTGACTCTCGTTGACGTCTCAACAATCTGGATTAATCCAAGTAAATGATTTATTTAAGCATTAGCGCTTTAAGGACATCTCTTAAAAGCGCTTTTTGTACGTGGATAAACAGTGCTTGCGTAGCGCCTGTATGACGCAAATGTGCCAATTAAATACTTCTGCTTACTGATCGTCGAGAAATATTTATATCGACCATTGCGTTTTTCATTTTGTCTTTTACGGTATAGCCACTAATGAAGCCAACATGTGCATTGCTGAGCTTACGTGAGAAAGTCTTGAGCGGCTAATTTAATGATGATCGTGTTCACCAGGTATTTGATGCGATTTTGCGTGTTTACCACAAATTATATCGCTCATAATTGAACAAAATTATTCGTCCAATTCTGAAACAATTTGTCCGTTCTATGGAAAACAAGAAGCCCGTCGTCAACTTGCCTCGATGGCTTTGATTTCTTTGCAAAAGCACCAGAAGGAAGCGAAGGAAAAACGAGGCGGAAATGAGCAAAATAAGACGCTCTACTTGTGGCAAAAACAAACGTTGAGCGCTTCATAGACGTTTCAATTAAGGCAATTCCCGGAGCTGAGTAAACGTCCATAGAGACGTGGAATTCGCTCAGACTGCAGTCCGGAGACCAGATCTTTAAACTCGCAGGCCAGTTTGTGAGTTAAGCAACGACATCGAAGCACTGGACCTTTCCACATCACGAAAAAAGCGGATAACCTAAGTAAACATCGGTTGTTTTCGTCAGGTGCTTATCAACGTTGTCTGGATTAGTTAACCTAAAGCACATTACCACCGCGATATAAGCCGGTATACCCATAACTAAGCACGTCTACACATGATGATTAAAAAAGTTAGAGTAGTAGAATACGATATAATTTTGAAGCAAATGGAAGCCTTTGTCTAGGGCCTTATATATACAGCTGAAAATCAAACGAGCTTAGTCGAAGAGTAGGCGATGGAGAAGGACCGTAGAGGATGGACGTAATTCGACGATAGTATGTAAATGGGTTTTCCGGGCAAATGGTCAGTAAAAAGCGGAAATTAGATCTGAAAATGGTTTAAGATATACATGTGGAGAGAAAAACACCCACCCAAAAACAACCATTCAGCTGCATCAGGAAAGATGGAAGAACAACTCAAGGACATCGCTTTGGTGGGGTGAACTTAGAGCGGATTTTTTGCTGAGTAAATCTAGCATAATGACCAAAAGCAGGAGGTCGAAGCGAGCATCATTTTCATTCTTGTACACGGCCTCAGCATTTGGCATAGCTCTCTTGCAGTATCGGCCTACCTAGTGATTTGAGATTGCGCCCTATATTCCGCGCTCAAGAAACCGCACCCTAAGTTCACCCATCGCTGGTTGCTGTATCAGAGCCTCTGATGCTTCATGTATTGAACAACGTAAGATCTGCATTCAAGATAAAACCTAGACTCTTGAACATGTGTTGGTGATCACGATTTTCTATGTCCCTTGCCATACCACTACCTTCAGAATAGTCCCGACCAGAGAGCGAAGTTTACACACATCCGCTTGCAAAGCAACCTTTGGTCAAAATATGTTTTTCAGCTTGGCGATAATGCTTTCTCAGACGTATTTCCTCATTCCTTATATGCACAAACACAAATGCGTATTAGTTTATTTGTCAGCCCAGCGAATGCTACAAACATCGAGTTGACCGGCATATCTCGGAAGTTTCTCTTCCTGTTAACGCAACTACATACAACTCGAACGATCTACCAGAGAAAGGATCCAATGCGGGGACCACAGACTGCCAACAAATTTCACCAGTATTCCTACTTTACTCATCAACCACACACCAGAACCGCATGCACGAACGGTAGCTGCGAAAGCTTAGATAATGTGACCCATAGGGAAGGTGATGTTTCCGGCGTTAGCGCCCAGGAATGCCGAGAAGGTGGCAGGTGTGTTGCAGAGATGACCAGTGCAGAAGCAACGGAACATTCCCTCAAGACCGAGTCCCAGAGGTCCAAACTCGAAGTTCTGGGAAAGAGTTTTGTGACAGGTCACAGATATTGGAAAATACCTCCAAGATGCAGACAGACTGAACGTTGTAGGTAGGGCTCTCTCCCGCAGGCCTCGATCCATCGTCGTACTTTCTCTCCAGCGCACTTCGGAAGTCGTCGATCTGATCGGCTTCGTCGAGCGCTCCGATACCGTACACCTTCAGGGGGTGTGTGGTGGTGGGAGGGTGATAGACGCAGTAGCGGAAGTTCTCGCTACTAACGACAATGCCCTAAAAGTCACTTTACACTAAACTGAATCTCACACAGAACCGTACGGGACTGCCCGATTCGTAGCACATGATGCAGTTGATGTAAGGGGTGATGGAGAGCATGATCAACGCGGCGAGAAGCATCCTTTCCTGGTCGGAATTTGGAGAGGACTGACCTGTTTGGATGCAGTGACACGATGCAAGGCTTCGGGAAGCCTGGTCGCTCTGAATTGAATCAAAATAAGTGAGTAATTCTCAGCCAACCCCGGTGTATACGGTAAATATTTAACACGAAAAATAATAAAGTGAATGATAATAGGTTCACTAATTCAGATTTAAGTACTACATAACTCGAATAAGAACACGGAAAAGGGCGGGAGTTCCGCCCTTAGCCGATCCGAGAAGCCATGACCTGGAAGCAGCGTTCCAGCACCGCCCTTTTCGAACAGCAACAGTCGGTGCAGGTTGTCCCCCATCTAAATGCGACCAAATGCAATGTCGGCCAAACAAACACATCATCGACAATAACGCACAGAGCAATAGGGAGCGAGGAAACGAGCAGCCGTGAACGTTTCCCATGAGCGAGAACAATGATGAAACAGGAATTTTTTTCTACTTCACCATCTCGACTCGACGCCTCTCATTTTTGAGTTAAATCATTCTGCCAAATTGCCTGCATTAGCGCCATAAACGGAGTCGTAAACGGCGCTCTCACTCCTTTGCCAATTTCACCGTCTTATCCGGAAGTAGGAATGACTGAAGCATTACACATGCAGATTGAACCTTTGTGGGACCTTTGGTCGCACGGAGGCGGCGGCATATTCTTCGCTTGTGCCTCTACAGTAATCTCGTATCATCAGGCGCACATCGCAGCTTCGAACAAACATCGAAAAATGATGACATTTACGGATGTATAGTTTCATTTTCTCGCTAATGAGACCAGTGAGCCGCGCATGTTTGCGGACGACACCTCCTCGACGTCAGAGCGTGAAATCGGCGCTACCGTATGTTTTTGGAATCTTCATACTAGAATGGCGATGTCAAACCGCTAGTAACCCATGATGACGATATACCGCTATGGGATCGTGGGCCGACTTTTATAAATTCGGCTCAATGAAGCGGATAACACGGTCGCTATTTGGCACGTAGCGCTCAGTTGCTAATGAAGATATGGTCAATTGGCTCTACAAATAAGTAGTTTCAAAACAGCTGCTCTCCAACACGTCAAGCACATCTGAATGTTTCATATAATAAATTGATAAAATCGCCCAATAGGGTCGGAAAACAATACGCAAACTAGACGAAAAGACGTAAACTATTGTGTAATTTGTTTGTTTACTTGGCGATATGTAAATTTTCCTAGAAACTGTTAAGTCATCAATAAGTCGTTTCTATCATTTCAGCTTTCGGAAGTTGCCTATGTTCCCACAATCATCTAGCATCTGCCCCGTCGGCCTATCCTGGAAATAGACTTTTAATAGCCCATTAGCATTTACCTAACATTCTAATAAATATTCATGCGTGGCAGTAGCGATCCTATAATGGAATCGCTGATTTGGCAGCTGCCGTCGCAAAAACATAATACCTAGAAGTCATATCAGTGTCGTTGGCGTAAGGTAAGCGCTTTTGTGAGCAATGTTTCGAATGCCGGTGAAAATATGAGCAGAGCCACCGAATGCGAACGAAAAAAAGAATACTAATAAGTCTCAAAGCGGTGGGCTATGCGTGTGTCAAAAAGGCGAAGTTCACTGATTTTTCTCGGTAGCATTTTCTACGTCGATGACTTTATCACGAATCTAACATTTGTATTATAACTGCATCGCTGGTTTCGTAAGAAAGGAAGTGTTGACGTCGAAATCGGGGTGAGCAGAGCATACCTCTTATGTATTTGATTACATGTGTGGAACATATTTGCAATGTACGTGGAGATCCAAACACCGAATGCTAAGTGAGTTTAGAGGTAAGATGATTATGTGAATTGGAAGCGGATTGGCACTGGTATTATCGCCGAATGCTTGTTTGCAACACGCTGGATAAGCATGAAGTGTGGTCGGTCAAATACATAAGCTTGCTATTACCAACACTGTGTGGGCATGTTCAAATAAGAATTCGGCAGTCGTCAAAAATGGGTTCGAAAATGAAACCTGTTTCACAATGTTGGTACTGTAGGCAATCCAGGTGAAATAGTTTGTTGTTATGTGACATGTACGTCGATAACTTCACCATGAGCGCTTTCTTCTACTCATCGCCCACTGTCAGTCGAATGGACACAATTCTCAATGGCCTTTTTTGTGCCAAACACTCTGTGTTAATACGTGTGTCTACAGATGAAAATGTAATTAGGTTTGTTTGTTGACCGCGATTTCGCAACATTTCGGATGAATGTGGGCACTTGGGGACAAAGTCCATAGTCCGTCTCATCCTGTATCCGATTTGAATGACTCCAATAGCCAAATACTATAATTTTGGTTATCATCGACTCGTTAAGAGCGTTTGGTCATATACTATAGGATAAACAAAGAATATAATGATTAAGGTGTGTCCAAACATGATTTTGTGAGTTATGTTTCACACATTTTAAGGTCCACATCCACATCAGAGCGAGAAGTCCGCCAGAGAAAAACGATCAGCTCGGAACTCTTCAAAGAGATGGTTGAGGAAGTCCTCGGAGAACTCGCTTAGGAAATCTCCGGAATGAACATCAATGCTAGGAAGCTCTCAAATTTTCGATTTGCCGATGGCATCGCACCGATCGTAGATGCTAATAGAAGCTCTCCAAAGAAGAGGATTGAATATCAGTGGAAATAAAATACAGATTCTGGAAGCTTCCTGACCACCTAAAGCTTGGTGATGCGCTGAACGCGAAAACTCTCAGGCCACTGCGTTCTCCCCCGCTCTTGGTAAAACTTGGTTGGCCACGAATTCAGCATGGATGGAGAATGGAGCGCCGAACGGCCGGAGTTCGTCTACTAGACAAGAACACGAATGAGTTGGCAAGGTGAAAGACATCGACGAAGTCGCAGCCAGAAGTAGTTGCAATTTGGCCTGGAAGATGGCGAACGGAAGTCCGGGAAAATGGTCGAATGGTCTTGAAGAATCGTGGTCTTTCGTAAGGAGGAAAGCCTCTAGGAAAACAACGTATTCGATGAATGACGAATTCGCGAGGAAAATGGGCAGCAAAAAAGATGGAAGCACTGTGGGCGACAAGAAGCCAGAGAAAGTTTGTTAAATATGAAGTGCGACAACAATGCTAGATATCGTAATAAACTTCGGAAATTCGTAAGACTTGTTGAGGACATCTTGCTAACAATTGTGAAAGTTCAATATTTGGAATGAATCTGGGTAGTCATGAACAAGATCCATACTCCGTTTGCACAGTATCAGACCAGTAGCTCATCTTCTTCTGGTTTCCCTGCAGGGCATCAGGGTGGAAGTCACTGAGACGGCCACATTCTGGCAGAGGCACAGACGGCGCAATGCAACGAAGACTCACTGACTCACTTCTTATCCGTTAATATATGGAAAAAATCATACATATACGTGTAGAAGACGCAAGCGAAAAATTTATAAATTGATCCTATGACGCACGTAACTTTCTACGAACATAGCGTGTCAGCATCCCAAATTGTACATAAAACACGAAAGTCACAAACTATAACCATCGTTTTTGTTTCAAAACAATTTCCAAAGTGGCCTTGAAAACCGGAGCAGAAAACCTGTGTAGACACACTGTAATGATCGTAAGCTCTAGTTGCAATTACAAACTATTGTATAAGGTTGATGCATTGAAAATTTCGCATTTTTGTAATGAAGTTTTTTATGACATATTATTCAATGTTTTATTTAATGTATTCACCATTCGAATGGGTAGCGTGAGCCCACCTTGTGGGCAAGAGCCAAATTCCTCTCTCACAGAAAATCCGGGGTTTTGAATCGAAAAAATTTTAGGTCCAATTTCCGACCTCTTGGTCTTATTTTGAGTGGTTGCTTCTAATGTCGTTAGTTGTGGATGGACAAAGGTGAGGATTAGATAGAGCTGAGAGAGAGCTAGATAAATAGTAAAAAAAGGAATCACTCAGCTTAAAGTAGAGAGCCATTGCGAGGACTAAATTGAAAATGTCAGGTTTCAGGTACGATTCCTGAGCTGTGACTTTTTCAACATTTTTCAACATTTATTACTGTAAAGTAGACGCGAGCTCGTAAAGTCGCTATGTGAGTATGATAGCTGTTAGAGAGAGCTACCTGCTGCACGTCCCCATTGTCTGTTATAGTACTTAACTAAATGGAAACGTTGGAGTTAAGAGAACATCTTGATTCGGCAGTTCCATGTTTTTGAGATTAGCTTATGTTGCGATATGTGACAAACACAGCGATAGGTGCGTTCCGTAGGTAGGACCTAACGATCTACGTGGTTGAAGGCAGTCACCGTCCATCACACAATTAATGCCATAGGAAGCCCCTACATCAGTTTGCATTTCGCCATTTCGAGCTGCCAGAAAATTGGCCATCAGAACAGAATAGACCCCAAATATCAAGAGGAATGCAATGGACAATCATTGTGTAGTGTGAGAATTTACTGTACTCCACAGCGCGCCCACCCATTTCACCAAGGACGTAAATGTTGCGAAAATATGACATTTTTACGCTATGCGAAATCTTCAATGACTCAACCCAAAATGAATTTTTTGTTGAAACAACCAAGAAAGTTCAACCCAACATCATATGTTTCCAATCCAAAAACGCTTGATGCGCAAATGTAGAAGAAACACGGCATTGAAGCGGTCTCTTATCGTAGCACAAATCGCAGTTCCTTTCGAACTTTGCGATTAGTTAAACGAGATGTTGACTTCCCCGACAATAAGCTGAGGTCAAACTACAAGTCCGCCAAACTACGAATTGTGCTACAGCTCACTTTTCTTTGTGTGAATCGAAAGAATTACCCAATCTTACCCACAACATATTCAAATCGATGATTGTGCAACTATTTGGTTCCCAGAGATAGAGCAATAGAGAAAGACGAAGACTCTTCGAGAACATGCCTCTCAACCGCAGGTTATCTCATTGTGAAATACGGATTAGGCCTCTGTTTACTATACTTGAAAGCTATATAGCTTTATTCAAAACTAAATTACATGAAATTAGTACAACAAAAGAATCCTATTTTATGTTAGGCATAAAACAGGAAACACTACATTGAATAAAACACGAAATACAACCTAATTAAGCTTCGAACACGGCGTGTTCCAATGGTGAACAGCTCAAGGCTTGCCATCTTCGATGGTCGAGGCGGGCTGGGCGCTGGCAGACTTCTGGGCCTCCAGGAACTTGGAGAGCTGCGTATGCTCGTTGCACATGTCGGTGCGGCAGAGGCAGATGAAGGCGTAGTGGACCTGTCCATTCGGGTAGTACAGCTTGTCAATATTTATCTGCTGAAACTGTATCTATCAAACTACTTATCAGATTAGCAACTACTACCTCATGAGTGCAGACACTGTGGATGGTGGAAAGCGCGTCCGGGGCGAACAAGTTGTCGTACGCTGACCCATCGGTCTTCGAGAAGGAACGACTGCCCGGTTTGTCGATGCCCTCAAGTTGAAGAACACATGAGCCTTCGGTGGTCGCAACGATAGGTCCGTTCTTGAAAACAAAACGCGGATATTCATACCCATTATCTGACAATGACTTACGGGTCCATCCGCCATGCATCGGATGGCAATGGTCGAGTGAAGGCGAAGCATGATGAAGACGAAGAACGTAAGGCGAGCGAACATCTTCTGTTTCGGAAATTAGAGGCGAGTGTCGCAAGAACGTCGTGCCCGCGAGTTTTATGCGGCGAACAGGAGGAGGGGCAAACTTCGACGGGAATTCGCATCCGTTAAGCTTGCGAACGGGCACGTCCGCAAGGCCTTAACGAATTGACAACTACAGTATGATTTTCGAAGTATTAAGTTTCGCAGGTATAGAAGACCAGTTGTTCTTGTCGCAAGGTCCAATTGACTTTTTACCCTTCACAGCACCTACCACAGCTTCGATTTTCGTTAAACGTTCTTTAGTCTTTCCGCGCAGAACACATAAATCGCAAACGGCGCGGGCAAGATTGACGGCCTGTTTGTTTGACTCGAAAAATGCAAGCACAGATGTCTGGGGAAGGGTCAGCATAAATGAATGCCAGTCTTTATCTAGAGAAATCACTAGGCAATTTGTATTCTTAGAGGAAAAGCGTTCTTATATATTCCAAAGGAAAACTCTCGCTTTTTTCTCTGCTAGGAAGTCGCATGCTTAAAGGAAGCTTGAAACCTGACCGGTACACAAACTTGAAAACGTGGATTCGAATCTGCACGTCGAATTTCTTTCGACTTGTACTTCGACTTTTAGCCATTTTCTTTGTGAGGATCAAATTTCAGTAAATAGCTCGCAATGTTTGTAAAACCAGAAGTGCACACATGGGAAACCAATCTATTGAAAAGAACTGAAAAACGAGTGATATCACAAATTTTATGAGACCCTGTCGAGGTGCATGTCTATGGTGGAAAGCTCTCTAAATTCTGACTAGAAAAATGAACGCACTGCGTGTTTTCTGGTAGCGCATTGATGGGACAGAGTCTAGAGGAATCGAACCGTTAGAGAAACGTTCTGTAATTCATTCGTTTGAAAACAAGCTTGAAACTTTTGACGTTAAGACTGTGAGTGACGACAAAGTTGAGTATTCTTGAGGCTTGCTTGCTTCCTGTTCTAGATTTACAGCTTAAAAGAGAGGTGATATCCGTCCCGCCGATTAGACTTTTGTTTCTCACGTGCGGATTCCAATTAGCCTGCTGGATCATGTGCCAACTATGAGCCTTAGCTTGCTCATCTACTTGACTCTTTGGGGAAACGATATAATCCCTATGTTGGATGCTAAAATTTGGGACACTACCAAAACACAACATGATGACTATTCGATATTCTTTGACAGATCAACCCTTCGCCATTAAACCGTAACTACAACCTCGAGTGTATACGTATCGTTTAACTGCGACATTGTTTCCTTTCAAGTGCCATTCAGTTTATCCTAACCTTTGCACTCACAACGTATCGCTGAATAACAGACGAAATCCCACGCACGAACTGCATTTCATACGACGCCACTAATGAATTCGCGCCATCGATTCCAGACGAAATGCTTGATCGGCCAGGAAGTTCAGGAGGGTTCCCTCTTGATTGCATCGGTCCGTGCGGCAGTAGCATCGGAAGTACATCTCGTTTGGCACGGTTTGAAAGGTGCCCCATGAGTAGTACTGAAGTTCTTACTATTGTACCAGCGCCTAGTATAATAGCTTACCTCCTGAACGCATACAGAGAGAACCGACAAGAACGGCAACTTTCCGTGGAAGTGCGGATCGTACAGGAAGGTCTCGTCGTTGCGTGCGCCTACCCCGAATCTCCTTCCTTTCTCCAGAATCGATGCCGTTTGGAACACACAGTAGGTGAAGTTTCCAGACACTTCTTTGACGTTTCCCTAAAATCACTATGTCAAATCACGATGATTTTACCACATAAAAGGCAAAAGATAGGTACCACTTCACTTACCAAGGTGTCGTCTTCCAAGCAGATCAGACCGTCGGTGAAAGAGACGAAAGCCACACAGAATAGAAGGAGCATCTTCATCCTAACTGTACTGGCGTCTAAGAAGCGAATGACAAACGAGGCGGTGGAAACCCTCCGTGAGTTATACTAACTGAAGATGAACCTTCCATTAGATGGGTGACTGGAGGCGGGTGCATATCAAGGATGCCCTATCGCCGGGGTAGACGCGTGGCGGCCCTTTTATAATTAGGTTTGTTAATGTTGCAACATCCCCAAGGGGAACTCCGCTCGCCCGACGGGGTTAATACTTTAAATAGCCTATATATCGAAAGGTCGAAATTTCGTATACTACTGTTAAAAGTTTAATAGAAACACGCTGATTGGATACAAATTACTTCGATTGGTTTTACGACGCTCATCTTTGATTATAGGCTGAATGAGGAATGCAACTTCTTCTGAAATGGACGATCCTGTTAATTTGCTCTAAAATGCACCATACGTTCACAAACTTTTTTCTTGTGAAAATAGCTTTAGTTTGAAAATGTTTAACCAGTGAATAGAAGATAGGTACGCAACATGCTAGGTCAACTTTAGAAATAAGCTTTGCGGCACATAGCCTTAGAGAGTCGCCTTTTTGCGCATGACAGATTCAGCTTTTGTTTCTTCATTTTACGCTTTTACAATTATGCTGTACTTCACAGAATACAAAATCCGATGCATACGTAAAGGATACTCGTTGCGGGATCTGTTCTGCCAGGGCTTTATTTGGACTCAGGAATCTTAGACAAAGCAATGTGGAAGGTGGTGGCAAAAGAATAGTTATCCTTCTGGACAGGATGTGCATTTCCTATGTGAAAAAAGCCGATTCGTTCATTATTCCGTTGCTCATTATTTCACGTATATCGGTCAAGCGTTTCTAACATACTAGGTCATTTATAAAACGACGCCCGCCCTTAACAACTACGTCAGTGGACCAATTATTATGCAAAACGGAATTGTACTCATATTCTGTTCGTCCACGTTCGTGTGCGATGAGCGGAAATATTGTGCTCGTGTCCATGTATTCATTCCAAAACGTAGTCCAACTGGGAGAAATGTTAGCCCGAGCTTTTCAGGCTTCGGCTTTGATGGACAACTGATTATCATTCACAGAGTCGTGAAGCACATTTTTCCACATAAGACGACGAAAGGGTCATCGTATATTCACAACGGTTATAGATAACAAATAGGTAGATAATGAAATGAGGTATCAATATCACGGAACTCAAATTACTTCTATGTCTCAGACGAAGGATCTTACTTATGTAGGCGATGGTTTCGCATGTGATGGCGGTGCTTTTGGTGAGCTCTGATCTTATTGTGGTTCAGAAAAGGCGCGAACTCTTTTTCGGTATTGCACAAGGGACGATTACAGAAGCAGCGGTACATGTACTCTCTTCGAAAGGCGACATTGTACTCCTAAGGTCTTATAAAGCTGCCGTCGTCGAAACCCTTACCTCCGCCATACAGATGGATATCACACGGTACAGAGGACTTGAGTCGCCGAGCAGAGTTTGAACTTCTTGAGCAGGATCGGCTATGGTTGGGTGGTCGTCGGCTTTAAGACCGTAGGCTCGATCGACCTCGTCTTCCCTGGCGGGCTGGAAGACGCAGAATGCGTAGTCACTCGGATCTTCTACGGTAACACCCTAGCAATAAAAAATATAAACAATTTAGATGAGTTATCCATACCTTGCTATCCTTGAAGTAACACTTAATGGTGACCACACCACTCACTAGAACTGCCGCAACGAAAACCGTCTTTGAAAGCATTTCGAGATTCCTCTGGAGGTAGTCTGACATCTTCAGGTTTTCCTACGCTTAAATTGAAGCCGAAACCAATGGGCGGGTGCATCCTTCGCTGGAAACCCTCAAATCAACAAAGTCAACATCGAAGCAACCAAATAGAAAACGGGCGGAACTGTGCCGTTTCGGAGACACAATTGACCTTTAAACTTCGCATCTTCAGGTTGGAACCAGTCGGGGCATAAGATAACCTTCGCGCTAGAGGACAATCGGACGTATATTATAGATGAACGCAATCGGGGAGACAGGTGGCAAGAGAGACACGGTAGTTACTAAGAGCTTACCATCAATCAGTATTACGAATGTTCAGTAATTTCAGCACACATTTATTGCGCTGCAAAGAATTATGATGCTCTCTTTGAAATGGTAGAATTCGGATCAGTTAGCAACGGCTGGAATTTGATTTCAGCGCTTAACAGTGTTTGTACTGTCCTCGTTGTTCGCGGTGAAATCTGCAGTTCAAAGTTTGATTCAGTAATCTAATTAGTCAGGGTTGATCTAATTAGCTTTCATTTGGGTATCCAGTGATCGGTCGTCCTCTCGCTCTCTCTGAGGTCCCACGAATAAGTTGAATGAACAGTTCTTTTCAAGACGGTCTATTCAAAACCATGAACTCAACGGAAAGACTCGGATTTAATAGATCTTCAATTTCTGAAGTAGTGTTCACTTATTTCCTTCTCGAAATAATCCCCTTTTGTAGATAACATTTTGTCGACCCGAGTCCAACAAATGAGGCTATACGTGTTTTATTTTGTTCGGATGAAAGCGAATAAACTGTCCTATGATTGTGTAGTTTATCAGCTAAGGCGTTCATCGAGAGCGTTCCAATATAAAATTTTATTGTCTGTTTCGGATAGACCGTCTATCACACAATTGAATTCGTAAATCGAATTCTCCGTGTTCGTATATTACATGGTTTAAAAATTTCACTATCGGCGTAACTAAACGCTGCGAAAGTGTAATCCATCCCACTTTGTGTCGAACTTGTGCCTGCTCCAATTGAACGCAAGCCGTTCGTTCACGTGAACAGCGTTCTGTGTGTTTGCTCAAGTGGCGCCTTTCGCAAACAAATGCACAAATCTCAAAACCTTTGCACTTTTTGTATGCATTGCAAAAAAAGAATGCCGACTTTTCGCGCAGTTCGGTAAACAATCCCATTCGCCGAAAAATCTATCTTTAACCATAAGTTCTAACAAGCACGGAGTTGAGAGATACGGTAGGTCGTCTTTTGAGGGTGGAACAGTAGAGGTTTTTATGACAACAAGAGTCTGCTGAAAACAATCATCACAGCGGGCGACGTCAACAATGTCTGGCAACATATGATAACTGGTTTAGGACCGTATCTATGGCAAGGGACTGTATGAGAGATCTAAAAGTAGGAATCTTACGACTTATGCAATAACACAAAAGCGCACATGGGTGTTTTGTACTTATATGCTTAGGAGTTCCATGCCGATCGTCCAACTGGAACTAAAACGCCCTATTCCTAGTGCGAAAATTGCGAAATTTAAGATTCTTAAGAATCAAAAACTGATCTATCGTTCGCTCATATTGTGGTAAGTTTGGCCCGTTTAAGTGCCCGGTATCCGGAATCTTTGTGCTCTCCGATCCATGATAACGCTATTCCATTTGCTCATAAATTTTGCCGGTTCATTATGCATTCCCGCTGGGCCGCACGCATTGCGAAATCTTCGCATTCCGGAAGTGTGGCCTGGTTGGCCTTTCGGTCGAGGCGACCTTTGATTCGGACTCGGAGTCCGTCTGCTCAAGCATTCGTCGTGCGTGCGGTTCTCAACTTCGCTGTCACTCTTCGGCCTCGGCGGAAGCACGCGAAACGTCTGCCCGAGCGGCGAACGCTCCGAACACAATCTCACGAAACGCTCCTCGCCCCAACGCCCACCGTATCTCGCGTTCTCAGAACAGCGCTCGGGGGACAACGTCACGGAAAGATAGGGAAAGTGCAAAGGCTGAGTTTTCGAGGGACTGACGAGTAGATAGAAAGAAAAATTGAGGAAACGGTATGGGCAATGCGACGCAGACCGTAGAGTATCGTACCTCGTTGTAGACGAACTTAATGAGATGGATATTAAACTTCAGGACTAACTAAGTGATTTTTGATAAATCTCGAGCCCCTAAAAACGATATAATTCGCAACAAGTTGGAACCTGTTCAATAGTGTGCTGTGGCCCGTTAAGTGATGACAGGTCATGCCCCTTTAAGGCTAATTTCACGAAGGTCTTGCTATTACATATTACACCTGAAACTGTTGTTTCTATAGAGAGTGAACAAAACTTCATATCTGTATGGGCCAATTAAATCAAAAGTCGTCGTAAGGCACACGGAATTTTGTGTGGGATGAAATGATTCTTTGAATGCGACTGGAATCAGTCTTCCAAAAAACGCTATCGATGAGTAACGAGAACTGATAGATTTAAATTATAGAAACTAGTAACACAAACCTTCAGGTTTACAAGCTGTGTGGTGGTAGAGGTCAAAACACAATCGTTTCGCAACAAAACTACGGTAATACAATTTTACACGTCGCAGGACAGAGACCGACGATAAGTGAATGCAATTGGCCAGTTTGCGCAGACGCTAAGCATATTTGCTTGAATTTTCGAAAATCGACCTTTCCAGACGTTTCTGCGAGACGACGGCGATAGTGCCGCATGCAGCGCGCTCTCTCGTTTTCTTTCTCGTCTCCACTTTTCTGCCGTTTTGTGCTCGTTACACAAACTTCATCGCAACATGCCGATGCTCGGAGGGAAGCGCAGAGAATGCGGCGTCTGGTTTCAGACGCAAAAGAGGCGACGATGTGTGAACTGTGATGTGGCCAATCACGTATGTAGAAAACTGAAAACGTTCGAACATCCTATTTGTTTTATGTCTTTTTCATAAAACTACATAAGTCGGATATCAACTCATAAAACACAACAAGAAGCAGCATATCAACGTGGAGCTCTTCGCATCGGTTCACCAGATTCCTTCCAAATGAAATCAATGTCATAAGGTTTCGTCCTGCATTTCAAAAGTGAGTATACTGGTTGAGGGACCTTTCTTATGCAATCAACCTGTGCTCCTAGTCGACTCCGCAATCGAGTGAGTCCCATTCGGGGCTCAACATTCGATATCAGATTCCAAAAAAGTGTCCGAAATCCAAACGAATCCGAACACAGACTCGCTGCTCAAAGCTCACTAGTACGGACACGTTTCGGACCCGGTAGGATCACTTCAATGAACCAGTGCTTAATAGCTATATCGCATACTGTATATGATCCACGTCACTCATTATTTTGGCCACAACTCTGCTATTTTCAACCATTCTACGGCTTCTAGGCATTCGACTCCTTTGCTCTAAATGACCTTTGGCTCGAGAAGACCCTCAGGGTCTGGTCTGTCGCCCGTGCGCGTGCATTTTTCCAATTTCCGGCCATTTGTGCGGCTCACGACAGCTTAAGCGAAGCCATGCATGCATGACGGACGCAACGAACACTCAACGCAAAGACGCTTAACGTGCCCGTCACAATTAACTCGCGTGCCAACACCCACTGAATTTTTTTGTGTCCAGGGACCTGCTGCCACCCCATGTTTAATCACACGTAAAAATAAAACAGTGATCATTAAGCTGCATCAGTTCGACATATAAGAGGTTAATTATAAGGCAGGGATATCCATATCAAATAAGTTCTTCGACGGTTTTTGGGAACTCTTCGGTTTAATGCGTGTGTCGTTGATATAGGTTGCAAACATCTTTGGGTCGTTGCACAAATCGGAACCGCACACACATCGGAACATCTCTTCAAAGATCGCTTCGTTTATTGTTGGATCCACGGGATAGGTGAACTTCTGAATCGACTGGGACGGTACATCTCAATTAGCCATCTTCAAACCTCATGAAAGCAGATATAATCCATCTGGAACATTTCGTTTTTTGCGTCAAAGAGATTAGCCAAAAACTCGAATCCCTGCGCTTCCTCATGTCCGTCCATCAGGCTGGATGTGTGAGCAGTGCCGGGATGATAAGTGCAGAACGAGTAGTTGCCCGGAGCAATGTGCATGAACTGTATATCACAAGTGTAACAAAAACGTCCGATCAACCGTTTTATACCGTCTCAGTGCCCGTGTAGCACTTGATAGCATCAATGTGGGTGAGCAAAAAGCACAGAGCACAGAATAGCTGCCTGACATCGGTCATTCTACACTTTAAGTAAAAGAACGCTGGGGTAAGCGGAGAAGATCCGGAGGCACTTATGTGCAAGATTAGCGGTAAGAGTACTTGGAGAACTGCCACCTAAGGGCGTGGACGCTGCGCCCTTCTAATAATTTATCTTTATAGCCTGTGATAATGGTTTCGGATTTATGCAGGACATAAAATTTTGTGCGGCGACGAACAGACGATTTTGAATATCATTGAAATGCAGTCGGAATGCTCGAAAAGGTGCATTACAAGATTCTGTATAGTAGCAGTTTTTTCCACGATTTCGAGTCGTCTTTAAAAGATGTTGCAAGTTTTTATCATCACATTTATGATGCATCGTAGCAATCAGGGTATATCAATGATAATAATATCTGTGACGATCGGACGCCCTTGGCTTTTGTAGAACGCAGTCGTACAAAGATCGGCCGTAGTAGGCGTTGATTGGATATCCACAAATGAGCTGAATGACGAGCGGTCGCTCTTGGCAGTCGTAGAAGGCCGTCGCAGAAAGATCGGTTGTCCTAGGAATGTAGGGCGTTGTAGCCCTTGAAGAACCAGCTGCCATAGGAGTGTGGGTCGTTGCAGTTGCTGGAGGACCGGTTGGCGTAGGAGGGTAGGTCGTTCTAGCTGTTGAAGGATTGGTAGCAGGGCTGTGCGAGTTTTGAGTTTTGAGTTTTGGGGTTTTGGTGCCTTTTTTGGGTTTTGAGTTTTGAGTTTTGACTTTTTGGCAAAACTCGACTCAAAACTCGGCCTTGAAGCACTGTCCATGCTGGACGCGAGAGGGTCTTCTCCGTGGCATCACCGCCACTGGTCAATCTCCGAAGGTCGGCGACACCCGAAAATCTCCAAAAGCTACTGTTTCTAAACTCAAACGGCTTTCTGGAAGACTTTGCTGAAGGAACTTTTACTGTATTTCTGTCAGAAATGGCTTTAAGTTTTGAGTTTTGAGTTTTGGTTTTGAGTTTTGAGTTTTGGTTTTGAGGTCGTCAAAAAAGTTTTGAGTTTTGAGTTTTGAGTTTTGACATCCGAGTTTTGAGTTTCGCACAGCCCTGATTGGTAGTCATAGAAGTTTTGGTCTTTGTACCGGTTGTCCAAGGAAGATCGATCGTTGTAGCTGATATGATAGTCCTTGAAGGAAAACGTGCTGCTCCAACATAGGCTTAAGCAAAGAGCAGCAGCGCAACTAATACAGTATAGCGAGTCATATCTGAAACAAGTGAGCACTTCGGCAAGAAGCAGCGAAGGGAATGCGGCTTATCACCTTAGTCGACCACTTTTGTACAATCGTTATTTGTTGTGGCTACTCCTCCGTCCTCACAGATCTGAATGTTTCCTACAAATTTCACATGACTCAGATGATCTGTCAGTGACACACTGAGCTTTTCGGATAATGATTAACACCCAGCACTCCTCAGACTAAAATGTCTTATACTATAGTACACAATTCCGACAGTCGAACAAATGCGCAGTCTTATCACAACAGATGAGTGTTTGTTTTCCAATGCCTGCTAAACTAGCGAAGAATAAACAAGTTCTCAGATGTTTCATCACTGTGTGAGCCCACGAACACAACAACATTTTCATGGAACTTGCCATAACATTTTTCCGATCTCCATGAGCATGTGTAAGGTGAATCACGGCTTTTCGGAATTGTTTATGTATAACCATAAAGTTATATTCGTAAACTGAGGCTTTTTTGCGTCATACGGTTGAATCGCGTGGTGAGAAGATGTAACGCGATAGGCTTGGGTCTGCAGTTTGTTTGCTGTGTATATGTATTGCGAGAGAATGTTCCAACTCAGAAAATAGCCACGAAACTAATAGTATAGGCCCCCCAAAGTGATAAATGCGCATTTTTCTGAAACACTGTGCGCTTGTTTGAGCTTTCGTCGTGGAGTTCAGCGCCTTGTGGCGCCTGGGTCCCTTTGTAAATTTAAGGATAAAAAAGAGGCAATATCCTTTCTCGCAGATGAGACATACCGTTATCACCGGTGGTTTCTAAAGGGGTAAGATTCATTGATTCACATGGATGCCGTAATCCTACCGCCATCAGCAACAAGATTATCACGCGGACCTCTTGGTGGCAGATTAATGAAAGTGTCCGACATCAGTGACTTCTCGAATTGCGAGTCTAATTGGAAGTCTGTGGTGTTCTTCCACTACTTAGGTGCTGCATCTTGCCCGGATTCTGCGCGCGCATAATAATCATTGCGATTGTTTCTTGTGATTCTCGGGACGCAGTAACGGCCGAAACCAGATTGGGAGAAGCGTATGATATTTGGTTTTCATTTTTTTTTGTTGCCTTCGAATAACGCAGCCGGATGTGAGGACATTTGTTTTTGTTTTTTCGTTAAACAGACAAACATTTATGTCTTCATATAATGGATGCTAATGACAAGGAAGCAGCTTCAATACTAGAAAACAACAACAAGCAGCTCCTATTTCGATCGTAAACATATTGGATTACCTTGCCATTTGCTCATCCAATTGGATCGGACGATTGGTTATGTGCAGTCAAGATGGTACGAGTCAACAAATCTGTACTATGGATTAGATAACGACAAACCACAAACATCTTGAACTATCGCTTCCTAACTCAAAATCACACCATCGCTGACGTTCTTTTTTAATGTTAGGCAACGTCCATCATACACCAAAAGTACTTTGCCTAAGAATGGATGTAAAGGATACCACTAAAAGTTGGATATGATAAGCTGCTGGCTTACGTTGTATGGTAATCTGCACGCATGTTCGAATATGACCAGCGAACGTGCAAAGTGCAGTCCAAAGGTAAGCGACACGCTAGACAGAATTATCATTTTAAAAAGTGTGCGATGCCCATTCATACGTCACCAGACGGACACTACGGCGATTTGGACTCAAAAATGTACAAATTCCTTTCGCACCACACTTGTTGAAACACTTATGGTTGCAAAAGTTCACAGAGAAATGTAGTAGAATGTTTCTGTAGTCTCTGCTAAAAAGTGACGCGATCAAACGAAAACAGACATTGAATTAATCACCATGCTTCTTTGCTTGCTATCTGCGATAGAAATACGAAACTGGATCCGCATAAACAACTTCTTTCTGTTCGCCTATCCGGAAATCCGAGTAGCATAATATGCCACGATCTCTGGGTTGCAACAAATCAATCTAACATCTGACTGGTCACTGACGCCCTGAGGACATCAAGACCGGCCAAGACGCAACTCTCGGACCAAGCGCCCATTTGTCTGAAGCAAGCGCGAGCTCGGAAACGTCTGCTGTACCGCACACGCCGCGAACAAGATGTTCCGTCGCCATTTCCGGAGGTTTGCCGATTCCCAGATGCCGCGAGAAGCGCGTCGTCTAGGACCGGTTCGACATTACCGCTACGCCAGTAGTGAAGCCGGCTGTAAGAGACACTCTTTGGTGTCTATTGTTCGTCGTCATGAAAGGTGTAAGCTTTTGATATATGAACTAAAGTCGTATAAAGAAACATTGTTGTTTCCGGAACCTCGAGCGGAATGGAAAGTGCCACAACCTGTCAAAGACGGGCTGTCCTTCACCAATTGGCCATGCTGAGTGTCGTATCCGGGCAAATAGTCAGCCATGCTTAATATATGAACTTGTACAACAACCATGTGAATATCTGTTCCGTTCTGTGTTTACCTGATCCTTAGATTTAGCGAAAGAATAGATAACGCTATCTGTGTTTCGACACCATGGACTACTTTTTGATTGTGTGATGTTTACTGTCCTGTAAGTCGAAATCCCTGGTTGTGGTGAGACATATAAGCGACACAACCGAAACATGAACAAATTCTATTTTTATTTCAGTAAATAAAAATTACAGCCCGATTAATCGCATCTCCTCGTGGGTGACCGGGGCGCCGTCCTGTGTGATATACTTATCGAAGTTCTTCTTCGTGTTGCACAAGTTCGTGTTACAGTAGCACCGTAGATTCCGTTGGCGGTCGTCATCGAGGTTGATTTGCTGGAGATACAGAGTGTTTGGATGAAAACGAAGTACAGAACTCACCTCGTTCATACACATGAAGTTCACCTGGAACATGCTGTCGCGGTGGAGCAGACGGTTGAACACGTGTACGCGGTCGTCGTTCTCGTAGTCGACACCGGTCGACCGGTTGGTCATCGGCGTGTAGGCGCAGATGGTGAACTGATGAGGGGTCTGGTTTGTCTACAACAGCTTGAAGTAACAATCACAAGTGAATACCGCGACTTACCCCGAGGAGGTCGTTGTAGCAGAGGAGGGACGATCCGGTGGCGATCAGTCCGCAAATAAGCAGAACGTGAAGACAGTTCATTGTTACCTAAACAATACAAAAGAACGTCAGGTCAGAATAGATAACTAACGCGAAAAGAGAGCGAAACAAACACAGCTGGGGAGTATTTTGTCATTAAATAGCTCGACTTATCTACCTGGCTTGCTCAGAGGTCTTCATTGTAAGAATAAAATTAGCTTTTTGTGGAAGACCTGAATGATACTTCAACTGATAAACGAGAACGATTGCTATCGGAAAATGCGACCTATTATTTTTCTATCAGTTAGTCTTTGTCCCTAACGACGTCCCAATATAACTTTTGGTGCTCTACAGTAGTTGCGCAGTCTCTATCTCTCCTTCGGCACCCTTCCACTGTGTTGCGAGGAACACTGGAATAGGCGTCGATGGGGAATAAAGGTCTGAAGGGGTCGTCCGAACCCCGAAGGGGAGTTGACCGTCGATGAGTGACGGACGAGCTTGAGATCCGCCGGCTTTATTGCTATCTGAAATAGGCGGTCCTACCTGGGGCGTAGCTAATTAGTTTGGGAGGGATTGAGTACGATTTCTTCTTCGTCCCTTCCTTGCATAATGAGTTTCCGGTTGGAATTGAAATTAAGAGGGATCGAACCATGAAATCGGTGTGTTGCACTTTGTGTGTCCAGGCATTATGCACCTGAATTTTAAAGGGCCTTTGCTCTGTGACCATCTTCGATAGTGTCGAAAGTGGAACTATACTCTTAAATTGACATTTCCTTCAACTTTGCGAAGTCAATCAAAAAGAAGCTTAAAGATCACATAATACCGAACGGGACGTGATCGAATTTCGAAACCGTATAATGTGTTAAAAGCCTTTCTTTGCTTGAGCAGGAGAGGAGCTCTGCTGAGAGGCCCGTCCACATGAGAACCTTTTTCTGCCGTCGTTGCGCCGCTCACAATGCGGTGGGTCCGATTAAACGAAGGGGATGTTTACGTGGGTAGCCACGCGACTGACTAAGCGAAAATCGAGGAAGCAGTTGATTGTTCGTCACTCTACGCAATGTTATTTTGCTTCAAATGGTGCCAAACAGAAAGCGTTGCTTTGTAGAAAGGATCAAAGTCTACGCCTAGGGCCAAAATTAAAAGGGGTTCTGCAGGGCGGTAGTTGTGTTAAAGGTCAGCGAAATTTCTATGAAATGCAATGGGATATTCTGCTGCAATAGTCTGAATGAAAATTGTCGGAAGTAAAGTCGAAGTTCTGTTAGACTATCCTTCCGTACAAATTACGCCTTGGGCGTTTAGCTTGATCGCATAGAGGCCTAATCGCGGAGTTCGAACGCAACCGTAATCGAGGAGTCTGCTGAATTCAAGTTCCGAGTTTGGCCTCTTGCTCTGTCCAACATTGACCTTGTCCTACCATTTCCGGTCGGTTGTGCTCTTTGAGCTCTACACTTGGACCATGACGTCCTTTAACCATGTTAGAATATTCTCTGCAGATCCATGGAATGCAGCATGAACGCCCACTAAAAAAAGGAGCCAAAAAAGTCGGTCACGTGACACGCGAAGCGCGTCGTTTATGTGATCGCATATGATGTAGTTGTGATTACGATCGAGGCGAACTCTTGAACCCAGTGTCGGATTACGTAGGACCTCTCGACCGCAAACGATCGCCGACAAGGGCCGGTGGCAGCGATGAAAAAGAGATGGCAAATGTTTAGCACTTTTTTGGACATTTGGTGTCTGCATGACATCTGTTATAGATCTTATAATTGACGTTTGTATCAGAAGCGCCCAAGCTACACGTGCACTCCAAGAAAATTTAATGGTTTCTAGTTGGAACTCACAAATTAATAGGGGTTCACGGCAACGTTGTGCTAACTTAATCAACTGTCAGTCTTGACTACACTCTCCTGCAGGATTGTGTTCGATGTGAAAGCTTCGACGAAAACATATCTCAGATAGTGTTTTTGTGTTTTCGCTAATCACGTAGCATATTCTGTTTTGTCGTTTCCGACGAAAACATATCGTCGAATCATGGACGTCAACAAAAGGAACAGCTTCTTGTGGAATATTCAGTTGCAGAGATGCTGCTTCGAATAAAAAAAGTTCCTCTTTAAAGCACATGCCCTTTTCTTGTGTTCGCAATTTCAGTGTCTGCACACTAAGTGGCTTTTCCCTCGCAATAGCCGCGACGTCTGGGAAGCGGGATTTTTTGTGCAAGAAATATCACGACCTCTTGAATAATTCTCGATTTCAATAATGTATGTGCCTACAGCAATTTCGTCGATGGCAGCAAAGAGAGTGAATGACTGGCGGTGTTGTCTCCCACGCTCAACTACAAGATTTTGGATTTTTCTCCCGTGGACAGTGGAGAACCTCTATGCATCCGTTTCCGATATTTGACCAACTCAAAACGCTTACCAATTAAACCCAATTTGGCACGGAAGTTTCATCGAGCATAGTTCATTTTTACAAACAGAAAAACGGCCTGTGTGTCAATGATCACTTTGCCTAAACGTGAACATGGATTCGATCATCTCGTGACGACTGAGAGTGATAATTAGAGTTCCATTCCGAGGTTTCATCGCAAGCACGTGACGTCCAATTTGCTCTGACTAACAAACGCAGAAAAACTGGGCGTTTCGAGAACGTTCTCTTCCGTTTCCCCAGAGTGTCAATTAAGACAGCGTCTTTAATGTTACGGAACAGGAATAGCAAGCGTCCCGAAGGTGTTAGTTACGTAAGCGGGTAAATGGTGAACTGCACAAGTGTGTTAAATCGTAATGAACATCCAAAATGATGTGAGCAGAACAAAAGCACCTGGATCTCTAAATAATTTAAAGCATTTATGGGATCCATTATGTCACTTGAATACTTAGTGGCGCTCCAAAGATACTGGCCTATGATTATGCAATAGCAGTCATGAGGTAGCTCAATACGATTGGGCGAATGCTGATTCAAAACAGAATGGTCATCAAGTCATTAGAATTTTAGCAAGGTTGAGGGTTCAAATTTTCGGGAGAGCCTTGATCATCTTTACTAGATGTTTCCTATCTCCTTAAAAAGAAGATAAGCGTCATGGAGTGACACAGTGGAAAAGCCACTCGCATACAGTGGCATCGCTGATTTACCATCATTCATTTACCATCACGAACCTCGCGGACACAGCTTTACACACACGCAGAATGTATGCACAAAAGCTCTTTAATAGCCGAAGCAACTTCTCATCTTTTTTAAAATAAGCAATAAAAGCACAGAAGGCAATCCATGAAGGCACACTTCTAGCGATAAAGGTTCCTCAGGTCGTTCGAGTATCAAGAGCAGATGGGACCGTACTACATGGAGGAGTTCGCAAAATGTAGCGGAGTTCTTGGCTTTCATAAGTAGGAAGACAAACGTACTGATGCACAGAGGAAAGTCGTCACCGACGGATGTTCGCTGTATCCTTCCGTGGAAGAACTTCTTATGATCAAGTGCACCTCGATATCAAGCGATTTCAAAGCACTTTGCATTTGCACTGACCTGAAGTTTTCCTTTGCCCTTTGATTGGTGTCTTAATGCGTTTCAATGTTCTTCAGTATGCTGGATGTCCTTGTTACATCCGTTATGTCCCATGTGGAGGCAAGGACCGCTGTCATAATCTCTTCACGTTTGAACAGCACCGACCTAACGAAAGCACTAATCCCTTACGCAGAGGAACATCGCTCATTCACGCACTTTTTATGCCGTCCGCGGGATAAATGAAGCTATTGGGCACAAAAAAAAGATTAAGTGAAGCTTGCTGGGTTTTGTTGTTCTATTAGCTTAAGCGAGCAAGAAGATAATGGGATCACTTCCAAATCCAGCTAAATCCTGGGTTTGTAGCTAAGATGGGATCATGTCGTCGCTGCATAAAGTGACATCAGACTTCGAACAGATCACAAAATCGTGGTAATTACTCTTTGCTAGAAGAAGGACAAAGGCACAGACATGCGTCGTTGATCATTGCAGTGAAAAAAATTTTCGGCATAGGTACTGTAGCCAATTGCAGAATCCAGTCTTTGTTGTGCAGTTCGATTGACAGCTGACAACGACATGTGTGCGTGAGAAAGACGGACAAACATAGGAAGTAGACCAAAGAGCATCGAGGCCAAAACAGCAGCTTTGCTGCATGTATTAATGAGATATAATGGATATTCGATCTAGTCGTAATTCGAGGCCAAATTCAACACGTATTGGATTGTGTTCCGGATGCCTTTGTTTAAGTGAGCACAGTTTTTGCTGTCCCTCAAAGCACCATTATGTTAATATCGATAATCTGATGATGACAGAGACTGATCGATGGCCACTTCACATGTTTTCTTCAACTATGTCTTTATGGCTACAATATATTAGTCTTATTATTTTTTTTTGGCCATTTTTTTTGGCCATTTTGTCCATTGGCCATTTTGTCAATTGGCCATTTTTTTGGCCATTTTTGATTGGTCATTTTTTTTGGCCATTTTTTTTTGGCCATTTTGACCGTCTCCCAGTATCAAGCAGCCAGTAACTCATTCCTCCACCTTTACCCATAAAGGTTGTCCTGCATCACTCATATGGTCAGCGATTTATTATCGTTACGGTCAATGAAAAGAAGGGAAAACTCCTCAAATTGGAGTGCTCAAGGCTCCGATTTTCGCAACACGTATGTCCTAGGATTACAACTTCACTTGCATCTTTTGACCTCCTTTCTTCAGTCTTTCTCACTAAATAACAATTACCAATCAGCAACTCGTCCATAAACTTACCCCCACTAAGAATCCATGGCCACGGTGGAACGGCGTCTGTAGACATAATATCCGATAAGTTACGAGCGTTCATGCTGCCAAAATAAGTAAGCTGCGCAGATTAATTTGGCAGCGCAGTTTTATCAATTTCCAGATACCACCATTCATTATTATCTTGCAGAAGACTCTTTGATCCGGTGAGATATCAGTGCATTTTCTGAGCTATTCATCTGAATGTTCATCCATCGACACGTCTCCACTTCAGCATCTACCTGTTTGCGTAATTAACAATCACGGGACGCTTTCTATTCCTATATAGTAACATTTAGCGGTTCTCTTAATTATCACCCAAGGGAAGCGGCAGCGAGCGTTCGCAAAATGCGCAGTTTTTTTCCCCGGTTAGTCACTGTCATAATTAGTCAGTCAACTGGTCAGGCTTGTCATAATTAGCCATCAGGCGTTCAAATTATCGCGATTACGTTAAAGCAAATGAGAAAGATCTCGACATTAGCTGAATAACTCAGGTTTGAGGGATTGACAAAACATTGTAATGTAGTATTCTCGGATTTGCTTGTCAAGGCAATGGGTTGTTATGCTTCACATTATATAAGCGCTCGGTAAGCAGCTGTATCTCCGACTGCAAATCCATTTGCAACCAAGACTCACACGTGACTTCTCATGCACTAAGTCCCCACGCCTCCCAATTTCCCAAAAGCGTGATTATTCAGATTAGCTTCGCAACACCTGCGGAACGGCTGGCCGTCTGACGTCTTGTGTGTCGCCTCTGTGCAAGCAGAAATGTACACCTTGGACATACAAGCAGTTCTACTGCTTTATTCCCTTATTTCTCGCATTCGATCCTATTTACCACTTCAAGCAGCGAACGCGCGCTTCTGCTTTCGAGTCTTTTCTCACTGCTCGCTTAAAGAGAAACTCGTTTAAGTGAATTGTGAGAAAGTGCTTGTGAGTAGAACATTCACACACTGTCGTCCTGTTGTAAGTTGTTTGTCAACGAGCAATTGTCTTAATTGTATTCAGATAGGTGTATTATTCAGGTGAATACCGTCCGATACAGGATTCCCCTTGGTTCTCAACGGATCACCAGTAGCCAAAGTCCATGATACAATTCTGGAAGTGAGCGCTGCTTTTCCTAAGAAAACGCTCTATCACGCACGCCTCGCGCTCGAAAGCTATTTCCAGTGTATAATTTGAGGCATTAGAGACCGGATTTTGGCGAGCTGGCGTGACAACCTTCGCGCGACACGGCGTTCTCGTCAGTGGTGCATTAACGCGAACAGCGAGCGAGTGCAACTTTGCACCTGTGCAGCGGTCGGAGCATCGAGTACTGTAGGTGAACGCCGCACAACGGTCGTTCCAAAACAAAAGTTAACTGTTCCACAGTAAAGCCAAGCGATTTGGCTGCAACAGTTTCTCCTCTATATCGTTGCGTTTGCCGAATAGGCGTTCTTTTGAGCTCCATAAGTTGGTTTATCTGTAAGCGGCGATTCATTGACGGCGATGGTAAACTGGAGAATCTCCACTTACCACACTATTCGAGGCTATCTGTCGCTGACCCGAAACAGTGAGAAGACCAGGAAAAACTGTACTTATCCTAACATAACATATGTACATTTTATCGTATAACTTGCAATGGTTACCTCTCCAAAAAAGTCGAACGGTCACTGGGACTTGAGACGAGCATGACAGAAAGAAGATACCGCACTGAGGGCCAACATTGCGCTTCTAGTTTTGCTTCGCAAACCTATAATTGAAGGAGCTTTAAGTTTCACTAGGGCAACTTAAAACGCCTACAATTACCTTTCGGTGTGAGGAGGCTCGGAGCGTTGGCAGCGTTGAGAGCGATGTAAGAATCGAATTGAATCGCAGCAAGCCAGGTGGCGTATGCGTTCGCGAGCCATATTTTCGCTGTGGCGTACGCACAAGCAAGGTGGTTGTTCTCATTACTGAGGGGGGCAGTTATGTCGGTTAGAGCCCATAGACAAAGAGTATTCAAGTTAATGGAGCCGTGCTTACTTTTAACGGGCAGAGATCGATAGACGAGCGATGAACGGTACTGACAGGATTCCGTAGCCAACACAGCGCTGTCTGCATTTGATCCGACGGAGTGCTCTATCTGCGGCGCATCAAGCAATGGAATTGTGAACTTTCTTGGTCGACAGGAGTTCACAAGAAACACTGCTTGCGGCGCTTCAGAGAGGTAGAAAGATATCTCAATTAACCTTGCGCAAAGAAGACGCCGAGCGTTGGAACGACGCAGGGAGGTAGCTAACACTACAATCCTCAATGCCACCCTAGCAACTTTGCATGAAAAGTTCGGGCAACAACACATTTACAACAGTGGTTCAAACACCATTTCCGACGAGTGACCAGCGAACGAATAAGGCGTTGCTTAAAAAGCACGCAAAAACCGTATGCCCGAATCCGTTTTGTAGTTAGCGCTCGCACTTGGCTTTCCAAGTTCTTCAAGTTGTCGAAGTAAGTCGAGTGCTGGCAGCATGGTGCTCTTCTTCCTGCATGGAGACCGACGCCTGTTGTGGTGCGTTCCGCTGCTGTATTACCCACTTCTGGTGTCCATCTCGCTGTCCTATGCCATTTTCGAATGGCAGCGAGGCGAGACGTTCTCAACCTTAGCTGGACCTGGTCTTCATATGGTATTCGTCGGCTGCAAGCTCACTAATATGCATAAAAAAGATAAAGAGTAAGGGGTTATATTTGAGTGTGACTGAACCAAACCAAACTTTCAGGAGTGGTTACTTGGAAAATCTTCTCTTTTCCATGGTCTTCTTGCCGATTGTATTTCAGCTGGTGCTGTTATACGTATCAGGCGTTTGCTCGTATTTGACGCAGTACTGCGTCTTGAAAAGTTTGGACATCACTGAGCTGACGTTATGCAAGGAACATGTGACCTGCGACAGAGTTTTCAGGGGTATGGCTACTGGATTTCTTGTTGGTGCTTCCACTACTTTGAGCGCAGTGCTCACTTACCTGTCGAACAATGTTGGTAAGTCTCAAGTTTGAATCGCTCCGTTTACATCAAGGCTCCTTTTCAGAAAGCACAAAAGAACGTCGAGTGAAGTATCTACTCGCTTTCATGCCCTGCCTGAATGTGCTCCTCCGCGCACCAATTGTTTGGAACGTAAATATTGGATTGGTCTATAACGACTTCAAGGGATTCTTCTGCGATGTCTTCGTCCTAGCGCTCTACACATTGCTCTCATCGCAACTTCAGTAAGTAGAAACATCTTCACCGTTGTCATCATTATTCAGAGAATGCAAGTCCAAAGAGGAGCGTCTCATCAAATCGGAAATGTTGGAGCTTGAAATAGTCAAACGCATGCAGCTGACCACTGCGACAGATCTGCCGAAGTCGTCTGTGATGTGCAATCCATAAAGTGTTTATGGGTGATATGTAATGGCTCGTCTGGTTATTTTTGCTCTCGTAATTGCAAATTGTTCGCTAAAATCGCTCGTTAACACAAAATAGCCTTCGGTATTTTCTCTCGCCCTTCAGGTCGGTTTTTGGTATCGATCTGATAAGGTTGTTTTGAGGTTTATGATGTCTTTTCTCCGATTCGCTTTTCTAATCTGTAACAGACAGTACTGTGAAGTGGAAATATAATGTTGCGCGTAATTTCAGTGATTCAAGAAGAGAAAATTGCGCACATAACGACTAGGGACCAAATCACGGCCGCTTCGTCCCATTATTGACGTGCTTAACAAGTATCCAGTATAGACGATAGTGCTGCGAACAAGACGCGTATTATGTGTTTGTGATATACGGTATCGCTATTTGCGAAAGCTAGGTAGCTGTTGGTCTCGATTCTTAAGCCTAAGCCTAAGAATTGAGACCGAGACTCGGCGAAAGACCAAGCGAGACACATCACTGGCTGTCATGACCAAATAATTACTTGGCGTGATAGTAAAGGGATGTGATAGTAAAGAGGAATCCTCCAGTTGCCATATTGGCCAAATTTACGAAATATTTTCTGCGAAAAGCGTTCACGCATCACAGATCGGTGCTTGCGATTCGCAGCCACCTGTATTAAGTTGTGTGCTCATGTGCTTTGATCTACATTTAAACAAGCCGACTGACGGAGTAGATCGATAATCCATGCAGAGGGGCGAAGATCTTGTGTTTCATTCTGCCATCGTTTATATCTGCACAGTAAGGAACACATCCATTTCTCTTTATGCGTGTATTAGTCTGAAGAGCATAGTTCTTAAACACACTGTTTTTAGGAGAAATATTAAGGTGGTGTAGACCTGAGCTGGTTGTACTGCAACGCGTATTCTTTTATGCCCATAAACACAACAAGCTTTGTTAAGTTCAACACATTTATTTCTCTTATTCCCTTATGAAAAATAAATGAACGTCATTTTGGATTACAACGGTGACCAACAAAACGAAAAATCAGTTTCTAAAGTCGATGATTGGAGCCAGAAGCAAAGCGATCAACGAGCAGATTGCGCGATAGAGACGCATAGTTGGATCGGGTCTCAAGCTGATGTCGACGTAACCGTCCTCGCTTTCCCATGGAGGCCGCTCGGCAGGCTTCTCTTCAGCGTCATTTTGAAAAAACGGTAGCATTGCGAAGGACAAAAGCTGCCTGAAAATGCATTTGAACACATCTTATCCATGCAGCGAATTCGTAAACGCGCCGGAGAAATAAATATCCAGCTGCTGAAGTCGTGTTCCCCCACCGTTGCTATGGAAAAATTTTTCTAGTCCGCGAGGCAAGTCGGATAATGAGGAATGGAAACACAGGATTACCCTTCTTTGAGGAAAAATCAATTTGGAACGAATGAACAAATGAGCCGGCGCGGGGAATTTTCATTTGTGGGTGGCTGTAGGGGACCATATTATGTTCATTTCCACTGCAGCAGGAGTGTTCAAATGCGAGAAGTTTCGCACGTCTCTCGAGGGGTGAACCATCATCTTACAACGGCTGCAGTAAACATGCATCTTGCCAAACTAGAGCTTAACGTGCTGACAAGCGGAATAACTGAGATATACAATTGCACAGTTAAATGAAGATAATCCAGTATAATATTTTAGCCAGTCTTGGTAGAGTTTTTGTATTACAGTTGTGGCCGTCATGGCTGTCCGTTCGGTCACTGCGTTCCATCTTTCGTTTTAAAATCGTGATTTGTGGTAGATGTACGCAGCGTGGTTGATTTCCACAACGTTAAAGTAATAAAGTTATCGCGCTGTAATTTCTGCTGTTGGACATTGTTACGTCTTGCCGTAACAATGTTTGAGGGGAGCAAAAAGGCTCAACCAAGTGGGGACCTCAAACTTGGGTAATTAAACTTTTTATATAAACATAAACACGCAACAGCATAGAGCACGGGCATAACAAACTCTATAACGATCTATAACAAATACGGCAACTTAACAAAAGAAAGATAGAGCGTGATCGTTGGCCCAACAGCCGAGAGATCACGCAGACAAGTACGGTCGGTCCGCACCAAATCGTGGTGAGACCTAGACTGACATTGAACAAGAGTCGATGTGTTTGGTCAACACACAACAGACATAATTTTCAACAAATTACATAAGTTAAGCAGTCAATGTTTGGTTTTTAAACTTTTGTCAAGCAATTGGACAATACAGGGTGCGGCCAAAGTTCTGCCACTTTCTGCCGCCGATTTTCGTCAATCGTTTTTTGTCGTTCTGTGAGTTGGTCGTGCTTTCGCGTTGTGATAGCCTGTTAGGGTGTTGTTATTCATTCTGCCATTCCAGAGATCGTGTCGTAAGTTGGTTTCCGTAAAAGTCCGTTCCGCGATTGCTGTGCTTCTTTCGCGTGGCATGCCTAAAGCCGCGATCGGCAAGTTTGCATTAGTTTTCGCGGGCGTAGAAACGTGGAAGATATGGAGACCCGACGGTGGGTCACAACGAGCGGAGTCATCCTTGATTCTGGTAGCACCTCATGCTAATGTTTCGCTTGATGAGTGACACAGTAGAGAGTCGGGTGGTTGTGATGGAAAGACAGCGGAACTAGTGCTGCCTGGTTTGCCAGGCCTTCTAGGAACCACAAAGGATGATTATGCGCCAACGACGACGCCTAAGAAAGGCCGCCCAGTCAACTCGTTTCTGAAAAAGCAAACAGACGATATGTCAAATACATTTTGATATTCAGCAGTGTCTGTGGGGCACATTTGGTTCGACAAGTGGGATATACTAAAAATGCTAGTCTTCGTCATTGGAGTGTTCGCTTCCG
Organism: Steinernema hermaphroditum; assembly: GCA_030435675.1. Taxonomy (NCBI): domain Eukaryota; kingdom Metazoa; phylum Nematoda; class Chromadorea; order Rhabditida; family Steinernematidae; genus Steinernema; species Steinernema hermaphroditum. Next base: position 4,177,020 of record CM059625.1, read on the forward strand.
ACGCGTTTCTGAAAATGAGGTGGATCGAAAAATGATTAAAAAACGAGGTTCACTGCTCAAATTGCAGAGTTTGTTCATTCGGACACTAAACATTGTCGAAAACTACCGCCGAAAGCGTTTATTGGTTTCGCGGATCTCTCGTTTGTTTCACATCCAATCATTACATTTTGTTCTCTACTGTGTTCGCTGTGATCCTGTTTAGGCACTCTTCACAGAAAAAAAAAGCTTAATCCTTTTTGTGTAGATATAATCACCGTCAAATAATCTACATTTTGTAAAAGGTGTTTCTGCAAAGCATGCAGAGTTGAAGGTCGCTCTTATATGCACAATTTTTGGATTAAGATCACCAGCGTTTTGTTTCCTTTTTTGTTTGTGCGTGAGGGACGGCGAACCCTTGAAGAGCCAAACGGACGGCGCGATTAGTGGCGGTCGTTCGAAGGACGTATTCTTTTCGATCTCTCCCATCCATGCAGTGGCTTTTTGTGCATCTTATCGAAACTTTTGCACTCGCTCATTGAGGCGAATTGCACTTCAGTCGGCGTGCAACCTGTTTTGCACTCATCACATCTCCCCGACCGCCTCCCCCTATTTGCCTCGTTCAAATGTCGCCGTTCCTCTTTTCCTTCAACAATACCCCCGCCACCCGCACTTTTAACTCACCCGCCGAGTCAAGACGTGACCGTGTCTTCGCGCATTTCCAAAATTGAGAATTTTCCCGCGACAGGTAGCCACCGGAGTGGCCGGTCGGCAAATCAGGTTGTGTCTGTGATGTTGGTTCACCGTCATTCGATGGCGATCTTTTACCCACACCGATCTCTGTTCATGATGAATTTGACTACTCAATCAAAGCGGTTTACTGAAACAGTCAATTTTGATCAATATGGATCCATTTTCAGTTTAACGCTAGTTCGAATTTCCGCAGAGTTAGGTCTTTTAAAAGAGCTCTAGTTTTTTATCTCCTTGACCTAAGCATATCGAGCATATTCCTTTTCGTTTCTTTGAGATTTTTGAGGAAATCTTTTAACATCTATGGCTACGCAAGATAGATCTCGTACTGATCTTGGAGTTCACATATTCCAACGAAATTTGGTCACAAAGAAGATCAAGAAGATAGGTTATAGTTGACCACGCCTAATCCTTTTAAGCGGATAACCCTGCAGGGGTGCGTGGTCGTACAACCTGCGTGAGAAAATATTTCACGATTAACGGATTGCAATATTTCAGAAGGCACGTTGTAGAGTTTTTCTCCACGCATTGATGCAAAAGTTGTTCCGAGTTTTATTCCTTTATCAGAAACATTATATTTCACAACAACTATCAAGGCGCGGTAATCAAAAATATATGCGCTGTTGTTGTACACTGCCTGCTTTCACCAGTCCGCTTGTTTGCCAAGCCTTGGTCTACAAAAATCACAGGACCCTTTTCCACACCCAATGACTCTTGCATTTCAAATGAAACACACCTCATTTTTAAGTGTTTTTTGCTACCTCTGCAAGTAGTAACTTACCAATCATTTGCGAAATGTCTCTTTTAAAAATGCCATTACATTGCTTTTCACACATCAATCATTCGTCAACTTCAGAAGCTACAATATCGATGTGCGAAGAAGCAAAGTGAACCTCTGTGCCTTTAAGCGATCCTGTTTGTTCTTGGTGATCTTCGTGAAAAAGCGGTTTCAGTTTAAGTTGATCAGATTGATTGCAGTAATAAAAAGGTCGTTTTGCTATTTTTGCTCCTCCAGAAATGTATTAACGACTTTATTTTTCTGTATGACAATCGATTTTTGCTTATGATAAACACAGTCAGGTTCACTTTGTCAAGCACATTCTCTGGATTCATTCCACACTAGGAATCTGTGTTCAGATGAACTACAATAGTAAGCAGAAAAATGACAGGGTCCATTCAGTGGCGCTACGTGCATTTTGACACACATTTTTGACGTTGCCTTCGTCGCACGTGTTGTGAATTTTTTGAAACACAAACGACGAAGGTGAAGCCACTTTGAATAGAGTGAATGCGCCGATCGAACTGTGAGACTTCAGACGCTATCGGCGATCATAAATCTGGTTAGTGAACCAATTGCCCGCGGTATTTCTGTCTGGAAATTGGGCTGATGGAAAACAGATCTGAAGAGAATGAGGTTCACGTGGTCAAAAGATCAGTATTTTGTAGAAAAACTAACTAGAAAACAATGTGTTTTTATGATATTATCTCACATAGTAATCTAGTACAGTAATACTCTGCAGCCAAATAGCTGCAAAATGTTGCACTTTTTGTGTTAGAAGATGAGTAAATATTGCCACAAACGAAGGAGATAAGATCGCAGTATCAACACAACATCACGGACACCTTCGTTCGCCGAACTGTAACGTTCGTGCGCTTAGAGCAATCGCCCTTTCATCTCAATCTGCTCATAGTTTGTTCGACAGTACATAATTAGATACTAGTATTACAGCACAATTGTTTACGTGCTGCACCAAAAGTGGAACTGGTGGAACTGCGCTTCTGCACGCGCGAAGACGCAATTTTAGTTTTTTATGAACTCGTATGATACCAACAAATGGATGAGAAAGAAGCAGCAGTGGGTAGGTGGCAGGCTCACAAAGCCCGTTCTCCCTATTTGCACCGAAACCGCAACTCCCACTCCTCCAAACCACCTTCCAGTTTTGGGTATAAAAGCATCGAAACGAGCCATTTAGCAAATCAGCGAGTCGTTTGGCTTTCACTGCAAGCCGCGTCTCATAAATCCCGCTTCTCTTACTTTGATTTTTGTCTTGTATTCTCATGTCGGTAGAAAATGGAACGCTGACTGGTTCTAAGAACCGGGAGATCTGTCTCATATCGGCTGGTTCCCCGTAATTGCGGCGATTACATAACACGCTGATCTCGGTGTACTTTGTGACGTGATCGACATGCGCTCTCTTTTGATCGCTAGGTTCAGGCGTTTGCAAACTTGGCGCCTTGTGCAGTTTGGCGACGAAACCGCAAACTGTAAAAACGGGAAATCAGCGATTTAGCGGTTTCTTGGTGTGTTCTTCGAACGGTTTCTGAGCTGGGCGACCCTTTTCACTACGCGGCGGCACCACCCATTGAGTGTATTTGAGACCATGATATCAATCAATAACAAACGGTTTCGAGATCTTTGGAGGAGACGTTTCAAGGCCGTCTATGCGCTACATTACACATTCATTTTTTTTCTTTCTTCACTTTCCCTATAAACAACTTATTTAACTACATTTTTGAGTCCCAGCGTGCATGGGTCGTCTTTGCATGGACGTTTCCATTTGGGGTTGACCTGCTAAACCGAACTCAACTGGTCATTTAAGCCGAACGGTTACTGTAGGTCCAAGCCAAGCGTACTAGTAATCTAGACCCGATGAGAATCAACGGAGGTTGTTAATACAATACAACGAAGCTGTCACTCTTATTCATCATACATGATGTTCAAATTGCAACGCTCCTCGTAACGGTACTCTGGATTAGCATATCCTCTACCAAGAAGTGACACAATTCCCTTTGTCTCCATCTGCGTGATACCTTGAAAAAAGCGTCGTAAACGAAATTGGCGTTTACCTTTTCGGCAGCGAAAAACTCCAGAAAACAATGGGCGTTCCACCTTGGCGCAGTGGACTCCGTACTCACCGCAATAAACCGCTTTCACCTCTCTCTCGTTCTCTCCACCTTCGGCCTGCTCTCCGTACGAATTCAACGCTGATCTGGTTCGTTGCCGCAAGGGGTGTTTGCGCAACGAGAGCCAAGGTCGACATGCGCCCCCACATATAAGACGGGTTCGCGCAGCCGCCGATCAGCGGTCCACTCTTGCGGGCGAGATTTCCCTTTCCACGAGCGCTGATAGGCCAGACGAAGGGAGAAGATGCGACCGTAACCGGTTTCGTCAGTTTGGCGACATTCGAGTGATAACGAAGATGACGATACCTTGCTAATTGCGGCGCTGTAACGTTACGCGACTGACACCCTTCTGTTCTTTGAAACTGCGCACGTTTTTCTTAGCACATGGAAGTTTGGCGAAGTCCGGTTTTTTTCGCTTTCAGGAGCCTCTAAAATGGTCCAGATCTGGTACATGGAGTCTTATCCCTGCGGAGATCCACGCCTCCCTCACCACATGTTCCCTCCTAAGAAGATCACTCCGGACGAGCTGACCAAAAAAACCGGTACCCTCTACTGGAAGGTAAGCTAACCGGTTTTTTCCAGGACATAAAGGACTATATTGGCTTTTGCCACTTTGTTCAGCTGGACACCCATGACCCTGTGGCGCTCTCGAAGAGAATCGCTGTCCTGAAAATGGAACGATCTCTGCACCGTGAAGACACGTACACCCTCGACGGCGAAACGACCATCGACTTCGCCGAGAAGGTACTCAAAACATCCTGTTATTAACATTAAAAACAACGTTTTCTAGATTGCCGAGTTGTTTGAAGAGAGCGAACTTGAAGAGGACCAGGCCCGCATGATTCTCGAGGGCTCGGCCTATTATGACGTTGAAGATAAAGACGGCAAATGGGTGAGAGTCTTGTGCGAGTATGGTGATTTCATTATCATTCCTGCTGGCACGTGCTTCCGGTTCACTACTACTCCTAAGGTAAGCTTCTTTTTACACTATACCGCAAACACAATGTTTTCAGAACTTCGTTAAAATGCGTCGTTTCTACAAAGAAGAAGAGGCTTAAGCTTCTTCAATCCGGCTGATCAGAACCCCGTGAACCATCTTGTCATTTGCGCTTCGTTTATTCATCAGTATTACCTATAATTCTCCTTGCCATTAGCACTGTGAATACCGGTCTCCAACGTAGTATCTGTTCTTTTTTAAATTCCTCAATCCTCCGAAACTGTGCGTACTTGTACATCTTCGTTGAAACATGGATTAAGACGATGGGTAACACATCAACTGCTTTGTATATATTGCACGGAAAGATAAATAAACGACAGTAGATAAATTCATTATGGCTTCCTTCAGGAGAGAGCGTAGACTGCTGCGATCAGCATGGGAACGATGAGACTGAGGGACGGAGAAGACTTCGGCTCTAAAATTTAAAGCAAATGTTGTGTAATTTTGGCTGATTCAAGCATACAAGTATGTCATGCGATTTGCAAACATTGATAAAATGGATTTTTGATAATCTATTGGGTTATCTATCGTACTATTTCAGTCTTTCTAGATAACGGTATGTCCCCTGACACAGAAGCTGTAATGACCAGTCATTTAACCCTTTGTCAATCTAAGTAAAATCCGTTTGCAAATTTGTGTAACATATCCCTATCGAATATGTATATTGTCTAAAATGCCTACTTTTGTAAAAGATATAAGCCCCCGATTCACACAAAAAAAACATTGGCAGCAGCATTGGTGCATCGGCCGGGAAAAAAACAGTTAATTTCAATTTTTAAAAAATTTCGAAAACATTTAATTTTGAAGGCTGAAGGCAAGCATGGAAATTGTAAACTTACACCAGAGTGGCAAAGCCTACGCATCCAAGAGTGGGCTCTACAAAATGGATGGCTTCAATGGTTTAAATCGAACAATCTTAAAGCTTCTCTGGACAATACATCAGCTCTTAATTGATTTAAACTATCGAGCATTTTTTTGGGCCGAAGAAAGTTTTTCCGCTTATGTTACAATATAATATGAAAAAAGAGAAAAACCGAGTTCCAGTGATACCGTGATCCTTCCTGCATATATGCCTTCCGTTACATATATGCTTTTTCAGAAGTGAGGGTAACTACAGAATTTACACTCACCATGTCCACTAGTCGTACTGGCCGTATCAGTCGTCGTGTTGGTGACCAACGTCTGTGTCGTGGTAGTCGTCAAAGTCTCGTTCACCTTCGGAGGATTGCTTGTGGTAGTCTCGTTCAAGTTCAGAGGAGTGCTTGTGGTAGTCTCGTTCAAGTTCAGAGGATTGCTTGTGGTAGTCTCGTTCAAGTTCAGAGGAGTGCTTGTGGTAGTCTCGTTCAAGTTCAGAGGAGTGCTTGTAGTAGTCTCGTTCAAGTTCAAAGGATTGGACGAAGTCTGGGGAGAGGGTGCTGCTCCAACATAGGCATGAGCAAGGAGCAGTAGAGCACTGAGTACGAACGAAGTACGGCGAATCATCACTGAAACGAAACGTAAAACGTAAGGTGAGCACTTCGGCAAAAAGGAGTCAAGCGAACATGGCTTATCACTTGTGTCGACCACTTTTGTTCAGCCCTTGTTTGTTGTGGCTGCTCCACCCATTCTCACCTATCTGAATGTTCTTTACAAATTTTACATGACTCAGCCGATGATCTGTCCACAACACAGTGAGCTTTTCGGATAATGCCCACTACTTTCCAGTTTGAAATATTTTATACTATAGCACACAATTCCGACAGTAGAACAAACGCACAGTCTTACCAGAACAGATCAGCGTTTGTTTTCCAATTTGTATACATCGTGCCTGCTTGCTAAAGAAGCGAACAACAGAAAAAATTGGAGGATGTTCCACCACTGTGTGGGCTCACAAACACAACAATATCTGTATAGAGCTTGCCATAACATTTCTTGGGTCTCCATGTACATGTGTCAGGTGAATCATGGCTTTTCGGAATTGTTTGTGTATAACCATAAAATAATATTTGTAAACTGAGGTTTTTTGCGTCATACGGTTGAATTGCGTGGTGAGAAGATATGACGCGATAGTCTTGGCTCTGCAGATTGTTTGCTGTGTCTACGTATTGCGAGAGGATTTTCCAATTCAGAAAGTGGCCAGTAAACTTACAAGATAGGTCCTCGAAGGGATAAATGCCAACTTTACTAAAACATGGTTCACTAGTAGAGCTTTGGTCGTGGAGTTCAGTGCGTTGTCCTTTTCTGAATTTTCAGGCTAAGATGGACGATACCCTTTCCCGATGACCATCCATTTGGCTCTCACCTGCGGTTCCCAGAGGGGTAAGTATATATTCAAACCCCAGCTGAGCTTTTAGTGGTAATGTATTCATGTAATTCTTCCATAAAGAGTGTCTAGAAGTTCACAACCTGATGACGGTACGTTCTTTAAATACGCATCTGGCCCATTGTGAACAAACTACCCACCGTGTGTGCAGTTAAAAAGTATGTTGGTCTTTTTAGCCTAACAATTTAGAAATCAGCAACGCCCTTCCTAGCAATGGGGTAAGAACAGCTACAGTCCGTTTCTATAGGAGGCAGCCATGTTTGTGGCTTAACCATTACGAGCTCCTCCACCAGCATGCAGTCGTCGTTAACCAACGGAAAGTAGGTTTTCCGGCAGGTAAGCTACTCACCGTATATGCAGCTACTGTTGATTACTGTCCTTATCCAATGCAGTCCTTCAAAGAACTCAAAATTTAGAATTTAAAACTTATTTGGTTTGAACAGTGAACAGTGTCAAAACAAATGATTGGCTGAACATCGGCCAATTTCAATTCACCCATTTACTGTTTAGTTGAAGTGACGTGTTCATCTGTGTCGGCGGGGATCGGTCCGTTAGCTCTCTGAGGTTCCCCGAATGAGTTAAGTAAGCCAGATATCCGAAGTTCCACTGTTTCACGAAAATTCTCTGCTCCACCGCGCCTTCCCGAGAAGCCTAAGAACCTCCACCTTCGAAATCGTTCCCAGTTCACTCGCTGTACTGCAACGTCGTGCCTCCATTGAACTCATCCCGAAGGTCGCCGACGCTCTGAGAATCAGCCAAGACGCAATTACCGCTCCACGGATCTAATCTTTTTGATGTAGATGCGAGCCCCGAAGCCTCACATGTGCCCGCGCAGTAGACGTGACATACCCTGATTGTCTATTTTCGGTGTCACGCGAGGCGAAATGTCTTTGATTCATGAAACCAAATCGTGTAAAATCTTAAGGTGTCAGCCTTTGATACGAGTGGCGTTTTGGTTTAGCGTTTCAAAACTCATTTTGAAGGTAGCAGCTGTTCTATTCTCGTCCAACGGTCTAATTAGCGGGGCTTGCAACTGCTTCAGAACTGATGCACTTTGGACACAATGAGCCGAACACAATTCACACCTGAATTATGCTAATTATCTTGCACAAAGGACATTGTAATCACTTATAATTGATCTTAGCACCAGACACTGTAATCAGGTAACGTGCAAAAATAAAGTACATTATGATTTTGAGAAAATTGTAGTCCAAGAGTGAGTTAGTTGAATAAGGTAGTTGTTAGCATTTGCAGCGAAGACTTGATCTGAATTCCACCTGGATTAAACTACCAAAGCAGTACTAAAACTTACCTACGGAGTGTCTTGAAGCCTATATTTCCGCTGAAGGCGGCCGTGTTTTAATTGACCTATGAGCCGATTTTCGTTCAGATTCATTGAAATTCCGGCGTGATATGGTCATTTCGATGCTTTACAGAACTTTCTGCGCACTCTGTAGTCCTCCAATTCTATTAACATTCAATACATAGTTCGCAACCGATACTGCAACTCACTAATTAGAAAACGGGTGCGTAAACGATTTCAAAGGGAACTATGGCTGTAATGTTCGTCAAGAGAGTGAATGTTTGCGAGACCAAGAATTAAATTAAATACTTGCCCAGGTCAACAATTATCTGTTGTTCTCGGCCATCCGCTCTCAACCATTCTCACCCACCTATATATCGCTTTCTACTTGAAAACGAACAATTTCATTGCTGCTCTGTAGTCATTTAGTCGATGTTTTACCGCTGCTTTGAAACGAGAAAGTTTCTCTTTGATTCGATTTGCCAATTCTGGATGTGGGTCTCACCGGTTCAAACCTCAAGCACGGGACAAGATTTAATCACTGGCTACTCGATTATGCTGAACATGACTTGAAACTAGTCTTACTGATTAAATTTAAAGTAATTTGCTCAAAGCCCGATACTCTGCGAACGTATGCCTTCATTCATTTCAGACATTCTGTATACGGAACTCTTCTCAAAAACGATGGTGTATACACTTTACACAATTCGAGCTTCGCTCTTGTTGACAGCCACCATGTGAAATATTTACGCTTCACGCTTACTAATCGGCTTTGATCGCTCTTGTGCGCGAGCCTGCTCCAATAAACAATTAAAATTGTTTACGGCGACAACGCGACCACCCGGAAAATGACCACGACAGACGGGTGAATCATTCGCTTGTTTTGTGCTCGTCGGTCTTCGATTTTGCGTCACACATTTCTTGAAACTCATAAATTTTTACGCACACAGACGCGTATATCAATTTATTCTTATTCCATGCCCCTCTACCGTATGCTATCTCATTCGGAATGTAGCGAGCTCCTAAGAGGTAAAGCGACTCTACCTCCTTTTATTGTATTGCGAAGCTCGAAAAACAGTATTGGAATAAATTGATCTGTCCCTTAAGAAGGTGCCACGCTACCTGAAGCTTGGACAGAAAGGCTTAGAAACTCAACTGATCTGCACAAAAGGTCGACCTTTATAATTTACACATTTCATTGCGAAGGACATGCAGGACTTTCATCGTTTCGTAAACCGGAATGATCTTCGACAATATCCTGCAAAATCGCTCTTTATTACACATCGATCTGATAACACTTTTTCTTCTGTTACGTCATGGGAACGTTCACTCGATTTCGATCAGCGAAGAATGTGGAAGCGCAACATGCGAACGTTGGGCGAACGAAGTTTTTGCAAAACGTTGTAGCTTTCCATTGCGTCGCACTTCAAAGCAAAACAAAAAATGACAAATCCTCAAACATTTCTCCGTGCACATCGCCAGAGACGGGAAGGAAACAAATGTGCCTGATCCCGAAAGTGCAACGCGTGCTGCATCCAGTTCTCACAGTCCAGACATAACAGTCGCTAAATGCGTGGGGTGCGCTGATCTACGACACATTACTGTGGTAATCCTAAAGCACAAAACTTCGTTCTTTTTTTCTGTTTTCGAAGTTCTTCGGAATGTGATCTACGTCAATGCACCGAACCTGAACTTTTTATGGCTAATTTTCCTTAATATCACTGCACTTCCTATGCTCTTTTGACTGAACTTCGAACAAGGTCAAAAGTTCAACAACTTTTACGACTTCCTTCGATGACCGTATTCGACCGGGCTGTCGATCTGATAAAAAATTCATAACAGACGTCAGGACTGAATGTACCCAGAAGTACTCAACTCGTGGCAGGCAACACTAAAGTACATGAACTTTCTCGTTGTTTATGTCGTCCTCCGCCGACCCAATGATTCAAGATGGGACGTTAAAAGAACGAAAGCGATTAAAAGGGCATCCAGCGTACTCAGGAAAACATGAGGGCTAGACAGTGACGACATGGTGGCTGACAAATTTCGTTGGCTGAGTCAAAGTTGTCGAATTCTCGTGGTACACAGCCCTAACATAGTGAGTCAAAAGAGGAAACTCAGCGAAGACGTTTCTAATTGCAAATCATCATGAGCGTGGTGATATCATCGAGATGACCATGGGAGCATAGATCACACAGAGAAGACCATCTCATGAAAAGCAACTGAAGAATCTGGGTTTCTATGGACAGTGATAATACAAAACGATGTGTACACTCTCCCCTGACCAAGCTTACCAGACTCAAAACTCGGGCTTCAAAGATGATATTGCTTTCCTTTTACGACAATGAACTACCGTCGTATTCCTAGTTTTTTTTGTGAGCGAAACTACAAAGCAAAAAACATTCGACAGACACGCTTTTGAATGTTTATGTGAACTGGCCCCAAGGCTAATGCGGCTTATGAAAAGCTGTTTCGTCTAGAGCAAATTTAGTTTGCCAGTTTATCGAGTTTGCTCGCCCACCAACTATACGAATTTTCAGTCCTAGAAAAATCTCGTGAAATGCCCTATCCAAAATATTTATTAATCTTGGGTAAACTTTAGTCTTTCACTTCCTATTTATTTGTTATGACCGCTACTCACTCGTGAGTAAGCTGTTGACGGAGGCCGCTAGCCGTGTTCCAGACATGTCTGTTTATGAAATGTTTGGTCACTAGATTGTTTGTAATCTCCCAAAAACTCGTTTCGCCATCATGACACATTGTACATTTCTCGTTTATAACTATGCCGATAGAAATTAAAACATATCGGTAAGGAGCTGTGAACCCTAGACTGTTCAAATCCGCAAAACAGCAAATCTGTTTGCCTAAGCAATTGAACACCTCTGTCGTAAGGAACTCTATGTGAGAATGACAAGTTTCGACGAAGACGACATAAGCTACATGTCACTAAGTAGTTGATAATGACAAAGGGGTCACTGGTCTGTGATCAAGTGATGTCTATCGTTTTCGATGCTTGGAAAAATTAAAATGGTACCTGGCTAGGGAGTGAGCTCATCGACGTCATTAATCGTAAACAGTACCGCTTGGATTTGCATCACCTTTTTAATCCCCGAACTCTGATTGCATAAGAAATTTGAAAATATACGATGTATCATATACAAAAAGGCATAATTATTCGTTCAGAAGATATCATGTTCTGATGACTGTTCTTCAGGCTTTTCACTGGCTGTATAGCCAACTTAAAAGGTTGAATTGTTTGGGTAAAAAACGCCTTATAAAATGTGTATTACGCTTTGGGCAATTGTCTGTTGTCAAGCGCGGAACGGAAGACCATTACTTCACCTTTGCTGGTGCCGCCGGCTTCGGTTTTTTCCACTTCACCACTCTCGGTTGATGTCTGTGTGTACCTTGAACTGTTTACCGAGTTGACAAAAACCCCGGCAGCTGAATTTCACCTAGGTGACCTCCCCTCTTCCACATCATGTTTACAGACCTTTCATTTCGCATTCCAGCCAATTAGCTCAATGCCAAACCGAACGCATTTCATTGCAACTCCATGCCGTATTCCCATATGGGTCCAGGAGTTCAAGATGACAGCCTTCCCGTATTTATATGTTTACGTCGTACGCCCAAAGAACGGACGGAGTTCTTTCGTACGTCGACGTCCCGAATTTGTTTACCAATAGCATTTGTGACAAACCCGTTTTTTCACTAATCTAATTATTCGCTAACGGAATCGTCGAGTGGCCAAGGACGTCGGCGTCTCCTCTCGACGACGGCCTCCGTCGCATCGAGCACGTGCTGAACTCCTTGGCAAGTGTCACAAAGGGGACGAATTCATGTGCGCGCGCTGCGGCTTCGCCGCCGAAAAGGAGGCGTGTTTGCGCGGCTGTCAGCGTTGATCAAGCGTAGAAGCATGGAAATGTAGAATCTTGTTTTGTCGACGGCGGCTGATCCCGCGTTCGGAGGCGGAGCGTGGCCGCTTAAACTGTCGCCGACTCCTTTGGCACATTCGGTTTTTTGAGACCTTTATAACTCTTGCACTTAGGCTCATTATTCACTTTCACCCTTTCACCCGTTGCGCATTTGTCACTGTCCACCCACACTGATCAGTGGCACTGATTTATGAGGTAATTTACTTGTTTTCTTTCTACCACCGTGTGTTTACTGTAGCGAGGTGATAATCGACTAGTTAGCGAACGTGACGTTAATCGGTGAATACCATCGATCTCAGTCTCTAAATTGGAATAGTATTTTCAGGTTTTTCCAACACTCTCGTTCTTTCAACAACGCGGAAGTAGCTGGTAAGTGGCATTTGGACATTTAATGCAGTAGCGCTTATTTTTTTGCTGCGTTCAAAAGCCACTGTTTGGCTAGGGGACACACGATGGAGCCCTAACCAATATACTGCGCGCGAAACATTCAATAGACCACTAGATCACCTGCATAGTATCCAGAATCCACTTATGACAAGGATGCCCACATCAAATGATTACCCAAATTTATATTACTCCACTACCCCATGACAAACGGTTTTTTCTCCAATAAACAGTTAATGTTTTACAGTTAACAGCGTCCAAAATACAAGTAATCATCTGCGCTTGTACGCCTCTATACTACAGTAATATGTGACGGCAAGAAGTCCCCAACCTAGGGAACATGTTTAGACGTTCCCAACCGCCAAAGCTCAGTCATGCATCCAAGTTCTCTTTTTTTCTCATCAATTATTTACATGTTTATGATGCATTAATTATATTTTTCGCAAAAACGCGCCTTCAGTGGAAAACAAATTTTCTTGCCCGACTTTACTATTATTCAACAGAAAACGTGATTTTACGAGCCCATAGACAATTGTTCGTATCGATGTTAATCGCCGCCCTTTCACTTCCTTCTGCAAGAGCGCATCGCGCCCGCGATCAAGATAAGAATGATCTCCGCGTACTAACTAATACCACGTGCGGCTTACAAAAAATACTACTACATGTCATGTTTTGCTTGGCCTCACAAGAAGAGTTCAAAGTTTGGAAGTTCCGGAAGTTGGTGACGCATTATGCACACAAAAAAAGATCATCGACCGTGTCAGTTGCTGTAGCCACTGCATATCATGTGGCCAAGTTTGGCGCACCACGCCCTGCTGAGTGGGTGCGTGGCGTTATCAGTGCGAAACAGGCTTATTACCACAGTGCTGAGATCAGCTTTAAGAATTTGTGTAAACAAACACATCACTTAGGTCACCGCGCACTAACAAGTACTTGATTTTGTCTCGTATTCTCTTTATCCACACGTCCTAAAATGTCTTTATTTTTTTCCCATCAAATCATAGCGCACTGGCGTAATTTTATCAAAGCAAACGTAATTGACAAAACCACTATAAATATGGAGCTGGTTAATTTGATTTTTTGCTCCATGGATACGGCAGTGTTTTGTCGACAGATCTTTGCCGAAGCAAATCTAAGTAGCTACTGTATGTTTGAAGATGTGGTTATTTCAAAAGGGATGAAGCTTGTATATAACCAGTATTGCGGTTCCATTTGGTCAGTGTATATAACTCCATTGTACTGCTCTGCTCGCGATTACCTATCAACTATACGCACTGCACTCAACAAGAGACCTGTTTTTCGTTAAAAATATTTATTCTGGGCCTCACAAATCTCATTTTATAAACAAACAGCAATCTTCGTCCCGGTCGGTGCCTTGAAAACTCACTTAGAGCGGACCTTCTTCGCAACTCTTGTTTACGGCCAAAACGCAAATAGGGCATTTTAGTTCCTAAGTGCTGCGCCAAAATCCGTATAGCTACAGTAGCTTCGGTGGCTGACCCGATCAAAGCGAACCCGTTTCTGCTAAAACCACGTGCCCTTGCATCGGTCTTTTTGCGTAACCTTGAAACTCGCAACAAGCACGCTTTGTGATAATAGGCGCCGCTCACTTTTTCTTCCATAAATTTTCTGCAGAGGGGGCAAAGGGGACGCTATGCAGCAACGCTCGCATGCATTGCGTGCCCCGGGAAAGAATGCTTCTACTGCCTGATGCTGATAAAAACTGTTTGCCACTTTGTTCTTTGGTTCGAGCTGCCATCTTAGCGCGTTGCCCTTTCGAATGTTGCGTTTTTGTGGTCACGTGGAACAACAAAAAGTTGTACTTAGCTCGGATTGTGCTACAGCTTAGTGATAAAGGAAGTGTACTTTCAGTGTGGTTTTTTCATTTTGTTTGTGTGGCCTCCATGTTGCACTTTTGTCGAATTTTTTGTTCTCAACTGTCATCTTGTGCCTTTGTGCTGAGGTTGAACCGGTACGTCTCTACGTGATTTCCTCGCCTGTATTCTTCTATGCTATAATGGATTTCCTTAAGTTCGATCGGAATGTAATACCTTCCTCAATGAATCGGGCACTTCCTCTTATGCCATTCATCTTGCGGCGAAATTTCTATTATCATCTTATGCTTGCAAAAACTGACCTTTGTGAATTCCATCGGGCAAAGTGCCTAGTGCAGAGAACCATGTTCTTGGGGAACGCATTAAATGAGCATTTCCAAAGAAGAAGAAATGGGCACTTCCTCCTAATGAGGTGTGATCTAATATTACAAGGAAGACATTAGTCCCTCCCCTCTCCTTTCTCAACACGGAAAGTCAGTCGTGGTTCGTGTTCCACCTTCCACAGATTGCTCTTTTGTGTAGTATCACCGGGGTGGCCTCCGGTATTTACCAGTGTGAGGCCAGCCCTATATTCAGAGAATGGTCTAAAGCAAACAGCGTCGCGATTTTCTCCTTCCTAAAACAGTCTAGACGAGTTACGCCATTTCAGACAATGCCGATCGTATCGGAAGTTGCTCCGGTCCCTCGTCCTAAGGATCCCCTCCATGTGGATATTTTCACTCGCATGTCGCTCTATGGACAGGACAATGAACGACCGGCTTTGGTAAGCACTTGGCTATTGGCGATACTTGTAAAACGGCATCCAGATTGATCCTGCTGGCGATGAGACAGTAACCTTCGCCCAACTCTGCGAGGCCACCATCAAGATGGCCAACTTGTTACAAGTTCAAGGTGTTCGCAAAGGAAGCGCCGTTTCCATATTCATGCCCACTTCCTGGAGGTTCCCGGTCTCCTTCCTCGGAATTCTCACGTCTGGAGCAATAGTAACTGGCGCCGGAGTGGACGGAACTCACTGTAGGTTTCAAATTCCCATTTATCCAAAAGTCACACAAGTAAAGCACCTTAAACGCACCCAGACAAAACCTAATAGATATCCGGAACCATCTACGAAGTTGTAATTGCGTCCGCTGGGCAAAACATAGAAAAACGAGCGTTACTGAAAAACAACATCTGAGCATGATTGAAAACAATGCACTCTAAATGGCTATATCTAGTTTGGCAGTTTACGCCCGTAGTGAACACAAACATTGCGTCGCATGGAATTTTATGATTTTGTAACACGATGACGTCAGCAAATGTTGCGACGTCGAAACAAAGGTCACTTTCTTCACGCTATCACTTATAAACACAAACAACTAGAGCAAAAGGAGCGAGAAGAAAGTGTGATAAAGGGGAGCAAATTGTAACGGAATTATTTGGATTTCTTCAATTTAAATGTAGGAAGAGATATGTGATCAAATACTGAATATTGAAAAGTCTTGGATTGTGATTTTTTTGCAGATGAGACCCGCCGTCACCTTCGCGAGTGTGGCGCCAAGTTCATCATCACCGACTCCGAATACGTCTTCGAGATCATCGACGCTCTTCGAGAGCTCCCGGCCCACGAGAAACCGATGCTCTTCGTCTTCATCATGAAAGGCGACGAGTTTCTGGAGATCGAAACCGACATGAAAGTGTGCCGCATCGTCACCGACTCGCTCTATGGACACTCGCTAACCTTCGACAAAGTCCTCGTTCCCGTTGATCTCGACACCGATCTCGCGACTCTGTTCTTCTCCAGCGGAACCACTGGCCTGCCCAAAGGAGTCATGTCCACACACTCAAACTTGGCTTACATGTCCGCCATGGAGGTTGCGTTCAGTGAGCGTTGTGTGTACCCTATTCTCCACAAGAACGGCTTTGATGGGCGCAACGAAATTATGATGATGTACATGCCACTCCATATGGCTATGTCGTTCTTCACATCGGTTCAAAGTTTAAAGAAGGGCGTCGCCCAGGTTATGATTCGCTACCCGGTAGACGTTTTTGAATATATTCCAAAATACAAGGTGGGTCTTTTCTGGGTCTTGATGCTTTAGAAAGGTCGCCTTTTCAGCCTACTACCTTCGTCACTGCTCCGTCCATGCTAGCTGGCCTTACAGCTCGATACACGGACTGTGCGGCGATTACAAATCTCACTGTCGGAGCTGCCCCCACTACCAGACGTCAGTACAATGAGGTCATGAAAGCCTATCCAAATCTTAAGTACTTCAGCCAAGGTAGATATAGTGATTTTGATATGAGTGAGACTTGCTATGCAGGATATGGTATGACCGAACTTACGGTCGCTTGCTGCTATACCGACTTCCGCTACCCGATTCCCTTTGGATCGGTGGGAAAGATTATGCCTAATATGGTCATGAAGGTCAGATTTACATGAAAGAATTTGCATTTCAATAACTGTTTATGTTTTAGATCATGCGAGAGGATGGAGAGGAGTGCGGAGTCGGCGAGGCCGGCGAGATTTGGGTTAAAGGACCCAACGTCATGAAGGGCTACTTGAACAACGTGCAGGCGACTGTGGACACTATCGACGAAGAAGGTTTCTTGCACACTGGCGACATTGGTTACATCAGCAGTGCGGATCACATCTTCATCACGGCTCGCATGAAGGAGCTTATCAAAGTGGGAGGACGACAGGTCGCTCCCGCCGAAATCGAGTCCGAACTGTCGACGCACCCGGCGATCGATGACGTCGCCGTTATCGGCATTCCTGACCCCGAGCGCGACAGTGAACTTCCCAAGGCGTTTGTTGTCCTGAAAGAGGGCGAAACGGCCACGGTTGAGGACATCCAAGGATATCTGAACGGTGGGAAAATGGTGCAACACAGGCCAAAAAATGTATGAATGTTCAGGCAAACTATCAGCCTACAAACAACTCGCCGGCGGTGTACAATTCGTCAGTTCTATTCCTCGCCACCGCACCGGAAAAATACTCCGCGACCAGCTGAAGAGCAAGTACTGCACGCCTCTGAAGGCGCATCTCTAAATGCGAAACAAGCAAAACATCACTAATAATATCCCTTAGGGTAACCAGCTTTAGCGCCTATCGAACTGCGACCTATATTAACCGTAATAATTTATGACAGCCGAGTGAGAGTTCAAATTGGTGTTTGCAATATGTATATCCTCCACTGTATCCATATCTGTGTGTGTTTTTAACGTTATCTGTGTTGTGTTGTGAGTGTTCGTTTGGTTTATGTAAATAAATAGTGGTGGTTCATAAAGAAGTGTTGAGATGATGCCATCGCTGGTGCTATGTACTTAACGCACCACTCTTCTCAGTAGCAGATGGTGAGTTTCCATTACGCAACGAAATGCTGATAACGCTCAGAGAGCACTAAGCTTCTAACAACACATGCCTAACTGGACAGCTTCCTTTTAGCTCTCGAAAAGCAACAAATGATCATTGACATATGTATACGTCTTCACGTTGCTTTGTCTTCGACATCGTCACATGAGCTGACAAGTGGCCGAGTACGCTGAGTATGCGTTCATGCTATGATTGCCTTCATTGATCACAAATCCACGCTAAACTACGCAGTGTTCAGGATCGCCTATCTGTTGAATCATTTCGCTAGCCCTTCTGTTCTTCAATAACTACTCTCTGCTACAGCAAATCAACGTGAGCTAGCAGTGTTAAATTGTGCAACGATGTGTGTGATGACGATAGAACAATGGAAAGAATGGACAAAATGTGAAGAAAGGCTGAACATCATATGGAACAAAGAACTGTATAAGTCTGTAAGAAGCAATTGAAAGTGCACAGTTGAATAAAGGAAGTGATACTGCCGGCACCACAAAAAAACTAGCAAAAAACCAGGAGCTGTATACCAATTTGAGGTCCGCTTGGGTGTTATCAAATGTACTTTTCTTAGTCATTGACCGAATATGGAGTTCGCTATTGTCATTTTCGCTGCTACTGCCACTTCTACAAAGCTGTACCGATTTGGAAACCGTCTTCTACTGTCTTCCCCTACTGTAGATCACCTTTCTTTTCTATTCGATTTTTCTTCTGTGTTCTGGATCGCCAATCTGTTGAATCCTTGATGGGTTTGAGGTTTTGGATTTGATTCTATCGCGTTGCGCTGCTGGAAAAAAACAGTCGTTCATGTGGTCTGAAAGGTGACTGGTAAAATCACACTGAAGTGAAATAATCAGTCAGAAAAAATAATATTGTCCCGTACGTCATTTCCGAAGACATCCGATTACTGCAATCCTTTAAATTATGCGTTAAGAACACTTCCAAGTAAATGCCAAAAGGAACTGCGCTATGTCTCGTTATCAATTATTTTACTTCGGTGTGATTCTGCCAGTCGGATAAATTCACCTTCGTGTTTTTCTATAACTGTGTGTAATATACGTCAGCGCAAAGAATCCAATGGAAATGGGTTATACAAGCGGTTCATCGCGGTATATCGACAAATGTAGTAGTCGACCGAGCGTACTACAATATTTTCTTTAATTATTTTATATACCCAATTCCTTCTGAAAGCCTCAAATGAACACTCACAACTGTCACAGGGTTTGCCATTTGACCAATCAGAAACTCAGAGAGCGACTGAGGACTGACCGCTCGCCACCGCGACACGAGTGAGAATCCTTGCTAGTTTCACTTCCTCAATATGAGCATCTTCGCTCTTCTTGCAAGAATGAAACCCGCATGAGGTTACCATTCCAAGAATAATGTGCTGATGTTAATACAACATACGCCACTTGAAATGGTGATAAAGACAATGCCGTCACGCCGAAACATGTTTATCTTCGAGCATTGAAGATAGCGATAAGATAATGACTAATGCACCACTGAGATGAAAGACTTCTTTTGAGAAACATGCCTCATTAAATTAATTTAAATCTTTAATTTTGTTTTTGGTGTTTTGGAAATTTCGATATTTTTCTTTTTGTTATGAATTTAATTGGAAATCTGCATAATTTAGAGCTGCTATCACTTTTTTCAACCACACATAAACACGGACTACATATGAGCATACGATAACGATACCCCAATCCCGCTTAATGTCATCACATAAAAATATCAGATAAACAAGTCACTTGCACTGCTAATTTCTTGAATTGAGTGTGTGACCATTGAAAACTACAAGTTCTATAGTTTGCCCGGATTTTTTAAGGGGTTGTCGATAAGACGTGAGCGCGATGGCTTCGGAACTCCTGCCAGCCAGTTGCAAATGCTAGAAGCAATTGATTTTCCCGTGTCGCTCGATAAGACCTGTTGCAATGGGTCGCTCTATTTTAAGAGTTGCAGGTACAATGACGACTAACGGCTTTGAATACCCTCAAGAACCTTTCCATATTCATATTCTGAGGGATATTTGGAGTCATCACTTGGAGAACCCTCGCAGAGCTGCCTTCGTATGCTAACCCACTGCAAAGTTGACGATACGCTCTGCCACGTTTGCAGATCAATGCTGAGGATGATACGGACTTCATTACATTTGGAGAGTTGCATCAAGTTGTCTACAGCATTGCAAATTTCTTGACTCAAAACGGTATCAAGAAAGGCGACATTACCTCAGTTGCGCTTCCTAATTCGTGGCACTATGCGGCCATCTTTCTCGGCGTGGTCGCTGTCGGTGGGGCCACAAGTGGCGTCAGTCCTGCGGCCACCGAATTCGAGCTTAATCGCCAATTCGGCGATTCCGCTTCTTCGGTGATAGTAACCGATACGGAGCATCTGTCCAAAATTCAAGCAGCGGCAAAGACGTTGAGTCATGTAAAGGTAACTCGTGCACAATGTTTATTATATCCAGTCAAGTTATTTTAAAGATGATCATTGTCATCGACGCTAAAGATGGTGATACGTATGGACCCAACATTAAACGGTGGATTGATGTCGTCGGCTGCGAGCCTGTTTTTGATCTCTAGTACGGGAGTGAACGTTCACACAATAATAAAAAGCAGCTTCTTTCAGCTCAGTCCACTTCGACCTCGATAACGATCTTATCGCTCTTCCTTATTCAAGCGGAACCACCGGAGTTCCGAAAGGTGTGATGCTCACACACCGTAACTACAATTATCTACTGGCTGCAATGATGAAGTAAGGAACCAGATATCCTCGGAGGTAGATCAGTGGATGGAATCCGTTCATGTTAGGAAACATCTCCTAGTTAAGGGCACAAGAAGTGTTTTACGCCGCTTGGGGGGAAAGTGGAAAAGATTTCACTGACGAACGGAGTTCTTAACCTTGGTGAAAGACTACTATTCTCTTTGAGGTAGTAATGATACGCGTTACAATAACAGAAAGCGTAAAAAAAACACAGTAATTTTGACTGCGTTTCATGTTTCCTAACCGTTCTTCTCTTACTAAGGTGCTCGGCGGCGATCAGGATGAGTTCAGCGTCAAACGGTAGGCCTCAGCAAGTGTACAAACATAGCCGCCCGCGATCAAGTTTTTGCGCTAAAAGATCATTTCCGTGTTGACTAGACCTACCACATTACCTGTAGACGGCCGGCGTGTTTGGATAGCGCAGTCAGTGGAGAGTTTGCCTACTGTTCTCTAAACCCTGGTTCAAGTCCTTGCTAAGCTCTGTCCCACTTGTCACTCGAAGAACATTTTTTGTGAATGTAGGCACACTTCCATCTACATATCTCTGAAGAAAAATATCTCGGTGATGCACATTAAAGGATCAGTTTTTTTAAAGGATCATTTTTTTGTGATTATCAACCAGCTCTAAGCGAGGTCCGTTCATTTTCTACGCGCCCCAACCTGTGCAGTTGGCTTAGGCTCCGGCCTGAGGCATATTTCAAGACAATTAAGCAAATCCTCTCAGAAGAATGCTTGGCCTAGTGAGCCAGTTGTCCCATTGAGCAGTTATCAGATTCCGAGGAAGCCTGATAACTTAGAAAAGGGGATCGAACTCTTGAATAAATGAAACACTTTCACTAGGCATTTAGGCACTCTGCTGACCACATCTTTCCCTATATCTACCAAGGAGTTACATTTCGCAAAGAATATGGCATCGCATTCCTTCCCTTCTATCATGCGTATGGATTCTACTTGCTCAGCGGATCGTTGTCTCGCGGTGTCACAGAACTCATCATGAAAAGGTTCAATTTCGAGCTCGCTCTTAAGCTTGTTTCGAAGTACAAGGTCGGTCACGATCAAGTACCAAGCCCATAATGTTTTTTTGTCCAGGTTCGTGGGCTTGGAACGGTCCCCGCTATTATGGTCTTGCTCGCGAAGTCTCCTCTTGTCGACAAATACGATCTATCTTCGTTGCGTGCCCTTTCCTCTGGTGGGGCTCCCCTCAGCAAGTCCCTGTGTGACGAAGTTCTCAAGCGGCTGCCTAACGTTATTACTGTACTTCAAGGTACGAGAAAGAGTCAGATTCCGTCACCAGCGCTGGGAGCGTTTAGGATACGGTATGACAGAGATGACTTGTGCGAGTCACGCGGCAAAGCTCGATGGAGATCACCAATTTGGCAGTGTGGGACAAGTGATTCCTGGAACGGAATATAAGGTAATATTCACTCAATGTTCATATTTATATCGGTCTTAGATTGTCAACATCTCCGATGGAAGAACATGCAAAATGGGTGAGCAGGGAGAGCTCTGGGTCCGTGGACCGCAAATCATGAAGGGATACTTCGGAAGGCCGAAGGAAACTGCCGAGGCCCTTGATAAAGACGGATGGCTGCATACAGGTCTGTCTTGTGTATGTAATGTAGATGCACAAGTAGTCCTAAAGGTGACGTTGTCTATGAGGACAAGAGCGGCAACCTCTTCATCTGCGATCGCATAAAAGAGCTTATCAAAGTCAGCGCCTACCAGGTTCCACCCGCTGAACTGGAAGGCATCCTCCTCACTCATCCCAACGTCGCCGACGCTGCTGTTGTCGGTATTCCCGACCAGAAGTATGGCGAACTGCCTAGAGCGTATGTTGTTCTGAAGAACAAAAAAGAAAGCTTGCAGGAGATTGCGGACTATGTGAAGGGTATAATACTTCAACATGGAAACGCTTACTAACAATTGCATTTTAGGGAAGGTTTCGCACTACAAGGAGCTGAAAGGAGGCGTGGAAAGTGTTGACGTTCTGCCCAGAACACCGGCTGGCAAAGTAATGCGTCGAATTTTGAAAGAAGACTATATCAAAAATTATGTGAACAAGTCGAAGTTGTAATGCATTGTTGATGAAACACAATAGCTTATTAAATAAAGTTACTTTGTCCAATCTAACTTTTCCTTCTGCTAGCCATTCAGGCCCAGTCACTCAACGGCTCTAGTTGTACATGTTATTTCATTCGGTACATTCTCATTGCATAATTCACCGGACTAACCGTTTCATTTACAGTCTAGGAATGTCTCGATGTTTCTCTACGACTTCCCCTACCATTTTAATGTTGTTGAACTCTTGTTCGCAGTAAAAGTATGCATCGCTTGTTGGTCAAATCTCTCTAAGCCACAAAAGGTAGAGCCATCCGTTTTTGGCCTATCAAATAGTGAGTGGTAGAGGTGAAGAAGTCGTCTAGAATTTCTACCGACTACATAGAGTTAGCCTACAAAGAAATCTTCCCTCCCTAGTTTTAATATCAGCTTTTACCGAAACTTTTGACGCTGTCAATATTTGTCGTGAATAGCACAACCCTGTGTGCTTCACAACCCAGCGGTCGAACGCACCATTCGCACCTAATTGCTGGTTCGTAGAGGTGCAGAACGTGGAAAGCGGCAAACGAAGAGATAAGCCACGTTCGGTTCTCCTGGTACTGCAGGATTCGGAGTCATAGATACTTCGCTATTGACAATATTCTTGGTAATACGGTGGAACTACGGCTCCATGGTGTTCCACGTGTTCTGCGAGTCATCATTGTGCCAACAAGAACGGCCAAGAACGACCGCGCACTTGACTCATTTCTTAGGGAGCAAACGGAAAACCCGACCTATCACCACCGATGAAGATAAATGGTAAACGAAAGATTCTTTTTGAGAACGGAGCGGAAAAAAGCTGCATGTAATCCGGGCGGATGTCAAGCATGAAGACTGGTTCGATGAATGCAAAACAATTTATACAAAAAAAAGTTGGAGGTACACAAGGGTATTCGACCCAATATGTAGATACTGACACAGATACAGGAGTCTGCAATTCCACGGGGCACTTTTAAGTCCTGATTAACCCCCTGCGCGCGTATAGGAACTGCCACACACATACACGATAACTACTTGCCTTCTTTAAGTATAGGTCATATTTGATTGTAACTATTGGGCCTTCGCCAAGAGCGAAACCAACAAAAAAAACGGATTATACCCAAAATGGCGGCCAATAAAATGATTTGTGTTATGACAACCGCTATTTGCGTTAGCTTATTTTGTATCTATAATGGTTTTACCTTTAATCCATCAAAGCGAAAAGCAGATAACTAGTGTTAACTGCAGTTGGCATTGCTCCTGTGTTTTTATTTTTTAATCCTATTTAAGAGAAACGTCTATTTTCTGTAGCTGTACGTAGAACACATGGATAGCATACTTTGACCCGCTTCATTTGCACGGTAAACAGCATAAATTGTTTTTACGTCTAACCTGATCGTGCGCCTTCGTTTCTGCCTTCTCCGTCTCCCGTGGCCTAACTGTCAACGTCGATTTCTTTCAAAGCATCGTTCTGTGCAAAGTATGAACTACAAGTCGTGTATCGCGCGACTCCTCACATGGTGCCTTCAGTGTGTGTCCGTGTCCATACCGTGTCTGTGCTAATGAGTCTGTAGTTCACCGTCTTATTGCGCAGGCTACAAAAATTGATCGAGCACGCCTTCGCGCACCTCTTATCAGCATTTGGTTACTTTGACCTTCGCATGCGCTCCGTGCACTTAAACTAGCACTGATTGTCGCGTTATCAAGTCATTTTGTTGTTTTTGTCGGTGCCGCTGCTCCCCACTCATTGATTACATAGTCTAAAGTGTCTAGTACAGGTTCGCCCATCCATCTCGTTCCAGACACTTCGACATGCCGATCAAATCCGAATTTCAAAGTGTTAAAGTCGCCGACAGCTCGTTCAGTGAAACTGTTTTGGATGTTGTTTGGAAAAACGCCGTTGAACAGCCAAACAAGGCTGCCTTTGTATGTTTTGTTGAGCGCTATTTAAAAGTGTATCAGAGTATTATCTAGATCAGTGCCGAGGATCCTAGCGATGTCGTGACTTATCTGGACCTGTACACAAAGACTCTCTCCATTTGCGCTTTTCTTGAACAGAGGCACTTTGGCCATGGTGACATGGCTTGCGTGGTCTTGTCGAATTGCTGGGAATACTACGCGATCTTCCTTGGTGTGGCCACACAGGGTGGCGGGATGAGTGGAGCGAGCTATCTTTTTACGGACTGTGAGTTATTTACCTTCATGGTTGCAACAAGAAACGCCCAGTTTGTTATGAGGTTTGAGTCTTTGGGTGTACGTGAATCGATGTAGATTTGAACACAAAAGTCAATTCGGGCAAGGTTTCAAAGAAACACGCGCATAATGTGACTCCAGCTCACCTCGTCAATCTAAGAATCCCTGCTTCACATACTGCGGCATCATAGCCGCCACGATTTCGGTTTTACACCCTAATCACACACTGCAGACCGTAGATAAGAAATTGTTTTTGACATGTAGTTTATATCGAACGAAAACAAGGGTGTGTAACCAACACTGGCTTAAGATATAACATGAATTGAATAGTTGAATAGTGGTGGCCAGCACATTGCAGCTTAATACATCGTAGCCTTCACCATTTGCTTTAGATGAACTGGAGCGCCAATTCAAAGACTCGCAAAGCAAAATTGTGTTCTGTGGCGATGACTCTCTCGAACGAGTTTTGAAGGCGGCGAAGAGCTGTCCCAAAATCCAGGTTGGCCCTTCTGTCGTGCATGACCATCGCTTTTCTTCCAGACTGTCGTAGTGCTATCCAAGAAAGGAACAAAGAAGGAGTATCCGTTCGGCGTTGTCAACTTCAACGATGTGCTTCTTACTCAGCCTAACCTCCACAGACATAAAATCGACCATGACCTTGAGAGAGATATCCTGATTCTGCCATACTCCAGGCAAGAAAAGCGGTTAGAAAACAGTACTAATGTAAATGATGGTTTAAGCGGTACCACGGGATCACCGAAGGGAGTGATGCTGAGTCACAAGAATTTTGGAACGATGGTTAACATTCTTATGGCGTAACTGACTTCATTGGTATTCTATTCTGTTCATCCTTGCAGGCATGTGGACCGTGAGATCACACCGCACATCGCCAAAGACTTCGACTGGCACAGCGAGCATAGTATTCTGTTTCTCCCATTCTACCACATTTACGGATTCGGCGTCGTGAATAACGTTATACTTCGCGGTTCTACCGGTGTCATTATGTCGCACTTCGACCCCGAGGTCTTCTTTCGCTCTATTGAAAACTTCAAGGTGAGCGAGCTCCACACATGAACTTGGCACGAAAGAAAATGCTTCAGATTCGTCTTCTCATGGTGGTCCCGCCGATTCTTGTCCTCATGGCCAAGCATCCTCTTGTTAAGAAGTATGACCTGAGCAGCGTCAGCTTTCTGCTCAGTGGTGCAGCTCCCGCAGGAAAGGATCTATGTGAAGAGGTCATGAGACGACATCCTAACATTAAGCATATCGTACAAGGTACAGAAGTCTTTAGGTGTCAAATTGAATGTGTTCTCTTCAGGCTACGGGATGACCGAGGTCAGCATGGCCACGCATTTCCCCGTGATCACCAACGATCCAAAGTATGGAAGTGCCGGAAAGCTGGCGTCCAACCTGCAAATGAAAATCGTAGATCCGGAAACCCGCAAAGAGGTGCCGAACGGAGAACGCGGAGAAATTTGCATTTCCGGACCGACCATCATGATGGGTTACCTCAATCGTCCACAGGCGACCGCCGAAACAATCGATGACGACGGTTGGCTAAGAACGGGCGACATCGGATACGTTGACCACGACGGCTATCTGTTTATCGTTGACCGCCTGAAGGAACTGATCAAAGTGAAGGGTCTCCAGGTGCCTCCAGCCGAGCTCGAAGATCTTCTCCTCACTCATCCGCTGATCCAAGACGCTGCAGTGATCGGTATTCCAGACGAAAAAGACGGTGAACATCCATTGGCGTTTATTGTGCGCGCCAATGAGTCGCTCACCGAGGAAGAAGTGAAAGAATTTGTGAAAAGTAAGTTCATAAATAGCATAGCCTTATCATTCAACTTGTTGACCTTTAGGTCGCGTTGCTCATTACAAGCAACTGAAGGGAGGAGTCCACTTCATTCCTCAAATTCCAAAATCCGCCGCTGGTAAGATTCTCCGACGGTTCCTTCGCGATGAGGCCGAGACTCTGCAGAAGGTTGTTGCCGGGAAACAATCCAAATTATAATTAAATCACGATTTTGTAAATAATAAATGGTAATGTTGTTCGAGGAGAAGTTGCTCGATCGAAGTGCTAGGATTCACTGTAACGGGATGTAAGATACGGTGCCCTCTCGTGTTGACGAAAGATGATTGTTGTTAGCTGTTCAAGAACGTATTGTGAAATTACAATTAATTTAGCTGAAGCACTTGCTTTCACTGTGTTCATTCTATTAAGGCCAAGTGTATGCAGAGTTGGGCATTATACGTAGGACATACATTATATGGGGCTACATACTCTAACGATGTTTTCAATGTAGCATTCCAAGTTTTTCATGAGATAATTAGCAGGCCAAATCTACTAAATTACTGATCACAGGCTCTCTTCACTTCCAGAAAGATCTTCAAATCCGACATGTCATATGTCTATCCCCCGTTCTTCCAGACACTACATATTTTGAGATTTATCTTATGGTAATCTGGCTTTTCCGACTTACCTGTGATGAATTTCTTACTTATCTTATGGTAATCTGCCTTTTCCGACAAACCTATGATTCATTTATGACTTACGAAGGGATCACCTGCTGCCAGACGTCACTGAAGGAAGCTATGATCAACGTCTGTCTTTATCAGAGGTCTTAACCCAATTAAATGGATTACGATGTTCGGTGGACGTGTGTGAACAATTCTATCAGGAGGGCAAACGTTCTCGTACGTGAAACGAGCGGAACAATCGGTTTGGGTTAAACAATTACACCGTATGAGTATAAAGAGTTGTACTGAACAATAAAAGCAACTACGCTTTCGACGATTAAGTACTGGCTCTAGGGAGTATAGGGTGACCGAGATGGCCGGAATAGAAGTCTTTAAGTACCTTTTCGGAGCTAGACGTGTTGGAAACAAGAAAGGAAACAATGCAACAAACAAAAACAAAACAAACTGTACAATAAGCTCTGTGCAGAGATAACTGAGTATATAGCCGTGTCTAGGAGGGATTGAGTATATTTAGGTGACAGTATTTGATAGGACAGAGGCTTTTTCTACAAGGAAATCTGGAAACACCCGCGCACATTTGGTACAAGAGCAAAACAAAAAAAAACGCTATAACAACGAAAGAGGATAGGAGAGGACGGGCGAAGAAGTGCGACTCGTTTCAATAACGTTGGACGTAAGCTGCGGATGCTTTGAACTGCGCTGAACTACCCGTTGTTGACGTACGTCTTGTGGGAGAGGAAGTGCATGTCGGAGAGGGGTGGACGCGATCGTCTTGGCTGCAGCGGTGGTGGAGCGTTCTTCGAGGGACGTGGTGGAGGGTTACCGTTTGCGACGCACTAAAAACAGAGGCTAAAGGTAATGACTGTATGGTGAAAATTCTTTTACTATGGTGTTTATCTGTTGACGGATTACCTACCAATGTTCACTAGAGCAAATCATTTATGTAGCATCTTTGCGGCTGTATTTCACAATCAAATGGACGCTCCCCCCTGTGGGCTTCATAGAGCAAATCCCTGACTATCCTCAAACAACATCGATCCCCGACAATTGCCCTCTTTGAGATTATTGGATGCATGACTATATTTAACGCTCACACGACCACCTGTGCGTTGCCGGCGAACCGAACTAAAAATAAAGTCGCGTGATTCTCGGAGCGTGTCTAATACCCCACAAGCTTATCCTCCAAAATCCGTTTCACACGTGACTCCGCGCGCAAAGTGCAACCGTAACCGCGCTCTCGTCAGCCGACGTAGACCAAAGATGTTTTCGCCCTGGGCAAGTGCCGTCCTTGCAACACACAGTGTTTGCTCTTAGTGTCCATGAAGAGATTAACGAGAAGGGGAATTATTTACCGCGTCGCCGTTGCTGCCATTGGAGGACGACGAAGTGGACGAACAACTGTTCTGATAAGCGTGATGCTGACTGTGCCGATGGTGCTTGTGCCTGGACGGAATGACTCGACACAATTCAGCCGTACTACCAGAGTTGAGAGACCGGCCGCGGTTGGCTTTCTAAAGAGTAGCACAATAAGCCAGATACAGAGATTGGTAAATGTACCGTGGTTGACTCCATGAAGCAGGCGATGGCTCGATAGAGGAACCTATACTGATGCTCCGTCTGAACCATACCAGATCGTTGTTCGCGCACCATCTTCACGGTGTTCGAGATGTCAATCTGGCAGTTGGAACCTATGCGCTTGATCTGGTTGATGAGAATGTCGATCACAATGAATGTGCCTGTTCTTCCAATTCCAGCACTAAACGATTTTTATGTTTTAAGAACTCTGGCAAGAGCACACCTGCAATGGACCACGATTGGACCAGTCTTCGGACAGTGCGTGTCGCGACACTCGTTGACCTGATCCAGGAAGTCCAGAACCATCTTACTATCAGAGGGACAGCCGTGGTCCGGCCATCCAAGAAACTGGAAGTGGTAGATAGTACGTCTTTCGCCGAGAAGGGTCTCCGAGTCGTCGATTTCTAAAGCAACAGCATTTGTGAGACGACCACTCATTGGTAACGTACCTCTGTGGATCTTGCGCAGTTCCAAAACAGTCATCACGTAGTTTTCATTCCGCGCTTCAGACTTATTGTCCACAATCAGCTGAATGACACCGCCGTGCACTTCGGAGCCACCGGGCTGCGGCCAGTATCGATAGCACTTTTCCTGTAATTCAAGAATTACAACAGTTCCTGGAGAGGGAATGCCAAAGCAGGGGAGCAGCTGGAAGACGTCTTGTTATTACAGGGTTAGTGAAAGCAACATGTAAAGCAAAGCAATTTGTAGGCAAACGAACGTCTTCGACCACCGACCTGCATCTTGTCACCCACCCGTCCGCGTTCGTACTCCTTTGTGGTCATTACGATTACGCGTGAGTTCGTTTGCCACATCATGCGCCAGAAGTCGTGAACTGTGGAGGAGAGACAGCCTTGCGTTGAGATGTACTTGCGATTAAGGCCTGCGAACTCGGGATATTGGGTCGGAAGCATCTATAGTGAGCTAGTGGATGAGACGGATTGGCTCTGCGGAGTTACCTGGATCAAACTGGCATTGATATAGTCGCCGGCACCGTCCTCTAAATCGAGCTTTATTCTCGTATGATCGAACGGCAAGATGTTCTTATATCGGTTCTTCGGAATGTTGTCCGGCTTCTTCCCCTCACTCATGCTGACATATAAGCAACACTCACTGGCTTGAAGCCTCTGAAAAACGCGGTGTTGGTGGGAGATCCTATCTTTGTGGCACCAACCTCAAATTCGTCGTAAAATCCTTCGTTGCCGTGCCTATCTTTCTGTTCCAGTCTCTGCCTCCGGCCTTCCACAGCAGAAGCGATCATTCTCGTTGACGGGAGAGGTGCTTTCAAAATGATCGGAGTGCCATCTTTTATGACAATCGGAATGCGGGAGTGATGTTCGATGAGGCTCGACAGTGATTCGAATCGGTCGCCTCCGCCGATGTCAAACTGAGAGTTCTCGTTCCGGATCCAGATCTGGTGGACCATTTCTTCACCGATTTTCACGCATAGTACGTAGTCTCCTGGATGTCGCTGGCTTTCGCGAACCAGATAGGATCCTTCGCGCCCGTACGACTTCAGAAGTTCTTCCGCTTCGATCGCGTTCATACTCATGTGGAAATAGCGTTCGGAGGTAGGGCGCATAAATGTGAGATTGGGCTCCTGCGACGCCGGAATCACAACTGGGCGTCTGAAAGCAACAGGAATGCTTAGTTGATTGAAAGGAACAGCTGGCACATGTGTTTATGGTGTTGCGTGGTTACAGTACACATATGTGTTATACAAACATGCATCTTCCAAATGATCTGCCATAAGTTCATGGATTTGGATCACAAAAGTCAGCCGGACTGCAAATACCAGTAGCAATAGCCACTGGTACCCGCCATAGATAGCAACATGACGAATTTTCTGGAAAACTACCTTCCTTGTGCTTCCCTGTCTTAGAGGCCGACAGTCTGTTTTCACAACGGTCGACAAACAACGATGACCAAAAAATAGCGCTGGCCAACACCGTTTCTCGGTGGGCTGATAAAGAGCTATAGATAAGACCAGGCCTTTCTGATCGCAACATCCAGAAGAGCAATTCAGATTCTTGATCGAGTCGGGAAGTGATCTTTTGTTGTCGAAAGAAAAAAACGATAAACACCTACTTGAGCACGATGTTCACGATGGCATCGCCGCTGCGTTCTTTCAACTGGCCGGGATTCTCCATGTAGAACTGCACCAATTCGTGGAGCGAGGCGAACATTTCTCCACCGAATAGGTCCAAGAAGTCGCCGTTGTTTTGGATCTTGACATGCGTGACTTTTTCTTCATCAACCCTAAAGCAGCGCGGTTCAAAAGAGTTCCGCTGATTATTCAATTACTTGACGGAGAGCGTGTAGTTGCCAGGCGTCGATCCGCTCGGTCTCGCCAGAAACTCGCCGACATTGCCGTACTTCTTCAGGAAGTTCACGGCTTCATGTCCGGTAACGTCAAAGAAGAAGTTGGTGGGCCTAAATGGACCGTAACATAGAGAGGTGAACACGTTGAATTAGTGGCAACTCTTGATAAGAGCGTTTACGGAGAGGAAAGTCGTTCATCGGAGGTCTTAGGAACATCTGTGCAGCGGCAACTAGATACAATAGAAAGTTCTCCTATTTTACTCGAAGACGACCGGTTTCACTCGATTACAGCGTTGCCGATCCTCGTGTTTTGGCAAGTTTACGACAATTCAGGCAACAAGGAGCGGCGGAGAGTGCAGCGAAGAGCGGGACATTGGGGGATTGTTGATTACCGTTTTGTCGACTGTGGCGTGCCCGACATCGACGCCTTCACCCTCCGCAAGGAGGAGCTTTTGGACAGCGTCGTCGTTATGGTTGCTGCTGTTACTGGGTAAACTTATTGCAAAGTGATGATGTTGAAGTAGACGGAGAAGAACGTGCTCGGCGTCGGTCGATGGCAGATGGAACCATCGGTCGAGCACACCGACGACCGGCGCGGCAGCAGCAGCAGCAGCAGGTACAACAGCACCACCGCTCTCCTTAAGGTGCCCTTCTCTCGCGCGTTTGTTCCTCCTAGCTGCTGTTCCACCGAACACCTGAAGCAAGTAAGGTTCAGTTCGAATGTTGCTGCGCTGTTCGTGAATGCGTCGGATCATGTGTGTTCCTCTGTGCTGCGGTGTGTGAAAATATGAGTGTGAGTGAAGCGAAACGAACGGAAAGGACGGGTGGATTAAAAAACGCGACTGCTCGGCCGGCGCCGGCCGGTCGTCGCTCGTGGCGACCAAGAGAGAAGCGGCGAACGACGAAAACGAAGGAGAGCAGCGCCGGCCGCGGCAAAGAGCACGAAAGACCGATTTGACGCGGAGGCTCGGGCGGTTATAATATCAGCGGCTCCGAGCCAGATGACGGTCTAATAGGGAGGGACATGCACACAATTCCTTTGCCCATCCCTAATTACCGCCTTTGGCCCTTTCAACCGGATTTGAGCGCGCGAAAACGGCTTATTTTAAAACCGACTCAGTACCTCCTTTATTTCTGATAAAAGGGAGTAGTTAACGTTTTTTTCGCGGGAAAGAAGAGCTGTCATCGAATTTGTAGATTAGAACGTGGTCCAAGTGCGATAAGACGAGCACAAAGAGCTTGTCATCGCCTATGGGTCAGCAGCAAAAATATGAAGAATCTTGCACAGTACGAAAAACAGCTGTGCGACATGATTCACTGCGGTGAATCAACGAACGTTAACTGTTGTTTCCAAACAGTGAACATGACGCTAATAATGGACATCGACAGGTCTCTCCCTCGTGCAATGCGCTCACGAGGAAATACGTTTTGGAATCAGAAAACGCAGTTTACTTGTACCTTGATTTATGACATTATTTATTGGTCTAACCTGTGCTCGGCCACGAAATCCAGAATTTCATTAATACCTTAAGGGTAATTTTCGTTTGCAAAATCGGCTGTGGAAGTAAATGACAATATTTGCTTAAAAGTGGTCTTTGTTCTTGCGAGGAATCACACAAAAATAGCACGCGGTCCTGTAGGTACCCCTAATCCACATTAACTGTGTGATAAATTTGGAAACGTGAGGATTGGTAAACGCTTTTGAGAGGCCGAACAGCGAGTCGACTAAATTTCGTTACGCCTACTGGTTTACATTCGATGGGCGTTCCAGATTTCTCCGGCCATGACGGCTTAGAATCGTGGAAGAGCGCAATAGGAAAATACAAATTAAAACAAAGGAAATTAGCGGTCTTGCGATACTCAGAAACTTGTTCACTTTGTTTCTTCTGCGGCTTATTATCGTAATTGTTTCTGAGATTTGAAGCGATCGGCTACAAATAAGAGTGGACCGGGAAGTTTGCGCGCCAGCCGATCTTTGTTCAGTCGCGAAAATGAAAACACATTTTTTTCGATGGGGCGGCGGCCTTTTGCACCGGGAGACAAACTACCCAATGCTCCAACGTTCTTGCAAGTGTGAACGAGACGATATATGTCGTGGCAAGATTTTATTGGATCGTTTACGCCACCAGACGGAAGGAGGCAACTAAAAAGGCGTGTCCCTTGTCAGGATGATGAGTGCAATATGAATTCCGCACTTTGTGAGGGAAAACAGTCGTCAGTTGCCCTTTGATGGAATTCAACTTTAAAAAATGTGCCCTTTGATGGAATTCAGCGTTAGAACAAGCGCGAAACTGTGAATAATGTCAAGGAGGTCTTTATAAAAACGAGACGAGTGTGTACTTCTACCAGATTTCGGAAACCTACATGCCGGTAAGGTGGATGCAACAGTCATTTTTAAAGCCATTGAAATCTACCCACAGACTACACGCCAGTCTTTTGAATTTGCTGTGTACTTTGGACAATTCATGAATGGAAAAGTCGTTTTTCATATTGTCAAAGATGAAACAGGCTTCCGAGCAAATAAGACGCCTTTCACTGCCTTCAATTATATTAGTACACATTTATCGAGTGATGATTGTCGGCCACTAATCACCGCAATAACGAATCTAACATTTCACGAAGATGAATGATGGTCTCACGACGCGATATCAGCACGTACCCGCATGCACGCACGTTTCGGTGATTCGAGAATACGCGGCGAAGACGGACCACCAGCGAGCGTTGTCTGATCGGTTCGTCGACATCACATCAAAGAACGAACCGCAGAGACGACTGCTCTCCCTGCCGCCAACATTTGCATTTGCGCGCGAAAACGATAGGAGCATTCGTCAGCCTCTCGTTCGCCGCTTCGTTGTCGTCGTTGTCGGCCCTCTCCCGAGTGAGTTCTCGCAGTCTGCCGCAAGCCGTCTGACCCCTTCGCCCACTTCTTCCCCGTTCCTCTCCTGCGCCGCCGGGAACCCGGCCGCAGGCGCGCATCTAGGTCAGGTTCTTCCAGACGAGAGACGCGGCAGTGAAACGGCCGCACGAGAGCGCGCCTTTTTTTTATCCCGCTCCCCCTCTCATCACTCACGCCTTTTTAGGGCTTTATTAAAATTTTTACAATGCGTCGACGAACACGAAACGCGACAGAATAGAGCTGAGAATGAACAAGTGGAGATGAGGATGAAGACGGAACGGGTTGAATAGAAACGGTGTCCGAAGCGAGACACTCTGACGCGGAGAGACGAGTCGCGAGTCGACTAGTGGTTCCGTCGCATTTCCAAGAGGAACGCAAGCATTGTCACAATCACAGATAACGTCTAAAATGTAGCGTTCAGTATCAGTAGCCGAGCTGCAAAGCGGTTCAAAGCCAAAAAAGAGGGCCGATTTCGTGCGAACGAAAAGTGTGCGCGTTTGGGTGTGGCACGTCTCCTGTTCCACACGCACGCAACAGGGCACAAGTACAGTAAAGTGTTTTCGGTGACCTTGACGACGAGAGCATTGAAAAAAGGAAGAACCTGCTTCGTTCGATTCAATTAGTTGTAGTGAGGAAGCCGCGCGACTTATCAAAGGTCGTGGCTTCGAGCAGCCGTGAGTCGCTTAGTCAACCCTCAGCGATGCCAAGGTGTTCGGAAAGGAACGGAATTCTCATTTGAAATGCAAATGTAGCGCCGTCGTGCGGTGGCCTCCTTTTGTTCGGAAAAAAGTGCACATCGAGGACGTGTTGAGGGCCTCCCGAAATGGGCTTCCAATAGTGATGTTTGAACAGCTCGACTCGCCGTCACGTCGGAAGCACGGAAACATCTCTAAGTGCATACGGGCGAGGACATCTCACCTTTGCGATACTATACATATTTTAAAGCGGCATGATGTTTTTACCGTACTTTGGCGAATCACTAAAAACTCTAGCCCGATCGTCTAGACGTCGCACAAAAATAACAACACTAAGTTTTCGTTAGCTGATATCATTTGGCTACAGTGCACTTGGGGTGGATGTTTCCGTTCGAAAATATTTTTAAAGGAGGTCAGGATATCCGCTCCTTTTTTTGCTTCCAGACATACTATACATCAAGAAAATGTCGTTATCGCAATTTGCACTCTGTAATGTCGTCTGCGTAAACAAAATACGACACATGATCTGCACGTCCTCCATTTGTGGATCTGCTTCTTCTTTTCAGGGGCCTCAGTCATTCTAAATGCCCGGAAAGTGCTGCGAACTTGTTGATTAACAAAAGGCTTTATGGCCAGCGTTTCGAAACGCGCATAAACATTTCGCCGAAATGTAGTGTCAGGCGCTCAGAATTATACCCTAACACGTTCGCCGAAGACAAAATACCGTTGGTTCGACTACGGTAATAGCGCCTGTTTACTTCCTTCTCTCGCCGGCGTCGTTGGCGCGAAAAATCGTGTTTACGCTTCCGTTGTCGCTTGCATCAAATCTTCGATCTTAGGTCTCGAATTGGATCTCTAACGCAATGATATTAGGCGTCGACAAAAACAAGTTCCTCTACTAGCGGTAAATGCTATTGTTCAATTGAAGTGAGACATGTATAATTAATGATCAAAAAGCTCGAATGTTTTTCACCATTCGAATCGGAAGTAGAAGTCGCTTTTTGCCGGGGTTGTTCACCACGCAGGGGGACATCACACAGTGATGGAAATTTTTATGTCACCAGAACAAAAGTTGTGGGAAATCCAGTGATGATCACAGCGAGTCGTCAATGATTAATGATCGAAAAATTGATGTTTCCATAAATCACGGCGTTCACTGTCGCCCTCCCAGACGATTTATGGAAACCAGTTCGAATGCTCTGGAACAGCACCCTGAAGGCCTATCACAAATATGTGGTGTGGTGCGTTCGTTGAACTATGACTTTCTACGTACATCTACTATTGTGGGCCACTGACAAGGAATAAGGAACAAATGTGCCACAAGCTACAAAATTGAGCAACAACAAGTCCCTTAAAACATTGCAAGAGCAGAGAAATTGCGCTAAGGTCATATAAGAAACAGGACGTTCAAATGCAGAAACAAAACTAGTGAGGATCAGTAGCATAAGACCACCTTTGTCTTCAAAACGATAGAAACGGCCGATCCTATTTACTTCGTTATTTGTCAAAGAAATCTGTCACTCACCATTAGCTCTAAACCCGATATTTCGTTCTTATCGTACAAAACGATCTCGCCGTCTCCGGCCATAGATCACCGTGCGACAGTCTACAGACGAGACCCCACTTAAATACTACTCTCTTATACAGTCCACCGTTTCGTTCGCACAAATCGTTCAAATCTTCGAAGCAATTAATGATTACCGTTAAAATAAGTGGTTTCGTAACGACCGCAAATCCCCATATTGACACTCCGAGATTTGTTTGGTTCAGGTGACATAGCAACGACTGAGCTATCTGATAGACGTCGGCCCGATAGGGTGACCAGATGTTGTGATTGCTGAAGAGGAGCGAGCTCGATTTACAGATCTAAATTCGATCATGGTAGCAAGCTTTGAGGGGAAGGTCGGTTGCCGTACCGCTCCATGGAGCATCGCAGGCGCCGCGGTGAGACCAACCAGTTCAACAATGCAGAACAGGATGGACGGAAGTGAAAACAGTAAATGTGGTACTGATAGACTGTGAGACGAAGCGATCTTCAACAGTGAAAAAATAGTGGCCGGTATGTTGCTGGCAATCATGACAAATGCGTACGCCTTAAACCAATGTGTTATTATTTGAAACGAGGGTGAAACGTGCCTCAAATATTTTGTCCAATTTTCGAACGGCCTGAGCAAGTCCGCGATGCATGTCAATTAGTTCCATCAGCTGTTTTACCAGTGGAGCGTCTGGATCCGTGCGACCCAGCTGAATTTCAATTGATTTTGAACAATGCATCGCGTCACGCACCCTTCGAAGACGGCTGTTAAATTCCTTAAACTCCAAATACGCGGCTAGGGTAAAAAGGATGTAGGTGAAAAGGGCGACAATCCACAGGACGTTCAGGTAGAGACCCAAGAGGGGTGGTACAATAGCGAGGTAGCGGAAGTATAACTCCTATACGGAATTATATCGATATGTTAATCATAAAAGGCATCCTTACCCTTTCAACTACTTCAAGACGACCAATTATAAGAGGAGTCGGAATTTTGAGGAGAATGACGAAGAAGATGAGCAGATGACAGCAACAAATGAACCCGATCAGAACCATCATGCACGTCAAAACTCTGTGCAAAAGCTTTTCGCCCTTATGGCATCCTCTGAATCGCTGCGGAATTTGCAGCAACCGAACGTAGTCCCGAAGCATCGACGAACGCTGGCATCGTATGAAGAAGAACTGTAACGGTGAAATGATCAATGCTGCCTGGAGACAGCTTACTGCTGAGACAATCGACTGAGCTGTCCAGTTGAGAACAACTAGAGCACTCGCTAACTTGTAAGGTTCCTTTGATGAATCAGATGTTAATATGACATAGATGATGAATGCGCAGTGGTAGACTCCTAAATTGGATTGTGGTGAATATGCATCTACGGGTGTTTAGAAGGCCATCGAGGTATTTTGGTTTTTGAAATCCGACTGTTTACCGAGTCCTAAAACCAGCGACGCCACAACGTAGTTTATCCATTTTTCCTTGTTTTTGACATCAGTCGAGAACTTGAACCGCATCAACCGAAGTATCTTCCTGATTGTCCTCAGCTGCACGAATAGACCTCGATCGCAGATGCCTTTGTCATCGTTCTCATTGAAGTCGATCAGCCTTTGACAGGCCAACATTCCACTGTAATTAATGCTTAGCAGAGATCAGTGTCTCGTGAAAGGTATACTGGGATCGTACCACGAAATTAAATTGCTTATGACAAAAAAATATGACAAATATTTATGCAAAGATTAAAACAACTGATAGGCGAAGCGGATAGCGAGACCATGGAAATGAGATTAGTTGGTAATGGTGGAGTTGTCGCAGTTCGATCCGTCGCAGGACGATCGCATTTGCAGGAAAAAGCTGAGATACGTAATTGTGAGGGAGATCGTCTAGGCCGAAGAGTAATTACTCAAGCGCAATGCAGCATTCTAATTACCGTGAGTATCAGGGGCTTTGTGACAACAGCGAACCCCCAAATGGAGATGCCGAGATTCGTTTGGTTTACGTGCGAGATGAACAAGTTCGCTATTTGATAGTTCTGAAAATAGAGCATATGTAGTAGTTGTTTGTGGGTCGCGTATTCTGGCATTTCTTGGGATTGCAATTATAAGCCGTTTCTTTAATTGCGCTCTAAACATATACAGCAATACACTACTGTGGCCATGGAATCTCTTCTTGTTATAGGTGGGCGTTCTATACGATAGATATTGAACAGTGGGATAACGTTTTAACTATAACGAAGTTCGCTGTCTTTATGCATATCCCACACCTCTGCTGACGTGAATGCCTCCAGTGTAAGACTCACCTAGAGAGCACCTCAGATAGAGCTAAAAATTGCTACATGAGTAGGCATACGCTATTGAATGTGAACTCGAAGTGGTCGTCAGCTTATACGACCATGTAAATACTCTTCGAAAGTTACGTTGAAACTGTTATTTTGGAACCTGCCACGTAGGTAGTCGAACCGGTCAGTCTTTTGCTCATTACAGGACTAAATGGAGAAAATTAAAGGTGAGTAATGCTTGGGAAGGGTGTCGAACCCGGACCCGAAAAATGGCAACCAGGACAGAATCCGACTCAACCACATAGGCGGTTTCTTCAAGGGAATGTTGACTATATTCTTTTGAGTGTTGTTTTCCGAGGGTGTTTACATGTTTAGGTGTGCGATTAACCATACGGGCTTTTGAGGTTTACGTTGAATAATACATGGCTATTAGGGATGCACCGAAACGAACCGGAATCAGTCAGGAGATCCGGGGTTCGAATCCACCCATGAGCAAAACTTTTTTATTTTCGTATTTTCTTGACATAGCATTCTGGAGATTGTTTCATTGTCTAATTCTACGTAAGTAAAATTTAAATGTGCGGAAAAAGTGCATAAAAAAAGTTTGGCCTGCGGGTGGATTCGAACTCCGGACCTTATGACTGATTCCGGTTCGTTCCGGCTATCTTTTTACCAGTCCTCAGCTTCGTCTGAGGACGTTTCGGGATGTTCCCACCTGGGTGAACAATTGCTACTCACCTTCTCCGAGTACGGTATCCATATCGCTTTGTTGCCATAGATGATCTTCTCTACTTCGCTAATCTAAACAACGATTAGAGGAACATTTCGTCCATCACTGGAATATACAGCGCTGTGGAGCTTGGCCGGAACGGCGGTCAATGCAATCATGGTCATAACACAAGCGATGACTGAGGGAATGGCGAAGAAGACGTTCCACCAGGAAGTTTTCAGGCTGACGAACAAGGAGAGGAGAGAGAAGATCGTCGTTGGAATGTTTGTGCCAATCATTGCGAATGTGTACACCTGTACATCTAGTAAGCTTCATTGGAAGATCTGGTTTTTTACCTCGAAAGTATTATCCAGAGCCCTGACAAGATCGGACAGTCCACTGTGTGTACGATACATGGACAACAATTCCGTTCCGATATCAGCTGGGCATTCTCCGTCCTGGTTTTCACCGAGCTAAACAATCATTTGTGTGGAGCATTTAGCCACATCACGAACCTTCCTCAGCTGAGAATTAAAATACTTCAGTTCGCCATAAACGGCAATTGTCATCGACATGTAGATCATCATCGCCACGATCCAAAAGATAAACGTGTAGTAGCTGATTAAAAACGAAAACGGAATCATCATGTGACTACCGTAGGCCTGCAACAGAAATCCTTCCTGGATATTGCACACAATCGGGCACTAACGTTGAAGGCTTCCAAGTCGAACATGATGTAATGATGTTGATCGAAGATTATCATGACCACATGCAAAACGCACACAACGAAGATGACCAAAGCTGTCGCGATGTAAACGGCAAACACTTTACGAACACATCGTTTAGTTCGTTTGCAGCCGGCTGATCCATTAGGAACGTGAATCTTTACGAAGATGTCCTCGAAATATCGTCTACGCTGCCAGTAGATAAGAAAGAGCTGGAAGATATAGGTAATTCTAACACTTGTCTTAGCACCTACGACAGATAAAAGAGACTGGAAATGCCAATTGGCGTAAACAAGGGTGCAGGATGTTGTGACATTGTAGTCTGCAGACTGTACGATGTAAAAGCATAAGTAGATAAGCTCATAGGAGGCTGAAAATAGGACAGTGATCACTGACTCAAATTTTTTTTATAGTGAGGATTCGAGAAAGGCACATGGAATAAAGCCGTTCCTCTTTGATCTCGACCGTCCTCAGAGGGATTTCGACCGTATCGCATTGCTTTTGACCTTCCCCTATACAGTCAAGTTCATCCGTAAGTTCAAATCCATGGGAGGATGGTCGAAATCCCGGTCGTACGACACGGTTGAGGCCTTGTGTCATCCACATAAATGCATAGCACATTTCTCAATATAATCCCCTAATCCGGAAAGCACAAATGATGATTGTCGTACAGGTAATAATCATTACGGATATAATGAACACGTGACTCACTTAATCGTTTAAGCTGACTTTTCGGCTAACCAGCTCGGTCAACAAGCGTCCAAATCCCAGTAGCGCAACCGGATTCTGACAATAATCCCCCCGAAATGCTCGCTGTGACATGCTCTAATGCCAACTTGAGTAACATTAAGCAAATGAGCCATTTCCGAGCTAAAAATAGTGCTCCGGACAGGATAAACATCCTGACACGACACACCTAACAAAATAAAAAATTGCAATACGAACGGGGCTTTCGAGAGAATGGAACAGCTGAACAGCTCACACCTCATCTGTGAGGGAGTGTTTTATTGGTCTATTAGGTTCTTTTGTCTTTTTCCATGACGAAGGTAAACTACGTGTAATTACATCGAGGGATTTTAACACAACAACGAGACTCGAGAGCGTCGTGTGTCGAATTTTGTGTCGAAATTTTAACCATGCGCTTACGAATGAACCTGACTGTACGGGGGAAGGCCGAACGCAATGGGGGACGGTCGAGATTAAGGATGAATGTTTGTCGCTGTGAATCCGACCTGGCTTCCAAGTTCCACTTACCTATAGTAGCAATGCTGAGTAGAAATAACAGTCGACCATAATATGCCACCGGTTGACCTTCACGTCTTGGCAAATATGCGCCACTCCAGTAGCAAAATTTGAAAACGGGCTTGAACAGCTCCTTCAGCACTTCACGCTGTTCGGGATCCAGTCGCCACGTGCAACTGGGCCCTGAGAATTTTCGGTCGACAACAACGAGACTCTTTCCCTCGGGCTGTTTTTCGGTATCGTCGTCATCCATCTGAATTATAACATAATAATAATAACTCTAATGAAAAGAAAGAAGGATAATGCAGAGGAAGGATACATAGCGCCAAAGACACCAATAGGTTCTTGCTAACAAATGTACTTTGGTCTATATGAGCAGCAAGTTTCAATACATTTCCAATGAGCTTTGTTCGTCCGCGAAATCGCGCTGCTCTCGCGAGCATTATCGACGTACAAACAGGTGCAGGAAAGATGAACGGCAACTGTTGTCCATAGAGGACAACTGTGGTCACTTCCCGTCACTGTCTGGAAGTAATGTGGTTCACTGATTAGGTTTCGCTTGCGATTGTTCCTAACTAGTGATATATCATGTTTCTGAAATGCGTGAGAACTCCGAAGTGAACTTGGCTTTTTCAGAACTTGACTTTGGCTCAGTCGCACACTGATGGGATTGCCACGTTCTACTCTAATGCTGTGCCCTGTGCCGAAGCCAGAAGAAGACTGGCGACTGCGGAATGGCAATGTGCCTCTTATGCATATATCAGGTCTTTCATTTGTGTTCCTAGCGATCGGTTTGTTCGGATGAGCTCATTCGCGACTGTCATAGTTGGCACAATGATAGCCCAGGCTCTCAGAAGGCCTGGAACACCAAGGAGCCGTAGCTCGAACGTCTTGCCAGGAAGCCTATCACTGAGGCTTGACTCCATCCCCGTGGTCCATCGTCTCCGGAATTAGCCATCGCGCCTCTCTGATGCCGTGCCCATAAGCCTAAGCCAGAAGAAGACCGGCCACTACGGAATGACAATATGGCTTTTTTTGTGCATATAGGACGTCTCGCACGGTTTAAGTCTTTGATACAAGAAATAAACTCGTAAAAAACTAAGACGCGTGTGGTTTATAAGTGCGATAACCTAGCAGTTTTTGAATATGAACTTCAACTTTCCCCATAACAGAAAACGTATCTGAGATGGTCAGAAACTCCAGACCCGTTAGTGAGAGCAAACTACCCCTTCTTAAAAACGCATTAGCGGGAAATGAAAAGGTATTTTTCTTGTCCTTCATATACGAGTAGGTGGACAAAATGCGTACCGTATTAAAGGATGGAATGTGATATTTCACTACACTGACTTTTCTGACTGAGATTTACGATAGACAGGTGTTCCGTTATTCGAACGCCGTTTTATAGGCGAACTTAACTCAAATTAGTGCTTTTTAACTGCCACGGGCTCCATTCGAATAATTGGTTAGACAGGGTACCAAAAGTGGTCAATACCTAGAAAGGTTGTGTAGAGAGAG
This sequence comes from Steinernema hermaphroditum, assembly GCA_030435675.1. Classification (NCBI taxonomy): domain Eukaryota; kingdom Metazoa; phylum Nematoda; class Chromadorea; order Rhabditida; family Steinernematidae; genus Steinernema; species Steinernema hermaphroditum. The sequence continues at coordinate 4,219,745 of CM059625.1, forward strand.
ACACACGTTTTCTGCTCGAGTCTGAGATGGGATACACGCGGTAATGCGAAGCCACTGTCTAACCCAGCTAATAGGGATAAAATGAAGTAAACATTGTTCTTATGAATGCCAAATTGCCAAGCCGACCGAATATTTTTCGTACTGAGCAGCTGTAGCTTGGAATTTGCATAGTGCGTCCGCGAAATATGGGCATGAAGAACAACAGACCTCTCCCGTTCAAGGGTATAGTACATCAAATTACCAGGAAGCAAGGCAAGCGATGGTTGACATTACAGAGAGCCGTATGTAAGATGTGAATATTTAACGTCATGTAACGTTTGTTCACAGCGGTCCTCTCCCGAGGACTTCCGAGACATGTGTCTTTGATGTCTGGCAAGCAATTTTAGACGAAACTAATGAGGTGGCTGGAATGCCGACCTGACTACGATGGACGATCAAAACGTTTAGACAGCGTCTTAATGAACCTATTACTATGTTTCAGATCGAGCATTTTCGAAGTGATACGACATTGAATGCCGAACTTTTCCTATGCTGTTACTTTAACGGCCGCCAGGTGAATTGTTGATTATTGAGGGAATATATTGCTGCTTTGTGTGATTACTGCTCAAAAATCAGACAAACTTCCATTACAAACTACGAAACGACTTGTTCATATTCGTATATCGTCCTATGTCATCCTAATAAGCAGTGTTATTCAACAACAAGGCAGAGATGCCAACCTGGCTCAATTTCTTGGTGGCTCCTATCCAAATTGGGCAATTTACGACAGTTCGCGGAGAGCTCCGCAGAAACTGTAGAGGACAGCAGAAAATCTGATGCTCTCTACCCCGTCACCACGTCGTCGTCAACCGCTTCTCACAAAGGGTCGTAGTTTTCCCGGTATATTTTGCCGGATCCAAGTCCTGTTCAACGGAGCTGAGCCCCTACCGGCTTATATTGTGAAATACTGCCGAGCTGGGTGAGCTAGCTGGCTTTGGCTCAGTTTCCATTTATGCCGGTAGCACACCAAGAAATCTCTTTGCAATCAGAACTTCTATGCACGACTTATAACAATCAAAAGAGCAGACAAAGAGAACCGCTTAAGTAGAGGAACCGAAGACAATGCCATCCTTTGGGACCTTGGCACTTCCAAGTCAGTGTAATTTAGTAACACTAACCTCTCCATGCGAAAACAGCCGGCGTAATCAGATGAACGGCCACGTCCATTTGATGACACACAAAGGCGGCGCGTAAAGAGCGTAGCTGGCTTGAAGTCCTTAATTAAAACGTTAGACACTGGCCCACATCAGAAGAGCGGATCAGAAATCGTCGCCTTTTGCTCGGCTAGCGTACGTAGATAGACCGCCTGCACTATGATCTATTTCACAAACACCGTTTGGTGTTGAATTTAATGAAAGCAGGCTTCCGGACGTCTGAGATTTGACCATTTCGTCAAGCGGAAATTGCTTTTATTGAAAGAGTATTGCGTTACGTCAATGTCCACTAAATGAGCAAAGCTGCTTGTGTGGTCGAGTGGGTACGGTTGGTGACAAATAAACATTTATATGGTATGTACAGTAATGAATTCGTAAAGCGTCATTCGTTCATGAACTAGAAAAGGAACAATTGCAGACTGTAATCAGCCCAATGGGATCCACTCGTTTTGATCGTACCACCGATTCGAGTTCGAGTCGCTGTTTCCAAAACTGAAACACCATAAATCAGTATGGGAAGGCGAATTTCAATGAAATCACGTGTAGCTGGTGGTCGATTGCTGGTACATCGGAACCACCACTTGATTGTAATATGATAGCCGTATGTTCGATTGGTACATTTTACTCGCTTCTCCTAATGGATCTTGGGGGTAGATGACGCGACGACAATCCTGAAACATTTGTGATATATGTCTTATGTCATTTTTGGAAGGGTGACTAAATAGCTTTAATGTTCAGTAGTGATATTCAAGTGGACAACGTCTCAACCTTCAAACCGAGAATCGGATATCATTAGCGGTGATATTCCCACGAAAATAAAAGACGTGTAGACCTATACTGCGTTATTTCATGCGGAGGATACGATAAAAAAAGCATATCGTAAGACTGATCAGCCTATGAACCATTTAAGAACAGTTCTCTCCGTTTAATACTTTTCAGAAATCGTTTTTTTTTTTGCAGAGTCTGTTATGATAAAATCGACGAATACAGTGCCATAGAAGGATTGTTAATTATTGGAATCACCTTGAAAATCGAGCAATTTTGAAAGCCTTTCCCGTTTTTGTTTTGTAACTGCGCCGACATCCACGTTGTTGAGCTCATTCCCTTCGTAACAAGTTGTTAAAGACGCAGTTTAATTTGAGACTTAAATCATAAAAAAATCGCTGAAAATTGATGTCTCTAAGATCGTATTTGACAAAAAAAAATCTATAGAAAATTGAATGATTTTTCTTTTCGCCACCGCGACACGAGTCTCACTCGTGTCGCGGTGGCGAGCGGTCGGTCCCTCCGGTCGCTCTCTGAGCGTCGGGGTTGGTCAGACAGCAAACCATGTGGCAGTTGTGAGTGTTCCGGCTTCCAGAGGGAATTGGGACACCCGGAAGCCGTAGTCCCACCACCGCTGACAACAAGATGTCCGACGCCAGAAATCCGACGCCCAACGCTGCGTGAGATGTCATCCCGAAGGTCACCGACGCTCTGAGGACACCAATACTGAGGAAGACGCAACCCCCGAACCACGGACTCATCTCTCCGTAGCAGATGCGAGCTCAGAAGCCTCCTCTGACGCAGAAGCCTCCTCAAACGCCCCGAGAAGAAGAAGTTCGGCCGCCATTTCCGGAGTTTCGCCAATTCCCAGATGCCCCGTGAAGCGCGCCGTCTCCCACCGGTTCGACGTCAACGCCGTGCCAGGAATGAAGCCGTCTACAAGTGATATCCTCTGTTGTCTATTAATCGGTGTCATGCAAGGCGTAACGCCTTTGATTCATGAAGTAAAATCGTGAAAATCGTGAAAAAATCCTTTTCTGCGACTTTTCCCTTGTTCTCTATCGGATGACAACTAGAAGTGCAATCCAAAAACGTTGTTTTACGTTTGGCCGGTTTGCCGACGTGACGAAGACTGGTTTCACTATACACAGCAGTGATATTAATTCCGCGAAAGGTCATCCTTGCAAAACATACCGTTGCGTACTTTGTGCCCGTTGAACAATAAAAATAGCATGTGTTTTGCTTATGTGAATTGACTCAATTTCTATATGGGCCATTCTGTGTCATAGTTACACAATTGTTTGCTCAAACAACAAAACTTAAGAGTGTTGCGATTAGAGCTGTTCGCCGAAAAGTCCACTTCATTGACACCATGTGCAAAAAAACATTTTGACGAACTTGGTGTTCAAGGTGAATAGATCAAACGTGAATGAGTCGAAGTCGCATGTGGTGTGTAAACACATTGGACTTCAGACATGCCAAAAGGCAAACAAGGCAACCGGATAGCAGTCTGCCCACGAATATAATCGAAAAATTAAACCAATATGATGTTGCTGTTTGAATATTTTTCTAAATTGTCAAAGAGATCATCATTCTTCGCTAAGGCGACAGCGTCCGGACGCCCTTTTATGTTCTAAAAGCAGACTGACGGGTGTGCGCTTTTGCGGTTTTCTTAATATTATCGTATACAGCTTATGGAATATCTGTCCCGTAGAAGTTGAACAGATACAGGGTGGGCGGAAAACGGCATTTAGATGAAGCATCCTACACAAAAATCCAGATGTGGACCCAAGAATACCTTTCTGTACTTATCCTGCTTTTGATCCCCCTTGAAATGTGAATGCTAGAGTCGGATTGAGCCCGAAAAACCGTTTTGTTTTTGTGTTTTTTGAGTTCCCATGGAGAAATTTGTAAGTGTACTGGGTTGCATCAAACGTGCCGGACCAGCACAATAAAAAATTAGACCGAACAGCAAAACGAGGTCCACTAAGGAATCAAACCCGAACCCTCAAATTTTCGAATGATTTTTTCGTAGTTCGGTTGAATTTTTTATCGTGTTGGATTTCAACCGGACATCAAGGTTAGTCCGTTCCGCAAATAAACTGCGGATTTTCGGGATCGGCCTGATAAGGGAAGTCTAGTCCTACTATCTTATAAACTGACATTATTGAAATGAACTATAATTTCTGAATCATCTGCTCTTTCCCTGTTTCTAATGGCATATATCTTTGCTGTTATTTTCAACACAGGCAAACCTCAAACGACTATTTGTATAGATGAAAAAATGGAAACAATCGCCTGCACACTACTCACCTCTAAATAGCCCGCACACTTTTCTCTGAATTTGGCCTTAATCCGCCGCCGCATGCAGTGCACCTTCGCTGCGGGATAGTACTTCCAGCAGAGCTTCTTCAAACGTCGATGCGATACACTTAGCATTGCATCGTTTTGCACCGAATTCGACCCGTCGTCGTTTGTTAACATGCGAATGAACATTTCTTCGAGCACCGTCGGATTGGCTGACCGCGACGGTTCGAACGGACCGGCCGACTCTTTTCGGTCAACGGTCTCGTGACGATCACGCTCTCCGTGGCGTGTCTGAAATACGGAAAATAGCAGAATTTTAACTGCAGCTGATGTGTACTTACATGTACTCGTTCGTCAAGCGGTTCTTGACCGGTCATGGCGAAGTTGTGCTCTTTGAAACTACGAAATTCGGATCGGGTGTCAGTGAAAGTTGATTCGTTTTGTGGGGGAGTGAACGTAGTCGACGGTTGTTCCGTGGGTGTCAGCTCTATTTCAGCGAGATCGGTGCTGTCAAGGTGATTGGCCATGCAGAACTGCTTATATCCTCGAGCGCATAAGATTTGTCTTGAGCGTTCGTGGTTGAGAGTATTCATAGGGCAGCCTAGAAGACACAATGAAAGCCAACTGTAAATTGCATAATACAAAATAATTTATTTGCCAGAATTACATCTGATATAATCGCATTGAACGAATAGGGTGCGGCTAGTTTTGCTAGTAAAAGGGCGGTTGGTAAAATAAACTAAAAAGCTAGCGGATAGTATTGCCTTAAGTCCCGGAAGTAGAGGACTGTGAAAAAAATGCGAAAAAACTGACCCTTAGATTTACAAAAATACGACTGTTTGAGACCGTATGTTTCCACGTATACATCCGCCCTTTACTTTGAGCCGAAAAATTTCTCTTTACTTCTCATAGAGCACTCTTTTTGGTCCACCGGACCATCGTCCGTGCTTGACCGCAAATGATACCATCAAAGGAAATCATTGAGAATAAGAAAAAGGGGTCGAAAAATGGACCTAAAACATTTTTTGACTTGAAACTTTGCATATTTTACGAATGAGGAATCCGGGTGATTCCTGCAAATTGGGCTGATCCTATCGCGTGTCAGCAGATACTGACTTTCAGCGAAATTTATGGGTTTTACGTAAGCAGAAAATCATTGCCAAAGTGAGCCGTTTTTAACGGTTTCGTATGGCCCAGTTATATATAGACGTGTTCTGCTTCGTGTAGTTTGATGTACATTATAGTAACAAGAAAGACCCTGAACTCCAACAAGACATTTGATTCCTCATTATCCCTTATCTTACTGTTTTCCGTTTGCATTAAATTAATTTAGGACTTACATATAAGGAAAACGTGCGAAAGGACAAACAAACGGATGATCGAATGTGCAATCATCCCGAACCGACTGTTCGCAGTGGACAGAGGCACTGAGACATTGACAACTCTAAAAGAAAACAACTGCTATAATGCACGCGCCCGAAACGCTCAACGCGCGCGACAAGGAAGAAAAGTTTTTCAACTTCCCTTCGACCTCGCCGACACCGAGAACCAATCAACCGCAATCTGATCGACTCGAGCACCACACGAACCCCTTTCTGAACCCGCAACCCAAAAGTTTTTCACGTCAACCCTAATCGGCGATCCGCCTCCGGCCATGCGCCCATTGATTCGAATTGAACCGGAGATCGTGCGTGTGTATTGGTCACCACACGCCCACGCACGCTTCGGGCATCTGCCGGAAAAGCTGCTGCACTGTGCTGCAAGCCAGTAGATTGTTGCGTAACTCGCGTCGTGGGACGTCTTCGTCTCTGCGACGAACTGGTTTCACTCTGGCGCCGACTCGACGAATATGGTTTGGATCGTCTGCGCAGCGCCCACGCGCCCCTTGCCATCTCAGGCCATTATGATTTAGATGATGATATCATTGGCGGATACGGTTCGCCGAAGTGCGGCGCATCGACCGCACAAAAAACCGTTCCGACTACAAAGTGCGCGTTGCGAGGGCAGTTTCGTGTCATTCATCACGGCCGTTGAACGAGATGTTCGACGTTTGGGAAAAAACGGCGAAGTTCACTTGTCCAGTGGGAAAACGCTGGTGCATTTCCAGAAGATTACCACGCAAAACGCGTAATCATATTCATCTAATTCCCATGTGTTCCTACGCACACAAAAGTTCGCAAACGATGCAAAAATGAAGCGAACGTGGCAAGTTCCGTTGATCAAGGTGACAACAAAACTTGACGTTTAGAATAACATGAAGTTTAGTTGCCTTTTGCAGGAAACTCCTTGGTGGATATCCCTTAAAGATGAGCTTATTCAATAATAATAACATACTACGGTATGCAGGATCTGGAAATTCTCAATGATCTGTGGATTTTTCCGGAATAATTCATGTTCTCATGGTAATGATGGAAATCTAGCATCCAACACATGACAATTCTCAACTTTAAAATCCATTCTGGGAACAAGGAGATGCACTTCAGGTACACAAACGTATCTCCTTTTCTTGTTGTTGTTTCATGTAGGTCTACACTTTCATGTTCTCAGGAATCAGGCTCTGTTACCAGACAGCTACGTCAAATGTTGTAGGTGTGGAGAGGAAGGAGTCCCTTCCAAGAGGTACAGAAAAGTCTATAAGAAGAGAAATATGTTTACTATAATCTGTGAAGCTATAAACAACGTGGACAAAACACCATGATATAGGGCTATAGCCGCCCTCCTCAATACCTTTCTGTGCTATAAGCAAAATCGTAAGTATGACCCACGAATTTCGAATGTCCTGGTCGTTGATTCGCACATAAATAACCCATAGATTGTCATTTGTAGATGTTGTGTTTGTAGAGATCAGATCGATTATGTGAACTTAGAAAAACAAAGATTACTGAGATGCATGGCCTCCTTATAGGACAGCTCAATGTCGACATTTTAAGTATGAGAGTTCATCTGTACACCGTACAAACAAAAACCTCTATTGAAACTCCAAAGTTTACACAATCACGCTGGCCGACCTGATTTTATCGACCTCCACAATTAATCAAATTATCGTAGTGTGTTTAAACTTAAAAAGGGTACTTCCGTTAAAGGAAAAACTTCGTGAATTCTGAAAACCTGTTGATGTTTTTGTTTGCATCTATCAAAACACTCAATTAGCTCTCTGCACTACCTGCGATACAACCGGAAACTAGCTTCATGATCTAGTTGACACGATGAACTTTTGTGACTTCCTGGTTGCCGTTAATCCTCGTTGTGTTGCGACCGCTTCTTGTGTAAACTGATGTCTTTTGTGCGTGTTACACAGTTCGTTTTCGTTCTGCTTGAACGGACTCTGTGCAGCGAGCACTTTTTGCACAAAAGTAATAAATTGCTTAATGCATTTTATTTCGTGTTTCGTTGAAATAAAATGAGAACTCAGAACAATCGAGCGAAGGGCTACCGTGTCGACGAGAGAAGGAGTTATATACAATATCGAAGCTACTGGAAGTCCGCTAGCTGAGAGATGAGATATGGTGAACGTCAGAAATGGAATCGAACGCAAGATGGAACGTATGTCGTTTGTACTGCGGACAGGGTCGATTACAGTCTGAGACGACTCAGCAGCTCCGACGTTCTGTAGAAGTTCAGTCGTTCTGCGTAGTCATTTGCCGACAGAGAGGAAAAGAAGCGACGGTACGACGAAGACGCTGAAGGATCGCGCTTGCCGAGGCCAATTCCCGCAAGAGTGTCGAACGAGTTTATGTCTGAATTGAACGCGGCTACATGATGATCGTCCTAGAATGGCAGGAACTAACCCTTCGAGTCATGATCTGGAACACTTACTTTCTTTATGAACAGCTTCGCTGCCCTCTGCGTGCGCTGCGGCTGCAGCAGGTCCTGGAATGGGGGAACGGTAAGCGGCGACCGGCTCAGCATTCTTACCGGGATTCCGCACACGAGGGCCAGGAGCTGGATGAAGATCAACGTAATTGATCCATTTCTGCTTGAACCCATCTGTAATATAAGCGAATGTGAGATAAATCGTTGGGGTCTTGCTAAGCAATCACTTCTCGTCAAGTGCGCGGCACGAACGCGATATAAGGAACGCGGTACTTATTCTCAGGAATGTATATCTAGGGACACTTGTTTGCAAAACGGAACCACGTGGCGCAGAGTGATACATTTAGAACCCTGCTACAATTTGCAACTGGCTAGGGTTTCCCCGGCTTACACCACCCAACTTTTGCCCCTCATTTTTTTCTCAATTGATCAAACAGACTTTGAGGGTGCCGTCGTGCAAGTGCAAAAAGCTTGATCCCGATTCCGTTCAGACGACGTTCACGTGAAGAGCACAAATCAAAGTCATTGCAACCCCAACCAGTACGGGACTCACGCGACCTCCGGTAAGTAAACAGGCGGCCCCAGGAGCAAAAGAAGTTCCCTCCCTCGCGCAACGCGGAAGGCGAGCCCACTTTTTAGGAGGGCGGCGGTGGCGGGCGTGTGCACCCACCGGCGGAAAGACTAAATACATAAATGTTGCAAGTGCGCGGCGGTGGTTATTATAAGTGTGCCCCGAGGAGACGGGGCCAGTGACGCACGGCGATGTCCTAGCCGGCGGCGAACATGAGACGCCTAAGTACCTCACGCCCTTGAAAATACTTTTCGTCGACAATGACGACAGAGTTCAACGATAGAGACAACGCGGCTTCCGACCAAGTCATACGGTACATCGCCACTTTAATGAAGACGATATGAAAGAAGGAAGTGAATTAGATTCCTTGATGACAGTCGGCACCGGACATCCGAAAATTGGAAATTTTGATATTGAATCATATGGCATTGACGGTAAACACTGCGTCATTGGAAATACATTTCTCATTGAGGGCGCTACAATAGGACTAAACTGAGTTTATAGGACCCTATTTGTACTGATTCATACAAATGAAATTGCACAAAAATATGTAGTATGGGCACGGTTATGGCTGGCGATTCTCTATTACTACTAACTGAAAGACCTCTGGCTTTTAAGCACAAATCAACTACACAGATTTATTCTTGTGCGTCACATGAATTATTGTTTGATTTACAGAAAATAGTCCATGATAACAGAACCATAACTTTATGAAGTAAAACTTGAGGGCACTTGAATTTGCATGTGCTGAGGTCATGCGGTCAATCATTTAACGTTTTATAGTCATGATCCGAAAGCAGCTGAGTCGAATATATTTCATAAGTTCACTTCATTAGTACACCAAAGGACAAAGCTTAGCAACCGTAAAAGCTACATTGTAATGGATTAATCAAGCGTTTCTAAATTAGATTTGCAGGCGTCAAACGTCTTTTTTTCCCGGAAAGCGATAATTGCTATTTTGATCTCCAGAACTCTCGGCGCAATTACTCATGATGCAATAAACGTTAACACAATTGCATCCTGTGCAAAGCATCGTGACTTCGCATGACGGCATTCACTCGTCATGCGGATCGGTGACCGTTTTGTCGCCGATCTCAGCTGAAGTGGTGAATTTGATTCATTTGTTTAAGACCAAAAATCATCTCCCTTCGTGAAATATTTGCGTTATCGCCCAGTCACCCTGCTGGTCAATAACCACGCCACGGTTATCTTGGGTGAACGGAGGATGGCATTTTATGATCTAGTTTTTGCAACATTAATCCATTTTAAACAAGCCTAGCAGAGGAACTATTAAATGAGTGCCATCGATGGAACTTCATCAAGAAGAAGGTGAACTACACATGTAAATATCAAAATAAGGGAATCCCACGAGTTGTACTCCATGGTCCAAAAAAATTGCACTCCTCGACCAGATTCACAGAAACCAAGGCCTATAATTAGGGATCAACCAAAGTTTTGATCTTAAAGCTTAAAAGTCTTTGTTATTTTTGTGTCTCTTAATATGCATGACTGTTTACAGGAACGCAAACCTAGGCCTCGTGCGGAATGTCGCACATTTACGAGTGCGTTCCAACACGGCCTGTGCAAACGTTTATCTAGCGGTTCCTTAAAAAATAATTACCTCTTGCGGCGTCACACTTCTCGTGTCCCCGATTGCAACAGGCGCTGATAAAACAATAAAGGCAAAAACTGTCCATTAACACGACAATAAAGTGAGATCGCCAAATCGGCCCTCTTCGCCGAATCGGTGCCTCGTTGAACGCCGTTTTCGTGTGACCATGGTGAGGGTCGATTGTTCAAACCCTTACTCTGCGAGTCTCAGCACTAACGACTTCGTTACAAGTATCTCCTATTCACTCTACCGTTTTCTTAATCGAACGAATTTAGGCCTTGGCGAAGACCATGCCGTTTTGGTGATGCTCGTGGTGGCGAGCGCCGCTTCGGTCGGAATCGTCGTGCTCGGACTAATTCAGTTCTACTTCGTCGCTCGCTATTTGACTCACCCTTGGCTTCGTGGAAATATCGCTTTTCTCGTCGCGTTATTCCCGGTAAAGATATGCTTACCTAAGCATACAGTGGGCGATCACGTCCAGTAGGGACCAGCTCACTTCATAAAACGGTGCCTTTGGCAAAAGGAGAAAACAGCATGACTGGCATCGGAAAATTGGGCATGTTTCGCAGCCTAAGGGGTGGGGCTTGAAGTCGACTAATAGACGGAAAGCCGTAAATCCTATTAAACAAAACACTTTGTAAACAGAACAGTCAGAAAAGCAAGAAATCTGCTATTTAAACATTTTATAACCGGTTTGGTGCAGCTTGTTTTGTTGGTTATGACGCTATGGGCATTGTTTATGATCACTTTTATTTATGTCTCTTTTAAATTATTGGCGAACTTGAATGGCCGTTCTACTAAAATAGATCCTCTAGAAGAAAATCACCTGTTCACTGAATAACTGTTCATCGCCAAATTATAATTCTGTAATATGACCAGATGAGGCAACAAGTGGACGTTTTCATCCACTACTCAGTTCATAAATTTAAGAAGGAATATTCATTTTTTTACCAAAAAGGTTGCAAGCTGACCATGAGTGTTAGATATTCATTAAAGCAAACAAATCCGACCCACGCCTCCCACGGGAACATTACTCAAAACGGTGTTTCCCGAAATAGATCAGTCATGACTTTTACTCTATGTCGTTGGTTTTGAACGGACATCGAAGCAAAGTAGAATATCTAATCTGGGCTACAATTGAAGGTCTTTTACTGCTTCGAAGGCATATGCAACAGAGTTCCTTATTATCCCTATTTTTCATTTAGGTCTGCACTTTCTGCTCCATTTCCGCAATGTACGTCCCCAGTGCGGGCAATCTTCTCTTCACGTTCTCCTATAGGTCAGTGTCCTTTTCTCAATCAAACCGACCAATAAAAAGGTGGTCAAAAAAAGCCGAAAACAAAAAGCAGTATATCGTACTGAATAATCGCACATGTGACAGCGATGAGACCTGCTTATGAAGCCCTACAGTCTCTGTAGACTGAATTTACGATCGTGACGACAATCGCCTGATTTATATGCTTGCAGCGATTCGTTTTTCCACTTTTAAATCGCCATAATTCATAATTGGAGACGTCATTGTTTATGCTCTTCAATGATCAACACCGTTTTCATTTTCACTTGTCACGTTTTCTTTCGCAATAGATGCGATTATTCTTTTGAACACAGCAGCTTTCAAGAGACAAACCACACAGTTCATGTCACTTTTGGGGTAGCTGACGAAACAAATCTTCTTAGAACGCAGAAAAACTCCGTTTGTGACGAATGAAACTGGTGGTGTTGGATTTACAAAAGTTGAACGGATGGCCTTAGTTCCTACAATCCATGGACGTGCACGTGCTGAACACCGCTAATCTCCAAGTTCAACGGAATGAAAGTAGCTTAGACGTGTAAATACTGGATATCAGCGGCATAATAAGTGATCGAGTGACTTTAAAATGTTCATCTATGATTCTAAATCAAAAAAGGGAAGGAATGGCTCCTCTCTTTCACAGTTTTTTACAATAAAATAACCCAAATATCTCGGAAGACGACACAGTTTTGATCAGATGAAAGGCGCGTAATAAATGCAGCCATACAATTTAAAACGATATAGGGTTTCTTGCTTATTTACAGCATGGTAGATAGATCGTTCGGTTAGCAAAGATCGCAGTTTACGCGAGCGCTACTGTATCCAATGGGACAGACTTTCCTTGCTAGACACATGATTAGAGCATCACCAAAAGGACATTCAGTCGAATCTCTGCAGACGTGCACAACTTTTGGTATGTTCGACCAAAAAACGCCAATTAATCGCCGACGCACGTCCGCCACTGTTCCAAACGAAATAAAGCCAATTTTATTAGCGCATCGTAGGGGACATCAGGGTCAGCTGCCGAAAATGGTTATTCATAGAAGCCATGTTGGACAACATGTTTAATTTTTTTTAATTTGTGGTCTGTGAGCTGTCCCATCCTTATACGTTGACAACTAACCTCGGTCAAAGATCGACGCTGTGGAGACAAGATTAAACATTGTTTGAAAAATATACGACAGACGCGTCTCGGCGGTTAATTTCAAAGGACAAGGTTCAATGCACTCTTAGTACGACACGATGCGTAATGGTATTCTCTATTTGCTTACACTTTTCCACCTGCGCATCCAAGGTTTGTTTTGTAGTACAATCCAGTGACTTAGCGGAAATTAGCGCTTGCAAAGCAGTGTGGTTATACCAAATGTCCACGATCTCTCGGTTTTTCGAAAGTCATGGATTCTCAGCCGCAGCAGCCAGTGTCATCTTCATACAGACATAAGTTATTTCTCAAAAAATCACCGCGTTAAACTGAAGAACGTCTCCAAACTTATCTTTTCAAACAGCGACATGTTCACGTGATTTTCATGCTAAAGTTGCGACAGCAAAACGACAGAAAGTGCGACAGCAAAACGGTTAATGGGCGGAAGAAGTCTGCCTCTGGTAATTATAAGGTGTGAACCAATACAAAATAACTTATTATATGATGTGATTGACAAGCTTAATTTGTTTTTGGCAAAATGCTTCCCGTAGATGATTCAGCCAATTATAGAAATAACTGGTGAGTAGTAAGAGTTCCTTTTTTCTGAGAATTATATGGTTCTGGTCATGGAAAAAGGGAACGTTTACTTTGTTAAGGGAACGTCTGACATAGGCTAAACAGCTTGCAGGCCTACCATACTCCACGAGAACTATCGCGAATTGCTTAGAAAACAAACACAGAGGCTAGAACTCAAACGTTCTGACCTTCTTTCTTGTTGGAAGGAAAGTAATATCCAGGAGGATAACTGACCTGGAAAACAAGGTCTGGTAGCAAGTGAGGAACTTTCGTTTGGGTCGGGCGAGAAAAAAAAGTCAGACATGGGAATAGCCTTGTTTTTGTATCTACCATTGTCAACCCTACTACGGGGCCTCCCGCGTGCACGCCATTTTCTCAAGTGCCCGCTTGAACACTAAAATAACATGTGGGACAGTGGTCTGGGATTTCCTTATAGTAAATGTGAAAGAGTGCGCTGATAAGTCACGTCGAAAACACATCACGTCAGTAAACTCAAGGGAAAAAGACACGGTAGCTTTCAAAAGTCTTAGTCAGAGTCGATCGACAGCTGGACAGCTTGACTTCTGGGTTGAGGGTGGCTGTTTTCGCCACAAACCATCTTTATATTGTTTCGCTTGGGCGTTCCTGTCAACACCACAATTATGAACAAAAGACTAGACGTGAATTGTCCTTAAGCGAACTGATTGAGCACTGGTGTGTGAGTTCGAATGAAGGCAAACCTAACGAGCTGTGGGAGTGTTCAGGTTGAAAACAAAACTGGCATCACAGAGGTCCAGAATCCTCATTTGTGAACCGGACCATTGACGCAATACTACCGTACACATTTTATTTTCACGGCCGGCTTGGTAAAAATAAACACAGAGATAGGAATAGACACTATTATGAGGGGTTCATTCATTTTTCCGGTGCACTGTTGCTCCTCACACAATGCATTTCCGTCATCCACGTACCAGACAGCAAAAAATACAAATGCTGGCCTTAGTCCCTACCAGGAAACGATGGTTCATACGTGTAAATATGTACGGAATGCGAGACTCAAACGAAAGGGAAAGCATACAGTAAAATTCTCTCGGCCTAGAAGACAACCCCAGAAATCTGACCTTACTGACCCTTAAAACTCGGAATTTCCCGTCATTGTTAGTTTAAGGAAATGGTAATCCGACGCAGCTGCCCATACCAATTAAGCATGCACTATTAATGCAGATCAAAGTCACCCTTTCAGTGAATCGGAAAGACTGCAGACATGGTACTTTCAAATTCGTAGAAACCGATCTGTTCCGATTTGCAGCTGTCGAAAGTCATACGTCAGCTCGTTCTATGTTCTAGTTTTATAGCATGCGCTAAGACAAGGTATCGGAGAAGAAGTGTTCTCGGGAATAATTCCCAAGATGAGATCATCACATGTGCTCATGCAAGCATAGCAGCAATGGGCATGTGAATTATGCATTACGTCCGTGAGGGTGCTGGAAGTGATGTGGTTTCGGAAGCGGCATGTAGATAAGTTCCTGTTTTCGGACGTGGAAGATTTCAATACATAAAAATCCAAACATAAACGTGGGGAATCGAAAACATAATACAGAAGCGTCCGACGGAGATATAATCACAAAACAAAGAACATATCTTCGAAATCCAAAGACCAACAAGAATGAAAATAGAATATTTCTTACGCGGAAGCGTTTAAACGAAAACGTTTCATTCTTTGTGCTGCGCGAACAAGTCACATACAAAAAAAGGTACGTATTATCGATGGGATTTTGTTTTTATAAATCTCGCTTGATATGAACGGTGTGCACTTCTCAAGTGACAAAGTGGTTACGATACATTATGATCAAGTTTGCTTCCGCTGTTTTTATCCGACATAAGTGTGACACGGCCTAAAGACCCATAATTTGTTTGTTATTAGCGCTTCATTGTCGTCTCGAACGTAAACAGGCAGGTCGCTTCGCAGCGAAATAATCCTAAACAGCGCAAATTATCTCGATCACAGGGGGATGACGATAAAAAATACTCATACTCCTAGTCATTAGTGAGTGACAAATTCTTCACGTTTAAAATGAAAGGCAAAAGTCAGAATGACGAGTGAAATCGCGTGGCCTAGTGCATAGAACACTATTTATAACACTAATTAATACCAAGACAATGGGCGAATACTATGTATTAGAAATGGGTAAAAGGCAATCAAAATGGCCGGGAAATTGTTTTAGGTCGTGGAAGAACAACCCCTATATATTGACCTATCCGGAGAAGGCGGAAAATTTGTAGCATTGTCTGTATGCGTCTAGACCATCGACAAGAATGAAACGTCCTGAATAGACATTATTTTTTATTATGTGTGCCGGCGCGCTATAAGTATTGTGGTTTGTTGACGCCGAGCCAATACAAAAAGAAGTGTAAGCACGCTAGTACAACATAATGATAATTATTGGGCGGTTCAGAGTTAGTAGTGCATATTATACCTGATGTGTGGTTCTAGTTGTTGTAGTAAGATTCGTTCTTCGATATGCTTAAATGAACTGAAAAAACTTTCGCAAAATGGCGTTTTAAGCATTCTCTTTAGGTTCCCGACTGTCCCTTTTTGAGGATTTGAACCGTTTCTGCGCTGCCATCACTGGTGGGGCGGTTGAAGGCAATCGAAGAAGATCGAGAACCCCGGGGAGGGCCAGTCCACTTCAAGGGGTCAGGTTGAAATGGCTTTCTAGAAGTCGCATAGAGTGACCGAAGGGAGCGGTTAGATGCGTCGGTTCTATGATTCAGACCATCCCTTCTTGAGCTTTGAACTGTACCGCGGTTTTGAACCGTTCCCACCAATCACTGGTCGAGAACCCCGGGGGGACAGTCCAGATCAAAGGGTATGGTTAAAATGGCTCTGTGCCCGTATAGCTGTCGCTACCGTAGTTCATTGGGTCACAAGGATAGTTTGTACTTAAGTGTACTGCATTAAAACAAGTGAAACCAACCTGTTAGTCTATATTTCACCTACGGTCCGCTGAAGTACGAACACAAATCACAGTAGTCAACACATTAATCTTTGGAATTTACGCGCTACACGAAGGCAAATAATTGTAAACAAAAAACTTTAACTTTTTGAACTGAATAAAGCAAACGAAAATCGTATCTTTCTAGCCAACAAGGTTAGCGCTAAAAGCCGATAAGGGCGAGCTAAACATATGCCACTCATGTGATTCTCTTGTTGCGTAAACAGATCAATATAAAAACTCACTGCATGAATTTGCTTTTGTGTTTCCGGGTTCGGCGGATTGGTGTAGCAACCAAAACATACGTCATCTACTGGGCCAAAAAAAGAATGCGTCCGGTATCAATGGAGACCATCCACTCCATGATATCATGGACTCCAGGTGACAAAGCGGTCTGAAGGCTAGTGCTTCTACTACACCCTTCGTAAACTGATTCTGTTGATGAGACCCAGCGGCTTACTTGTCAGTCATATGGGAATTCCTGGGGATTTTCCAAAGGAACCCGTGACGTCTGTCTGCTTCTCACGAAATCACGAAGTAGATAAATATTTTTGCAACAAGCGCAGTCACAGGCTGGGAACGTGGAGTGCCGGGCTACCGTAAGATCAACCGATACTCATAACTCTAGGGTCAACCGCCTAAAATGAAAAGGCTCGTTTCATTTCGTCAGTCTTCTTCACATTGCAAACCAATAGCGAAGCAGATGCTAGAGAAACAGTTTCAGAACTTGAGAGCCACGTCTATCAGATTATCATGCTTCAGGGCCTGTATTATCACACATCCTTAGAAAGATGTATATTATAAGAAATGAAAGCTTTAAGATAGTGAAATGACCAAACATAAGGGAGCGCAGACAAAAAAAACCTGTGGGGCTCCAAAAGGAAAAAATCAGCCATGTTCGAACGGTTAGGTTTTGAGTTTGTTAACGTAAAGTTTTGTTCAGCTGACGTATTACTCTTTTCAGTTACGCCATCATCTGCCTCTACCGTCTAGTCTCTGTCATAAAGGACAGCTTCGGCAGCTGGGAAGCCGCGTCTATCAGCTTATCGCAGTCAAAGACTCGGATCCACTTTAGGGTGTGCTATTCTTGTACAAGAGTACATCCAAGACCTATTTTAGGTGGCACCAGTCTGCTGTTGTATGCCCTGCTTACCGACAGTGGAACCGTCCGTGTAGGTTCAGTATGACTCGAAATGAATAGATATGTAATGATTATAGAAGAAATCTGAAAATCCTCGATCACATGACTCTCCAAGCTCCAATCTTTCGCATCGTCATCATGGTCTTTAACTTCAGCCTTGGAACCGAAAACCACGATCCTAATTTGGTGTAAATCACTGCAATGAATACGCAATGATATTTAGAGTGCCGTTTCAGATGGTACCCTATCGCCACTGGTATTGTCACCGCTTCGGTCCTCGTTGCAGTTTTCGGTTGTCACGCCCTCTGCAAACTCTCCTTGGTAGGTATCTCTTCAGTGAAATCACGTAACAAACATGGCACAGATACAGTATACAATATGAATGAGAACAAGGAAAATAAGGGTGTTATGAAAATAGTCATTTATCGCCCTTCCACGATTCATCATCGGCAAAATACTATGCATTGTTCGCTAGAACAACACTTGAATTGTTTTGAACTCAGAAAGTGCTTGTTTTTCGTAAGTCATTAGTGAAAAGCGACATTAACAATCAAAGTGTGACCGAAAATAATGCATCTTAGAGCGATGTTCTTGAACGAACTTTAACAAATCTGTTGCGATCCGGAGTTATTCAGAGATCCGGTGTTCGTAAAGAAGATCAGCCTAGGCTGAAACTAAAAAAACGAATAGATACATCCAATGGTTCAAAAGGCGCTAGTATACAAAAAGACCAGAATTTGAGATTTTATGAACATATAAGTCAAATTTTAGACATACATTACTGAGATCTTGCCTTTAGGAAAAGCTGGGACCTTTCCAATTCGTCTTCATCTATCGAATCGTTGACGCTACCCAAGCATTCTACGGATTACAATCGCTGGTCTTATACATAATCCAAGCGACGGGTCACATGCCGTGTGGAGCACTTCTCACTCCCCTGGACAAAGTGTTTTGTGAGTTTTCTCTTATGACCTACAAACAGCAATTGCTCAATAAGGATCGAAAGGTTTCTGAATACCAGGCTTGATTCACGTGGGAAAATACATTATAAGAACAAGGGTCACTGACGTTTTTGCCTAATTGAAAATTCAAAAAGTTCAGCATTTCTGAGAACGAGCCTTAGTCGTCATATTGAATTGTGTTCTGGTGCGCGTAGGTACAGTGGCTCGTTTTGAACACAAAATGGAGAAACCACTAAAAGTATATGGTGATTCGTACACGCACATTTTCGTCAACCAACTAAGGTGACGGGCGTTTCATCACAATTTTACTGGAACTTATATTTCAGGACGGTATCAGAAAACCACTGATCAGTACACTATTATAAATACCATATTATGTTTCGAGTTTGGACAATAAGAGAAAAGATATGATAGGCATGAAAGCCATCTTTTTGCGGTATTGATGGGTGACGAAAATTTGGACAGGTGGTATCTCGTATCTCGAGCCGGGTGACCAAGCCGGCTACGGCTCCACTTTGCTCGAAATCCAGAACCAAATAACTTAAACGTAACTTAGCATCTAGAAGCGAAGACAGTGAGAAATGAGGGCACGAGAACAGGGCACTGCATGAATTCAACGAGAATAGCGCCCTTGCGAGAAATCCGACAGCATAAAATGTAACCCCGGATACGCAGCCTAGTAACATGAAGATGATTTAATATGCTTTTAGAATCAGACATACATAAATCTGATCCAGCAAAATACAAAGCGAAATGCTGCTTTGTCCATATGTTTAACTTATGATGTTGTAGGGTACAATCACTTCATGCTTATTTGCGAGATGTTCATCATGTCACTGATTGTGACATTCGCCGTGAGCCCTTCTCGCAGTGCAATGTTCGACCTGCATCCTGAGGCCGAGAAGAGCCAGCTGGAAATTGCACAGCACGCCCAGTGTCGCCGGTGTACGGTAGCGGATGCGGCGTTGATGCGACGAGCGCAAGTTGAAGAGGATGGACAGTCGCAGAATTCATTATATACTGTAAATACTGAGCGGAATTGTTAACGTAGTGTTCTTTTTTAATGGACAGAAGCTATCGTAATTAAATATGAATGTTGAAGAATGAAAAAAGAAACCACCAGCGAAAGTTGAAAATGGCTATTCGTGCTGGATTTAACCCAGAACAGATCCCTTTTTGAGTAGACTATGGAGCTCGTTCATGCTGTTTTCAGCTTCTTTGACTCCTGCAGACTCAGGATACGATTCCCACTCACACAATTTTTGTCCGTTCCAATGATCATTGCTTGTTGAAGGTCAACAACATAGGCAGCACTGTAGCGTTGGAGTTATACCCTTATGTAAGACTACTTTCTCACGAAATTTCAGATAGATCTGAAGCATACAAGTCTGCAGCTTGCCTTCTTAACATCCAATAAAGCCGCTGCGGATTGGTAGTGCACAGCACCACGATTAACGTCCGTAATTGATGCGGTCCAAAGGTGTTCCTGTAGCTGCCGATACATGCCTTTTGCTGTCCCTCTATAAGACAGTGTAGGCCGTTGACCGAAGAGTACAAAGTCGTATATACTCGTAACAACTATAATTCATCGTATGTATATGATAAGTACAACGCGTGACAGACATTACAAAACCGATATTGCTGCGACGGCGAACATAGCGCCGATCACAGATCAGCAGGGGCTGCTAAGGAGCTTTCATGAAAAGACTGCCAGCACAGAAGATATCAACAAGATATCGGAACGGACTAAGATAATGTCTAACAGACCAGAAGTAAAAAATAATGTACACAAGGGCGTTAACTGAACAGTAAATGGCAATTTGGCATTCGCAATGCTCACGAGATGAAAGAATAGTAATAAGTTCGTCTTATTAGTAAGTCGAGAAGGGAAAGAACTGTACAAAGTGATGACTCAGTCACCATCGAGAAATCGTAAAACGTAGCATATACCTGTATAAGCACGACACCGCATATTGTCTTGATTTAGGAGAATAGGTGATTTATGGAGAAGATGAGTAAACTGAGGAAGATGGGAGGTTCGCCGGGGAGACGTAGAATCAGCTGTGGAAGAAAGCATTCGGGAGTGGGAACCCATAGTTTGGACACCAAAGATGAGAAGGTATTGGAGAGTTGTGACACTATCCTTCACGACACTACGGCTCTGAGACCAGTGCAATGAAACTGAACGACTAAGAGTGACAGGAAAGAGTGGAGGGCTTGAGATGGGAAAGACGAACGCATCAAGATTCGAAGGGGCGAAGTTAGACCTTGCGAAGGATTCCGGGCCCGGGCTGGGGAGTCGACTGGGCGGTGTACACCGGGACGTAGACCTTGTTGCGCATGCAGCAGACATGCTTATCGTGGGGGAACCAGTGGCGGATGCAGTAGACGATCAGGTAGGCAAGCACGATGTAGGCGATGCTGATGACGCAGAGGATGACCAGGTACTTGAGAAGAATGATGGGGAACACGCTGGAGATGATCTTCTCGGCACAGTCGGGGAGCTGAAAGTGAACGAATGTGGTTACAATTGAAAGTGTGGTTACAATTTGCAAATATAGAGATTGACCTTTGCAGATTAAGTAGGAACAAACACTCAGCGTTTTGTACCCTGTTCTTATTAAGCCTACTATTTTGTTTTCGTGGAGTAACTAGGTGGAGTAACTAGCCACCCCAAAACTTCATACAAATGGGGATATACTTATTACTTAACTCAAAACTTACATCACCGCTAGGACGAATACTGCACTGCATCTCGTTCTGGAAGTATTCGCTGGAGGCCAGCTTGCTAGCGCTCATCAGCGCCACCTGCAGACCACTCTCGACGGCCTGCACGATAGCAATGCGCACAACAAGAAGAACGGGGACGGTGACAAAGGCGATCAGGTCAACGATTTGCATCTGAACCCGACCAATTAGTCTACACACCAATTACGGTAGAACTCACAATGGCGAAGTGAGACTTGCGAATATGTGTGGCTGGTGCCATGAAGAGGAAAAATGATGAGGTCGCCAAAGCCACGCACATCGAGCCGATGGACATCCAGCTGTTTTGCTTGTAGCTGTTCAACACGTCGAGTTGGTAGTGCAGAACTCGAGTATCGTCTCCATGGACGTTGTAGGGAAGCGGGTACTTGTAGCTGAGCTGGTGGACATAGTTCTGCACTCCATCGTATGATTTCAGAAAGGGGAACAAGTAGAAGAAGTGGCAGATGGCCAACGTGAAGAGCGTAAGGAGTTTCAAGTAGTGCGAGAACATCGGCTAAACGGCAACAGTAGTTAATAAGTAGATAACAAGATGAGTACCTGAGAGATGACCAGGCGTCTGAAGAAGGTAGCGCGTTCGCTGAGACACGGGTTCTCCGCATCGCGCATGGTTGCCATCTTCTCTTCGATGGACTTGAGAAGATTGTCGCCTTGCGTCTTGCTCATATTGCTTTCGTTTGTTGCCGTTCGGTAGGTTGAGATCAGAAGAAAATCAACCCGTAGACGCGATTGATCTGAAGGAGCATGGACATGAAAACACGGAATGGCTGGTAAACAGCACGCGCTCAATCACGAGATCAGCTGTTTTTCCACAACCTCTCTCGCAGCTGCTGCGAACGACAGCGCGGGAAAGAGTAAACACGTTCAAAACATGGAAGACGAATGCGGACGACGCCTGAGAAAGCGATGGGACTGACAAAGAAGAACGACTATTAACGCGTCCATATGGTATGCAAATGCGACATAAAGAGGCAACAAGTGAGGAAAGGCAGGAACGTCCAGTGATCGGTGCGAACGGTGGGAACGTCCTGAAATGTGCGAATGCGTCCGAGGAGCGGAACGTGTCTTCCTCTTCCTCGAAAAGGGCCGACTGAGTTGACGGAGCACGGCATGGCGAACGGTGCTTACTCGCAGAGGAGGGGCCATCGACCAGCGGAGTAAACAAACAACGCGGCCTTAGGCACGCGCGCTCAGCTGTTTTCTGCAGCCGCGCTGACCTCTGCGCGCACAGTCACAGCTGGATCATCCGATCGCTGGGCGGCGCCCTCTGACAGCCGATGCGAGCACTCACATACACACACGCTGCGCGCAAAATTACCAGAGCATTGACCTCAGCCTTCGCGATCGCCGAGATCCGCCCCGGCAAGTAAAAAAGCGACGGCCATAATGCGCTTGGTCGGTGGTTGGATAAATCATGATGACAGCGGAACTGGAATTAAAAGGCGAACAACGGCACTTGCCGCTTCATGGTAATAAAGCAAGGAGCAGTAAGGGGAAGAGACAAGCCCTCGCAAGCCGGGCTATCTACGCAGGTACATGCGCACTATTGCAAGACCGCTGATGGGCATGGGCACATATACGACAATGCGAACTAAGCGATTTTTACCGGCTCGGTTACGATAAGCGCTATCCATTACCGCTGGGTGGCGTTGTCAGCTAATTTGTCTTGACACGCCACACTCATACATCAATTGCCAGAAAGAGCTGACACAAAAGAGTTTGAAATGATTGCGGTTGAAGGATACCCACAGCTGATAGGCCGATCAAGTCAATGGCGGCCCTGAAGAACGAAACAAAAACCGAGGTGTTCGCGTTCCACCTTCGGTCGTTCAACGACATCCACCGTCGCTTGAGCGCATGCACACGCTTACGCGCGATGCCGAACCCTGCAGCCGCAATGTGAAGGTCACGCGGCCGAACGAAATCGCTTGTTCCATCTGACACAAAAGACGTCGAAATTAGACTAACCTACATTACAAAAAAAATCAAATGCTCCACTCGCTTATTCACTTCCCCGCGCTTGCTTGTCTGTCTACACTTTCGCTGTCGTTGACCTCCGGCCGCGTCCGCCGCTCAAAAGCGAACGAAGGTGATAAAAATGCGGAAAATCAGGTAAACAGGAGCGAGCCGCGGGTGGGAACGAAAACATCGTTTCGTTTGAAATAATGTCATTGCATTAAGTGACAAATTTGCTTTGCCTCATTTGCTATTTGTAGGGTCATTTGCAAAACAAAATACTAGTGACAACAGGGAAATGTTACATAGAAAGCTGGCAAAAAAATGTCCTTCTTTTGTCAATTCATATCTCAATTTTTAAACCACCTGTTTGTCAATTGCCTCAATGTCGTGAGTTCTACTTAACGTTTTAGAAATAAGAAGTGTTTCCCTTTCCCAGCGGATCATTCAAGAATGAGTCGGCAACCTTAACATTTGGATCCCTCGCTTCGTCTCATAACAAATCAAAAACCACCGGATGACTGACCCTCTTCCCACGATCATTTGCCTTCAGACTCCTCATCCCGTGCCATCAACACCCGCCACTCCCGGCGCCACTTCCACAACCTGTACTAGCCAAGGTTACTGTCGAGAAAAGTGCCGTTCAATGACCTCGTTTCCGTCTCACCGCTAAATTCACTCTCTCTCCACATTTAGCCGCATTGTATTATGCACAAAGGCGTGAACAACGTGCTTACCACCCACCACGTTCGACGAGTGTCGAGAGCGCGTACGAGACGAAAAGCCACATCAATCAAAGAAACGACCGTCCGCAAAACGCAAAAACCTGTTTGGCGTAATTTAGCAGCAGTAAAAAATTATAAATGCGGATGAGAAGAGTTCATCGGGCAGACGTTCGGGTGGCGGTTTTGGGTCCATCCGCCCGCCGCAAAAAAAGGCAAAAAAACGTCTGCTCGTAGTTGGAGATTAGCGTTGTTACGGTAGGCGTCACCGTCAAATATTGGTCCTGACAGCGGTGGGTACGAGGAAGCGCCTGTTACCGATTGACCCCACGACAAGCGCGGACACAAAAAGGACACTTTTTGAGCGGAAGCGCGAACTGACAAACTTTTATTTACAAAGTGCATTTGGGCGTCTCCATTTCGCTTACCCTGCAAATGTATGCCTATCCGTCTTATCTCTGAGCGTCAGAGCAAAAAAATGCATCGGAGCCATCATCTCCGGCTGTAAAGAGTGTGACGACGCCATTTGCTGCTCGAGCAAAAAGCGATTACGTCGATTTCTCCGGAACTTTGGGCAATTCTCAAGACGATCGATCCGCGCGTGGCGATGCCTAATCCGAAGCGACTTTCGCGCCGTGGCCTTCCGCCGCCGCTGCTGACAGTTTCGCTCGCAACTAGTCAAGGTTTCGATGATGCCCCAATTAATGACGGCCGAAAATATCGCAAATCTGTCCTCTAAATCAGCAGTCGCGTTTTTGCCGCGCTTCCAACGGCGCCACGCAAGTTCAGACGAACTTCTAAGGTCAAAAGCGCTGGAAGTGGAAAGGTGAACGGCCAGAGCACACTTCATAGACGCGCGCCTTTGCAATCTTCGCTCTTTGACGGCGCTGAAAATAGTAAGAGCGCGAATGAAGTTCAACCTGTTGCCGACACGGGCCGACAGGGAATTGTTTTGTCGGCCGCTTGGCGAAGAATACCGGCATAAAGTAAACATAGACATAGTGTCGCGGGAAGTTTTGCATCGGGTAAGTGGAATGGAACAAACGAGGTTAAATGAGGCGCAGTTGTGGCGCCAACGTGGCCTACAGGAAGACAGTTCAAAATCGAACAAACAGTGGTGATGTCGACGTTTGCCGACGTTTGCTCAAGCGACAGTCATATTTAACCACCCTTCTTTAAGACCGTTTCAACCATCAAAACACAGTTAAATAAACCATATTTTATCGATTAGGGTATCAATATATCGAATGATCATGGCAAAAACAAAATGTTCATACTGAGCTTTAAAATGGGCGGAATCCTCAGTATCTAAAACTAGTTTGGTGGTAAAATAATCGGGGTTTTGCGGTTTTGCTTTACATCTGTCTCTGTCCTTTACCATTGATTGTTATTATGAGGAGAACGGCAAAAATGGTTAAAATGATGCTGCTTTCAATGTTCTAGTGAAATGGTGTTTTTTACCTCACACGTATGTTTAGTAGTTTAGAAAGCTAGAGCTAGTCAAAGAGGCTCAGTTGTCTTTAGCCCTTCTAGGAGTTTCATCACACAATCAATTATTATGGAAGGATCTACGGTATCCATATCATGAACGAGTCACATGATGAATTAAAAGAGTTACTGATCAAAGACAGCCAGTCCTCCGAAAACCAGGCTCATCAACCATCTGGAATAAGGCGTCAAGTGGAGAACGCCTTAAATCCTACAAGCCGTGTTCTCTCATGCTAATTTCGGAATTAATTGAATAGGCAAGTTCGTTTTTTCCATTGTAATTTGGAAAATTATGGGTATTTTCGCAGCCTAAAAGTGGACTAGTGCGCGAACTCAATCACGCGTGGTTAGTTTGAGCTCTTCGAAAGAGTAATTACCTCCTTGTTGCTAAGATATCCACAAGAAAGAGGTTAAAGATAGCACTACTAAAGCTTTGCCATAACGACTGCGAAAAATTGTCGAATCGTAGGTGAAAGGTAGTCGCGACAAAAAGAGCATATCAGTAAATACTGGTCCTTGAAAACCTACAGCCCTAGCACTTACGTCACGGGTCTTTAATTATATTACTGACTTCTGTTTTTAGTGTAATTTTTCTTAAGAATGACTAAGCTCAAAAAGAACAATGTTTATTGCGATAATTCCCACGAGTCATGGAAAGATTCACAATTTAAGGGCGAGATTATAAATTGATAAAAACGGGCAAACTTGATAATAAAAGATACTGCTGCAAAACGAAGGTCATCTTTTGATCAGCGCAGTCAATTTATCATAAGATCAGCTGTCACACATATCTAGCAAGCCCTGAACTTAATGCCAAAGGGCAAACACATAATCCGCTCCCTAAAGTGATCTAAAAACCGTCGCAAAAAGGTCGCTTTGCAAAAGAAATGAAATGAGAGAATATGAGCAAAACGCCGTTGCCGTCCGGGGGCCCACACCCAGAACTTTGCGTCTGGAGGACTGGCTCGAGGCAAGAGTGGGGTGCGCGCGCGCACGCAGTGGTCATCGCGACGTTCATCGGTCGGTCGGTCGTCGTCGCGCCGATCGCAAAGGGTCTCCAAGTGGCGCTGCTGGCGGCGGTAGCGTACCAGTCGGTGCGACTATCATTAAGTGAGCGGGCGAGAGAGTGCGCGTTTCGAGGTGGGCGATTAGGGAAAAAAAGAGAAGAAAGCCGCCGAAGACAAACTGCTGGTCCATTTTTTGCACAAATGCTGTTTTCCAGATCTGATCCACCGGTGATTTAGTCATAAATCCCTATAGCCTCAATGGCTCCGCATTTAAGACCTCTACCGTACGCCAGAAGATCTCCAGAGGTGAACTTTCTGAGCGATGCAAAGAGAAGAATCGTGGCGAGACTGAGACACAGATACACTGCATGCACTTACTCATAAATTCCGCCTTTTTAAGGAGCAGAACCGAATAAAGTGCTTATCGCGGACAAGTGACGTCATCATTTGGCACGCGCCCGTGCCATCTCGTGTCGCTGGCACAAAAAAATTCGGCCGAGCTGCTGCGGCGAACCACCACGACGGTTGCGTGAGGGCCGCAATGGAGAGCGGTCGAGACGAGCGGCGAAACCGATCGGAGACGATGACTCGTCGTTGCCGAAAAATGTCGAAAGACAAGCGGGCATATATTTGGTTTGCCCACTTCTAGGTGGCACTGGACTGGAGTGTTTGGTGAACGGCAAAAAACGGCTTTTGTGGGATATTGGATTTTCGGATCGAATGTCATTAGGGCGCACGCGTTTAGGAATCTATATGATACTACATTTTAGTTTTTCCAAAGGGATTGTTTTTGTCCTTATTTTCGTAAAGTGTTTGTCATAGTACAAAATAAAAGACTATCATAAAGGTTTATCACGACTATCAAGATAATTACAATACTATTTCAGTCCACAAGTCACACACCAGAGTTTGCTAGTAAATTTCGGTCATAAGCACCCACGATCCGAACTGTGGCCCACTGAATCTATCAAGAAGTTATATAGTCAGTGAATGTCATCAATTGTAAACGTGTAATACAAGGAATAGATCATTTACATGAACGAGAATAAATATAAGGCCATATGTCCTTTCGTGTTGTATCAGATGCTTGTCAAAGCTGTATGGAAACGCCGCAACTGAACTAACAGATCATCCCAAGGCGACAAAGTCGCGACGACCATAACTCAACAGTAAGTCTATAAAAAAGGATTGAACAGGGATGATGTGAGATTAACAGGTCTCATATGAATGTTAATTTTGTACGGAATAGTTACCTATTTTGCATTGTACAGTTAACCTAATTCCTGCAAGTTTTTGTAAATCTTCGCATATATTTGTACAATAGCCTCAACCAAAAAACAGCACCAGTGATTAATGCTATAGAACAGGAAAACCGAAGCACTTCTGAAATCGGTGGATAGTAACCTCGTAGAAATCTGCTAGTAACCGGAACTTGGGAATGCTGTACCCCCAATAGCATCGAGAACAAGATGCATGACAGCATTGGGCTGAGTGAGAAGCGATCCGGTTGAGGTTCGCCCACGCTCTGAGGACACCAAGATCTAACTTTAGCGCCGAGCATCCATTTCTCGGAAGTAGTGCGAGCTCTGAAGACTTGTGTCATAACTTGTGAAGTCCCTTGTGTCATAACCGTCCCGATATGAAGGAATTTTTTCGCTATTTCTAGAATTTCAATAACTTCCACGTGTGGCGTAAGGTGCGTCGCCACCAACAACGCTACGAAGCTGGACGCTGGACCGCGAACAAAGTAACTTACCTACTTTAGCACGAAACGAATTCACCCACTTCGTGAAGCACCGTTTCTGTTCTTTACATGGGAAGGATCAAGTATGTGCTTTCTGAAGCTTGGTGTAAATGCAGTGCTGACCATATCCTTATGAGCTTTTGGATTTCACAATACAAGTGGTTTATTCTACTAACAAGAGAGTATTTTTGGTATGCAACAGCAAGACACAGATGTGTTTACAATTTGCTGACACCGAGATGGGTAGTTACCTATGAAATGAGGAATCACAAACAACCGGATTGTTCAACAAAATACAGCAAGTGGTGAGAGCGTTATCTTCACATGACGAACGCGGCTGCCACAATGGCGAGACCGAGCGAAAGAGTGGCCTTGAGTGAGTTGGAAGTCTGGGCAGCAACAACGTGCTCCGCGACGTTCTTCCGGATCTGAGCATCGTAGTAGGGCCATTCCATGACGTCAGATGAATCAGTGGGAAGGACCTTGAAGCGCTCGTCTGCCTTGTTCTCATAGAAGCCACCTGCAAGCAGATAGTCATTCAAGACCAGTAGCCTATTATACCGTAGGGCCATAGATCGTCATGCGGCTTCTTAGTGGTGGTTGACGAAGGCTCCGGCAAGCTTCTCATACTCTTGCGATCCGTCATCATCATGCTGAACATGTCGATGGCCTTGTGGCGTACAAATGTGGGATCTTGGAATGGAGGATAGGGAGTGTCTAAACAACGATGATTTTCGGCACATTAAAATCACCAATTAGAAACTCATACCGTTTTCGATTAGCCAAGCAGGACGACCAGTGACCGACGACAAAGAGTATTCTGAAGGAGTGTAAGTGAAAAGATTTGGCTTGGTGGTAGGAACTCTTTGCGTCGTCGTAGTGTGGATTTTAGGGCATTTGCAGGGTACACTAGTCGTGGTCTCTGTTTTCTCGATCTTTTCTTCAGAATAGAGATGCGGAGACTGTTGTTCGCTGGACTCGTCGTCGGTTAGAATCGAGGTCTCTTTTGAGTCTTCTCCAATAGTCTCGATGATGATGATTTTTGGAGTAGTTGACATTTCCATCATGGGTTCTTCCATCGCGTCTTCACTCACAATTTTGGGCTTTTCACCTTCTTCAGGAATGACTCCTACGATTGCCTTCTCGATAACTACGTCAGCCGGAGTAGTGTTCGAGGCTGCTGGCTTTTGAACTTCCTCAACGCTGCCCTCACCTTCAGAGAACCATTCTAAATGTGATTGTTACAGCGACTTAAATCCACTTTAGTAAACGTACTGCTCTCGAGCGATTTGTCCTCAGCCGCACCATTCGGTAGGTGAGTAGTCGTTGGTGAACGATCGTTGACAGCCACAACAGCGACCATGGTTGTTAGTTGATAGTCGTCCAACTCCACCGAGTGGAGTTTGTTTTCTTTCGCTTTAGTAATTTCCTGAGATTCGTCGTAGTGGCTGCTCGGGGTTGTCGAAAGCGGTTTTTTTTCTGTAAGCGCTTGTAAAATTAATAAATATACAAAGTATCCTGTTGTTATTGTGTGTGGTAGATCAGTCGCACCTGTCCTTTTACACCACTATTGAAGAAGGGACTTACCAATAGACCTATGGAGCACTGGCCCGTCACCAACATGACTCGGAGTATCGCTGTCTACCACTTTTCCAAAAGAAACCACATCTTCACTTTCGGTTGTAGTCGATCCAGTAGTAGTATATTCAGTTGTCGATTCCACTTCCGATGACACCAAGACGGATGCTGATCGTTCGGTTCCATGTTCCACATTAGCAAAGCCAGGAGTTGTCGGCGGTTCTTCCAATATCCCAGAAGATGATGTTGACTGTTCGTGCTTTCGAGTGCTCATTTCAGTGTGTCCGTTACCATTAGAAAATTCAGCTAAAGTCGGAGTTTTCATAATTCTTACTACGATTTAGGCCACCTTTGGTTAGTTCCGAGG
The DNA here is from genome assembly GCA_030435675.1 of Steinernema hermaphroditum. Taxonomy (NCBI): domain Eukaryota; kingdom Metazoa; phylum Nematoda; class Chromadorea; order Rhabditida; family Steinernematidae; genus Steinernema; species Steinernema hermaphroditum. The sequence continues at coordinate 4,249,720 of CM059625.1, forward strand.
TCTTCACATTCTGCGTAGGAGCCTTCGACGTCAGGTCATAGTCTAATGTCGTTGAATTCGGTAGTTCCAAAACGTCATCATCTGTCTCACTGTTCTCCTTTTCCTTTTCCTCTTTTTCCTCCGCTGAAAGAGACACTTAAGTGAAGCACTTCCATTCCCTGCAACCCACCCTCCTCTGCAAGAGATTGGTCGATGGCGTGCATGACCTCAGCGACTGTTTTCGTCAACGAATCGGAGATTTCGATGTTCTCTGTAATACCAAAATACGCAGTAACCAGACAGATATATGTACCTGTGCTGTTTCCAGGAGTAGTCGTGAATTCTGACTCATAGTCATCATCGTCGTATTCCTGCTCATCTTGCCGTTCAACTTTTGTCATCACAGCATCAATTAGTTTGTTTTTTTTGCGCAACTTCTCCAGAAACTCGTGAGTTTCCTCTGCCCTGCTGTGGTTATGTCGCATGCGATTAATTTCCAAAGCATCCGTCACATAATCCAGATTGTGGTCGTCGTTTTCCTCATCTTGATATTCACCGTCGCCGTCTGTTTCAAGCACCTCATCCGAGAAGTCAGTTGAATTGAATTCATCACGCCGTTCGGGCAGAACTGAAAGCATTTGGAACTCATTAACTGATTAAGAGAGTTATTCGTGCTGTTCGAAAAGCTACATTCAAAATGTAGGGAACTCTATCCCTTATCGTCGGTTGTTGACCCACTCAATACATGAAATGGTCATAGAAGAACCTTTGTAACTGTAATGCTCTTGCACTGAAATATGTAGCCGACCCACAACCCCTACGTCCTCTGTGCTCCTCACCTGGTTTAGTGTAGTTAAGGATTTCGGCCAAAGTCGTATGTTTCGTAGGAACGGTGTCCGACGAATCCTCTTGTTCCAAATCCTCCTCGAGCTCATCGGCTAAAAAAGTAACTTTTCATTTCAGCAGCTTATACTAATCCTACCGTATTCTTCTTCCGCGGTGTCAGCACCTTGAACGGATGTGTTGTTCTTTGTTACGGTTACGGTAGCTGAGGTGGAATGGAAATGTTCGCCGCTTCCCTCAAAGACGTCCTGACCGGAAGATTCGAGATAGACTAAAGAATGTGAGTATAGGTTGGTCTCTTTTTCAAACCTTTCTTTTGCGATCGCTTTTGGAAGCTGCTGTCGATCATGTAGCCGTGTTCGAAAAGCTCTTCACTGAGTTCGGACATCTGAGGAACCGTTTCGCGACCACTGTCTCCGAGCTGCTCCAACTGTCCACTTCCTTCTCCAGAGCTTTCGCCGCTTCCTTCTCCACTACCTTCACCGCTGCCCTCGCCACTTGAATCGATGCCTAGAACAATGAGCAATTGCTTGAATGCCACCAGCATTGGACTACCTTCCTGACCAGAGGACTGGACGCGATCGATGGTTTGTCCTCCATTTCCAGATCCGTCTATGGTCTTCACTTCGTCTTTGGCAGCTACGGTACTCGTTGTCGTCTCCAAGAGGAAGTCCTGATGTAAGCCGAGTTTTTCGCTGACAGATGGTTGATTGTTGCTGATTGTTGTCCCTGGAGGTATTCATGTATTAGGGTGGACTGTGCATCATTTACCGTTTTGGATTGCGTTGGAGATTCTAGCATTGCTATCCACCCTCGTCGAAACGTTGACACCCACTAGCGCTGAGGCCTGCTGCACGGGAACAATAGCATAGCCTACGGTGGATGTCTGACGCTCGCGATCGACAATGTTGTTATTTACTGGTCCAGCACCACCTGTACTTTCGCTTTAAAAACAGCACGTCTATATTCCACACATACCGTAACCCGCCCAGAAGAGCAAAACGAGGACGATTGCCGGCAGGTAGCGCGTCATTGTTAAGCTGTTCATCCAGTCCAAAGACACCTTGTGCAGAACACGGAAGATGCCCTGCAATGGAGTATTGCGCGCAACGAAGAAGAAACCCGAATGCACGAACGCTGAGGCAAAGAAGCGAAGCCCGAGATAACGTCAATTGACGTGGCACGTATAACATACATCTTATAAGTGGTTGAACAATATTGGGAAATAACAAGGAATCAAGGAACAACTACTGTTGTTCATCCCTGAACACATCGCCTCGCACCTCTCTTTCAACCATGTACAGACGGCAACCTAAAAAGGAGGGCCGATGGCAGCGAGCGTGATGCACCGCCGAAGGAACGCCGATCGGGCCACCTATCAAAGTCGATTGATTTGATGGCTCTGTGAAAGCGAGACGATGAGCGAGGAAAAACAAGAGGAGGAGCTACGTGTTGAAAAAGAGAGCAAAAAAAGTTGCCGCGCAAGTGTCCACAGGCGGCGCGATCATTCGCGTCTGCGCCACGGGCCTATCACCTGATTACGGAGATAGACGACCAAGTCATCCACAAGCACTTCCAAGAACAGTTAGTATGAGTGGTCGGATCCCCTACGGCTACGCGAGGGAAACAACCACATAGGCAAGGAGAATCGGTTTATATGATCATCGGTGATGCTCAGATTAGTCTTATCCGTCGGATATTATGCAGAACGGCCCCAAGTATAGGTACTTGTTGACTACAATCCATCTGCGCTCAGAGAACGCAAATGCTTAAAAGTATTGGTCTGCGTGCTATTGAATGTATTTCGAAATAATTTCCCTTTCAATTAGGTGGTAAATAGGTGATCTTTATGTGGTTCTGTACGCGGGGTATAGAGCCAATTCATCGGGTACGCACCACGATATTTCTAATGCCGAAGATTATACCGATGACGAAAAATTGAGCCGGCTCTGGAGGCGATAGGGGAGGGTAAAAGGAAAGGAGTAGCACCGCTCTAATCAACCCCATTAGGACTCGACACAGCAAGATCACAGAGCACTTGATGACTAGCCTATCAATTTCCCGCCATGAATAAACTTAACACGTAATGACTGTCGTTAATCGCGTTTTATTCTACCTCGCCTCATCAAAAACACAAGAACGCCCGACCAAAGACATCTCCTTGAATGAGCGTTAAAGAACTGTTGGTGAGTGGGACGGCCAAAAGAATGCGTAGGATGTTATGGCAGAAAACCGACAAAGAATGAATGACTAGGTAAGGGTAAGCTGCCGTCGGAGACATCCGATCGAGGGAAAACAAAGAAAAAAGAGAATAGACCATCATATGAGAAGCTTCAAAGCTCAAATGCCAGGATACATATAAAGATATTAGGCGCACCGACTGGATAAACCTAATCCTCGTTTCTTCAAAAATAGCGCAGCGCACTTGGCATAAACGGATATCACATGTTGGTTGGCATTCTGCGGTCATCTATCGGACGATTGTGGGTTTACGTTGCGTTTCGCCGTCCTGTAATCTGTAGATCTGCGACAACGGAAGCAAAACATATAGCGCCTGCCGCCTTTAGAGACAAATTCTTCCAGCCGAACTGCGGATGCCCGCCCGTTCATGTTTCTTCCGGTGCGGCGCCATGTCAACTTGGTTGTTATTAGAAGACCGCCGAATTCCCATAGTGGCAAGGAATGTGGCCGCCTTATCCCACGCTTCTGTCACCGTCGGGCTATTGTGAAAGCAACTTGGATGCCCCAGACGTTTCCCAGACGGGCGCTTTCTGCAGAAGCTGTCTGCACCTTTCGGCGGTAGCCTGCTGCGCGCAGCTCCTCATGAATCACGCAGTCGCCGCTTGCAGAATCCCAGACGCGTACGAGCGAAATCGGAGTTTTTTTTACGTTCGGATGCGACAAAGTGCAACGGCCAAGCGCGTAATTGTAACAAAACCAGGCTGCAAACGAGACGCCGCTTCCGACGGCGGAATGCGAGGTTGTGTGATCTGCGCGAACGGTATGCTAATGAGATGGCGGGGCGACATAGTGCAAAGACAGAGGCGGCATGGGAACGTTTTGTAAAGCGGACAGTCGCATGTTGAACGAAGAGCGAACAAAGAGGAGACAGGGGACACGAAGATGGAGCGTTGACGGCTGACGTCAAACAAACACCTAAAGACAAGAAGGCCTAATGACTCGGTGTCCTGGATTGTTCCACAAAGGGAATACTGACTTAAGCTACAATTAAGGAGCGTATATGATAAATGATGGCAGTTGTTTTTGATTGCTGCACGTCACCATAAAAACCAATTCTTCGCTAAGGATGACTGTTTGATTCAGTTTACTGTACTCGCTGTCGCCGCTGTCGCCTTACCAAAACGAGGAAGACTCTGATAGAGAAACGAGCAGGGACGATCCCCGTAGGCCATCGTGAGCTTGTAAGCCTATGCATGGAACTAGCTGCCGTCGCTCACACGTGAGCAAGAAAATGAGGTTTAAACGTTGATATGATCCGAGTCGCTAATGGATACAATGGTGGATGCGAATGATGTATGATTGGGTAGCGCTTCCCAGATTTTAGACCCTGGCTCAAATCATTCATGTGTTTCGTTCTCACAGAGAACAAATAACAGAACAAAAACAAGCACTACTAACTATGCCATTCAAATTACACGGCGAAATGACACTAAACTGATGTGTATCACTATGTAGATGTCCACACTGAAACCTTTTATTCTCGCTCATTGGTGCGGTCAGCGTGTAGCATCCTGGATTGTTCCGTTGTCAGTTCGGATATAACTATCGAACGACAAAATTACAATACAGGACTGTATCAAATGAAGTTCAGCTCTGATCTCATAATGCACAACAAATAACCGCAGATCACCGAAGTCACTGGTTGTCCTCCTTCTTCGGCGAGCGCAAGATGTCGCAGTTGAAAATAACTGTCCCATCAATGTTTGTATCCCATCATCATCAATGAGTCCGGAAGTAGCTCGATGGCGGAGCCCAGTGGGCAAAACGGAAACCCATACTGAAGCAACTGGCTGCGCAAAGTTCGGAGTTGGAGCGGATCTTCAGCTTGCGAGTGGCGGGTGGTCGGAACGGTCTTCTGACGGTGTTCCTGGCGAGATGTAGTTCGTTCGTTCCACGTTCCATGCCAACCACAACAGATTGGAACGGGACGATCATTGCGCTAACGACGACGGCCAAGAACACCCACTCACTCAACTCATTTCTGAGAGAGCGAGCGGACGACCCGACCGTTCGTCATCGACACTAATGAAAGACTCCGGTGATGAACATGAACATCTGTTATTCACATTTGATCTGACCCATCTTCAACAGGACATATATCCAGTAGAATATGCAATTGTAGCGCTTCAGTAACACCTCTATGTATTCATAAATAAAGTCCTTGATGAACCATTGTTTCGGAGGACTCGAATCCAGCTCGACCACACAATGAGTCCAAGAATGACACCAAGGAGACCGTGCGCAGAACATCAACAAGACAAAAAAATGGTTCAGATGTCTTCAGGCTTCGCGCGATTATCGGCCGCAGCATCTAGGAAAACCATGAAAATCAACGTTGACCTGCTGCATTTCCCGACTATTTCATTGTGAGGTTTCTTTGGTAGTCGAGATGATAATTAACATATAGCTTATAAAAAAGATGCAACAAGCTAACGACAATGTATGTGAGATCATTTCATTCCGGCGAACGTACATTTTTCACTTACCTTGTGCTCACGATCGTTCAGTAACCGGGAAAGCGACATCTCCAACAAATACACTTTAAGATGTGTGTTTCCACTGCAAGAATTAGATATCAAGGTCGTTTTATCCCTCGATTTGTAGTCGCTTGTTTTGACGGCTCGATAGGAGTGCCTTAGGAAATGGAAGTACACATACAAAAATAACTTCCAATATGTTGTTGTAAGTCTTTTGGGCATTCAATGCAATTGGTTTTGGACGGATACACAGATTAATTGCTATGTTTTCGCCCTTTCAGATTTCTTTCATCTTGTCCTCCTTCACCATGACTTTCAGTTCTCAACTCTAACCTTGTCCCGAAGTAAGTTCGATATCTCAGTTAGGAAGTGTCGTGAGATGTTTGGTGCGAGTATTAACGCAGAATTGTAGCCGGATGTGACACAGGCACACGCTTTCGTAAGCGATAATCCTCCACCGTTAAGGTACGAAGTTATTAAGCCACCATTTGCGTCAGCATGGCTTTGCGATTTCAACTAGCAAGTGAACATTTTTTGCTTGAAACCAAACTTTCACCTTCTGAGTAACCAGTTGCTTTTTGGCTTTTTGACATGTGTGTAAAGGTTATTTTACCCCGATAGTATTTGAGTCTATGCTAATAGAGGAGAGAATGGCCTAACAGAAGAACCCATCGATCCCGCGAGATGCTATTGTACATTAAAGGACAAGGGGTTCGACATGGTAAAGAAGCGACATTTCCCATAAGGTCTCGCAGCGACGTCCCTGAATTGCTCCGGAATACGGTGGATTCGTCGTTGTGTGATGCGGATTTGACAGTCTTTCGTACTAGCTAACATTTTGGGAAGGGTATAAGGAGGTAGACCAGCGAAGACATTTTACCACCGGTACGAACGCATGACATTTACTGAGCAGTGGCGGATCCAAAAATGTTTCTTCCAGTGCACATTCCAAACGAATACAAAAAAGTCTGCATGTCTTTTGGTCGCATCCAGGTCGACCTATTAGCGACAGTCAACCTTCCGATCTTCATTGATTGAGTTGTTTTTACAGTGGAAGCCTTCCCAAACTGCTTCGATTCAGAGACGTCGCCAATAGTGAATCTTTGGAGAAGGGGCTCAGCATCTAAGAATATGACTATGTGTAGAAATTGTTCTAATGCCCGCGACAGTCACAGAGGCTGAATAGGATACATAGGGCTTCTCAAAAGCAAAGCCCTATAGATTCATAGATAAGACTATTCTGAAGGTCCCCACACAGTGGATGCCTATTTTGAGGAAAAACTTATATCTACGTTTCCTGGATAGGAAATATAGAAAGGACCATGACGTATTCAAAGGACGAACACCACCGGAAGTTCCAGACCGAACCCCGGCTTCCTGACGCTATTGATGACGCGATAAGGTTCCATCTTTTAGAATCATCACAACGCGTATTTAATCAAGCGTTTGGCATTGGTGAAGATATGTCTATTTCAGTACAAACTGCCCTCTGTGAAACAAAAACTTCCAGTCATCTGTTCAAATATTCATATAACGCACCAGGAGCAACGAGTTTATAATCTCTATTGGTCATTAATAAAGCGAACATACGAATATAACCTGCAATAACCGCGAACCTGGCCTTTCCTGCAGTATGTGATAAATCACTTTTAAATTAATGTCCTGCATGAATTTTATTTGAAAACATTTCCAACCGAAGTGGTTGGTGACGTTTCTGGGACAATAATGGCTTATGCTTCTTATGGCTATGAGTGCCGACTGAACGGTCCCGATCTGGTGCTCGGAATACACCGTACATACGCTTGATTGAATTTCACTTCTAATTACTTGATGAATTCGCACTTTTGCTTGAATCCAATTTCGCCGGTTTTGTCGCGTGATTTCTAATCGTACTTCCTTCTTCGCTCTATCGGACGGCGAAACTTCCACTTTGACAAATGAGTGTGTCTTAGGAGATGTTCGTGAGTCGTATTAATGCGTGCCAACATCACATTTGTTGTTGGCATTTCCATGTATCCACAGAACATCCCTCTGAAAATTTATTAGTTCGTTCTTTGTCCTTCGTGAGGCTGAGAACTGTTTACTTTTAAGAAGGCCTAACTTGTTCACAAAGTTTATACTGCGTTGTGGTCTGTGTTTACAATTATTTAACAGTATTTTCGATTATATTCCGATTAATATCCACCTCGTTTAGAAGCCATACTACGCAAGGGATTACATTGGCCTAGCATTGGAACATATTACTCAGAAATTGGAGATCTATTCAGGCGTATTTCAGTTGAGTGTTGAGTGACGACACTATTTTTGTTGTTCGCATTTCCATGTATCCGCAGAACATCGTTCTCAAAATGTATTAGTACGTGTCAACGTTCTGCCAAAAACCAACCGAAGTTCCCGCATTCGTCTGTGGTGTAAAAAGAAAGGTGTGAAGCACAAGTAAACATACCGTGTTGAACGTTAACCGCAAAAGCTCGTCGGCTTGTATACACACGTATGACCATGTGACCCACGTCCAGAGCAGTACTTGTGAAAGATTTTGTGATTGGGCTGGTCGATCTTTGTTGTGTGCCTTTGTTGATTTTCACTGAACACAAAATAAGGAAAACTAAAAAAGGAATAGTGTCGCGAAGCGTGTCGAACCGGTACCCGACAAATGGCGACCAAGCCATTATCCAGGTCGATCCCATTCACACCTGCCCTCGATCTAGGAATTTTACAAGGTGCAAGTTCCCGTGTTAGATTACCAGATCACTAACCAGTTAGAATCCAAGCATATTTTCGTCCTCGCACAGGATAAGACGGATCAGTTAGATCTCTACCCATCCTTCCACCTAAGCATGCATTTAGAAGAGCATGTTTCACTCGTAATTTTATCATGAATGTGTCCTATAGAAATGCACAGCGAAGTCTGACCTTTCAACGCGGCGAAGACATATGTATGCGCACTTTCACCTGAATAATTCAGATTTGACTCTTTACTGAGAGTGCCCCGTGCCGAAAAGAAACGTAGCTTCACTCCTAAGATGTCTTTTTCATAAAACATGACTAATTCAGTATTATTCTCAGTTCAGCGCATAAGCATCTATCAGTTCCCTTTTCATATTACTTCTATCCATTAACGTCATAAGGCTATTAAATCGTTTCCTGTTTTGCCTCGACGATCCATCCCACATCTTCTTCAAATAGTGTTTTCACTTCGCGCGACACGGTTGCCGTCCCCTATAACGAAGAAAACATTTGCGAAAGTCTGTGCCAATTTGTCGACGAGAAGCCGCTGAAGAACCCTCGGATTTCTCAAACTCAATTAATTCACTGCCCCTCAGAGAGGAGCGCATTTGTTCCTAGGGACGCGTCAGATTTGTTGCTAGGATATGCTGATTATAGTTTCGGCGGTAGGCAGTCGTCTGAAGTGTTTTCTTTCAGCTAATGGAACGTATCCAAGGGTTCCGACTTGTAGCCGCCAGACAGATCGTCGTCTGTCTGATTGAATGTCTTCAATTTCCCACCATGAGTGATATCGTGATAGCTCTTCTCGTGTTTGTTGAACTGCTTAGCGCGACCAGTTAGCAACCTCATGAGATGATGCGGTAGTCGTGGATGAATGACTTCGTGATGACCCTTTTCTGCAGAATGGCAAACAGATATTATAAGTGACGTGTTGACTGTATTGCTTCATTTGAGGTACTGTTGTTGTTGTGCCGAAAATATGAGACGTATGTATGAAGAAGATTTCGCCTTCCGTTCTCTTTCGACAGCTTTCTACTATTTTGTGATGCCTGTCGAATGCGGTGAACCGTAGTCACAAAAGGCTTTAGAAAAGTGGATTTGTGATTCATGTTTCTGCTTCGAGCTCAGGGAGGTCCAGGGGTCCCCAGCCAGGGTTCAAAAACTCCATGTCACCCTGTGAGTGTCAGGTCTGTAACCGTAAAGTATAACACCATCGAAAAATACAATATTTTGTTCATCTCGTGTTTACAAGCTCTGGCATTTACTATTTTCGTGTACTTGTCACATGTAACCACTACGTCATATATATACTCCTGTCACTACATGACCATTTTATTTGACGTCATTTTAATTATCATCGCACAAAATAATACCTATTACGGGAGAACGTACTTTATCTTTTACAAACATCTATTTGCCGCTGAAAACCGTTATTTCAGAGCCTCGTAAACATATAAGGCTTCCGGTGAAATCCGATTCAAAAGTGCCCGATTTTATGGGAGTGCCGTTCGCCAAGTTTCCCGGGCATCTTCTTCACACGAACGCACTTCTCATTTTAGCGCGTTTTTGCCTTCTCTGGAACATGTTTTTCGGCACTGCATAAACGTTGTTTAAGTAATTCCACGAATGCTTTACGACTTTTTACTGTCGTCGCCGTCGGTTCCTTCCCAGGCCCCGAACAACAGTTCGTTGTTTTGCTTGCCGAAACACTTTGTTATTCTGACTTCGGTAATCGACGTCCCGTCCAGACTCCTCTTCCTTGTTCTTTTTCGCTATTAGCCAGATGATTTCACTTATTGTCTTAGAGGTGTTCTTTATGGACGATTTGGTAGCCATTTTGTCTTCTTAACTCAGTTTTGAAGCTGCTATTTAGTCTAATCAAAAATTTTTATTTTGTACAGAACATATATCTACTCTGTTAAAAGATTCCTGAAAGCAATCAGAGGAGGTTAAGAACGGCTAATTCGGCTAATCGCCCTCCACCACGTCTTAATTAGCGAAAGAAGTCGTGCGGAAAATGGGAGCTGATTGTGACTGCAGAACTGTTAGCAACAGCAATTTTTGATGGTGGCACAGGATGAGCGCAATATGCACAAAAAAGTCACAGTCGTGTTTTCAAGCAGGGCTTCTTCTTCAGCGACGATCGATCGCGAGTGAGTGACGGGTGAAAGGACCAGGGAGATGTCGCGAAAGCGTCGAAAAACGAAGTGAAACAGCACAGCATAAGCAACTAGCAACAGAGCGGTTAAGCGTTAAACGGGGGAGCCGAAACGTACCGAGCCAGTCGCCCTGACTACATTTACATTGGCTTCGGGGGATTGTTGTGCCCTAAGCGGCAGCGGGTGGGGAAGGCAGCGGCCCTAACGGAGCCAGCGCTCCAAATAACGTGTGCGCGTTCCTTCCTCGAGGCATTGGCGCGCAGCCCGACCCGCAAAGGACAAAATACGCAACGCTCTATTCATGTTTGCTTGTTGACAGTGATTACCCGCGTAATCGAGCCGGCGAAGAAGACGTGACTACGCTCATAGATCGGCGCTAATGCCCGTTTCGGCGTTCGCCCTTGCGGAAATCATTAGTCGGAAGTCTTTTTCTTGCTCGGAAGTCATTTATGAAATCGCGACAAGAAAAAGAGTCGAATAAAAATTACATTTTCCCGTTCCTCTTCGACCAATTTCGCAGGAGCCGATGGGAGACTTCAATCCGGCCATGCGCTCCCGACACCAATACGTTGCCAACAGACGGAATTCACGCATGCGATTTCGAGTTAATTAATTATTCGGCTTGCGGCGGCAAAGTGCCAAAGTCTGTTTCGCGCCACTTTTATGTGCAATTTCGTCGGTGTCCTTCCGGTCGCCCGCTACATTATCCCCGACAATCTCCCACGTTCTTGTAGATGGACTTTGACGACGACGATGATGAGGATATTGAGGAGCTTGTCCGCAAGATGCCATTAACGCACAGTCGCTCCGCTCATGCCCGCTTGTCACGACAGGTTCGTTCTGCCCCTTAGCTACAAAGCCTAGTCCATTTGCCAATTAACTCCCCTCCCACCGCCAACACCGCTCACGTGAGGGATTATTATTAAGTGATTATTTCGCACAGAATAAGATTTCGTCAATGGATCAGCTGCCGGAGGCCGACGAAGACGCGTCCAGCGAAGACGAGGAGGATAGCGACGAAGAGTTTTACGTCCACCAGTGTCTCCTTCCGTTGCGCAAATCCAAATCGGACCATTCCTTTTCGGCCAGTCGTCAAGCGTCGGTTCTAGCGCGAGAGCAGTTCCAGAACATCTACGATTCATTTAAGGTTCGTTGTTTGTTCCGCTGTTTCATAAGGCGGTCAGTGACCATAGGAACACCAAGCACACGTGCACTCCTTCGATCTTTCGCGCTAATTGTCGTACACGACTCCCTTCGTAAAGACATTCGTGCCGCCTTCCTCGGCTCTTATGCGTTACTTCGCGAGGATCTGTTATTGAAAGTAGTGCTTTGCACTTTGAGCTATTTTGAGGGGCATCAGGATGGCAGTTTGTATGGATATGACAGTCCGGAAAACGATTAGAATAGCGGTTAAACCTTTCGCGCTTTTAAGTCCTACGGTCTAGTGAAAATCTTTGTCGTCTCTAGTTTTCTGAACATACTAAAAGCGTTCACTATTCTCACAAATTTTTGATATCAAAGCTTAATCTTATTGTCTTTTTGACTCATTCACCTCTGAGAAGCGTCTCACAAGTGCCGCCTTCCTCGGCTCTTGACTCTAGGTATACCGCTTCGAAAATCCAAAAAGCCATATTCGATTGTGCCCCTATTTATTTTGATTAAGGTTGTACGACTATCGCGCTGTTTTTGTGCACTTATTAAATACACAGACAAGTCCAAAAAGCTACGTTTGATTCAAATCGTCGAATTCGTCCATTGGTGGAAAATTCGTAATCTTTAATCGGATAGACCAGCCGAAATTCTTTGTAATGTTTACCACCGGATTTCGGCTTGTTTCACATGATGTCCCAACGTGGAAAACAAATATTTCCCAAGAAAGTAATTAACTGGAAGGTCACTTGAACAATTCAAATTTGGCACAAACAACCTGTACGCTGAGAGGAACAATTTGCAGAATTCGAATTGGTCGCTTGCGTTCCGGACATTCTTGTTGACATTCAGCACCCGGACACAGCGAAGGATCTATAAACTCAAGTCCCGAGTCTTTCCAAATTTATGTCTTGTTTATGGCAACTCCGTAAATGGATTGCTGCTTCCCATCGCTCCGCTACCGTACCATAAATGCATTACCGCTTTCAGCAGTACGAGCTTGCCTGTTCGGTTGCATGCGAAAAAGAGGACGAAGTGGTGATGATGCATTCGCCGGAAGCGTCGCTCGCCGAACTCAACCGCCACCTCGACGTGATCTGGCCGTCGCCCGACAATAACGAAGACGAATTCGCGCGTACAGAGCACGCCATTGCCCAAGGGCTTTACAAGGAGGTCAACCCGGAGTTGTTGGAATTGGTGAATCGCCTCACGGAACGTCGCAACTCCGACGTTAGTGAGTGCTGGTCAGCACCTGGGAACTTTTATGAACTCGACGCCGACGAAGTGGACGAAGATCAAGTGCGTCGCGTACTCTCATGCACTTATAGATGTCCCGTTTCTGATTTCAGCCGTTTGGGGAGCAGCGTGTCACGAGCTGCTGGTCGGCGCCGGACATGAGTGCTGATTATCAGAAGGGAATCCTGGAAGATGACGACGACGACGAGATGGCTGAGAGCGATTACAATGAAAGTGAACATAGGGACGACGATGAAGAGGAGATCGAGCGTCGGCGTCGGCGATCGCTACCGTACTTTCGCAATAGACTTGAGCGCTCTTGTTCGGCTGACGATATCGGCACGCAGCGAATGCTGACAATGAATATGACCAAGTGAGTTTACAGCCGCTAATCGCAGTGATAGGGAAAGGTAGGTAGAGAGGGGCTAAATTCTGAGGAAAACTGTGTTGCCAAATGGTGGGCGTTACAAATATTAGTCGCTACGAGAAGACAGATCTGTCTGGCTGTCATTTTTAATGTCGCTAATTATTCTCCTCCTCAAAGTGAGGGTCTACATTTCAAAAGTATGGCGGACCTCCAACTTTCTCGTTTTTTTTTGGCACACAATGGTTGAAAAAATGCGATTTAAAGATAAAAAAGCGGGTCCTCATCGACGGTAATCAACGACGAACTGTGCAGGTAATATTTTTCCGCCGATTTTTCACAAAAATTGCAAACTACACCTCTCGATAGAATCATTTTGCCTTTTCACACGCAGTTTGTAACCTTACGCTGCTTAAGGTGACCAAATCTATTCATTGAAACAGTGAAAGACAGACGTTGCTTTCGCGAAACTGCACTTGACAAGGTGAGACGGCTAATACGTTACACTAACATATGTGAAAAACAGAAAAAAATCTGAGGGAATGTAAATTTGAGAAAACATAAAGCCATGAAAACATGGAATAGAGAAGAGCTACCAAACACTCTCTTCGATTGTGCATAACACCCAATCAGACAACATCAACAAATCAAGCTGAGCAGCATCTCGTCCTTTACCAATGGATTTTAACGAGCTGAGCGCTGCAGCAACAGCTCTATCCTTCAGTTAGATATGCTCAGCATCTTAAGAACTTCGAAATTCCTTAATGCTTTTCACACATTGGAATAGCTAGATCTGCTTTGGGACCCGCTGTGGGTGAACGTAATTGAATTCAGTGCTTGCAAAGTTGCCTGTTTGTTTACTACCTCGGCACATCGTTCAGTAACCGGCGTTTGTTTGTTTAGTTCCCTATTCGAAGAATGCATCCGCGACCAGGAGGACTATCGCTACACCCCTGATCCGATCGTTCGATTCAGGGTTGGCGACTCTGAACGACTCTGTCCAAGAGTTATCATCAAAAGTCCCTCTCCCCTCCCGTCACATCTATACAGGTGAGTCTTCACCTTTATTCCCAAGGGAAAATTCGATTTGTAAGTGAAAAATTACATTACCTGTCAAAGGACCCCTATAATGCGTACATTCATATCTACATCTTTAATTGGGATCCTTAACCACATTAGCCTGTTTACAGCAGCACACACCTTTCTCGCGTAAGTGAGCATTCAGGAGGAAGGCGGTTTTGATTCGACACCGAACGCGGAAGGAGATTCTCACTACCCTGTATTTCTCTGTACCCGCGGCGTGCAAATCTAGAGGAATTGTTTTCGAGCAGGCTCTACCTTATTGTTTTGTGTCTTTCCCCTCTTGCCGAAATCCGAGCAAATGGCATCATACCTTTAATATATACTATAAATTATGTTCACGTTTCTATCAGATGGGATCATAAAGCTCTCAGATACCTAAGTCTACATTTTGCTTCGGTTGGCAAGCATTAATTAGTTGTGAGTTCCGTTGTTTCCCCTATATGAGGTTGACGTAGCATAAGAAGAGTATATGCACTCCGATCAAGCTTACACTTTGCACATTAAATGCATGTCAACCTAGGCCAATCCCCTCATAGTTAATGGAAGAACACGAATGGAAATTTTCTGCCAAGACAGGACCACGTCAACTTCTTTCTGATTTGTCATTCTTCTATGATAGTCAGGTGCATCGAAAAGCGCGCTCTAATCTCACGGAGCTTATTACATAGAAAATGACCAAATGGATCCAAACATCGACAGACGTGAAGAGTAGTGGCAATCCTTTCGACGAAAAATTATAGCCAGTTCTTCTGCAATATGCTACCACAATCTAACTTACAGGCGTTAAAATAAGATAACATATGTAAATCTAGATACCTGTGCGAAATATCGTAGCTCGATACGACCAGAACCTTCTGTTTTCTTCTCCGGTACGACATCATAAGTCAGCTTTACCAGTGCACGTTTCACAGGCTTCGGGCGAAGTCCCAAAATTGTTTGAAGCTTGTTTTACGGTGAATAAATAGAAGAGCTCAAATTCCAAATTGCGGTCAGTGCTCAGTGATGTACTGCACATTCATATTAGGGTGACTGATTTTGTAAAAACGTAGCATTAAAGTCGTAGTTTGCTCATTGGTTCTGAAACACTCAGTAATATTCCTGATTTGGTGCCCTGCTGCGTTCGGCAGCTGCTAAAGCACGCGGTGGTTTTTGTTGATCCATTAGCAATTCAGCAAGTTCCCCAATTTGTCAATAAATTAAATGTTTATAACTCTCACGCTCGCAAATCGTGATACATTATTTAAAGCTGCCGAACGCATTTGAAGCCCAACGAGGCAAGGAGCTAACCGATTGGAAGCCCCGTTGCCTTCGGATTTTTTATTCACACTCCTTAATTTACTGCGCCGTCCTCGTGCCGTACCTCCTCCCCTCGGTGAATCCGTAGACGCACGACTCTTTCTAATCACGTATTCAGTGAATTTGTCCTCAGTGAATTACTCCTAAGTGTATGGTTGTATTTCAGAGACGACATGGAACGCAGCGCTGACCTATGTGAATCCTTCGACACGTCGACGTTCCCGTCGGAGATCGTTCGATGCGAAATCGAGTCCCCCAGCTCGGACGAAGAGGCACATGGCGACTTCCCGCTGGACTCCACTGGAAACACGCTCGACTGCTGCTTGAGCCCTAGTTTGTCATCGTCAAAGTCGGAGACGCATCTCAGATGCATGCTGGATGCAGGACGGCCGCGGTCACCATTTTTCGACCATCAGCATCCGGAGAACGCGGATCTCGATGTGCCCGACGAGTTTCGGTCGCGTTCCGAAAGCAACGCTCAACTGATCATCAGCCATGACAATGTGAAGACGATGCGTCAGTCGACAAGCTATCACTGTGGCGAGGAAATGTTGGCAGTACCCAATGTGCAACGGTGCACTTCGCCGGCATGTCGCAGCTACTCGCATCCTTTAACAAAAAATGTTGGGTGCCGATTTACGGATGAGGAAGAATCCGAATCTGAAGAGGAATGCCGTAAGTAATTTTCACAATCATTGAAGCGTTAATTTCATATACATCCCCGGCTTTATGTAGTGTATTAAGTCACAAGTCACCTTCGATACCAAACCTTTAAGATTAGGGTATCAAGGTGTTCCGTCTCAGAACCACTGTGCTCCTTTAGCCTGCACTTTACCCGCGAATTGGGCGCAGCCGTTCACTAGGAAACAGGTGTGAAATGAAATCATAGTGCACTATGAAAGGAATTGAAGGCTGTTGTCCCCTTGTTCACAGGCAACACTTAGCGTTTGCTAGTCATCTGGTAAATCGAAATACTGGTCAATGCGAAACTTATTCTATGATCGTCCAAATCTCAACATTGGGGCTCATTACATAAAACGCACGTCAGCCAAATTGTGGATTGCATGTTGGAATCGCTTTCGTGGAAACGCACCCTTTCACGTCGCACTTTAGGTGTTTCCGTGTCAATTAGGGCTTCCATGCCGCATTCGCTTAGGAGTCCTTCCAATGGTCTTCTACATCTTCGATGACCTGCAGGGGTTTCGCTTTGTATATCACCGACATTTCCCACATTTTCTCCTGAGGTTAAAGGAATTGTATTTATAACCTAAATCGCGATGTGATATGTTCCCATTTTGCCAGACCACATGTGTACCACATGCAACATCGAGCTCTATTTTTAAGGGGCTATTTCCAGAGTCCCTACTCTCACTTACCCGACCGCAACATAATTCGATATTTCAAAGTGCGTTCATAGTTTCTTGAGACACAGACAAAACACTTCTTAACTACATTTACAAGTGACCTTTGCTAGGTCGTCAAATTAGAAGTACCACTTAAAACACAGCAAAGTCAAGCGTCGCTCGTGGCATGACGGCTTTTTGTTGGAAATCACCTAGGAGCGAGCGAGTGGGACGAGACGGCGGAGCTCCTTTTCCATTCAAACGCGACGAGTCGGTCGGATTTGCTTCTTGCCATGAATAGCTGAATACCTTCATGTCACGGCTTATCTGTTTTTATGACGAAAATCAAGATGTCGCTTTTGGAATCATAATCGAAGTGGCTCAAGAGCCTTCTTAAACTTTCGTTCATACGCACTTGTCAGATTCAGCGTTCAGAATGTACTTGAAACGATATTTCAGATGCTTATGAGCCACGATTCATGTTAGGCCGTTGGTAACTTTCTTTAATCGGCCAGAGTCTAGACTTCTTTTGTAATAAGGTCGCACTAGATGAACCGTAAAGGGAAAATGGAATTTCAACAAAACGAACCGTTTCTGAAAGCGAAGAAACGAAGCGTATCCTGCTAATTAATTAATTCTGATTCAACGACGCTCCGACGTCCCAATTGCATTCCTCTACGTTTTTCACGCTTATGAGTTTCGCGCTTGAAGGCGCATCTCGGATCTCCTGTGGCGTCAGTGGCGACCGCTTTATCAGCGTGAAGCGGAGCGCTTTTCTGCAGTTGCGACGATGCCGCAAGGGGCGACATGCAACTCCTCCGCTACTCGTCTCCTATCGCTGCTGTTGCGCGCGCGAGTGCAGAGGGCGGCAGGATGTCACTCGGCGATCAAAATGGCGCCGCCCCGCAACTTGTCACTTTCATATCCTGAGGACATTTGCGTTCGCCAAGGCCACCGCTCCGTTTTTGCTGATTCAGAGCGGCTCTTCTGGGTTGCAAGCATCTTCCGGTGTGTCGTACCCTATTAACTGACATTCCGCTTTGAAGCGCTTTTTCCGGGTCAGCTTAAGGGGTAATCCCTTAATTCCATTAACCATCCTTGGTTGCGTCCCTTTTTTGGAACAATTAATTTTTTGCCTTCTCATGTCACACTTGTGGGCTCAATCTCATTTAGACTCGCCGCGCTCTCATACTTGGTGAAAAAAACGGCAATTTCATAAGCTGCAAAACATAACTAAATTGCTCTCTCTCTCTCCTCTCGAACCCATCCCTTTTCATTAGATCGCTTTTCGTCCTATGTGTCATATTGATGCTTACGTAGACGGCAATTACTGCCGTTCCGTCGAATTCCATCTTGTTTACCGTGCCTTCTTACCTTCACCCGAGAGAGAGAGAGTAGCGCTGATTTTACGCATATATAAGTAACTTTCGATAGGCGTTCTGAACGCAGCCTATAAATTTATGATTTATTACATGGAGACATGTGCATTTCTGGCGGAAATTAATATCGTCTAAGTGTGCCGTTAACGTAAACATCGCTTCAGGAGTTGAGCGGAAGGCCAGCATGCAAGACCTCCAGCAATACCATCGGTATTATGAGCCCTCCGCTTCGGGTATTGCCGAGCAGAAGCTACGCAAATCGGCTACCTCTACGGGATTTCAGGTGAGCAGTGTCTTTGTATCAGGTAACTATTGTTCATGACTTTCTCAGGGCAATGCAATTGTGCCACCGGAAAACGGCCAACGACGACGTCGTCGTCTTCCGAAGCGGCCCGACGTCTGCGACTGTAAGCGATTCCCCTTTTCGCAAACTTCATTCAAATCTCTCCGATTTCTCCGACTCAAATATCTCAAACTCTCCCACGTATATCCGCATCTCTGCGCGTCGGGGTTAGGGAGCGCCAGCGCGCTTACCCTCCGCGTAACTTTGATTAATTAGATTCCAACTGAGGCGTGCGTCAACATGATGAAGGCCCACTTCCTTTTGAATATGCATGCGTGTAGAGGACGTGTGTAAGGACGCAGCCTCTCGAAAGGACAAAATGAATAAGCCCGCCGGCGCTGAAAGCAAACTGGCCACCACCGCACAAAATAGCCAGCTAAAAGGTTTAATTTCGACCGAGCGGCGAAGGCTCTAATTACAGCCGAAACTCCCAGAGGACCATACACTTCTCAATGTTAATTCAACCCAAGCGCAATTTCGGAACTTTTTTATTCGCCCGCAAAATTGATTGTCGTACTCGCTTTACTCGCCTACTACGTATCCATCGGACTCTGAGGAATATCGTCAATGAAGGCACTCAAAAATTCAGTAGCCCTACAAAGGGCACGCGCATTTTTGCACGAAATGCTGAAGCCGTGTTGCATTCCAAAGTGCCAAAAGATGATTTGTGCCATTGCTCATGGCCCGCGGCCACTTTTGACGGGTATGACGCGTCCAGAGTGACGCAGTCGATCCGGTGGGAGTTGGAAAAAGGAACGCAAGAAGCGATCCCGATTTTTTGCACTTCTTACATCGCCGGTATCCGGATGGCCCATTCAGGCGGAAGGGCATCCACATCGTCAACGCCCCAAAAACAGCTAACTGAAATCTATAGGGGATTCGTAGGCATAATTACGGAATTCCAGGCTGTTCCACTATCGTTAACGCAGCATCATAACATCAATAATTCAGCAATGAAGCATTCAGATGGAACGAAAACTTCGTACTCGACATGAAGCTTTTTGGCTTGCCTACGCAAAAAAAGTCAATCACAGAGAGGGCATTAAGAATTAACAGCACAGCTATTAAGAGGTCCGCGATTGGCATGACAAACGATTGGTAACAAATCTAGCAGCATGGTTGGAAAAAACAAAAAACATAAAAACATAAGTTACTGCGCAGTTCCGTGTCTTAATAGCAGACAATCTGCTTTATATAAATTTGCGTTCAACACCAGGAGTAGGGCTGGTGTTAAATCTATCTTTTGCTCAGACCGAAGTTCAAACTAGCATGTTGAACATGTACTGCTATGATGGTAGCCATTAGAGACCCCCAGAGATACAGAGAATCGGTCAGAAGGGTTCGGATCCACATGCAGACTTTTGTGTTCCTATCCACCTGCGAACTGATCCTCCTAACTGATACCGACTTCCAGTGACAAAAGCAAAGAGATTTCGACTAAGAATCAACGACTACGATGATCTCACTTAATTACAGACAACAGAAGAGCGCAGGCGATATTTTCCGAAAGAGGAGAAGGAGGGAAGTGACATGGTTTTGGCGAACATTGATCTGCGAGTTACGATTCAAAGGTCATTAACGGATAACAACGGTGCAATCGAAGATTGTCATTCCTACACATAGGTGGAAAGTTCACCCTATAGAGGTTAAACAATAAGGTATATCTGAACGTACGTCGTTGGAAATCGACTGCCTATAAGGCTGAGGTTGACTAAAAGCATTATGACTACTACGACTACGAAAATTCTTGATTAAAATGTAGTTTGCAGACAAAAACAAATGTACTGTAACTTAGATTTTTCGTGCACAGTCGAAGTTACTGTATGCATTTCTTATTGCAGCCACTCGCCTTCCAATGTCTTTCTCCTGCTACGACCAATCCAACGCGATCACATTTGACGAAGCCGAACGAATCTGGATGGCGCAAAGCATCGAGCAATTCCGGCGCGAACAAGCAGCCGCGGCCGCTTACGAAGAATTGGAGAAAAGGTGAGCGGCCAAAAAAACAAGCCACCAACTTTGCAGTCACTGGAAATTATGGCCCCAACGAATTTTGTTTTGCGCATCGAACGCGCTTTCGTAAACAGCATTGAGCGTTCCGCCCTCGAAGACGCTCAGGACGTGTTCTCCTTTCAAATTAGTTTCCGGAAACTTGTTATGGCTGAGCATGTTTCAGTCCTGGAATTCGTAATGCCCGTTTTAGATTCGAATTTGTGTTTTCTCCAAAAGCTGCACGACGACTTCTTCCTCGTCCATATAACGTGATTCCGCTTTCAGTGGAGCTGACCTGTACGCTCGGCCGCAGGACCTCTTCCTCGGTCATCCCAGAGAACCGCTCGGCGTATCGGCAGCGCGTCTCGCGCTGCAGACGCCTCGCAACGACGGCGTCCTTAACCTCAACCAACCAATGTGGAATGAGAAGAAAGAAAGCAATTTGCAGTGTTCATTAAATGGCCCGGCCGATCTGAATGCCCCAAGGCACGTTAATAAGCCGGCTGCTACTACTGGGTCTGCTGGGTTGGCCCCGTCGGCCTCCTCGTCCTCTTCAAGGCCAACTAAACAGCCCGAGAAGGGCGACGGAGAAGGAGCGTCGGAGAAGTGTGCGACGATTAGTGTACCAGTTGAACAATCACCTCGAGCAGCTTCTCCTCGAGCGAACGTCGACGCCTTTGCAAAGATGTCCTCCGGCGTCGACACTTCTCAAAGGCAAGTGGCCACTCGTATCCGGCGCTTATCATATTAGGGCCATGCAACGCTGAGCACTACAGGACTCAGCGGGTGGGGACGCTTTTGGAAGCGGCGGACTTAATTAAAATCGTTTAACTTGTTTACGTTTGCGAAACGAACGTCGCCGTTCGGTGACTACGCAAACGGCTGGAGTTACTGCTATATCAAGAAAACAATCAAATTGGTTTTTCGATTTTTGGACGTTTAGAGCTATATCGGCTACGGGCGATTTGCGCGTGTGACTGGCTGCCAGGAGTCCCGGCCGGTAGCTGGCCGTCTTAATTTCGCGACTTATCTTGAGCGCTTTCAGGATGCCCGTTCGTAACGACGCATCACTCGACGGTGGGGCCTATTGCGACTTCGATTCGCCGATTTCGCCTCCTAATAGTAAGTGTTGTTATGTTAGTCTTAGCCGGAAATCTATTATGCGCCACTTCGTCTGTACCATATACATTTGAGTACCACCTTCCCGAAAGGTGGAAGTATGTAGTAGCGGAAGTTGACGATATATTTGGAAGTGATAAGTGGTGAGGAGCGAAAGGGTTTTGCTAGTCTTCTGTCTAGGTCTAGTATTATTAGACAGCGTGGAACTTTCTGAAGTGTTTGGTGAAAACTGCGGAAATGGGTTAGACATGTGAGCCTTGGTAATTTGAGATTAATGATTTAAGTGATGAATTTTACAATTCGCAGAGTTTATAGGTGGAAATGACATTGAAACTTCATGTTTGAGTGTGTTTTGGTGAAATGCTAAAATATGTATATGGACCACAATATCGTGGGCCATTTTTTGGATAAACGACTCTGTTATCACGGTTCTTCAAATCCTTTCCACTACCTTGTTCTTTGGATGACTGACTGTGGTCCTCTCTCTCATAAGTGCCCTGGAGCTAATACGTCATAACCTCAATGTACTTCTCCTTTAAAGTTTTTATTTCTTAACGGTTCACCTTTTTAAGAACTAGTTCACCACAAAGGAGTTTTCATAGGTCACAAGCGCAATAAACTCATTCATAAATTTGTATTTATATGCTAGAACTTCTACAATGTCCAACCTATTTAATGTGGGCGCATGTAATTAGTTCCGCACGCCAAATGTCGCGGCTTGTCGGTGGCACAAAAAAAAAGATTGTTTTCGGCGCAGTTAGTCAAGAACAACGGCCATTTCTCGCCTGTGCTATGCGCATTAATACTACGCCAAAAAGGGCGAACGCAATCGATGCGCAGATTTCCGGCGTTCCTCCACTTTTTGACCGCAACACTTGAAGCTTCGCAAATTGTGCTTCCTTTTGTTGATAGACAGTTGGCTGCGTGATGTTCCCCTCTCCTTCGCTGTGAATGTATGGTCCCATGTGCTGTTAATGGCTGTGAACTAGTTACCACCATTCGTCAAGAGGTTTCATGGCATAAACGAAGTGCTTCACTCGCATAACACTTGAAACATCTGTTTGTCTCCCAGCAAAACTCCAAAGCATATTAGGACATATGCGCAGCGGTTATGGGAGGCAGCCGCGCTTGGAGATGGCCCAATTTTCAAGGACCATGTGTTCGCTCGTTAGCCCTTAATTCGTCTGTCTATCGATCCGCTGCTCCTCAGACTGGAGCCGCCTGCTGGAGGGACAGAACGAGGCCGAAACCTCCCGGACGAAAGGCAAGAGTGGCCATCGACCAAAGGGAGAAGACAAGCCTTTAGGCGACAACGCCGCGCGGACGATTAGATTTCCTACTATCTCGCATCACTTATTGATCCGCGTCGATGATGCCAACTGACGTCCTAGGGCCATAGTCGCTCCTCTTCTTTCTCCACAGTGGTGCTTATTTGGGCACCGCTTCAGTTTTTGTCCACCAAAAATATGCATGTGCTCTCGGAGGAGTGGTGCTCATAGTGGAAGCTCTGGCGGCGCGTTGCTTCTATATGTTGTTTGTTGCCGAAAATCCTTTGGTTTCCTCTTCGACTATTTTGCCTCTCCTTGATTACTTGCGTAGGCCGTGTTTTGCTTTAGAAGGTTTTCGATTAAAAAGGCTCTTTTTTCAATCTGCTTAATGTCAGCCAAGTGTTATCGGATCGCTTCCTCTTTCGAAAATCATCCAAACAAAGACTCTATGGATCTCTGTCTTCCTCGACCATTTCCAGCCGTTCCGGCGAGCTCACGCGCTAGATTATGACATCGTCCTCGACTGATTAATTAACCCCGTCAGCAGACGTTCCCTAGCTGCCCTCAGGACGCACACATTTGAATTTCATTTAGTTTCAGTCTTGCCTTCGCCAGCCAGAGGCCATCGACGTCTGCCGCCACTCCCGATCAAATCATCATCGGCCGCTCTTCTCTCAAACTTGGGTCGACCGTTCCAAGCGCACTTTGCCATGCCCACACCTCCGAGCATTCATACCACCGGAGCGCCGGCGAACGGAGCAGCCGCGAGGTCGTCGAGCGGCGGCGGCGGAGGAGGTGGAACGCAGCTCTGCTTCGGGATGGAAACTTCGGCGATGTTCAAGTCGACCGGGGGAATGGAAGACAGCTACTACGAGGAAGATGGGTTGAATGGGAATCAACATATTACAACTATTCGACGTATGTTTATCCTTGCTGTTCAGGAATTTTTGCCCCCAAAAGAATGACATCTTTTATTCATTTATCCACAAAAAAATGCCACCCATTTCGCGATGACTGATAGCTTTCCATGCATTAAACTTTAATATTCCGCACCATTATCATATATTCAGAAGAAAAACGACTTATAACCTCATATCCAACAACAATGCACTATTCCAGAAACGTCGTTTTTCGCGCAAGACGACAGCTCCGGTGTGTCCAGCTGCTGCACGGGCTCTGAGCACCTCAACCCAACGCATCGCGTTCAGTCGACGTTCATCCCTCGTCACGACGACGAAGTGCTTCTTGAGATCGGCGATGCCGTGCATGTGGAACGCGAAAGCGAAGACCACTGGTGCTACGGTACGAACCTCCGAACGCACCAGCATGGAATCTTCCCGTCCGCCCACGTCTGTGAGATCGACATCGTCGACGAAATCTGCATGGGTGCGTTGCCGTCCAATGCGACAAGTGAGTGAAAACCATTCCCTTTCTTCACGAACTTTTTGCCATCCTCCAGAGATGCTCACCGACGAACGCGACACATTCTATTTAACAATGCTGGCATCGATCGAAGTGGCCCATCACAAGGGCAACGATGTTCTTGTCCAGGCCATGAATAAGGTAGTGAAATGCGCTTTGAATTGAGTTCGTTTTTTTAGGTTCTCACAATGTATCAGAACAAGGAAGAAATCATTGTTCCTCAAACGGTGTTGATGGAAATTAGTTTCCGCGGAATCCATATCATAGACAAGAGAAAAAAGAATGTAAGGATGCATGCGACAACAACAAGTGTCTGACAATTGTGATGTTTAGTTCTTCCGGGTACCCACTTTCGATTTCTTCTATAGTCTTCAAAACATCTCATTCTGCGGAGCACATCCCAAGCAGCTCAGGTAAGTCCATCATGAAATCTTAACAGACCCCTTGCCATACAATCTCATAACAGAAACCAGAAATTGTTGATAAAACTGGGTAAAAACGATATCTAAATAGAAGTCTAACGAGTTATTGCTCAGCGTTTTGAATCTGAGACTCATCTGAGAGTCAGGTTGGAATGTCAATACAGGAACAGCTCGGGCATCCGGCTAGCGAAGCAGTTCCTAACCGATGTGCTTTGACGTCGCCCGCTGTGCTGCCTTCGTTTCCTTTGTTCGACTTTTACCGTATGAATATTTTCTAAAACGACTTTTTAGTCTTGCCTTTTTGAACCATCCTATATACTGAATCTCTATCAAACTCATAGACAAATTGTGGTCGTCCTTGCCGCCCTCTCTCTTCTATTCGGTTAGGACGGGTTTTTATAGTTGTTTTATGTGGGTACAGTTTGGACTCAGCCTTGAGTACATAAAGTTCGTCAACACAATCACCAAGAGCAACTGTCACCTCATCCTTGTCGCATGTCTTTTCTTTGACCTCATACTGACATATGCCCTTCACAGATGCTCTCTTATAATCATCGTTACAGATACTTCGGCTTCATAACAAAGCACCCTCTGCTTCCGCGTTTCGCGTGCCACGTTTTCCTGTCGAACGAATCGACGCAAGCAATCGTAGAATCAATCGGGTACGTCAAAGCATCGTCGTTGTAAGCAAATAATCCGCTTTGTTCTAGGCGAGCCTTTAAGCGGTCATACGACGAGTACATGGCCTTCGCTCACCCCACCGAAGACATTTACATCGAGTAAGACAATCAACAACGGCGACCAATCGAAACAAACAAAACGTTAATGCCGATACGAGTATCTCCTCTGTGTTTTGATTCTTATCTGATCTTTGTCATAATGAATGACCGCGACACCATCATTCAAGAGGAGTGTTGTACATTGAAATAAAATCTGCTCTTTCATAGAGCTCAAAAACCGTCAAAGTGCCAGCTTTTACAGTGCGGTCATGACCCTATGAGTAGTTTCGACTGAATAATGGTCTGCAGAGTGATGTTCGCTGTATATGACGGAATTGAAGAGGTCTTCGTTTAGATTTTCTGTTTTCATTGCAATAGCATTATCGCATACAGGGAGCTTCTTTCACGATTACAAGTACAAGGAGCGTTCGAAATGAGCAACACACTTCATAGCGGATCCGCTCACTGCCACTGTACCTTGGAGACCGATAGATACTTCGCCCTTAGCGCCAAGAAGGTGCGCAGCCGCGTTTACTTGCATAAAACAACATAACAAGCGATACCCGAACGAATCAAACAGAAGATTTTCCTGGGGCACCGCTTGCTGTCTCATACCTGCTTATGTTTGCAATTTTTGGGCCGCCAGGTAATATCAAATATCAGCACTTAGAAAGGAGTATGCCAGTGCAATTGTCCAACTACTGCCAACTCTTTTTGCACTTGTAAACGGCACAAAGGTAGCACGCGAAACCATATTAGTTGCTCGAGAATAGAGTGCTACCGTATACCACTCCTGTGGTTGCAGGGTAGTGCAGCAGTGACCTGTACGTCAGGCTATGTTGACCGATAGTAACATTCCTGTGTTTAACGCCAACTGCTGCACTTGTTTTTCGTATGATGCGATCAGAAAGTGTAAAGACTAGTTCGGAGCGTTGGTTTAAAGATCGCACGAATGCTTTTCAAAAGTGCTGTTCTGAATATGATTCTAGAAAATGGGGATTGAACTAAACGTCATTTGGAAAGAAGATCTTACTAAGGCACGTTGGTTAAGTACTACAGCTGCACATAAAATATACAAGAACATCACAGGCTTATTATGTTGATGGGACA
Organism: Steinernema hermaphroditum; assembly: GCA_030435675.1. NCBI lineage: Eukaryota > Metazoa > Nematoda > Chromadorea > Rhabditida > Steinernematidae > Steinernema > Steinernema hermaphroditum. The sequence continues at coordinate 4,276,391 of CM059625.1, forward strand.
TTTTTTATCGTTCTTCGAAATTGTTCTTCGTCTGCCACTGGATAGAGATGCATAGAGATGCCATATGCGCGCTCTTTGTTGTTGACAAAGATCAACACAGTGAATTTTGACGGAAGATTTCTGCAATTGTTTATCATGAAACTCTCAGCTGCAAGGCCCTCTTTGAGGCGATGTGCTCGCCAAATGCAAAATTAGTCATCTTTTTCTTTCACTGCTGAGTACACTGCTCACTTTATCTGATTCATACAAACCTATAACCGCGTAAAATTTGTTCGAAAAAGGCCCTTAATGATAGAAGACAACAAACTTAATAACACGTACTCAAAAACAAGTATGAGCAATTACCGTACTTAATGGATCTCGTTACAGACCTCACTGTTATTGCGCCAAAATGACGACTGACGGTGATCTACGGTGGTCAATCTGTTGAAAGAGCGAAGCGCATCACTTCAAGGTTGTTTTTCGAGTGCGCATGATTATAAATGCTACTGCGCGCGATGCGACTACACAGCCACATACGCTAACTTTCATCGGTCGTATATGGAAGTCGAGCAAAAAAATCAATTGCGTTTACACTTGTTCTCGTTGTTAACGACAGATTTTAGACGATCGGCCCTATTGGAAAATTCCCCCACATGCGCTTCCACTGCCCAGATCTGCACGGGAATCGCGGACGGTAGTGAGTACAATCCTAAATATGGGTTCCGTCTTCAAGTGTGCTTCGCGCTCAACGCCCGATCGGAGCCAGTACGATCAAACTACGCACAATGAGCAGGTAGGTGGGCCACCAGGGGGTGTACCGGGTTCTGTAAGCCCTTAGCTAGCAGACAATTGACGCCTTTTGGACAGATTATCGCACAAAACGAATCCTTATGTCGAACGGATTGTCAGAAAGTGAATGCGCCAACGATAAAAACGCGACGATAAGCGAGCAGCAAGCAAGCAAGTAGACGATGAGTTACTCTGTTTTGGGTGCTCGAAGAACCCGGTTAAGCTGCTCCTAAGAGGAAAGTACCCTATTTAATTAAAAAGCGGGGCCAAAGAGTGTGGAGTTCGATATGCAGTTGCGAGAGGCTGCGAAGCTGGCGGTCGCACAAAACGATAAACAATTTGCTCCACACCAAGCTGCGCTTGCTTTTGTTGCGTCCGTGCTTTTTCGACGGCCCCCGTTTTTTTTGCCCGCTGATGAGTGATGATGAGTCCGCTGATGAGTGAGCACGATGAGATCATCGACGTTTCTCGCCTCACGAGGCAAGTCCAACGGATCAAATCCCGCCTCGGTCGGCGATGACGCCGATCGCGTGCCGATAGACGGTTTCCGCGAGAACGCCACAATTGCCAAGGAAGTCCGACCCGGCTGATCGCCGATCTCCCGCTTGCTTTTTTTCTCTTTTCTTGTACTACGGGAACGCCGACCGCTATGTTGTAACTGTTTCGTTTCAGGGTGTCGGCATGACTAAACTCCGACGGGGTCGCCGAGACTTCACGTTCGGATGGCGCTTCTTCAAGCACTTGGCCAAATTGACACCACTCCTTCTGCCTGATCTCGAATGGGCGGCGTTTTTCTTGGTTGCCACACTGGCCGCCTCCATTGGCAGTAAGTTATCCTGTTATGAAGACCACACACACCGTGGGAAAGGCAAATTGCACGCACTCTGTAAAAGCACAGTGGGACACAGAGAGATGTGTCAAATCTTCCGCGCGTCATTTTTCTGATGAACACATTTTTTGTTTGTGTTTGTTTTTCTCGACCGTATGTTTTAGTTGTAGTACATAAAATGAATTTAAAAAAATGGCAAACAGTTTTCACATGACGCTTATGTTGTATCCCCCAAAGGGATCTTTTTTACAAATACACCCTCATATCATTTCAGATCAAGTCGTCGGCTACTTCACAGGAAATATTACTGGTTATATGTACCTGGCCTTGTCCGAAACTACCACAACCTACTTTTGGCACGTTTTCTGGACGGGCTCCCTGCTGTACGCTGCGAAATGCATCCTGGACGCCATCGTCAACTTCAGCTCATGGCTCATGTACCTTGCGTTCCGCAGGAATCTCGTCACCGGCATGCACAAACGCTACTTCTCGAACAACTTCTATTACCGCATCAACGCCGTCGACAACTTCGGCATCGACAATCCGTGAGTTTGCGTTCGTGCAGTTCGAGTCAAAGCATACACTTCCCGTTCAGCGATCAGCGATTGACTCAGGACATCGAGAAAATGACAAATCTACTCGCCATCAGTATCCTTCCTCCCGCGCTCATCGGCCCCTTTGTAGTCGCATATTACACATACAAAACATATCAGACGTAAGGAACAATATTGCGCTGGGAACTGAAACATTATATTATGTTTCAGCGCCGGCGGTTTGGGCATTGGTATCATCTATGGATACTTCGTGCTCGGAACGGTTGTCAACAAGCTGCTCATTGCGCCGCTGGCCAAGTGGGGCGCGCGAGTGGAGCATTACGAGGGTGACTTCCGTTATAAGCACGTGACAATCCGTGATAACGCCGAGGCAGTGGCACTTTATCAGGCGGAAGAATTCGAGAAAGCCGAAAGCAACCGAATGTTCAAGACGCTGTTGTGGAAGCAACTTGGCTTCTACACTTGGAAGTTTCCGAATCGCTGTGAGTTCGTCTTTGAGCGGTCGCTATTTCAACGTTTGAACAGCTGAGTAATAGCTTTTGACATGATGGCATCTGACCAAACCAATCTCACATTCACACGAAAGCACATTGCTTGAGCATCCTGAGTTGCGTTTAACACATACTATCTGGTGTTAGTAAAGAGAACACCGGCACTGCCAACTAAAGTGCACGCTGGACCAGTTTTTATCGAACACCAGATTCATAATACATGGTTTTGAAAAAAAAAACAACAAAGTTCTTGATGGGTGACGGTCAAATGTTGTAAAGCATTTCATTCGGGTATCATACAAACATCAGAATCTTTAAAAAATTAACACAGTGTACTTAACGTAAATCTCTATTCATCAGCATCTTATGTGACAAGCAAAAGCTGCATGGCAAAGAAGAACATCCATAGACCATATTAAGCAGGAAGTAGATCTGCATATTGAAACAAAAAACAACAAAGTTCTAGATGTGTCCCGATCAAAGGTTGTAGAGCATTCGATTCGGGTATAAAAATCTTTAAAAAATCAACATACAGTACTTAACGAAAATCTCTACTCATCAACATCTTAGGTGGCAAGCATAAGCTACACCTTCATGGCCTAAATTCACATTCGTCTGTTTCAGTTTGGCAGCAGTTCTTTGACTATTACGGAGGCATGCTCAGCACCACCATTCAATTCATCCCGATTTTTATGCTTCATTCGTATAAGGACAAAACTGGTGGAGAACTTAGCATGATAATCAGTCAGGTAAGCCGCCTACCTTCGTGCATTCACTTCAAAGTGGTCTAGAACGCCTTTGTCTACATTATGCTCGTCAACAGTTTTACTCAAATGACCGACGTGGCTATGTCGGTTGGCCAAATGGCTGGCATCCTTCAACGGTAACTTTCGTCTCCCTCCCTTTCATAGCCGAACAACTCCTTTCAGTATCTCCGAACTGCTCAAGTACTATGAACACGATGCACGGAGAGGATACGAGAATGGAAGCTATGAATGCGGTGGAGGGACGATTCCCGGCTACGTGTCACATAACCCCGACAGCGACGTTCTTTTCGAGCTACAGAACGTCACATATTCGTTGCCGAATGACCCTAACTATAAGATTCTTGATGGTAGCGTTCTTCACACAACCGTCAATAACATCATTTTTAGGTCTGAACCTGAAAGTTCGTAGAGGCGAAAACGTGATCATTACGGGTCCAAGTGGTGCTGGCAAGTCGTCACTTCTAAGGATCATCGCCAGACTTTGGAGCGTCGACAGCGGTTAGTTGTTCGGTGCAAGATGTGAACAAAAACTTATCTTTAGGAATTGTCCAGCACAACATCAGCAGCTGCTACGTGCTTCACCTGCCCCAGACGCCATACTTTCCAACGGGCGAGCTCACGCTCAAACAGCAGATTTGCTTTCCCGACATCGTCTGCCCCAACAACAGTGCACGAGGTGAAGATGACGAATCAAGTAACTATTTATGCATTTTGTGCATGCCTCCCGTAGAATTAACAACATTAGACATCTGCTTGAATGTTGCATTATGTGGTCATAACACACCATATTTAGATTCATCGCGTATTATTTCCATTCTGGCAAGCCTCAAATTAAGTTTCCTGATCGAGCGGTGCGGTGGACTGAACTCACCTATCGACTTCGAATGGTAAACATGACCAGGCTTCTGCTGCAAACATAAGCGTTCAGGCAAGATATCTTGACACCCGGAGAACAGCAGAGATTATCGTTCGCGCGTGTACTCTACCACCAGCCCGTTCTGGCTATTCTCGACGAAGCGACAAGCTCCGTCAGTGTCGACATGGAGAAGACCATGTACGAGCTGCTCAAACAACACAACATCTCCTACATTTCTGCCGGACATCGACCAACGCTTATCGACTATCACTCGAAGGAGCTGCGGCTGAACGGAAAAACGGGTTGGAGCGTTGTGGATTTAGTTGCGCAAGCAACAAAAGACCTCAAAATGTGATGACTGTATATACACTTCAATCTGTGATATCAGAATGTACGGAATACAAAACAGAGAATATTTACCGAATTCTAAATAAATATATATCGTCTTTTGGACAGGTTTACAATCATAGCATAGTGGATTGTGCACTATTATATAGAGTCCCTTTAAGTAGGTTCACAAGTATAGCATAGGTAGATGAGAAGAAGTGGAAACCTGATAGCTCGTGTAGTGCCCCAAACTCAACTTGCTCATGACCTGATCTATTTTTCTTAAATAAGTTCTCCTCTACAGTTAATATTTTATATGGTAAACTATATACGGTGAAGATAACTCTTAGGGAGCCACACCCAAAACATTATAAGGCGAAATGAATATGCGGTGAACCCTAATGAGGGGGGAGAGAGCGGCGAAACGAATGACCGCTCGACTTGTATGGGGAATATCATAGACAGCGAGTGGACGACCGATTGCCACCGACACAAATGATCTCAGACATGAAGCAAGCATGAAACGCCATGAGTAGTGTTTACTGAGTCTAGTTTAGTTTGTGATAACAAGCGGAGATTAGACCGCAGTGGACATCATCTTTCATATTCGCTCTTGAAAGACGAAAAGTGCATGATCTTCGTGCATTCAAGTAACTCAAAATTCTGTCTTTAGCACTCATGATAGCTCACTGTTGTACAGCGGAAACAAATGGTCGCAGATCACACTCGAAGTCGTCTTCAAGAAGTCGTTCACTTTGAGATTATGCATTCATATTTTATTTGTCAGCTTTCGGAACGTCATCGTTTTTCTCAATCGAAAGAAGTTTTCAACTATCATGCAACAAGCGAACGGCAACTAACTGATCAACGGTCCATCGTAAGCCAGCCGCTTAAATTGTTTACACTTCGATCTAATACATCATCCATGCTGTGAATTACGACCGCTCCACATGGTGAGGTGATGAACGGAACACTAATGACCGATAACTGCAAAACTTTCTGTGCGTGCAATGGAATTTGTTGTTTCTTATCGCTTGCGTTCGTCAGGCAACTACTTGACCTACTATTTAGATGTTTGTGCTATGTGGTTGTTGTGTTTTTGACTGATGTACATGGAAAGAACTACCAATTTTATTACATTTATAAAAAAAACTCCGGCCATCTTTAAGCCTGCTTCTGCTTTTCGAACTTCTGGCCGCCGTTGTGCACATAAGCCCTGTAGAAAAAGTGACCAAAGAGGAACAGGTAACTGAACTCCATGGCGAGACCAATGAAATAGGTGGTTGGCTCGAAATCGCAAGCAGTGCCAGATAGGGAGAGCAGTCCGATGTGAATCATCTGGACTAACGTAAGAGCGAACTGCAGAATTTGGGAAGAGGTTATGCAGCGCGAGATGACGGCTGGAATTCGGTAGCCACACGAGGAGATACAGTAATAGCTGAAAAACGAGCAAAGCTGTCAAAGCTAACTCAGGAGTTCAACGAACCTATACATAATAGCATGGACGGTGTAGTTCATCCAGCACATCCACCCAGCGTAACCATTCTTGTTGGTGTAGGCGAGCATGGCGAAGTTCATGGTGACCATATGGTGATACCAGTGAAGGAAGATGAGTGGTTTCTTCCTCAGCACCAACAGGACAGTGTCGCCCACCTCGATCAACTTAGACATGGCAAAGAAGAACGCCCATAGGCCATATTGACCAGGAATCAGATCTCCATATTTACAGTAGGAACCAGTAACTCCGTGCTTGGTGATGTCCACATACAGGGCCTTAGACATGTAGTAAGATCCGAGAATGCTGAAGGCAGCAAGGAAGGCGTTCCAGCCAACGAGAACGGGTTTCAGCTTAAATAAAGACTCTAATTTGCATGTTTATTACAGCTGACTTACCACATAGGGCTTCCTGTTCGCCATGAAAGCTTTCAGTGTAAAGACGACCACAACATAGAGCACAGAGAAGAAGAAAGTTGGCAGAAGCATTGACTCGATGTACCGGTAGGCGATGCCATAGTTGAACGGAGAAGACCGGACGATATCGACGAAGCTGCTGGCGTTCTCCATTTCACAAAACCTGAATAATTTGTGGTTTTACTGGAACGCTTTTATTCTCGTCACAAATAGTGATAACACGGTAGGAGGGACGTCAAGTTGAGTTATCAGGGGCCATGAACTCGCCTGATGGTGTCATGATTAACAGTAGCCGTCTGTTCTGTTTAAAGAACAGAGTCATGCAGTGCTATATGGAGATCAAAAACATAGACGTGTCTATATGTTATCGCCGCTTTAACTATACGTGAGGCGAAGCAATCAGTCAGAGTTTTTAGCCTTTTTGAAGTGACCCCAAGAGAGCATGGTATAGGAACTATGAGGGATTGAACTCTCCTGACTATGAGGGATTGAACTCTCCTGATGAACAACTCTCCTCACTGCTGGTTTCTGAATGGGTAGCATTAAAAGGATGAAGACCGTGTACCGCTCCTTTTTAAGAATCTATGAGTTGATGCCAGGACAGATATGCTAGCCGTCTCTTGCATGGTTAGCTGCATCGGTTAGTGTCACGAATGGCAAGGTATTGTGATGATGTTAGAAAGGCATCCGACCCACTTAACCTCAACCGCAATCGTATGAGGTGGTCAAAAAAGTGGTGCCGATTATTCTACGTATAGTATTATCGTCGTGCTAACTATAACGCGGGTGGGACGACTAACATTGATAACATGATTAACTAGTGCACCCTGCATCAGTTAAGCCATACGAAGTGGAGAATATTGATTCAAAAACTCAAAAAACGCTTGGTATAGTGTCGTGAGTGTCGCCATAAGAACAACGAACCTTCACCACGCAAAACGAACAACTATGGCCTACGGATTCAGGATACCAATTTATCCCAGGGCTTCACAGTATTAGAACAGTCGATTAGGAAAGGAGATTATTTCTGATGGGTTGTAATGTACCTTGAGTTGTGAACTGAAACATTGCTTGCCCCGCTACACTGCTTACACATATAGTTATTGAAAAAAAAAGAAGACCAGATGTATCTCTTGTGTACCTGTTTTGTGTCTTGCACGGCGTAATGCCTTTGTTAAAAGAGATAAAACTCAAAAACTCGGAAGAGTAGACCCTGAACCGAATAATGTCGAATGCACAAAATCAAGAAAGTAGCTATAGGTAGCAAACATCAACCAAGTGTATGCACACACTTGTCAACAATAGAAGACCAAAGACGCCTTTCGGGAAATCCCCAACCTCAACGACCTATGGAGTAAACACATGACGACCCAAAAACCTCTCCAATTCAAAATTTAGCTATAGCAAAGGGACTGGAAGGCGTGTAAAACTAAAAAGGGAATAACAGCCAACCTGTGTTTGCGCGCAGTGTGAACAGCGAACTTCTTTGGCCAACTGTAGCAACCTCTCCCGCTACCAGTCGCTCCTCACATTTCCTCTGTTTGAGTAAGGTATACAAACATTGTTGGAACACCAGCTCAACTGAATTCGGCCAACACACTTGTGAATGAACAGCTACATCTGGGCAAGGCGCATCGATTATAGGAATGCAATGGATGACGACACCATCTTGCCCAGTGAATCCCCTTTCGCCGTGCCAAATTGTGCTGTTGGCGACGCGTTGTTTGTCGCGGCATCCGTCTTCACCATTTAATGCAAAGGTTAGTTGGGTCGGCTGGTCATCGCAGCCAACAGGAAGAGACGTCGCTGTCATAAGATTTGTTCCTTTGTTCAGCAATTCGACTCTGCGCGACGATGATAATCATTGCGAACGCACTCTTTCACTTTCACTTGCCATGTCACTGCTTTTCATTGTTCTGCTACTCAGCAGCAGTTTTGGATTTACTGGAGCAGGTTTGACTTTTAACGATTTGATCAAATTTTTGCCTTAGAACGTAAAATTCATTATTACCTTTAAAGTGGACAGCTTTGCAGCAGCTAACATCAATCTGTCGTTCTTTTAGATGAAGTGGTTGACTTAATATGCAAACGAAACCCACAGAAGAGCTACTGCGCTAATCGAAACATCCGAAAAGCGCCAGAAAATCCATTTGCCGGGGTGCAAACGAATGCTGCAAAGACAGAGACGAGAACTGATGGCGAGTGGGAAACCCCTAAATCTTTTCGAAACAAATTCGAGCAAAGCGCCGAAGATGATGCCGAGCGAGAAGACCGTAGGCCTCAATCCATTCATGTTGAGTTGTCGGAAGAAGAAGATGAATCGGTCGAAGTGACCACTAGACGGCCATATCCAAGGCACTTTACCCGAGCTCCAATCCAGCAAAACATCCTGTATACTGTGCTTCCTAGCATTCAGCGGAAGACCTACAAGTACTGTCCACACAATCAGTACACATTCCAAACCACGTGTGCCCCAGGAAAGAAATTACGATATGACTTGCAGGTCAGTTTGTTTGCTTCGGGTGCTTCAGCTGTATCAAACGAATAGGTATTCTGCGAAGAATATGCGTCTTACTGTGGTGTACCAAACATCAACTTGTATCCCAGTCGTTACCGCAACCTGGAAGATGAAGGACGGCCGAAAGGTTATGGACAAAAGCAGAAGAATGGCAACTTGGGATTGGGACGAAGTTTTGCCCTCGGATTAGGAGTCATCCCTGGTTTCGAAATTGTGGGCAGCCGCGGTACAGACATCGGTTCAATGCCAGGACTGGACATGGTAATTTCCATTCAGATGTCAAAGCAATTATCGCTATTATTATTGCAGATGGGAGGTCTGATGTTCAACGAAGGAACCGACGTGGGAATCCTCGGTCAACGCACCGGTCGAGGACCAGCACGATCATTGGCAGCACTCAGTCACGGACTTCCATCGTTCGGACTTGACCCGAACACCAAAATGGCCGACGAAAAGGTGTCGGACGCCGCTCTCCGAGCCCTCGGTGTTCCCCCGGTGCCCGGACTCGGAAAGAGTAAGTTCAATGTCACGTCAATTTGCATAACTCCGCCAATCCAGTTCTGGGCGCGTTGAACAAGGGACAGAAGCCGAAGAAGGGTGGAATCAAGGGATACGAACCGGGCTTCGACGCTGTCAACAAGAAGGCGTTGATCGCCACTGGACGCACGGATACCGATTCGGTCAACGTACCAGCGCTGGGCACTGTCGAGATCAACAAAGGAGTCGGAATGGGTATCGGAAAGTAGAAAAACTAGTACAGTTAATTTATTGACTCTTTATCCATTATCTCTTCCCGCCTATTATCTGCATTCTTTGTACTTTGAAAAGGTAAAACTGCCTCCAATAAATCATTATCAGCGACAGATTTTACGGTTCAAGTGGTATGTGTGGAATTCGGAAGGGATAAGACGATGAAAAGCGGGACACATGTTTAATATGCGTACGTATAATTATAAATACGCTCCACTTGGCACCGATGTCAACGATCGGCTCCAGAGGAGTCCACTTATCAATCATCGTGTGCAATGGCAAAGGCCGAACCACTCCTTTCTACCTGAGAAAGTGGGCGGACTACGGATTGTCACCAATTGTCGAAGGTGAGTGTATTCGATACGAAGAAGTGACCGAAATCGACGAGCCAAGAACAAAAGACTGGATAATTGGGTCGATCGCCAGCGCTGCGCGAACCTATTGAAATTACCCCAAAAATAAGACCCCTCCGTGCAGGCAAGTCGGTGGGGAGCTTTTCGTGTGTTGCGAAATCATGCGACCGATCTATGCGATCGCGCTTCTTCTATTCGTTTCGTGCGGTGCGTTCGAAAACCAAGGTAAACTTTAGCACGTTTAGCCGTTCTACTTAAACTAATCAAATTAAAGAACTGAAGCCGTGCTTTGAACGCTATGATCATCAGAAGATCATCAACGCAGAGCCGTTCCATAGTGAGTGGCGCATGAAAAGCGAGGAGGACTGTCTTCCCTTCTGCGCATTGACGTCTGTAAGCACGTTCCCTCGAATTCCTTTCTCAATTGCTGCTATTTTTAGTCAAGATGCCGGTCCATCGTTTACGATGTGCTGAATCATATTTGCCACTACTTCGGCGAAGACGATCCCGAGAATGCGGTGATCGCACGAAGAATGACTCTGTTCAGAGTGGCGAACAGACAATGCCTCCGTAAGTGCCTTTCTCCGAACTTGTGAGCTTTTGATCGCCGAAAACGCGGAATTAGCCTAGAACATGTAATTGGCAATTCACTTATGTGTTCAGCTGTTGAAGTGTGTAGTTTGACTGTGGACAGGTTTTTAATGGAACATGGTCAAAGTACAAAAAGCGTCGCTTTTAACGTTCGATGTTCAAGATGTAAAGAATGGAATGAACAAGCACTTGAAAGGCACTTGTGACTTCTATGATTGTCACGTTTCAAGATCAAGGTCTCCATGATATGTAGGATTTTGATGGTCGTGTCCAGTAGTGTTGAAGACTAGAGTGGATTGATATTCAGGGATCAAGCAACCCGTTTTTCCATTTTCCCTTTTTCTTCTGATAACAACTTTGGTGGCAAATCATGTTGACTGAGTGAAAAGACAGGTTCAGCAAAGAACCTGATTAAAGCAGACCAGCAAGTCAATTGTTTATTAGCTTGTGGGGTTGTAAACACGGGAAGTGCTTTAGGACATTTCTACAAAAAGATACTAATCTACTGAAGCTGCAGCACCCCTGTTTCTCGATTCATTTCTTTTGCGCAAGCTCCAGTATTGCGTTGTGCACGCCTGAACCAAATTCCTTGCTCGCTAATCAGAAGACAATACATGAACAATTGAAGAAACACATGTGCTCTTAATTGTATCATAGCCGCCAAATCAAATTACTCATGTTGCAAGATATTTTGCACAAGGATTTTGGGCACAAAATACAGCGAACCTTATTCATGTTGTTATGTTGTAGTGGATGTCACAAAGAGCGATGAAGTGCAAGAAGGCGAGGAGTACGACGACGACGTGGCCCAACAGTCTCTTAGCATTCAGTCTCCTCCGATCGAAAACGAAGCTAGCAAGGAACAGACGGCTTCGAAAGAACATGAAGCTAACGAAATTCCTACTAACACCACCGAGCTGTTCACAGCTGCCACTGAAGAGACCGTAACTGAAGCTGCTTCCCCGGCTGCTCCAACCGAAGTCCCGCTCAGCGACGAGCACTACGACCAAATCGACGACCTCACGTCGGAGACCAGCACGAAGGCGACTGTCAAGGAAGTGCCTTCTGATGATTCCGATCTGATCGTTATGCCTGAGGACAGTCAGGTTGCCACATCTCCCATTCCTACCACGAAGCAATCGAAGTTGATCACTCTCCTCCAACCAAAGGAAGGCGAACAAAAGCGGAAGGAAGGCGAAACTTATATCCCGTACCCGGAAGACAAGTTCAAGCCGAAGCTGGTTCCTCTTCTAGCCAACAAGATCAACCAGCGCCCCAAGAACTTGAAGCTTGTCTCTCTCGAAGCCTCTTCAATCGGTGCCAGTACTGAAGAAAACACTCCAGCCTTCTTGCCTCCCATGAAGGTGTTCAAGGCCGATCGCATTGCCAAAGACGAGAAGGAGAAGCCGGAGATCAGACGAAACCCGACCAGCTACAGCAAAGCCATCGTTCTCAAGAAGTCGGAATCGGCGGAGAACGGCGCCGAAGATGAATATAAAAAGGTCATCGCACCAGCGTCAAATCGCGTTCCTTCCGCCAAGTCGTACTCGTTTGAAAGCGAAGATGAAACTCGTCCGAAACAGGCCGAAACTAGAGTTCCAATTGCGAAGTCGTACTCGGCGGAAAGCGTTCCCGCGTACATCCCTAAAGCGCGCGGCTTTCTCAAGTCGGTGAATGGGCACAAAAATCCCGACCTGATTGATCTGGTTCAACAGCCGGCGAATGCAGAAGCCAACAAGGAAGCCGCCGCCAGCACTGCCAAACCGTTCTCCATTAAGATCTCCAATCACGCTGGCTCTGGCGAAACTAAACCTTCCGGATCGATCCCCGAGCCAGTAGAAAGCACCGCCACACTCTATGACGAATGTGCGGCGTCGGACAACCAAATTTGGATCGGCGTCGAAAACTCGGTCATCCAGTCAAAGAACTCGAGGAACAGCATATCGGCAAATGACGTCGAGACATGCAAAAAATCATGCAGCGCCGCGAATAGAGTAAGATCGAATTGGGTGATTCATAGCTGGGCGACGATTTCAGCAAAAACAGATGTGCTCGTCTTTCACTTTCTACGAGACCGAGAAACTTTGTGTTCTCCATTCGGCCGCCGAGGGATTCAAGCTTCAGAAAGCCGCCGACGAAAAGTTCACCACGCGCTCGTATAAAAAGTTCTGCTATCCGGGTATGAGCGAAAGCGATAGCGGAGCGTCTTACGGCTAGCATTTTAGAAAAGTTGAGCGCCTTCAAGGAGTGCTCCGACTTCATTTCATTCCGCGACTACTCGCTCGAAATAGAAGCCAAAGAGCAGTTCGATGGAATGCCGACCGGGGTTGAAGGTCTTCAGGCGTGCATTGAGCTCTGTGTACACGCGCCCGACTTCAGATGCAAGGTACGAAAATAACACAAACATCAAGTGCTCGTCTCTACTTCCAAAAATCGATTCTTTTTCTTTTGAAACGACTGAGATCAACAAGTTTCCTGTCCTTCGACTCGTTTTATATCTGATATCAGTCATAGGCAACCGGACAAACATACGTAGGAACAACAGCTAGTGTTAGTCTAGAAACCGAACCCCTCCAATCAAATCGTTTTTGTGTTGGGAACAATCAACTTTGTCGACCTCGTAGATCATATTTTGGATTTAACATCAAATCACCGCACGTTTTTTGCCGCCTTATTCGGCACAACTAGAACGAACCCAGTTGCCGATCGAGTTATTTAACGATATCATTAAAACAATCCTCTGTTCTCGAAGTAAGTGTTAATAAAAAATCTATTAACTTCGTGCTCCATATTCGATTCCTATGTGTCCTCATTTCAGAGTGCCGCCTTCAATATGGATAAGGGTCAGTGCTTTGTCTACGACGAGAACAGCTTCACAAAGCCCACCGACTGGAGAGAACATCTTACCAACAACTTGCTCTACTTTGAAAATGGCTGCGACATGTGGTTCACGGAGAAACTTCCTGCCGAAGCGTCCATCAAACGAGTGTCCGGCACAGCGAAAGCGTCATCGAAGAGTGGACAGCCGAAAAAACCGTCATACATGCTCTTCGACAATGGTCAAGCGAAACATCTTCAATTTAATCCGCTTGGAAGACCGGTGGCCTAAGCTGTTGTCCAAACCAACCGTCCGCCCGCTCATCCCCTAATAATAGAACAGCAATAGCTACCGACCAAATAATTAATTAATTAATTGTTAAATCGTATTGTACATGATGATAATATTCGCATTGTGTGGCCCCGTATTTGTTTGTCTGTACAAAAAAAGCGAAAAAAAAAGAAGAGACTCTAATCGAGCAAACGACTACTGAACGCCGCGGCGCCGAGGTATCATCAGGAGCGTTGCTGCAGACGTTTGCACTCGTGCGCGGATTCAGTTTTTGTTGCCGCTTCGGGCCGTGCGCTAATCTTGAGACAATACCGTCTCTGCCACTACTTGCGCTCTGCCTCAAGGGATTATCAGCCTTCAGACGAACAACCGGACAAGACCAGTTGTTTTTAAATGTTCAATGGGCGGATCATTTTTCGTCCATTTGCCTATCAATTACCTGGGAATGAATCCAGCGTCTTCACTCATTTGCAGCGCCACCCTTTGAGGCGGTGGCCATTGGGTGGATTCGGAGAAGGGCTGCGGATTCCCGGTCGAGTCGGCCTTCCTTTATGCTATTTTACTACTGGGGGTTAGGTGCGCGCCCATAACTGTCAACCCCCGTCAAAAAGCTTGTTCAAAAACGGGTTTTCGCCAATTTGCTCATGTCACTTTGTGCAAAACATAACTCCTCAATTACTAGGTGAACGTCGGTCGCCAGGCGCCAGTGCCTTCAGGCGCTCCCCCCGCCTGGAATGCCGTGCTATTCGACGGTAATCACTTGTTCCGACACCGATGGCCTTCGCTTTTGTACCTCCCGCTATGTAAAGGGCGTTTCAAACCTGTTCAACTTTTGACGTTCGTCTAGAGCTACTTAAATGAGTGGAATTCCTATATTTACAATGGTCGCTGCGAGCACGACCCCCGTAGAAGCAGTTAAAAACACAGTGTCAGCACGTGACCGACGGCCCAGTTCGCGCGTTCTCTTACTTATTTCCTTATCATTAAATGCGATGTGATTTGTATTCGCGTCTGGAACGCGTGGATGACTTCCGAACATGTGTCTCCGCGTCATGCTTCCGAGCTACCCTTACTACATCAGCTAGAAGATGTAAATTTCAAATGCATTTCACCTGTTACCAACGGTCTAATGCGTGTCTTTCAGCAGCGTTCAATGGAGGACTGTTCGAAAGCGGTTGTCATTCTCGAGTCCGGTGGCAAACTGTCCGATTCGAAGGCACCCAAAAACAGCTGCGACAAGAACAACAAGGTAGGAACTTCGCTCAAAAGTTACATAAAAAGCAGGAGAGCTCTTTAACCGGGGGGCACGCCTCAAAATCTGTTGACAGTATTGTCGGAAGACAATAAGGTATAAGTGCGCGGAATGCGGGAGCGCAAAGAAGGGAGATCTGTCAGCAGGGCGCGAACCAAATCGCTCAATTTGCTCTTTCACGCTCCCGAAGAGGGAGAAATCGAATCATGGGCGATTGTTAGTCTACCACCTATTCTGATCTCATATGACTTCTGTGTAAATGAAGGACAGCAACAGAGTCGGCGACGTCGTCTTTTCTTCGTTCAGCGAAAAGGAGTCGGTTAGTAGAATTTTAAGTACCCTTTCTTAGAAAAACGTTTATTCACTGGAACGGAATTTTCACGTTGTTGCGTTTTGTGTTCGCGAGTGTTTATATTCACAATAGCCAATGATTACACTTTCCTATTTGATCCCTTTTACCCAGCTTCCCGTTGTTTTGTATACTGGATCAATAGCACTATTACGTGAAAACGGGATCCATTCGCTTCTACAAATACGGGTCAATCGGTAGATCAAAGATTTTCAACTTGCAAACCTGATTCTGCAGCTAATCATCGCCTCGTTCACCAACTCTTCCGTTCTCCATTGGTCATAATAATCAGTCGAATCCGCTGTTTGCATAGTGAGCGTCCCCCAAAGCGTCCCTCTCCATCCATATGTATTTTTCAACAATTTGCGGACGAAGATCGCATTTTCGGAGATGGTTAAAAGTGAGTTTTTTGTCGTGATAAACCGCAGGCGCGATAGCATCAAAGGTGTCACATGACCTTTCGCCGACGGCGTTGTGCACGACTTTTTCATGGAACTCCCTATTTACCCGTTCAAAACGCGACTGTCGGAACGTTTGCGAACGCCCCGCCAAAATAATCAGGTCATAACCGCATTTAACAGCCCTTTCATGATATCGCATATCGGAAACGCCCTCGTACGAATTGATTATAATCGCATCGGGTGCACGTGAAAACCTGAGTAGGAAGTCAGCTTTTTCTGCGTCGCGTTGCGTTTAATCCAGACAAAAAAAAATGGAATGCAAACCTGAATTTTTGGTGTGCTTCATACACTGACATGAAAGAAAACATTGTGTTCAAGAAAAGGAATGTGTCACGCGGGTATGCGACTGTTCAACGTGTACTCTTGTGGTCCTTTTGGATGATTTGGTCACAAGACGGTTCAATACACTTGAGTACATGATCATTCTCAGGGAACAGTGAATTAAAACGAACCAATGCGGCGTTTTTGGAGCTGTTTGCAACAGTTCCCGTGAGCATGTTTAATTGAACTGATGTGTGTGGTCACAAAAGCGCAGATTCCCCGCAGAAAACGCACTGTGTTACGCCACTCCTGCGAGCAATTTACTGTAGCCACGAAGTCAATTCTGACGACAAAACGCACACGAGTAGACGTTTCCCAGTTTTTGAACGAGGACCACCCAGGGCGTCGAAACATATGACGTGTACCTTTTGTTGTGACGGCTGACAATCAGTAATTTCGCTCTGTCGCAAGCCGTCTGCTCGGACTGTAATCGCGCCAAATGCCGAAGCGGTTCATCTTGTCACATTCATCAGTGTTTTCCTCATTTTTCCGTCCAGATTGTATATAGATGTTCTGCTCTTTTCGCCGTTACTGTAATTCAGTTCTTGCTCTTCTCTTCTCTGCTGTTCAATCTTGCTCTTCTACCTATTTATCCCACTTCCCGGTGATTTCACTGTCGGTTCCGCGTGTTAACCTTTCATTTCTTATCATTGCTGTCTGCCTTATTTCCGTTTCCACGTTTCCACTTTTGCTCGACCTCTACGTTTCCGTTTTTCCAATTGATTACATTGTAGTTCGCGCGGCTGTATTTCATTCTGCCGGCGAATCTACCCGGCGTGATGGTCGTCGTCTTTTGACGCTCTTTTCGTCCGCGCGTACGTCATGATAACTACTCCACTAATCAACAGAACTACATCGAACGGAACAGCAGAGGACGACAACGAGGAGGCGGTAGCAACGAAGACAGCGGCTGAAATCGACGATCATCGTCTCTCCGAAGTCATCGTAATGTCCGAGAGAAAAACTAGAATCCGAAGACGCGCATCAAAGAGCCGGCGAGATGGTGTGGCTGGCGGTGGCGGCGCGATGCCGCACACCGGGGAAGACCTGATGGCGGTGGAGCCCCAGCTTGATTCTGCGACAGGACCTCATATGCCACTCATTTATCGTTCAAGTTACAAAGACAGCGATTACTCTCGTGTTCGAGACGAGGTATGTAGGAATTCATCGTTGGGTTTTCTCGTTTTTTTTTTGTCATGCTGACTGTGACTTGTTGGACTGTGGTTGTGCTGCTCTTAATATGCTCCTCATATTACGTGTGATTAGCCTGTCTTGCGCTGTCACGCATCGTCTTCATAAGTTGGCGTTGTTGTAATGTCGTGTGCTTTTAGTCTCCCGTTGATCAAACGCTCTCATGGTTTGCCCGAACAAGGAAGAATTTGAAAGGCGACTTCTCGTCAATATGTCTGCTGCTGTTCCTGTATCTTCTTCAGGTGAGCTGTCTGAAAATGTTGTCTATGGGAAATTAATGCCGTATTCAGGGTATTCCACTTGGATTAATCGCTGCGATTCCGCTGATACTCCAGGGTAAACATGTGTCGTATAAGGATCAAGCGATATTTTCGTTCGCTTATTGGCCATTCAGGTAATTTATCGTGCCAAGCAGTGCCATGTGAAACTGCTGTTTCAGTTTGAAACTACTGTGGGCTCCAATTGTCGATTCAATTTACTGGAAGAAGCTTGGTCGCAGGAAATCGTGGATGGTTCCGTGCCAATATCTCATCGGCATTTTCATGCTTGTTCTCTCGTACCAAGTTTCGAATATTATTGGATCGGATGACCGTACGCTTGACAGTTCGTAACGTCTTAATGCTCTCACTCTTTAGAGCACGTCAATGTCTTCTTTTTAATGAGCGTATTTCTCCCGTTGAACTTCCTTGCAGCGACTCAAGACATTGCAGTTGATGGATGGGCTCTGACAATGCTCTCCCGGTAGCGTGTTACCTATGAAGACCTGATTGGAAAGTGTGCAATTTCTAGGAAAAACGTCGGTTACGCTTCCACATGCAATGCTGTCGGTCAAACGGCTGGATTTTTCTTGGGCAACGTCGTGTTTCTGACGCTGGAGTCCGAAGATTTTGCTAATTGGTTCAGATCAGAACCCGCCAAAGGTGGACTGATTGATCTTGCTGGTAAGTCACTATTTATTCGATCGAGAGTGCAAAATGAGATCATCCAAGCGGAAAAGAGCGGATCACAACCTCTTTGGTGAGCGGGTGATAGGAACGAATGGTGTGCAGCGGAAATTAGCACGTTCGACCGAGCCAGTAGAATGTGTCAAAAATCATGAGCTCGCAACTGCAACGTATAGACTTTCCAAATATGTATTTGAGTTGTGGCGCTCACCTAGTGTTCTTGTATTGGTCGTAGACGGCGCTCATGCCGTAGCCTCCTTTTTCACTAATGATAACTGCGCTCCACCAGTTTCCAAAGCGGTCTTCTGCAGCCTTTTTCATATACCTGCAGCATGTATGTACACGTAAACAATAGCACGTTCAAGAAGGCTGACCTAGCTTGATAGCTGTACTGGTGAGGGTACATCCCAACCGTCTCCAAGATCAGTTCTTTTAATTTCACCGATTTGCAGTTGTCTTCTGGAATTATAATGCTCAAGGGTGTTGCCACTGTAGCGTACCACTTACGGGTCGCTCTCGAGGAAACTGATAGAAGAGAACAAGCCAATACGGAAATGAATAGAGTTGCGGTTGTAGGGACAGACAGCATGATTTCAATTCAACAGACAGACAGCGAATAGGAAGAAGAGGTCGGCCGCTCTAAAGAGTGATCTATTCTATGCTCTCTCGCGTTCGAGGGCGTCGTCTGTGCTATTTTGGCAATTATATTTATATCCTCGTTCTTCACCCACCAATTGGCATTGCTTGCCATTCGCACTCTTCTCTTGCAACAGGCTGTCTCTCTTTCTGCGTTGCGCTTAATTTATTGTTCCGCAGGACCGCCCCTTTGCGCCGAAAATGCGGTGGCGGAATAAGGAGTAAGTTAACGCATTGTTATCTCTTGCCTTCGGCTGCGGAAGGGATTAAACACAGGCGACTGCCCGCACAGGTGTGAAGTAAGGCGATCGCGTTCAATAGGTGGCGCTCATCGGCGGGATGCGAAGCGTAAACAGCCTTGAAAGAACGACTCGCAACGAACACACACTGCATACAACAACAGAATGCGGAAGAAGCGAACAATGCCTAATGTTTCTCTGATTGCAGGTTTCGTCTTCTTCTGGGGATGGGTCTTCATCGTCACAACTACGCTGGTGCTGTTCTTCAAGAAAGAAATCGATCACTCACAAACTCCGGAAAGGTATTAATTACTTTATCTCACAGATTTCGGGTTTCAACTCTCCAGGGAGCGATTGAATTAGATTGCCGACCAGATAGACTGATTTTAATGGCTCAATTTGAAACGTCATTCGTAGCACCAGATTCGAAAAATCGAAAAGTTTATTTGATTGCTGCTAATTTAGAACCCTGTGAATTGAGTCTGTGGGGGTGGACTCGGCTGGATTTTGACGCATACAGATCATTTCTGAGGGGGTGCCCGTGCTGACGGGAATTTATGACTCCAGAGAGTGCTCTTCTTTATGTAAAAAAGGAAATATCAGCTCGTATCACTTTGAAGACTTGACATCCATATTTCAGCAAAGAGGAAAATGGCGAAGCTGGTGACGAAGATGAAATGGAACTTGGAATGGTTGATACGTACCTCGTTCTGCTGAAGATTTTCAGGCTGAAGCCAATGTTCTGGATGGTTGTGGTTCTTCTCACAGGAAAGGTACGCGCCGCTTGAATTCACTTTGCGCAAGCTGAAAACATTCGTTTAGTTCGCGTTTGCGGCTACGGACGGTATCAATGGTCTTAAGTTGATTGAAATGGGCATCCCGAAGGACAAACTGGCGGGCCTGTCGGTTTATTTGATGCCGATGCAGATCTTACTGCCTTGGTGCATTGGAAAGTACACATCTGGGCCCCGGCCGCTTAATGTGTTCCTCTGGGCTTATCCATACCGTATCTTTGTAACTGGTGTTTTTGCTTTGCTTCTCTTTTATACACCGTCGTTCCGTCTCGCCAGCGGTGAATATCCGGTCACATTATACGCGTTATGGGTTGCCGCTTTCTGTCTATACCAGGTTCGTAAATTTCCGATTGCCGTATTTCGAGCACTATAATTTTCAGATCGCATCTTATTGCATGTTCGTCTCGATGATGGCTTTCAATGCGCAAATTTCGGATCCGAAGATTGGAGGCACATACATGACGTTGCTGAATACGCTGAACAACTTGGGAGGAAATTGGCCAGTGACTCTGGTGCTGAGTATCACAGATAAGCTGACATGGAAGAACTGTGTCGCTAAGGGAAGCTCAAAGTAAGATCGCTAAGCTCACATGACGATAATTCACGTTCGCTTTGCAGTGTTCTTTTCACGTGTAATACGAAGGCCGACGCGGATTCATGCGCTGCAGGTGGTGATGTGTGCGAAATGTACATCGATGGTTATTATCTGGGTGTTGCTATATGCGCTGTTGTGGGCTTCATTTGGTACAAGCTGCTGTTCTCGAAAATCAAGCACTTCCAGAAGATTCCACGCAAAGAGTGGAGCGTGTTCAAAAAATAGGCAGTATTTTGTAGCTGATTCAAAAGACAATCTCTCTGGGTGTAACATATCGTATTTATGTGCTTTCCTCACTCTCCCTGTTCTCCCACCAACCTTCTTCCTCTTGATCTGTCGGACATTCTATCCGTTTACATTGATTCGGATTGTAGCTGCCGCTGTTTCTTCATCCTTTACAACTGTCGGCATTTCATAATGCAAGGTCGATTCCAGGCACGCGTTGTGAGCATACCAAATGTGATATATTGTTTTATTTATATTTATCTATTTTTGTTTACATATAAATATAACAAGATTGATGAGATCGCGATTGATCATCGGTTTGAAATACATCGAAATGGGGGGCGGGGGTGCATGGATATCTTCGTAAGTGCATGAAAGACGGAATTGTTCCGTGGATTTTGTGCGACCTCCAACATGAACACCATTAAACGTCCCACTCCGGTCTGCTGACCCTGCGTTTGCAGAAAGATACGAATGGTAAAGCGAAGTGACAAGACATACGAGATTTACATATGAAATAGAGCACTGACAAAACCTAATAGATTGGGAACAACATAACATGACGATTCCAGCAACAATAACTCTGAAAAGGAAAGAAAACAACGAAACAACGACTGGAGGGAGCGCATGTTCACATCATTCCCATTCAACAGTACCCGGCGGGAATGAGGTCAGATCAAGCAGTACACGATTGATGAATGGAACCGTACTCTTAACTCTTTCGGCCATCTTCAGGATGGTGGCCTCTGGCAAGTCGATGCCGGGAACGGCGGGCTTCACTGTGGCGTAGTCGCTGTAGACAACCGGACGCAGGCATACACTCCAGTTCCTCGAGGGGAACATGAATTCGGGACGATCGAAGTGGACGGGCAAGAGGAGCACAGGCATCTGCAAAGCGAAGCTTCAGAGGTTTCTGCGATTAGCCAACAATGATGTCAGTTCATTAAAGTTCATGAACTTGCGCACGTGAGCAATACACAATATCGCTGTAATTTCGTAGCTGCTAACTATTCTATGAGCGTGCTCTAATCTTTAATATCTAATGCGGCATCGTGTATAATATTTCTGTCCTTATAGAACATCTTTCTCGTTCAACATGCGCATAGAAAATAGCCTTCTGTTTCTCTGAGAGCATAGAATAGAAACCCCCATCCGCCTCAAAAGGGATTTAGACTACTGGCAAGCAAAAGAGACTAATGCCTTCTTCAGTTCAAAGACAAACATACCGCTTTAAGCTTGTCCCTGCAGTCTTTGAGACCTGGAGCCGGGACGTCGTCGTACAGGTACCCTGCCAAAACGCTATTAGCCACCTTGTCGGCGTAGGCGAGCTTCCGAACGGTCATCCGACTAATACAGCTTTCCGTGAGATCGTCAACATTAGGAGAAATCTTCTTTCCAAATGCGTAAACAACGCTAAATTCGGCAATAACTCAATTGACGTTCAGTGATGACGTCTTACCGCGTAATACTGGGAATGATCTTAGGGATGATCTTAGCAAAGAATGCCATGAACTCCCACGGGACGGGCTCCTGATTCGTAGACAGGGCGACGACATACGAGTCTTTTTTAGCGGCACCATTGTAACCGCGCACTTTCATCGGTACCAGGCTGGCTTCCAGCTCAAAATCTTGCGTACGTAAGAAACTAAATTCATCCGTGGATAAGTTGTTGATCGTTTCCTCCAGTTCGGGGTTCTGAATGAGTGTTATTTGACCCAGAAGTACTCAAATCACTCACGTCTTGCATGTTCTCCACGGGTACGCGCCACATGTCACACAGCCAGCAAAGACGCTCCTGAATCAGTTCGAAGTCGCAATCAAGATATGGGCCTTCGGTGCAGATAATACGAGTGGCAAGGCCGGCCGAAGGAAACGAATAACGATTAACGATATGTTCGGGAAACCCGTATTTTCTGGCCAGCTCTTGAAGTTCCTCACGATAAAAATCTTGTAGTGGGTGATAAACGTTGTAGTGAGGAATATCGATATAATCTTCGGAGAAGTCGCTAAAGAGCATTTCTCGGAATTCGCGCTTGATTATGTCCGAGCGAAGGGTTGACTGACTAAGGCAGGTATCTTGGTAGTCAAGGCCGAGCTGAACACAGAAATTATTCTATGACGATTAGCCGCTGACTACCTGTTTGATCATCTTGTTTTTGACAGTAATAAAGCTTTCAACAACAAGCTTCCGTTTATCCTCTGGACTACATGCTCCTCGCATCCAAACGAATCGGCCTTTGTCATTAATGGCTTCAGCGCCAAGGAAATCTTTCGTAAAGTCACGGTCTAAAAAAGCATTTTTATTCTTTTCAATCAGAGGTTTTCTTACAGATGGCATTGATTCCGTACTGTTTGAGCATCTTCAGAGTTTCTTCACTCTCATTCAGACGTCCGAGCCCGGTTTCCACATGCACTGGGTAAACTCGGTCCTCGCCAAGGGCTTTTTGGAGCAACTTTACCGAAACAGTGGACAATAACCCACCAGATGCCAGAACCTACAACCGCATATTTATAGTTTAGTCTGCATGTTTATCCATACCAAAGCCCCATTGCCGCCCATCATCTCCTGAATATCATAAATACACTTCGCTTCTCTATAGTCCAGATCATAGTTTGCTGGGAACTTGCAGATCTTGTTCAGGAAATTCTTTAGTATCTTCACACCGCATTCAGTGAGATCATGTTCCGGGTGGAACTGTACAGCGTAAATCCGATTCTCGGCGTCGGCGACACCTACAAGCAATACCGATATAGTCTGAAATTGCATCGTTGGCCCCACCTGCGACATAACCGGTAGGACTTGTTGATATAACACTAAAATTTTTTGCGACTGTGTCGCTTTTGATACATTCTCCCTTTCTGAGATAAACACTCTCCGTGCAAGACAGGCCTTCGAAAAGCGGCGAAGTGATATCCATGACAACAATGCTCTCGCCCTCGTCGACAATAACTCCTTTCCCAGAGCGTCCACCAAAATGTGTGTTAACTGCGTGGAATCCTTGACAAATTCCGAGGACGGGAAGACCGCAGGTAAAAAGTTGCGAGTCGATCTGGCCTTCGTTGGCGTAGCTGCTGTTCATGTCACCACTGATGATGATCGCCTCAAATCCCTGCGTGAGCAGGTCGACAGCTTTCGCTGTGATCGGGAACGTGTCGCTATAGTAGCCACATTGACGCACCTTGCGGTCGATGAGCTAAAAATGATAATACAGAGAGAGTCAGCCTGTTGCTAATACCATTCCGAACTTCATGCTGCTGTCCAAAATAGCAATTTTGTTCACTTTGCGGGCTTCGAATGGTGTTGTTTTAACAACAGGATTGCGATTGGTGTTGAACAGTCGTCGGCCGCGAGGAATGTTGGACGGGCCATCGGAATTGAGTTTCATGCCGCCTTCCAGCAGTTCGCTGACATTCTGCACGAGTTCGTTCATCAGGGATGACACTTCAGCAGAGATTTGGTTATCATTGTGCGCCAAACCATATACGGCGCATTTGTCAGTGGAAGCGGGAGTCTTCTTGTCTTTCTTAATCATTAATTTTCCGTCTGGATTACTGGATTTGGCAGCACCTTAAAAGAAGCAGATTATTATTGAGAGAGCTTCACACGTCACGGACATACCACTGCTAGGAGTCGATGTAGCTTTTGCATCTTGACGCTGAGCGACACCACCCGACGCGAAAGCTTTAATTAGACCGGGACTTGCGAATGGATTCTTGTTCATAGTCGGCTGCTGAATCACCGTCTTCCCGTTCGACTTAGTTAATGACGACAAGTCCTTTTTCGAAAATAGTTTGGGAAGAGGAGGCTCCTAAAGCACGAAATCAGCATTCACTACGACCGCAACCGTTTAACACAATTATACTGGTATTGTAACAACGAGAATAGGCTGTTTTCGTCGAACGCGCTTTCTGAGCTCGTAAGCAAAGGTCTCCTTGTGTTGATTTCCGATTTGTTTTTCCGCAGCTCTCCGGCCTCATGTTGTCGCCCTATTTTTCACCTGGAAAAGGAGGCGAGCGCTTTAGCGGCCAAGAAAGCAGAGTCCAACTGAACTGTTCGATTTCATAAGCTGCTTAAAATTTCTCATCGCTGTGCCTTTGTTATGCTGAACCGCTTTTGTGATTGTGTGTTTGTTTGACGTGTTTATTGT
Organism: Steinernema hermaphroditum; assembly: GCA_030435675.1. Classification (NCBI taxonomy): domain Eukaryota; kingdom Metazoa; phylum Nematoda; class Chromadorea; order Rhabditida; family Steinernematidae; genus Steinernema; species Steinernema hermaphroditum. Next base: position 4,301,373 of record CM059625.1, read on the forward strand.
GCAAATAAAAAGGTTTCCGCATGCAGATTTGCCAGCAAATTGAAGGTAATTGATTTTTCGATTAAATTGGAAGTCACTTACTGTTTCAGCGTCCCCACTACCTTTCTCCGAAACTTTGTCGTTCGTCAGGAGCGACGGAGAACCTGAACGCTTCATTGGCTGCTGGAAGTCCGGGGTGTTATTCTGCGGCGGCGGTGGTGCGTTGGTGTTCCTTGTTAGCTGCAAGTGGCGCATTAGAAAGTGCAAAACTAGTGCACAATTGACACCTTCCCTGCTGCGCTTGCGTGATGCGCCGCTATTTTGGCGCTGCTTAACAACGGGCGTTTCACGACTGGCGAGACGCTGCTCTCCGCCGTCGCATCAACGCGATTCTTGGTGCTGGTAGCAACAAACGCCGAGGAGCGTTCGGTCGAGCAAGTCGACGAGACGACTTCAGCTACTCGCTGTTGCTCTAGGCGCTTGCGGTCTTGCTGATCCAATGTCACAATTACCGATGAATCGTTTAAAGGCAATTGAGGTTGCTGTAAATGGGATAAATGAGGCGTCGCTACCGAATGGCGCCGCCGATGGGCCCGACTTCGTTACTGCGAACGGATTATTTACGCAACCAATTGTATGAGACCAGCATGCACAGCAGGGACGGTACAGATAGCAGCCAACATGTATTAGCAAAAGAGACGAAAAGACTTACTTGTTTGCTACTGCGACTGCCTATTTTGGACTCCAAGTATTGGGCACAGTGCCCTGAAATAATACAGAAATGTTAGATAAACGTCGTTGGAGTCGCCTGAAAGTGAATAATCGACTGAAACATAAGCACAAAAGAAGAAATGGGTCCAAATGTTCAGAACATAAATAAATCCAAATAAATCTGGAGGCGAGCGCCGGGGACAAACACGTGAATTACGGAAGAGCCTCAGGAATAAGTGCTACGAAAGTCATCAGCCGATTGGTTGCGACGATAACGCACCAGACAGAGCAGAAAAGCCCCTGGCAGTACGATACGGCCAGCAGCAGCGAATGGCAGCGGACGAACGTGCGACGTTCATCAAGACGCACGGCATGGCGTCCTGGAAATTTGCCCAAACACCGTAGTACACATGCACTCCTTTCTCGAGACCCATGACTTTATCGCTTGATCCCCCCGTAAAGCCGGTGCTTACACCTGGTCCCGCATAGATAATGTGATAATTTATGAAGATATGTCATATGTAACAACAGGAAATGCAACATGCTGCACACATCAAGCACTTAACAAATGAGCGGTTTTCTCCAGTAGACCGAGCGTTTCAATGAGCTCCTCTTCGGATAATTCGGACGTTGCCATGACACGGACGCTGAAAGCAATCACAATTATCTAATTAGCAAAGGGTAGGGCAAGGACGAGGAACTAAAATTTAGGTTCGCTGAACCATTAGATTAATGACGTTCTATGAACGATACACTCATGCATGAAACAAACAAACATCAGGGTAAATAAGGCTTTCACCAAGCTACCAACTTTCATTGTGTAAAATCTAAAGATCAAAGGACAGCATGACTAGACTTCACAACCAAAAGTACTTTCTGACCACTAGACCAAAGACTTCGAAATAGCAACCTGATCAAATAGCGCTAATTAGCGTCACTCCTAAAATAGTCGTGTGCTCAGTTTACACTTTAAAAGATCTAATCAATTGATGCCACAGTGATCGGCTCCAAAGAACGTCACAAAAAACCAGAAATAACTTACGAAGGCAGAACAGGAAACGCTTCTTCTTTGTTGAGGTAGCGTGCTCTGGTCAGGAGGATATTATTGGTGTACATCTGAAAGCGAACAATGTACAATCGTTGTGGCCCTCGAGCAATAGCTTACCTCCTCAACGAGCTCGTCGAGCTTCTGTTCGGCAACTTCGCTCTTGCCATCATAGTGCACGTGTTGCAACGGCGAAAGGTCGTCACCCCTAACATAGAACTTCGTTCCATCGAACACCTTTCTCAGGCCTGCATGCACAGCCTTCGAATTGGCTCTCAGACGCACGAATCTCTCCGGTTCTTCGTCCATGATCTTAAGGGCTTCACCTGTACACAAACGAGATCATAGCACAAAATGGACAAATTCGAAACTAACTGGCTGCTGTGGTCAACAGAGGCGGTAGTGACGCCGAGAAGCAGTATCCCAATCCAGACAACCGCTGGTGTCCAACAACAAACGACCGTCCGCAGCAAAATCCTCCGGTGCTTGCAATTGCATTCTCCAACGAAGCCATTACCATATCCACATCGATCATATCCACTCCATAGTGTTCAGTAACGCCTAAAATAGAAGGGCACAATTGACTGAATAAACAAGAAAAGCGCGAAGAATAGCACGAAATATAGAACAAACAGCGGGACAATAGCTCGTGCTCAAAGGAAACATTTAATACGACTGTAGCGCAAAAGAAACATAAAAACTACTTATTTCAGGACCGGTAGCGATCTGAGAATACACGCAAGACGAATTTGCGTTTGCGATAGATTGCTGCTTGCCCGCTCTCTGTGGTCTCCAGGCTTTCGAACCCTCACGTGTTCTCAACAAACGTCAGACACATCTTGATTTGATTTAATTAGCGAAGGAAGTGATATTGCACCCTTTATTGCACTTATGCGTAGTGCATATTACTCGTCCCCTCATCGTTCAAGGTCGAACGCTCTAATTCCCTCATTACAACTGAATACCTAGCGAAATCCTCAGTAATCCCCGCTTACAATTGTTCGAAAACTACACGTGTATTTCAATAGACTACCCGCTCAACCTAACATTCATGAACGCTGTCAAAAATGGTTACCATTCTGCAATCAACCTCGCCAACACGGTTGTATATCATTTGCGCGCAGCTTAACAAGTTCGAAATCATGGATGATCACGCACAATTGTTGATAGCGCGGCGTTGAATCCTCATGGTCGCGCGGCGCGCGATCAGCTTTGGTGTGTAATAAACGTGACAAGCTACATAGACAGAGAGAGAGAGAGTGAAAGGGCGAAATAACGTCACGAAACATGTAACTGAGCGGAACAGGTACATTGTTGTCACAGAAATTTGGTAGCAATCTATCAGCTCAAATTCGTGGTAGTCGCCTGCCCTCCCACAAGGAAGCTCCGACTCCTGATTTAAGTGTCGGCTGATCTGAACTTGTGATCATTTCGTTAGTACGGTGCTAGCCCCGCGGGGCTTTACTCCGATCGTCATGATATTATCCGTTTAAGTGCTATGTAGAGCGCGACTCTTCTGTAAATACACATATCTGCATATAGTTAACATTGTGTTTTCAGTGCGCGGCTATGGCGTGCTCTTCCTTTCAACAAGCTACACTCACCGTATTCGTACTACTATGTCTATGCGGCAGTCCTTCAGTCGCATTGCCATCAATTCATGAGCCCCATGAATTATCAAAAAATGTCACTAGAGATGTTGCATTCCCCAGCACCGTGGAGCCAATTTTGGACGTCAATAGCATCGATGCAAGTGGCAGCTCAAAAATTAAGATTGTGAACACGTGCGACGAGAGCAATTCCGAGAATTGGTTCATATACTGCTCGGGAAAGTTGCTTGAAGCTGTTATGACGCATAGGCTATACGAAGACTCAAAAACATTTGTCGATAAGCCCCTTGCAAAAGATCCCAATGTTACGATTGCCGAGTTTAACAGAAGGTTCCCCATGCCTATAAGAGAGATCAACACCAACGAACTTACTAATTTTGTCAATGAACATTTCCTGGAAGAAGGAACCGAACTACAACCGTAGGCTCTCAATGATACACTGACGCGATAAAAACTGTCCTTTAGATGCACTATTCCCGACTGGAAAGAGGACCCTCTTAGGTTGGTTACTATCGCTGACCCAGTCCTTCGACAGTGGGCACTCGAACTCAACGGAATCTGGAAGAATCTTTGCCGCGAAATGAATCCTAATGTGAGAATTGTGCCTACAAACCCTCGTTATATCAGACTATAGATTCAAACGGCGCCGGAAAAGTACTCCCTTCTCTATGTTCCCAATCGCTTCATCGTTCCTGGTGGTCGTTTTCGCGAGTTCTATTACTGGGACGCCTATTGGATCATCAAGGGCCTCCTGGCCTCAGGAATGCACGAAACAACGAAGTTAATGATCTCAAATTTCGCACACATTGTGGAAAAATATGGCTTCGTCCCGAACGGTGGACGCGTCTACTATCTACAGCGTTCGCAACCACCGCTACTTACGCCCATGGTCTACGAGTATTACGAGGCCACCCGCGACGCCGATTTCGTCCGCACCGTTCTCCCAACTCTCGAAAAAGAACTCCTGTTCTGGGACAACCATCGCAAAATGAATTTCACTATGAACGGGAAGCAGTACGAAGTCTATCAGTATCGAACGGACAGCAACGTTCCCCGGCCAGAATCCTATCGCGAAGACGTCGAAGTGACCAAACAATACACTAAGGAGTCGGACAAGCGTCGCATATGGCGAGATATCGCTAGCGCCGCAGAGTCTGGATGGGACTTTAGCAGTCGCTGGTTTGCCGACCATCAAAACATGAAAACGATTGAAACCACAAATGTCTTACCTGTAGACCTAAATGCGTTCATCTGTTGGAACATGAACATCTTAAGCTACTTATACGATGAAATTGGTGAGTCACTAAAGTGTCCCTCATTACACATAATCTCTATTTTGCTGTAGGTGACGAAGCTCATAGTGATCAGTACCGTACACGTATGAGTCGTTTCCGAAATACTTTCCAAAAGGTGTTCTATGTTCGGGAGAAGAGCGGATGGTACGACTTCAACCTCCGCTCGAAGGAGCACAACTTCCAATTCTACCCATCAATCGCCATTCCCCTCTTTACAAAATGTTATCACTCGATGAATCACGCGCAATCTGATCGCCTGTTCAACAAAATGGAACAAATGGGAGTACTTAACTACACGGGCGGCATCCCCACCAGCCTCGCGAAGAGCACCAACCAGCAATGGGACTTTCCCAATGGATGGAGTCCACTTAACCACATGATAATCGAGGGACTTAGAAAGTCTGAAAATTCCAGGTAAACATCATTTGAAGTAACGATGAAGTTAAGCGCTCATTTAAAGGATGCAAGAAAAGGCCTATAGACTCGCCCAAAAATGGGTGCTTAGCAACTACAGAGTGTTTACGGCAAGCGGCAGCATGTGGGAGAAGTACAACGTGATCGGAACGCAGCCCAAGTCAGGAAACGGCGGTGAATATGAAGTGCAAGCCGGATTTGGATGGACGAATGGCGCTATCCTGGATCTGCTGTCAACATACAGCGATCGCCTCAGCTTCCCCAGCGTCAACGCTCCTCTCTTGGCTGACAGAGCTACCCGTGTCCTGTTGGCAGAACAACGGCCCAGCAGCACTGCACAGGTCCCATCCGTTCTAGGCGCAACTCTCCTAGCGGTTTTCGCGCTGTGGCTCTTTTAAGCACCCTCACATATTGTACATATAATGACAGTCACTGCTCCTACATGTTCCGGGTAAAAGTAACTGTAAGGAATAAATGCAATACCTCGTCCTGTTGTTCCGACAACTCCAAACGAGAAGCTCTCATCAATGAAGATGCGGACCTTGTATTTCCACTTTAGTTCCATTAGCTGAGGCAGTGGGCAAAGATCGCCCGAGTTGGCGTAGAGACCTTCAACGACGATGAAACGACGGGTGGTTGCGGCCTTCTTTGGGTTCTGAACGATTACATATGGTGAGAAATACGACAGTAAACCAATTCAGACCTGCTTGTCTTTCGCGGCTTGAATAAGCAACAGTCTCTCGAGGTCTTCCATGTCATTGTGGTTAAACCATTCGATTCTGCTACGAGATGCCTGGACGCCCTTCTGGATGGCGAAATTGCACCCTAAAACACGTTGCTTTGCATAGATAAATAAAAGGTTTTCCATGCCTTTGTCGACGAAAACGACATCACCTCGTTTCGCATAAGCCGGGATCGCACTAGCGATGGTGGCAAATCCGTAACTGTAGAGCACGGCTTCCTCCGCTCCCATAAACTTGGCGATTTGCTTCTCGAGCTCCAGGTGCACGTCGACTGTTCCGTAGAATCCACGAGGTCCGCACGATCCAACACCATACTTGAAAATGGTTTTCTTCGCCACCTCTTCTATTCTTTCATTATCGATAAGGCCGAGGAAGTTAGAAGTGGCCATGTTCAAACACTTCTTGCCGTCCACACTCACGTACTTGCCCATTTTTCTGAACGAAAATTTAAGCCGTTTATTGCCGCAATTAACTTACCCATCGATGAATTTAGGATTCAGAACGGGGTGATCTTGTGGGCTCTCGGGAGTTAATGGTTCTGGCGTCCATTCGTCGATCAATTCATCTTTTTGCTGAAAGTATTTGAACTGAAATTCTGTTTGAAGTGAACAAAGGACTGTGCACTAATTACAAACAACTTTGTAGAGCTCCAAATCATCATCTGAACTGATAAGGATCATTGAGCGTCATCGTTGATCCTCGCGACTAACGTTAACCGTGTCAACGTGGTTTCGAGAAATGTAACAAGCCCAATAAGAATACCTACTCTTTCCGACATCTTAGGCTCGACGGGCTTTGGCTTCCTCCTGAAGAAAAGCAAGTAGATGACGACGGCTATTAGTAAGGCCTCAAAGGCATAGTGGAAGGAAAACACCTGAAACAAAAAGAATCCATTGAATGCAACGTGTACAAAGTACGTACCGCACCCAAAATCTCCATGTTCACATCCGATGGCACCGGTGGCGTTAGCTGTTGTGCTCTGAAAATGAATCACAGTAAGAAGCGAATCGACTCGGCAACACGAAACAGCAATCAACCAGACAACACGCGAAAGTGGCGGCCTTATACGTTACTTATCGCTCGGGTCACTGGGAACAGCAACATGAACTGTACGGCAAACAGCGGAAAACGGCGCAACATGGAAATGTACTGATTGGAGAAGCGCTGGCTTCTTCTTGAGACGACGCGAACCAACTCATCGAACAGAACACAGTCTTCGTGCTCTTCGATCACTCACCGACGTCGCCGCCATCGGTCGCCAAGCACTACAGCAGCAGCAGCGTCGTTGACAACTCTCAGAAGAGTGTGAGTGGGGTGAGTATTCTCGGCGTCGGCTCATCGTCGTCGTACCTGCATTGTCATAGCGGTCAGACGAATTCGGTATATTATGCGCGAAAACGTTGTTTGGACAAGCGATGACTTACCTTTCCGGCGCAACGGCAGGGGAGAGGTTCCAGTTCGGGTTATGTTTTGATTTGGAATAACCGAATTGTTTAGCACAAAAACGGTTGCAAAAAAGTGCAAAATTCGTACATTCGGTGATGCAAAGGTCGATGATCGCATGGTTCCCGCGCGAAATCGGTTCATCGCCGAAATTTGAAGGCTTGATTGAGCGATTGAAAATGAAGCCTATGCGTTAACGTGTTAACATATTTTGGGATTTTAAATGATCCCCCATTCGCGCAGTGGATTATTGACCGACCATGGGCAACCATAATTGATGAAGAAGTTGAGGATACGAAGGAACCCGATATCCTTCTTTGTGAGCGCTGAAAGATGTGTTTCCAGTGAAACTCCAATAGCTGAATGTGGCTGAACATCACAGCTCAAGTTGTTCACCATGGTCACCTGCACTGAGATGCGATAGATGGTCAATATTAGGCAAATTTCTTCTTTCAGCCTGCTTTCGACCTTTGAGCAAAGATGCCACCAACCTTATCAACAAAACAACTGTTTATTCACATTATATGACACGATTTACTTCAACAACATAACGTACAGTATGTACAAGAGTGCTGGCGTGTTTGAGACTGGCTATTACAGCATAACAGAGAAATGAGCTTGAGGCAAATAGTGAATTTGAAGAGAGATTCTACCGATTCTGATATTGTGGAGAGTAGAACATAGACTGAATAGCCAATCGCTTCACTTGTGTTATGCGTATACCCGAAGGAGAAGCGGCGAACGCCGCTAGGCACAGGAGAAAAGCTGAGTTGGGAGGAGGATTAACCGAATGACCACCGTGATATCAAGCAACAAAATTTAAATTACAAACATCTAAGTATGTACAAGTGTGCAGACCAGTCGAATAGACGCACTTTGCGGATAGAAGTGAAAGAGAGCTCGTCGAAGAAAGAGCGACCACAACGTGCAAAACGCAGAGCGAAAAACGCAAAATACAGAGAACACAGGTTGTCGACAGGTTGCTCTTAGTTGTAGATTATGTCGCCCAGGCAGTGGTTCAATACTTGCGGTTGAAGATTCTGCAACAGTATGCAAATACTAAGGTGGTCTCTTGTTATTGCTAAGCCATATCCGTGGAGGAAAGGTGGTTAAGGCCCTGTAAGAGGAAACCGGAAATTGAAAGTGACCAGGCGGGGCATGCCGACGAAATGGTTAGTGCCGAGAAAGGACGGGGGTGTCGACGGTGAAAAGCGGAAACGTGAGTGTCATAAGCGCATGCAGACAAAGCGGAAATGTGGTGCTCATTGCTTCTTAACAGGGACTCCACAACACACATACGTACAATCATGAGATGACCTTCGATGAAGCTCTTTTTTCAATCGTTTATCCCATATAAATGGTGGTAAATACATGGAAAGAACCATAGGCATATATGGAAAGGAAAGGGAATAACTTAAGAGGTTTGTTTCGAATCAGGTGAGTTGCATCGGTTTACGACCTGCGTTTGATTGGAGGTTAGTGTTGTAAATAGAGCTAGATGATCATGGAGGGCACTCGTAGAATGAAAGCGTTGCGGAAATAGAGGCAAGAGGCATGACACAAAAGGAGACGAATCGGTGGAGGAATACAACACATCACCCGGGGAAAAGGAAGGAAAAACGGAACCCGCGTTGGATGGAAACATAGAGAGGAATAGGTAGGAGAGGTGGTACCGGGTAGTACGCAGTAACTGATAGGTTGATAGGCAAGTGGAGGAGTGAAACGTGGCAGGATAGGTGCGACATTGCATAAAAAATTCTTTCCTAAGTGCATCTTCGGAGGCGAAGCGGAAGACCCCTGCAAAAAAGGTTTAGTTTTTATTGGTATGGGAATGATGAAAATTTGGTTAAGGGGTTATGCAGCCTAGCGGTTGCTGAACGAAGCATTGGGTAGAAGAAGCAAGGAGTCGTCACACAGGCCTACGCGTTTTCATAGAGCTCGCCCACCCGTCGAACATTCACCTCCACCACCCGATTACAGCCCATCATTTTGACCGTTACCGCTCCGACAACCCTAAGCAGACTAGAATAGGGGGGACGGTATAGATAAGCGGGGAATGTTTTAAGATTTGTGAGGTTTTGGAACGAAAGGCAAGGAGGTTGGTGTGTTAAGCCGAGGTGGTGATGCTGCGGTCGCCGTGGAGTTGGGCCGCGCGACCGACGCGAATGCGGTGGTTCTGGAATGGTCGGGCAGTTCCAGTACGTACTGCACGCGATTGCTCGGATCATCGGTCCAGTCAGGGAACGGCATCACTCTAAAACATCCATCCAATGATAACACTCATTGGTTTTGCACGATCCGTAATGTGTGCTCTTCCTGTCCTGTCAAGAGGAGTGTGCGTGAGAGGCGCGTTTTAGAGCAATTTTTAGTGAACGCTTTTGAGGAGCACATGCAAGGAGGTCAGAGGAGGAGAACGTGAAGAAGGAGTCTGCAAAGAGGAGACAGCGTTTACAGGGGAGAAGCTCACACCGTTCCGATTGGCTGGGTTGGGGCCTGACACCCGCGTGCTTTGTAACTGCGTCGATTAAGCGACGTGAGACAAACAGTGAAACGTAAAAAGTGGAAAACTAACTTGTTGATGAGAACGTCTTCGAAGAGATTCTTTTCACGGATCTCCGTCGTCATCTTCGACGTTTGCATGTTAATCGATTCGCCTGATGGTACGCATTTCGACGTGAAATGCGTGTCCAGTACCGTGTGAGATGCCACACGGAGGATGTCTTGACCCTCCTTTGTGTTCAGCTGTTTCTCGTTGGTTACCAGCCTGAAGAGCAAGGTCCGTGTCAGCGACTTGTTGTCATTTCATCGAGGTTAATTTGTTTCGTTTGCGGACTCTCTTTCTAATAGGTTCGGAATCTCTCGTGGAACTAGCTTATCTGCACATCAGTCCTATAGTTTAAGCACTTTACGGCATTTAACTCCCTGCAAACCTATCGTTTACGTATGAGGCGCTAACACCCCATAATAATTGTAGTCAAAAACTTTTTATATTTAAGCTGCCCCTCCAATAATGAAGCATATGACCGTATTCACATTACTCTTGAAGGCAACGTTAATTAAGAATACAACAATCACGGCTCAGGGGACAAGTACAAAAACAACAATTACATTGGTAAACATGTTTAATTCCTACTAATTAGCGTACAGATTCCTAGAATCCTTGACTCACATGATCTCGCCCTTCTAGGAAACGCTGTGGAGTTGAGTTGTGATGATTAAAGATATACTAACCATGCAAATGTTTCCCGTGAGATCTGTGTAAGATGACTAAAGTCTAGCACATCAGAAAACATGTTGTTGCCTGTATCAATTTTTAGCATCTCCAAATGTTTGTCTAAAAGAGGAGCGATTAAATCTGCTGTGCTGTTGACAATCATCGGTCCCCTTTTCATGTTTCTTACGTTCAGGGAATAAGAGAGCATTGGTTTCCAAAATCTCGTTTTCGCCTAGAAACAAAGAGTGAATGCGATTTGAGCTATTTGCAAGGCTTCTGAATTGTTCCAGTAACCTTTGAACCACAGCAGAAGGCTTACAGAGTTTACAGATATCTTTGAATAATATCTGCAAGTCCGAGCATGACTCAGATCGTCTGTGGCCTATGACTAATGTATTTGTCGTCTTGCTGGCCAATCTGATACTTCCTGGGAGCAGATAATGTGCTTATGTGAATCAAGCATATCAGTATTGGAGGAAGTGAAAAAGGACCCTACATTCTACTATTGTATGAAACACTGCCATGCCGACCCCAGAGATCAACCACTAATTGCTCATCTCCAACCTACTATTTCCCATCGGCGTCGTTCCTTGAAATGTCAAGGAACCAAGAACCAACAGCGGGTTCAAGGGATCATGGCCGTTCCTTAATACTATACCTACGGTTTTCATCTCGAATAACTGGTTTGAAACCTTCGTATCGTCATATTCGCTTTTTAGCAAACACTGTCTTCCGTTTCCGCAAGAGAAAAAAACTCATTATTTCTTGTTTACACGCCGAAATAGGAAGCGAGTGTTTGCATATAGAGTGTTGATTAAAAACGGGATAACATACGTGTCTCGAAGAGCTCGGTTGAATTCGATCTGTTCCCATTCCAAATATTGGTCCATGTACTCTTCATCGTTCAGTTTCACCTTGTGGTCATTCTCATCGCGGCAGGTCAGTTCTGAACTCCACTGTCTGCATACTACAGGCTTACAAATCGTGCAACGTACTTCGATATTTTTGGAATTTGTCCAACGACGCACTGGACACATGGACACGGTGAGGCTCATAGATCGGCTCGATGATCCACGGCACTTCGCCTTCCTTTCCGCCTGACTCGTCCGGGATGGGATTGTAGCCACTGGCTGCTGGACACCAAAGCAGTACGAATAAGGCACTGTGGATACCGGCGGCGAGCAGCGCACATCGGCTACGGTATCGCATAATGTTGGAGCGGGCACTGCTTCCGGTCACACCATGGAGCTGGGAAACAACGAGAGGAGCACTGAAACCTGGCCCGTTGTTAGAAGCGGCGGATCGTGGCGACGAAGATGGAAGGGGATGTATCGGCGACGAAAACAGGTATTCACCACCTCGGCTCGGCACTCAACTGCCACCTGAGTAGCTGTCGCGCGCGCGCGCAACAACAACACCCAATTGTCTTGGGGAGAGGCGGAATAGCCTTTTCAGAGATAACACGAAAATAAGAAACGGCCCGCCTATTTTTTCCACCACAGTTTGCACATCGTATCGAGTTCACTACACGAAGTATACTACAGAAAACACTGGATATCGGACGATAGTTTTTTAAGTCCTAATTGGATGAATAAATTACGCGGCAGCGTGGGTAGGCAGCCGTACGGGACTAAGTGGGTTAAAGAAATGTTGCGTCATTAGGCAACATGGATGAAGAGGGAAAAAAAAGACGTGTTCGATGCCGCGGGCAAAATTTAAGAGAACCCCTGCACGCAAGGTCATTCGCGGCACGACTGCTTCGGCGATCGCCGCCACGACTAAACCGTTTTAAGCGATCAGCATGGGAACGGCGACCGTAAAAGGGAGGCGACCGGCGAAGCTGGCGGCAAGCATGGGCCGGCCGTCTTTTTCCCTTCCGTTTGTGGGATTTTTTGCCGCCCTACCAGCACCACCAACATCACTCGCTCGGTCGACGGCGAATGCAGCGAAAATAAATGTAAACAACCGAACGACGCAGTCTCTCTCGCTCTCTCTCTCATCGCTCTCATCGCTCTCACTCCGTCCGTCCGTCCGTTCTGTCCGTCGGTCGAAAGGCGCACTCTATCCGATCACCATCCTCATCGGTTCCTTATGGCCTACTCACGAATTTCGGTTCTGAGTAAAATTCGATGGACGCGCACAAACACCTCAAGGCAGCTGACACAGTGCACTTTAGCATGCGTTCATCTTTCACCATATGTACAACAAAATGTCATGTTTATAAGGGGCACCGCTCACACTGTCGTCACAATCTTCGGTATCCGAAGGGGTTGTGCCGATCGAGGCGATTGAGTGTAATTTATTAGCCGTACTGTGTTACCCGATGAAACGTCTTTTGGCAATGTGGCCGTCGTGGCTGGTGGCTCTTCACATCTATAAACAGAATCGTTAAACGAACTCATCGCCCGTTCGCACTGACCTCTGTGCTGAGCGACAACATCGGATGTCGGCGTGGAAGAAGAATGCTATCAAGGGAAACGAAATGAAGTAGAGGATGACGACGACGTCGAAAATTATGAGTACCACGAAACTGAGACCTTTGTCGAGGGAGTCATTCACTCCGATCATGTAGAAAACGGTGGCGCAGACGATGATCGAACACATTATGTACACAACTGAAATTGCATCAAATAAGATTTCAATTTCGCCATTATTGGACTTGTATTATCCTTAGCTATTATTTGCATAGGCTCTTCTGTTTTTCCATGTGTTTGGGGTCTCTTTAAACTGAATTGTAAAATCTTCTACCATCTTGTGGTTCCACAATAGGGTTAGGCTTTGCTTTGTATCACCCCTATGAATAACGATGGCCAATGTCCCAGTTGCTAAAGAAATACAGCGGAATTCAGTTAAGATCGGCGTTGGATACTCAATTAAAGGCGTCGGATCTGCTTCGACTAGAGAAGTAAGGCGTTTGCCTACATAGTCTGGGAATTAAAGCCAGGGTATCTTCATAGGGATTAGCTTTGATTTCCGCATACTCACCGTTGTAAACTTGAATTAATTAAATGCAAAAGCTTTACAGATTCAAGGCTTCCAGAGCAAACAAATATAAACTTCAAAAGTATTAGCTCTTTCAACTTTATCAAATCCGCTTCCTATCCTTATTTTTCTGCACAAAGTCTTGCCCTCAGGGAACGCGAACCTTTCTGGAAGTGTTGTGATGTGTATGTCATGGTTGTACGCTATTATATGGGTGAAAAAATGTATTAGTGTGACAAGTTTGTGGGCACTTTAATGGATCTTCATTGACACACGTGAGAATGCCATGTAGTCTAGGAAAGGCATGAAAATCGTAAACATTCTAGAAGTAGTTTGAAATCGCTCTCGGTATCCTTCGTGAGAATAGTTGCCATCTGTAGTAAAGTGATTTTTCTGAACTGTTACAATAGCATTCAGGTGTTCCTCCGATAACGACGTGCGAAGCGAATGGAAAAAGGTGATCTCATCGCCACCGGTCCGAAGGTCGCCTTTTCAAACAGGGTACGAAAGTCTAATTACCAAACGAGTTGCCATCTGATCTGTTGTTAACCGAAACATATCGATACCCGATACTAATGGTTCAGAAATCAAAAATATTTTCATGTTATACATAGTCCGTTCCAAATGGCATTCACACACACTACGCAATTCAAAAGATTCGACATCATTTTTGTTATTTTGACGCATATACGCCACTAATTCAATTCAGCCTAAATTAATTTTACCAGGGGGCTTCTGTCAGGACGTTTCAGCCTTGAGCATCTTTGTGTTTACATCGTTGGACTTCACGAACCAAAGATCAAAGCAAGCATCGGGTTCCTCTTCCCTAATGGGACTTCCCTCAAATTAAGGAAGACGACTTACGAAATGTCGGATACACCGCTTTGCTCATGTTCTCCCTAACGGAACGCACAAACAGCGCATCCCTCGTCTGTCGTGTGTACGGACGTTCCTGACGCTGTTGCTCGTTCACTTCAGGCACCTCCATGGGCAGTTTGCTCGAGATGGTGAGCAAGAAAAAGGCCTGAAGAGTGTATTTACGTAAAAGCTATCTGCTTACATGACTTACAAAGAGTTGTAGTAATGCAATGACTATAAAGCTAACAAGAACCGTAATGTAGTGAACACCCGTTTTTCCGATCTTCTCATCAGACCGTTTTTCACAAAAGCGTCGATATACTGTAACTTCGGGAATGAAATAGGCTGTCAGCCTGAGGTAGATGTACTCTGTAAAGCCGATCAAATACTAAATAAGATCTTAAAATTTTCATTCCAAACGTTCTCCCTTACCGCCAGTATAACGATGGAGTAGGCGGCTGTTGAGTAATTACTACAGATCCATTTGTAGACGCTCTCGTACCATCCGCCGGCGGTTTCTCCTCTCTCGACGTCGGCATCATTCATAGCCATGAAACATCTCCTCCGCCCTGCAATAAAGTCTATGATGCCATTTGTGAATAGAGCATTTCCTGAGTGATCGTCAAAACGAGTTCTGAGCAAAGCCGATTTAACTCACGAAAGTACCCTGCGGAGGCAGTGACACAGAACAACACCGGGTTGAGTCACGAACAGCAAAAGATCACAAATTCGCAACAGTTGCCTAGAAATAGTTCCCACGCCGGCGTCGCATGCCTATCCCCTCTAGTCGTTCAATTGGATAAAGAGAAGGAAACGCGCAAGCACAGCGTAAGTAGCCCACGTTTCCATAGTGAAAGTGTGCAGCATTGATTCGCAATCCCACCCTAGTAGCTTATGCATCAAAGCGGAACAACACATACGCTTAGGTCATAAACAATGTATTGCACAGTACGATATGCAAACGCCAAACGATGCAACGGATTACGCCGTGGACTCAATCGGGCAGGTCTAAGTGCAAGCCGCGCAATAGACGGAAAGTGAACACCAGACGCGATTCTGTGTTTGATTCGCGCGCCGGCGATCGGCGGCCAAACGGAAAGATGAAGGGTATTTGCGGTGTGGAGCTGTTTGGCCCGGACGCGAATATATATGTAATGTAAACATCATACGTGGAAATGTAAAAGTGAATGGGGTGGACGGCGGTGACGACGACGAAAAACGCCAGAAGGACATACATATATGGGGACCTTCCTTATTAGGGAAGTCACGAAGTGCATGAATGTTTTGCCTAATGACGAAACGAAACTCTATAAACAGGTGTTTTAACTCAGACGCGTGAACTCCCAGGTGTCCCAAGACGTAGTGGAAGTAATTATATTTACGCGAGGAAGTTGGTGTGCTGATCAATGATAATAGCCGGAGGTTCAAAGCAATTTTCTCTACCTTTTAACAGCTGCTGGAAGCTGAAGTCTCACCGTTATCCACAGCAGCATACATCGATGATTTGCGAATTACCGATCTCACTTGATCAGTTGGTCAAGAATGACACTCGACGCCCTTCGGATGACAGGATCGGCGAAGATCTAATGAATGTTGTTCTCGTTCATGTGTGATCGTCCATTAAGACGATCTTCGACTCTTTGATACATGACGGAGCTCACTTTCGGTAGCATTTACGGAGTGACTACGGTGGAATTTTACATCGAAAGTGTGAGATAATCAATGTATTATTCAAGTCGTCGCACTAAAGCAGTGATTGTTTTTGAGCGAGGCTCTCCTTCCCACCCAGTTCAGCTTGCATTATGCTTTTTACGTGTATTATGTAAGATCCCTTGAATCGAAAATCATGCTTTCTTAGTTCTCATGATGACGTCCCGAGGAAAGTTTCGAAAATATGAATCTTGGCTTCATATATAAATGCCATTTCAATTATTATACGAATGAAGAACCTATTGTTTTTTGTTTGTGGCCAACAAAATCCATTCCAATTACCACGGCTGAAAACGTATGATTAATAGGGAACACGGAACAGCTATCTCCATGCCAAGAGGAAGTAAAAAGAGATACGGTAGATATTTGCGATAGATGGCCATATCACAAAGAGCTCGCGAAAAGGCATGGTGAGATTTTGGTGCCCAAAGTAAGTACAAAATATCCATGTTGCTTGCTATTTTCTTATAGTAATTGCTACTTCGATCTCTCTGCATTGAAAACTGAAATTTAAGCAATCTCAATCACTGACTGAACAAGGCGAGAGTTTAAAAAACACAACAACCGGCAAACATGAAATCTGACTTGTCGTATTTCATCGAAAGGAAGTGACTGCACATAAACACCGGGTTGTCGAAAATTTCTACTGAAGTCAGTCAACACAACCTGGTGCGTTGCTCGTCAGTATGATTCCGTGGAAATGGCGTTTGAGATTATGCGTGTGCCAAAGCAATCCATCATATTGTAGGGACGTAAACATACCAAGACCCTTTAAAAGTTGTATTCTAATTATATTATATGAAAGATCATTTACGTCAACGTAAACAGCTTCTGCACTTAGACATGACATGCTGCTTAACATTCGGGCTTTACGTAATTAATGTTTCCCAGCACGTTTCCTAGTAAGACTGAACAACTCGGGGACCGTCGCTCTTTCGTCGGCCCCTTGCGCTATGTCGGTAAGCATGCGTCCTACAGAGATGGCGAGTTTGAAGCCTGATCCGGAAAATCCTCCGGCTACCAGGATGCGAGGATCGGTTGGGTACTTTCCAATGGCGTAATGGCTATCGTTGGTCATCTGTGCAAAAAAAACAGCATATTACTACATCCTATTGACACGTACCGTATACACGCATAAGTCGATCTTCGACGGCTTGCTTCCATCAACGTCAGGGATGTATTTGGAGATGTGTCGACCGACAACCTCTTGCATCGCTTCGGGCATCTTATCCAA
Source organism: Steinernema hermaphroditum (assembly GCA_030435675.1). Taxonomy (NCBI): domain Eukaryota; kingdom Metazoa; phylum Nematoda; class Chromadorea; order Rhabditida; family Steinernematidae; genus Steinernema; species Steinernema hermaphroditum. Next base: position 4,318,611 of record CM059625.1, read on the forward strand.
AGGATGGTCCGGGTCGATTGGAACGCACTCGTCCAAGCAAAGCTACAAATGGGACAGTGAATATATACGTTGCCAATATGTCTACCTTTATTTGATTCGGGTAATCAACTGGAGGAAGCATGAACATCTTAGCGTCTTCTTCTTCTATAACGACGACCGGGCAGTTCTTGTCCGCGTCGAATTGCTCATTGTTGGATTTGATGGTCCAGTAGAGAGTTCCGATCTGTTCGGCCTAGAAAGAGTGCGTTTTTAAACTGAGCGCTTGTAGTGCTAGATCCATACCTGTGTGTGTACGAAGGTGTTGAATCCGGGAAGGACCTTATTGAGCCATCCGCCAGCGGTCACAACAAGATTCTTGCAACTGTAGACGCCCTTGTTGGTGACAACATTTACACAATCGGTTTCCCTTTGGATCTCCTCCACTTTCTCTTCAAAATTAAATACCGCTCCATGCCTCACAGCCTCCATTTGGGCAGCCTTCATGCAGTTCTCGGCGAAAATGATTCCACCTTCCACGTCGACCACGCCAAACCATCCATCTCGATAGTGAAAATGCGGAAACGCTTTGTGGATTTCATCGCCTTTAAGGAGATAATGTTTTGCTCCATATTCGCCAAGGATTTTTGCGTATTTCTTTACAATCACTTCACTAGTGGATACACGAAGAAGGCCACACTTGCTGAAGTATATGCGGAGATAATGGAAAACTGGAAATGGAATACTTGATCAATCGTTCCCCGGTGGCTTTTTCCAATTCATCCCAAAGACCGTATGACTCTTTCATAATCGGCAAATAAGTGCCGTCTCCATGTGAATAGCGGATGATTCGCGACTGTCCATGACTGGATCCATTCGCGTGGCCTTTTGCAAACTGCAACACAGTTTTGGAGACTGAAACGACAATACGAACGCACCTGTTCGAACACGAGTGGTCTAAGGGAAGCGCGAGCGCTATGATAGGCTGTGCAAGAGCCCATAATACCGGCCCCGAGGATAAGGACATCGTGAATGTTTTTGGCCATTTGAGAAGATCTGAACATTATCGAGGTATAAGGAAGGTGCAAAGGAAAAATGGAAGTGGGCTCGTGAATAATCGATTGGAGAAGCACGTGCAAAGTGACACCAGAGCGCAATCGGTGATGTGAGATCAAACCACACGTTCGAAGAGTGGCATAGGTCAAACAGCAGCGCGTCACACCACAATGGAAAACAGTCGATAAAATAGTAACGTCTTCTTAACAACAAGTGGCAACACTAATAGTGGTAGTTTCATTAAGTAAAAAGAAACACTCTACAGGATTTAGCCGTGCAAAGATGACCAATGCACAAGGTGATCCCCATTCTGAAGAGATCCCGTTCTCCTATATGCCGGAAATGTCAATTTCATCGCTATCATAATCGAACTAGTCTCACACTACCACCACAAAAATGATATATTCTGTTATCTTTTCAATTTTGATAGAATCGCCGTCCGTTCGATCTGTTTTTTGGGTTAAGTGTCCGGTCATTCTTGGTCCCTGTCCCCCCTTGGTCCCCTATTAGACAGTCCCTGTAAGGCATTAGCCTACCACATCGTCTTATTATAAGTGGTTTCCAAAGTACAATGAAACCTTATCCCAAGCACGAGATTTCCGGACAGAGTATGCTTTCGCACTTTGCTCAAATTTGCTCATCCTTGATCTTTTTCCTTTTCTCACATCTGCTCATTTATATCCATCTTGTTTTCGATCTCTTTTCACTTCGTCCATTTCGTTTACGTTTCTCATATCTCTGCATAAATCAAGAACATCGACTCTCTGTCGATAACACATCCAACTGCAAGTAGTCTTATCTTCTTTGTTATTGTTTTTAAACTCTCTTTCGTTCAGAATAAATGTCACAGACACCGAAGATCGCGCCTAATTCGCTTTATTTTTCATCTTCAATTAAGTCAAAAAGTAATTGCTACGGCTTTGAGATATGGGCAAAGATCATGTTGTGTGTTTTTTGCGATTTCGGATGTCAAATTCTGTTTGCCATCTTTCTTAATTTCGATGTTTACAGCTTAGGCTCGCGAGATTAAAGATGCCTCTCCTGATAGGATGTGACGCATGCCGTGTACGCAGAGCATAACATAACATCGTGCAGCATGTAGTCGATCAGGCCCTGATGGAAATGGTGCCTTTTCAACTTTTAAGAAATCGCTGTTTGCACATTGGTGCGTCCTGTTTTCACCGGCGCATGAAATGCGGCTTCCAGCATGCAGTGGAACGAAAATATTTGATCAGCTAATGGAAAAAATGCATAGTAAACAGATTTAACGTGCTCAAAGAACAAAGTTCAGATGCGAAATCCGGTGTAGTTTCATTGAACACATTGCGGAACATGGAATTTCAGTCTGTCTGCATAAGGAGAAGCGCCTACACTGTCGAGAAACGGCCTCGTTTATCCAACGTTTACAAAAGCATCTCTCGTTTTCGGAAGTCAGAGCCTTGAGACGGCCCTCGATTCCGTTAGTAAGTTGATGATCCCTTGCATAGGGCGCTTCTTTTCCAAGAGGATGACGTAGTTTGTTCAATTTTCTTTAATGCGGAAGTTGTTATGAGCCTCTGATGACGTTCTGTACATAACATAGTGAAATCATATTCGCCTTTTATATCGAAACGCAAATCCAACTTTTCTGTTTCTTCTAAACATCTTACAAGACCCAAGATATGCATAGCCCCTTAGTCTGTAGGAATCGTCGAACGGTTGATCGACCTTTTGATATGCCCACAGGCCACTTGCTTCAACGTTTCTAGCCTTAGTGTGGCTCTAAAACCGAAACAACAAGTTCTGTTTTCGTACGGCGATCTGGCGATTGCGTTTTTTTCATTTGCTATGCATGAAATTAGTAAATGGCGACTTTTCTAACGTCCGGCAACAAGAGGGATGCGTGTAGATGTCGATGAAAGTTTTAATTTCGACACGGAACTCCGCGGCGGAGGCGGCATCGCTGCACTTAAAGTGAGTAAATGCGTGTGTGTGCCTAAACTTGGACATCCGCATGACGCATCTCATGGGACGAGGAAGGTTCTTTGACCTACAATTCTGCTTGTCCAAGTGGCCCGCACCTTCTTTGCGTCGAAAATCTGACCCTAGAATTGACATTTCGAAGATACGCATGTTCAGCATGCCATAAATTTATAGGGTTTTCGATGTGTTCCGGCACGCTCCTCTGAAATCGGTTCGAGACAAAAAAAAACAAAAACGGGTAAATACGAAGAACAACAACTGCTTCCAGTGAGCCTAAAAGGACCGGCTTTTTTGATGGTACAACTTGTATAAGCATCCAAGAACGGATTTCAGTTGGCAATTGTCCCCAGCTGTCTACTGATGACAGAATCTTCATTTGCAGGTTCTGGAACATGCCCCTTTGAAGGATAACTATTATGTGTTTCCAAGTGACTTGTTCAAGTCCTAAGCTATCCACAGACACATTCTCCGAAGATTATTAAACCAAACTAGCGCACAAGACTAATGCCCTTCCGACGCGGTCGACACCAAATTGGACGAGAGGATTTATTTTCCGCCGGCTGGAATGCAGACAAACTTTATAAAAAACCAAATTGCATTTTAGGAGTTTAATACGAGGGAACACGGAAGTTTTTGCAGTTCATTGGGGAATTGAATTACGTTTGGGTGTGATTTTTTGGAACTTCATTTTACAACAGTAGCACGTACATATGATAGAAATGACAATACAATAGAAAAGATAGTGGACAGATATACAGTAGGTTGTTACTAAATGAACGAACACAAATCATCGAATTAGATATTCTCCGAGTTGCCAATCGACTTGCGTCCGTTTCCGGCGACCTCCTTCTGGCGCTTCATGTACCCAGCACGCATGTGATGCACCACGGCGTGCACCATGCGCTGCCAGGCGTTCGAAATTTGTCGCTTCTGATCGGGCGAAGTGACGATCTCGGCCAGCGTCTCATCGACCACTTCCGTGATGCAAACCTAACATATGGCCAACGGTAATTCGATATGGTGCAATTGAAACATGCCATGAAAATGTCCCAGAACACGGAGTGGAAACCACGCGCGATGAAGTCGACATGACGAGCGCCCAGTTGACAGCAAGTGGCTTCGAGCTTCTTCTCGTCCAGTCCGGAACCAACGATCAGCTGCTTGAAGAAGGCCTCGATCTGCACGGGGATCTTCATAAATGTTGCATTGTCCTCCGGCTTCTCGTTGTCCGTGACGCCAAACGATTTCTGCAAGTGGCAAATGCATAATAAGGCGAAACATGCGTCATCAGTGATCTATGGAGGTGGCTATGATGAATGACTACCTTGATGGAGTTACTGCGCTGCGCCGAGCGGAGCCAGACGGTGCGGAAGAGCTGAGGGTGGTGCTTGAGGATTCTGAATTCAATGAAATGCATTGGGTTTCGCACAAGTGGACTTTTAACATACTCCGGAAAGATTTGAATCACCAATTTGCGCTCTTTTTGACTCATCGGCGTGACATCGACGTTGGCGATCAACTTCAGCTCGTCGGTGGGACTGGCCTTTCCACGAATGGTCGAGAGCAAACCCATCATTTTCTAGTCTGGAAGTGTGCATGTCAAGAGGTCGTTGTTTGTATCATTTGTATACACGCATCCCAATATTACTAGATTTACTCAATGATACAACTAAACTGCTAAGCTCAGAAAATAATCTTGTAGAAGTGAGGCGGCCTATAAAGAGATGAGTTCGAAACCGACCAGCGGAACCGGAGTGCCTCGGGAGGGGCAACGTCCTCTGCAGACGGTCCGCAGGGTGCCGCCTCCCGTGGTTGTTTATCTGCGCGCGGTGTTAAGTGCCGACTAACTGAATGAGTAAATAGTGAATCCGGAAAGGAGGCGCGGTTGAAATCCATTAAAGTGACTGCTTGGAGACTCCCCCCTTGTGTTCGTGGAATCGTCTTGGCCATCATCCGAAAATGAGCAGCAATTCAGCGGACAAAGTCAAACTAGAGAGTTCCCGCACAAGTTTTCTTCAAATGAGCACGCATCACCAGAAGGCGCGCATCTCGAAACGGCGTCGACGGATGCGTGCTCGAAGTGATCAGCGCCCAAAGGGGTAATTGCTAGCTGGAATGCACCGTAATCCCTGGAACATGCTCAATTTAGCACTGTGGGCGTGTGATCGACGAATCGGTGCGGCTTCCTCCTTTGATGAAGTAACAGATTCCGCTAGGAAGCCGACCGGCGCCGCCGATACAAAGGCCGATGAAGCCGAATGATCTATTGAAATTACAACGCCTCGAGGTGTCTACCGCCCCGGACAAGAACTAATCGCGCGCGCAAGAGCCTCCGCCTCCTGACGGCGGCCCGCGGACAATGTGTCACTTTTGGCGTTGTTGCAATGTGCACGCGAAGACCGAAAATAAGGCGTCGTTCTTGTAACTGGCCCGGGGTGCCACAAAAAGAACGCCAGGATGATGAATGAATTAACTCATTTCGACGAGTTATTAATCAAACGTGTCAACCGCTTTCGGCACATATGTATTATCCGCTTCTGGCCCATGGCGACTGCAGATTTTCGGGAAGTCTCCGAAAGGTCGATGAGATTACTTCGGAAATCGCATAATTGGGCGAGTCACACAACTTCACGTATAACTCGACGATCAACAAGCACCACTGCAACCGAGACAACGTGTTCACCTCCGTCTAGGGTTGAAGTACTTCCTGACGTGCACGACTATCCGGAAATACTAACGTCTTGTTTTGTGTGTCTCCAGCTATTAAAAAGAACAATTAGGGTTTGAAAATTGGACAGAAAAACCGCCGCACTTCGGAACAGCCCGTGACGAGTGGTACTTAGGAACGCTGATAAACAGAATTCGTTGAACCTCTTGAAGCTAGGACGACACAAGTTTCAACTTCGAACTTCGCAAGGTCGAGAATGAACTCGTCAAGGGTGGCTCTTGAGACGATATCTTTTCAAAAAGGAAACAACGGTCCGTCAAGAGGTAATTGATTCAATTAAAGGCTAAAATTCTTCTACTCACGCATCCCACAACCATACGACCACTTGCCCGTGAAGTGCCAAGAGCTTATAATTAATATTACATGAAAGACGCGCAACTCAATCGAAAACACGTCGTTGAATAGCAAGTTCGGAAAAGGCATAGTTAAGCGTGAGATACCGTAGCATTGAATGCGGAAGAAGTCGGCATTACATGTTGTCTATCCGATAATCACAGTGAATTGGCTCGCCGCGAAGGTCACGGGTACCGGCAGGTTTCAGGAACAAATTAGCAAAATAGCATGTTGGCTACGTGTACGTATCATGCCTACACCTCAAATCGGTTCCGAGTGTAGATATAAGGTCATACTTAACCAATTTTCGGGGCAACCTTGGTCTTTGAGTGACGAGCATATCCATCTTTGTCAATAACAAAAAGAAATTAACTCAAAAAGATCACTGAAAGGTCAAAGCGCTAAAATGTGAATAAACGGAGGTCATTGTTGAGTTCTGAACTATCATTATTACTTTTTATGGGGACGGGACTTTGAACGGAGATGCTACATAACCCATTCGTTCACATGTGAATATTTTTCCCAAGATTTAGTTAGCACTTGGCATAGTTGAGCATGATTTTTTCATTTGAACTCAAAGGACAAAAAAGCTGAATAGCAAATCGAAAGAGAATTTATGATTGACGACAAAGACGAAAAAGAGAACTTCAATGATTTAAGACCCTCCAAATTGAGAGAAGACTCTAGACCGCATAATCCTATAGAAACGTGGTCACAGTCAATTATACAGTACCCCTAGCAATTTCTATGGACCTTAGATTCACGTTAAAGGGTACATACGTTATTCTTTCAGTACGAAGTTCACCTCAAATAGCGGCCAAAGTTGCGTTTTTGGCAAATGAAAAGCATCAATTTGCGAGAAGTAAGCCTTAAGAATCGAGTTAAATCCAACCATGCGGGTCTTTTCCCCACCATGCGACACCGAACTCCAATCAGACAGGCGAAAAACAATCATTGGAACTCCAAACGTAGTCGAAATAGCGAAAATACGTTAACTAACCGATCTCGATTTGTATTCGCGTGTGGTCGTCATTCTCGCACGGCCCACAATGCCTTTTACTTATGTGAAAAAAAAGATAGAAAGGACCCAAAGGCGAAAATATGACATTATGGTACGTCCTATGTGACAAAATGCACGTTGTTGCTCATCCAGACAAGCACTGCAAATTATGTTATCCGTTTTTGGGAGCGGCCGCAAACTGATCGGACGTTGTTTGTTTCTTGTTCCCAGAAAAGAAGAGGAGGACGAAGTGCGCCACGAGCGAGGATAGTCATTAGGAGCTTAGCGTCGGTTGGACCCATCAGACCGACTTACTGAAAGACCGAAAACTCAGCGTGTCTACTGCTACTTTTCGGGGGCGGCGCCGCGTTATGAAGCTGTCAGAAACAAGGACACGGCGTCACTGTCAACATGCCGAAAACACAATGAGCGCGTTGGACTTTGAAAAATATAATTTATTAACAAGAGAAACATGTCCTCGACACTCAACAATGCAATGCGGCCTCTAGCCCTAGACGTTCTTTATACGGCCACTCAATGATCTCACCTTGTCGTTTGGAAATCTCAGCGATGATTAGTATTAAGAAATCGAATGTCAAATGACATTTAACAGTAAATCTTCTAAATCTTCTTTAAAAACCCTAAATGTAGCAGCTCTTTTAGTCGTTTGTTCGCATGGTTACAAAATGGTACTTTTAGGTGGACGCTCCAAATGTGGCATATTTACGACAGTCAGATTAATCAACAATGTTTTGAGACGCAAACGAAGCGAGAAGTGCATGCGCGTAAATATAGAACATGGCACCTTGTCACGATATCCTTTTAGTTAATCTGGTTAAATAGGAACAAATAAGTTTTTTACTGCAAAGAGATAGCGGGAAAGGTAGTGGATATTCAAAAAGATAGTGGGAAATACACTCCTTCAAATGTTACGATATATGGCCATATATTATTTTTCGAACTATAACGAGGAAGTCTGTTGCAACAAATGGGTCTGCATCGACCAGAACATGTGAACTTCGCAGTGGCGCCGATCTGCCTGCAAATTAGCAGGGAAATATTTTGCATAGAACTTAAAAAATACCTTTGAATAGTGGAAACATAGAGCTAAAGCCACATATGTGTGATATTGGCTCTCTTTTGTGCCATAATAGTTGTCTTGCATGGTAAAATACCGTTGGTTCAAGAGATAAAACTGGTCCTACAACTAAAAGTTACAGGTGTCATTTATCTATCTTGTGCTTATGTAGCTTTTACGAATATGAAAATCGAAAGGTTTCGTAGAAAGCAACGGTTGTAGTCGATACAAAGTGACGTGATTGTCTGAGTTTGCCGACGCCTTGTTATTAAAACTTAACTCACAGCCTACAAAGCGTATACCTTGCCGGAAAACAAGCTTTTGATGATTTCTAGTACAGAGGCTCTTGTTAGTACAGAATATTAATATCTCTAAGGAACGTACCCTATAAATAGACGTTTACGACTACTGTATACACCACTCTTTACACAACGTTCGATACGTCCACTAAAGTCGATCTGATTTTTTAGGTGCGTCAACCTTCAGCCACTAATTTGATCGGCAACCAGTGATGATGTTCTCCAACTGGCGTTCATGAATAGGGACTAATCTACTTAACGAAGTGCTGACATGAGTACCAAATATGAAAGGGCAAAAGAGAGACAAAGAACGCCCTTCGAAGAACTACTTCTAAGGCCCAATTAATTACGTAAAGAAGCGAATTGAACGTTGTACTCATGCAACGGAAAGACTTGCCAACACATTTCTGATACTGATCTTGCATGGGAATTTCCACCGAAGCGTTGCAATAACAAGGCTGATTTGTGGGAATTGTAACTTCAGCATTGTGACGTTGTATACAAAGAATTACGAAGACAATAGAATTCCACCGGCTGGCTTGAGTCAGCGGGACTTGCTTTCATTGATGTCTCTTTGTTAGAAAATGATACAAAGCAGGCAACAATTACAAAATAGGTCCCAAACTGTCCCATGTCGATTAGGCTGAGACATAGACATGGCAGAGTGTAGTAAAGCCTCATAATTTTCATCTATGTCCTTGACGACACAAAATATACGGTATTGTGATCCGTCTGTGTCGTTTTTCGAGAGCTTTTCTAAGGATTTCGACATTTAGGGCGAAAATCAACATCTAAATTTACTGGTGTGTCGTTGTAGCAAGAATACGGGTCAAAAAAAGACAGAGACTGACAAGAACCGGATATTTTGGGGCTTAGGGAAATTGCACCAGGAGACCTTATAATTGCAAATGACAGAATCAACAATGAAATATAGATTAGCCGCCCTCATTCATCGCTGAAACCTATCCGGTTTTGCTACAATCTGTCATGTCCATCTCCCTCACAAATTTTAGACGAATCGGACAGTTTGGGACCTCCTCTTGACCGACGAAAAGTTTCCTTAAAGCAGTACCATTTGCGTATTAAGACATCACCTTTGCGCGAAATGTACAAGGAAGTAAATGACAATGAAATAGAATTCTAGTTGACGTGTTAAAATAGATCTTTTGACTCGGTTAAGGTTGATGACAGCGATTCTGTTTTATTTGTCACACAAATCCTTGCAGTACTTCCTTGTCCTGAGAATTCGAAGCAAGCGATTAGGCAACATTGTACTGCTACGAAATATGACTTCCGCTTTATTACGATTGGTACAAAAAAATAGCGAATAGAAGAGAATTCTGCCGGTTGGTTTGCGTCAAACCGCCACCTTGTTTGCGTATGCATGTCTTTACAGGAAAATGAAACAAGGAAACGTATCATACGGCCCAACAAAATCCAACATTTAATGGTACGATAAGCCCCTACGATAAACTACCGTACGATGAACACAAACCAACTGTTCAACAGCAACTAAAATATCTTAAACGCAAAAATTCGGCAGCTTTTATCCCAATAGGAGCACCAAACTCCGCCCAAAGACGTTCTTGAAGTGAAAAGTAATCCGATTTGGCAATTTGAAAGGATAGTGGCGCTTGCGACTTATGGACACATCCATAGAACCAAAGGTCAGTTGTTTTTGAGGTTGATTTCTGAAACTTAACCTCTCCGCCGCTCGGAAGCCAAACCTCAGAGGGCGATAACTCAATTTAACAACATGCACAGCCATATTTCTGCATTTTGAATGGCCGCTTTTTGTGAGATTCATAAATCACCGCGACAGATATTAAATCTACAAAAAGCGGTCCTTGGCTAAGTTCAAGAATTCAACTGCCAGCTGCAGGTGGAAATTGTCTGTCGAAATTAATAGATTTGCAAATCGTGAGACCAGAAAGATTGCAAGGTTTGCTGTTGAAATGTTGACGAAATTCTTGCTCGAAAAGTACTTATGATCACGTCAGATTACAAATTACGATCACTGCATTACTTGCTCCCATAGGTCGACCAGTACATTACATATTAACCATATTACATATTAACTATAAAACCCGTTAACGTGCACAAATTCTCCTTTTCTGTCTGAGCAGCAACAAACAATGGTGAAGGGCACGCCGGTCCACTTAGAACACGTCGTCTGATGGAAGCAAATAACAACAAAAAGTAACGTCAGACATAGCCCAAAGCTCGATGAGTCGGAATGCGCTTGCCTGGCTGATGTCGATATAATGCGGGGAAAGTGTGGCTATTTTGAAAGCGCAACACAGGATTTGAAGACATATAAAGTGGCTTTGTTAAAAGCTAATAATTTCTCGCTAAATTAAGCATAGCACTGATTCAGCGCTCGAACCGCTTTTGGCCAAAGAAACATTTTAAGTATTGGCATATGATAGTCCAACCATCCTTTAATAGCCCTTTATGAAATCCTTTTATTATACCACAAAAAGTTATATTCGTGGACTAGTCGCGCTCACTTGCCCCTCCAAGTCTATTTTTATCACTGATTTTCCGGCTCCCTTAAAAAGGCGGAATTCCATGGCACATGCACAGCGACGTTAGTTTTGAATGCCACTATTGTTCTATGCCGAACAAGAAGAGGATAGCTTAAAGAACCAATCTGAAACATTGATTTGCCGAATCACAGTCGATACGAGTTTTTTTTACATAAAAAAGGGCTGAAAGAAGATTATTGTGGAAATGTTCTCACGAAGAACAAATGGATTGTGCCTGCCGCCAGACGTCCGCATCTAAGAGCGTCACGGCGCCTCTCAAAGTGCCATCTAGATTTTTGCTGACGGCAGCATTGCCATCATGTTGCAGAGCTGCCTTGGCAGCGAAAATGCGTTTATGGTTTAAAAAATGTTGCAAACTGCACATAACGTCTTGCTTGATATGTCCAGAGGCAAAGTGACGGCACAAATCTGCACTTCATATTTGTGATGCGTTCTGTGATCTCCTACTGACCAACACAGTAAGACAATCTTCGAATCGGCGCCTTTAAGAAGGGGGAAAATTGCGAAGGAAAACTCCCATGAACTTATGTTTTGAATGCTCAACCATCAGCGCAGGCAGCGCTTCGCACTATGCTTAACAAAATAAGCGAATTATGGAATGAGATGTGATCTTTGAGAAGAGTATTTATCATTTGTGTTTTAGCCAGCAAACATTCTCTGCTCGCGCCCAGGGAAGAACGTACAACGGTAAGGCACTGTGATTGAAAATAGTCATAGATGTCCCAAACTTTTAATGGCTCCCGTAAAATAGCGACAAGAAACAGACTCAAGATATCTGATAAGTCTTATTTTTCCAAAACGCACCGGAAAATATTCATTTTTCACACAGGCAACTAAAACGTAGCTATAGAAAGTCGGGTATTCCAAGATTTTGGTCGTTGAAAACACACCTTAGTTTCTGTTGGCATATACGCCCAAGAAATAAGATCGGATTACGAATGTGCCAGCTACATACCACATTATTCGATTTCAACCAACAGATATGACGCGCTGCTAAGAGACGAAAAAAATTGACGTTTCTTGAGGACCGATATTTCAAATGTTAAATACAAAGCCAGTTCTTTAAACGTTCTGTTAAAGTGCGAATATTTTGGCCTCGATCATACGTTTATGGTTGTGACTTCGCCACGTAGAAGTTCTCATTGTAGTCGAAGTTCAACAAATTGAATTGATCTTAGAACTGCTTACGAAAGCAGTTGTTCGAGACCCTCACCGTTGTCGACAATATGCCGTACTTGAGAACAAATTCGGAACGTCACATGTAACTGGAAATTATTTATTGAAGTGTCACGCGGAGTTCCTCTTACCGCTTCCGATCGATGGAAGCTTTCGGACGGGGAACAGATACGGGGAATACGGGGAACAAAACATACGAACAATTGCTCAGAACGTTGCGCTAATCTGAGTTACCCCGTTTTATTGTCAGTACGGCATAATCTTCTTCTTTAGGGGTCAGTTTTATCTCGATAGTCACACCTTTCGAAGTCATTTTGTAAAGTTGTGGATCGTCCGGCGTGTTCACTGCCTTCTGCGATGCCAGAAGTTCCAGAATTTCGCCATGTTTAACGTCACATTCAAATTCATGTATGACTCCTTCTACGTCATCGAAGAAGTAGCCAAAGAGAGGCTCGATAGAGACCGCTGCAAGACGACAATTCGTATGAGTTAAGTGAAGCACTTCGAACCATCCTTGAAAAAAACACTGATAAACGCCAATATAAACCTCAGCGTCCAGTACACAGCCCGTCAATTTGAGACGAATCCTACGCTCATGCTGATGCCGCAGTACGCTGTCAACAAAGCGACTTAAGTTCTGCGCTCCAAGTGGTGGCATGTGTATTGTGAATTCGTCACATATTTCACTAGGAGGTATGCGCCACAATTCTTCCACAATCGGCGCATTGACTGGATCTTCTTCTATCGGAAAATCAGAGAAATCGAAGACGAACGATTCATAGTGACCTCTCATCGCAGTTTTTATCGCTTGCCAGTCAGGTTCTTCCTGAAATGAAACGCAGATTTCTTTGATTCGGACACCGTGTAGCTGGTGGATTTCACGAAGAAGTTCCGGATCTTTTCCTTCCGCGTAACGCCGAAATGATTTCTCTTCGCACGTCTGGGGGTCTGCGCGAAACATTCCGCTAGTAGTAACATAAACCGCTTTATGCTTTTCCTGGGCAATTTGACCGAAGGGTCCTTCCAGCTGAGCAAGATCCGACCACTTAGCGTCAAAGTTGATGCTGAAGATATCTTCGACAATCTCTATAGGCAGATAGCTGAGGATGCCCGACGAAACGGTACATTCGGCGTGCGCACTGGCAAAGCGTTGGCAGAGGCGAATGTAGTCCGCAACCTCAGGGTCCAGCGAATCGTCATAATCCAGGAGGATTGCGGCGCCTTTACTGAGCAGTGCTTCACAAGAAGGGATGGAAGAGGGGAACATCATAACTGCTGCACTGGCATCAATCATGAATTAAATCTCACTATGTAAGTGTGAATGCGATGCACGTTTTCCGAAAAAGAAATGTGTGAAAATAGAGCATCACTTGATCGCTTTGCATTCCAACGTCCTTGTCGTCTTCCGCTTCTTTTATCAAGGCTTTTATCAAATGGTCATTGTACACAACTACCATTGCATGAACAACTCCACTGAAAATGAAGCAGCTTAGAATTGATTGTGACGCTGTTCTTAATGCGCAATTCTAAGCAGTCGATTGGGGCTTCATGTCGATCATCACATGACCAGTCAGTTTCACCCATCGTTTCCCATCAGATTCCTTTTGTCCCGCCAGATTCAGTGGTATTGTTCTCTGTAAAATTGCGTATTCCAAAGAAATAGAGGCGAAATGTGAAAGAAATGCCCCTGTAATTCCCAAAAACTACAACTGTGCGGCGCAGAATTCCCTTATCGGGTCTGTTGGCGGCACGGACATCGTCGTCGCGAAGCGTTTTCGGACAGGTCGCGTTCTTCAAGCACAGCAGGCGAAGTAGAACCCATTGATTGGATGAACGGTCATTGCCTTTGGTGTTGCCCGCAATGATATCCTTGGCTCCCAGAACGCCTGGAACACCAGGGTTCCGTAGTTCCACTTGGCAAAAGAAGCTCTTCATCGTCGCCCCACCACCCGTACTGAAGACTGAAGTCGCTAATGCTTTATTTATGTCATAATAAGTGTCTTGCATGGCGTAAAAAAGTTCAATGGGACGGTAGTGACGGTCTTCTGATGAGACGGTCGATCTACGGCTCCCTGGTGTGCCAGGCCTTCCGGTAGTAGGGGCGATCACCGTGCTAACAACAACAAATTATTCGACGGACATGAACGATCCGACCGATCGCCACAGACACAAGTGAAACACAAGCGTTTTTACGACATATATGTTCTAAAAATGTGACACCAGTGTTCACATGCGATAGCCGAAACTGGTTGAGGAGTTGAACGAAAGTGCGAAAGTCCTCATCAGGCACTTGAAACGATTGGCAGACACACGATAGCGCCGTAACATCAGTAGTGAGACTCAGGGTACGCGCGGAGGGAGAGTTCTCATGCTGGTTACTGCGTTTCTAACAGCATTTACGCAGCGCCTCCGTGTTTTTTTTGTATTGTGTGGAGTGGAGATGTGAACACAGTGCATACTGTGGATGATTTCAAATCCTTTTTTCGAGCTCTGTGTTCATTTTGAATGCTGCCCAACCCATTGGACTCCACAGTGATGGACTTGATGGATCTGATGGACTTTGGAATATTCCGAAACTCCGTTAAAAAAAAAGGAAATTACAGCATAAAATGTGCGCAGCACGTCTCAAAATTTCTCAGAAACACGCTAAAGAAGAAGATGAGGCGCATGAGCGACATATACTGTTCGTCTTAGTCCGTCACGATCATATTGACGACCACGTGGGGGATTACGGTACTACCGGTTGTTCACGGACTGCGAGTTTCGAGTTGATCAGGTCATCTGATATGGCCGGGAAGGTTAGATGAATGTATATTTATCAGCATTGCGCAAAACGTGCACTAACATCTTATCAAAATGGCCCAGAATTATGACTGTGAGTATCAGATCATCGACATCGGTCACCTTGACTCGAGGCAATTATAGAAAATCTTTTTCTGCTCCCGTGACAGGTCGACTTTACCACAAAAAAATCATCATCAATTTCTCTCAGGGACACCACTGAACCCGCGTCGAACAACGAAACGTCCTTGCCGTGGCGAAGTCACCCGACGAATGTCATCGACCTTCTCGCTATAAAAGTTCTTCGTCGAATCTGCTAAGCCACAGCCTAATGGAGGGTTCGGCTTGTGGCGGTCATTGTTTTCCGAGCCAATCGCGCTATCTGTTTGTGCTTATGCGTGAATTGCGACGTTTTCGAGTAATTGGAGGGAGGGACTTCTCGAAAGATAAGATAGCCGATGTGCCGGTTAAAAGGAGCTCATCGACGGCGGATTGATTGCAGTGAGTTTTGTTTTCTGTCTCTGGCAGAGGTCGATGCAGAAAAGCGCCCAGTTCTCGTTCCGTCGCCTCGCTTTTCTCGGCTCGACCTTGGCACCTTCGTCGGGGGGCCAATGTGGTCTTTCATTTGTTGTTTTCCGCGTCCTGCCGCGGAATGGTCTTGCGTCTACGGCTCTCGAAAGAAGAGCGATCGACGGACGAAAGGGCACAAAAAAACGCGTTGCTTTCGACCACGCGGCGGTTGCGTGCGCGGCTCGCTGTCGCCGCCGACTTGCTCTGTGCTGACGTGGAGGTTTGCACAGCTCATCGTCGTTTACTGTCCGCTTGCCAGAGCCGGCATCAAACTCCATTCGTGCTGGACCGATGGCGCTGCTCACTCGTCTACGGAGGGTTTCGCTCTTCCGCAAAGGTAGAGCCTTTCTTTCCGTGATTGGTCGCTCGTGCTCGCTGTGCCCATAATGCTTCGAGGCCTACTGCTGGTGCTGTGCCCGCGGCTCAGCTACTTGTTGACTTCGCGTCGATCTGTTTTTGACGGCGACATCACCTAGAACGTTTTCTTTTCAGTAATTATGGGACTTCTCGCCGTCGCGGTCGTCGGGCTTATTGCCATCTGCTCCTTCTCTTCCGCTGCTGACACTGTCAGCGTCACCAAGAAGGTCTACTTCGACATTGAGATCGGAGGAGTCAAGCAGGGCCGCATCGTCATCGGTCTCTTCGGAGATGTTGTTCCCAAGACCACCGAGAACTTCCTCCAGCTCGCCACCGGAGCCAAGGGATTCGGATTCAAGGGATCCAAGTTCCACCGTGTCATCAAGGACTTCATGATCCAGGGTAACATACTCACAGCAGTTTGAAGGCTTACTCGTCGCATCTTAGGTGGTGACTTCACCCGTGGCGACGGAACTGGCGGAAAGAGCATCTACGGCGAACGTTTTGCCGACGAGAACTTCGACCTGTCCCACTACGGAGCCGGATGGTTGAGCATGGCTAACGCCGGACGCGATACCAACGGTTCGCAGTTCTTCATCACCACCGTCAAGACCCCCTGGCTGGACGGACGTCACGTTGTCTTCGGCAAGGTCCTCGAGGGCATGGACGTCGTCCGCAAGATCGAGAACTCCAAGACTAAGCCCGGAGATCGCCCCGTTCAGGACTGCGTCATCGCCGACTCCGGAGAGCTTCCCGTCGCCGCTCCTTTCGAGGTCGCCAAGGAGGCCGTCAACTAAACGGGTTTAGCCTGACGCTCATCTCTGTTTGTTGTTCCTAAGTTATTAGCGTTTATGATCACTGTAATTGCGCATTTCCTCGTGTATGTGTAAATAATAAATGGAGAATCTCCAATTCAATGTGTATCATAATCGGTTCCTACAACAGTGCTGGCGTGATAAGCCGATATCTGTGGGAGCACAACATCCGAAATCATGAAACGTTTACGGTGTTACCCCAATAGGGACAGCGTTATTTTCATGTGCTGTGGTACGTTCAAGGTCATAGACTTGGACGCCGGCTCGTGAACCATGTTTCAAGGCTCCTTTGCAAATTTCCATCTCAGTTCGAACCTGCATGAGGCCAAGTGTTGTTTTGGCTACTACCCATTTTGGCTACGTTTTGGCTACTACGCCAATCGTCGTTATTCATCTAGTATACACTCTTTGTTACTGCCTTTTGTGTTGTGTTCTCGAGTCATCTGTTCTCCAGATGTGCAAATATGAGTTAGCTAGTCAACATTTATCCTCTTGCAGTACGTTGCCCAGGAGAACAGCACGACAGACGATCTTCACCACAGCACATTTATTATCACAACACTACCACAACACAACATATTAGAGAAATTGACAATCAACGGAAGCGTAAGATCTTTAGAACGCAGCTGAGGAAGATGCAGTTTCGAGATGTTCGGGATCAACTGTTGAACGATGGTTGAATGTCAGAACTCCGAATGATTAGTACGATTAAATGAGATATGCTAACTTGATTACGATATGATTACACTGATATGAGTAACATGAAGCTTACAATGATCTTTCGAGGCGTAAGCACTGATGGAGGACAGAGAACGACAGCTTGAGATCGAAATGGAGGACGATCTCAGGACGGATGGCGATGTTTTCATCGAAAGGAGCTTGCGGTGGTACAGGTCGGAGGAACATGAGAGGAGACAATTCGAGATGTGCAGACTGAAGCTGCGATATGAGATCACTGGAAAGCTTGGAACAGAGAGAAGGCGAGGCGGAAATAATTTTCAGATAATGAGTTAGAAGACTAAAGTTGGTTCGAAGTTGGTTCAAGACTATCTAGATTTCAACGAAGGGTCGGTCGGTGTGGACAGAGAATGAGCGTAAATGCAGACCGGTTGGGCCGAGAGATATGCCCCAGGGACTTAACGACTTCCACTACCAAATAATCAAAGATACAGTTTTTTTGGGAATTTTTGGTTTTTTTTGCGATGACAAAACTATGTACACTCTGCGACATTTTTTTTCGGAAACGAACAGTGTCAGCGCCAGCGCTGAGAGATGCAACTCGGGGGGAACTGTGCACGTACCATTGTGATCAGATGAGGCTTTGAATTGAGAATCGGAGAACCTTAAGACGTTGTGGGGTGGCGATTGATAATGGGATCGGGTTATGTACATCTGACACCTGACATATTCTACACAGACAACAAAGGACGCACTTTTCTGGACACTAGAGACTTTGACTTCAGAACTCGATTGTGGGTATGTAAAGAGAAAAACGATGATTAGACAGCGGGAACTATACACAACTTTGGTTCATTATGTACAAAAGAGGAGACGATTGGTGGCACCACTTCGGAAGCTGCAATCCGTGCGTGCTCTCAGGGAGTCGAGCGAGCATACGGTCTCAGAACTCGAGCCATGCCCGCGACATTTGGACCGTGGAGTTGAAGGGGTGCCCGATTTCAAGCGAAGCTCGACGGATTCACTGATGTTGCTCTTCTCCTCCACTTCCAAAAGTGACCGACTCGAATTAGCTGAAAGCCGCGAAGTCGTCGATCCCCGTAAACACACACACTACAGCCAGCTTTCGAAGAGGTTCGGGGACTAGAATCGATCGGTTGGTGAGGTTTTGATGAAAACATTACTGAGGTTAACCTGAGAAGTTACATTGAAGAAAGGAAAGGCAGTTACATATTGAAATTCTACATGGAAAGCGGTACGGCAAGAAAACCGGGATACGATAACGATAGCTGTACAACTCAGAAGGGCCCTAGAAGGAATGTGAGGCTCAAAGAAGCTCAACGTCTAGTGAATGGAATCAGTAGTATTCACACTTTCGCACATTATGATTCAGATTTGGATTAAAAAAAACTATGTACACGTAGTGTCTATCAGAGATCAGCAGTAAGGCAAAAACGCTGTTTAGGACGGCGTGATAAATGAACAAAAACAGAACACCGGTGGATTGGGGTGACGAAAGGGGTAGAAGAACGGAGGTCTGTCAGCGTTTCGACTCAACAGCATGTCTCGACGTTGTTCTTGTGGACAAGGGGACTGAGTTGCAAAAATGTGGGATTTGTGGAGGACCTGCGCTCAGGGACGACCGCTCAGCAGAGTGGTGGAGTGAGCTCAGAAGGCACAGAACACAGCTCATGTTTCCAAACCTGACTTAGATGGCATTGTCTGGGGTGCAAGCGTTTTGCAGAAGACATGACGACCTGCTGACTTCTCTTCGGTAGGGGACATGATCGGGAACATAGCTAAGAAATAGGTACATCAAATGAGGGATGGTGCCGTCAGAGCGGAGCTCTGCACGGACTTGGACTTTGCGACGATTTCGGTACATCCGGGATAACGTACGATTACGGGTGTGGAAAGATGAGGCAGGGTAAAGATCATAGAACTAGAAGGGGATGGAAAAACGATCGACCGAATAAGGAAAGAGAGGAAGAGATGAACAGTGGTAAACTTATGGTGGATTGCGGATTTGTGGATTGCCAGGGAAAGGCGGATTTGTGGATAACCAGGGATCTACATACAATGACAGACGACAACTTTTGAACCAACTTGAACAGGGGGACGGACAGAAAAAGATATGTGAAAGAGACGCTTATTAGAGATTTATGGAAAGAAAAACTCTAACTAGCAAGCGGATGAGTTTACTCGATTCGTCCGAGCGAACAACTGTAAGGGCATCCGCCTGCCGCGCAAGTTACTAACGTACGGAGGACAGTAGAAGATGCCTATTGTGGGAGAGCTAGAAGTCATAGCTGGCTTCAGCTCTCTTGATGAATTTTGGGAGAAGCTTTCCGGCCTCGATATCTTCGATGCCGTTGGTAACGACGAACTGGTGCACCTTTGCCAGATTGTTGATGATGAGCGCTTCCTCCATGATAAACTCCAGAATGTAGAGCTCCTTTCGTGACGACTGGATGTCGTTGCCGAGAACTTCAAGGTTGTTTTGCTCTTCTTCAACCTCTTGCTGCTGCTCACTATGATAGTCAAGAACCCATTCCATGAAGCTCAGACAGTCGGCGAACTCTTTGCGCTGCCTGACACCGTAAAGCGCGTGGAAGCGGATAATCAACTTCTCAGCGAGCTTCCACAGCTCACTCTTCGCCTCCTTGTTGGCTTTCTTGAGAATGTCGCGCTGTGCCTCAGACAGTGTTAGGTCGCGTTCGGCCTTCTGCAGATACAGCCAGTTCTCGGCGTTGCCGGTGATCACGCTGGCGTTGTTGGGAATGACACGTGGCAGGCGCTCGATCGCAATGTCGAAGATTCGCGGAAGCTTGACGGGATCCAGGATGTTACCGTCGTCGTTGTCGTAGTCGTCTGAATCGGTGTTCGTGTTGCCTTGAGTGCTCAGATCGTCGTCGTAGTCGTCGGAGTCAAAGCCGTCCAGGAGGTCCTCCTCCTCCTTTGCGAACGACTTGTCCCAGACAAGGTTGAAACATCGCCGTTGCTCGTTGGCGAGCCGCTTTCGATCATGCGGACAGTACCGCATCGGGTCTTCCTTGAACAGCTTTGTGTACCAGTCCTTCAGGTCTTGGTTAGTGTGTTCCTCCGGAAGAGTTGGAAGGTTCAGGGTACGGTAGCGGAGTTCGGTGAAGCGTCTGCGGGGTTTTTCGTTGGTCGGGGCCGATTGTTCTTCTGAAATAGAAAAACATTGGCAAGATACAAACGTAGAGATATTTCTTCTTTGATTTAATCAGAAGAACAACGAAATTTAGGTTTCCCTATATACGGTTTATTGGTAAAGGATTACGGTAATCGAGAAAAAAGTACGCCATTCCCGTCAACACTTGCCACCACAACCGTTCCCGATTATCATGGTTTTATTAGTGGCTGAGAATTTGTGCAATGGCGCGATATATGGTGACTAAACTAATGTATCAGCACTCCATTAACAACCATAAAAAGTTCTTTGAATTTGTCCGATGACATTTCTTTGTCACAACTTGAATGAGTAATGTGATCGTAACCTTTATTTTACTGTATCTAGCATATGTTATTATTGTGGTATACCAACTCATGTCATTTCATAACTCGCTCGTAAAAACAGCGAGTCCGAAATATACAGAAACTTGATTCTCATTGATATCAGATGCCTAGGACAACTTAATTCTACGACTTTGGATTGTGTAAGCTTAAAAACGAGTACGCTGGGTCTAATTTTGCCCAAACCCATCATCGCTTTCTAATTGTTACGAAAACACTAATTCCCTTCCTTACTTCCTCAAGGGTGATCTGATGATATTCTTAACACAGATCGTCTAGAGTCCGTGAGTCGAGCTAATTCGTTCCATATTAGGACAGCCTATAACAATGGCGGTCCCTATTATAATTATAGTTTTAAAGACGATTTTCTGTCTGTCGTCTCGGTACAATTTTAAGAATGATATAGGTAAATGAGGCAGACTACACAGTCTCCTCGGCGAAAGCTGTGCATTCAGTGTCCTTTCTGTGCGGGCGTTTGAATTTGGACCGGCTCTCATCGCACTCTTATTTGGAATTGCTATCTATGTACCGCGTGCCATTAAGCTGAATCTGTAACATATTTCAGCCCTCAAATGCTAGCTGTTGAATTTTTATGTATGTAAAGGATTACGGTACTTGCTATGACATCACAAATGTAGCGCCTCTATTTTGTCATCATGAACAAATTGCATCCAGCAGCCAAATCCCTTGGAGGAGGATATCTTTCTTAACAACCTAATCGCCTTTATAAGCTCCTAAAGATTTTATTTTTGTACCGTAAAGCGGCTTAATGATTCGTTCCGCAATCCATTTGCATAATTAAATGCTTACGCGGCTGGCTCAGCTGCTCCTGCGGTTGGGCGATGGGCTGCTCGACTGCTTGATCAACTTCACGCCGGGTGGTCGGGGATCTATGGGATCTGTCTAAAGAGAGAGGGAAGCAGGAAGTGCACTATAATTACATAATACACTTACTTTCGTGCTTGGCTGGGTCGTCTGCCTCTGCTGCCTCGTCTTCCGGAGACACCATTGTTGACAACGGCTGTCCGGTTGTGATTACCTGAATGAAGAAGTGATCATTGAGGGAAGGCACCTGCCCGCGCACGTCCCACGGGCACCGAATGAGGGGGCCGGCGAGCAAATGAGCGACTAATTGCGTGTTCAGCGCGATATGCGGCTGCGTTTTCGAGAAGCAGCTCGGCCGTCACAGGCCTTCCTTCCGTCGTTGCCTAGTAACCCGCTGAGCGGGAGAACGGAACTTCAGAGCGCGTGGTAGGTGAAGGTACACTCTAGGCGCGCGGACTGGGTAATGAGGAACGAGGCGCCGCTGGCGTGGGACACGAGGTGTCCGAACAATTGCCGCGCCCCCCAGCGGCACGCGACCCGCGGCCCTAATTTGAGAAAAGCGAGAACGCCAACGGCGACGCTGTGTCAACACGCAACCGACGGGACACGGAGCCGAGTGAAAAAGTTGATATTCAATTGGGACCTACAAAATTGCGGCTGTTCAGAAGCCAGACGAATGCTCGCCTGTGGAAGCAGGCGTACAGAATGCCGCGCCGCTCGCCTATGGGGTTGGTCCGACGAGTGAGCGCACGCCCTTTCAGATTCACACTCA
Organism: Steinernema hermaphroditum; assembly: GCA_030435675.1. NCBI lineage: Eukaryota > Metazoa > Nematoda > Chromadorea > Rhabditida > Steinernematidae > Steinernema > Steinernema hermaphroditum. The sequence continues at coordinate 4,341,103 of CM059625.1, forward strand.
GCCTAACGCGGCTAGATTGAAAAAAGCGTCCGCTAATCGGCTAAGGCGTGCGGAGAGAACTGCCGTCGTTGGGAAGAGCCAGGCAGGCCATTACATAAACGCTAGCAATATTTAAGGGATTAGGGTGCAGCTCACTGGAGGTCAGCTTCATGCGCGCTGCGAGAGGACATAATTAGCTTGAAAAGAGTATGAGCGCACTGGAGCACATGCTTCCAACTGAAATTAATGAGCTCTTCCATCTCTCTCTCTAATTACTGACCGTAGGGCCAGCGAACCATGATATTCAAAACACAGGTAGTAAAGCCATTGCCGCTAGAAAAGGATATCGCGGAGGCGCGCTGAATTGAAACGTTTCATTAAAATGCGTGCGGCCCACATGCGTGCGAGTAGAAAGTGGCGTCACCGACTGGCCATTACGCCGATGGGGAGTCTAAGGATATCCGGATTTGGCAGGATTTCATGAAATTTTAACGTCTTACGCAGAGTGACTTCTCAGCAAGTAAAATTATGAAAGTGAATCTGGCAGAGGAGGGGAAATATGAGACAAACACTTGCGGCAGAGGAAAAAGAGGGACAGACATGGGGCAGATGATGGTTAAGGAAGACACAAACATCAAAATGGGCACAAACATCAAATGGGCTTGGAATGAAAACATAAGCAATGGTGACGATGGTGACTCGAAAAGTGTGCATTGTCTATTGTCAGCTCGGACTCTCCTCGATCACACAAGGCAATCTATGGGAACATGTGGTCTCAGATTTATGAAAGACAATGTTGATTGTCTATGCGATTATTTGTTGTTCGAGGCATCACTTACCATGTGCCACCTTAGCCTAGGTATCTTGAACTTTCGTAATCATGGTCAGGGCACACCAGCGAAACCTGCATCACAAAGCTCTAGAAATGATAAGCGCTCAGATTCGATCTCCACATCACTTTGACCTCAGATAGAAGGCCATTTCGAATCGGATCCAAAAAAGGGCTTTTACGCCGAATGAAAAGAGAGGAAGAAAATGACTAGCTAATGATATCGCATTGAAGGTCATTAGCGTTTCGCATCTTTGGCCCATCAGCGAGATGGGCTCCACAATCCGTCAAAGGAAAGCTTGCGCAAAAGACACCCACGGAGGCCGCGAAAACAGAAGTTCCTCGCGAGCTGGTTCATCATGAGAATCTCACGTCGATTTATGTAAACATAAGGTACCTTCGGTGGAAAAACCCCAAAGGCTCAAAACAAATGAACAACACTGTTCAACTGTGCGATTCTGAGAAGCCTTGCTCCAGTCACCATCTCCGTATGCGTCTGATTCCATGCCTCGAGTTTTGTCATTGCCAATAAACCCAATTCGGCTGGATTTTGTTTTTATCATATTTGTTTAATGCAGTCATGCATAACAGGAAGCTGACATACGTCAGCACAGCATGCGAGAAACGAACGCAAGTTTCCTTTTTCGGAGATCAGACGCACGATGACGTTTATTTAACGCGGAAGCCGGAAATGTGTAAAATTCGTTCTATTATTTAATCGTGGCTCGAACGGAATCGCAGAAACCTAGGAAATCCGTCCAAACTAATGGCCGAGTGTGGAAACCACACGGGTTATGTATTATCGGTATGCTCCTGTTACTCCTGACATAAAAGCCACATTTGATAAGGGGTCGATTGAGAACCGAATCCACGTCATCGCGGCGTAAACTACCGTATACTGCTCAACTCTTCAAAGTCAACCTATCCACAAATCGGTGCCTAAGTATTGATCAATTGGGCACCTTTAGAGACAAGATCATTATAGCTTTGTTGGGCATTAATAGCTAGCACAGTGTTGATGTGCAGCAAATGTGCGCCGTCTGCTGCGAGCTGATGAGCGGCGTCGTCTAGACTACTTCGATTATGCCAACGCAGAATCATGACTCAGCTGAATAAATTACGAATAATAAGCATGCGGAACCTTATTTACGCCTCTCGACGTTCATGCGTTGTTATCGGAATCAATTACTAGCGGAGAATAACAAATTTCGCAGTGAGGCTGAAGTCGAAAGACACTTACCGTATCGCCGAAGACGACCGACCGCATCGCCAGAACCCGTTTTCTCCGACCGCCCTGGCGGGCGAGCGGCGAGCAGCCTCCTCGCAGAGGCGCACCGTCCAGAAGAGACCTAGAGGCAACGACTGGATGCCGTGGCTCGCACAAAAGGTGTGCGGTCGGATTTGTCACTGATTGAGACGACCTCGCGGCAATCAGCGCATCCGACGCCGCAGCCGCACTTCTTCTTATTTAGGCAATTAACAGTTAAGTGGCGTGACTAAGAGCGCACGACACATTCCCAGAAAGTCATTAGCTAATTCAGCGATGTTTTGAAGACAGACGCCACACGTACGCAAGCGGTCTTTGTGCGTCAATGGCTTAGGTGCTTAGACGTGTGAGCTGAGGGAAACAACAGGGAATGAGCGAAGATTATCGGCGATTGGATTTAGCTTTCGGGAACCGAACACTCACCCTAATGACACGGAAAAAGCGCGGATGCGTGAGTTGTAATGCGTGAGAGGGCTGGTGATCAATAGGTAAAGGAATAATGAAAATCATTGGACCGATGGAAGACAGCCCGTTGCTTTCTGTTTTTTTAGAGGGAAAAGTGCAAATTAGTGCATGCGAGTCAACAGCGAACTGTGGTTAAATTCGAAGTGAAAAACATCGGGATTCGACAGAAAATTTCAGGGGAAAGGGGGAGGCAGGCCCGCGGACGGGTTTCTCTTTGTCGAAGGCTACTTCGGATACACATATCCCCAAATTATGAAATTGAAAAGCGTTCTGCTGCAATATTCCACAGACAGAGTGCATATTGCACTGAAGTCAAAACGGATGCTAAAGGCACGTTAGTTTCAAATTTCATAGTATAGCCATGGACAAAACATATCGGAAATAACTTTATTTCTGACATGAATGACTGCAGCTGCACGCCAGTGGCAATAAAGTGCGACTGGATGGCCGATATTGGTCATCTTTGTGGGATGCTAGCTGGGCTATGCTGAAACGAAACGTGTGCAACACTGGCAGATCGATAACAGATTGGGAAAAATAAGGAAACTGGAATATTTCATGTTTTAATGAGAGCGCATGTATCATATGAGCGATACGGTCTCAATTTACCTTTCACATTCTGTTCATTGCTGTTCATTCGAGAAGGCCTTCTTCTCATTTCTCAGAATAACTCTTCGCTTTCCGATAGCTAATCCCTTACGCTTCAGACCAAATGAGAACGGAGATTGTAATCGGTTTGGAATATCTCAACCGACCGATTGGCTTCTTTAGGCATTCGGCGAGTTGTTCGGCTTGAGTTCTTGAGTTTGTCGCTGTGTCAGCTCTGTGGCCACATGCGCTTTTTGCCTCGCAATCCCACTTTCGACATGCGTGACGTCATGGCCCTCACGCATGCCCTATTTCATCCGTTCGACTGATTTCCACAATTTTCTTTAATTTACCTGAATCAGTTCAAATTAAAAAAATTTCAAAATTATGGCTTATATACCCATTCTTAAGAAAGATTATTTTTTAGAAAAAATGTGACTGGAAAAACCGCTGAAAACAGCGATCATCATTATGATCACATATGCCGATTCGGTGAAATTCCACAATCCGAATCGGCTCGGCACAGCTGCGACGGGATGGCCGATATTGGTCATCTTTGTGGGGGCCTCCTCGGTCATCTTTGATATTGGTCATTTTTGTGGGAGCCATCTTCGCGGCAGCCTTCTCGGTCCGAGCCGAACCGAGAAGGCTGCCGCAGCATATACTGACGAGAGTTGCGACTGTTCGCAAGGAACGGTGCGAAGAGAGCGCCGACAACAAGACACTACCGTGTACCGTCGCTCCATGTCATTTGTCTCACGTCGTCTGCGCTCTCATCACAGCATTCCTCACGAATGGCTACAATTTTCCCGGTATAGAGGGCCCGGCCCGTTTCGGCTCCGTTGGAACTGGCTTTCTACTTGAACGAGATAGAAAACGGCAGCAATCTTTATGTGTTTTTTTTCACGTTGCAGAACTTATTCACGCATTTGCATGGTCATTTGAGAGTCAAAGCGGAAAAGGGCATCCGACAGAGTTCCCATAGACGAATATTACTTTGATTCACACGGTGAGTCACATCATTCTCTCTTCGGCGCGACTCCGATATCCGTCGAGCGGCGTCATGGCGTAGAGCGGCTCGACCGTCTGCCGCCAAATGCTTCGTTGTAACAGCCACATTCCATGTCTGCGATGCTTGCGCTTTTGGGCACACTATTATTAACTCTAGCTTTGAGACGGCAATACGAAAGAACACAGTTATAAATGCGCACTTGATTAAAAAAGGGCAACCCACCACCAGATCTTGAACCCGAGAATCAGATAATAAGGACTCGACCAAAAGCTGTACAGTATACTGTCGCCGATTTCGATGCTGCACTCCCACAGTCGGGCGACCTTTTTTTGTCCGTTGTAGACAGAAACACGTTTTCTGCTAAGTGGCAACTCCGAGATGTTGCCATTCGAAAGCGCAAAGAGAGGTCTTTCTCACGGCCTCACTAATATATTCAAATTAAGGCAACAGGTACATATCGGCAAATTTCCATTCGAAAGTAAAATTTGAGTTTAGCGAATATTGCTGACTACAGCAGATAATACTACGAAGGCCACGACAACACCAGCTTCAAATGAGGGACGGACTATCCACAAAAGGAATGAGGGGATAGCTCACCAGAAGTTGCTAGGGGGCAGAGGACGGTATCCGAGCTCCGGACGAGTTCGATCGCGGATGCGCAGCACGCAGTAGAGGTTGCCGAGGACTTCATCATCCTTCTTTTGAAAGATGTATTCGGCAGGATCTTCCAACTCTGTCTTCCCCTTGGTCATGTAGAAGAAGAGGTCCTGCAGGCTCCGGAGGTACATCTCCAACTGGGGCTTTATCATTTTGTTCATGTCGGGCCATGAAATCATGTACTTCTGAAAATACAGTACTTTTGCTAGAAAAGGAAACAAATTCGAAGCGCCTACCGTAGATGGTTTGTAAGTAAGGCCACTCTGACCGCCTTCAAAGGGGTCTTTCTCCCAGGTAAGACGGGGCACAACACGAGCCTCAAAGTCGTCGTCAATGAGCAGAAACGATATGCGGCACTGGAGCTCCTGTACGGTATTCTTCCACAAATCAGCGATATCGTTCTGGTCCATTCTGAAATGTGTGCGGTCAGGCAACTGTTACAAATGACAAAATGTGAAGCGTATAATCGTAGAACACTTAAACATTAATTCCCCTTAAAACTCGTAGGCCGACAGTACACAGTCGTAGCCGTAGTCTCCTCTCCATCTCCTCCCTCGCCCTCTCCCGGTGGAGGAGAAGAGAACGGGTGCCGGTCAGGAAAGGCCGCTTTTGTACCCTCCCCTTCCCGTCTCCCCTCTGCATCCGCGGACGTCGCTCACCGTGTCCTCCTTAGGCGCGGTGATGATACGCGCCCGCGTATTTCCCTCTTCTATCGCGTTGCGCGCTCATCGTTTTTTTAACTTTGATTTACTTGACGTGTATGATTGATTCTCGACTGCTTCCGATCACCGTCGTTCAGGCGCTGCTTCTCGCTGTTAATATGGTCGAGAATAGGGCCGAAAAAGAGCAACGCGATACGGCTTCTAGTGGTCGACGCAGCTCCGATCCGATGCCGCTTCGTGGAAACGCTTCCCCACTTGAGGAAGGAGAAACTTTTCCGCAGCCGCTGAATGTTGCGAATGAAAATGGTCATGTGGAGCCTTCGCTGCCTCCTCAGTTCAGCATGAATGATAGAGTCATTTGGCCCGACCCTAATTTCATGCTGGAGGCAGGTGAGCGTTCCGAAATGCTTCTTCTTCTCGGCTTCTTCTGCAGTTTAAAATGTGCAAAAACCAACTGTTGTTACAGAAACGTCTGCTTTCGTTTGGATTTATCTTCCAAACGCCCAATGGTGACGCTTGTGACCACGCAAAGAGAGCATGCAAATCGCTTGGATAATGATTGAAGATTGAGAAGCCATGAGGCCTTTCGTATCTCTAAATTTGAGAACCAATCCGTGAATGGATTCGAATGTAGCAGTACGAAACGCAGCTCATGGCCTATCATTCATGGTCCAAGTTGCATGCTTTCATGCTCAGGAACTCACACAAATTTAGCAGAAAAATCACAAACAGAGATTTAGAACATAGCGGATATCAAAGCTGGGCGGATTCTTAATTGTTGTGTTGTTTGAACACAGCGTAGCTGCATTTCAGTAAGTTCCGGCTACATCCAGCAACGATCTACGTTTTCGCCCACTTATTTATGTTTCTAACGTGGCACCTGCGATCTATGTAGAATTACTTATATTTCAGCTATTGTGGATGCGCACATGCGAAATCGCTTACGCCAAACCATAAGAGCGACTCTCGTGGAATTACTTGACCGATACAGAGCAGCAGAAGAAAGCTCGGATGCCCCGGATTCAGAGGAAAACGACTCGAACGAACGCTCGGACGAACAGCAACAGCAGCGCTGATCATCAAGATTGAACTTCTCTCGTGGTTGCAGCAGGCTTTATCCTTTGTTCAACACATCGAGGTAAATAAAAATTTTACTTAGAACAAAGGATCTCTATGCGTCGATGTTGCCCTCGAGACGTGTGTAGCAGGTTGAGCCGTCGGCGAACGTTCTGTCCATTCGGATGGCGAAGTAGGTGATGTCGTCAGAGTAGACACCGTTGCTCGGTACTTCCGAAGGAGAGTCTACCGAGGGAAACACCCGCTCCAGTTTGTACACAGGCCTTGAATTATTCAGAAGAGTGCCTGCGTTGCTGATGTGTTCCAGGAATACGGTGATCGAGCCGATGTAGTAGCTCAGGGTTTTCGAGTTCATCTTCGTAGTGTCAGGGAAGCAAATGTCGAACTCCTGAACATTAATATATTTGTAGGAACTTTGAGAAATCTGCAGTTAAACAAAAGAGAAGTCTAGCAGTAACCGATTTTTGCTATAGATGTTGTTTAATCTTGCAACTTTTGCCTATACCTTGCGCGACGGTTTAAAGTACTTGCAGTCGTCTTCAACCTCAACAGCAGTCGGCTTCTCGTTGATCAACTGGTGAAGTGTTTGGCTTTTTCGATAGAAAAGAGGCAGTTCCCCGTCTAGCAAGTCGTCCACATTGAACAAGCTGGTAATGGTATCTTCTATCTGCCGCGCTAGCTGTTGAAGCACACACTTGCAACTGCCTATGGCCTTATGAAGCCGTACTTGTAACAAATTTTCACCCGTCCATACAATGCAGCTGTCCACGTCAACATCGGTCATCCTGAAAACAAATTAGGGATGTACATGATAACTGATATAACAACGCTGTCATTCTGTCTGTTAATAAGCTTAAGTTCGGTGGTATCTTCTGATATGAATCAACAAACATGTAATCTATCATTGATGACTTATGATGAGAACATTAAAAAAATCAGATTTCAAATGGAAATTTGAATGAAAAAACCGTAACAATTCTTAGTTAAGAACGGCCTAAATGTTTATCTCAAAATAGTAGGAGATTTGCAGAGGCTGTGAACCTGGTTTACAGTTTGATTACGTGCTACTCGATTAATTACGCGATTAATTCAACAAGTGCTACTGAAGAAGCCCTTCTTTGTCCATATCCGCCCTACCAAAGGAATAGCGCGCAAGATCGTACATAATTGCTACTGATCATCAGAATATTCCACAACTCCAAAAGATGAAGGAACGCCACACACAAAGCTTCGGAAATTATACGTGTATCCCAAAATAGCGGCTGTGAACCTGGTTTACAGTTTGATTATGAGGCGGGAAGTCACGGGTTCGATCCCCACATGTGGCAAATTTTTTTTTTCAGCATTGCTGAATTCTGCTGACTTAGCAAACATATATTTCAAGCATGTTTATAGTGATTCAATTAAATATCATACACAAAATTCAAAACGGCTACTAAGGAACTACTGCTTTGTGCATATCCGCAATATTGTACATAAAAGCAACTCATCATCTTCCACTACTCAAAAGGATGGAGGAACGCCACACACAAACCTTCAGAAATTATTCTATAAACACCGTTCAGGGTAGTGGAAATGTTGTGCAGTAAAACAGAAAATTATGCACTGTGGGGGATCGAACTCGCGACCCTGCTGCTTGTAGTTAAGCAGCTCACCGGATGGACTAACTGAACACAAGTAAGTACTTACGTGTCAGCGTTTAAATCCGCCATGTTCGAGCTTAACGCTTAATGCTTGGAACGGTCCCTGAAGAGATCAACGAATATAATATAATGTCACTAATGTCATGTTCAGGAAAACAACGCCTTTCCAGGTATAAACGCGTTCGATATTTTTCGAGAGGAAGACGCGCAATTATGTGAAGTGGTGAATCTGCACTGCACAGCGAATTTGACAGACAGCATTTTTGGAATGGCGCTGTGATGGGAGCGGATAGGAGATCGGTGAATCACGCTTAGTTCGTCATGCCGCTCACTGCGCTTTAGAAGAGGAAATGTGATCAGATCGCCAGTTCCGTAGAGGGCTGCTCTTGTCGGATGTCTGGCAACTACCACACTATAAAATAACGACAACAGACAAGAAATGCGACTATGACAAAGTTTGTTTTTGAATAAGGCAAAAAATAAATTTCACCTGTCAACAGGGACAGAATGAGCCATTTTAATGATCGCAGTTCTCGATAAGCGGCTCATTATCCATACGAATTGTCAATTTCGATGCAATGGTATAGCCTAAGCGGCAGATGCTCGTTCTTCTTCTTGGTTTAGGTTTTATCAGCGCATTCGTTTACACCGCGAAAAATGTCAAACTCCCTTAGTTTGATACTGATGTGCCCCCACCAATTCTCTGCACCCCTCTCGTCGTTCTTCTAAACTATTTACGCGAAAAGTTTCTCTTGTTTACGTCCTTTCACGAAAGAAACAGCAGCTTCCATAGGAACTGACGGATGACCTCCAGGCGTTCGAGGCCACTCGAGGCGAATGCACTTACCGAACTGGTTTTGAACCGTTTCGCCGAGTGTTCCGCGGAATTCGCAAATTGCAGAGTCTGCGAGAAGTTTCACTTTCGTAAACAGAGACGCACACTGTCGCCAAAAAAAGTTATAACGAACGCATTTTTTTTGCAGCTGAACTGGTCAGTTGTATGCGTGAAATGATGTTCCTCGGTGCGAGTGAAACGTAAAGCTGTAGGCCAGTCCCTGTTAGAACCCAACGAACAGTTCCTGGATTTCCATGTCGAGCGCATTGGCCTTCTAACGCGCTAGACTAGAAGAAAATGTGGCCTGTTTGCATGCGCCATTATTAAAAGTGCCTTGATGATTAAATCAGGCGAATATCGAAAAACCGCACTTAGACAAATTAGCGACATGGAAGTTGGTTCCTCTATGGATCTCGGACATATATGATATAAGATTCCTTATAGAAATAAGTATGCAAACACATCCCATAGAGCTGGTTAGTACTGCGCAAAGTTGCGTCGATAAAAATAATTTGATTTGCCCCATTCAGACACAAAAATCAGGGGACGATCTTTCCCATATTAGCTCTAATTACATATCTTTCGCTCTGTTTGAATCATTAAACCCCTGCAAAAAAAAAGTTCGAAGAATCCAGCAGACCCTCAGGAAGTGGACTTGCACTTGTGAAACATTCAGACGTTTGTTCTTTGTTTAATGACTTGAGTCAATTTGCTCGCAAAGGTGTGCTGAAAGGCCAGGAAAGACGCCTTGCAAAAGGGCAAGCCGTTTCCAAGTCTGTTTTCCGCGAATGTGAACACTTTGCACTTCAGACACTTCTTGGCGGCGCCTATGTGCCAATAATCGCAACATTGCATCGGAGCACAACTCGACTTGTGTCTTGTTTCCTCATTAACAAGTGCGTTGCGCCTGCCTCGGCATGTGGATGCGGGGCGAAGGCGACGACGGCTCGCACGTTCGCTGCGCTGATGTGTCGCCAAAGCGGATGCCACTCTTGGCGTTGTCATGAGAACTTAGGAAGCGACAAACTGTGAAAAGAGCAATGGCGAGCGCATCGTCGCCCTTTCAATCGCACCTGGCGCCGAAACTCATCTGCACGTGGTGAAGACGGAGCGGAGACTCATCCAAGAGATGCCACCAACGTCAGACAGTGTGGACACGATGAGGAAGTGGCGAAAGGGTCTGACCAGGCGGCGGGTGGTATTTGCATCAAAGGACACACTTTTTATCGCGTAAAAACCGGGAGGACAGCGCCGGAACGACAGAATGAGCAACACGAGTTCAATAAGTAATACGCCGGTCGATAGAGGAGGCACGTGCAAATTAGCAAATGAAACAACAAACGCGTCTTTCCCATGAGACTAGTTTGTTCGCTTCAATTCGTCGGTGAGGCGCTTTCCTGCGATCGGTATGCGTAGTGGTAATGATACTCCAACAAAATCTGCAACAGTTGAACCTACACAGATGATATGAGGCTTAATTGGCTCTACTGGAAAACAATAAGCACAGTATGTTATGAGCAAGTCATTGAGGACATTCTAATCTAAAATTGAATCACATTGGGATGGGGCCTGGCTACCAGAAATGCATTTATTTATCGAACAAAATGAAACAACCATTAGCAACACTTATTGCTTCACCGATAGACTACAAACCACTTACAGTAACAATTCGACTACACGAGGATAGGGAGGCATGCACAACAGATGGACATAACGATCAGAAACGCGCTTGTTAGTTCTTGAGCTTCAAGGTCTTCTCGAGCTGGCAAATCTCTTCGAACTCTTTAAACTTGTTCAAAAGGAGAAAAAGCGCCTTCAGAAACATGAGGCTGCTAGCAAGGCGGACGGCATCGTCGGACCAGTTAGAAGTGGGCTCATCTAAATGAAGTAACATAAGAACCGTCAGTTGCTAGAAGATGAGGGCCTGATATTACGCCATGAACATACATTCGCAATCATCCTCTTGAATTGGCACGAACTCGAAGATTTGGGGAGAGCCACGAGAATGTCCCGGAGAGCTGAAGGCGCTGGTATCACCATGATGGATGTATCGTCTCTTATGGCTTCCATCCTCGCAGGTGCAAGGTGCAGTGCATTTCGGACTGGACGAGCCTTGATTTCCAAACATAACAGGAACTCCGTACACGGGTGTCGGTCTGACAAGTGGCGGAGCAACAGAAGGACTATGTACGGTACGCCGTTCACGTCCCGTCGGAGCAAAAATGCTCTCTCCGGCCGTACCACGCAAGCCCATAAGACGCGGAAACATCATTTGCATCGGAGCCAAGTAGTAGTCGGGCGGAATGATCAAGACGTCCTGAGGACGACGGCGCTTACGGTTCGGCTTCCCATTCGCACCGGCGTTATCCTTGTTGAACAGATTATTATCACGAGGATAGCGGCCACCGTCCATCACTTTTTTTTCACTCTACAGCTAGAAAGGTTAAAGCGGTGAAAGCGAGAGTTCCACGCAAGTTCAAAGAACACGTCGCGTAAAGGCGCAAAGAAGAGACGCGCAGCCGGCGCTCCGTCTCACAGTCTCGAGGTCAGCACGCGGCGGTTTCCACACCCGCATCGTGCCGCCAAACGACGCCGGCCCGCCTGCTTCCGCACGCCTTCTAAAGAGCACTGAGTGCATTGTGCGCGAAAGGGCGGTCAACGGCACAAGTTGGCTCAGAATCGCACGTATTGCAACAAGGGTAGATACAATAAGCAGGTGCCGTTAATACCATTAACATCATAGCCTTCAGAACACAGCTGCCCGAACCTTTACCTTTCATTTGATGTCATAATTCAACTTATTCAGGAAGGTATACAGTAATCCACTTCAGCTGTACCGTGCAGTCAGGAAAGAACAAAGTCACGAACGTTTTGACGTTTAAAAGGGAACATCGAGGACGGCAGACGCGGAGAGTGCGATTGAACATGTTAAAACCTAATTGCGGCTGCCACTGGAAGTTAACTAAAAAACTCAAGTTGCACTTATTCAATCCGACTTCCATCATCCATAGTGTTGCACTTCTACATTCACACCGTTGCGAGCATTTTGTGCAAACCGAATGAAGTCGGAAGTTCAAATGCATCAGCGCTGCACTTACCTTTAAAGCGTTCTCCAGAAGAGGTAATTTTTTGTACTCTATCTCTATTTTTGTACTCTATCTATTAATTCGAAACGCGTTGAGCTGTTTGCTTGAATGTAGCGTGGCAATTAGGCAACTCTGTGGCCGGCGCACTTACGCTGAACTTTGCGCAGACGCGCTCATTCGAGGCAATTAATTTCCAGCGACGAAATTAGAAAATGAAAAGAATTGTTCAAAAATTGGGTGGCCACTGATTAATTGAACTCTTATAACGCAGGTGAACGACGCGCAACGGAAGGACCTAAGTACATTCTTGCGCTTTGTAGCGTTTGTAAAAAATCTGTGTGTCCTGCGCAAATTTGTGCCGGAAGTGGACTCGCCACTTTATCTCCTTTCCCAGGAGAAATTCTATGCGTGAGAAGAGACTATTTTTGGATGTTCACGATGAACGCTCTAAAACGTGTTAATGACAATTGGCGAATAGAGTCTACATTTTGTAGGTATATCGCGCTACCGTATGCAAGCACTGAACGACGGGCCGGCAATTTGATAAAATAGCGACACCGGACCGAAACGAAGTGAAAAAACCTCTAATCTTATCCTCTTTTCGTGTCTGCCGCCATTTAATTAAAATAGAAAGCCATGGGGTTACTGTATATCCTACCATGTTTTTGTCTATAAATATATTTTAAAGTCCCCAGACATATATTGAAGAGGCTTCAAAGAATACGGTAAAGCTAAGGACTCTATCTAGAAGACCTCCTTTTAAGTGTACCATATCGATTAATCTACCGTAGTCGAAAGGGCTTGAGACTGTATCGTTACAGACGGCTAACGTATGGGGATAAGGAGATGTGAATTGGAATTGTAGAAGGCAGGGATGTCGAAATATCCCTGTGATTTGAGACCCTATTAATCTATCGGCCCTTAAGTATCGCACCGACCGTACAGAAACGGCACTTGTCTCCACCCCTTGGAAAGGGCACGCCCCAAACCCCTCGGTTCAGAGAACATCTTGCAGAAAAAAGCGAACGCACATTCACGTGTCTGGAAGTAAGAATGAAGTACACGCCTCCTTAAACAGCGAGCACAGCTAGGAACAACAGTTACGAAGAGTTCGATTCTCAAGGAAGAGCCTCTGAAAACAGAATTACTCACAGCGAGAACATACTAGACATCATTTCATTCAATTTGCATGCATATAAATAATTGAAAGAATGGCTAATTTCGGAGAAGACACCTTTAAAGTGGAAAATCAATTTGGTTTCGCGCGTGCACCTGTGCCTTATCAACGTTGTCCTTGGTTCTTGGCCCGAAAAAGGGCAAGCTATTTAAAGGTTTCATGGAACATCGCGCGCTACATTTGTGGGAACGGATCGCTTCAGTAGAATCGAAGCTGGAAGTAGCCGTACTTGTCCTTTCGATTCGTGTACGGTCCACTTGCGTTCTGAACACCTGCAGGGAACAGTGGTCGAGCATAACCGAATCGTTTACGGTAAGAGGAAATCCGAAAATTAGCTAACTGCCTTTCACGTCATAAAGTACTACGGTGGTGGCAAAAAGGACATCTCTTGTTATTCTATTCACAAGGCTAGCGCATTATTGAGAGCTTTCCTTTTTAGTAATTTAAAACACTGACGGAAAACAGGAAGCTGTGCTCTTGTAGCCTTAAAGGTGCTATGCGAAGAACTGGTGTACAATGATCTCTTAAGCGGTTAAATATGAGAAATCTTTCTGTTTCCGTAATTGGATTTCGAACTATAAGAAACGAGCACACGGCTTTCGTGATGAAATCTAGGTTTTGTGTTCGAAAGAGAAAGCATATGACAGCAAATCATATCATATAATAAGCTGCCAAACCAGCGAATCACCAAACTCTCCATGTTCCGCTTTGAAAGTTTGGATTATTATGTTGCATGCGTCCACCATTATACGTCACCAGACGACGTGTACGTCCGCAACCCTCAACCGCCCTTCACTGTTCTTCGAGAGCCTCTTTAAACAAATACTTCGGTCGCTTTCCACAAATGCTCTTTCATCCCTGGCTACCGTAGTCTATGAACATCAACATCTATCATCCAACACTTTTTGTGCTTTGGATTAACAGAGTGAGCACTGTGTGCGTCGACGCTTATTTCTTAAGGGCGAAAAATAGCCGCGAAGAAATGAAATTACCGTAGTCGACAGCTTTTTCCGATTATATGCAGAGGCCAAAGAATGCCCCGGAAGTGAAAGACGAATCATTTTCCGGAATCCTCAGACTGCTGCATTAAACTCAAATTCACTAATGGATTATTGCCCTTTTTCGTAGTCTTGCACCCTTAACGTCCTTTTTTCGCACTTCACTGCAAGGACTTTTGTCTTGTCCCAGACAGACGAGGCGCTCGTGCCAACTACCGTAGTCCATCAGTTTCGCGGCGTCATATACTGCACGTTTTAGACCGTCTTGAACCCCTAGAGATGCACGTTTTTGGACACGACAGTGGCTCAGTGGCGCTAAGTTACACTGGGATCAAAAAACAACCGACGAAACCAGCGTTCATTATCAACCTTGAAGTACTATGACGGTGTACTACTGTAATCAAGCGGAGTTACGACAACACTGCATATATTTACAGTAAGATTACCGTGAGAAAATTGTCGGCACGCCATTAGCGAAGACGCAGCAGCCTTCATACGCGGTGATTACTGTACTGAAGAAACTAAACACATCAACCAATATTGGATCTTTTCGACAAAAACATATGTGAAGAAATTTGTGAAGGAATTCTGGTCCTGTTCCTAAGCTTTTGGCATAGCAGGATGCCATTTGAGGTCTACCTTTGAAGTGTGTCCCATTTCAACGTTTCAATCACCGGCCTACATAGTTGATATAAAAATCAAAAAGAACTGTACAAGCAGCATTTTCGAATTGTTTCTATTAATGTGAAACAGGCGCTGAAACCATAATAAAATGAAACATTACGGTAACGGTAACAATATATACGGTTACGGTAACGATAATTGCACTTTTTCACAAAGAACTCGAATGGACCGTTTTGCCAACCAAGCAGTTTCATTTATCATACCTAATGCAGCTAGCGATTTCACTTCGAACGTATCCATACCTCTCTGACAAAAGGCTTACCAACAATATTGCACTTTTCCACAAAGCTAAGGTGCCATTTGAAACACACTTGACAAAAATACAAACGAAAATCACCAAATGCTTGGGCGTGCGCCTCAAAAAGCCAAACACATGGTCCGTTTTTCCACCACACTTTACAGAGTCGAGCGTTTTTGAAAGAAATTTTTAGACGAAAACGAAGACGCTGCTATGGAAACACAAACGACCAATCTTGGATTATGTAAATCTGCTTATTTGGCACCCACGATATCGTTTGTGAAGTCTTTATCTAAATTAGCAATCAGCAAAGTGTGTTCAAGGGTGTACTTATCATGCGCTATTAGTACGCTTGAACTTTGAAAGTTGTGCTTTTGCTCGCAGACCTAAATTACGCACTTAGACGCTAATTGCATTGAGAAAGTGTCTGCTGACGGATTGAGCGTTCTCTGAACTTTTGGTTGCATGAAACGGACCAAAAGCAAGAAGACTGAATAAATACCAACCGACCATAAGAATATAATGCTACAAAAATTGATGACCCGGCCAAGCTGACTAAAAGAATGGCGTCCTCCCGTGAAGAGGCCTCTCGGAAGACCACGAACCCGATGGAGTGACGACTTCTCGAAGAAACATTTATAAGAAAAATAAAAAATGACCAGCTTTAACGTCAAAAAAGATCAATGAGAAATCACTTTAACGTAGATATAAGATCACATAAATATGGTGCTCCAAACAACAGTTATGGCCTGTGAAGGGGCAAACGTATTACGAAAGTGGCGGTCGTGAAGAGCTCGACAGTCACATTCCCATGTTTTTAGGCACCACCCTTCGCCGCATTTCGTTCTCACAAACAAAGTTATTACTTATTTTGACAAGATCAAGCCCTTAGATTACACGACAATTCGAAATAACTAAGAATGTCTGCAACAAAGTAATGATGCAGTATATCCGAATAGTACGGAGGTATAATATTTTACAGCATGTTTGCTTAAATACTTTTCGGAGAAAGGAGCACTTCTGTCAAGCCAATGCGGGACAATACAGACAGCGAAGACTATCCGAGCACTGTTTCTTGGCGCTTGAGGGTTGCCATATGGGACTAAACCCTCGTAACATCTTTGCGGACGATTTAAACTCGATAGAGTGACAGTGAATCGGGCAAAGGAGCAAGGCACACAGGTATAAAAAGACCAGCAGCTACTAATACAACTCCTGCGCCACTCCTCAGCTGCTATTAATTGGCTGATTGGCAGTGCGTTTACTTATCAAGCCGGGGGTCGCGGGTTCGACCCCCCAAGTGTTTGAAGATTTTCGATAATCGTGAATTTTCGAATATTGAATCGAATCAAATCTTCGATATTTGTAAAATCTCAAATTATTTGATTCGACACCCTACTCTCACTTTTTGAGAAAGAAAAACGTGCTTTCATCCATTTGATGTGCATTATCTCCACATTTGTCTGCATTTGGACATTTCAAGACTTTCTTTCAGACCCCCCAACATCTGCTTCGTTGTTCTTCCCCCGCCCAAGTTAGTCTTTATTATGCTCTGCACTGTTGTTCGCTTCAGATTTTATTGACAGAATCGACACACAAGTGATAAAATTCCAGCTTTCCGCAATTTCAAGGCCATTATAGTTGCATGCAACATAAAGTCATGGTTGCACTTATTGTCTTTAGTGTACATGTAGGAAGAGAAAGAGAAGAAAACAAAAGGTGAATGGAGACCAGCTAAAAACCAGGAGCATCGACGATAGTAAAAACAGAAGGAATAGCAAAGGAAAATGAACCAGTGATGAGAAGCGTAAGCGGACTAAACAACGTATGCCAAATGCACCATACAATCTTCGGAATTACATAAATAACGAAAATACATTGTGAGAGCGATATGAGTTTTACTTCGATTTTGAAGAAATTACACGAAATCTCAAAACAGTGAAGCGTTCGCGTTAGGCGGATCCGTAGGTGCAGGTGCTGGCGTCTTGGTCAGTTCTTCCCGCGCTATTTTGTCGTAGTAGTGCTGGGCCATGTGCCCTGTGACCATCATTCCCAGGGTGACCACAATGACAGCCGCGCTGAACATGATCAGCAGGATTCGATCGAGGATAGTGGCGATGAATTCCCATTCCAGAGAGCACTGCCGCTTGCGCTTCATGGCCAACATCTCGGCGGACATGCCTGTCTTTTGCGATGAGTCGTCCTTGGTACTGCCTAAATTAAAGGATTTCAATTAAGAACTGAGACAATGTTAAGCTAAACAGACCTCTATCGCCAAGACCGACGAGCATCATCGCATTGTCCCACATGGAAATCTTGGATGGCCTCCGTGATTTACCCGAGTCCGGACTGCTCGGAGACGTCGGCGTACTAATGTCGATCATCGGCAGACTGCCCTTCTCCTCAAGTTGAGGAGGACGCTTCGCTGACGCCCTCTGGCTCGCCCTCAGCCACACCGATTTCTTCGAAGGCCTCTTTGGATGAAGCAAGTCCAATTCGACCGTCGGGGCGATAAGCATTTCGCCGATGTCCTTCTGCTCTTCTCTGGTGCAGGAGTTTCGCTTGTCAGAAGCTATGGATCTCTGAATCGTACAAAAACTGTGGTGCCCCACATAAATGAAACGTACCTTTCGAGCAGCTCCATTGGTCTCAACCTGTTGGCTAGTCCTAACGCCTTTCTTTTTCCTGATCCAGCAGTCATAAGGGTGATCCTAAACGGTTACATAATCCATATGATTAGGTTACTCGACATACATCAAGTTCCTCCCAAATTTTGAGTAATTGGGGCGGCACAGAGAGGCACGCCCACTTGATAAACATCACGAAAAACAGGTGTCTTATCATCAGTGGTGGAAGACGACCGTACTGTCGACGACCTTGAATGCTCAGAACGATGCTGGTTAGGAAGGTTCCGATGGACACGATGATGATAATCGACAGGTAGAACCATGCTGAAAGCGTTCCGTTATTGAGAACGTGCTAGAAATACTTTCTAGAAAGTGGACAACCTATGCATCTGACACATTATAGTCACGAAGGGTCTTGACGCGATCATCCAGCGGCAAGAGGGCTGTTGGTTTACACTACATATGGCGGCAAAACAGAGGATGCGAAGGGGAAAAGGGAACAAAGGGATTGCTTACCAATCAGCGGCACGAACTCAGACGTCGTCGGCATCTGATCGGACACCATAAGCATGAGGATAGACATGGCAAGCAGGGTGGTGATGCCGAGGTTGATTTTCTCCGTTCGGTCATCACTCGTCGAGGCAGGCGTGAAGAAGCCGGTGATAGCAACAATAGTGATTATGGAGGTGGGAATGATTAGGTTGACTACATAGTACAGCGGTTTGCGTCGAATGACGATGGACGCCTCGAGAATTACCCACGGTTCCGGACAGCAAGCGTATTTGTACTAAAAGAATCGAACACCACACGTCAATTATGCTCACGCCTGAATTGCACGCCTGTTTACCTCGTGCCGATAAACTCGAAAGGAAATAACGTCCCACTCCTCGTTCGGGATGTACGACTGCAAATTGACCTCTTCGTCGCCGTAATAGTCGAGCGCCGACTTTGAGTTCGTCCACGAACTAATCGTCAACGTGCAGTTCTAAAGAGAATTGCTTCAATATACACATTCATTCAATGAGACGATTAAGTTACCTGCTGATCGTATGGGAAATAGCGGATGTTCAGCCGGCAGGTGATGGTGTATATGGCGGGATAGAGAAATGACATGTCCGCTCCCTTTTTTCCTTGCCAATATCTTGTGTCAGCCCTGACGTTCATGTATCTTTCTGTTTCATCACGCGACATGACCACACTGGAAATAACTGCTATTAAAGACTGATCCGCTTTTTCTTATTCTTCTCCAGTTTTCAACTAGTTTTAAGGATGACTTCAACGACAGACTTTCGTAGTACACAATTCACAAGATGTAGAACAAGCAGCTAGGTTTTATTCTTAATCTGTCAAGGGGCGCATTACAAGAGGAAGAGACATACCTATTGTAGAGATAGGTGTCCGGTATCCACACAACGCTATGCGGCAGAATGGTCGTGTTTATCATGTTGTAGTCATGAGGATCCCAATCTAGCATCTCGTCTACCCATTTCTGAAAATATTTTCTTTCCTACCGACGCGTAACTTAAGCTAAACCTGAATCATCCAGACGTTCATCTTGATGTTCTGTGACGGTTCGTTCTAAAAGCCGTGTTTATAAAGCTGAATCTTGATTTTTCAGCGACTCACCACTTCGATGATCTGATACAAACTCATGCTGATATGTATTTTCAACGATGTCGAATGGTTTTTCATCGGTCGGACCCGTGTATCGTACCGATCCGGATTTAGAATATCTTTCGTGAGCCGAACAAGAGGCACCTGTGTCGGTGAGACGATAAACGTGTCGTCGCTCGTAAAATCTGAATCTGCCCAATAGGATATAAATTGAAACCACAAAGCTTACTTGAATCAAACCCGTAAATGATCAGTGGCACCGTGAGGAGGAGAAGAAGAAAGAAATGCCGTATCAGGTACATCGTGCTGTCAACGTGCACGCCTTGGTCAGGTGAACCGACGCACAAACAACTCGTTGGGCCCGGTCGCAGTGGGCAAAAACATTAACTAAACACAAATTGAACGGAGTAGTGACAGGGTGGGCCAAAAAGGCCCCAAAGAAGCAAATATATCATAAAGGTGCGCGCAATCGTCGCTGGACGACGCGGCAACCTTGATCGATTCGAAACGGCACGAACACCGATGGACGATTTTATTGCACAAATACACTAAAATCAGGGGAGAAACATTCAGATATGCGCGACATTTGATGGGTGTGTGGAGGGTCAAAAAACGTTTTGAACAAAACGGGACGGCGTTTGTTTTCGCGACACAACACTAAGCACATATGTGATAAGACACATTTAGGATGAACCCTCTTGAAAATTACCGAAACATCTAGGAGAATAAAGTGAGACAAATGATGGTTAGCACAGAGCGCGCGACGAGTACACTTTTTGGGAGGCGAAGTGAGCAAGCAGCACCTGGAACCGGCGGCACATGTCAACATACGCATGTCACATCCAAAATTCATCATATGACAATCAGGGCGACGTTTGTCGCGTGAACGACCAAGACATAATACAATCGCAAAATTAATAATAAATGCATGGGCGAGATTTTGGCATAAGAAAAGAGGCAAAGAACGGGGAGCGAAATGCAACATTGTGAATAGGTAAGTGCGGACAAGTTGCGAATTTGCCGCGTCGGCCATTTGCACTCCGGAACGAAAACAGTTGGGTAGGCGGAGGAGGAAGGGAATAAAATACACAGGTCCGGGTCCAGCGCTTTGCGACATATTAGTCGTCTCGCTCGAAAATCGCTTCCTCGACGGCGAGCCAGTGCAAAAAACCGATCACGTTTATGCCGCAGGTGATTAGGAGGAACGCGAACACGAATATGATGAAGCAGCATCGTTCGACGACCGTGGCCAGCCACTCGTATTCCTGCTGTGCGAGGTGTCGGCTTTGTTTGACGTTGCCTGTAACTCATATCACTCGGATAGAGAAATTAAAGTCAGAAAATAACATCAACTGAAACTTCGAATCCAAAAACATGTATCAGCACCGCTTAAAAGATATGAAAATGGGTTTGATCTTTTCCTATCAACCACTTAGGCATAGACCCAGTTTACGAATGCGTTATAAAACGTCCCGAAGATACACCTATGTGGAAAGCAACAACCATTTGCAGATACCATCCCTTATAAATCAAATACAGTACCCCTAAATTAAAGAATCGACTTCCTACCTGTAAACATATTCAAGTGCGACACCATATTCGTCTTGCTCGCGCGACCAGGACGTGCAGTGGGCGGCCGAGACGAATCGGGATTATCACTCTCCGCCTGACTGGTATCGTCTTCACAAGGCGTGAGCTGCATGACCGCCGCCGGCGGAGGTGGCGGAATGGGCGGCAATCCAGTCGGAACGACGGCAATCTTGCCTCCAATAGCAGATACAGGTGCCATGGCCGCCTGTGACGATAAATCGTCGCTAACTAAATGTTCCAACGTCATGATTGATAAATTCATAATAAACTCAGACTTGTCGAAGCGGACATCAACATGTCGGTGCTCTTGTCAGACACCATCGTCACTCCGTTGAAGTTCTGCGGCTGGGTCTTCGCTTTTTTCAACGCGCTAACCCAGCTCATCTTTGCGTCGGCGAATACCATACCGCGATTGACACTGGACAGCTTACTGCTGATTCGGCCGGATTTTCTATAGGCATCCGTCGCAGGAGGAGCTTCCATGTTCTCCTGGAGATATACGATAACATAACTATAGTAAACTGTTTTTTTTATATTAACTGCCTTTGAAATGAACGAACATTAAAGATCAAACTTTACAGAGTTTGTATCCCTCAGGTGCAGATTTATAGAAGTTACTGTGTTATAGGCCGTTTACTGTGTCTTAGAATGTTTTCTTTAATGCAAATTTTCCTTTCTAATACCACCAATGTACTGCTAGAAACATCCCTCGCCTTTTTTCGATTCCGCAGTTCTCATTTCCAAAACCCTGATGACCTCACAGACTCCATTTTACGATAAAATTGCGTTTCGTTTTTGCAGACAAGCGGAAAAATCAAGAAGCCACCCTTTGACCAATTGTCGTAATGGCGGTACGCGTGCACTCACGAAATTAGTCGTAATTTGACTTCCGGTTTTTACTGCCGTTCATGGCAAGGTGGCAATTAAATGAAAAAAAAATTTAATTCTCTGGCTTAAAGGGATTCATCGAGTAAGTGGACTTTTTGCACAGAAGTACGGAGTATTTAACAATCATTTGGAAGTTGGTGGCCCATGAGCTCATTCCGCCTACACTCAGGAAGCTTATTTGGATACGGTTGATTGCAAGTGGACAATTAAAGGAAAAACACCACAGATGAATGGGTAAGCAATCATATGGAGCAAATTGGTAAAAAAACAGTAAACACAGATTTCCCGAGATTGCAGTAGGCCACCCACTCAGTTCGGGAGAAGTGTCCAAAATATGCGGATCGATTGCAGTGACCCATAGGCATCATTCCAACGTAGTCGTCCTCGCATAAACACATGTAACGAAGAAGCAGGAAGGGGCGACTGGAGTCAGAAAACATGTTGTTTGTATTTTGACTCCCTGTGGGAATAAATCTGTTGATGTTAAGTTGGGCGCGGCCGAATTGCGAAGCAGTCCGCTTGGCGGCCGGTCCACAACTTGAGGATAAACAAAAACAAGTGCAAGGATGCATAATGACCAGTCCCAGTGAAGAAGTGCTTGGAGGAGGCTTTTCTGTTTTGGCAGCGTCGTCAGTTACCGGGCTGCCAAAGTTCAGCCAGTGTCTACATCGGCGACTACTGTTACTGCTTGAGAAAACCTTGTGAGGTAAGTTTTGGGGACACTCTGTAAGCAGTAGTATGGGTTATGGGGCCTTATTTCTTATTTTCATTATTTTCCTTTGCCTTATTTACCTAAGTTCATTATTTTACTTCACCTTCGCGAATTCTTTGTGCTCATAATCTTAGGGTTTTCCGCCTGAGAGCCTTTATCTAGACAACGGTTTTGCAAAAAATTTATGCTCAGAAATAATTGCTCCAGGTTTTGAAAATAGCAGTCAAACAAACCTTTGTTCCCTTTTTCAGATGAGGCGGAACGTCGGTGAGAGAAATGTACGAGAACACTTTGGCGAAGCGGACAGCCCGTTCAGTGAGACGTTCTCCAAGACGTCCCCTCTTCTGAACGGCTATCACAACGGACGAGGCCAGCGTACCGATTGAAATCACCACTATCATGCCCAAGATGAACCAGCCTACAATCGAACATCAAGAAATTCATACATATTGGCTGACAAACCAATTAAGGGAATGAACGTCGACGTTGTTGGCATCTGATCGGAGACCATAAGCATCAAGATGGACATAGAGAGGAGGGTTGTGATTCCGAGGGAGACTTTTTCTTCTCGCATACCACTTGCAGAACTTGTCCTGTAGGCATCCTACCTTCCAAAAAGAACCGTGATCATGTGACATACGTGAAGAATCCGACTATGGCGATAAGGGTGATGATGCTCGTTGGAATAATCAAGTTGACAAGGTAGAAAAGAGGTTTTCTCCGTAGATAGAGCGTTAACTTCAGCAGTGTGTACTTGTTGGGACAACAAGAGTACTTAACTTCTTTTCTTTTTACTGAAATTAGGCGTTTTTAAAAAAATATGACGGTTCTAGGCCCTGGATGGCCAATGGCTAAAACTATGACCAACAGCTTACCTGTCGTTTTCAAAATGTACCAGCCTTCGTTTTCCAAATAATTCGAAGTGCCAATCGTATCGGAGAAGGACAAATAGTCGATTCCCTTGTTATCGTATGTCCAACTCGAAAACGTCATCGTGCACACCTAACACAAGGAAAACGTAACGTACTCATCATGCTACACGCCTACCTGTATGTCGAAGGGGAAGAATTGTAAATTGAGAAGACATGAGAACTTGTAGATCGTTGGATAGAGGAGTTCAATTAAGGCTGCGCGGCGAGTAGCATTTGTTGTCAGTTTGGCATTGAGCAGGCGACGCGTGTCATCATCTTTCATCACCAGCCTAGAAGAACCGCAATAAAACACCCTAATTATGAGCAACTATGTAAAAAAAGTGTAGTTTTTTGTAACTACTGACGGGTTTTTGCTATTTTCATTGTAAAGAACGAATTGAAATGGGTACAAGAAGAGCAATCAATTCATTTGACGAACAATTGTACCGAAATAAATGCTATGAATTGGTAATTAATCATACACATGACCTATCTCTGATCGAAAAATAAGTCCAAGTTTAACGAAGGCGAAAGATAGCATCAAAAAGTGTCTATTTAGAGGACCGAGTAACTTTCAGGGGATCATTAGACAAGCCTCTGGGAAGAACAAACCGCTGATTTGAAAAACCACAACGACTGAATGCCGATGCCCTTTAGGTGTTACAACATTGCCCACATTGACAAATGAACGTTCATCGGAATTCTGGTGGACTCGGCGAAAACTACGCAAAAAGGAAGTTAAGAAACGGTAGAGATGAGGAAGCGGAAATGCTTGTTTTTCAATAAGGTTATCGCAAAAACACATACATCAACGCGCATTATGCATATGGGCAACAGATCACGAAATTTGAGCGGCGAAGCAAGACCGCTCGTGGCAAATACCCAGACATCACGATTTATCGCGTTATCTGCTAACTGAGGCAATGGAAAATACCCAACATCTGCGTAAACAATCTGCAATGATTGTCGAAATTTCTCGATTGGAGTGTTCCTTTGCAAAGCAACTTTTTCCACGAAATGGGTAATTAGGCGGTTCCATGTTTGTGCACAACGATTTTGAATTAACAATTAACAGATACGGTAAATTAGAGACGCTTACATCCCTTATCTTCTGCTCATGCCCTCTTGACCCGTTCGTTAACATTATTATCCGATCGAAAGAGATTTTTTGATGCTAAGTCTCCAGATCTCAAAATGTTGCCTATTAATAGCCGCAATCTCTTGTTTCCGTGACAACTTCCGATCGGAAGTCAAAAGGCCGACGCTCTGTTGTGATTGATATGACCGGACTGAAAGTGCGCATGAAAAAGGGGATGCCGATTTGATTTACCCCGCTTTCACTGATCCGACACCTTTACACTATCAGTCAGTAGGTTAAAAAATAAATAAATGATGGAAGAGCGCCAATTCATCACCAGTTTCCTTGTTTCGCTTTATTTTTACGATGCGCTTAGTGCCCTGCGGCCCGAAGGCTAATGTTGATGTTCCAAAAAAACAAACAACACGGCGACAACTGCAGAGAACGTGCAGAAACATCCCACTTCAGCAGTTTATAACTCAGATGGACTGTAGGATCAAAACTTTGATATTTTTTTTTGGAATGTCAGAGAATGTTTGAGGCTATACCCTAAAGTTTACTGTATATGTTAAATTGGTATATCCCCTCTTCAAACACTTGTTGAATTGGCAATGTGGTGTTCAAGTTGTAGCATCTCTCTTCTGAATATCACATGGAAAAAATGCGAATAACGAAAAACGATACATAACACGATAAGCGGATATCATTCGACACTTGATAACTAACCAGGCCACATGGGAATGACACTTTCTGCGTGGAATCTACACAACGACACGTCAGAACATATGTTCAGTGCTCAAAAGAAACATTCTCCTCAACTACCGTACCTGCTAGGTGTTCTCTCCTTTCTCTCCATTAAGAAACGTTCCCCGAAACATCTGACTTCCTCAGAATAGCCGCATTAAGTGTTCCTCCTTTGTCTGACCTTTGAAAACATTGAATAGTCTCTTGCACGTTTCCGTCAGGATGATTGAAAAAACCTATTTCTGGACAGCAGCATTGGGCTAAGTGGCTCACGATTTACGTCAATTGTTGCATGTTCGTTTTTGTGCTCCGCCGGCAATTCGTCTCCGGCGACCCGGAAGCCAGCGCACCGCTCGGCCCTAATAAACGTGCGCCATTCTACAAAAACAAAACTTATGAAATATGAATGTTAAGTTTTTCTAATTGCCCCATGTACATCCTCCACTTTCCGATTAAATATGAATGCTCGATGCTGCCGGATTTTTTGGGATGTGAATTATTGAGAAAATTTGCGCACCGCGCACCGGGCGAACACTTACGAGTTGTAGAGAGTGGTGTCGGGTAGCCAGATGGAGTCGTGCGGCAGTCGGATCTCGGTGATGTTGTTGTAGTCGTCGGGATTCCAGTAGAGGAACTCGTCGTGCCATCGCTGAAAACACGCGTAGGGCGGCGAAGAAACAAGCGAAAAAGGACAGACACATAAGGCTCTAGACACCAGGCGTGGACTCGTCCGCTAGCAGCTTACATATCGAACACCATACACTCACGTGAAGCATGAAATTACCTCAATAATCCACGCGTTCAGCAGGATGTATTGTTGTGGTTCGTTCTGAAACGAGGAGAACATTTACATTGTCGATTCGTCACAGTCGTTATGACAGTGTATTATTGCTCAATGTGTCACTTTTTGTGGCCAGGCAGGAGGTTCCTCTTGAGTACGTCGGCGCATCAGCTGAGGCGACGAGTTGAGTACGCGCAAACTCGCGTCCTCTTAATTACCGAATGCGGTTTGCCGCCATGAATAAGTGAGACAGCGTCGATTTATGTATGAATCGTCAATGAGCGGCAGATGTTTGAAACGTTACAAAAACCAATGGCTAGCATACATATTAGAAATATCATGTTTTAGCACATATCGTCGTTGCTCTGTTACTCTTACTTTTACACGTGTCCACCGCATTATTCGAACCCATTTCGAACCTTTTATTGCCGTTTTCATTAACATGTAAATGAGTTTGGTCTCGTGCGGAAATGATCTTTGTGGCGGTTCAGGATTCTTTTTGTGGCTTGTTTTTTCCTGCCGAAAAATAATTATAAGCCTGGCCCGCATGTAACCTGATATATTTATGGGTGTCAAAAATGACTTATGGCGTAGAGGTTATGGAAAAAATGGAGAAAAACAAGTAAGGTGCCGACGTGATTTATGAGGCGAGGGCGACCCCATTCGCTTATCCGTAAGGCGGAAATGGGAAAAAAACTATAAGAATAACAACGAAAATCAAGGGCATAAGTTTGATTCGTTAAGCCAGCTTGCTCCAGTAGGGCCTTGCCATCTGAACTTACCAGTTCCAGGATCTGATAAAGATCCATGCTGAAAGTGACGTTAATGGGCCGGTTGTTGTCCCATGTCGGTTTCGCTTTACGATCGTACGACTCGAGCAGATCCTGGACGAGCTTAAGCTGACTGGGCAGAACGAAAGCGCCGTTGAGCGCTGAAAATACGAGGATGATGTTCGTTTTGGGGAAGCACATGGTAGCTAAGTAAGTTATCCCCCAAAGCGGGTGCTTAGTCTTTAACCCAAGCAACACAGCAGGAACTTAATTAGAACCTTGTGCGCTGCACACCAAAAGTGAATCTTCCACCCTGACACGTCTGTGTAGTAATCGGTCACCCACCACAAAAACTTTGTTGCAATGGAAGAATGACGAAGAGAAGCGTAAGCAGCATAGGTTCCCGGAATAGAAAAGACAGTGCGGTGGGTCGTCGGAAGGGCATTTCGAGGACTAATTTTAGGGATAATTTTTCTTTTGGGAAAGCACAAAGCGACGACGAGCCGATGCTTCTGAGAACAGCTGAGTGGGGAATGACTGGAACTGCTGCGGCTGCAACTGCGGTACGCTTCAACTTATTTGGTAAATTTCGTGTTGGGCCACAGGCAAAGGGTTGGATGTAACAATGGATGGGGGTAATGAATGGATTATGGGCAACCTCCTTAGGCGGTCGGACGAAAACAAAACCAGTGCTAATGAAATATGCAGGTTGAATTTCGGCAAGGAGGATAGCCGCTGCTCATAACGGGCAGTTGACTTGGGCCCCAGCCCACGAAATCAAATCCGAATCCAAATTCGGCGCCGTGATTTATGCGCGTCACAATGGGGGAGGGTGTTGCGAGCGGTCGCGACGGGTAAAAAAAATCGTGTCCCCTTGAACTACCGTACGACAACGGTGCGGCTTACCTTCAAAAAAGGCAAGTAAGGTGAACAGAAGTCGTCGCAACGAAGCCATTTATTGTGTACTTATAATATGGCCTTTGGAGAGGGACGATGAGGTGCGGTGACGCGGCTGCGGAGGCGGTTCGGAATCAGAGAGTCGAAACCACGAAAAAGAGAAGTGGAAACGGCGAGACAAGAAGCATCGAACTCTCGATTATTACCTGAAATGAAATCACATGCCTCATAAGGTTCACCGTTCAGCGTGGCGCGCCGCCAGGACATCCGGTGGCCGGTGGTGGCCCGCGGGGTCTCATCAAATTCGGTGAATGAGCACTCTCTGTGGGAGTTGGCGGAAGGACGACAATTGGAGGAGAGGAACGGGCTCGGGTCGGGAGACGAATTGTTTGACTGGTGCTGGGGGCGAAACATGACTTCGACCCTCAAAGTGCACACGACAGTTGTGAACGCGTGTTTTTGCACG
This sequence comes from Steinernema hermaphroditum, assembly GCA_030435675.1. Taxonomy (NCBI): domain Eukaryota; kingdom Metazoa; phylum Nematoda; class Chromadorea; order Rhabditida; family Steinernematidae; genus Steinernema; species Steinernema hermaphroditum. The sequence continues at coordinate 4,369,378 of CM059625.1, forward strand.
TGTTTTTGTGCCGCTACACTAACACTTTTTTGCACAAAAAAAAACAATTGTTGCGAAAGAAGTGCAAAAGTGAGAAATGAAGATTGAGGGGCTCTTCACCCGGAACATTTCGGCCATGAAACATTTATAAAAGTTCGAATTGTAGGTGCGTCCGAACGCGCCACTTGAACGCCGATCTCGAAGTGGGCCGCACGACGTGGCAAGTCAAGCGCCGTGCATGTACGGCAATTAATTTGAAACATTCCGACTGGAAAATGCCCTCAATTATGGGTGATTATTGTAGCGGGTTTACGCCTCCGACTCAGCGAACGCTAAAAGTGTCGCGCACGCCGATCAACTAATATTTAGTATTAACAGCCGGAAGTGCTCTTACGTAATGTTATGACTCCGGAACGGACGGTGGCCGTTGACCCTTCTCTGCATGGCGACACGGCAAAAAACGTCTTTTAGGGCTCTCCAAATTCTTGCAGGAGCATCTAGTAGTAATTGGCGAAAGCGCGTTTTTTTGATTTAATGGACCGGCAGACCATAATGAGGGACCATGGCGGGGGGTCGAGAAAGGTCGAAGACTACGAACGCTTCGCTTCCGGCGCCCTGAATCGGTTCGCGGCGCCGCATTGACTCCAGCTGAGCCGGTGGCAACAATCGCACTGGTCGCAACGATCGGTGCGACCACTCTTTACTACTTGAAATCAAACGGAAATTGAGGAAGTATGACGTTTTACGGGATTAACATCAGGAAGATGGGTGGGGCTGCAGAGCATCTGAGGCCAATAAGCGGAATTGCATGGCTCGTACTACGGCGGAAGAGGCTGCCGGTTGCGACACGACACAAAAAAGACCAAATTTAGATGCGTGCCTTCAATTAGGTCTGCGTCTGACATTAAATGTCGTTTAAAGTGGGAATTCATTTGCAAGGACAGTGCGGACGACAAAGGGACATGGAGATTTTTGGAAACCTCTCCTTGAAGCCTGCACGTGTTCGCAGAGGCAACAAGTCTGAGTCTTTGAGAGTGGCCTGCAGGCGCACCTCATTCCCCAAAATGGAGCTCAATTAGCCAAAACAACGCGCGTCGGCCACACCGACAAAACGCTCTCTGGCCCTTGGCGGCGCGTGCCTGTCGTCAGCCCTTTCTTCTTGTCCCAGGCGTCGTGCCTTAAGGAACCACTCGTTATGCTATGCAAATGTTTCAGTCGCCAATCTGATTGGTGCCCTTAAGGTCGTAAACTAGGCGGCTTTCCCTATTTGCTTTATCGCTCCTGCAGGACAACGAGAGTGCATTTTCTCAAATTAAACCATTGGCCTTTGCGACCTCTAAGAACGCGTGCACCCAACAATCGTCTTTTCGCTTGTTAATGCCATAAAAAGGAGTAATCAAAAAACTGTCCACCGAATCAACTCTCATCGAGGGATCAAAAACCTGAACGCAACAAGGAGTGGTGTCTGTCGACAACGAAAACATCGAAGAGGTGAACTGACATTATGAATGCAATGCACGATTAAGGTTGCTTATTGTGTGACGGTGGTTTGTCGAGAGATTGGTTGTGGGTACGCGGAGTCCGTCCGAGTTCGTCATGAATAATAATAGTCGCATTTCGCTGCGGCCAAATCTCTCATATCGTCTTGAGGTCCGCATGAAAAAAGACAGATTAGACGAACGGCGCTGTCAGCCGAAAGCTGTTCTGGGTGCGCGTGGACTGATCAGAAGTCAGTTCCGGTAAAAACAGCGCCGAGGTCGATAATAATTCATTCATGAAAATAGGTGTATTTCGAGCGGATATAGAGACGTTGTTAATGTTCGATGAAACCTAAAAAGGTCCAAGAGGGTTACTTCCAGTAAAGCGACGTTCATAGACAAGATGCCTTCGAAGTCGGTCAACAGAAAAGTCCGACATTGCAGTGTCTACAAACATAAAAGACGTGGTGAATGTTGTGAGGTTACATTTGTTTTTTTCCTCGCCACTTTGATGTTGATGTAGGAGTATTATCAATCAAAGAAAAACTCTTTTGTTGAGCCTTGCACTAACTATTTTGAACTGATCACCTGATGATGGAACAGTGCCGATAAAAAAAAAACAAAAATTTTCGTGCAAAAAGCAAAAGTCAACGGTCGCAAGTCAATTTTTCACTCATGGCTACGTTTAGCTCCTTTCGTAGTTTCTGTCACAAACTTGTCACCATTATCTCTTAAAAATGACGTCTAAATTGTCCACTATAATCGACTTTTTGTTTCAGTTAAACGCACTTTTTGCTTGGCCCGCTTCCTCTCGATTCTCGTTTGTTTTCGCTGTTGCTGCACCCCCTGAGGTATATTTATCTTTTCGGCGCTTCCAATTTTCGAATTTCACCTAATCTTTGGGCGGAATATGCCCCTCAGTGTATGCATAGACAATGGATGAACATCACTGACGTCAAATGACACAAAAGCTCACCTCTCAGTAGGCCAAGGAAGCGTTGAAGGGAACACGTAAGGGCTTAGGAAATATTTATGCGAACGCACAACTCCACAAGTCATTGTCACTCAAATGGACGCCAATTTTTGTTTGCTCTTCGACCTCGCCTACGAAGTTTGCGGCTTTCCTCCTTATGGAGGTTGTGCCGAAAAAAAACGATATTTTAACAAATCGCTGAGAGTTTCAGTTTCTTCTTCTGAAGCCACTCATATCACTCTTAAGCCGCGTCATTGATCTCCATAGCGAAACGAAGATTAGTACGTACATCGGACGGACACAAATCGAAGTGCACCCATGGAAGTTTTGCAAAAGGAGCATCGCTTCGCATTTAATGCCGAAGAGGTCAATTCCCAAGAGGCCATTATGGCTGGCATCCACAAAAGGCACGACAAACAAATCATAGAATTTTGTCGCGATCATATTTGATTGAGGAGACAAAAGAATTTTCGAGAGTAACACATAAATTACAGCTTCTCAAACTGAGTATACCAAGACGAACTCTCAGCTGAGACGCCCAAGAGCCGTACAGCTGAAAAACGACTGATAAAGGTGATTAATAGCTCTACATGTTGGATTTTGTGTAATCACGATCAAAAAGAGCTTGTCGGCGCTAATTGCAGGCGGGACCATTCAGGGCCAGGAATAAATTGCGGCGGTTGGTCACCGCAAAAACGTTGCTTTTTTAAAAGTGATCAACTGATGCACTCATCCAACAGACAACTTCCGAGCCCCGAGGCCACAGGGCGGGTCGACAGAGGTGTAATGTGTTCGCGTTGGAGGAGAAGTTCAAAATATCGCTACCGAAGATCGGAAAATTATTGCGGACGATTATGAGTGCAATGGCGAAGTGGCAGACAGAGGCGATAACAATAAATGACGACTGTTATTATGAGGCGATGCAGTTCCGTCTGTGCAGCCTAAATTTTATATGCGAACAAGTGGCGAGTCTGGTGCCATCAACAAACAATAAATGACGACTGTTACTATGAGGCGGTGCAGTTCCGCTTATGCACGTGTTTAAGCAGCCTAAATTTTTTTTATGCGGACAACTGGCGAATCGGGTCCTATCAACAAACAATCAGTCAGATCATTGCTGATACGTTGTCAGCTGACGCGAATTGCTTACGTAGGTCGTCTGCACGGGGAGGACAAGTAAACAAGTTTGCAAAAGAAAAGATGTCTCCTCACGAGTACACACCAGCCGGAACTCTGCCCTACGGTCTCGAAATTATAGCTGATAAGTTAGTATGGTATATAACAGCACACAAAGGGAAAAGGGACGAAGGTACAGTAGGAAAGACAACTGAAATTACTGATGCTACATTAATAAGTAGGCCTGGTTCACCTCTCCCCGGAACTCCATTTATATAAAGCTGTGACGCCCACAAGCACTCTAAATATTACTCTAAATCAAACTTTTTAGCTACCTCCTAAAAGTAGGGGATTAAACAAAGACCTCTTTTTGTGTCGCACTCAAAGGCCACACAATTCGAACCCGGGAGTCGGCCTAAAAGGTCAGAAAGCAGCAAATCATAAAATGAAAAGACAGAAGGAAGCCACCGTAATTATAAAGTGGACGACATAGCATCAAGAACAACTGTTTTCGCGTGGCAAAAGGTCGGCTGGTACATGTTTTTTTATGCTGCAAGAGTGGTCTGGCGAAAAATTACACGTCAGATGATAACTTCCTTGGCGATTGATCAGCGGCTAGAGCTATGCGGCACGTACAAGATCAGAGTTCAAAAAGATGAACGACGAATCTATCATAGATTACAAGGAACCAGCTGCTGGTCAAGTCTACTATAGTGTCGCGAATACAGACCAAGAAAAATCTTCCGAAACTAAAGCAATGAGAATACTTTTCATCACAGAGACACATCATAGAGACATATGTGAGGCACCACTGGTTTAGGTCCATGTGTAGTTCCTCTAAGTGCGGAACAGCGAATAACAAGAAGCGCACATGTTCAGGTTCAGTGACAGGACTCAGCGAATATCCAATAAGGAAGCACGTAGCTGGCCATCTTATCTGCTTCCTCATCGCCGTTTCCCTGTCTGGAAAGTTTTTTGGCAATATTTCGGTCATCTATAATTTCGTCCTATTGATCTCGACAACCAGGTACATAAAAACAACTGAGCCGGAACTTAGGCAGCATGTGTGCAACGCTTGACACGTTGGATGCGCTATTTTCGGGCATATCGAAGATGACGAGTCATATTTTGACAAAATATGTAAAATTCCACAAACTGCAAGGTCACTATGAATCGTTCGTCTTGGACTTCTCTTATTATCTGACCGATGACGATCCGGTCCATGCGCCGATCGTGGAAGAGTTGTGGCTCATGAGTCCAAGTGCGATATGCGACGAAATTACAATACGCTTTCCACCAGCGCAGAACGTAGGTTGCTCTATTGACAGTTTCTGGTTGCGTCAGGATCAGCGCAAGATTTGTCTAATATTGACGGCCTGTGAACTAGACGAAGGCGTTTACTGTGGCGTTTCTTGGTCTTTCTTTCAGGGATTGTTTGAAGTACTTTAGCTATCTCGTACGAATCACTCGGTAATTTGTGCCCCCAGCGATCGGTCGGGTCGTCCGCTCGCTCTCTCTGAGGCTGTCTGAGCCGATTGAGTTGAGTGAGCGGTCGTTCTCGGCCGTCGTTGTTGGCGCAATGATCGCCCCGGCTCCCAGAAGGCCTGGAACACCAGGGAGCCGTAGTTCCACCGTCTTGCCAAGAAGCCCGTCACTGCCGCCCGACTCCACCCGCGCCACCAGAGAAGTCGAAGAAGCGTTGCAATTCCGAAGTCCGCGTCGCCAGCTGCCCTGATGGTTCCCGGTTCGCCTGTTGTGCTCCGACAACAGGGGTGGGCAAAGGGTGGGTCGATTGTGCCGCAACGAAATCCCTGAATTCACACTGTACCGCGACGGTCGCGTGGGAGTGTAAAATACGGTGGATTTGTGGGCAGTTTACAGAAAAATGGCCTTTTTTCTCGGCTGGGGCAGGCATCAAGGGGTCTACCCGACAGTACGTGGCTTGATAAACGATCATATTGCAAAACATAAGGCAAATTGACGATTTTTCCACAAAAGTCAACCTTTTAGGCCAAAACCGGGAATGAAACATAGTAATTTCGATGTACTGCTGCATAGAGCTAAGCAAGCTCTATTGATTAGACCCTACTTTACTCCCCCCCCAGCGAAGGAAAATGAGGTAAACTGGCCAATTTTGCAATTCTACCGTATGTTCCTGCCATTGAGGGATATCGTTGCAGGACCACATTTACTTATTTTCAGTTTTTGTCCAATTTCTGTAATGACCATCACGTCGTTTCTCTGCAGCATCTTCTAGAGGCGGAAAATCCACATTCAAAACTTGTGGGGTTAAGAAACCTATGAAGGATTTCCAATGAATCTGACCATCTTAGGCCAAAACCGGCAATGAAACATAGTAATTTCGATGCACTGTTACATAGAGCTAGGCGAGCTCTATCGATTAGACCCCCATTTACCCCCCCCCCCCCACCCGAGAAAAATGGGGTAAACAGGTCATTTTATGTAAATCTACCGTAGTTTCCTGCCATTGAGGGAGATCGTTGCGGGACCACACGCTAAACCTCCTACTTCACTTCAATGTTTTGACCCATACCTGTAATGGTGATCGCGTATTTTTTTCGCGGCATCTTGTAGGGAAGCCCACTTCACTAGGACTTTACCCTCCACCGCTCCACCGTCTCCGGAATCAGCTCTTCGCCTCTCTGATGCCCGCGCACACTAATGGGATCGCCGTGCTCTACTCTGATGTGCCGAAGTCAGAAGAAGACCGGGGACTACGGAGTGATAATGTGTTTCTTGTGCATATATATGACGTCTCGCAAGGCGTAAGCCTTTGATACGAGAAATAAACTCGTGAAACTCGTACGAATTATTTTCTTGCGCCGCTCTCTGTCGAACCTGTCTTTCGCTACTTTTTCGATGACGTAAAAGGAGTAATACCCGAATTCGAATGTGAGTGAACATGTGAACATGCTGGATGGCAGTGAACCTGCTGGAGGCAGTGAACATGCTGGATAATCCACTGCTTTACAAACTTACTGCAGAAACTTTTATATTTTCCCTTATTATCATCGTCATTGTCCAAGAACCAATCCAATTGTGGAAGCAGTGGAAAGAGCTGAAAATGCCGTGTTCCACATCGTTCTGGCACTCGGGATCGAAGAAACGGGAGAAGATCTCGGTCATAGCTTATTCAAAAGACACATCTGCCAGCAGAGTCGAATAGTGAACAAATTAGTGATATACAGCGATGGAAAGACCGATTACCCTGTTATGAGAGACACGAGTCTCAAGGTATTTGTGTTTACGACGAGATGGTCCAGGGAATTTAATCGGGTGGATGGGCTGGTTCTCATTAACGGTTCTTGCAGCAAAACGACGTACAAATAAATATCTGGCTCATAATAAAAACACTTCGGTTGTTATGCTTTGGCTTACAGAACTTCGGCTCCAGTCCATCCCTGACAAGCTCATGACCTGATCTTTGGCGAAGTTCCCAATGCCTCTAAGATGATCAGAAATGATTGTAGAATTCACTGTTTATTTACTCAAATCAACGGCACTACGCCATGCAGGACATCTTATAAGCACCAGAAGGCAGTATCATACCGCAGCCACCAGTCTTCTTCTGGCTACGATGTAAGGTAGCAGAGTAGCGTAGTCGGTTATCCCATCAGTTTGCACTGGCATTGGAGAAGCCAAAGCTACAAAACATGGAGCATATTTCGCTATTCACTATACCAATTAATTGAGCTGTTCCCGATCGAAATTTCGGGTGACCGAACAGGATGAAATGTCAGTCCGGATCTCTTGGACTCTATCAAACTGCCATTAATAAAACGCAGAAATCGGAAAAACACGACATAAATTACACGATGATCAACGACCTGTCCGATTTACCGCACATGGTGTCCTTATTTCTTTGTGAGAAGCCACTGTTTAGTTACATACTCGCACAGTACTGTTACGCGTTGGGCAACAGGGTAAACTAATACAGTTCCTGCCAGGCGTACACTGCACTTCAGTTGGTATTCATTCATCTCAAGATCAAGTGTCACTATGTAATGTTTAGGACCTCACAAATAAAAATAATGATGATAAAGGCAGACAAAATAATCCACATGTCCTGCTCAGAACTTAGTTGCAAACTGGCGCTATCAACAGTCAAAATCCGAATTTAAAATTCAAACTTTTCCTGTTCAAGATGACGGTCAAAAGTTCCAAAATCCCACTTGAAAACAGTTATGATGAATAGGTGCCACAAATGTGTCACAACCAAGGTTAGCGACTTGCCTAATGCGGAGTTCCTTTCTATCCGTTTGACGCCATTTATCATCGAGCTCATATCCGCATTTTGCCGCATTTAACCTCTTCCCAAAGGTCGGTCGGCTAAAAAAGCCCGAGAGACAAATCGCTCAAAGACAGACACCTCTTGGCAACTGTGCGCAACTACCCCCAATGTGCCAATTATTCACTTTGACGCCCGCACGCTATCATTTCCCCTTAAAGGTCATTCCGCCAAGCGAAGCTCCTCGCTCCTTTTGAAATCAGCGCACGCTTCATTAGGCAAATCGGAACGGGAAACCGTCGACCGCCACAACAATGCACTTTGCGACGATCAATTGTCATTAACATATCAGTTACAACGTTGTTCGCTTCACGCGCGCCACGAGTCAATTCGAGTCGATTGTGTCCGATAAGACGAGCCGTTGATGAATGCACTTGCTAATTAACCGCGAGCGCTGAGCACGCATTGAAACCTTCGGCGACACGGCGAGAACGGTCAACCGGTGCAAAAAACAGCGGTGATAAATTCTGCGCGACAGATGCAGTCGTTTTTGTCGGCGGATTTTGTCGGTGTCAATGACGACTTAATTACTGCTCTTTTCGCACACGATTCGTCTTGGCGGTTGCTAAAAAGCCGAAGGTAAGGGTGAAGTGACCTGGTTCATCGGCGAAGGGCGAACGTTAGACGCTGAGTGGCTTGAGGGTCATCAACACAAATGAATAGCTAGGGGAAATGGTGCAGTCTATGACGCATTCCAGATGGCATAGCCTCTATGAGGAAACGGTCCAGAACATCTCCCTACACATGGTGTAGTCATGGCATTCTGATTATCACTATAACGTGGCATATGGCACATAAAGCTAACAACTACAACATATTAGGCCATAAAATTACATTCCCCAATGATTCAAACCCTTGCAGAAGATCATATTGGAAGATCTTATCATTTCATTTTTTTGTCATTATCGCTGGCATTTGTCTTTTCTTGTTTAGACGTTGAACCATGTTATCTCATGTAAACATGAGTAAACAGAAAACGTGACAGGTTTGGAGGGACACATTCGCCAAAGAAGGTATGTAAACGCAATTTCACAATGGTCATGGTAATTGTTATTATCATCACATCTACGTCGTCTGTTTCTAGTAGACTGGTGCGGTTCTTGCCATTTTTTCAGCGTTTAATGCGGCCGTAACTGCAGATGTACGGTATAGGCTCATACGTTTTCATATCCTTCAGATACTTTGTGTCTTACACAATGGATGGTTACTCATGTGGCCTCTGACTTCTGCCTACGATATCGAAGTGTTCTGGCTCACTGACAACTCCTGATCCATAAACGTTCTGTCACTCTTGTGTTCCCTGACAAATAGAGATCAGTAGATTGCTATAAAGCGGCAAAGTGATAGCAAGAAATCATCAGCCATTTTTAAATGATGTCCCTCTGCTAGCTATTTAGCATGCGTTAATGAAGGCTCCAGATCCATGACACTAGACCCAGTTAACGACCTGCAAACTGTCGAACCTCCCGGTTTACAAAGTGATCGATCTGTTTTCAATCGTTTGCATCCTGAACACCGGCAACAGACATATCTCGGATTGATGGGTCGCCGTTTTGTTTTTTGACTATTAAGACCTATTTAGGTTTTGTCGCCAATGTCACAAGGTGACAGCGTTGAAGAATGATTACGATTTGATCGTCGACGCCGCCACCGCACTCCATTCTCGCGCGCATCCGCGTTCGTCGCGCGAATGCGGTCGCGCAGAAAACGAAGTGAGGAGGAGGCCACCGCTTGAAGCGAGTCCATTGTGCGGCAAATAGTGTAAATAAGTAATCGTATACCGCCGCATTGCCTTGAGGAGCGAAAAAAGTCGCGCATACCGTGCGCGTTCAAGATAAGATCGGCAGATGGTGTGCGGAGAGCATTGTTCCTCGACGGGCCGATCGGCCGAAACCGGACTAGCGGAGCCTGCGGTATACTCAGAGATAACGATCGCGGTCAACCTAAATTAGTCATTTTGTTGATTACAGCAAAATGAGGAGAGGTTGCGGCGGTGAACGACGCTCCTTTGGCCGCGTTCCAACGAATCATTAATCACCTGGAAACACCTCATGATCCTTGTGGTTTTTTGTTTTATTTTTCGTCAGGCGGAAGTTTTGACAACTTAATTCGGAGCGGAACTATTAGTCACTTGGCATAAGAACCGTCTTAATCACTGGTTGTTTGACGAGTGGTATGTGTCAACGGAGTTTATGATGACGACTTTATTGAGACATCAAATGAGATGACACTAATTGAAAGGGCATAATTGTGCAATAGGAAGGTAATGTGGCGGTTAACAAGAATAATTGTGAGTAATTGAACTTTTCATTGTGGAGGCTAATTAAACGGAAACGACTGCTATCACACTGTAAACGCAGCTTCAGACTGTCTACTCTGAGGAACAGTTAAAGGAAGTGAACCAATTTCGTGCACAACGTCGAAAGTTTCGTATGCGTCGGCCTACTTTAAGATACGATCAGTTTTTGTTTCGAAACTTGCGATTCAAATTTTTTGCATTCTACCCCGCACTGACCTAATTTTTGCCAGCTGAGGGTCGAGGGACCCAAGGTAGGTGTAATCTTCATGTTTGATCGGAATTGCGGTTGGAACACGAGATCTTCAAGTGTGATAAGTGGGGAATAAGTGAGAACAAGGGCCACGGAACAAAGCAAAATGTCATGGAGTCGAAACTACTGTTTTAAGAAGTTGTAGCATGAGGAACAGATGACATTACTGTATTATGTGCTTTTCAGACAGAGGTGCAGTTGATCTAGGAACATTGGCGTTTGTACCACACGTGGTGGTCCGGATTCGTTTCCGGATCCCTTGCCAGAATTTATATTGTGTCGATTATAATTGGATGTCTTCACGAGTAAACCATTAGATGACCAAGAGATCATATCTTTACACTTATGATGAAAAAATGGTGTGTACACTCCTGTGTATTGACCCTCTCGCCCCAAGGGGTCATTGCGATCGGTAAAATAAACAAACGCTAAGCGCCGTTCGCTTGATTAAACTTTGATTGATTAAGACTGTCGCTTGCTATGCGCATCGGCTCGTTGCTGCCGTCACGGTCGCTGATAGGCATGCAAAGTTGCGAACGCAGAACGGTAGCGCCACTCCGGTCGCGGGTGTAAATCTTCGTGATTGATGTTTATATACAAAGAGTCATTAAACGGCTATTTGTGCGCCGACGAGAGAAATTTAGATAACCCCAATTGTGAAATTCGACGACCGCGCGCGATCGTAAGGTGTTCGCGGCGACGGCGGCGGCTTGTCGAATTAAGACGTTGAACTTGAGGTGCATGGCGAGTACACGAACCTTTACCGCAATTTGTCGGTGCCTCATTGCACCGGCGATGAATCACTTTGTGGGCCGAGCTGTCAACGGCGGTTACCGTCAACCACGGAGATAACGATCTGCGGAAACCGTATCTGATCGGCGCGCGTTTCTGCGCGGCATCTCCGACGATAATTAGGATTAGCCGCTAATCGTGGACATAAGAGCTGTTGACACCGTGCAAAAGCGACGAGGAATCCTGAGACTGCGAAGCGTTTCTTCCACCAAAGCGGCGAATCCCGTGCGCTCGCGCGATCACGCACAATGGAAGTGATTAATCACGATTGACAGCGAACGTGAAATATCTCTTTCTTAATCCATTTGGATAAGGGTCATCATAACAGTGCTGTCGCGCGCATCAATTGCTACAACATGACTCACCGCAGGGGGGCTACTCCGCATTTGGTGGCTTGTCTACGAACTGCGCGAAAACGATAAAGTACGAAAAAGAGACGTTTAATTTTATGAACACGCGGTTCCTCATTGATGATGTGGCGCTGATTTTCCGGAAATCATGACCGAGGAAGGAGCTGTGCAGCGGTTTCCGAGCGCATTCCTTATCTAGTTTTTGGATAACAAAACGTGTTCTATGAAGCTGAATGCTTCTCGCATTAGCTTGGCTAACAGGCATAGCTGATTCAAACTGATCCTAATGTTGAAACCAAAACATGGACTAGAAAGAAAGATACGCCTTGTCAGCACCGTTCTTCCTTCAGTAGAAGCGAAATTTCCATATGGAGAATTCGAAAATTCAGTAAGATAAGCAGGGGATGACGGATAGGTGGTGCTAGCACATTTAGGAGATCGTAAACAGCCGGTAAACAGCCGAACACAGATCGCCTTTCCGCCCTCTCATTATCCAATCGAGAGGATCGCGGCGACGGCACTTTACTGCATATCGCCGCATTACAGTAATATCCGCAAGACGGGCGTTTGTTGCGGAAAGGATTTGCGGCTCGCCTCGTTGCGTTCTGTCACCGTATGTCGGTGTTATATCAGTCAAACGCCTCAATTAGGCACACTTCATTCGGGTCGACGTATGCGCGCCGTTCGCTGAGGATTGTATAACCTTAACCGGCATATCGCAATTTGTTTACGCAATGTGGATCTAAGGTTATTTACGATCGTGCCGACAGACGTCGTCCTCGACATGTTCTTCTACTAGAGTGCACTGTGGGATACGGTACATTTACGGAATCTATTTCAAAAACAATAGGCTAAATAAATCGGCTCTTTTTTGGATTACGTTGCTTCTGCGAGTGGAATACGATCACATGTTTACAAGGTGTTAAACTGTCAGCTGGCGTTGAAGTGTTTATGAGGTGTTCACTTACCCTCAAAGGATCCTCTATAAACCGTCAACATTCACCGATTTCGCGCATTTGATGCCGGCACCTGATTAATGCCTCTCGAGCTGTACGATTGAGAGATGACGGTAATGAAGGAGACGCGAATTTTGTCAACTTTTTTGCTTCCCTCACCCAAAAAGTTTGCACATCAATCAGCATTTCTTCAGCGATAAGATGCTATCGGCGGCGCGCGAGAGTCAATCGCCCGGATTGCTCGGCTGACCTTTCTAGCGTTGACGAATCGAGAAGAGACGATCCGCAATTTGGGGGTGACAGCCGTTTGCCGCGAAGCCCCAATTAACTCCGCCCTCCTCCCCCTTCAGCGTGATACCGACGCGCGATCAAAATCAACGAGTATCAATTGGCGTTAATAAGACTAATTGCAACCCGATCGGATATATTTCACTTCTCAAGTTCGCGCGGCTTCTTCGCGGTGCCCTCCTGCTCAGCCGATGATCTCATCGGGGGCGCGCGGGCCACGATCGTGTTAATCGCGCTTGTTGACAGCCGCGTTGAAGAGGTGAGGCACTTGTCGGCCAAGTATCCCTCTTGCGAGTTTGCTCGTTAGCGTAACAGTTTCAAAATGACTCACGGAGGGCATGAAAAACGACTGGTTCCTTGGTTCCGCTGCGAAGCGATCGCCTCGGAGGCTTGCTCTCGTCATCGTTTATGCTCTCGCTGTCAGCTTAGGCTCGGGTTACGGTATGCTAAGTCGATTAGGTTGTTTGCCGATGAGCTAAGCGAAGTATGGGAAAACAGATGTCGCATCACTGTGACACGAGACCACACGTTTTTTGTAAAACGCGCAATTTGATCCGTCAATTACTCATTCACCTCCTCATTGAGGTAACTAACTTGCCGGCCACTTGTACGATTGCGCGTGAGGGCCGATCCAAATCGGTCGCGCGGCGCCTGTCCCAACCTCTGTTGACAGTTCCTTTTGCATTCAGCGCACCTCCGTCGGCGTTTAATCCATTAGAGTGCCATTGAACGCGACACAATCGACTCTTACTACAGAGTAAACATAACTTCCTTACGTAATCTGGTCACTCCGGTCGCCTTCCGCACAGTGCGTGTGGCCCTGCGGCCCACTTACCCCCCAAATCTCCTATTTCGCAACTGTCCGAAGACGGAGTTCCTTGGCGAACGGGTGACCTTGCGGTGGCGCGCGTGAAGCTGCAACAGATCCAGTACCGTAATCGCGCGATGGTCACTTGTCATGCGGAATTATTCGATTGTCTCTCCCTCAGCCGGCTGCGGTGGCGCGCGAATGTTTCCGCCACGTTTGCGCATCCGATGACTAATTACGGTAAAAAATGGACTCGACGAAGAGCCCGGCGACTGGAAGAGCGAGTTTCGCGCGGTTCTTGACAAATTCGCTCCGGGCGACGAACACTCCGTCGACTAACAAGCGTGAAATTGATACCGTTACAAGAAAGGCTCGCCGATGGTCGCGAACACGTCACAGGAGCGACCCAGTGACTACTTCACGTTGCGGTTAACAAGGCGCCAAAAAAGGAGCGATGAGCGGTGGAAATAAGCAAGCCAGTTGGCGGGCGCGAACGGGCGGCTGCGCTTCCCGAGATGCCCTACGTAGCGGGTGGAGGCGCGCCGTGAATTCCCCTGAAGGGCGAAACCTGTCTCGTCCGTTGCTTTTGCAGCTATTTTGTGGAGTTTCTTCTTCCGCCGGCGTTCGCGCGACGATTACCATGCTGCTTTGATTGCTTAACCTCTTGTTAATTTTCGAATTTCTCGAGAGCATTCGCGCCATTTCACAACCTGGCGCTCTAATCCAATCAACGGCTGCAGCAAGAAAAAAACGTCGCGCAGGTGGTCTACCGTATTCTTGTTAGTCATGTGGGCGGCGTGTGTCTTCTCTGTCTGTGCTTAGTCACTGAGACAAAAAGAGATCATTTCGACATAAGCGAACCGCTACTTACAGCGAAACAGTTCCCACTTTGCGGTCATTGTCGCGCAGCCGTCGTTCTCGACTCTGGTCACCGCGTCCGTGCTTCACCTTAGGGCAACGCCATAATTCATTCGTGTCTTGTAAATAGCTTGTTGTATTGGGCAGCCACTTCCCTTGCCCAGCGTGATTGATGGAGACATCATATTGCAATGCTAATACCTGTTTGCAGTGGAAGTGACCTTTCGCGACGACACTGTTAACACCATTTCGGTGTTTTACACTTTCTTTTCACATTCCCCCGCGGTGATGTCTAATTAATCGTCTGTTTCCTTTCAGAACTATTCTTCCATTCGAAGCAGCGCCTCCTCACAGTTCCAGCTATTCAATGTTTCGACCGTTCGTTCTGCCGCTTCTGCTGCTAGCAGTGGTCGCGGCCGGCCCAATCACGCCCGAAGCGCTTACCGACATCTTCAACAAGATGTTTCCGATCGCGCCGCCGCATTGCACGAAGACGCCCATCGTGCTTTCGCAGATTTCCTCAGGTACGCCGTCACAATCACATCTCTTCTCTATGTGCAATGGATAGTGTTCGAATTAGCGAATAATTCGCCAACACAATCGCCTTTCGTTTACGCTAATGTCATCATCGAATTAACAAATTAATTTCAGTGAACAACTTCGTGCAGCGGAACATCCAGATGCATCTCAGTCTCGGATTGCACAGGACCGTCTGTTTCCGTCTCATGGATACGAGCGGCTCTGCGCAGTCGGCAAATATTAGCGACGAAACGGCGTCTGCGAAGTCGCTACTTCACACGTTAACCCTCAGTCGGCTTGAACATTATCATCCAGTCAGTCAACAGTACACGTTCGCGATTCCAGAAGTCCGAGCGGATTGTAAATGCGAGTGCAACGCACAGTCTGAAGTGTGTAGTGCCGCCAGCCATCAGTTTAACATGTGTAAAAACGACGCTGACAAGGTACTTATCACCAGAGACCAGTTGAAGATAAATAATGTGTTATTTTTGTTTCAGAACGATGTTGGTTCCTGCTACCGTACGTTCTTCCCCAATCAACCGACCGGAGGGTGCAGGGCTGGCAATTCACCGAAGCTGTGTTGCGACGTCAAGTTCAAGCCATATCAGAACATGTCTTTTACTGCCGTGAAGCTCGAGCAGCCAAGCACCTTTGCTGTCTTCCGATATGCCTCGTACGATTGGATAGCGGGAAGATGGATTCAGAACGACACCGTCACGATCAGGACGCAGTTGGATGGCGGAAATCAGAACCGATATCTTGACTCGAAGAAGAGCATAGAACTGTCTGTTTCTGCTGGAGGTCGTGCCAGTCATCAGCTCGAGTCGGGGATGTATTTTGTGAGAAATACAATCAATGGAGCCGAAAATGAAGATCTCAGACGTCAGCCATTGAACGAGATCACGGAAAATAAGTAAGCTACATACTAACGATCTGTTTTATTCACAATTGTCACTTTCAGCTTCGATCGTCTTGGTTGGTATCGAAAAGACGACGATGGAAAGTACTATGTGAATAATGGTGTCGTGAAGATTAGTCGAATTCACTCAGCAAAAGTCGAAAATTGCCAGGAACAAGCTTACAAAAGTATACTGGATGCGAATCACTACATTGACAAGAATTCTGCGGTAAGCGCTTCGTTTTTTTTTATACGGAATTGATTTGGTATCTTAGGAACCTGAGCGATTTGTATTGGCCGACACCGTTGATCGTATATACACCTGGGTCCAGAGCGCTCGCCTCTACGATGTCTCTCGACGTCACGCTATCGTCACACACTCCGAAGGAACGAACCTTCAAGTCTCTCTCGAGCTCAACAACGATATTCACAACAACCAGATCCTGTCTTTCTTCCACAACTCTTCACGCATTCTTGATTTCACCGGAACCATCATCGTTGATCCCCACTCGAACCGCTACTTCAATCTGACTGTCTATCAGACTTCGGGAATTCTGAACGGCGTCGTGAAGAGATCGACGACAGCTGATTCTGATGAAGACTTCTCTTTTACCGTGTTCGTCTCCGATCTGAATCCATCCAACAAGAGCTATGTCGTTCCTCTTCCCGCCATGGTCACCGGAGGCGATCGCATGATCTGCATGCGGCCAGACGAGAGTCCGGAAGAGCGTGCTTTGTGCCGCATCATCGCCTACAGAGAGAATCCCTTGATCGTCGACCTCGCCCACAACAGCTGGTCGGAGTTGGTTGGTCATTGTCCCGAGTGCAATCAGATCTCGATGGACGGCTTCATCAAGTACCTGAACCCGGTGAGCTGGATGAACGGCATCAACAACATCCAGGACTTCATCATGATGATTACGGACGTCTTCCTCTACATTATAATCCTCTTCGTCACCTATGTTCTTGTCGTCAAGTGCCTACTACCCCTAGTCCAATGTTGGCTGTGCCCGTTCTACAGCCGCCGAAAGCATTGACTTTCGGTGCCTTCCATAGATCCTTCGTGAGTTCTAGAAAACCTCCCTCTGTACATTGCCCCTCGCTACGTTGTATACTCTCAGAAATCTCTAGTTCATGTCCAGTATTTCCCTCCTCTAAGGTCACACACACACATCCTCGCTTATCTTCTGCCATATTCGGGTCGCGTCGCTTGTTCTGTACATAGTCTCTGAGATTCGCTCATCCATACTCAACTATTTATTGCAATATCTGTGATATGCAATCGATTCTGGTGAACTCTATTCAGCCTTGTGATATCTCATCATCCAGTGCCTTAAATAATAAAACTAATTTGAATTTTATCGTTTTCCACGGAACGTCTTGCTCTCCACAATCACACTTCTGGGCGAAGATTTATCGTCGGCGACGGTGCGCGATTTACGACGCGCGTAATGGAGAGTGATCGCCACAGGTCGAGAGTGAACGACCGTCGGAACGGACTACCGTTCTCGTGGTCGTTTCAGAAACATTCGAGTGCACTTAAATCTTCATTAAAGTTTTAGGACTTTTTTGCTCTACTTATGGCCTTCTTCTCACTTCATTTGACTGTTTCGAAAAGTTTAATGACATGTACGTAAAATTACATGTGACGAGGAAGTAGTCGAGAACGGGTACTTCATCTTGAATTCAAAAACTGTACGGCCCCCATTTCTCGATTTTAATGGCTACGAAAAGTACAGTTCTGTCTGGCATTCTTCAAAGTACAAAGCGACATTCCACAGACGTATTTATCGAAGACAAATCAACAGTTCCGCTCATCCAACAGTCGGAATCTAAGTTCACATTCCTTCTTATCAATCATATCACTCCTCTCCGAACGGTTTCCGAACGATACACCCCCTAAGGGGAACAAACCACACGGGATCGTAATTCATCTTCATTAGGCGATGATACATTATTTATTATTATAGGCGACGAACTCTTTTGTCAAGTGTATCGCTCAAGAAACTTTATCACCCTTTTCATGTTTTCCTCTCGATCCATACGATGGATAACGTCGACCAAATTCCGTTCACCAGTCAAATAGGCGAAGTTGTCGTCATCGAAAAAGATGCGATGTTTCGACTTCGCTTTCTCGATAATCCGCGGCCAAATCGGTCTAGAAAAAACGACTGCAAATGGGATGGCTTGTTTGCCGTTCGCTTACTTTCCAGCGACATATCCGATCGGCTGGAGTTGTTGATCGATACGGCCGTCAAGGGTATTCCGAATGTTCCGCTTATAGTCGAGATAATCAATCAACTGTTGACGGTCCACACTATTTACGCTAATCACTGAAAAGGAAACCGATGCGCCGTCGTCGTGTGTGCAACTCGGTGCCAACAACGGCGCGGAACATACCGAACAAGAGCAGGAAGGCGAGAGTTGTCACGAGCAAAGGTCGCCGGGAGCCCATCGCGCCGCAGTGAAAGTGAACTGATCGGGTAATCCGCGGATAGGGGCTGATTGGAGAGAGTTTGTCGTTCAGTCGAAGTTATTCTTTGTCTTGATAACAATAGGAAACTAAACGAATCGAGCTGGCGGTGATCACCAGAGACATGCGTGCTCTAGCTCTCCGAAAACAGTGTTAATTTCAGCATTTCATAGAAAAATTTTTCATAAAAATTCTTCGATTTTTTCCAAACCGACCACGACAGAAGACAGTTTACGTGACCGTATACTCAGAGCTCATAGCTTCTACACAGAAATTGAACACTCAAGGATCAACATAAAAGGGTAAGAGGCTAACCTTGGTGAATAACTAATAGGAAGATCTTACTTAGTTTCGTGAAGGTAACACTCCAAGAAATAGGGAGATCCATCCTGATATTGGTTCAGATTTCAGTGAACTTATAAATCGAATGCCTGTTAGCACTTTTTCGATGATTTTTAACAATGTTCTGTCGCAACATCCCTATTTCCTGGAAGACGAAATAGTTGATGCCTGTAAGCCAATCTAGTGTTGAGTCGATACTGTAGAGGACGACAGTCTCTCTGTCCCCGTGAACAGACACTCTTTGTTCTCTGGATCCAGCTGCGGAGGGAAACTTCCTTCGTCCGTAAACATGAGCATCCCTCTGTCAACGACAAAACTTTTCTGTCGTTGCCGTACGAAAGGATCGCCGCTTTTGGGATCGCTCGGATCGCGGTTTTATTGCAGCCAGATGTTTTCCTCAGAATGTGTATTACGAAACACACTGTCTGGAATGATCGAGCCGTAAACAAGAAACGAAAGGTTGTTATCTTTCGGTAGCATCCTGTGGTTAACATTCAATCGAACATCGTATGGCTTACGGTATAGACTTTGAAAAGGCTTACGTGTGCATGACTGAGTAACTTGTTGGTCTCTAGGGGTCATCAAAGCTGCATTTAACGGGTCAGGATGTAATCACCCAATGTTATTCATTTGAACATCTAACAATATCATGAACATGTGCCACAGGTTATGCAAGTCCTTCGGCCTCTCCCTTGTTCCGGGGTCATAATTTTGAATTTCTGAAGAAAGTGTGAGCAAAGGTTATTACAATGTTGTCTGCCGTTTTTCAATGGTCGTTTCTATACTGTTCGAACTCGCAATCAGATTGTACTTTGTGCATCGTACGGCCCGGCCCGACTTCGGTCGCGCCGCCGGAACCTCTTTAATGGTCATGCCGCCTTTCATCCACCCCCACGCGGAAGGCATTCTGATTTTTCTTCTCTTCGATCCGATTTGAATGCTTGATTGGTAAAGCGGCGGCGCATCCAGCAAAGGGCAAATCAAGTGCCCGCTTTGTTTGGGTAGCGCCTCTTGTTCACGCGCGCTTCTTCCGTGCGTGTGGAAGGAGGTGCCAACGTAGAGAGAAGCCAGACGGCAAGAACCGTTGCCCAACATTCTGTTTAGCTTCGTGCTATTTTGGACAGAATCAGACAACTGCAGAACGACCGATCTCCACCTATTCGTGTTGTCTCTACTGTCAGTTAGAAGAGCTGCGCGGCCGGCATGCTCCTCCCCATGTACCTCAGCGATCGCTCCGATTTGCCTCCTACGGTTCAATAGTTTCGTGGAGCGGCTTCCTAGTGTGGTGACCCCTGCCTTATTTTCAGACTTGGCGTTGTTGCAAAATTAGTCAACCATCATTCACAATGAGCGAACTCGATGCTCCAGTAAGCGCACCACTTCCTAGATTTCGGGCATTTAATGTATTTTAGCTGAGCCGCTTCCTCTACGTTACTGGCCAAGGGAATGCAAGGGGACATACGCTCGAGGTCATCATGTTTCAGCTACGCTGTTATATTGTCTTATTCAGGCTTTCCAAAAGTTGTACGCAGAAATGAAAAAAGAATCTGCTTCTTCTGGCAGTTCGCCCATTGGCAGTGTCATCAAGGCCACCGATCCACAGAAAACCTGCAACGCGGAGCTGCACAAGGCTAGACTCCATTTCTAGCGACGGTACAGTGTATAGCAAACGATTTTCAGATTGACGAACACGATGGAATCTCTACAACTGCCGACCTCGGAATCGAATCGCCTCCTCCCTACGAAAATGGGCATTTTTCGGCCTCGGATTTGGCTCGCCGGCTTTTGAAAGTCGACAAGGATACTCCTTTCGCTGGTCAGGCTTATGATGGGGTTAGAATCCTTCTAGATAATGCCAATACTTTGCTCTTCAGGGGTCCCCCCCTCGCCCCCGGCCGAGCCAGTGCCCTCCCCGGCCGAACCGAACACAAACATGGAAGTCCGATTGCTTCCTGGAGAAGTTGTTGTCGACGACTTCATAGTGTTCGACCGGCGCCGCGTTCGTGTCCAGGTACCTCTTGCTTTAATCCATATGTACAAAATCATTTGCAGGGTCTTAGTACCATTCCCGAGGAGGACGCCATGAACGTAGGAGTTCGCATGCCGCGCCGCAGGACCCAGCGATTCGTGATCCCTCACTAGTTCGTCCTGCCTGCTACGCTACAACATTGAGACACAGTAACGACACTGTCACATGTAAAGCCGCCCCATTAAGTGTAATTCTTGTGTTTCTTTCTCCTGGTCTCTGTCCCATCCCTTTTGCAATTCTCTCCATTCCGTAGCGTGCCTAACAAAGGCAATTGTTAGTTCAAATAGCGAGTGTAATCGAGCAGGACCGAGGTGTTGACTGCTCACAGCTCTTAACATGGTTGAGCGGTGTTCTGTCCCCTTTGAAATGCACTGTCCTCACTCGCTTTTCCACCACCGTTTATTGTAATCCTCTTCGCTCGTTTGGTAGTTTAGCAGTTCCAAGTAGTTCCCATTTATCTCCTCTATTCCTTACATACAGTTCTGCTGGACCCGTTAGATTTTGATTTATTCCCTTTCTCCATTTCCCTGCAAACTCTCGAAATCATATTGTATGTGCGCTGCCTTTTATCATTTATTTTTGGTTGCTGTCGTCAATATCGTGGACCTCATGCGCCCCTGCTGTATATATCGCTTTAATCAGTTATTTGTTCAGAAACACTTATGCTCAGTTGTTTTTGTGAGAAGCGTGATCCTCTTGTCCGTTCAATGTGTGCTATTTTACCTGCCGTAGTCTCGTTATTGTCCTCAGCTCTGCAATTACCATTTACTATGTGCCCTTCCTGAATGTGTCGTTATTGTTTATTCAGTTTTAATGTAGCAGTGCGCGCTTGTTTAACATAAATGGTGGTTGCTGTTAGGAGGTCCAATCATCGAGGCTGGAACTTACACCGTTTGTTGTAGACCCTCCGTCCGCGGCATGTCAGTCGTTCAATAGCTTGGACTAATTTGGAGTAGAATTAGCTATGTGAATTAGCTTTGCTGAATAGAACACCTTATACCATAACTACTGCCTGGAAGAACCGTTGCCAGAGCGCCTTGACGACAGAAAGGCTACATTCTGAGCATCGCGCATTTTTACCCCTTGATACATCCTCATCTTTGGTGGCCTCTCACATAGAAGAATCACAGTGGTCCCACAACGATCGTGAGTTCACGCGTGTTCGCAAAGAAACTCCGGAATGAAAGATGTTACCGTATCGACCAAGTGTAATTTGTGAGGGGGAGGGTCCTACAGAGTCGATCCTTTGCGAGCGAAATTATGAATGAGGCGCGCGAGCGGTTAGCGGAAACATCGTTTAAATTGATCAAACAATGCACACAAAATTGGCGTAACATGGAATTTGTTCTCCATTGAGGAAAAATGGACTTTTACTAAAATGAATTATAAGCATTTATTAGACAGCAAAAAAAAAAGAAAAATCTACTAGAGTTCCATCTGGAACACATCCGTATCATCAAACTGGCTCGCGTTCTCCTTAACGCCGGCTTGCTTCAGGTCCTTGTCGCCGTGCTGATTATTGTCGACAATTGACTTCGGCAATTCCAATCGGTTCTTGGAGTCGTCGACCTTCGAATTGTCGAGCCCGTGCGAGATGTTGTCCGAATTAGGCGGTTTCTCCTGCGACAGCTTACGTGACTCGGCCAGTTTGTCCGCAGCTCTGAGGGCGTTGAGCATCGATGTGAGTGGGCAAGGCTCTAAAATAAGTGGCTATGGATTCGAAAACTCTACAGAACCACTCACCGTGGGTACTGTCTCTGACACTCCCATTTGCTACCGGAGTCCCGCCAATCTGGAACATTACGGCTAAAATGAAAAGATACTCAAGGAGTGAACAATGAAGAGAACATACGGTGACTGCATTGCTCAACGGCCGTCGGGCGCGGCGGAGTATTGGGCTCCTCCCGAGTCAATTTAAGAAAATCCTCCCGTGCCATCAAATGAAGATACCTGCTCGGTGTCATCCTGGGAATCGGCATGAACTCTGGCTCCGACGTAAAAGAACCGAAATTGGCGAAAAACTCTGACTCCGACATGATAGAACCCAAATCTGCAAATAACTACACTCTTAGTGAAGGGGGAAACTGATCGCCATCGGCGCGGCTATCGTAGTCACCGAGATCCGCGTGTCCAGATGAGAAATGATTCGCCACGAGAGCGACGAGAAGTCTCTGGTGACCGTGGCCGCCACTTTGTGAATCAAGCTCGTCGCTCACCTCAGCGATCTGCCCACAAAGAACAGTCACAAATCACATTCGTTGGATAGGGCCGCCCGCCAGGAGCCAGACGATTTTTTTTGCACGAAAATGCGTCTGAATCACGCTGAGAGAAACTGCAAAGGCCGCCACAGCGAGACCAGCGAAACCGTCTGGGTCGGAATGCAAATGAAACTTTTAATCTGCGAGCACGGAGACAAAACAAAAATGCTTGTGTGCGATTACCTTATTGCAGCCCATAGCTACAGAGAAGATTCCTGACAAAAGATCATTGACCGAGAGCCTATCTTTCCGATGAATTGACTTTACTTAAAAGGTGAGGGATATGGTGCTCTCGTGGCATCCAATTGGCCCCTAGGGGCACAGAAACAGGACCGTATCGACAACGAAACTAGCATTTCTTGCCTTTCCTACCCTTCATTGAGATGTTGTTCGTATAAAGGCAAACCCCTTTTGGATTTTCATAACGTGCTACGATACTTTTATTACACTACTTTAGCAACCAAAATCATTAACACTACAAAAACCATCACTGAAAAGATCACTCCTCATATCCGTCGAGTGCTTCCGTAGAGGACCAGTCGCCCTGTCCGAAGATCTTTGGATCGCCGTCCTCGTCGAGTTCGAAGAAAGCGACGTCTTCAAAAGGATCCTCGAGACGAAAAACGAGGTCCGCGATTTCGGTCTCAATGCTGTCGAGGGTCGAAAGGTGGTCCGAGGTAGAGATTCCGAGCTCTTGCAGATTGGCGCGGACTGAAGTTAGCATAATATAGATGAGAACATGAGAAGGCGCACTTACATTCAGTGAAGTCGATAAACAGATTCTCCCCATCGCCAAGAATGGGAAGGACGGGATCATTGCGTTCACCAGTTCCACCATTCGCCTCCATTCGAGCAGTAACCTCATTGATCCAGTCCACGATATCTAGATGGCGCTGAAATTCTTCGATATCTTGGTCGTGAACGTCGTATTCGTCATGAATGAATTCCGGGACCATGTCTAGACAAATGAAAATGCAAGAAAAGCCGAGTTGAGGGAGAGCTCGAACGCGCCGCAATTCGATGGAGCGCATGAGCGAATGGCTGGCCAGGCTGCGCACAATCGCCGTCAGTGAATCACATAGATCAAGAGAGATCGGCGCGTTGGCAAATTTTGCGATGGAAACTGTTGGAAGGCAGTAGAAGGAATGATTTTTTTTGTACACCCAGCTTTATACTGTTGAGTGGGAGGTCGGCGGCTAGAGCCTCGACCTCTTTCGAAAGGTGACAACAACATGGCGGCACAAGAGGCGATGTTTATCAATAACAATCCCTAGTCGGAAACCGTCCTTTAGGAATCACTCTTTCTTCAGTGTTGGTTAGGTTGTACCAATGGTAGCACACAATGCAAGATACGGCACAGAGAGAGCAAATGTAGACGTGGGTTTTCTTGTTTCGTCGGCACAGCGCGCGCTGCAGCAGTTGGGCATGGCGATCGCATCAATGTGCGCGGGCGTCGAACTCGCATATGGTTGAATCCGGGCAATGATGTCGAAGCACAGTGAGGAAAGTGGAATCCCACCTTCACAGACTCCGCGAGAATGTCAAGTTTCTCGTCTTTATGACCCTTTGCTACATGTGATTGCAGTTCTCTTTAAGACAACTATGTTTACTACTAGCATTACCAATTTGAGCCTCATTATGAATACATAAAAAACACAGAAGTGATCACTTCAGCCGTCTCCAGCGTAACCCCTAACAGTCGGCTTCCTCATCGGACCTTTTCTCTGGGTTCGGTGCTTGATCGCCTTCCTCGAGCTGCTCGCCGCTTTCGCCTGATGGCGCAGTCAAAGGCTGGTTGAAGCAATCAGGGCATCGATCACAGGATACATCGAGTGGAACATCACTGGGGATTTGACTGTCGACAACTAAAAAAGAAAATGTCAAAGAATTACCGCGAAAACCTTACGTGTTTCGAGCCACCATAGCTCCTCATAGATGCACGCGTTGGCGCCTATGTCGAGTAGACCCCTTTCTGAGACTAAACATCATTAATTTGTCATTTATGTCATTTGACCGGAAGTCCTACCGTCTCTCCAATCAATTGAGGCCAAATCGTTCCAGATTGGCTGTCCATTTTCGAAATGGAAATCGCCCGCCGCTTCCGAACCAATGTCGTCAAAGTCTTCGTCGTCTGCTCTATATAACATATTGACGCACTGAAAATACCCTTATCAAGCGAGGCATAGACAGCACCGCGATGGCTGACAATGGCGCGCTATCTTTCCCGCTCCCCTTCTCCATGCCTCATGGCTTTGATGGCCTGATGAATCAGAAAGTCGAAACGAAACCGCTTTTTGCTTTGAATCTGAAACAAAAGTACAGTAAGCGCGACTCGCGATTATTTTCCTTCGAAACAGTTCACATATGGTGACTCGTGTCAGAACCATTGCTCAAATAGTCAGGTCAAAGGAAAAGGACATTTTCGGTACAGAAAAGCAAGAGAATGAGGTCAACAACATGTATCTATTGACAAGAACTTTCATATCGTCGATAGAGTTGAGTTCACAAAATGGTCGATTTATAGAAATTTGTGAAACTTCCGCTACAGCTAAACAGCACGAGACTGCAGATTCGCTTTAATATCTTTCTTGATCGTATACTAGAAATGAACGTGCGCGATGCGAGAGTTCTATCTTTAAAACACTAAAGGAAATCCTTATGGATGTTTACATCTGGTTCTATTTTCAACGCTTCCTATCACATCGCTATAATTCCAAGAAATTGGTCACCTGGAACAGACATCTGGCCAATGCGGAATTATACCATTTCACCTAAAAGCATCGTAAACACCCTCAGCACTACGATCATTTCGATTCCATCACGACTACAACACCGAACAACTGATAAGGAAGTTGCCGATCACGTCACTGCTACCATAAAAAAAAGAAAAATCGAGGATGCTTCTGCTGAATTCCGGCCATATCCGTCTGCGTGAAAAGACGAGGGCTGTCCTTTCTCCTGCCGCTGTCCTATCCTTCTCCACATTCCTTATTGTACGAATTTATTACAAAGGCTTACAGCGATAAAAATGTATTCCATAGGCTAGAAGGCCACGTTCCTAGTCGTCCTCAGAAAGGTCGTGCTGGCCGATGGATTCGAAATCTTCAGCACACATCGAGTCGCAGCCAGTCTCGAAGAGGACAGGATCACCCATGTCGTCCAACTCGAAGAACAGTTCGTACGAAAGGGCAGGAATCTCGTCGGAAAGGCTGCCGTCAATAGCTGATGCGCTGTCTTCCGTATCGCCTTGGTGGATCATAAGATCAGGCACCACTAGAAGGAGCGGATAACATGAAACCGTTTGGAATATCTTACATTGTACATCGTCGAGTGAGTCGTTTGGGTTGATCAGCGGGTTGCGGAAGTTATTGCGAAGCCAGTCCAACACCGCCAGAAATCGTTCGTCCTGATACTGGTCAATGAGAAACTTGGGATCCGCCATGTTGGTCCTGAAAACGAGGGGAACTGATTGGAGAGGAGCTGCGCACGACGAATGCACTTCTTCGCATACGTGATTAGGCGCCGTCGGAGCGCCGATCGCTGAATAGCAGCGTAGTCTTCGATCGTTTTGGTACGCGGAATTAATTACTGCGTCGGCCATTGCAACGAATGTAGAAAATGAACATAATCGGGCGTTTTCGCCTCAACATCAAGCTGTTCTGAGCTGTCGTTTCCATGTAGGCACTGGGGCATTCGAGCCAGAAAACGACGAGTCATCGAGTCGAGTCGGAGTTCGCGGAGCCGAGTCGAATCGAGTCGTGAATGGCCGAGGCGTCGAGTCGAGTCGCACCTTCCGAGATAATTTTTTTTGAACTCCATGAAATCGATCAAGCACAACGCGGCGAGGCTCAGAATTTGGACTAGTGCACTGAAGAAAGTCGAATATTTCGTGCGTTCACTCGCCTTTTCAATACCACGGCATGATGCGCTAGATCAAACTGTGGTTCTCACCACGCTGTGATTGACCGCTTTTGTGGAAATCGAAAAAAGGCCCTTGAGTCCAGTCGAGTCGGACCTTTCGAGTTACATTTTTTCCGAACTTCATGAAATCGATCAGTCACAAAGTGCAGGGACTCAGAATTTGGAGTCGTACACTGAAAGAAGTCGAATATTTTGTGCGTTCGTTGGCCGTTTTCCACGGCGTCATGCGGTAGATCAAATTCTGAGTCTCACCACGCTGTGATTGATCGCTTTTGTGGAGTTTGAAAAAAGGCTCTTGAGTCGAGTCGTGAATGGCCGAGTCGAGTCGAATCGAGTCGAACCTCACCGAATCGAGTCGTGAATGGCCAACTTGCCAAGTCTACTCGACTCGAAGTGTCAATCTTAGTCGCAATATCTCTGATCCTCTACAAAAAAAATAACTGACAGTTCGGTTGAGTTGTGTGTGTATTATTCTGTCCGAACGGAATAGATAGCCGGAGAAAAAAGACCTGAAGGGGAACGAACCCGACACCAGCCGAATAGGAATGAAGCACGTTCGCAATGAGCCACGCAGACGGTTGCGATAGCACCGCTCTAATAGCGCTATGCCTCAGATAGCTACGGAATCGCTCACAACCGAACTTACTCACTTTATTACCACAACAGGCTATTATACAAAATCAAAATTTTTAATTTCTTGAAGATTCATTTTTTTAATTAGTGACCGCACATGTAGCACATATCGACCTTTGTCCTTTAGAGGAAGCATCGTCGAAGGCGGAGGCGCAGGGCGAGCCAGAAGGCAGTCCAGCAGCCGTCCGGAACGAACGATTCGATGGACTCAACGTCGGGGTCCGAAAACGAGGTGGTCTCTAAATTGGGGCCACATCAGTCTTCAAGGAGTCTTCTAGAAACTAAGTTCTTTACCTGAACCGTGTTCATCTTCATCAGCGCTCTGTCTGAGCTGAACGATGGCTGGAGAAGTCTCGAAATCAACGTTGGTGGACATCTCTTTGAGGGCAACGGCTAAGGTCCCTGGATAAAGGTACGGTTTAGAAAGAAAAACATTTCTAAATGGTAGAAATCAAGTAACGCAGCAGAACTTGAACATTCTGCGAATGAGGCACACATCTGGGACACTGACAATTCCATCTGACAGATTTTCCGCCCGTCCAGTGTCTGAGTCACTTCGGAAAATCACTATCAAAATCAGAGGATATGGTGGGTGGTTCGCTGATCACCCGATTAGTCATGAAATCCATACTCAGTCCTCTTTCCCGAACAGCAATTCTCTTCAACGGATCCTCGGTTCGGATGTATAGACCACGGTAGACATAGAGAAAGCTTTATTGGTTACAGTTTATCAAGTGGTACATGTGATTCTTATACATGCAACGCAGAAATTCACAACGGCTGTCTTTCTACTGAAGGCAGCGACGGCCGGGATTGCAGAGAAGAAGCAGTGGGCAGATGCACATTTTCCAGCTCAAAGGGTCTACGACATCTGCGGAATGACGGGATACGGTGTCGTCGTCCTGGGGCGCAGAACCATTCTGGCTGATGGGCTGCTTTGAGATGACCTTTCCTAGATTTAAAAGAGCGTTATACACGAAAATGAGTGGGTCTGAACCTGTGTTATCGTCCGTAGCTGCGGCATTGCTGGCCTTGTTCATGTCAGCCTTGGGAGTTGAAGAATTCATCGCAGACAGGCCCTGAAAACAGTTTACCTGATTGGAATGGTGAAGAGCACTAAACACTGAACCGCTCAACAAGAATGACAACTTCCGAATGAGGCAGAGAGCGGCCGTGAAACAATTCATCCGCTGAGTTATGCTCGGAAATTAGTCACCGTGGTGGTGATATCGAGGGGTGACCGATTGACTCACACAGTTACCCACCGACTAATTTATGCACAATTTTGAAATCTCAGCCGTCGGAAAACAATACGGTATCGCTAAAAGGTGTTAAGTCCTCCTAGGATGCAGCACCAACCGGGCGGTTAGAAGATCGGTTGCTGCAGATCAGGCTACATGTTAAGGGTTATTTCGGGGGGTAGGCCAGCAATTGGTGGAGATCGGTCTCGCAAGGAAAACCCTCAACGTCGTCCACGCCGATTGGGTTGAAAATTTCTGGAGACCGGCTTAGTGCCACTGTCTTTTCTCCGCGAAAACTCAATGCCGGTTCGAATCCAGCACCTTAATCTTTTTTGCTTTATTTGCTCATGGTTTCCTACACACTGTAGAGTCTTTCCCATAGCCCACAGCATGAATGTGCGATATTTACCATTACCATGACACTGGAAGAAATATGCGGAACATTCGTAGAGTTGGTATCCCATTGTTGGAACCTCCATAGAAGGACCTGATAGTGGAGCTTTGGCTGGCAAAACCCACTGGCCCTGAGACAAGCGAAGAAGCACTGTTTATCAACCGATTTGCGCGCTGTCACTTCTACATGTCCACAGTTTTTCAGCCCAACCGGTGTATTCGACTTTGAGCGGTCGAAAAGATCCACACACCCATTTCCAAGTCAATCGTTGCGCTGTGCGACAGCACTCTGCTGCGTAGGTCAGAATGATCCTGAACCAGCTTTTAAAATGGAGATACTGTAACCTAGCTCTGTTTCAGGGTCATCGGGTGGAAAAATACGCAACCAGAGGGTAATTAATGAGTACAACTGGACCTTAAACATCGCTAATCGGCAGCGTCAAAACTAGATTTTAAGTGAGGACATTGCGCATGGTATCAAAGTTTTCCGAAGGTATCTATTACGCCAAACACTTAGCAGAACAACGTAGAGTTTGATCATGTTTATTTATAGCTTAGGCTTCTTTAGTCGTTCATAGAAGCATCTTGCTCGCCATCCTCGAGTAATTGTTCCATATCTTCCCAAGAGACATCAACGAGCTGCTCTTCCTGGTGCGCCATCTCTTCAAGAGCTAAAATGGGTAAGTTTTTTAAAGTATTTCTCGTGTGGCTGAAGTTGATACCTTGTCTGTCGGCATCAGATAAAAGCGTTTCATTCCCGTGCTGCAGAGCGTTAACTGTAAAGAGGTATTTTACCATTTTTTTCTACCAAAAGTTTCATACTACCTCCAGGTGCCGGGTCATCAAGAACTTCTTCGGCATCAGCATGTGAACGAATTTCGCGACTACGTCGAATGAACTCACAAATCATCTCAATCAGCTCGACGCAGTGCTTACAGGCGTCCATGTTTTTGCTATCTGCGCTCACGGTATTCTGATGCAGTTTACTTGAATGCAGGGTGACTGCAAAGGGGCGTTTCCCGGGGGTGGGATGACCGGTTTTTTGAGCGAAAAGGATGCTGTTCATGAAAAGGGAGTTGAGAAGCAGATCCTGAGTAATCTCTTGTATTATATGTAATCGAAAGCTCATATCCAAGAGGTAACAAGACAGATGTTCTGGAACAAAATGTGTGTTGGTAGAGTTAGGTAAGCACATATAAACAAAATTACAAATGGAGGAGAAGTATGCGATAATGGTCAAATTGAATTGAATTGATATATCATATTCCAAGCAAAAATAACTAGACGTAATTGATTTTATGGCCTACTTCTAGGGGTCAGTTCTAGGTCATAATGACTGACTACTCCACCCCTCGGGCGAAGACGGTCACCTACAGTATAAGTGCATTCGTTGCCACCACATGAACTAGTTATTGGTTTACCCGTTCCCATGGCGATTTTACCGTATGATATTTTCACTTTTTCCGTTTACGCCCACCTGTTTGTAATTTGTTTGTTCGAAGGAGTAACCTTCAAAGTACACATTTCTGTACACATTTCTTAAGTGAACAATTAACTACAAAGGTTTTCCCACTGATCGTTCAAGGTCGATTTGTGAGGATTCGGTGCTGAGATCTCATTTCCCCTGTTTTCCATTCCGCACACCACCCCCAATCGAGCCAAAATCATTATTTGTATGCATGCTATGGCCGATGTCCAGGAAAACTGGTTCCCTGCTCTTTTTTTCCCAGGCCACTATATTGCAAATTGTTTACGCAAATCTTTCCGTGCAACTGGTCGACAAGTGCATGTCTATACTATGGTGAAGCAGGTTTCCGCGCGTTCCCATGGACCTCTCTCCAGTGAGCTTCGCCAACCGTCTCCGCTAATTGCACAACAAAGGCAAGACGGCAGAACGCCCTGCAAGGTTTTCCAAATGGAGTCATGGGAAACTTTGATAGGAAAGATGCTTACAAGAACTCAAGTCCGAAGAATAGGCTGGAAGGAAGGTGCTGGTCCTCAAAGCCAACATGTAGAGAAGGAGGTAGTGAACTGCGTAACTGAACGGGATCTCACTAAGTGATGCCGATGCGTCAGAAAACGAGTCCATACTCGAGACCCGGACTCGTTTGAGGATTCTAAACGCGTCCGGTCTCGGGCTTCAGACACGATAGGCATTACTATTCACATTGCATGAACTACTCAACAAATCTGGGCAACCGAGTCATTTTCTTGGTGGACGACAAAGATAAGGCATTGTTTACTTGCTGTTGTTAAACAGATCCGATACCTGAACACCGCAAAATCAGATTTATTCCACAAGAAATTCATATACGAATGACACGTTGGTTACATAATTAAATTAAAGATAGTAGCGGCGGCAGGGGCAGCAGCAAATGAAGGCGATGCACACCCAGCAGTACTCGAGGCAGGTGAAGCCGTGGAATGCTCCTGCGAGAGGGTTTGGCTCGTGGTAGTGGGTGTGCGAGAACTGAGGACCATGGGCAGCATCAATGGCGTCCCCATCGGAATTGGCAATCAGCGCGCCGGGGGCTAAAGGATAACGACCTCTTAATATCAGAAACAAGTGACTTTTTACCGTTAGTAGCGCCCTGAGTGTCCACACCCGGATTGATCATCCCGTCGGAATCCTGTTTAGCAGAAGCATCGCAGTTGTTCAACGAGTTCTCATGGTCATGATCAGCAGATGTCGGGTTGCGTTTGATGGTTCCAGTAGCAGTGGCAGACTCTATATTCATGGAGGTTTCACATGAGTAGGAAATGATTATTTACCGTTAGCAACGTCCTGATTCTTCAAAGCAGAGAAGACAACCTCCATTGAATTGATCTTCACACTGGGATCCTGTTCAGTAGGCTCATCGAAGGCCTTCTTGAAGGAAGCGTCGAGGTTGGACTCCGAGGACATTCTGAAAATAGAAGAAGAGAGGAGAGGGTAGAGGGCCGACCGCGTCGCCAGGTTGGAAGTACTGAGTGAATGAGAGATTTTCCTGGGACAGCGGCCGCGACGCACTGATCACTCAGGCAGTGAGTCAGTTCCCATATCAGTCATCGTCCGGTGGAGAGAACGGTGAGGTCAAACGAGTCATCGACGGATAAGTCATGCAACGGATATCGAAATTTTCTCTTCTGATTTTCATTTTGTACATCTACCAGAAAGGCATTAAAATCTTAAAAACGGCATAGAATATTATACGCGGTTATGGGACAATTCAAGCCTAAGAAGAAAAAATAACTTGAGACCAAGGTGGTGGGCCAGGTTTAGGTACAAATTCTGGGCCAGATTACAGGCTAGATTGGAACAGATACAGAGATTGTAGCTGTTGGCGGCCAGCTCCCCTCCTGATCTCTCTCCATTTGCCCTGTGAGTCAATCGGAATAATCAGGCGCTTCCGTACGCAGAGGAACGCAGTGGCGCCAGATCAGTCGGCAGTGCATCACTCACAGTGGATACTGTAAATATTGATTTTTGAATGCACAAAGTGCGTAAAACTTGGAAAGGACACCGCCAGTTTAAAATGTAGACACTTTAACAACAACATTCAATTTTATTCTTGCAAATTCTTATTTAACGGTGAAAAGCGATTACATCTATCCGGCAGGTTTTTGATTAAAAACAACGAACGGATCAACCTTGATTAGAAAATCGCGATGCTGGAGTGACTTCAGGCTCTGCAGCAGCAGCAAGGAAGACAGAAGAGAGCGAAGCATGCCTTGAAGCTGAAACCCCGGACGGCATCTGTGGCACTCTCTGACACATCGGCGACAGGATTCTTCTTTTGCTCTGGATCTTTCGGCTCTGAATGTAGTTCAAATCCACTTATATGAAGCCAACTAACTATTTACCACCATTAGTTGTCTGGTCAGCCCCCTCTGCCATCAGGATTTCGTGTGCCTCATCGAAGTTTTTGAGTTCGGCGAAAAACAGCGCATCTGCTTTCCTGATGGCCGCTTCGTACTCAGCATCGGTGAAGTCCGACATGATATTCTGAAATTGTGAAGTGTGAGAGAAGAAACAACGATGTTTCTGTTCAATCACAGAGAACAGATAAGGCCGGGTTCTCAGTTAGTCAAGGTACTGTCCACTGGATACTGGCAAAGGATCGCTGTCCTACCGAATGAGTCATTAGACAGGCATCCGCAAATGTTGAACTCAATTCTGTTCAAGGAACAAGTCTATGTCACCGCGTATGACACTTTTCCTGCTGAGGTATTTGCGCCGCGAGGGCGGTAACACAAGCACAAGGAGGACTGGAACCACAACTACCTGAGCGGTTACTATCTAGAGGCATGTTTTCTTTTTTCTACCATTTATTGTTATAAATGTCGTTTTTAAAAACACCAACGAAAAGCAAATGACAGAATACAATACAAGCGGTAAAGGCTATACAAGGTAAAACCAAATACGGTGGTGAAGAGTCCGTGACGAAAGCATCCGTCAGTCGTCTGTCTTCCGTCCGAAGCAGCACAGAAGACTACGGACCGCGCGGCTCATTCTGGCGCTCCTTGTCGTCGTAGTAGAAGTCGAGCTATCATTGCGCTCCTCGATTGGCTGATCCAAGTAGTATCCGTAGTCGTAATATTCCCCTGTGACTTGGTCTAATTCACATCTATTTACA
Organism: Steinernema hermaphroditum; assembly: GCA_030435675.1. Classification (NCBI taxonomy): domain Eukaryota; kingdom Metazoa; phylum Nematoda; class Chromadorea; order Rhabditida; family Steinernematidae; genus Steinernema; species Steinernema hermaphroditum. Next base: position 4,403,157 of record CM059625.1, read on the forward strand.
AAGTATATTGAGGAACGATGGTACCGGGTAAGTCGTAGTGGTCATTTGGCATTGCTGCTTCAGAATCTCCTTGCATATAATCTGTTTCCGTGGGCTCAGGATCGTTTGCGAGCTGTATCCCGGTGTAGAGGATGCAGGTAAAAGCTAGAAAGATCATGAAACAAAGTAAGGGGAACGGAGACTTAGTAGCAAAAACCGTGGGCGAAAATGCTAGAGGGCGGCGAGAAAGGCGCCCAGAGAAGAGGACGAAAGTCAACCGCGGCATGGTGGACCGCAACCGAAAACAAGGGACAGAATCGGTGGAACCGGGTGCCATGGGAAGAGACAGTTTTTCTATGGGTGCAAATTAGGATTTCCAGCACCGAGTCACGAGGTCTGAAGTAAAAAAAACAACGGAACATCATGAACTCCGAATCCCATCGCAGTTCCTCAAAATGCTCCAGTTGTTAAGGTTGCCACTGTGCGATGAGCGTCTACTCCACTAGATTTTACAAGTTGTTCCCGAAAATTCAGATATTTATTGAGTAAAAAGAACCTGTTGCGAAGAGCAAAAGGACGCCTGCGCGATTTGCATAGAGTGTTATTCTTTTTTTTGTGTATGGCGCGACTGTGCACTGCGCATCGATTACCCAATTAAGCTCGCAATGCTGAGGGCGCATGACCTTTGAATGTGTCGAACTTTCTGTAACCCCTTCAGTCTCTGTACACAACAGTGGAAGAACATACAAGTCCTTCCAACATACAATGATTTTAACAATGTAGTTAACATGTTACTCAAAGAGATATTGGTAAAGGATAAAAAGGTGAGTGACAGGTGAGTGACATTAAGAGGAACATGAGGCAGACATCCAACGAAATCCAAAACGGACATGATAAAAGGGCGAAGACGAAGACTTGAGGTTAACACTTTATTAGAGATGAACGTCAGAAGAAAGAGGGAGGGGGATTACTATAATGCTCGTTATAAACGTAATTTGGTTGGAAATTCAAAGGGAGATGAACCCATCGGAGGGTGAGCGATCATTGAGGAGGATCAGCTCGCTTTTCCTGTTGCTGCTGGACACATTTTTCCGCCTCTCCTTCAGTAAGCGATGAACCAGGATTCGAGGAATCATCCGGTGGTCCAAGACGATCTGAATATGAAGAAGATAGGTTCGTTATATATTCAAGGTCTTACTGTTGACCCCAGGAGTAGCTTCTGCGGTCGCCTGTCCTGATCCGCTTTCGTTCGTTTCGTCTCTGCCCTGCTCCTGGCCATCTTCGTTAGATTCTTCAGTCGTCTCGACAATGGTCTCCAACTCTTGCTCTATAAGAACCTCCTCATAGTTTGCAGGTCTTCGTCTTCCCAACCTACCTTCAATTATCACTTCAAGCGCCGATCGGCGTACACGGTCCATTAGTCCAGAAAACGATTTCCGAAAGACAGCTACTGCTGGTTGAGGAGAAGTTTCCACAGGCTCAGAGAGAACGCCACCACTTCGTGTTTCTGCTTGCTTAAGATCTGCTGCGACCGGTTCCCTCACAGAGTCAGCCGGTTCACATTCTGGGAGTCCTGAACACCGCCAGTCAGACATTGTTTTCGCTTTGGAATCTTACGGAACGTCACATGGCGTCCATGAATGCGTGGCCACGCCTTTCGCGTCGCGTCAATTACCATATCAAGTAACGACGTACCGTAGCCTGAAACCAGCTCCCGTACATCGAAAGTCGCTGAAAAAAATATAAAGTATGCCTCTGAAAAACATCCGTATCAAATTCACCTGAGTTGGAAGCAGGTAAGCGTGCCTTTATCTCCACGCTGATTGAAAGAAGATGTGCTTCTTGATGAGAGTTCATCACAACCGGGTGAAGTGCTGGAATAGCTGCTTCCCACAGCAGCACCAGCAGGTAAACAAAACTCAGAATTTTAATCGCTTTCAGCACGAAATACTTAACCGCCGAAATATACTCGTTATACCAATCTTTCAATGATGAGCTAATGGCCAGCATCCATAATACCAAGAAAAACAGCGGATATGGTAGTTCCATTTTAAGAATCCAGCAACAGTCAAACAATATATAAAAAGTGGGCTGGTCATTGCATAAGAGGGGCAGTTTCTTGCGCGCGCTGATTAACCAATTAGGTGCTCCAAAAGGAGGGCATTTGCACTTTTGTTTACCGCGAAGGTGCTGCAACCTTGAGACTTAACAAGCTGATCGTGATGGGAGAAATCGGCGATGGAAAAAACAGTACGACTGTTTGACTTAGAACGCCTTACGAAAGACCCAGGATAGCTGTGCATTATGAAATTACCGACCTGCAAAGAGAATCGCTTAATTATAAGTATGAATATCTATATCGTTTGCGAAACATCCGTAAGAAAGGAGCTTCAAGATACCAACACAAAACTCGATTTTAAGTCCCACCAAATCCCGTCTTGGCAAGACGAGCTGATTACTAATAGAGGACTGTGCTAAGAGCTCTTGACACTAAAGAAAACACATGGGCGCACAATATATTCGCTACACAAAATTGTCATCGATTACCAGCTTCAACACCTTTTAAATGGGCAACCTTCATTGCTTCTCGGTCGATTTCACCATGTCGTTGACGAGATCCTCAATTTCTGCAATTATTTGGCAGGATTTTGAAGTTTCTTTATATTCGGCTTACCATCGACGATGATCTCTTCCAGAACTTGCGAGAAAATATTGCGGCTTCCTTTAATGACCGGCTCGCCATCGCTTGTAGGCAGATCCAGGGCTTTCTCTAAATTTTCAAATCAATAGACTGGTGCTCAGGAGGCTACAAGTCTTTGATAATTGTATAAAGAGGGTCGACTAAGAGCTGCCTATCGTCTTTTTCGCCAGACTATACGATCAAAAACTCACTTTCTTCGGCGGTGAGCGACCAGATGGGAATCGTTCTAACGGCGTACTTCCAAAACGGGTAATTCCACGGAGTGTACTCCCAAGTGCCCAGCGTTATGGTCCGCGCTTGTGATCCTTCCGTTTCCATTCTGAGATTTCAATCGTATGAACGAGTCAAATCCCTTCTGAAACGAATGTTTCTGTCGATTCGCGTATTTGAAATATTCGATTCAAGAAACGCAGGCCATTACAACGAAGCTACCAATTAACAACATTAAATTAGTACGCTTCAGCCATATCGTCATAGGGTACGAAAAGCTTTACAATCGCGAACACGCAACGATTTTGATTGCGGCTCTCTCAAGCACACGACGCGCTTATCCAGTATCCACATAGAACGACAGCGTCATAAACGAATGTTCGCCATTAGCAGTTAAGAACTTTATTCGGTTACTTAGAAAAAAGCATTGAAATTGTACACTCAGGTATTAGAATACGTGCGGACGCTGGACCGCAGATTACGCAGAGGAAGAAGTTCGGGCCGACGAAATCGTTTCGGAACGCAGCGCTCTGCGATTCACTGGATCTGGCACTTCGGTTCGCCTTGCTCGATGGCTGAAAAAATTTCATTAAATGAGGGAGATTTTTGATACAACAGCTTCATTTTGACCAATTTTTGGGACCAGTTTTAAATGACGAGTACTACCTAGTTATTAGCTACGTGTAGCGCTAATCCAGCATAAAATTCTATGTTCATTTGTTTTGAAGTCGTTTTGAAGAGAGTATGCTACAATATGACACTGTGTACAAAAAGCAATTCCGCAAACGAGCATTTTAGAACAACCTAGAAGTGACTTACCCCGTCGAAGATTCTGCTTAATCGCTGCGATGTTACGCACGACGTTCCGTTCCACAATTTCAGCCACCTGGTCTAAACGGAAATGCGTTATTTCCCGTAAATAATCTAATTGATAACCAATAAGCTGCGACATGTCCTCAAAAGAGCAACCCATTTCGTGCGACAAGTCTTCGGCATACAAACGGGCGACGCAAATGTTGTTGTGCATGATCTGCGCGAGATCCTCTTGCTCCTGAGGAGTCATTTCGTCCAAATCTTTAACGCATACATATAAGCGGTGGATAAACAAGATGGTCACATGCCTTGTTCATATGAGTGGGGCTGCACGTCCGGCGACAGTTCGACGTTTTCATAAGGATCCGCCTTGAGCGGTTCGCAGGTGACCATGTACAAGAAGAAGAGAGCAATCGAGTCGGCGGGCGTGAAGATGGGGACTTGAGGGGTTCCCGAGTTTTCGTTTCCCTCGTCGCGCTCTTGCTCGTTCGGCATGGCTCCGGACATCTGAAACGAATCGGCGATGAAACAAAAGGCGTGAAAGGAAGAGCGGAAGGTGGGGGCACGCGAGCGATGAGTGATGAGCATCTACGAAATGCAACTCAAATTTGAGGGTTGGTGGCTTGAAAAAGTGGCGCAGGGGAGTGCGCCGGCACTATGGCAACGAAGCCGAGAAACGGAATGCTCTCTTGCTCTCCACGCATAATTACACAGCAGGATCGTGCAAAGTTGTGGATGGGTTGTCTGTGGACGGCGGACAACACGACGTGCTTCTCCGTGCAGCCTGCGCAACTTCAAAATATTGGCGCGGAACGGCGTGTGAAACGGAATGTAAATGAGGGTCGCGGCGACTGGTAGGGCAGACGGCGCGACAGGTGTACTGTAAGACGTTGCAAACCGTCTGCAAAAGACGACAGGGAAGATCGAATCGCCGTCGAGACGGCCCTGTCTCGACTGTTGCAAGGCGCTTTGTCTGTCGAGCGTTGGAATGTCGAGAACGGCAAAAATTTACACACCGAGCACCGAACACAGAAGTCGTCGATGGTGAAATGATCATGAGTTGCAGTATAGGATTAGGCCAGTTTCGAAACAGAGCTTTGTGGCGCTTCAACTAGCACCCTCTTCCTCTTAATTACACGAATGTAATATTTAGCTTAACCCTACCCTACCCTCCACCCTCGTCCTGTTATCGTAAATCGGTAAGCGTAATACCGAAAAGCCTTTTGTCCCTGTCAAACAATACAGCTGGGTCGAGTCATTCAGAGCTTCTTTCCGCGTCCCTTTTGTTGCGAAGCCGTCAAATGAGTAATCCCCACTTAATTGTGCGATTCGAACAAAAGCTAGCTACTTCGACAGGATCATTGAGAGCGCTTACCTACTTGTGAATTCCTCTCATTCCGCTCTCTAAATTCTATTAGTCTTTGCTGTCGGAATAACTTGGCAAACTGAGCTTTCCCGAGTAATAGTTTAGCTTATAATGCAGCAAGAATCTAGATCCGGAAACTCATGTAACTGGTCTAAATTTGCGCGCATGTTTTCCAACCGTACTGTGCTCTAGGCAGGGAACCTGAGTAGTAAATATTATCCACTTGAATAAAGGAAGAACGCGCAATGTTTCCATGTAGCCAAATAGATACCTAGCGGCGAAGACAGTAGTCATGTTTGATTACAGCCTTTAGCGGTAATTAGCCTAGAGAAGAAATGAGGCTTGCCGGAACTAGTAATTATGATTGTCTTGATTTTTGGAATTTTAGCGCTTATCTGAATACAGGAAACGCCTTCAGAATGACTATACTCCAAAAAGACTTCTCAATCTTCGACCGAAGATGTAAGCTATGCCACATAAACACTGTTTGGATACAATAACCAAACATTCTTGTAGCTTATCTTGTTTGTTGTCGATGAATACAAAAGACATTTTGCCTGATTTCTTTTGCCGTTTCCTCATTGCCGTTGTTTTGATCAGGATAGCTCGTTAATTTGTAGCTATTTGGTAATTGTTTTTCTGTTAAAATGTAATCCTTCGGATCCGAGATGTTTATCTCATGTCCAGCTGTCACCACAAGACTTGTATTTACACCTTTCTCGCCTGGCAACCTTTGCACTAAATTGATAAATTTCGTAACAACTTTTCCTTGCCCTTTTCCTTGTGAAAACATAATTGTACCCGTAATGCCTTATTAGATGTTCGCGCATCCGATGACTCAGCGCGATGGTTTTCGTGAGTACTTTTTGGAGTTGGGCGACATCATTGCAGATGTAACTCGGCCTCGGCAATTACGCTGCAGCGCCATAAATGGTACGTGCGCACAAACTTTAGCAAATGATAACCTTTTCAAAAGTCTCGCTTGCAAGTACTGAGTCACTGTATTCTTTATACACTTTCACCGCGTTAATTTGCCTGCTGATGTATATATTATCTCCGCTGATGGCTACGCACTATCAATTCATTAGCGATCATAGTAGGGTGTTCTGTTTCTCCGGGAATTCCCCCTTCTTATTTTTTAGCCCATCGACCTGTGCACTCACTGACCGTACAAATACGCTCCGAAAAGTACGTTCAGATCACTATAGACAACTTTCGCTAGGTAGGAATCTCTTTCTGCATGGCAAATAGATATTGTTTTGTTTGTCATTTTTCGTATCCTGTTTAACTCATTCGACTCATCACCCTCTTTTAATTTTCTACGTTTTGCGGTATGCAATGATTAGGAAAAATACATAGCAAGCAGTTCGAGCACAAAGGCCGTCAGACAGGTTCAAGAAGTGCTTTTAAGCGACAGGTTCGACCACGCAGACAGGCCAGCTGTCAGCTCAATCAACCATCCGTTAGGCTGGCCGAGTTGGCCATAGTCATTTAAACATAGATTTTGGACAGCAAGGGGATCAAGAACAGGGCTGGCGTTTGACCGAACCCGACCGATTACAAAGGCCGTTCGGCTTTTCGTCAGTCTACAGCACACACGGCTATTTGACTTTTAGCAACAAATGGGTGCGAAATGAAGCGTGATTTTGGAAGGATTTTGTGGGGCACCAAGAAATAGAGCAAACAATGGTAAGGTATTCTAGTCAAATGAAAGCTACCTTCATCACAGTTACAGCAGGACACAATAACTAAATAAACAAGGCGTACCTGGTTTGGCGAGAATTTTAAACAGCGCTCACATCACTTACCGAGCGCGATACCAGCAAATGGAAGCGCAACAAATCACTGAGTTGCAGCTGTATCCCATGCGAAGTGGCTCCGAATAATACCAGCCGCCCTCTCTACTCATTCATGGAGTTTTTAGATGTTTACTGCCCGCAAGCGACGCGAGGGTACTTTCTTTGAGTTTATGGTTCAGCGTGCACCTGCATGTACACACGATACTAATGCATCCGCATCTGTAATATAGAATAAATTAGTGTGAAGAAAAAGCTCAAATAACAGTGAATTGGTAGATAACAAAAATGTACTACTGCCTGTACACAGTAATCTGAATCAAATTGTTAGCTTTTACCTAGGCTTTTTTTGATCCTGATTTGATTAAAAGCAGCCGCTCCGTCTAGCGTTTTCCGCTATTCTTTACTATCGCTGTGCTCATTTATGCGGGGAAGACTGTGCCCCTCTCGGAGCACGTCTTTGCGTCTGCCAAAAGATTGTTCATACGAAGGATGTCGAGCCAGTTGCTATTGCGTACTGCGTCTATGCCTTCACAGTTTGGGACCGTTTTTGAGTTTCAGAATGACTGACGAGAATGCTGCGATTAATGTCTTTAACCAGGAAGAGCAAGAGCAGTTCACTTCCGTGGGAGAAGTGAAGAACAGTGGATCAGACGATGCTCAACCACAAAAGAGACGTAAGTTTCAGAAATTTGTCTTCTACTGACCCAGACACTCTTTATTTAAAGCCGTCTTCTTTGTCGGTCCACCGCCTGATTTGAGCGAGGAGGAGGCTTACAAATTGGACATGCAGATATACGAAGGTGAGGTTTGAATTTCTCGGCGTCATAGTTGGAATCTTGTACCACTTCAGAACAAATGGACCGGATAAGATCAGTCCATCAAAAGTGGAATACGACCGCTTGCGTAAGTACAGTCGACGGCGAGTGCTTTTGCGAGCAGGACAACCCCATAATCGCTTATTTTGGCAAAGAAGTCGCTATTGTCAAGACTCAAGATTGTCAAGAGGAGCAGCTCCATCAGTCCGATGCGCCGTTCCAACAGTGTAAGGATTACGATATAATACTGTAAAAAGTCAAATGTTTTTTTCCTACACTTCAGTTCAGCTGGAACGGTACTGCAAGATCCATGGGCAATTCTGCACCTCTTTCGACTCGATCACACCCATTGATGACTGTTATTATGGGCAAGAAAGTTCAAAAGGTGCGCAGCATTATCCACGCACACAAGATTTACTTGAAGGTAATGAGAAAGTCATCGTTCAGACTGGTAATGACAACGACATCGAGTCGCAGTAATGGATGTGCTTATTTTTTTTTATCATTTTTATAACTCAATAAAAATGTTGTTTTTAATAGTGCTCATTGTGCAGAATACTATAAATATAACTCCGCTACTGTCAACGTGAAAGAAATAATTAAATTTTGGCAAACTACTTTCGTTCGTAATCAGCTTTCGAAGCTTTCGCGGACATCGATGGCTAAACTGTGTCCCCCACTGAACGTCTTCTCCAGCTTTGACAGTTCACAGCTTTCCTCCACGAGGAAATCCTTGCTTTGCACACCTCTTCCACCTGTCGATATTTCCGATTCCTGGTCTACTGGTCGGCCAGTTAGGAAAAACCAAGCAGACGTCTCAGCTGAACGAATCGTTGTGTCATAAAACCGCGCGGCGCCGTCTCGTGCATAAATATTTCACATTGTATGTGCAGTTTCACGGCACTCTACAGCGAGATTCACCGTCACAATGATGCTCTGAAGAGTGCAAGATCAATGTTTCTTAGAACCATCATGCCTTTGCCTTTAATTAAGAAAACACTGCTTTGGCTTCATCCCATAGTTTAGGCGCCTCGCTGAATGACAGATCGGCTGGGCGACTATTGGTCTCCACTGTTAGCCCACCAAAGAAGAAATTTTAAGGCAACGATATCACTTACAGACTGAAACTAAAAAGGCACATGACGCGCGTGAGGATAACTAAAACGTCTTCGTCAGATGGACATGATCTATAGGGTTGTTCACCTTACTGGCGGTGGGCGGAAGGGTCTAGGCTGACGCAGAAGTTACCAAAGAACATGGGGACTTTTTTGAGTATGTGTATAGCATACATTGAACGAAGGACTTTGGGACCCACCATGACCCAGTATTTTTTCGCTGTTCCACCATCTCGGACCCTCAAAGTGTCTTAAAATTCTCACTACGATACCGAAACCGGTCAAATCCGAACTATAGCGTCACAAAACCATGAATCTACCGTATATCGCAACAAGTCCGGGGCGTCGTTGCAAGACCATCAGAAGAGTATTATCGCTTTTTACCAAATTCAACCCCTTATCCTTTAATATATCATGGTTCTTAGCGAGATCGCTGCGTTTTCTGCTAGGCCATTGTCGTCTCTATCAAACGCAGCCGTAAACAGGTAACATTGCAAAACGGAAAAAAAGTACCCTATGTGATATATAATTGAAATACCGTACAAGCAATGTTACGTGTAAGAGCTATACGTGTGGTGGGTTATTCCTGCTACGTGATAGCACTGTGCTGTAGATCGTTATGTACGGTAACTAGTTACTCTATCGTCAGACCGGTTATTGCGTCGCGAAAGCAAGCACATTAAACGCCACCCACCATTTTGGGTCCAGCCCACAGCATCAGTGCACGATAAGTGGCGATGTTAACTAGTGGTTAGATTATAAAACGCAATTGACATTACACGTAAATAAAGTAACTTGTCTGCTCTATATATATAAACTTCTGTGCCTACGAAAAAGAGGGCAATGGAAAGCGCAGAGCGCGCGTAAGAAAAGACTGATTCGTAAAGACAGTCCTCGATAGACCTTCCTATCATGAGGCGTTCGAACGCAACAAAAGGCGGGACAAGGGCGCTGCAATAGAGCGGCGTGCAAAAGCGAGACGCTCCACATTGCACTTTGATGCCCTTTCCAAAGGCGCGACTTTCGTAATGCTAATCGTTTTCTTCGGTGCAAGAGCAAATACTGTCGGAAGCTGTAACAGTCGGCATACCAATAAGGTAGCACAACGTCCTTGTGCATTCTTGTGCCTTAGGACAGTCGATGGCCGTCTCTTAGGGCGTTTACGACCAACACGAAGCAGTACGACGGCAATGAATGCTGATACAGTATAACATAAAGATGTAGGCAATAGAGTTCGATCGAGTCGTCGAAGAGGGAAGAAAATCACCGAGCGCAATGTGATATTGCTCCCCCAGTGCCATAATAAGGTGCCTTCCATGGCGCAAACCACTGGTTTCAAAGATTAAACTCGTAAAACTCGTGAAAAGTGCATCTTAAGGGGAGATGCTCACGTCGTGGCGCATCTCTCCTACATATGTGATGGTAAATACGATAGATCAGCGAAATTACATGTTTTCTTTTCGTTTCGCTGGCTCACATTAGTTTCACAATACAATATCACAGCTGGAGCATCAGGCTGGGCTAGCGGAGAATGGTATTATTGGCGAGCGATCAAGACATCCTTACGATAACAATCATCAGACGACAAATGACCAGACAACGTAGTGTTCCGTAAACAAATGGCTGCGATCACATGGATCAAAAGCCGCCGATCGGCCCGTGTAAACTGCCTTTGTGGTATAGTATGAAAAGCAGACGGCGAACTAGCCCAGTGCCCAGTGCTGCAAGCGCATTACACAACTGGCTCAGCGCCCTCTGCTGCACACCATTACACAAATATACGGTAGACATGACAGAAAGGGCGGGACTCATGCAGAATGTTTCCCAACTGCATGCTGACACAAGCATAGAACAGTGTAGGCTGCAGTGATGTTTTTACAGGATTTATAACATCTCACACCGTGCCAGACGTCACACATATGCACAAAAAAGAACAAATCCACACCGTAGTCGCTGATTTTTTTTCTGGTTTCGGAGAAACAGTCGAATCCGAGTAAAATGCAGCGCTCCCATTAGTTTGCGTGGGCGTTGAAGTCGTGAAGAGCTGAATCTTGTCATGATATGGCGATGGAGCACAGCAGTCGATCGGCAGGCGGCGCTGACTCCGGAGTTGCAGTGGTTCTTGAGTGTCGACGCTGACCTCGGAGTCCTACAAAGAATCGGCAGCTTTTTTTGTTTCGTTAATAAGAAGTAGCGCGGACCGTAAACGAACTGAATCTAACTGCTCCGATTCGCATTGATCCTGAGAAAGTCGCTGCCGGTCTGCACATAGCACTACCGACGGCGACGCAAGTCAGACCTGTCTCTTCGATACAAATTCGAGTTCTTAAGCCGCGCTTATACCGTAAGCGCGAAGGAGAAGTTCCATCGCCATTCTTAAAACTTAGGCTGGTCCTACACGGGTCGTGAAATGCGTCGCCAACGACCAATTCAACGACACGTCGGGAATGAAGCCACCACTCAGAGACATCCTTGGTTTTGTGTGTAATTTGAAAGGCGCCATTCCTTTGGTTCATGAAATAAAGTCATAAAGAGAAGAATCGTGGAACATAGTTATGTCAGCTCTTAGATGAAATTACCGATTCAATTCGATGGTAAACCCTATCACTTGCCACTGTCATATCAGTACCGAGAATTAATTACTTTCCTATGTGCCCCAACGCTCCGAAGATGGGATTCCACGTCATCTGCCGTGCTCCACCATAGCGCATCTTCTGGATACAGCCTCTTTGTCATTTCGCAGCCCGCGCACATTGATCAGATAGCCGCCTTCAACTCGGACGGCGCGCCCTGCTCCGAAGAAAGAAGAGAAGCAGCTGCTACGGTGATATACGGTTCTTATTTGTGCATTATGAGATGATTGCAGATACCCAAAAAATTTCAAGAAATGAATATTTCAGGGACACTTCTTCATTCGGTGTCTTTCGGTGTTCGTGGTTTTCGTGGTACTGACTTTCCAAGTCCCGCGTTCCAATCCTCTTCAGAGTTGAAAGCTCTGTGAAAACTACGGCACCACCTCACTATTTGCATTATAATTGCCTTTGATGAGGCCATGCGAGTCATTGTGTCGTCGTGTCATTGTGCTGTGAACCCGTAATAAAGTAATAAGTCCAATTTCGTCGAACTGAAATTTCGAAAACCCCAACATACTATACTACACATAGTTCTAGTGATCTGGTGAAAATACTAAAAATGTTTACAAATCAGGGAACCAGTGTAACTGACTGCATCCCTTTCCATTAATCGCTTTCCGTTATTAAATAAATTGTCCTCGGCGAGTAGTATGCCGTAAAAGTCATTGAATTCGTAGGTAACTCCTTCATATCCGTTCGGAATCCTTTGCAAGGGCCTGACGATATGCAACATACCAAGAATTTGACATTCGCGAACTTTTCTCCAGCGCGTCCCTTCCCCACACAGACCCACATTTATTGCCCACGAGACAAACACAAAATAGATAAGTAATAAATAGACATTCCAGACGTTAAATAATAGACAAATATGATAAAATGGACAAGCGCAAACAAATTAAAGATCGGTGCCCAGAGGAAAGACTACAACTCTAGGGCAGCGCAGAGCCAATGTGGCAGAAGACGCGTAAGTGACCTCAGACAGATCATAGCATATTAGCGAAGATTGCGGATCTTTTTCGTGTATTCTTCCCAGTACGAGGCGTCCGTAGCGGGCAACGGAATCGAGCTGCTGAGGGCATTGGTCATGGCCTGATTGAGAACGGCTGGATCGGCCTCCATCACCAGGAAGTCGATCTAAAAGTGATTATCATTCCGCTTTGTCATTGTATTCGTGTACCTGAGTCAAGCGGCCGACACCGGTCGCGAACTTTCGCTCGGTGACGCTCCGGAGTTTGGGCCACAGTCGACGTCGAAGGAAGTCGGCTTTCAGAAGCTCAAACTCAGGAAAGCCACTCTTCATCATGTGCTTCTTCAGCTCATTCCAGAAGATCCCGATGAATCGGCTCATATCGTCCGGAGGAGTCAAGAGGTGCTCGCGGCAGAGCACGAGCTGGCGAATTAGCGTGGTGATGCGTTCCAGTTGCCCTTAACTTCGCCACTTAACGCACCAAAAATGACGACAAACTAACGATCGCCAGCCGACGTCGAGCCGGTAGTCGTAGCGCTGTTCACCAGCTGTTCATAGCGCATCATATGTTTCTGCTTGGCAGCTCGCAGAACATTCTCTGGAATTTACAACGAATTTGTTAGAAACAGGTAGCAGAAGCAAACCGTTTTCAAAGTCGACGCGGTCACTCTGAACCCAAAGAGCCACAAGTCGCCGGTTTTTCGGTCGGTCTAAGATCAAGGAAAATGTAGAAAAGGGGGTGCGATGAAAGACTTACGAGCAGCCAAGGTGTCGTCGACGAATTCATCGAACTCGGCGTCAATCAGACCTTTCTGTTCTTCAATTCCTAAAGTGTACAGTTGTGATTCCACTACTTCATCTGGGGGGAGGTCTTAGAAGTATATGTGTGGGGCCTAGAAGTAAGGTCATTCATAAAGTCTACATCTACGGGTCGTCAGCATTAATGTGTCCTAGAGCCTCTTTGGAAACATATAAAGGTGCGGACTTGTAAGACCGATTGGGCCATCGAGTGCAGAACCTACCTCCAATGACAGGGTTCGGCACCAGTGCGTCCGGCTGAACTTGAAGCTCCTGACGTTCGGTCTGTGGCATCGTGGTCTCCATATAGCCGAACTCCTCGACTCCGGGCGAGGGCACCTGGGGAACTTCGCAGTCCGATCCAGTCATGTCGGAGTCCATCTCGTCTACGACCCCTTCCTCTTCTTCTCGGAAAGCACTCGCACCTGTAAACAAATGAAACTTCCAAGGAGCAATTAGTCGGGAAAGACGACAGTCAAAACGGAAAGCGCGGCGCCAAATTCTCCATCGCGCGATAAACCGGTCGACTCCGGCGTCTGGGAAAGCGAGCGATGGGACGGCAAATGCAAAATTCTGTTTTTCACCGCTCGACGGAAGTGTGAGGGGAGACAAAAGAGGCGGCTCGAGGTAAGGTATCTTAACGAGGGGGAACACTCCACGTTTCAAACGGCAAGTGACGCTTAGTGAAGTAGGTTTTTATCAAAACACATCAAGAACGGATGGCAATGAGCTGCGGTATTCGTAGAGATCGCTTCGTCAACAACGCTATTAGTGAATAATAAGCGACGATTGTAGCCTTCCGATGCTCACGATTGGCTTTCGCCGCCAACCGTTCCGTCGGCTCGGCCATTCCTCCGCGCGTCGATGACCGCCTCCAAGTAGAGCTTCTTGAGGCGATCGCCCAGATTGTCTAAACAGAATTCACATAACATAAAATTTATGTATCCGCCCAAATAAAGGAGGACTCGGAAAATATGAGGTTCGAAACCGAAGATTACGGCCCTAATTATAGACGTGCCGAATTTCTGGGTGTGTTGCCGACGCGTTCTTGGCATATTTTCCAACCGCGGTAGTGTTTGAAAACATCTGACGGTGAATAAGACAATCATTGTAATTGCGAAACTACAATAAGTCTCCATGTTTGTTATCCGCTTCGGGATAATGTGAAAGAGGACAAGCGTTGACGCCACCCGTTTCAATACCCAATGTCAATTGTATGGAGAACGATTAATTTGTTCGAGTAGAGTAGTTCCCGATATGACCAAACAATAACTGCTCCTGGGAGCGTAGCTACAACGGAAGCCGCTCCCCTTTAACAGCTATCCAACCTCTTTTTGAAGTCACTGCTTCTCTTGTTTATGCGCATCTTCACCAGCTTTATTGAGATTATGGGTTTGGGCTAAGTGATCTCTTCTACGTGTGGTTACCTGACTAGCCGCTTGTTTTTCACTGGTGACGCATTGAAAAAACAACGCTCGTGAGAGCTGAGATTGTCGTTTTCATAAAAGAAATACGTACTTGGAGACGGTGTTTTAATGATCCCAGATGAAAGACAGCATTTAGCGCGTTTCACTTCCTTGTGCGTAGATTTGCAGCGCTCTACCATTAGTAGCAGAGGCAAAAACAATGTTCAAAATGAGGATTACGGTAGGTCGACTCGGAAAAAGCGTCCTGGTTATTGGTTTGAACCACCTAGCTGCAAAAATGTTGTTCATTATTATCCACAATGGAAGGGATTCATAAGGCCACCTGAAGATCAATTTTGATAATCTTTGTAAAAACAATATTGAGAAATTCTGCCTGCAGTTATCAACACTCGGAGGCGCCAGCCAACTTTTTTGTCGTAGTCCTTAGAGATAAAGACTTTTCTGTATTTCACAGCCATCTATTCGTTTCGTTATGCATACTGTAGAGTAACCAAAGAACCGACGTCACCATAGAAGGATACCGTATTCTTAATGGAAAATGTTATTTTCCACCTGCCGTGCTTCGGGAGACATACAATTTGTTACATATTCACTGACGGTGCTACAAAAATGGTATTTTTAGCATGCAAGTTTTGTACCCTCGGTCCCTCAAAACAGGAATGATCATGATCAGAACATAGACTGTGTTTTTCAGGGAAAATTTCAAATGACAAGTGGTCATATTTCTTCGCTTCTCGACTCTGGACGTGAGTCCTTTGACTAAGAACGAAACGTTACACGAATATTACATTACGGAAAGTATTCGCATGTGACATTTAAGCATTTGTCGATCAAATATTAATGCAATAACTAACGTCATTCGTTTCGATAAATTGTACAGGAGTTTACGCTTTGCAAACACAGTTTAGGTCAGACTTGTTTCAAACAACATAGAAATGTATTTTGGCGATTAGCGGAGTTATGTCTCCTCCCCTATTTTCCACTCTTAATGATGTGTGACCTATGATAACCGGTTACGTAATCCCCCTTTGCATCATCTCTGATTAGCTGACTAGTGTAACTGTTCCAGCAAGCGCGAAATAGGGACAGCGCTGCGCGGAGAGACCCTATTTTGTAGCGCCGCATTGCCGTCCGCCACCTGGGCGCTGGGCGCTCATTACAGGATTAGCTTTGTGGCGCATCGAAGACTCGATAACGCATACGGTATGGCATTAGCACACACCGATGATTTCCATCATTCTCTGCATAGACAGGTCGGATTCTTCAGCCAGATCCTGCGCGAACAAAGTGACAATTGCGACCGCTTGATGAGCGTACTGTTCTGCATTCTCAACGTCGTCCATAGTGATCGTCCCGTTTTCGACTAAACTCGATTTGTCGATTTGGGTATAAGCGACTTGCTTACTATGAGTTTCCACATCATCCAGAGGTATACTTTGCAGTGCTTCTTCATACATTCGAATGTCTGAATCCGCACATTCTCATTGTAGTTACTTCATCTGAGCGCCTACCTAAAAGCAGTTCAGGTGTCGTGTCCCTTTCGGCTTTTTTCTTCACATTCTTCCCATTGCGAAGGTTCATGTCCCGTATCCAAATGAGCGCAAATTCCTGAAATCGCACGCATTTATAGTCGGCTACAAATAACACCCCATACGACGGAGCTTCTTGGCCAAAATATGCAGCCGAGCGCCATTTGCTCGGCGCGCTATGGCAACGACGAGATTGCGTTTCCAGGAGGGCACCCGGTGACCAATGAGCGCAGATTGGTGTCATATGATTAGGAGCCACGGTGGACAATGGATGAAAGTGAAATGTGAGAGACATTCGAATAATGGGGTGAGCAGATAAACTGGAGTTCACAGTCTGATAGTGTACAAATTGAAAAGAATGGATTTGTACCGAAAGGGCTATGGAAGGGGTTCAAAATGTAGCCACGATGGAAAAATTTTGTAGTTTCTGAATCAGAATGTGTTCATGTGCGAACTTTTATAGCGTAAAGCGAGCGCACCATCTTTTGGACAAAAGATTAATAAGCTGCAGTGCCATGTATACACTGGCTACGCCTG
This sequence comes from Steinernema hermaphroditum, assembly GCA_030435675.1. Lineage (NCBI taxonomy): Eukaryota > Metazoa > Nematoda > Chromadorea > Rhabditida > Steinernematidae > Steinernema > Steinernema hermaphroditum. The sequence goes on from CM059625.1 coordinate 4,419,846, forward strand.
TAAAAGAAATCTGGATTGGTGACAGGAGAGCCTTCAAAGGAATGATCTTTATTCATTACCGTAACACCGCGGTTGTTTTTCACGTAGATCATATCTCAACAACAGGTTGAACGCGTCAAAACGTCTCGGGAAAGCTGATTCATCAACAAAAGAGGGAACAATTACATCCTACGTAACGTTCAGAAGCTGCGCGAGGAGAAAACAATGGACGAATACAAACAGGATAAGCCGTCATTTACAAGATTGGGGGTTTTGATTCTTTGCTTTTCATTTTGAGTGGGGTTCACTTGTCTTTGATCGGAATTCTGAGAATCGAAACCCACCGCTTTTTTGTCAAGGATACATGGGATACAATGTCTCTGTAAAATTCCACATAAAGCTGAAATTTGTCAATGTGGCTAGAATTTGTACACTCGTCCTGACGTAGTTGGTCGTTCGCGGACGAAAGCGGCAATTCCTATGATAGGTGATAACATTTTATCATGGTGAAATAATTGAGTTGATCTAAGAAGCGCTTGATATGACATGAACCAAAGAGGCACAATATATGTGGATAGGGTTAGACTAGAGCGTGGGTACGAGTCGCTTTTTTCTACTCGACTCGATGACTCGACTTCAAATCGGCCACATGAGTCGACGTTTCCTGTCTCAAATGTCAACCTGTCTATGCGTTTGATAACGATAGGAAACCATAATGACCTACTTCAAAGGAATGGATTCTACAAACGGTCTAACCAATGGACCTTGGTTATACTCCGTGTGAACAGTTTTTTGACTACGATATATTTGATGTCTGCCTTACTAAATACTGTAGCTGTGATTCACTGGCGCACGCGATTGGTCAGAACCATTGCGACCATGACTCACATCTTATTTGAGAAGTAGGAACAATTACACCGGATTCTATGTATGCTGTGAAGTGGCTGGAAAACAAAGGGAGACAGAAAAACAAGCCGCCACGGCGACTTTTTCTCCGATAGGGGGTTGATTCTTTGATATCTATGAGAAAGCTTTCAGGCATTGTTTTACAATGGATGAAGTTGGAAAATATCAACAATAGAAGACAAAGTGGTAAAAAATCCATTATGTATTGTTTGTAAAAAGAGTTGTAAAAGAGATATCCCTGAAGATCGGTCAATCGTTAGAGAGTTGCAAGTGGTCAGTACAGAGTGGGACCGTATGATCGATTACAGCGTTCAAAGAAAACGGACTTCTGCGTTCCCAGCCTTTGGCCAGAAGGCTCATTGTTAGCCAGCGTCAATGTAGGTTACAAACTCCCCTCCAGCCAGCATTTGCAGAAATGACAAGTCGATTCTACGTATGCACTGTCACCAACCCTTTTTTTGGCTCTGGAGGCTGCAGACGTTTTCCGTAATGTAGTTTGTCAACTGTTCTCAGCGCGGATGCGAGCAGATTGCGAACGAGCATGCCACCGTAGGATCCCCATCGTCCTACACAGCTCCTTTCGCTAAGTCGAAACTAAAAGATTCTGTGCATCAGATTACGGTATGTACTGGGAAAGCTTTGGTATTTGTGACGTGCAGCGTGAGTCACAGTCGGCAGGAAATTAGGACAAAGCTGATTTTTACGTGGGAAAAGAGACCGTTATTTTTAGGTTTGCTAGAAGACAGTGACCGAACGTCAAAGAAACAGACCAAGTCATCGTTCTGCATTTGGTTATTAGGAGCGAAAATCGGAATTTTGTGAAGTGTTTCAGAGAGATTCAGGAGGTGGGAGTGCGATTAAGTATATAAAGAATACGAGGTGACATTAGGAAAACGGTAGAAAGGGAAGAAAGTTTTCATAAATGAGCAGATTTCGATATTCTGCTGATTCTTAAATACGGATCAAATGAATAAAAACAATCTATTTAATACACTGTTAGGACGACTCTCAGGAAATCCTCCTTATACAGTACGTTCTTTCTGGCGTGTGGAAAAAAAGTGAACAAGTAGGAAAATTACCCGGCGTCACAGATCACAGAATAGCGGACCCAAGTTAAAATGAGAATGTTAAGAGCGATTATCGCTAAGCCAGAAGCATGGGAGCTTAACTTGACTCTATTCCTTTATCCTTTGCTTGTGATGTGCTTTGACGTTTGCCGCTGAAGGTACCATGGGGTGCTTCCACGGGTAGGATGAAAGCTACCCTTGCGACGAGTATAGTACTCGCCCGGGTTTAGGAAACTCAGCTCAACCAAAAGGTTAAAGGGTGAACTCAAGCTAAAGGTTATCAAGGTGGCAGATGTTATGACAATGCAGCTTCCCCTTAGATGCTTCAGTAGTCCCCTCGAGTACAGCCTGGAGCACTATGGACAAACTCAGCTTTCCTCCATCTCAAAGTCAGTCATCTAGCTTTCTCTTTCTGTAGTGAACTATCCTATATTTACGAATTACGAATTCACGTTTCGTTCCTCATAACCTTCTAGAAAAACAGGTCGCTATCTTTCATTTCATTGGATGCCATAGCCGCATCCTCCCAATCTCAGCCCACCTGCGTTTTTATACAGTGGACATGAGTCATGAAGCGGCGGCAAATTAGCGACGCAATTTGGCAAACGATCCATTACGCGACAGCGATTACATAAAGACTACGTCTTCGTGGGAAGATGTAGGAAAACAAAGGCACACCGTAAACAGGCCAAGTCACTATTCCCAAGAACGGCCGCGGACTGGCTTTCTTTCTACATAACCCATTTTGTAGTCAGCAGCTGAGAGTCGAAACCGATAAAGACATAAAGCTTCAGGGACAATAGAATTCGAGTTTGGACAATTTGAGACGGTTCTCGCACGTATTTAGTAGCGTGTGGACGTCACAGGAAAGCACGGAAGTGGGATATCCATAGGACATAGGGATAGCAGAAAAAAACAGCGATAGCCGCTTCTATGCGAAACAATGGGGAGACGCGCAGACGTAGCTCTCCTTTCTCAGGTATGTACTTTTCGGCGTCCGGCACGAGAAAATGTGGCTTTCGCATTCCGGACATGGAAGGCGTAAATGTGTAGGAATTCCTATGCACTCATGCTGTCCGGCGAGATACGAATTTAGGGTACAATTTTAAGTATAATCATTTACGCGACGGAGTGTAAAAGCAAGTTGATATTTATGTTGTGAATCTGTCTACGTATCGAGACAGTGCAGACAGTTCTGAACGTTAAAAATGAAAGATAAGAAAGCAGTATTGCTGAATAACAGCGTAATTACTTGTCTGGGAGAGATTCCCATAAACGCATACAAACATTGATTCTTGTCGCTGTGGATCTATCGGTGACTATAGATTTCCTGCAATTCAGCCAGCTGCATATGGTGGGTTCTGCTGCAAAATAACTCGAAACCTACCCTGTGCATCTTCAAGACAGGAAGCTGAACGTTTTGGTCCAAGATTGAAACCGGTCCATAGTTGACTACTCAACGTGACTAGGACAAACCACTCGATACATTCTTCGACTGAGGCAAAGCCGAAAAGACTGTACTGTCCGTTCATTCCCAAGCCAACTCCGTCTGTCTTGCGATATCTAAAGGATAGGTGTTGAGGGCAAAAACAACGCCGTTTTCCGATCACGATATAATTACCTGAGTGAGAGAGGTTCCCATAAACGACAAAACAACAAGCCACATGGACAAAGGAAAGCTGACTATCGGCTTCCCACCAGTTAAGCGAAAAAATCTGAGATGATGGAATACATGCCGTAGGCGAGAACTGCCGCCAAACGCCAGAACAGATTGTGGAAAGCAAAGGGGACAAGCGGAATAATGATGTTTCTTACTTCCATTTTCGACAAGATGGTGTCATCCAGAAACAATAGTACACCTCAACCTACAAATAATTGAAATTATTTGCTATGATGCACGAAATTGGGCTGGATAATAATTTCGTGTGCTTGTTTTGGATAATGGAGAATAATGCAATTTTTTACATCAACAATAATAAGAGTGTATTCACCGTTGTTCACTACTTTCTCTCACTGCTCCTCTAGTTGGCCGATTCCTTATCTGGAGAAACCTGCAAGCCTGGGGCCGCAAAAGTAGTTGTACGAAGTATCTAATGCTTGGTCGTTTTCGATTGAAACACAGCTCGGATCATTTGATAGCGAGTACAGCGGGTAACAGTGCGTTAGTGCTAAGCCTGGAGACCACGGTGTATGTTGAAGAATCTCCCACTTCAGCTTTAGGAGTGCGGCCTTGACGACGTTTTCAATTTTCGCTTTTATGTAGAAAGGTTGGCCCATGTCATGACTTGGCCTTCATGATTCGGAGTTTTCTGCTGGATTGAGTGGCTCAAACGGTGCAGGTGTTGGTCGACCCTCTTGTTCGGACTTCCCGGTGTAGCAAACCTTCACAAAGCCACCACAAAGAGATGATTTTCTCCTTAGAGTGGAAGTTCTGCTTCGCTTTGACCCATATCTCCTGTGGCTACTCACATCGGCCATCCTGTCGATACCACCTTGGCGCGGCTGGTGTCCATAGTGATTATCTTCTTGTAGAGACGTTGGAAATACGGCTCTCTGGCGTTCCAGACCTTCTTGGAGACGGGGCGATCATTGCACCAACAACGAGAACGGCCGAGAATGACCGTTCAGTCAACTCATTCAGTAAATTCGAAGGGAGTAAGTGGACAATCCGGCTGACCGTCACCGTCACTGACCGTCACAAATGAATGACCCTGTCGTCCTAAAAAGGAACTGATAGATAGGCTAAGTCTTCCGGTCCAATCAGGATCTATCAGATAGCTGACCTATCGAATACTTATGATATTTCGTAGTCTATGACGTTTCGGAAGCTTTCAGAACGTCCATAAACACCAATTCTAGGTCTCTTCTTCAGCACATAGCGAACATCCTAATGAAGCGTTATTGACCAACAGCGCTGTACGATATAACCCATTCAAGCCACATTCAGCTCATCAGAAGTAGCGAGGAACAAGCACGGATATAAAACACTGTACAGATAAACCTATGTAGGACTATTAACTTCATTTGCTTGAAAGCTCCGAGTTAGTGAACTACTGTAAAAACTGTGGCTCATTTACGTAACAACTCCTTTTTTCAATGTATCAAACCAAAGGGTTTGTTGAGATTTTTTTATTGAGGTGACATCATTTTTTGAATGCTGAAGCGTTTTGACGTTCGGCTAGCAGGTCAATGTGCATTAATTAGCTGTCCGATCATTACGCATTTACGACTCCGGCGTTTATGAACATCTCCCGAATGAACTCCGCCCCATCGACGTTGTCCTCTGCGAGCAACGCCGGCGGCACGTCTTCGTTTCCGTCTGTTTCTCGCTTAATTGTTCGAGGGCGCCCAAGGTCGTGTCTGTCGTTTGCTTAACGCGCTGCTTAGGATATCTAATGTGCTCTTAAAACCGCCGACGGACATTGCAAGTTGTGAATGATTGACGGATCGTGTATCAAGGTGTTGTTCACATTACGACGATGTGTGTTTCGTGTTTTCTTAAAAAGTCATCTAGCTTCATGTAGTTCCGTATCAAATGTTGCGAATGCAGGTAGAGCACTGAGGACGCTTTGTCTGTTGTCACCGACTTCAGACTCTATGCTACCCGAATCTTGTAGATGTATGTAATGATCACGTTCAGTTATGTGTTATGCTCACGACTGCTAAGGGACTTGCTAAGGGGTAAAGCACGAAGCTAGACTTGACGAGCAGAAATCGTGCCTGACAGTGCAAGATATAAAACAACAAAAGATGACATGTTTCAGTACTTTATGCTGTCATAAGTTAAGACAGTTCTTCATTTAAATACAGGAACACCCGACAGGAACAACCGAAAATCCGAATAGAATCACTGAAAGGAGAGCGGGGGCTTTGTGCGAATCTGAATTTGGGTCTTCGTTTCCCATTGGGACAGTGGTAGTGCTGTTCCCTAACAAGCCCATAGAATCACTGAATGGAGAGCGTGTTCGAATCCATTTTCGTTATTATCTAACGGGCTGACTTCTAGGTTTGAACCGAGCTCAAGAACAGATGTATTGGTGTGAATTGGGTACTGAGGGTATAAATTTTGGAAAGAATGATCACTCATCAAACACCAAAGACCAGGATTCTCCTGATTACATTAGCCTATCAGCCTCAAGATTCGGATCGGATCGAGAGGTTGAGGATTTCAAATTTTTCGTAGAATACCGAACATGACACAGGTCAGTGTTGAAGTTAAGGCGGTTCCCACAAGGCCGAGCGAGGTACTGCAACCAGAAACTGAAGGATTCATTCGTGTTCGATTCCATCTATAGAAATATTTTCATCATGTGAATTTTCCTACTTGGTAACTCATTATCCAGGAAGTTGTTATAGGCGAAAGCATTTATTTTTCCTTTTTGCTGGAGCATCATATGTTAATTAGGTATCCTTGTAATTGCCTTGCTTTTTCGTGACAAACACCCACTATTGCACAGCATTTTAAGTCGCTTTCATGACTCACAGTCTTTGCTGCGGAATGCGTTTGAATAGGATAAGCACACTTCCGGATTATTCGCTTGATAAATCGCGAAAAGTTAGTTCATTTTTTGACCGCTTTGTGCAACTTTGTTCCGATTACACAGTGTTGGGGCGACAAGATGAAGTGTGAAAGGTGAGTGTCGACAGGTCGGAACAAATGCCTTCGCAGATAGCGAGTTTTTTGGCACAAAATGACCGAACGGTGCCTGAAACCCTCTTCGAACACCTCAAAATCTTTTTGTCACCTAACATTTGTTATTTCATCGCTCAGCTCCTCCCGTCCGCCTCATCGCCGCCTCATTAGCGAGTTCCTCCGTGAGGAGTCGAAATTAGAATTTCGGCAGACGACCGTGCTCTCGCGCTAGGGCGTATTTACTTTTTCTCTAACAATTATCTCCATCAGGGAACATTCCCGAGTGACGAGCACGGCGCTTCCGGCTAAAGATTAAGCCTAAAACGGCGCTGGGTTTGTTTTGAGTGGGAACAGCGCACGACTTCAACGAGCGGGTCTGTCTGTTGCAATCGTCTGATTGGTTGACGTGGGCATGGTTGCATCTCTTTTTCTAAGTAGTATTTCTGCCGGAAGTAATTTGTAAATTAGCAACAATTGCGATATAAGCCGGCTCTGTGGGATCGCAGCTGTTGTTAGCCGGGAATTTTGGAAATGTGTCCATTGAAAGCTGCCTTTTTTCTGCAAATCTTATGCATATATATGTGGACATCTCACAGACGCGAAAAGCTGATCTATTCTGGAAGAATAGCAATTGACACGAGCAAAAATTCTCTACTATACTGTAATGAACGGGGATCTTTTGTTAACCTGGAACACTTTTAAGACCTTGCAGAGTTTTGTGGGTACAAGGTACATGCATATTCGAGACGTAAACATGCGTGTTATATCTTTTTATCATCTTACCAATAGGCTTTTCCGACCGTAATGCAATCAACTCCAAAACGCTTTTTGGAACGCATAAACACACAACCATAAACTCGTTGATTGCTTTCTCTGTGTACCCCTGCCCACCACCCGTATTTCCCATGTCGCATTCATTTCATCCTCCTTTCGTTGTTCTTTGCCATTTTGGCAAATTTGTAAACATGAATTTACCAGCGCCATGCAGCGCTGCGTTTTGGGTGGTCCGGCAAAAGAAGAAAGTGCCACATAACATAACCTCCTAGGAGGTTGAGCCTACAGGTTCACTTTCGGTCGCCCTTTGCACCTACGAGTTTTGATCGTATGGTTGTTCTACTCGGATCGCTGATCGGCATGCTGTATTAGAAAACACCACTTTTTACGTTGTTTGTTTGGTCGATCGGTAGTGCTTCTGGACTATTAGTCATCAGACAGGTCACAGGTTCGACACCGGCCGGGGTCTTAACCTTTTCACCTGACTTGAATCTGATTGCTGATCAGTCTGTGAAAAATGGTGTGTTCTTTAGCCTGCAGGGGGCTTTGCCATGTGTGTGGCTGAGTGTTTGAGTCTGAAGGTTTCTTTGGAACTTTCCGAAGTAAACAATAGTAGCAAGAATATTGTACTGCTTCTATTCTTTTCCATTTGAGATGACATTCCACCAACAACAATTCATTTTAGTTCCGGAGAGTACTAAGGCTTCAAAATCTGATTCAGAAGGAGGCCATATCTTTGCAGGCGTACAGAACATTCATTTGCTGACATCTTTGTTACTTTGTCGTTGTGGCATCGACAGTGTCTGTCATTCTTTCTGGAATAACACAGCTCCCCACAATTTTAACAGCGCTAGATACCATGAAGAGCTCGAAATTCCGAAGTGAATTTTTCATTTGTTTCAAGCTTCCGGGATTCCTCGGAAAATCACTTTTAAAGAGGAACTGGAAAGTGCGTAGTCCATGATTCATCATTCAGTCAAGCCGCACGGTTCAAGCCCCATTAGCGGCTTTTTCCTGCTGTAATTCCGCAAAAACTCCCCCACCTGTTCACTGCCCAACGGCTGGACAGCTGCTGCCCACCTTTATCGCCAACTCAAATTGTCTCTCTCATTTTTGCATCACCGACAAACTTTGAACTGCCAGTAAGAGATGACCCTTTCTCACTTGGTCTCCGGCTGATGATTAAGCGCGCTTGGTTCTAAATTAATAAAGCTGCCGACGAGTCAACTTTGCGCGTGCCTTAGGGAATGATTGACCACACTACATACACAATATACTTAAGAGAAGATTTTACGGCGCTTTTTACGCGTGTACTCCGCGTGTCGACCTCATGCCTTCGCGTTCCTCTTCCAAGCCTCCGCTCTCCGCACATGTTCTCTGGCCGCAGCGTCTCAATTTATCATTTATCTAATCTTCGTGACTTGTTTTAATTCCATCAGTTCTAGCTGCTCTTGTTCTCCGATGTCCTGTGCCCTTGCTCCAACCTTGCCTCGTTCAAAGTGCTTCCTTTTATTTTATCATTTCATAAACATTAATTGGCTGCAGCCGAGCCTAATTGCTTAGAAAATTACTGATCTATGATGTTCTGCAATAAAGCGCCGTGTCACTACAGTCATAAAGCCTTTCTTTTTTAGTTGAAATAAGGCGACTGTTCGTCGTTTGCAAAGAATCCCTTCCGTCAATCAAAAGGAATTAAAGGTCTAGTATTAGCTATTTAAATAGCACTGTTGCCTAATTACGTAATACGAAATTCGAGTGCCATCCTGTGACAAGCCGACGAGAAGCGTGCAGCACGTAGGATTACTTGCAGAATTTGAACGCCGATTAGTATCAGTCTAGTGGTTTTATGTTTAGGATAGGATACGATAGGTTTACGGGTCTGTTTCGAATTTTTATGGTATTATCCTTTAAATGCTACTGATTCAACGTGAACCTATGTCAATACTACCTTTAGGATGCTGTAGGATTTGTTACCAAAAACCCAAGGAACTATTGAGAACCTAGAGCATAACCCGCTACGTATCCAAGTTTTCGAGGGCCCAAGTATCACCTGTCACATGTGATCAGTGTGTACTGTCGGCGACCTCACTACACACCTCCAGGAATTATCCTTTCATGTATTACAAACTATGGCCATTTTAAGTTTGCCACCTAATGCAATTTCGTTGTTATTCGGCCTTTGAGCGCAGCACTTTCTCAACGCTATTTCGATTAACCGCTCTTAATTGAAAGTCATCATGAAAGCAAGAGTGCTTTCAACTTTAAGTCACTCCAGATGGAAACACACTTCTACGAATGTTCTTGGCTATCTTGGATGCTGGACCACACAGTACAACATAGCTAAGTTTTCGTTTCTGAGTAGAGCTATTCGTCAGGTAGATGTTGACTCTTACCTTCAGCGTTGACTAGACAGTCAAGCGTGTCAATGCCAGCTTCATATTAAAATCGAGTTTGAAATTCGTTCTACAGTGTCACATTTACGGACCACATAAACAGATACGATTATCCCAACGTCCCTTCTATTTGCACTTCTTTCGATTCTAAACCTTTATGAATTCATTCGAAACAGCGACTGTTAATCATGTTTTTCTTCCAAGTAGACACGCAATGCCCTCAAAATTGGAATTCTTTGCCACTTTGTAAAAACACGATTGTCACTCGAAGTTCTTCTACTAATGAAGTAAGAGATTAATTATGTGCAAAAACGAATGAAAGCCATGATAAATGGACAAAGTCAAAGATCATGGTCACAAGAACAGTTTTTCCAGTGAGATATGAGTTATGCTCTTGCACTTTGGGTAATATGGTTTTTAAAATATGGACTCTAAATTATGAGTGGACAAATTATCGTCATGAACTTTTCAATTTGGGAATAGTTTCATCCTATAAGTGGTGCTTCTATCAAGGGTCTGTTCCGCCAAGAGTAACAGACGACCATTAGTCGCGCGCATCCGGAAAAGTTGAAAAATTGGGATGTCTGCTTGAAATTATCTTTTTTTTTGGCCCGAAGTCCCGCCTGGTCAGCTGGGGCGTGAGGTCTCCTCTTCTTGCATATTCGATGTCGGCGGCGGTACTCGTTCGCGTCAACGTCATGTGTTGCTTTTTGCCTCTTCTTACGTGCATTTGTCCCCTGGCCACGCCGCCCCGTGGGGCATTTATATATTTGCATATGTGGTCGTCGCCACCTCTCACATCGGGTGTATTGTTGTGATTCACGAATTGTTGGTGCCAACCTTCAGACGCTACAATGTCGTCAACAACGCGACCCTTAGCACTTGTGTTGTTTTGCGTTGCAACCGCCGTCGCCAAAGGTACGCAAGTGTGTGCGGTGTAAAGAAGAGCCTGATCCCGGTCTTTAGGCTTTGATGATTGGAACTATACGGATCATGATGAAGACGCGTTTCGTCCACCGCAACACTACAAGCTGGAAAAGTTTTTGATGACCAACTACAATAAGAAGTTAATACCGAAGAGACACTTGAACGAGTCGGTTCAGGTCAAATTCAGTATTAATCTGTACCAAATCATTGAAGTCGTAAGTTACATATTAAATTCATGAAAGTGGAGTACAGTATGACGGATAGTGCCTATTACGTGACCAAGACTGTGTGTGTTAGTATTCGGTTTACGGCTTGTAGCGGTGACAGTGCAATGTAGTATCTATCATTCTGATCCTAGTACCATTTAGAATGAGCCGCAACAGTACATCCTAATGAACGCCTGGATTGTCGAGGTATTCCGTACTGAACTTTTGTCCCGGTCCTAGCAGATATTCCTTCAGCGCTGGCGCGACGACATGCTCTACTGGAATCCAGAAAAATTCGGCGGTATCCGAGAGATAATTCTGCCCAAAGACGAAATCTGGATTCCCGACACCACACTTTATAATTCGTGAGACGCAATGAATTAATGATCAATTAGAAGACTCTTTCAGACTTGTGATGAACGACGCGGAAAGTCGCCGTTTGCTAAACGCAAAATTGACCACCGACCCACGCCGGAAAACGGTTTTGGTTGAACTGCTCTATCCAACGTTATACAAGTTCTCGTGTATGCTGGATCTTAGGTTCTTCCCTTTTGATGTTCAGGTAGGCTCTTCGTTTATGTTAAGAGGAAATACGCAAAACTTTTTCTTGTTAAAATTCGGCATTTTACGCACCAGCGCTATGGAATGGCATTCTACATAACATAGTCGCGGTGATCAAAAGTGACTGATAAAATGATATGCTTAATACTTAATAAGAATGAGTTCCGCTTTGCGATGAACCACCTTGAAATTCGAACCTAAAGAAAGGCATCTATGGTTTTGTTATTGTTTTGCCGTCACAATCGTTCATTTTCGCAAAAGGTTTCGGTGCGACACACTTAATGAGATGTGACAGGGGAAGTTCTTTTTCTGGCCCTTTTTAGTTTTGCGCTTCCTAGAAGCATTTAACACACGCAAAGGCGGTAATTGCATTCGCCGGTCCATTATGTTTGATCTTGAGACATTATACATGAATGTACGACAGCCGATCTTCTCATTTATTATGTGCGTGTCAAGGGATGACGCAAGACAAACAAAAATGCAATAAATAGCACGGGCCAAAAGTCGTGGAAAAAGGCGGAAGCTGCTGGTGACACTATCACTAATGAAAAATGCAAAGCAACAAAGAAATAACGCAAATCAAACGATCGTATGCCATGCGGATGATGCAGTAAATAGTCAAATTGTAAACAAATAAGACTAGAAGTCAGCTGACAAACTGATAATTAGGCGCCGTTAACGATCGCACATAAACGAAAACAAACCTTTATTGCAAAGCAAACAAAAACAAATTTCACATTAATCGCAGAGGAAGACTCATTGAGAACGCTTGCAAAGGCTTTCAGGAAAACAACCAAGACCATATGCAAGACCATTCTACAAATTGTCAAATTTACTTTGGAAAGTGAATATGAATGCAATATGAAAATCGTCAGCCCATATTACCCCAGTTTTTGTACAGCCTAAGATCGTTATTTGTCGCATCATTGCCGTTTACGTACAGAACATAAATCACTTCAAATGTGACCAATTATAGGCCTGCAAAATGACCTTTGGAAGTTGGACCTACGACAAGAAAAGCATCGATTACCATTCGTACAAGAACGGTAAAGGGGGTGCTATTGGAACGAGCCAGTGCATTGAAAATGAAGGGTGGAATATCCTTGGTACGCAAGGTACGCTTGCAATATTGTTGATGCTGTTACAGTAGGCCAATGTTTCAGTTCATCGCAGAGACATGAAATACGACTGTTGTGCAAACAACTACACTCTTCTCGAATTCTATTTACACATCCAGCGGAAGCCTCTGTTCTACTTGATCAACTTAATTGCGCCTACTAGTGTTATCACTCTGATTGCAATCGTTGGTTTTTTCAGGTGAGTTTTTAAGACGACCACATATATCATTAGATGCATGTTATAACAGGCTCATAAAGACAAGGGTTACGGTAAAGGCTATGTAAATTTGCTCCATTCCACATGACTTAGCTTGTTGCTAGGATCATGGGCTAAATCTTTGTTTTGAGCACCGGTGTATACCAGAGATTACGCTAAGCAAAACATCCATGAAATCTTTTGTAAGGTCATTGCAGTGTTGGTATAGATCTAGTTGGGTGTTATCAAAATTAGAAACTAGGTTCAATCTGTGACTGTTTTTCGATGTGTGAATGTTTCTGGAGTAAGTTTTTTAGTTCTTCTACGATCAACGATATGCGCGAAGAGAAGATCTCACTCGGAATCACAACCTTGCTCTCCATGTCTATTCTTATCTTCATGGTCTCCGACCAGATGCCGTCAACGTCCTCATTCATCCCTTTAATTGGTAAGTGCTTAACTGGACAAGTCGAAAGTTAAATGAATGAACAATAGGCACTTTTTTGAGCGATGCTCTTTGTTCCTATCAGTTGTTCCCCTCAAAAATACTTTGTTAGGCAAACTCTCCAGAAATCAGTCCGCACATTTGAATCAGTACTTGCACTCCATTCAGGAAGTCGGCTTTTTAGTACTTGTACTCCATTGGGGAACTGGGCATTCATTCCTAGATCAGTCGAAAAGACTAAACCGGATTGAACACGCCAGTGTAATCTGTGTGCCGTCTAAATAAAACACTATGAAAAAACAAACCAAGAGTTAACTGATTTATTGCAGGCTGGTTCTACACGTGCATGATGATGCTAATCTCCGGCGGTACTTTGTGCGCGTCGATGGTGATCTATGCGCAGAAGAAAGGAATTCTCGGACATCGGCCGACTTCGCGGACCATGCGATGGGCACGCTGGCTCGGAAAGATGTGCATGATGGAGATGCCGTTGTTGATGAAAGAGGCATACGCTTTGAAGGCAAAGGTAACTTTTAAGCAATAGCAATCAGATCAAAAATGCGATTACTGAAAAACTCATTAGTCCGCGGTGACTTTTAATAAAAAACCATTCTGGTCCTTGTTTTGACGAAACGAACAACAGGTCAGCATTAAAGAGTCATAGGAAGGAGTTGACTTATCAGATCAGAGTTCGTTCTTTCCAAAACATAGAATATTCGAAAAACGAAACGATGAGAGTTTGCTGTCACTAAAGATAAAAAAGATTCGAGAAACAACATTCTCCAGCCCTGTAAACCGGTGTGCGAAAAGTACGGTCTGATTTAAAACTGAATCATTATACCCCCTAAGCACAAAAATATCCTTTTTCCACTATTCAAAGTTCAATAATCTTCGAACAAATGACGAAAAAAGGACCGAATATTTCCAAAGATGGTATCGGTATTTTAATCCCACAAGTCCAGATAGTATCTGTCATTGTTTCCTCGGCCTCGGAACAGAAGATAAATGCCGTCGCACATGGGGCGAGATAAGGCAGGTGTAAAAAACATGCATACGCCAGTTTTTGCCGAAATATATTCCTAGGAGTGCTCTAATCCAGACAGGAATTAGGCTACCTAATGCCAAGATCCATTTTTGTCTTTTGTAGCTCTTATGTACAGAAAAGCAAATCTCATTCAAAGATAAAGCGTGATCTTCGGTCGATGAGATGTCCTTGATGGATCTGATTCAGCAAGACAAACTGAAACGCCAGACGGATGGACAGCGAAAGCAGAGCATCTGGCAGAGATGGCAAAAAATCGGAAGAGACATCTCACGACTCTCCATCCCGAGCATGCAAACGCAAAGTACCATCATGACCGCTGACAACAGCTTCACCTCGATCTCGTTGAAACGTGTGGCCGCCGAGCCGCCACCGGATTTGGCCACACTTGCCTCCAGTAAGTGGCCACGCCCGTGCACGTACTAGCCTATCCTCTGTTTCAAGAAATTGTGCGTGAAATGCGCAACCAAAAAGCTAAAAAGCAACAGGAAGAAGAGAAAGTTAATAAACAGCCTGCGGAGACGGCCTGTCCGTCGGAGAGAACTGATCAGTCTGAGACAGTTCCGAGTCAGTTGATAGGTTTTGTGTGTGTGGAGAAATGAGTGGAACTGTTTTAGTTTGTGTGTTTTTTTGTGTGCTTTTTCATAGAGCGAAAGGAAAGATAGACTGGATTGTAAAGATCTTTGCAAATTTCTGTTTCTGTTCAGTTTACTGTGTTTGAGTGCGGTGATATGTGTATAGAAATTTAGTGTAGTACAAAACACGAATGATAGATTGTAGATGTGCACAGTTCTCAAGTTAATCGGCCATTTGAAACGCATTGGGTTGATAGTGATAATATTATATGTTTGCTTCCTGTAATTGTTTTGTGTTGTGTGTTTTAACATCTTTCATTTTCCACTAACCACAACACCCCCTCATCGCCTATGGGTTTAGTTTCAGGTGAAGACCTGGACGACTGCTCCTATCAGCAAATCTCCGACGATGACAAGTCGTCATGCATGGAAAACGGCTGGAAGCATCCCCACATGGGACATAAGAAGGCCTCCCTGAACAGACCTCGCAAGAACGTCGGCCTCGTGCGCAAAGGAAGCAGTTTCGATAAGGAGTGTCGCGGCTGTAATAACAGTAAGCGGATTTAGCATACGTTGCTAAATCCGAATCGCGCTTGCTTCAGATCTCGTTTCAGCTGTCGTCTCGCGACAAAGGAATCTCGCGGAACTCGAGTACGACTGGCTAGCCGCGGTCATCGAACGCTGCTTCCTAATCATATTTTGCGTTCTTTTCTTTCTCTTCTCCTTCGGGATCAACGGGATCGGAATGTACTACTGGTGGAATGCGACTGTCGACGACTATGAGATCAAGTACTAGAAGAGCAGCTTTGAATATCCTTCCCAAACATCACGGGTTGAAGTCGATAATTAGAAGAATTTCTATCGCAATTCGAAGCATTACAGTTATACGTTGTCTATAAGTGTTTCTATTTACGGGTAGCTAGATGTTTAATATGTAATATAGTTGTCTCACATGCGTCCGGTTTGCTCCTTCTCCAAAGCTTTTGTCTTGGCTTTCACGGGTTATTTGTAGATTTATTTTGTGACTGAATTTATTTGCTTTTTCGTCCTGTTTCCGTTTTTCCGTTCCATGCTTAATTGTGCGCTTATAATAATAAAGTTTTAAAATGTGAATTAATGAAATGTTGCTATTCTCGGGAGCAAGGGGCAAGTTGTAGGATGAGGTATGTTCTGTCTGATGCAGTTGAATTTGGAGAGCAAAGGTCACAACTTAAAATGGGCCCAGAGCGTTACGATTTATTCGGATAATTAAAAGCCGATAGCGATCATTTTTACGACTAACCAGACGGTGTTTCTTCTTTTGCGAGTAAAACACACGAGCCGGTTGTGGACTAAAGTTCATCGCGGAAACATTCGGCTGTCAATTAGTCAAACCGCTCGTCGCGTTTTTTACAAACGGCGCTCATTGTGTTTATTGTCAATGTCAAAGAAACCGACAGTCGGCGCGATGTTCCCGCGAGTCGTCATTGGAAAGTGACCCGGCCGTTTCCCGAAATGTTGTCGATCGACCGCGTCCCATGGATCCACATTCTTTCCACATCTCACTTTGCGGATTGCGGGCGCGCAACTCCGCCGCCTGCGCTGCAAAAACTCGAATGCTCCAACGAAAAGAAAATCGCCGCGGCCGCTCGCGCGTGTCTCGAGACTGTTTTCACTTCGGCGACCGTTTCGACAACGTACGCGCGAAGCCTAGAGGCGTTGGCGCATGCAAAAAACAGCTGCCGATCAGCAGTTTCAGTGTGATCTGATCGGGAAATCGTGGAAGAAGAACAAATTACCTATCAGCCGTATTCATCTCGACTCGATGATGTGATGGAAAAAGCGTCGCGATCGGTTCAGCGAGACTTCGTTGCTCCACGGTGGGAACGAAAACGGACGTACGACACCAATTTGCAACAATGACTGGAGTGTGGCAGATTTCGATCACTACCGTTATCGGTTGTTTAGGGATTAGCGTAACTGTGAAAGGTTCTGGTGGCCTTAATGTTTGTGGAATGCTGTCAAAAGAGTGGATTAACGAAAATGGAGTGCTACAAAATAATCGAATTGGGACCAGTTCACTTAGCCCCATGGATATTGTCCCTTAAATTAAAGTAGAAATGTGCTCGCGTAAAGTGTTTACGGATTATGCTGTTTATGAGTGTTCAGATTGTCCCTATAATTATGTAAAGAGGAGCTAGATAACTGTGTTTTGGCCAGAAATCGATTAGCATATTAATGGTAGAGGTCTTGTGATATGTGTACTGAATGACTGGTTAAATAACGACGGTCAAAAGGCGATGAATGAGGGTCATGTTTTAGAGTAATCATCTTAAACGACAACACGTTATCCTGACATAGCTTGCCAGTCATATTCCAAACAAGAATCATGGGTTGCGGAAAACGGCGCCCGTAATGAGGGAGCACGGCAATGTGTGAACGTCTGCAAGAAGAACAGATCAATTGTATTGGAGGATGGAGGACGGAGAAAAGGCTCCTGATTATATGAATAACAGCTAAGGGCTAAGTTGTAGCACTCTGCTTCCTTATGCTTTTTCGAGTTTGCGGTGTTTCTGTCTACAAGCCAGAACTGACCAATGCCCACAAGGCGACGATAAGCTTCCTATAGAGACCAGTTGTTGATCGCGCAACCGGTTGAGCTAAGGGGCATGGCGAGCTATCGCCTTCGATCAAAGCATAACAGGAATACTCTGATTTGAAACATCGTGTGAAGCGGGATATTCATATCTCGCCGAGAGCTATTGACGTTCGTTGGTAACTATTCTCTTTTGTCATAGCAAATACAACTACAAGGATCCACTATTACTCATAGCTATTCATTACGGCACGGCTGGCTGTATGATCGCGCTGCATGTTAATGTTGAAACCGTTCGACATCATTCGATAGACTATTCTTGTTTTCCGCAAATCGACATCGGATTAACGATAATTGTGCGTAGGACTAAGTTTTAAACCTATCAAAGGGTCTTTATTTTCTTTAATGTCGCCGCCTGCATATCACGAGAGACAAAAGCCATTAGCGGTAATCAAACGACCATCTCATCCGAAATCGGATTAATTTGTCCAAAAACGGTTTTTGCTGCTCGTCTCCACTTTCGCCTACTCTCGCGCGGGAGTAAACCGGATTCGACACCCGTTCTCCAGATGTTGCACAACAACAAACGGTTTTTTTTTTTCGCTTTCGCCGCGCGACAACTGACCCGACCGAGTGCGTCAAAGGGTGGACAATCCAAGACACGCGTTATGGGTGGGAGTTAGTAATTCGCCGCAGCAGTGAACCGACTTTGGGCACTACTGATAGGGATACACACGGGATAGCGATCGGGATTGTTGTCTTCGCCTCCGAATACATCGCCCGTGGCGACTTTGTTTTCGTACAATCTACCCCTTCCGTCTTCCGCCAGGTATCCCGCGCTCGATCACTATTTTCAAATTCGTGAACTCCATTCGCGTTGAAAGCTTTTCGGCAAGGTGAGGCGCAAACGGAAGTTGAAAGTCGACCAACTCTTTCAAGACTCCCTGTTCCGTCCTTCCACCTCGCGATTGCACTCTTTTTAATTGTTGTTTTTCGTGCGCTTGACCCTTATAATTTACGCGTTGTCTTTTGACTCTTGCATGCACATATACACAAGATGTGAACATTTGTCTCCAGGCGCACTCGACAGTACGGCGCGTTGTTCGGAAGCGAGTGAGAGGAACGGACGTTGACGGACGATGAGCCGTCGCTGAGGAGCAGCTCGAAGGCAGATTCTCACCCCGTCAGCTGATTCTTCGCCTCATGCGCATGTTCGCTGCCAATGGTCACCGAAGCCGGTGGACGTTGACAATTATCGTCTGGATCTCCGCTGTTGCAGCTATCCCTCACCGCGGCAATGAGCCCTGGTCGCTTATTCTGTGCAAGTTTAGCGACACCAGAGGCTTCGAGCCGCGAACGCGCGAGTGGTTTGTGGAGTGGTTTATTGGAACTGGCCAAGGTTTGTTTAATCCTATCTCCGTTTGTGCAGCTAAAACTGTTTAAGCAATACATTTTGAAGCTTTATTTGAGACCTTTCAAATGATAATATTCATGTTTAGATACAATTCTGCGCTACTTCCATGACGCCTCAAACGGGGTATACACCATTGAAGGCTCCACCGTCCACGGCTGGTTCGACATGCCCTATACGCGTGCCGATGTAATGCGCCTGGCTCTGAGCGACCAACAGCTCCAGAGTAGTTCGGAAAAGAGCTTCGCTGTCAGTAAAATGGGAGTTGTTCACGTGTAATGTCAATTTTCAGTTCTTCGATAAAGCAAAAGAACTCTGCGTAGCGCACGCAGAGCAACAAGGCGCCGCTCTCCAAAAACAGAAGATTACGGTAGTCAACGCCGAGCACACCGCCGTTTATGGCAAGAAACACGGCGTTCTCCTCACACCGCGACTCATCTTTTCGTCCGTTTTGGCCCACGAAATGGTACACAGTTTCTTCATCGGTCACTCGTACAGTGATCGTCCGGTTAAAGTGGGTTATATATAATCCTCTTGACCCATCATAGCTCGTGCTTTAGGTGTTTCCGTATTCTGCGCTCGGAGAGTACGATGACCGCTATGATCTCATGAGCACATCAAACGCTTTAATGCATCCCTCTCCTTACGGTCTCAGCGGACCGGGCCTGAACGGTCCACACCTGGACTATCTCGGTTGGCTTCCGATGGATCGCGTACTATACTTTGGCCGAGACGGCCGCCAGAATTACACACTTCGCTTATCGTCCCTGTCTATACCTCATAACAAAACGAACGGATGGCTCCTTGTGAATATTCCATACGATCGTGACGATCCGAACAATGTGTATACGGTGGAGCTGCGGACGCCGTTCAACCTGGACCAGGGCGTCTCTCAGGCGGGTGTCGTCATCCACAAAGTGCAGCGCGTCAGCGATAGCTACTACTCCATGGTTGTCACGCATTCGCGTGAGTTCTATGAACTCACCGAAGGCACCGAATGGGTGCAGTTCTTGGGAGTTGACGCCGACGGACGATACCAGTCCATCAAAGTTAGCGTTGTCAAAATGTACCCTAAAAAGCACGCCGCTGACGTCAGGATAACATCAACGTTCAATCCAGTAAGTTCTTTCTGTCACACATCTCAGAATGTGCTCTATTCCAGATGATTTGTCAATCGAACGAGATAGTGAAGTTCATAGATGAGAGCACCTATAGCGTAGACAAAGTCTGCAAAGCAAAGAATAACGTTAGCAACATAATCACCGACGCAGAAGTGGCGCTTCAACTGCACCGTAACACATTTTTTGCGCGCCAGTTCACCTACGGCCTAAATGCTTGCCAGCTTGGGAAGGTGTGGAGGGCAGCCGACGCATACGACTATATCTGCGTTGATCCCGCCCGGTAAGTCAGAAGCAAGGATGGCACTATCTAAACTGTATGCTGATTTTAGTGTTTCGCACATCCGCGAAGACAACCAAAACGACGTACTACGAAAGAACGAAGGCGCCGAAGACGGCTGCAGAGCGCCATTCGTCGCCAGAAATGCGTTCAGTCGCGACCAGGTCTGCGTGACGACGAACGAACGCAACCGAATAGAAATCGAGAACTCGCAGTCGAACACCTTTCTTCGTCACTTCAGCTTCTTTAACGGAGCCGACACAGTCGTCATGTGAAGAACATAGTCAGACAGATCCGGGTATCGCTTGTAGATAGTATGACAACGTTCAAAGTGTATCAAAGTTCTTTTATTTTTCTCATATTAGAATCAGCTAGTATCGCATGGAAACACATTAAATACAAATAGTTATGTGTACGAACCGGACCCGCAAGCTCACAGCTCCAAGTGTACGGCTTGCAAAGTGAGTCAACAACAAAAAAGAGCATAATATTAAGTTCAACCTTCATTTAACAACGACTGGTGATATCAATGTGACGTTCTAATGCAGTAGTTTACTTACGTTTCCGTTCGCCTTCTTGTTGTGTGGGCGGTGGTGGCGGGCCGTTTTCTGCTAGTTCCTTTAGGTACTTCTCCAGCATCTTCTCGCGATCATTTGGCACGATGTCCATAAGCAGATATCGCTTGTCGTTCTAAAAAATTCACAAATAGAAAACGGACATTTCGTGAGTTACTTCCTACCTCTAGCACAGCCAAAATGTCTTTTAAATGCTGCTCGCTTTCCTGAATCATTTCTTGAGACTTATAAGTGATGATTTTTGTTTCTTTTAGTAGGCTAAGGAAGTCTTTCCGCACCTCTTCCTTGGACTCATCGCGCCAATCACGGAAATCATCTTCCACATCCTAAATGGAACAGCATATACAACTGATGGCGATATTTCAAGCTTACCCTGTCTTTTAGGTCGTACTTGGAAAACCTCTTTTCCTTCTCCATGATCTTTCTAGCGTCGCGCCAGCCTAACTTAAAATTAATACCTTCAGTCTCGTTTAGAAGCTGGAAGAACGTTTCGCGTTTCTTCAGCTTAAGCGAACGTATGTGCTCATCGAACAGCTTCTCTTTCACGTCCTTGTCGAGGTCGATTTCCTTGTAGCGGGACTCCTTTTTAAGGGTTTTACGAGCGTCGCGCCACGACGAGTCGGTTGATTTAATAACGTCAACAAGAAGGGACCTGAACATCTGCTCCTGCTCCTGATACTTATGACGTTCACTCTCGCGCAGCCGCTCCTTCATGGTTTCATCCATTTCGGCCTCGACCGCCTTTTTGCGGTTTTCGATGGCCAATTCGGTGGCCGACGGATCTTTACTAGCGACTTCATCTTCCTGTTCCTAAACAGCGAATTATTAGTATCCTGAATGCAATCTCTTGGTTGTCCCGAATCTATCTATCGGGTTCAGATGCTTCGTCAACTTACCGACGCGTTAAGAGAGGGCAAACTGTCGATGAACTTCTTAAATATGTCCTCTTTTGTGTCGCTGCTCATATATTTGCTTGAGTATCGGTCATCGTCTTCCAAGGCCTTCTTGACCACAGACCATTTCCACGATTTATCGAAGCCGGCCTTCTCGTGAGCTTCTTGCAGAAGTTGCTGAAACTCTTCCCTCGCCTTCTGCTTTTTGTGCTTGCGCTCATCGCGTTCGTTCTTCTGCAGCTCGTGGGTGAACTCGTTGAACAAGTCCTCGCGGTCCCGCATCTTATCGATGCACTTAAATCGCTCATCCCGGCCGTATGTCCGTGCGAAGCTTGAGAACGAGGAACTGGATCGAAGCTTCGCGTCCTCTAGCAATTCGCGGAACCGTTGCTTGTTCTCCTTGACCTTTCGCTTGCGCTCTGTACGCTCATGTTCTGCCTTCTCCTTCACGAAGCTTTCAAAAGCAGCACGCCTCTCAGTGGCACTCAGCAACAAATATCTCTTGTCGAAAACAATCTTCGACAGCTCCTTTTCGAACGTACTTCCGGCCGAGATCTCTTTCTCCTCAAGCAACTGTTTAAACGTACGTAATCGCTCTTCCAGGGGCGTTTCCTGACGCTCACGTTGTGCGTCTATTTCAGCCTGAACAGCCGGATCCACCGTCTTTTCTGCTGGGCTCTGCCGTGGTGAAGAAGCCTTGGAAGGGCTCGGAGAAGAGCGGCTGAAGTATGAAGCAAATATATCGACTAAATGAAGTTCAAAGCTACCTGTCTGAGCGAGCTCGTTTCGGTGGTGGGGGGACTCTTTCCTCTTCTTCTGAGCTTGCATCTTCCAGCTCAGCATCGGATTCGCCGTCGTCGCCTGGGGCGAACTGTGGCTGCGCATGGCCAAACGGTGCACCATTCGCTTTGACAGCCATCGCTTCTAGAACATGCTATAAGATTCCGTTGATCATTTCCTTAATGCTTACTCTTGGAAGGAGGCTTTGAAATCAGCAGGTCAACATCGGGACGATTGTACAGTTCGGGGGGTCGTTCCCAAACAGAAATGCGAGTAGTTGGGTTGAAGAAGAAGACCTAGATGGTTTATGATTAGATTTTGAAACAAGGCCAAAAGACAACCTTGTTATCGCCAGTCCACACCACACACCACGGTGTCCCGACAACAGCGTTGCTACTCACAGGACGGCTGGTGTCTGCAGATGCCTTCTTTGGCGCCTTCTTAATGTCGGGTGAAGGCTCTTTTGCCGGTTGCGTGGGAAGGGGCTCGCTCGGTCTTTTGCGGTCGTTCTCTTGCAGCGACTTGGGTTTCTCCCATGTCGTTTCGTTTGTAGCCATATTGTAGTAATACTTACGACCGTCTGCGGCAATGAACTCATTCCACGCATTAGTAGTTTCAGCTGGTGGCTTTGTCGGTGTTGGTGGGGCGCCTAAAAAGCGAGATAAGTTACTGAAATGGATAAAAAACGACAATATGCATGGACCATCGAATTAAAAACGCACTATCACATAGGATACTGAATTGTTAATTCGAACAGAGAGGAACAATAGATACAAAGTCAACAAAAAACGCGAAATAGAGCTAAGGAATGACATCTCCACTGACGGCTTCTCGTTAGAGATACGAGATAAGAGAAGAGGCATATTATGGGAGCTTCGTCTACGTACCACATCGGCATCGAGCCGCTCCTTTTTCACACGCTCCTCACATCACTCACAAAGACAGGATGCGTCGAGAGACGGATTCGCGAGAAACGAGTGAAAACCAAGGCTAGCCGCTCTAAAACATCATTACCTCATAGTTAGCTTTAGCGCTCCTAAAACGCGCATCGAACAAGCAAGCATCATTATACAGAGTCAAAGATGAACACAGAATGTACCGAAAGCGGAACCTACGCAAAGTGATGTGCTTACCTGTCAACTCTTTCCTCATCTCCTCATTCGCCTTTTCGATTAATTCTGTTAGTTGCGATTGTGTTATGATAACAGCGTTTTGCGGCTTTTCCCATACCGTTTCGCGGGTGATCGTCTTGTAGTAGTACTCCTTGCCCTCCGGCGACACAGCCGACACCCAAAGTTCCTCGTCATCTTTTGCACCAGCGACCTACAAAAGAACGCTCTTTAGATCAGTCGTCTTCATCGTCTGGGATACCTTCTTAAGCATAGCCGGGAAGAGTTGCGTTGACGGGTCCAATGACTGTGCCGGACTTTGCCCGCCAGCTGCATGCATTTGCATGAAGGGTCTGAACGTGGGCATCTGTTGTTCGCTGCTATACGAACCGACACGGGAAGCAGTCGTACCAGACGAGAACGTTCCGAAATGGTTGTTCGTCTGGGGCATAAGCACAGGCATCGGGTTAATACCACGCAGCGGGACAGGTCCACGGGGTGGAGGCCCTATAAAGGAGCGATGAATTTGTTGTTTCGGATAGGATGTGAAGGGTATTTCGTGTACTTATCGTAGAACGGTGTGTCTAGAATAAACAACGAAGGAAGCCTTACCTCTCGGCTTTACTTCCGTTCCATTATTGAAGAAAGTTCCAGACATTTTGAGATTAAACTGAAACGAAGTGTCGTTACTACGTGGATCGCAGAAGACGCATGTCGCGTAAAGCACATTTGGCACGACAAACACACTCCAGCTTTAAGCCACGCGTATCTAACACGTTTCCTTTTCGCGCCCTTCACGCTGAAACTTTACAAAGCGACAATTTGTCCATTCTCTCCGAACGCATTCGTGAACGCCAATATTCAAACTGATGCGATTTGGAGCGCTGCCAAGAATGTTTCGCACTGGGAGCCCAACAAATTCCACAGTTCTTCAGTTCGCTTCTCGAAATACGGAAATCCTAATCGTTGGAGAGACTGTTTCGTTGTTGACATGAACAGTTAATAAGTCATTAAAATACGTATCTGTAATGCCACCATAGCGTCGCTTTGCATCCTAACGCATGCCTACTTATCAGCTTCCATGACATGGCTATGGCTATTGGAAAGCAATAGCATTAAGCACGTGAAAAAAAGCTAGAATTTCCTGCAAGCGCCTAGATATCAATGCAAGTAGTGGGTATAAACGATGTGACTTCAAGCAACTTCTACACTTATCGACATTAGCGCAACAGCGAACCGTGCATATCAGCGCTCTTAGTGTGGTACATATGGATGCAACCTGTGGGGACATTATAAGTACCTTGGCTATTCTCTTTCTGGCTTCAGAACCTTACTCGTTATTTACTGTTTGGTGTGAACCCTATCATTCAAAACACAAATCAAATCGATTAACACAGGTAGATATGGGTCGTAGTAGCTAATTTATCTTGTATCTTTTGAAGTGACTCTCTCTGAGAACCGCAACGTACTCGCCTTAATTCTTTATCCACCTAGAATTTGTACACGTAACAAAACAGACAACGAACTAATGGTCATAGACTCCAAATTCAAATATTGTTGGCTTCACGGATGCGACGAGCTTCTTCGAAAGCCATCTGTTCGCGGAGAAGCTTTTCATACTCTTCCTTGCGTTTTTGTTCGACTATCTGCTCTTTGAACGCAGCCATTGCGGCATCGCCACTTGAAGAATCAGGCACTTTGTATCCTCTCATCTAAACGATTGCAAAAATTAGCAGTAGTCGGAAATGCATATTGTATAAAGCTTCGCTGGGCCTTTTTGGGTTTTGTATTCAGCAGTAAGCCTCCGTATAAGTAAACTAGAACTTATTCCGCATTACTTTGGATTAGGTGTTTGTAGAACGGCAAGAGAATACACTCTGATATCTGGTTCACAGAAACTCACAAATTCTTTGAAGATTCCGGGTTGATTGAAGAACCAAAAGGCAGCGACGGGAAAGGCAACTAGAATAAAGAAACGCCCGGACTCAAGCTTCCATCCTCCCATCTGAAATGAGAACACTGGTGGCTGCAAAACACAAACAATTCCCTATACCAATCACCAATCATGCTATTTAACAAAATGAATAGTTAAGACCACACGCAAGTGAACGGATATTCATATAGCGACTGAACTATTGTTTTCCTTCAAAGCAGTACTAACATGTGGCAAGGGTCAGATTCTCTGAATTGTTTCGCTGATACCGCACTCAGCACCATCTATAGCAAAAGTTAAAAAATCGCTAAACTACCACATTGAGCGAGGAAATAATTATGTAAAGGAACTGGAGCACGTGCAAAATGAACCTGAACGTGGATAGAAACACATTTTGAATATTAAAGATGGTAAAGTTTTAAGCAGACGATTACGAGCAAAAGTGAATATCGTATGCTCTATCGCATCAGTCAGTCCATCTTCGCAGGACGCATGTGGAGATTGTACCATCAGCTCTGGAAAAGTTAGTGCAACAGTAGAGTCCTTTCTTTGCCTTCGATTAAGTACGCGAATCCAAGACGGTGTTAGAAATCAAAGAATGAAAATAAAACAGTGTGACAGTGACACATTCTATGAAAAGAATCTGCCTATTCAGAGAAGCTTTGCAATGTCCTCTTTTTTAGATAAACGGGTGGTGGTATGGAGTATGTTTAGCTAAGTCGTCATTATAAATGTGAATTACAACAAAATGCAACAAAATTCTTTATAATTTAAATTAATCGGTACGATTTTGCCCAACATCGCATTCGACTGAAAACGTAATCGGACATGTTGAACTTCTGGAGTGTTCAAATTAATTAGCAAAGAAGAATCTCCTCCGGAGAATTCGGACACACCAGAATGGAAGAAGATTGTCACTGTCCTGTTATACTCAAATACTTCATCATATGTCCATTCCATAAAGCAAAAAGTCACCCAAAACCACTCATTGTACTGCACTGACGGGCGATCATGTTTTTCATATCCAGTGGAGCCGAACTTGGTCCATTCATTGATGCCCATCGAATGCACTGGGCTCTAAAGATAGACGGATGCCACCTTCGCATCGCAACAATTAGCTAATAGGTGAATGAGTGTTGTGTTCGTCTCTTAATCGGAAGGAGACCACACAAGACGGGAGGAGATGTCGATGCACGCAATGTCTTTCATCGTTATACGTAACAGAACAAACGAGAGGCCTTATGAAGTGGTGTCGACAGATGGAATTTTGGAGGACTTTCACATGCAACGATTGCGCCGGAATACTTGCACCTAAGGGACCGTTCACGTAGCAGAACATGAACGTTCTGTCCCAAAACCTTTCTTCCTTGCTGCAATTTCCGTTGGATTGCTGTCGGTCTACTCTTGGAGGGGTTAAACTATGCGAAAAATCCGAAACATTCATCATCAATCTATGCATGGAATAATGTCGAGGGTTCACTATTTCGGGAGTTGAGTCCTACTGCATAGAAGGCCGGCAGGCAAATGCTTGCTTCGTTCAGCAAAGAAAACTCATAGAACATTAAGTGTTGTTAATGGTAAGGTAATTGTGGATGTAGACTGTTTGGTGTCATGATTATATGTGTACTATACTTTACCAAGAAGCAGCAAATAGATGAATATTTGCAATACTGATCAGATCCCATACATTAACTCGATATTTGCAGATAGTATACTGCCCCTTCGCGCTAAGCCAATGATTTATCTATATCACAGACAGTTACAATACTACGAAGCACAACAGACGAATCACAAATAGGGTATAAGCAATAGTATTTACACTTTTCTACAGTGCTTATCGGCTCGAGAGAGAAAAGGGCGGAAGCACACTAATAATACTTATATGTGAAGAGTAATACATGGACCCATTGTTAAATGGAGTCATGCATATCGTCGAGATTCACCTGGGACTAATTCCAGATACGGACAAACAAGCACAGTTTGGAACAAATTACAATTGTGTAGATACCTGTATGGTCTCAAAGAACATGTACCATCTGCGTGAATGCATACTGGTGAGAGAGTTCAGATGCCACCCATGAACTCAACGAAGTTCTCACCTTCCTCGTCCGAGTCCATAAACTCGTAGTCGACGAATTCTTCGTCACTACCAGTGTCCAGCTCCATCTCGGTGCCTTCGAAGAGGCGATTGCCGCAAGATCCGTTCGAGTCGCCATCAGCATAGTGATCGTAGGGGTTGCGAGGGTCCAGAATTCCACGACAGAGCCAGCAGAAGTTGCAATTGCACTTGGTGCACTGCATCTTGTTGCAACCAGAGCTTCTCTACAAATGCGACAGGCTGTATATATACCGCACTGAGTCCAGAAACATTACCTCAATTCCAGCATTGCAACGGGGACAGGTCTTGCTATTCTGCAGCATCCATTGTTCGCTCTTGTATTGGCTGGCCAACGCCCTGAAACGCTTTTGGCCGCCATAGCGTTTCTCCAGTTCCTTCTGTTGCGCCTCGGTGCCATTATCGTACTGTTCGATAACTTCTTTAAGACCTGGAATGGGCGTTATCATTGCGTTTCGCTGCTTTGGAAGTTTAACTGACCGTTGTTCAAGCGACAAGGTTCAATGCCGTGGTTGACGCGACGACAAAGCAAACAGAACGCGTATCGGCATTCAGCACACTGCGCGATAGTACTGAAAAAAAGCAAGAAAGTGTTGCAAGTTGATAGTATGCTGCTACCTGTATGAACTGCTAGGGTCGCTCTGCTCGATGATGACGGGTAGCTGGCACGACATACGAGCACAAATGACCACATCCCCCATAGCTTCAAGTGCGTTTCGGAATACAATGCTCTGGTAGCGTTCGAGCTCCTCTTCAGTCAAACACTTGCGGAGTTCAACATCAGCAGCGATCGACTGACATCCGTCTTGCATGCATTCCAGCAGTTTCACCTAGGAAAAGAGCATTTTCATACGTTGACCGGCAGTATCCTTACCGTAGAGTCGTTCAGGTTCGTTTTGAAGTAGCTCGTTGCGCAGGCGCGACAGAACACGTGCTTGCAGGGAAGAAATCGGGTGCAGTCTTTTCCAAGAACGTTCTCAAAGCACACTTCACACTCATAGTTAGTGTTCTCAAATTCGGCCGTATCTCCTTCCTCATCCGCCTTCTGGAGAAGTTCAAGCCTCTTTGCAGCAGTCAAGCCCGATCTTTCAACGTTAAATCCATTCAGGTCAATTTCCCGAGCAAAACGGGTCATGTCGTTAGTCTCGTCGATGATCGTCTGCATTACGAAGAAAAGCATGCCCATTCCAATATTTTCTTTGCAGCATTTAATGATCTTCCTCATCAATTTCGCTTTCTACACGGTTCACAATGTTATACATTTTGGTGCATTTAAGGCGCTTACCAAGTGGCGTGTTAGCCATAGAGCGGTAAGCTTGATGCGGGGCGTTCTAAATGATGGATACTTTTCAGGGAGTTTGAAGTATACATCGATGGGAGCAGCAAAGTTCAGAGCGTATTTCTTGATTTCTGAAATTGTGCATGTTGGCGTCATGCTAGATTCATCTCTATCACCAATATAGTCTTTCATCATTGCTCCGTCCTTCATAGAGAACAGATTTGTTACAGTCTCAATTATCGACATATACATACAGGGTGCGCCAAAAGTTGTGCAAGTTTCTTAAAGATGCTGATTTTTTGCAAAGCAAGGTCGAATTGAACCAGAAGAAGATGAAAACCATCGTTAAGAACTTCTGAAGCTTTCCGAGCATTCCCCTTTATCACATGCTCATTTCGGCTCTCCAATCCCTACGAAACACAGGTTTGTTTCTTAAACAGGCGTAAGGTTTCCGCATGGCTTAGTTCATGAATCGATTAAAAAGGCACAACACATTTGCTTGATGATAGTCCTCATCACCATCACAGTCTATTTGAAACTTACAGAACTTTTAACGCACCTTGTAGTATTTTCCGTATCTCGTAACCCCGTTTACTCCCACATCTTCTTACTACACTCTCATAGCATGAAAAATAGCAACAGCGAAGCTTTCTGGCCTGCTACTGTGAACGGTCTGGAATGGCCTTCTAGTACACAATTCCCGGTTTTCAGTGATTTTGATGACTTCGTAATCGTAACATGTAAGTGGATCAATGGTTATCTGGGAACGACTCTTGGTGTTTGTGAAAATATAGTCCTCATCACCGTCCGTTTGCTCTATTGTGAAAGGGGAATATTTCGCTTTGATAGTGAATCACCTTTTAATCACGTAATGCACATGTTCTCATGTCTACCCTCTATCGCTCTCCCTCTCGTTTGAACATGAAAATGCTAATCAATAAACGACCTGTGTATGCGCATTCTTTCGGTGTGAGGAACTGCCCCCTTGGAGAAATTGATTCCCACGAGAGCGAGAAAAAACTCACACGGTTCAAATGCCCAATATTTACATTTGTGTGCCATTGTTCGAACGTAGGTATTTACCTGAGGTCTCGGTCTTCAGATTCAACCTAAGAGGAGTTGCGAGTCGAGGAAGATCAACGCGCAGCCTTCCAGATATGAGTTCGGTGCCTTCACCATATTCGAAGACGCCCTTTTTGTCTTCGTACATGCTTTGTAAAGCACTCATCTCGTCCAGCTGCTGCTGCCGATTCCCATAGTCGGAAGCCATCCTACAAGCACGAAAAATCACTTGGGAAGTGTCGCAAGGTGCGAATGAGGGAGCGTTTGGATTAGTGCATCGCGTTACGCGAGGCACGTCTATGACACGACTAAACGCCTACGAAGCCATATGGGGCTGATGGGACAGCGTGGAGGAATGACGGCCAAGGGCTGGTGCAGCCGTTGAGCGTTGAGCGAACTCTGTGACGAATTCGGCGCGTTCGTTTTTTAGTCGTCGGCGGCTGCGGCCGAACATGCGCTCTTTCCAAGTGTCAGTTTGCACGATTCGTAATCTCGATTTGACCATGTGCAGCGCCCAGTTTTTTCGATGCTAAACTAAAAAATTAGTAGCCGGTATGTAGTCGTGGCCAAGTAACTATAGCCAGTAACGCTTGCTATTTTATATATGTACTGTTCTAATGTAAAATGTGTATTGTCGTGGACCAGCGGCGAACTGTTGACGAGTTTGTCATATGGCGTAGTCAATGTTAGGCGTAGTTTATGGTCAAACAAGAAAAAATGCATTCTTACTTAGCTATCACTGTGAATTCAAAGTGTGTATTATTAGCAGAATCTGAAGTGCATTCAATATGGCCCGAAATGGCCAAGCCTAAGCATCGCTTATTGGAACTTATCGCATCACAATTAGCACGTTTAAAGAACAGTTATTGCTAAGCATTCATTACTACCGTGGTCTTGGATCTATTGAAGACAGTGAAAACTCACATTCAAGAATCAGTTCGCGCATTAACTGATCAAAACGTTCTTCTAATTACATTATTGTTCGAAAGGATGTCTCTTCCGCCAGCCCTTCTCGCACGACTTCAAAAGCGTGGAATCGTTCACAAACGTATGTTTTTTTATCACGTCATTCGATGTTATCCGCTACGTTTAGCGAAGGAACCAGAAGAAGAGATCATCGCCGAAAATTACGACATTCCCTTACCGGGCAAGGGTGGGACCGCTGCAGTCGAACGTCACCATGCCGCTCCTGCTGTGGCAATCACGCATCGCTCAGGCGCTCCTGGATGTCCGAACAAGTGGAATCCCTATCACTTCTGTGTAGACTTCTGCTACGATTACTGGCAGGATGGCACGCCGGAAAATCGGCTGCCGGACGACTATATGAGTCGCCGTGCTCGCATGCTTCGTTTATATCCGCTCCCCGAAGGCTGGAAGGAGGTGTACGACCCGGGATGTGCTCGCCATTACTACTGGTGTCCGAAAACTGATGATGTCTGCTGGCTGTCGCCGAGGCACCCGCGAGCCATAATTGGTGATGCAGGTCCGAATGTTTCTCGAGGTACGAATGACCTCATTTACGTAAAGTACTCACAATTTTTAGAACTCAAATCAAGAAGGGAGAACTGGAATGGCCTAACTTCAGCAGCTATCACCACTTCTCGCAAAAGAACTGTTAGTTTGTCCCAGTCAAAAACATTCAATTTACTTCCATCATTTCAGCATTCTGAATATTCAGATGAAAGTGAATCGGGATCAGACAACGATGACAGCGATGAAGAGGAAAAGAAGGAGTTGAATGATCGCGAAAAGCTGAGTAAGTTGATTTAATCAAAAAATGAGCGAAACCCAAAATTTCAGAGCGAGCCAAACGACGAGGAATCGATCCCATGGATCCAGCGGCGTACGGGGACAATGTTCCTGTCGGTGGATGGGGTCGCGGCTTGGAAACCGATAGGACATCCGGGAGCGCTGCGGACTCAACTGCATCCGGATCTCTGTATCAGTCCCGACCTCTTCCCACTCCTGGCGAAGTTATGCGTCGCAACGCCATCAAATAATGATACATTGTGGGTTGTCGCTACACAAATTGCATTAAATAACATTCTGAGAACAGTGAAACGAAGAGAAGTGGCCAGTTGAATGTGTAGACTGCGTAAAGAGTCGTGCACAGCTGACGAATAGATTCCAGCTTCTGCGCTGATTTGCTAAATAAGTCACATTTTCCCATTGAGTTGCCATTTTGTTCTTACTGCTGATCAAAGAACATTCCGATGACCTGTAGAGTTGAGATCATATATAGCATATTCATAGCGAACGTCGTCCACGGCAATGTTTGCCGCACTTTAAGGAAGTTGAAGTAGACGAACATGACTACTAGAAATTGAAGGAATGTGTAGAATTTGTGTTGCAGTGATAGGTGTGGATTGTACTTCACGACGTTCTTTTCAACACGTGGAATGCCTTCTCCCGTGTCACACTTCGTTCTCCACAAGAAGAACTGATAGGTTTTCGTGCCTGGAAAATAGCCAGCCGGAAGAAATATTACTTTGATCTTGTTTAGGAATCCAGGAAAAAGCGGCTGTCCACTTTTGCGAGTCATACGACCTTTGTCCCAGCCGAGATATTTGAATTCGAAAAACTAAAGTAATGTTAGCATTTTAGGTCACGGTTCAGATGAGTTACCTGCAGCCAGAGCTGGTTGAAGCTTTTGACATTCTCCACCAGACCATATACGGGCTTTTCTTCGCGCCGCTCTGGCTCAAAGGTGCCAAAGAGCCGATCCCAAATGATCAAAGTTCCACCGTAGTTCTTGTCGATGCAGTAGGGATTTCTGCCGTGGTGAACACGGTGATGCGACGGGGTGTTGAAGATGAACTCGATGGGACCCAGATTGGGAATCAGCTCAGTGTGAATCCAGAACTGATAGATAGTGTTCAATAATTTGTGTGTAAGGAACATCGGCGGTGGAACGACGAAACTCTGGAGGCAGTCGAAAAACGTGACTCCGATCTCCTGAACGGCGCCTTGACGCAGTGCCGTCGAGAGATTGTAGTATTCAGAGCTGTGATGCATCTGATGGAAAGACCAAAAGATTCCCGCCTCTGTAGCTTCATGACGGTCATTTACCAGCTGTCAAAGACCCACCGTGGATTGCCCGATGTGCGAGATAGTAGCCAAGATCTTCAAGGATAAAGGCGACGACCCAAGTAAACGACGAATCGATGGGCATGTCGACAAGACGGTAGTGCTCGTGTACATACATGTAGCAGGCGAGAGAAGAGGTTTTTCCTCCAATTCTGTGCATTTTGCAGACGGCTTATAGGTACGATAACTTACTTTAGAAGCTGTTGAAACAGCCCCGCTGAAATTGAGGTGATCGTGTCATTGTAAGCGAAACCGTCTTTGTGGCCTTTCACCCAGATGACAAGAAACTCCAAAATGAGCAAGATCAGGAACCATCCGGAAACCTAAAGATGTATTTTCCATCTGGCATATGCTTACAAAACCTCTCACCTTTGTGATGAACTGGGGCACCTCCTCAACAGTATAGTAAGTGGTCTCATTTGGAGTGACCAAATAGAACAGATATCTCAAGTTGTCCGGATGCAAATTCGCGACGAAATCCTTTGTGTTCGCGGAAAGAGCCATCGGAACGACAGCTTTCGGCGACGAGCTGTGAAGCAGCTTGTTTATATTTGTGTTGTGCTTGTCGACGGGCAAGCCGGCGGTGTAGTCTAGCACAACTGAACTTCAGATAGTGTCTTATAATAGGGGTGCGTTTTCATGTCACAGGCGTTACAACTGTTATTCGCATTAGTTTTTCACTACTATTTACATCATCGATTTCTGATTTCCTGTTTATGAAGCGTGAGTTGTTCAAATACTTGATTTTTATTCTAGACGGCGGCTTCCTTGTGCAACACCTATCATAGGTGAACGTGTCTATTCATCCATTTATTAAATACTACCTTATTGTGTGAACACAATAAACTGCATTAAAGATTTTAATGCTCTTTGATGACATTGGGACGGAACTCAGGATCGGCAACTTCAGCGAGCTTTTCGGCGTACATATCCAAACGTTGGGTCATCTAAATTTTAGTTGTTATGTATGTGCCATTCATGGCTCCCTACTCGGAATCCCCAATGGTCCTTTGTTTGACGACAAAGATTGAGATCGACTTCAGCGACAAGAATTCCCTCCTGGGTGCGGGAGAGACTGGGAGTGCGACTACCATCCGGAGCGGCGACATAGCTGCTTCCATAGAAGTGGCCGAAATCTTTGTGTGCTGGCAGTCCGTTGCCGGAAGTGAACTCGTTCGCGAACACCTCCGTACCTACGCGATTGATGGCGACTGTGAATACGTGGTTCGCGATGGCTGCGTTGCGGGCTTCAATTCCCCAGAGAGCCTCACTGAATCGCATATATCAGCTTACGTGCCTCAGTTTCATTTTACCTCAAGCCATTAACTGTCGCAGAAGGGTTGAAGATTATCTCGGCCGAGTTAAGAGCGTACATCATCCAGTTCTGAGGGTGATGGCGACCGTAGCAAATGTTAACACCAACTTTTCCAAAAACCGTTTCGAACACTGGGTGGCCAAGCGTCGATTCCATATAGTAAGTAGACTATCAAGCATGTATGATTGGCTGTCTTTCATCTGCTGACTCACTTCATTGAAGTCGCCTACCCTCGGGATATGGTTCTTTCGCGATTTGCCGATCACGTTGCCAGTGTGCGAGATGACGACGGCGGTGTTCCAGATGACGTCGTCTTTCGACTCGTCGCGTTCGAGGATTGGTGAAATGATCACGATACCGTACTTTCTGGCCAGTTGCGATAAAAACTTTGTCGTTGGGCCGTGCTCTGCAGACTCTGCAAACTCGGTCCAAGGCAGACGTTCGCGAGTGCAGAAAGCGAAGGGCATTGCTAAACATTTTCATTTTACAACGAGGGACCGTCGTCTGTCTATGTTTTTTTTTTCGTTTCAACTTTGATCGGCGGCGGCTCTACGGTCGAACACAAACTTCGTCTTTCGATTTTGTGCATTCGACAAATTGCGGAATTTCTAGCGTGTCACAAAAAGACTACTGTAATAGGTCACATTTTCAGCAAATAGTACAGTTACTCTACTTCCGATATCGCTATAAAGACGAAAGCCAAAAGGACTAATATTCTGGCAATTGACATTCATACCGAAACTAGCGGAATTTGCGCTGGGTTTAAGTTTGGATAGAATTCGATTCTTTTCTAACAGATTTCGCCTAATTCTTCATCAACATGCCGTTAGGTCTATATGTTCGAATCCTTACTCCAAGCCTCCTGGAGACCGATGATGTTAGCTCCTCCATGAGCGGCAATCTCGATCATCTGCCCGACGCGACGGTGAATGGCCTCTCGCTGCTGGGCAATCGGAGCGGTCGTCGGCTCCACGATGGCATTCTGGATGGCCGCGATGCGCACCTTTCGCGGAGCACGCAGTTGCTCCTTCGCCGCTTCGATCATATATCCAACAAGTTGGACGTTGTTATCGGCGGCGAACTTCGACAGGTCAGCACAGAACTCGAGCGGTCTGAGGGAGCAAACACTGAAGGGAAAGGGAAAAACAAGCAGCTTACTTGAGGATGCGTCCATACAAAATTCGATACACCTCTTCAAGCTCCTTTCCTTTCAGATTGGCATTGAGGATCTCCTCGACTCCTCCACTCTGCTCAGCAACCGAAGCGGACATGACTTCACTGAAAAGCTCCTTGATGTTCGCTCGCTTTAACTACTGTCGCGTCGTTCGCGAGAGTCAAAAGCACGTGGATCAGAGGCCGCCCGCGATCAGGCCACCGGCATTTTCGCTCGATCTCGCGTCGGGTCTCGAGCTCAGGATGCAGGGGTCAGAGAGAGATATAACGTTTTTACACTATCAAGGTTTGTTGCATAGAACCAAGGTGAACAGCTGCGGCCGCTGACCACTTCCTCCATATTCCGTTTGAATGCAAAAGGAGATGAATTTATCAATCATGGGTTTTCCCCTTATCACAGCTCATAATACATGAACTGAGTAGAGAGAAGATGTTGTGATGATTGGTCGGAGTTTGTTTGAAGGAATTAACGAGCGACGGTGCTGTAAAGTGCGAAAACAAGTGAGGGGCCGGAGATGCCGTCAGAGTACTATACCCCTGTTTCAGACTGTGAAATTCATGATAGCAAT
The DNA here is from genome assembly GCA_030435675.1 of Steinernema hermaphroditum. Lineage (NCBI taxonomy): Eukaryota > Metazoa > Nematoda > Chromadorea > Rhabditida > Steinernematidae > Steinernema > Steinernema hermaphroditum. The sequence goes on from CM059625.1 coordinate 4,455,943, forward strand.
GCGCTAAAACGATGCGCGGATTGAATGGTTGTGGTGCAAAGATAATAATGCCTTAATAACATAAAGTTTATGACTGTAGTACATGGGGCAAATTGTGTCAACACTTATCGCACTTGACGGTGCAGTGATAACACAGGTGACACAGAGAATACATATGTGAAGAACAAGTTGCACCCGCGCGCCAGATGAGAAGATAATATAAGTAACTTTCCGGCGTTGCCTTTCTGATCTCGATGACCTCTGTAATCGCACACGTTGTTTACGTGATCAGATCACCGTTCCAATCGAAATGGTGAGCGGTTTGCACGTTCAATCGCGCAATCACTCTCCTACAAACCACAAAATGCAAGTTTTTTAATTAGTCAGGTGATGGTAAATGTCACATCGATTTAAGAGCAAAAAGTAAATGAGCACTACGCCCTGTAACAACTCACCGCAAAGAAGATTTCTTGGAGAAAAGGGCTATAACGTTTACATAGACACTAGAAACAATTTGTCCTTGATTTGCCCAGAAGAGCTTGTCTTCTACATCGTATGGAGAACTATCAGCAATTGTGTTCGCTTAGTGCATCGCGGTATCTCATCATAGTTGTGGAGATCGACTTTCTGAAGCCTAGACCCACCGGAAACTTTTCGATCTTTCGTTCGGCATATAATAGCTTCAGCAGACGTCAAAACGCATTTCAATTTTTTGCTATTCGTCAGCTGTTCCACGAAAGCATACTGAACACCGTCGAGATCAAAAGTTCTCTATCGTCTTGCATACGGTCGGAGAAAAAGCACGAGGCTAATGAACAGCGAAATCAGTGCCGAATCTCTACTATCTAGATGCACAGATTGAATGCTGTCTCTTGACTAACCAAGGAATAGAATACTGCAAAGTGAAGCTGTTTCATGTATATAATAACAACAACATCAATGAGGTCATATGCCTACAAACTTGTATGTCACTGATAAGAAATTAATAGTGTATGGGGATCAACAATTATGAAGACGCTGAACAGAGAAGATCTCGTATGACTCGTTTTCCGAAGAGTCGAACGCAGACCAATGTATGGATCGTCGTCGTATGAAGGGATGCTATTTAGAACGAGCTATTTCAGGATGAGAATGCTAAATATTCCTCAAGAGCAGTCTGAAAATACTCGATATAAAACATAACTAGAAATAGGATGATGATTCATGGCACAACTTACAGTATCAGAGACGTTCTGTCTGATTGCATGTTGACAGTCTGTTCAACAGCAATATGATACATGTCGTGAAGTATTTCGCGAGGCATTTCCAAACGCATCACAACCCTATGCAAGATTCGAAAACTGCCGCTATAATGGCATCCCTCTCACGATTTGAACATGGCGCGATTTTACGGCTTTTTCAGTATTTCACCTTTCGCAGGTTTGTAATGTTTATTCCGACTTTCTTTCTTTTGAAATTGTACCTCACCAACGCTCGTGTTAGTACAACAATATTCTCGTGGTATTGTCGTCTTGGACGGAATTCCCACCAGTCTTCAATTTCAATCTACCCCTCTTTGCACAGTGCAGTCAAAGGTCAGTCGATGTCGATAGTTTCTGCCGAAGTCGCCATGACAACGCCAGCAGGCCCACACGGCGCGCGGGTCGCCTGCACACATAAATAGCCACCCGGCGCAGCCGAAAGACCCAATGGCCGTTTTGGTGGAAGATCGCGTCGGAGAGGCTCTGCCAACTGTTGATCCTCGGGAGAACACAATCCTCCAATGGCATGAACAACGCGATCTGCTGGCGGTCGCCTCCTATTGCGACGCAAGCGGAGGAGAGGTGAATTTCTTCACGAAAAAGGTTCGTTTTCGTCCAGTTGCCTTGTACGCAGACAACTGACCCTCGACTTCATCAGCGTGCCAACGAATTTGTTTTACATTGGGCTCGTCAGAGTACGGAAGTATTGGTAGGCAGCACGGCACAGAGCACACTGCGATGATGAGCCTGAGAATTCGTTTAAATTCGTTTCCTTTTAAAATATCCTGTCCAGCATGTATTAGTTCGATTATTGATTTGGTTAGTTAATAATTCAGCTTTCTTTAGGGTGGAAAGTCAAAGGTTACATACAGCAGTGGACGAAATGCGCGCATTACGTCACTATCGTGGAATCCGGTGCATCCGATTGTCGCTGTTGGGTGGACAAACGGAGTTGCCTCGGTATTTGACGCTCAACTGAATGCAGGTGAGTCACAGAGAAATCGAAAATTCGCAAAAATTTCTCTTGGCAATAACAATGGAAGACCTGAGATGATATGAAAATGCATTCGCTGGTTTTTGGCTGCATTTGAAAGTGCATGATATAGGTCATTTCCTCTCAATTTAATACTATGATCGGAATCACCTATACTATAATATCTAAGAAAACCACATGAATCACGAAGCGGATTAACCGCTTTAGAGAACTGGTTACCTTTCAGGCCGCGAGGCAATTTAAATGCAGCTGCAGTCATATGGGCGGACTTTCCACTCATCACGGTCCAACCCTCTGAAGGGTGTGACTAAACGTTACTTTTAGAAACCGTAATAAGAAGCGAAGAATCGGATGAGCCGATTGTTTCCTGCCTATGGAACACGGAAGGAACTGTCCTGTTTGTGGCCCATCGAGTGGGAGAGATATCTCTTTTCCAAATGGATGAGAAAGGAGAGAAGATAGGCCCACCAAAACACGACTTCTCTGTCGGAGACGAGATAGCTTGCTGTTGTCATAAAGTGACCGTGCGGTACGCATGTGCTTATCGAAAATACCGAACATAACGTCTATTTTAGAAAAATCAAAACAAAGCCGGCTACTGTTCATGACGAAGTAGATGGCGAAGCCGACGAAGAAGATAAGAACCTGTTCGCGGAAGTTGTTAGGGCGAAGGAAAGAACGGTAAGTGTGTTGAGAGAAGTACTGACTACGGTATGCACTAGAGTCTGATCATTCCGACATCGAAAGAAACAGACGAAATCACGACGATAGAATGTTCGTTTATAGCAGCGACAAAGAAAGGCAATATCCTCATTATCACTCCCGAAGGCTTGTGGAACAAAGTTTACCAGGTATCGTCCTTCGAATAACGAAATATAACATGTCCTTGCTTTTTGAAGATCGAGAACGTTGCAAAACAAGTGCTGTTCAGTACGGAGAAGAACTTGATCCTTGTCCTTACCGCCGACATGATGTTCTATCAGCTATCGTGCCCTGGTGATGACGTCAAGTCGACCGAGAAATTAAGAGTATGAAAAGAGCGTATGCGCTCGTGAGTCATCGACGATTAAGGTTAAACTTAGTGGAAAAGGAGTCTACTTTGAAGCGGTTGACGTCGGCGATGGCCTTATCGCGATGAGCTATGGTGAAAAGGAGATTCGCCTCTGGGACTTGGTCAACGAAGACAACGCCATTGTCAAACTGCTGCCTGAGAAGGGCTTCGACCAAGGCGATTTTATCACGACGCTATCCTATTCTCCGCGTAAAGACTGCATTACTGGGGCCACCCAATCGTCGAAGTTAGCCACCTGGAAGCGCCGCATTGCCGCAAACGACGATACTATCGACCGTCAGTGGAGACTTCAAGCCGCCATCGCCACCGAGCTACCGGTTATTTAGCGTGCGGCCAGCTGAACGACGGTTTTATTTTTAGATCATGACTATTTGCTGGTCTAGAGTGACCAACGCCTTGGCTGTGAACTTCGGGCATTCGGTGACGCTGTTCAGTGAACAAAGTGTCCTCACCCATTGTAATCTTCCGGTATGAGTCCGGTCAGCTTGTCTCGTAATTTTCCCTATCTCTTAGTACTCTCTGATGCAGACCGGGCAGCAATCCTTAACGTTCGTCAATCTACAAGCTGATCCACCGGAGTCGCAAGAGATCCGACTCTCCATATTCCCGATTGGTCTCTACATTGCGCCCAAGAACTTTCTTTTGTGGAACGCCGACGAGGTAGCACTTATCAAGCAGTCGACAGGGGATATGCAGCTGGAAAAGACAATTACTTTTCTTATTGCATATGCCGTCTGTGGCTGCAGCAGCTGAAAGAGACCTTAATCACTTTTTTTACTTCTTGAGAAATTCTTTATTACTTTCAAATAGCACTTGCACTTAATGGAAACCAGGAACTCAGAAAAAGTACTGTCCCACATAAATGCCGTCTCACCTTAGGGATAACTACTGCTCATCTTTAGGCGTTGCTATTTAGCCTAAGAAGAGTCCTTCATTCTTAAATTGAATCAATAGGCTACAATACACCGCCAATACAACTGAAACACACTTGTAGGTATTTGTGTATGAAATCAACGACTCAACAAGCCCGGTGTCATTCAACTTTATCTTCTCCTTCAAATGCTCACCAAAGGACGCCGCAATCGGACTTCAAAATATTTACACACTTGAAAACGACAAGATTAATGTTCGCACTTTTCAGGTTGATCGCTTGAGTATTGAAAGGCATCAATTGTTTGCGATTTAGGGAACCGTCAAAAATGTCATAAACTTCCCGGAGATGGAGGGAGACCCGGTGATGATGGACATCAATGATAGGTGGATGTGTGCCGGAACGACAAATGGATTCATTCGGATTTTCGACATATCTCGAAAGTGAGGCTGAAAACAGGGTTACACAAGAAAAGCTGCTTTTTTTCAGGGATATAACGCAGCCATTCAACTCTAAATATGTCGTTGAGAGTGTGCCGTCGTTTGATCGGTTTGCACTGATCAAGATCAATCGACTGGGTAACCGCGTGAGCTGCACTGTTTATAATGTGAGCGAGGATAACGTGTTCAATCGTAACAGTGTTTAAGACCAATGGCGAACTGGACGATCGGCTGTTTGTCTGGGACGGTGAAACGGATACTCTGGGCTATTTTTCCGTGGCCACTGGAGCCACCGACGTTCAGATATATGAGGCAGAGGCTGAAATGAGCACGACCAATGACAGAAGACCGAAGACTGCTGCCGCTCGGTTAGGGATGACATTGTTAAACTGAGCTTTTTTGTGTTTAGAAAGATCGAGAAGGACAAGAGTCGGTTCCGTATGCCAGAGCACAATCCCGGACGGCATGCTTGGGATCAGAGAGACCCGCGATTTCTTGTCTGTGAAGTGAATCATACGAATGCGGAAATCGTATGACCTCTGTTTTGGGGCGTAGAATTGGATTCACCTTTTAGGGACCGAACTATATGATGACTATGTTTGTCACATCAGAACACGGTATTCAGATTCAAGACCGCATATCGAAGCCTTTAAAAGTTGATTCGTTGCTAACGGTAGCAGTCCCCTTCATGTACTTTTTGAAAAAGGTAACACAGCACACATGTGCAAGCTCTCCACATCCGCTTTATAGAGCGATAGCGACGAAGAAGACGATGTGGACATCGAAATCAGCTTGTCCCTTCTCCTCCTCAGACGCACTCTCAGGGAGTTCGTCAGCATTGATGGATCTGATGCGGCTACGACGGAAGCCATGCTGAACTTCAGCTTCTATCTGACAATTGGACAAATGGACAACGCCTTTAAGGCGATAAAATTCATCAAAAGGTGAGTGTTCATCGCTCTGGTTGAAAGATTTCCATTAATTGCAGTGAAAGCGTATGGGAGCACATGGCTCACATGTGCGTTAAAACGAGGCGTTTGGATGTCGCTGCCGTTTGTCTTGGCAATATGGGTCATGCGAGAGGAGCGCGCGCCCTTAGAAAGGCAATCAGGTCGGGAGCATCGGTTGAGGAGCAGGTTGCCGTGTTGGCTTTACAGCTGGGACTCGTGGTAGTTTTTGTAGAGCAAATATGTGATAGCGAGTCCCCGATTTAGGAAGAGGCTGAACTTCTCTATGCGACAATCGGGCGTTATGATTTGCTCAACCGATTATATCAAGCGCAAAACAAGTGGCGAGATGCCTTCGAAGTGGCGGAGAAAGTTGATCGGATTCATCTGAGAAACACTTGCTATGGATATGCGAAGTATTTGGAGGGAATCGGAAATATGGACGAGGCGATTAAATAGTAAGTGTGTAGCTTGTGCTAGGATCTAGAGGTTATGGTGGTTCGAATAATATTGGATCAGGGTTGTGTGCAGTCTCGATTCTGGGCGAGAGTGGCATTGGTCCCATCACGAAAATGCTGACCGTTTACCACGAGAACACTGTGTAGACGATCCTCCTAGTTGCCACCGTTCCTAGTCATCACTACCAGTGATGTTAATTGTCCCGAGACCCAAACCCTACTCCATTTCGACTTCGAGTCCAAGGAGGGTATACTCTGACTTGGGGTAACAGGAGTAAGAGCAACCCGTGCGGTCAGCGTGCGCGTAGTCCATCGTCGCGTATGAATAATCAAAGAATACAAATTTGATACTCGATTCTCGCATAGCCCTGCTTCATCCTCCAGGTTTTAGAATACCCATTGTTTTCAGTTACGAACGCTCACAAACCCACCAATTTGAAATACCACGCATGCTATTCGAAGACTCTCAGTTTCTTGAGGAGTACCTAAAACGTCACCGTGACCCTCATCTCCAAAAATGGTGGGCTCAGTTTTTGGAGAGCACTGGAGAATATGAAGGGGCGATCAATTACTACAACGCCGCAAGCGACTATCTGTCGGTTGTCCGTATTCTATGCTACGATAAGCAGGTGGAAGCGGTAAGTGACTGAAAGGAAATCGTACAGAACAGCGGCATCTTTAGGCGGCGGAAGTGGCAGTCGAAAAGAACGACCGCGCAGCTTGCTACCACTTAGCTCGATACTTCGAAGCCCACAATCAGATGGCCAGGGCTGTTGAGTTCTTCACAAAAGCGCAAGCGTTCAGCAGTGCCATTCGGCTAGCTAAGATAAGTGATGCAACTTTAAAATCTGGTTCCTTCATTTCATTGAAAGATAGGAAATCAAATGTGGAGGGCTTGCTGTATTGCGTTATGCCCAAATTCTTTCTCCGCTTAGCTATTCTCTTATAATATAATCTCTGTTTTACGAGCACGACATGGCCGATCAGCTTGCGAACCTATCGCTCCTAGCAGGAGGCAGTGACTTGGTGGAGGCGGCTAAGTACTACGAAGAAATGCCGGGATATGCTGACAAAGCCGTCATGCTTTATCACAAGGTTCCTTTGCACACCTAACGACTGCTTATATGCTCATCCTTTAGGCCGGAATGATTGGAAGAGCGCTGGACCTCGCGTTCAAAACAGACCAATTCAGCGCACTCGATTTAATAGCCAAAGAATTGGACGAGAATTCAGATCCGCGAGTGCTGGAGAGAGCAGCAGAGTTCTTTGCAAACAACCAGCAATACAAGAAATCGGCGCAGCTACTTGCCTACGCGAAAAATGTATGTTCTGTTTCTCGTTTCACCCCCATGCAACAGGCATATTTAGTACGCAGAAGCCATAGAACTGTGCAGACGAACGAATGTGCCACTTACGGAAGACTTTGCTGAAACCATATCGCCAACAAAAGGCTAGAATAAATGCATCAGTTATGTTAGAAAGGTGATATTTTTCAGAAGCTGTCCCAAGCTCCAGCGAAAGAAATAACCTATTGGAGAAAATAGCCGAGTGCTGCTTGCAGCAGTCGAACTATCATTACGCTGCGAAGAAGTTTGCTCAAGCAGGGAACAAAATACAGGTCCGTGACAGTCCCATTAGCGTTAGCAATTCCAATGTTCTTTCGTTCCAGGCGATGAGAGCACTTATCAAATCCGGAGACACTCCCAAGATCATTCTCTTTGCAAATACAGCTAGAAACAAAGACATCTACCGTATCGCAGGCAACTACCTTCAAACGATCAACTGGAAAGAGGACACAACTATAATGAAGCACATCGAGACATTCTATTCGAAAGCAGGAGCATACGATTCGCTCGCCGGCTTCTACGAAAGTTGCGCCGAAGTGGAGCTGGAAGAATATCACGACTACGAGAAAACAGCGATTGCCCTGGCCGAGTCCGTTCGTCATCTTAACCGAGCACTGGAGAAAAACCATGAGCCTTACTTGGAAGAAAAACGCAACGAAATCGAAAGCCGAATTAGGATGATTCAGGACTTCTTGTCTATCAGAGAGTAAGATTGACCAAGGCACCCCGTTAATAATGTCCCACACTTGCAGAATCTACGAAAACGACCCAGGTGAAGCGCTCCGTAGACTGACTGCGTTGACGGAAGAGCCGAATGCCGAAGCATTTCTGCGAATAGGTGACGTCTACGCCGTCATCATAATACATAACGCCAAGCGAGGAAACTACAAAAAGGTGTGATAGTTTGGTGTGAGTGCGACTGACATCTACTTTAGGCACACCAAATGATCGCTCAGTTCCAGCAGAGGCTTCCTCGAATTGATATCACCGAGTACATTGTTCCTGAAGTGTTGGATAAGATATGCGACGAGGTTAAGGCTCCGCGGGTCACAGAAAAGACCAACGGATATCAGCGCGATGATGAGGACCTGGAGGGCACTGTTGAGTACAGTCATGCCTTACGGAAGCAGATTGAACAGAGAAGCTTCTATGACGCGCTTGATGGACAGTAATCTGGAAATCATTATACCTATACGGATACTTGTATGTATGTATGTATCTCAGTGAATATCGATTTATGATTTTCTAAGTACTAGATATAAATATACTGTTGATCCATAAAAAATGGCCGATGTTGTAAACATGTCATAATTTCACGACGTTTACTCCTAGGGCATAACCGATAGGCGCGTTACTGAGTACAGTGAACTCGCGCCTTACACCATGATTGGCGGCTTGTACTTTACATTCCTCTTTGTGTTAGAGGTCCATTCTTTCACGATGGTCATTTTTTGGCACCTCGAGAGAGCGAAATGCGAAGTGATGTATGGACTTCCTATATTAACATTTGTGTGATGGACGGTGACTGCCTTATATCACATACATATTTGAGTCCTCCCTACCGAATGCACCTGTCGCTGCGCTCGTCGTTTATCTCAGCATGGGCTAATCTCAAAAAGATGGCCTTTTCGGATCACCATGTTCCGTTAACTTCACTGTTTCCAAATGGTTAAGTAATATAATAAGGAACGGGGACATGCAGCAGATAGCCATCGCTCACAGCTACCATGCCCACATAGTGACTTCACGAGCTCTTTTCTACTTCACGGAAATAAAGTCCAAATGTGAAAAAATGACCCTCGGATTACCAAAAAGTCAGACTAACCGAGACCATGTGTTTCCAAATTGACCGTCACAATGTCTCTCCACTTTGAGCTGTGAGACTCCTGTTTGCTGTTCGTATAGAGCTCTCTTAGCTCTGTCTTACTGTCATTTGTACGCATCCGTAAATGAAGATATCAGAGAAAGCCACTCAAAATAATGTGAAGAGGTCGAAAATTGGACGAAAAATATTTTTCGGTTTTAAACCCTCGTATTTAACGATTGAGGAATCAGGATGTTGGCCATAAAGTGGGCTGAAGTTTTACATAAGAGTGATGAATACCTTGACTGAAATCTTCGTGTTTTGTCTCAGTAAATTATCAAAAAATAATCGGCCATTTTTTATGGATCAACCCAATAGCTTTGATTAACAATGACCTTTGACTTTTGTGTCCATCTGCAGAATAACTGTCAATAAAATTGAAAATTGCGCCGATATTTTTCAACATTTTGCAGCCTATCAATTTCTTTATCGAATCTTCACAACCGAGAATTTGTATATAGATACTCTTGTACACATGACGTAACAAGATGTATTTATGTACCCAACTTAATTTGCAGGGACCTGTTGTTGTGTGTTGACAGCATGGTGCGCAACGCATACTGTGAATAGCAAAAGAATCATCCTTCGAGTCTAAATGCAGATCAGATGTTACTTCTCACTGCAACATGTTGCTTTTGCGGAAAAAGTTCAACGACGTTCTTCGCCGCCTAAAGAACATCTGTTAAAGGTCTGTTAAAGCGCTGTCATATCTTCAATATTCGTTCAGCGAGGCTCGGAGAAGCGTTGTTCTCTTTGTTCACGATTATAAATGTGTGATTTTTTCCCTGTGTACGCAATTTACTGCATGCGAGTTAAGCGATGGGAATGCTAAGTCGTGTCCATGTTATGATTTCCTGATTTCTCCGAGAGCCGCTGAAAACTTCGCTAGGTCGGGGGTGAAAGAAGGACTACAAGAAGAACCCGCATTGCGCATTTTCTCGATTGGAGGACCGCTGAAGAACCAACCGATCACCTTGTGGCCTATTCGCGATTGGAGTATCGCGTGATATAGGCGTAGTGCATATAGGATCTACGGTATGAAGCCAGTATTCTACGTATTTGTTCCAGTGGAAGCCTCATATTGTTGTTGTTTGGACAGGATCGTCCACACTGTGCGACAACAATCTAAGAAGTTGTGAAGCTGCTTTCGGGAGCTTTTAAAGTGCTCGGTTCCGCTTGGAACTTGTTTTGTAGAAATGAAATCAAAAGATATCACGAATGTCCATCTCTGTGTCCAACGACGAATGTCTCATCGAATTGAGGCTGAAACAATAGCATCATCGTCCTTAGTCATAAAATAGCTTATTATGTTTTTTATGAAATTGCGATAAACTATCTGTTTTTGTTGTTGGCATCAGTTACGGAATCGTCTTCCGAGTTCCACAGACTGCCCACCTGACTCATGACTCAACTTTCTATGAACCGTTCTACTATTTGTCACACAGGCTATGCTCAACGATTAATAACAACTCGACAAACAATAGCAGATTCTCAAGAATCCCGTCAAAATAACGTGCTTTCAACAAAGACAGTGTGAGAAGCGAACGTTGTTTTTTGTACACCTATTGTTACGTATGCCAAGCGACGTAACGGATACGCAAGCAAAACGATTCTTCTGAAGACAAAGAGTGATATGGTAATGTTCAAATTTAGAGCAAAAACGGAAAGAGGAGTACGTACGAGAACAAAAACAATGGCGGATTCTAGAGAGTCTTTCCAAAATAATATACTTTTTGAGACATTTATTTTCGCATTCAAAATCTTGACTATTTCAGAGGGCGCCAAACAACCTATTTTGTAACTCACAGCTACGTACTTCTCCGTTTACAGTTGTGGTTTTTACTAAGTTTGCGATGATAATGAGGGGCTACCAATTTCGAAACATTCCTTGACTAGTTGGCGAAGTTATATACCGTAAATATAATCTACAGGTGCTCCCAAAAGGGTATCTATAACAGAAGTCACCTTTTGGTAGCATCCAAAAGTGACACGGGTCCACGGGATCTTAAGAGAATACGTCAGTTGTTCTAGACGAAGTAATGAGATCGGAAGTTCCAAGTAGGTCTTGTTCTGTGCCCATTTCCTCAGCACTCAGGTCGAAGATCACCAGGAAAACAAGTTTATTCTCAAATGTATACAAGCCTCGATTCTGTTTACCATCTACCTCCCGATTTGAGATCACTGTTTTTCGTTTTATTCGATGCGTTTTCTTGTTCATCGACACACTGACTACTCACTAGAAAACAACGAACACACATATATACAAATACAACCACGATTGCTTCACTCTTCAAGTGAATTGTCCGGCTTCGTGATGATCACACGGAATGCCGCCAGTTGCGTCGTTCGTCGAGCGCCTCGCATCTTAGCACTACTTCATTGCTCTAAAAGGGCAACCATTGCAACCGCTTTATACACAATTGCTTTGGTTACCGGCTCTGTTTCATGTTCTTCGGTGATGACCTCAAGAGATCGTGTAGCGGCTTCTCTTTCTGAAATGTGCCTATAGTCAGGGAAAGAGTGAAAACGAGTAGCATACGCTGTTCAGCTTTAAGTCGAAGGGCCTCCTCGTAGGAAGGTGGGGGCACGTCATTTAGGCCTTGCTCAATCACGCAAACGCTATAGGAAGGAGGAAGGGTGGGCTTCTTGTGAGCGTCCTCCATCGCAATCATCTCACACCAGATACCGACCAAAATGCGCAGTTCCACAATGGTAACCAGGACAGTCGTGAAGATCCAGGCGACGTACCACGGCGAGGTGTTGTAGAGGCGGTTGCGCGGTTTCGGCGATGTCAACGAGTCGAGGAAGTCACAGCATTGCAGAAGCAGGAACACTATTGCAATTATCTGAAACACGCAATATGAGCACCTGTAGACATGACGCAATAATGCCTTTATGCCGAAGTTCCCAGCGAGTAGCTGCTGTACTCGAATGATGATTCCGATGATGGCGAGACCGATCATCACCGAGTTGATGCAAACCATTACTAGGATGAACCGCTCGGGCCAGATGATGATCAGGGAGGACATGGTGAAGCCGTTCAGCAGGACCAGCATCGCTATTTGAAACGGACGCTGTAAGTATTAAGGGGTCGGGTAAAATACAACGTCTCGGGGCAACTTACCGACTTTAGGATGGACATCCTGGAGATGGATAACGCGGTGTCCGCTATGGAGTCCACCTTGGCCACCTGAAATGGACAATTGAGGGTTAAGCGCTCGTGAAGGGGCGTGACAGTTACGTATTCCTAAGCTCGAGGTGTTAATCCCTCCTTCTCAATCTCGAAGGAAGTGAACACGAAAAGGGAAAGCCGTCGAAAACCCCCGGTTGCCTTGACGCCTGCCAAAAGAACATCTGACAATGAGCGCGCGGCAAGAGGCGCTATTTGAAACAAACGGGTTTTGCCTCTCGTGCACCCAACATGGCTTCGCGCGCCATTTTGCAACATTACGCGCCATGCAGGCAATGTGATAACGTTGAGCCGATCAACCAACCTGAAGTCGGGAGGGTGGAAAAGAACGTGAACGAGAATGTGTTCGCTCCCTATAAGGGCAATGCTCAAATTGCAGGAAATAATTAGATTGCAACTTATGGGGAAAAGGTTAAATATATGAAACGATTCGCGTGCGGACGTCATAAAACACTAACAAGATCGGGTAGCTCAACAACTGCCGATCTTAAAAACTGTTCCTGTACAATTTCGAGGAGCATTTATGCAGGCGATTGATGTGGCTGCAGTAAAGAGTTCAAATAACATCATACTATGCCGAGATAAGTGAGACTAAACTTCCGTGTTTTGCTTTTGAGCAAATTTTTTACGCGGAAGTAGATTGGTTCATGCTCGTTTTCTCAATCCGCCACCACACGCGGTATGTAATGTCACATTTTGGAGCGTTCTGGACAACAAAAGAGACTACAAAAATAATTGTTATAAAAAACACTTTCTTAGTTGAAAATCCCACAAAACTATCTACAGTTTTAGGTGTGTTTGGGCGTCTAATGCCCTTTACTTTAAACATATACGTCTGGGAAAAACTTGTTTATAATGCTAACAGAAAACATAGGTGGCAAGTCCTTTCGAACTGGAGACAAATAGCGGCTGCTACGGCGCTGTACAATTTGTGGTCCATCGATAGCAATACAACTTGTATTCGCCTAGCAAACGAAAATGAAAAGGGGTTGTATTTCATGTTGCCTTCGTTTGAATCAGAATTTGAATCAATCAGAATTGAATCACAAAGAACATATGCGTGGTCGTCAGCGTTCTATTGAACTTAACAACAAAAAGACAATCTTTATATAGTTCTGTGGCATTTTCATTCGACAAACGAGAATAGTCATTGTTGTTGATAAAGCCCTCTAATAGCCCTGGTCTCGAAGGTCTTCAAGGGGAAGGGGTAAGAGTTCTGGCGTACTTATGAACTTTCGAGATGTCAGTAGATTTCGCTGAATTCTTCCAACTTTTTTGTTGTTTTTTAACGTGTTTTCGGTCAGGAAGACATAAAATTTTTCCCAAGTGTACTCAATGTAATTAGTGTGTCTAAAACGTGAAAATTCGGGAACCGTAACCGGTGGTATCAAAGCCCACATAACAGAATGCATCGGCGTTGGGAGATTTTGCAGAATTGCCTCAAAGTTATTCCTTGCATCTTTTGTTCGACCTCAAGGAACTTCCGCACGTCTAGACATGAAATAGAGACTAACATGAAATTTCCACAGAACTTTTACAGTGCGTCTTACACAAATGTTTCCTGGACTACATCGAACACAAACAAATGCACATCACTTTCAAATGTTTAAAACAGGGAAGTGCGACATTTATAAAGGCAGTCGGCATTAAAGAACCCTGGTTCCACTGGAAGACCGACAACTAGATGGCGATCAAGCAGGACCAGGTTTCGTTTGAGGTGCTGCTCGAAGTAATCTTCAAGATTCCAAAAATAAATCGTAATGCAGGTGCAAGAAGTATGCTGCTACCCCCGATTTTCATGTTAGGTGTAAAGTTGAAAATGACAAATAAACTGGCAAAGTTAACGCCGCATGCACATTACGGAATCAATGATTTGGAGTCATCCACGTGCACAGTAGAACCAGCTTGTTCCCGAGTGTATGACGTTTTGAGAAACGATAAACAACGTATAATTCAGTTATGATGTGTAATGTTTTAAATGATATATGTGACAGCCTTTTGCGTTTATTATTATCGGTGCAAGCAACCAGCCAAATAGTTTTTATAAAGCCATAGTTGGTCAGGTGCGTATCTTCATTTGGAAAAACAGTTATGACAAACACGGAATGTGGCCGCGACGTATAAGAAAAAAGGTCACCAATAGCAAAACTCAGCCCTACATGACTGATGTATCACTTAAATGGTTCACCTGACCCTCGCGATCGATTGCTTACAGCAGCACAAACACAAAGATGGCAAATATACTCTAAATGTAGGGAGATCGCCGGCCACGGAATGACCTCGCCCGAGGGGGCCAATGACACCCTGCTTATGGCACATGTGCGACATTGTATCTATGCTGTTCTGCGCCGGACGGCCGTCGTATTTATGCAAATAAGGGGGCCCCCGGCGACCGGGCTAAGGGCCGAACGCGCACTGTCGAAGATTATCGACCACATTTGCTACATGCATTCGCGCACTCAGCACAGGATCGCAGCAACAAAATATCGTTTTCACGAATGCAAAACACTAATCGCGGCGATCGGAGTGAGTCCGGGAGGACTGCCTTAGTGCGCGAGCACAACAAGGTGTCGGTTCGAATATGCGAATTTGCAGCAGGAGGAGGTGGAGGGAGAGGTGGAGCGGGGAGCGCGCGTGCATCGGGAAGTGCTATGCAACCGGCTGTTTACGTCGTATTTTCGGCATTCATGCAAATCTGCTGCTCACGTCAGTGGGGTATGGGAAAATGTACGTGCGCTGATGGCGAGGGTGTTCCCAGCTTAGAAACAAAAACTGTGTGCAGGAAGAGACGCGGGCTTCACCGTCAGATGTAGTGACAGGTGAGAGCGAGCAGACCCATTGTAAGAAAGGGTTGTGACGGAAAACGGCACAGTAATGTTGAGTATGTATATCACTGTATGCTAGAACGCCGTTGGCTCCGAGCTTCCTTTTCCGGTTTTTCAGTTCTGTTTCCGGAATGGCCTTTAAAATTCTATTCTATATTTGAGTTTTCGAGCAATTGGTGGGGTCCACATCTTAATTAAAAAGTACCCTCTTCAGCTAATTAATAAAGTATTCTTTCTTTCTTTGCAGTTTTCAGAAAAACTTAATGAAAATTTAACTATTTGGGTTAGTGCATAATAAACGGCCGATTTCGTAAAAACCTTCTAGTTTCGCAGCGCCCACTGATGCGACTCAAAGGCTTCTTTGTCATGTCCACTTAATACCGTTACACGGCTATTTGTTGCGGACTCTCCATTGAGAGACTTTTGATTTTTGTGGCAGACATACATACTGGTAAACCACCTGAACATCCGAGACTTACAATATTAAAAGAGCTTCATCAGAGGTTGTGTTGTACAGTAGACAAACGAGCGAACTTATGTCTGTGTTGGTCCAACGTCATGGCAAGGCTCTCAAAGCAAATTCTCTCAAAAATCTCAAAAACGTGGAGAAATTTATTTCCTCTTTCTATAAATTGGGTCGTTTACAACTAACAAAGAGGGCAACAGGT
The DNA here is from genome assembly GCA_030435675.1 of Steinernema hermaphroditum. Classification (NCBI taxonomy): domain Eukaryota; kingdom Metazoa; phylum Nematoda; class Chromadorea; order Rhabditida; family Steinernematidae; genus Steinernema; species Steinernema hermaphroditum. The sequence continues at coordinate 4,471,838 of CM059625.1, forward strand.
GACGACAGACCACAGCAGGCAGATGACACGCCATATACATATAGAGGACAAATAAGATCAATTGTGTTATTCGGAATTAAAGGTCAAATTCCGAAAAAATGACCCGAAAGTCGACAAAAAATACGACTACGCTAAATCACATGTTTCCAAGTTGACCTAAATAACAGCTCTTTAAACTAAGGGACAGTCTTGCTAGCGGCAGGTGTAGGCCTTACTTGGCTGTACCTGCCCATAGCACGCTTCATATAGAGATGTTGAAAATTCTGCAGGGTTATGCACTGTCAAAACAATTTCATCAATTTAACCTGATCATATTGTTGTACAGTGATATTTTTCTGACTTTTCTATCGAGAGTTCAAAGTGTAAAATAGGCGACGGACCGAATAGTGACAGTGTTTACAAGAGACGGTCAAAACATCTCCGTTCACGGAGACTACATCACGCAAAAACTGACTCTTTGGCAACATCCCCATATGTTTACAAAGCACGAGAAGTGATAAAGAAGGGCTAGGCGTTCGCCTCTGAGCGCGCCGCCTCTCGAAGGTCACCAATTCACAGCGCCGCCGAATCGCCAGATGGGGAACGCATAGCGATATTCATTTTGGCATTGTTACGACGAGCGCTAATTTTTCATTTTGCTCATTACGCATGGCCAGCCGATGGTGATGACGAGGCCACAGCGCCTCCCGACCGCAATGCCGCATAGGACACTTCGAACATTTATCTTAGTCAAAAATGGAAATTCCATTTTCTGTGAACGGTCAAATGAGAATGAGCGATTGCATCGATTGTCGGTCTTCTTCGATGCTCGTCCTCGGACTCTGCGGCTTGTAGTCTGGAGTGAGGTACCCGGTAACGCGTTCGCCGTGTCCGTAGTTCGCTTTGACATGGTTGGCATGCCCGTTGAGGACGATGTGGTCGCAGCAGATACTGTTGCCTGGAGATGGTGGTGCGTGAATACTGTTCGAATTGGACGTTTTCTAAAGGAATTGGATTATTTTTGTACGTAGGTAAATACGATTAAAAGCGCAGGTAAATTCCCCTACAAAGCATTGTAAAACGATCAAAATCTATGTTTAATCTCAACTGTGTTTCCGTGCTTACCGTTATACTATCGCTACTTTTCCTCAGAAATCGCATCCCATTCGCAAAAATTGGGCTGTTGGTGATTCGGGGACTCATATTTCGGCTAAGTCTTCTCCTTGAGAACTGTCGCCAATACTGGAACTTGTCTTGAGCAGGAAGTCTTATTGTAAGACCAAATGTGCCACAGCCGTAGACGATTACTAGCTCTTTCCTAAAAAGTGTCACTTTTAGTTCAATCGCTACTAGTTTTGGTCTTCAATAAATGCAGAAGAATTGTGTTTTCTGCAAGAAAATCTGCGTATAGAACTTTCGCATCGTCGGTGAGTCAGACTTGTTTTGAATACGCTGCACGATCACGCACATGCCTGAGCGATTTTTTTACAAAAGTGAAATCTGCTTACGGCAGATCACGTTTTATATTTTGGAGTGCGGCGTACAGATTTTGTGGAGTTAAATGGAAAAACATGGATTTTCTCTTGTGATGTTTTTGCAATAAATCGAAAAGGAACTTCTGAAAAGCAAAGAAAGGTTTAAATGTAAATAGAAATATATATTCAGCCTGTTGGTTTAGAAGGGCATGTGATACAGGTTGAGTGTAGGACACGATATCTTGAAGGTACATACCTAAAGTCCTTTCCGAAGATCAAGTAAATAACGAAGTTAATGGACGAATTAACGATTGCAAGAAGGTTGATCGCCTCCCTTGAAAACGTATAGAACATATGGTATTGAACCATGAGCAACTCGTTATCCATAATTTGCTCCAGAAGAGTGAGAACGAAACCCCAAAAGTTGCAAATGAGGAATATGAAGACGATGGTGATAAGTACCAGCGTCGCTTCTCTACTCTTTTCTTTCAGCTCATTGCGACCACTGAAACTGGCGGTGGATTCATAAATTCGTGGTGAAGAAACATACGAGATACTTTCTCCACTCAATTTGTTAAGAGATTTCTTAATGGTGTAGGCGATGATCGAGTTCAAAATTAGTAGCGTGAGGAAGGGCAGGAATACCATGACGATGTTCGTCAACCAGAGCGCGTACATTTGACCGTAAACAGGGTTCTGAGCAAGTTTGCTGGGCATGAGTACGTAGGACTGCCAGCTGACGCCATCGCCACATTCTGGGTTCCGAATGACTTCCAGTTCGAAGAACTTGGTACAGTTGAAGATGATGGCAAAACAGGTGACGCCAAGAATCGTGATCGCTGAGCCGTGTGACGTACAATATCGCTTGTTGCGACGCGGATAGCACACCGCCAGGTACCGTTCGATGGTTACGGTGACTGTGATGTACACGCTACCGGTTTGGGAAATATGTGATATAGCGAATGCGAACCTGAAGAATAAAGTTAGTAAATGGTGCTCTTGTGACTGCTATGTACCTGAGATAAGTCAACCAGGCCACGTAAAGATCAAAGGCAGCTGTGTACTCGATGATGTACTCCATCCCGTAAATGAAAAAGGCGGTCACCAGAAGGCAGGTGTCGAAGACGGCGAGAGCAGTGAGGAAAAGATTATTTGGATTACGCATTGATGGCCTGAACAAGGAGTTCGATTAGATCATGGGGTTTCTGGTGTAGTGGTGGCCCAAAAAAGGAACAGGAGTTTATAGAATAATTTACAAGGAAACTTAAACGGTAGAGCCGTCGAAACGTTATGTGTTGCGATCCTTCCTAAGACGCAATCCTCCGCGCTTTATCCTCATATGAAAATCTGTGTTTTGGGCCCTTCTTAAAGTGACCTATATATGTATAGAGCACCCGGTGTTTACTGGTTCACTAAGATATTCTGTCCCCATGCGGACATTCCTTGCACAGTCTTGCGTATTCAAACAGATGTTTACCCACATATGTAGAACATACCGCTCTATTTGAGGTCCAAAGGGACCCAGTGCTGTCGTCATAACAGTAACTAAATTACTAGACTACATACTTTGGTCCGTTTGGAACAGCTACCCAGATCGCCAAAATAAGCAAATTTCATTGCCACCCTTAACGGAAGTGGATGGCTGGTCCTACAAGGACAGTTTCGAGAGAAAACAGTGAGAAAGTTCATTAAGAATTTCGAAAAGTAAAGGAATAGGAAGTGAGGACACCGCTGAAATATGTTTCCGATTTTCACATAATTCCAAAAAGTGACCACAATCTTATTCATTGAAGACTAGAAGCTATCATCACTACTCGACGTGCATCACTTATCCTTCCAGACCCTCAAGGATGCTCCCAAATGAAACGGTGATTCTGTTGCTTCTGCTCTCCTCGCTCTGTATCGTATACATATTATTCGCTTAGAATCCCTATCAAATGAAGACCAGAACCGCGTTTTGGTCAAAAACTACACAGCTATGGGGTTTCTTCCGCGTCAGCAGATTTACGTAGTCGCTCGAATTCCAGCTTGTTTGTTGGATATGCTTCTGCTTAAATTATTACTCGGTTGGATTATTTTAAAAGAAAAGAGCGGAGGTCACCAAACAGAGCACAAAATATTTACTACCTTTTGACGCAAACAGCGTGTTACAAGTTAAATCATGCTTCAGAGGCCAATTATGTCAAAATGACTGCCTTGGAATGTTAATATAAGCCTAGTCAATGTTTGTTCCAGTTCCAATGTCCAAAATTACAGTTACCTGGTCAGAATGATGGCCGTGCTGATATTTCCAAATATTCCAAAGCAACCGATAAGTGTGCCAATAATGCTAATCAAGATGAATTTGACCTGAAAGACAGCATAGACTGGTTCAGTTCATAGAAGACTACTCACCTCTAGGAAGTCATGCGGATCCAAACCGCAGTTTGGTGATGAGGTGCCGTTAAACGTGTCGTTCACCTCCATCTTCAATCGTCTATCACGGCAGTTTCACTACCGCATTGATGAAAAGAGATTTCAGAATAGGACGTAAAAACGAGTGAACTCGTCTGAAACAGTGCGCAGGCTAAATAGGAAACAATGTCCAGAACATCAGACAAATGTCGAGCTCACGTATACATGTATATGTTCCTATGTATATGCCTCAGAATACGCATGAAAAGCCGAGTTAACACTTGAGTGATTAATTTGATGAGCTCAGTGTTCGCCTCCCATATCGCGATGCCGTTTCGTTGTTATGGCCGAAGGTTTCAAGACGAAAGGGTCGCGTCGATTCCGGCCCCAACCAGACGGGTCGGCCAAGGAAAGCTTTTAACGCGCAATGTGATTAGAGTCTTTTTTTTCGCCAAAACGGCCAGTGCCGAGCGGTAAATAATACACAACACAATGAATTCGCAGATTGGAATTGAAACAAAATCGAAAAAGACTGGAGAGTGAGTGGACGGGCGTGGCCATTCCGGCTCGACTCATCATCGGTCTGGATTCGCGCGCGTGGAGACTAATTAAAAACAACAAAAAAAAACGGAAACGTCAACAGCTTGAAACGTATGGTCGGCAATCGGATCCTAACAAGTCTGGTGCATGAGGTTGTATTTCGAAGATTAAGTCGATGCTCATCAATCATCACGAGATAAATCATTTGTCATATAGAAATCAACGCTTCCTCTTTTGGAACATAATTCTTCTTAAGATGAAGATTCTAAAAATATTCTGTACCATGAATTCAGCTGGTGGATTGTGATCGGATCCTAACGAGTCTGACCAAAGTGTATGAGGTCTATCTGTCATTCATATCATATTTCCCTCTCCTACAATAGGTATCGGAAACAACATTATACAGGACCATCTAAACATAAGAGAGCAAAAACAGTGTCGCGATCCAGATCTATCTAGATGCCCGGCTCACTCTGTATAACGGAGACGGAAATCTTCTATCCAAGATCTCACCGGCTTCGCGCTAAAACAGATGAGGGCAGTAATATCGTCATCTCAATTCTATCTTACTAGAACTTAGTAACTAAATATAAATTTGCACTCTTGGAAAACTGCATGAGGTCTGCTGCTGACAATGCTTGTTTTTGACAGCATTAGGTGAGCAAAATCAGAATAACAGATATCAAAAGAAATCTAAAAACATGTCGACTTGAAAAGGACAAGACATACTCAAAATCTGTTGTTTTTTGACATTATAAAATACGAAGAAACCAGTATATTGACATAGAATTTAGATTTTTCTGAAATAATGATGCTCCGGTTATGATATGTTAGAAAATGAGATCACAACTAGAGCACTATCCATTAATCTCGCCTGCCATTAACGAAAAATGGGAGAAAAGCATATCACATCAACATCGAAGGGTCGACCACAAAGTGCAAAATGAAAATCTCCACATGGGTCTGTTCATCAAAATATCCACGAATCTTAAGGACCTCCCGAATGAAAATCGAATGGAGCACAAAAGAGCACAAAATCGAAAGGTCAAAAAACGACTGCCCTTTGCACATGTGCAAAAAGAATCTGTGTTACCGCGACACAATGAACATAGGAAACGACTGCGAGTGAGACGCCTGAACGCGCGTTTAAATGTGCACGAACAGCTGTGAAATTGATAAAATGTGAGGCGTTAGATTCAGTGTTACAAAATGAGTCTTTTTCTGCAAGTCGTTGGCAGATGCCTGTCGACGAAATATCCAGGAACTTGACAACAAGCCAATAGACAATGTGTTAGAATACAGATGTTCTCACCTATGTTTTTGAAAAATATAGTGAATGTGAGATTTTTGCAGACGAATTGGTCCAGCTGTTTCTTTGCACATCACCGGGCATAAGTACACCATAACGGAGGTGTAAAGGAATTAGGAGCGCAAGAGCGTTCGAAACCGGAACTATCAGAAGGTCCACCAAAAGGCTCGGATCCACCCGGAAGCAAAAATTTTTTTTGCAAATTCTCGTAGCACAACATTTTAGAATACATTTCATTGTATAATTCTAGCAAAGCAAAAATTAAACATAAAAAAGAATATAAGAAGTTTTACCTGGATGTGGATCCAGAACTACCCAGAACTTATAATTGATTCTGGTTTGTTCTGGTTTCGAACCCGGTGCAGCACACCCTGATAGTCCCCGCAACGCACCCTAATACACCATTAAAATTGAAATGTGACCATAGCTTATGGACAGTGGAGACTTAAAGTTGATCTATGTGAATTTGGAACCAATGGCACTCCTCAAAATACTTCGGATCCTTTTAGAAAGCATAGGCAACCTACCTAGGGGAATGACCACAACGTTCATAGTGAACAATCAGCAAACATGCTTAGATATTGTAGCTTGAATTCGAAAAGACGAAAATTTTCAATCAGTTTCCCGGCCATAACACTTTATAATGATCCCGCATGTGGACAAAAATTTTCATGGTTAGTTGGACAAACCAGAACTGGAAGATAGGAGTTTTGTTTTCCTCCCGCAACACGACGATTAATCCAGCTTGTCAGTGAAAAAGCTGAACATCCATACTCGAAAAGAATTCGATTTCCGCGAAGACGTCACTGGCACATGGTGACATCAGACGTCTTTGCCTCAAAAAGTATTGAATCGTTGCGAGTCATCTCCTGTCAGTCGTTTTCAAGATTGAAGCGCGAAACAAAGACATCGTGAATTCGCTAGAAAAGACAAGATACGGACGGAGCAGCAGAGGCGCATCGACGTGCACCAATCTACACTGAACGATGTGATTTCTCATATAAAATTTTGTATTCAAAACGTTTCTGGCGTGCTCATGGGTGAAACGGTTTACAAAAACGCGAAAAATGTTGTGGCCCTGGATCTAATGTAGGTTGGAGTTCGAACGAAGTTATCGGTCGGTTCGGACTGAAAACGAAACAAACTAATCGAACTGGCAGGACGATGGCAAACATATGCTCAGGGTCTATACCAACGTAGAATTTGTTAAAATCAGTTCACATTACATTATATGCAATATCAGTTGTTAGACTTTTGAAATGGAAAAGTCACATTTCTTAAATAGCTTAATGATTTTCCGGTGAAACCGCTGTCGATAAAACGATTTTTACACGATTACACGATTTATCTTCCCGAATCAACGGCTTACGCCGTGCAGGACGTCTCATAAATGCACAAAGAAGAACAAAGTCACACCGTAGCCGCTGATTTTCTTCTGGTTTCGGTGGAGCAGACGAATCCGAAAAGAATCCAGCGTTCCCATCAGTATGCGCGGGCGTCGAAGTCGTGAAGAGTTGATTCCGGAAGAGGCGCGGCGGCGGAGAACAGCGAACGGAACGGAGGGGCATCTTCGGTTCGGCTGGCGGCGCGGACTTCGGAGTTGCAACGCTTCTTCGGCTTCTCTGGCGCGGGTAGAGTCGGGCAGTCATGACGAGCTTCTTGGCGAGACGGTGGAACTACGGCTCCCTGGTGTTCCAGGCCTTCTGGGAGCCGGGGCGATCATTGCGCCAACAGCGACGGCCGAGAACGACCGCTCACTTAACTCATTCGGCTCAGACAGCCTCAGAGAGAGAGCGAGTGGACGACCCGACCGATCGCTGGGGGCACAAATGAAAGACCGTCGATAAAAAAGTTTACCAAAACTTTCTAAATTCTTTTGTTTCTAAATATCTCCTAAGGACGCTGTTCGGTTTGATACGGTTTGATACGTTGAAAGCATTTGGGTAGCGCAAGCAGTTGAATACGAAATTTTACGAGAATATAGGTTAGGCCGACGTAACCGGCACAATTTGGCCGGAAACACGAATGAACAAGAAGTACGCAGCTAATTCGCGCTTCAAATTGGAAGCAGCAAATGTGCGCTACCCAAATGCAGGCATTCCTATCTCCCATAGTATGAAGATGCAACAGAGAAGCGCCTAAATATCGCGCATAATCATAAGAGGGAACACAAATTATGTCAGCAATTTGAAATGAGCAATGTTCTTTCATGTATCCCGTTGAGAAGGTAGTGATGAGCCGAAAGGCATATGCATAGGAAAGTCGAAAACAGCGAAGACGGCAGTTGTGAGTAAGTAAGGCGTCCTTCCGGTGACGGATCCGCACTTGAAATGCCAGACGTTTTTATGCCGCCTCCGAGGACGACACGAATATTACGGAAGGATTAGAGAAGAGAACTCTCGTGTGCTTTTTCGTCATAACTGATACTGGTTTTGTGTCGTATGAAAAAGAGCACACTTAATCTTCAGATTTCGGCTAATTGTTTCTTGCCGAGTTGCAGGAAAGGCGGGAAAGGATGCGGATTACGGTAGTGTTAAGCCAGGAAGTCATTTGCATGCGCGCATGTTGCTGCAGCTAAAGTAAATCACTGCGAACGTTGCGGAAGCGCCGTTCCATCGAAAGCTTTCGGGGATTAAGATACGGAAGTCAGCGTCTATTTCGAGCTATAACAAATGTTAGTGCTCTTTGACTGTCTAAAAGGATGACCTAATCCTGTCTTGATTGCTTTTTGCAGATCGCTGAAGTGATCAAAAGCGGAAGTACGTTGTGCTTTGGTCACAAAAATGTTACAACAATGAACTTTCTTGTTACGAGGAGTTACTCATAGAAAACAGCGAAAAGAGCCCAGTTGAGCTCGCGAACGGAATGGACAGATATGGATAATTTCAACCTATCCTTTCAAGGAATATTTTGGTCCAATTATCGATCTCTTTATCTTATTTTAAGCGCTTTTCACTGATATCGTTCTAATTGAAAAGAGAGAAGTATGGATCAGATAGAGCAATGAAAGACCAACATGCACATACCAAAGAAGAGCGGCTTGGCTAAAAATTGTGAGCTGCTGTAGGGATTAACTTGGAAACATGCTCCCATGCGCCGTTGGCGATTTTTCCACAGTTGGCCTCTGTTTAGCTAAAGTGGAAATGAGCTCGTAGAGTCGATATGCGGTCAGAGTAGCTGCGCTTCTCACGCTTGGCACACGTCCCCATTGCCTGTTATACAGGGTGTCCCATAAATACTGCCACGCGTAAAACCACTCACAACTTTTCATAGAACGCACAAACCGAGCCGTTTTATGTACCGTTTGAAAGCGCAGAAAATTCTAAACAAGACAAATTCAATCGCATTCAAAATGACTTCCTTCTGCGGCAATGCAAGCGTCCAAACGTTTCAAGAAGATGAAGCAGCTGAGCAGCGGCAACGCCCTGCAGCGAATCCTGTTCACGAACGAGAAGATCTTCACAGTGGAACCGTATCGGAACAGTCAGAACCGACGCTGCTGTCGGTTTATGCGTTCTGTGAAAAGTTGTGAATGGTTTTACGCGTGACAGTATTTATGGGACACCCTGTAGTACTTAGCCATTCGGAAACGCTGGATATAACATATGAAACAAGATCTGGTTATGCTATGCAGATGACCAACACAACGATAGGTGCGTTAAGCAGGTTAGACCCAGCGATGAGGTGATGGGGGTCACCTTCCATGTAACGATCTAATACTATGAGTGTTGAATTGGACCTTGATTTTCCAGTTCGATCTAGTATAGTTTGGTTGTGTTGGGTCGCGATATTGTGGTAAAGGCAGTCCATTTGAAGACTTCTCAACAGACCTTCAAATGAGGGCAAAAAATGCCGATTTTTTTGTTCAGTCGTGAGAATGGATGTGCCATCCAATCTGTACACCGAAGATGATATAAATTAGGTCAAAATTTCTCTTTGAGAGATTAATAAACGAAAAGTTTATCCGAGTCCCGAAAATCCGAGTGCACTCACGATCCATGATCATAAACTGATCCGTGCTAGGACTGATCTCATCGGTATATGAAGACAAATTACAACAGACAAATTGTTCATTCTTGCAATTGTACACCAAAAAGCAATTTTAGGATCTTCCACGGTTACTACAAACACGCGCAAACGCTAAGACATTGCATGACGTAGCAAAACTCACGATAGTGGACAGTGATCGCTGGACGCGACAAAAGAAGGAGGAAGTCAGATGGTTACATCACCCATTCAAAGAACAGGATGTCGCTTGGAAGCTGGCAATCTCCAGTTGGAGTTCCGCTAAACGTCCGGGGATTAAATGCAAATCATCGGCCGCCTAGTCTCAAAGCAGTCCTTAAATGTGTTTTAAGTGAATTGCAGTCACAGACTGCACTCCTTCCTATTTTTTACGCTATTCCAATTGGCAGCGGAAGCGAACGCATAAGATTTGCTAAATTCGAAGTTATTTATGTGGTGGGCGGCCCGTTGAGTTCAGGTTGGAAGCGATTGACAGAATTTGCACGATTGCAACTTCCGCGCATTTAACAAGAACTCGGAAGCTAGAATAGACATTGACCATGAAGCCAGACGACATACCCGGATTTAGAATTTGCAATAGCTGGGAAATGGATACATTTCCATTAGACAAAGTAATCAGATTTATTGCGTTCCAACAGAGGACTCTCAGCATTTCTAAAAAGACTGAAGTGCCATCCGACCAGTTGGTCACCAACGCCCATGGCGTATTCTTTGTACCACATCCATTTTTTTGAAAATAACTGCCCATCAATAAACCCTTGGAATGTATTTAAAAGACAACAAAAACAAAACTAAAATTTCAAAGATGAATTTTTGGACACCAAACGTGGATTTGTGAAAGCTCACAGCTCAAATAAACAGTAAAATCTGTCAAACGTGTTCCTCAAAAAGAAATGACTTGTGACATAAAAATGTTATTATTAGCCAGTAGACAATTTTCGAGTGTGAAGCATATTGGGAAGAATTTCATTTTGCAAAGACCAGATATATAAATGAGTACTCCATATTAATCATGTTCCTTCCATAACCATTTCGTCTCAGTTTCGCAAACTTCCATGAACCGGAACGAAAAGAAAACCGGTTCAAGAACCTGAAGCAGAAACATCAGCATGGAAAGCACCTACTGCATCACTAGTGCTCACTTTGATTGGACACCGATAGTTAACATGTGGGTTGATAGATTTAAGTCGTCGACTGACAAATGAAACTACCGTTTTAGAGTAGAATTTTGACTAATTTTTACTGAAAACCGAAGAAATCTCTCAAGCTATCGAAATCAGCCTTCTACCGCGTGATAGAGACGACCACGAATATGAAACATCCAATAGGTTAATATAATCATTCAGTTGCGGTTCGTTGTGAACTGAAACGGTGTCAATCATCCGCGATGTGATTCGGACACATCTGCTTCCAAAGTGTGTTTCTAACAATGGCAGCTACTACTGTCGACTTTGACTTTCGGATTTATTTCATGAATGAAAGGCACGGCGTATGACACGAACAGAGGATATAACTTGTTGTCGGCTTCCTAGTGGCGTTGATGTTGAACCGGACGGTGGCTGCGCGCTTCATGATGCACGCACGAATCGCATTTCTTCTCGGGGCGTTTGGAACAAGAGGCGTCGAAGCTCGCATCTGCGTGGTAGAGATAGCTTCTTGGTCCGGAAGTTGTGTCTTCTACGGTGGTAGTATACTTAAAGCGTCGGGCATGTTCAGCGTAGCCAGATTCCTGGCGTCATACATCTTGTTCTCAGCGGTAGTGGGATTACGGCTTTCCGGTGTCCCAATTCCCTCTGGATGCCAGACCACTCGTAATCGTCACAGGTTTGCCGTCAGACCTACCGCATGGTTGGAGAGCGGCCGTCCACTAACCACCGCAGCACGAGTGAGACCGACACCTACTACAAAAAAAAGCGAAATTCCATGTGTATTACAAGTAACGTTGGAGCATTTTCAGATCGACAAACAAAAATCAAAAGTAAAAGATCAACTGAAGAAGCAAACTAAAGAAAGAAACTCGCTGAATCAAGAAAACTTAAAATATTAGGTCGAGGATTTTCCACATGTCGCCGCAATAAATCACCGCACACAAATATGGTTGGCCCATCTTTGTCTCTCCAAAATGCGGGCGACTCGCGCGGCCTTAGTGCACTTCGAACGCCGACGTGTTTCGTTATGAGCCCGTCTCGCTCATTTGGATGCGTACCGGTTAAACGACGAAAAAATGGGCGACAATTCGATTGAAGACTATGAGGATAACACGGCTTTGTTTCCGATCAGCCTAGGGGCAAAGTCCGATTTTGGGACTACGGGAACCTAGTGGCATGCTCCATAGACTCCAGTCGGTTCCGACAACATCTGATGGAAGAAGGGAAAGACAAACAACGCTAGCGAGTTCTGGTGACAATTGGCTAAAGACGGCAATTTGCCCAATGTCCATGAGGCGGCGGTCTCCCGAGAGTATTGTTAATGAACAAAATTGCTTCGGCAAACGATAACTTAAACAAATAGCGATGATCAGAAGTTTTTATGATGACGAGAGTAGCTATTTGACGGCGGTCAAAAGGGCTACGTTGGCTGTGCAAGAAGGAACTGAATGGGTGGCGGAAAATTAGGCGCTATTGTTGGAAGTGGCCAACCTATTTTAGGCCAAATAACGAAGGAACCTTTGTAAACATTGTGCAGCCCTCAGCGCTGACAACTGATGGGAGCAGGTCAAAAATTCTAACTGGCAACACGAAAAGGTAGGGCCATTAAGGTTAGTGTGTCAGTGCAAGTTATGATTCTCCTACTTAGACAAACCGCCTAGATAATAAACAAAAAGTGGTAGCTTCCTCGGGCAAATCTTGTTCGTGTTCTTTTTGAATCTGCGAAATGAATCGTAATGTTAAAATTGAAATAAGAAGACCAAAAAGTTATGAGGACGTAAGAACCATCCAGTTAACTGTCAATGGAAGTCCTGTTCAAAACGCCTTTCCGTTGAAAAACACCCCGTTTGGAAGCCAAAAATAGCAGTTGTGAGGAGTATCGCTCACGAATTTTTAAAGTTGAACGCAAGCATTCCAGAACGTGACAAAAACAGACTCATTTGACACGGAGATGAATGGATGCGCCGGCAGAAGAAGGTTGAGGAAATAACAGATTTTTGACAGCGCCCCTTTTTGCATGATAGATGTTGAATAAAAAGGTGCGGGAGTACTTGGAAGTCGGATGATTGATAGACTAAAAACATTAGCATACGGCTTTCTTGCACTCTAATTGAAATTTTGAGGCTTGGCAACTATGGAAAAGCGAATACGCCACTCAGTATACGCCGATCACAAGGAAAATAAAAATGAATTTATAGTATATGATAGGTCCTCGAATAGCCAAAAGGAGAAGGCTAGAAAGGGGTTCGCACTTCGCGCGTCCAGGATACGGACGCCAGATTTGTTTATAGTGTATAGGATAATTGGATCAGAGGGAAAACAAAAATGGGGGGCGAAAATAAATTTTGGCGATGAGTCGATCGTGCACCCTGCTCGTCGCCCGTTAAGCCACTTCGATTTCGGCACAAAAAGTAACTCCGAAAGGGAAGTTTTGACGATGAGCGAGTGAGCACACAAAGCCGAAGAAGAACGCCTCGCGTGGGCCGTCCGTCCGAGCGCTCGGCCTGTCAAAGGGACCATCTTTAGAAGGACATATTAGCATTTAAATGTCGTCTAATCGAAGTTTACGATGGCTCACGTAATAAGAAGAAAAGTACGCAATATGTCCGCTAAGGTGATGAACTGACAATCTGCACATGAAACAAGGCTTGTGGCTTTCAAATTTCACTCCAACGTCGTTAGTTTTGGACAGATTTCACGACAAAGAAACGAGGAGTGGAGTGGGAACACATGGGTAGAGCCTTTAGTTTATGTGCTCGCGATGAAAGTGTAGGCACATATATCCGATAAAAATTACATATTTTGAACATAATAAGCACATAGATGCTCCTCATGCAAGGCCGACCGATTGCTGTTATACACTGATTTAGCTTCGTTTTCCATCTTTCCGGGTCGTCTTCTTTTGCATTAGGTGTCCTCGAATGTAGTGGTGGTCGGGAGCGTATACTTGGGTTCAATCATAGTTCGGGTTCATCCTATGTGCTTACAGGATACAGATTCCTGTTGTTATGGCTTATGGCCGAAATAGCCCGCTAGGCTGCGTGTCGGGAGGAATAAAGGAGCACCACGGGAGAGATCAACAAGTAGTGATCGGGCACTCGAGTGGTATTCGGGTAGTAGTTCAGAGAGAAAAGGACCGTGTGGTTCTACAGTTAGCTCCTCTCCACTATATTGTTATATTTTGAATGCACATAAAATTGTATGCTAGATCTTGTATAATCTTCGATTTTGGAACTCGGGAGCTACACCACACTGTCGAATTGGCCAAGGTGACAAATTTTGAGTGGAGAGCAATACAAAACTGAACACAAAATGCGTTCTAGCTTTTGCTAGAGACGACATACAAGGACAGCGACCAACGGTCCCACCAGTGCGCACGCCATTCTTTGAAAAATCGGACAAATATGGTTATGCTTTGAGGACACGTTCCCAGCAGAACAGCTGAACATAACAAATTATCAATCCTGGCCGAACAATGTTCATTTTTTTGCACACAATACAAAAAACGGCTCAAATCACTCCTCAGAGACTCACAGGAACCTTACATCGCTGTAGTGCCAATTTGCTCGTCAAAGATGGACGTAATCAACAACGGGCAGCTCAGAAGAACTACTGAAGCGCAGCTGAGTGACATGTATCAAGCGTACTATAAAAAGACGCGAGATGTTTATTCGAGTCATTTCAAAAAGGATGGATGGAAAATAAACATTTATAACTGAAAGAATGGCGCTTGTACTGGCCAGGCAACGATCGCTGAAAATCTCGTTTGCTACACATGAAAAGACCGAATATAAGACTAACAAGAAGCGCCGCCCTTACTGTAATTTTAGCATTTAGCAGTCAATTTCCTTGTTTTTAGCATTCTCCGTTGGGATTTGAGCTTTGCGATTTCCGCGTTATTCATGTCGTGTTTCCAAAAACGCTCATCAATTGGCCAAACTTCACTTACATGCGTCACCTATCATCCAATGACTAACAGCCCCGATGGAACCACAAAAAGCACAGGAATTTTCACGTCAGAAGCACAAATTTGAGTGACAATTTAATATTCAGTCATCACATACATCACATTTAACGACCATCTCTTAATGTTGATAGTGAAGATTTGTGCCCTTTGCAAGGAAGGCCGACAAAGCTCATGTGTAGGAAGTGTAGCATGCAAGCACGAAAGCGATAAGATATTGTTTGACTTCCGGAAAATTGGAATTTATCCAAAGGAAACCATTATTCTTAAAATAATGTGATCGTGCGGACATAAAACACACAAAGTGACGAGCGTGTAGCAAATCATTGGCGACGTACCCTTCCCAACAAACATTTCATTTCCAATATCATACTTTTATAATAATTGTTAAACAAGGGTTTCCAACGAAAACCCACTAGATGCACATGGCAAGAACAGGTAAGCATTCTGCACTATTGTGAGCCTCCTCGGCAAGAAAAAGCTGTCGAATAGATTAGTAGTACGGTAAATGTGCATTTAGCCTTAAGTAGCGTATGATGTTGGGAGAGTGTCGGTCTGTGTCTTTTAAATAGGCATAAAAGAACTCACGAGATGAACTCAGCGTAGACATCTGCTCAACTTCGGCGACTGTGTACCGAGCCTTCGTTTGCTCCAGATCGAGAAATTTTCAGTGCTGTTTCTGAACTATAAGAAGAATATGCCAGAATTGGTGAAACGTTTAATTACTTTTTAACTATCTTCGTAGTCCTAATGCAAAAAACTGGGGCAACATCCTGGTAACGACGAGTATCCTCCCGTTTCGATGCAGATTAGCAAGTGTACGGAGCTTCAACAATACGAAATTCCTGCCAGAAACCTGTGACAACAACACGCTGAGCCGTTAAAACTTTGGTGCTTTGCATTGGGTTGTTAAGATGAAAACGGGTCACTCTTGCAACGATTGCTTGTCTATGTAAAACATATATTTCACTCAAAGTATTTACCTTGAGCACGCCAATAAGATACAATACGACAATAAGATCAGCCGATTTTTTGGGCAACTTCCGGGTCCTGCGTTCATAGAACACAATGGGTTCAGAGTAGAGTTGTCATCGGGTGGAACCCGAAAATCCGCATTTTTTGCAGTACGGACCAATTTTGAACTGCAATCGAGAAACTTCCAAGTGCGCTGGCTTCGCCCTAACGTCGCGGCCCAGCACAGTCAAAAAACTTGGCCGAACAACGAAAAAGCTCATTCAAAAATTTTCGAGTTCAGATTTTCGGGTTCGGGTTTTTCGGGTTTCACCCCTAATTGGACCTTGTTTTGTTGTTCGGTCAAACTTTTTTGATTATGCTGGGCCGCGACGTTGGGGCGAAGCCAGCGCACTTGGAAGTTTCTCGATTGCAGTTCAAAATTGGTCCGTATTGCAAAAAATGCGGATTTTCGGGTTCGACCCGATAACAACTTTAGTTCAGAGTCGAAAAGCATCTTTCTATTTTTCTCATTGAGTATCTTCTTTGATATAGTTATTTGTGGACGAGTTTAGATGGAGCTTAGATTGAGCGAAGAAAGTGCTATAAGAACGTTCAAACATGAATATCTCACCTTCAAGTCTAAAGCTACTGTGAGGGTCAACTTGGAAACATACGGCCTCGGGTGGTCGGACGTTTTGCGAATCCAAGGGTCGTTTTTTCAACATTTGGACCTTTCTCCTTTAAAGTGGAAATGAGCTCGTGGAGTCACTATATAGACATGATAGCTGCGAGTGGTAGCTATCTGCTGCATGTGCCCATTCTTCGTTATGTAAGTTAACTTATCAGAAACGTTGGAGTTAATATAACATAGTGATCAGAGAAGGCCAACTTTTTGAGATTTGCTCATGTTACGATATATGACGAGCACAGGGATAGGTTCATCCGGAAGGTAAGACCTAACGATAGACACGGTTGAAGGCAGTCACCGTTTATCACACAATTAATACTATATGAAGCCCGTACATCACTTTGCATTTCGTCATGTCGAGGTGCCAAAAAATGACCATGAAAACAAAATAGACATCCAACATCAAAAGGCATTCAATAGAGAAGCCGCCAATCATAGCGTAGGGCGACAGTTCACTGCACTCAACATCGCGCCCATCGATTTTACCCAAAAACTAAAACTTATGAAAAAAAATATATTTGCTGAGTGACCCGTTTTCAATTTAACAACCCAATAGCTAGTGCTTTTTATTGGCAATGTGCCCAATGATTGAAGCTTCAAGTACAAGAAACTAATGCGAACGTATGTTTGAAACCATTATCTCATATTTCAACATAAAATTGCAATGGGACAATAAATGCCTGTTGTTCCAACAACTGCATTCACTTCGCTTAGCTTGAAATATCTCACAAAGATAACGGTGTCTTATCCAATACAATACAAAAGTGTTAAATTCGGTCTGTAGCGGACGGTTTTTACGATGTATCTCTTCTTGATTTCGTATCTTTTCTTATTGTGAATTATTGTGGTTCACAATGGATCTGCACCACTTTGATAAGATGTGCTTTATCAGCATTTGTAAACCATAATTTAACTGTATCCGATAGTGCGCGTATAGCGTATACCCTTGATCTCATAAAACAAAAATCACAGCAACTCGAAAATTAGCCATATCCGTTCCCTCTTTAGTCCTTTATTTGGTATTTGCGACTTCCGATGTAACCTGCCACTCTATCAATCTTATCTCGTAGCACATCTGGATGGTTCTGCGTTCCGATGAGAATAGTAATCGGTGCCACCAAAAGAACATCTCCAGGACACTGTCAAAATAGGGGCTGGACGGGAGCGCTCTTTGTGCATGTCTTTTGTCCATTTGAAAAGACGATAGTTGTGAAAATAGAACATGGGCAAAATTTCGTGTCAATGTTGTCGGCTGTCCTTTCGAAATGTCGATTATCTCGGCAGTTCACAATGTCCCCCGTGTGTAAACGGATCAGATAAGGGCTGATGTAAGATGGGAGTACTTCTACTCTTATTGTCGTTCAGAAATCGCATCCTCCGAACCCGCTCAAAAGGGTTTGTTTTCCGGCCATGTCACTCTAACATCTCCGTTCGTCCGCGAGAAGGCAGCGAGAAACAATTGGATTTTAGGGAGTTTGTTTCGCACGTCAATCGACGCAACCGAGTGGAACGTAGTCGAGGAGCTCGTTTCCTCTGCAGTACACCTGTCTATGTCATCTGGCCGTCGTCTCTTCTGGTTCTGTTTCTTCTAACCCAACTGTCTCTGTTCCAAGCTAAAGTAGGTTGCTAGTTAGCGGAAGCTATCGCTCAGTTTCATAGAAAATTAGTTTTGAAAGAGAGCAACGGTCTGTAAACGATCGGGTGGCGTAAATATTTTGCCTTCCAAGCAACAGATGTAGTTCAAGTACTTATGCTTAAACGGGACACGCATGAACTTCAAAGCTCTGTACGCACTGCTGTTATTTTTGCGTACGCCTTCTCATAAGTACTTCCACATTGAGCGGGGCTTACCTTCCATTACATTAAGCGTTATGTATACAATCGCTTTAAATATTTTTGATCAAAAATCGTCCCCGCTCTCCAGATGTGATTTGTCATGCACAGCTGGCGTCCCTATTGCCAGCTTCACCTAATGAGTTAACAACCATATTTATTGTGCTTTCGAGCCCATGCATTCCAGGTTTCGTCTTGGCTTCTTGTTTCATTTGCAGAAGTGAACGTTCACAAAGTGCAGAATTGCAGGTGCGCGCCGACCGGACCCCGCGTAGTTCCCACCGTTTTCCATCTACATGCTATTTTCCCGTAAGTTATTTCTCCCACGCAGTTGTCGCTGAAGTTGCTTTGCGATGCTGAGATATGTGCTCTGCATCAGGGCCGCAAGTCGTTACACACTTAGAAGGGAACGGCCAAGCCTGTAACGCTAAGATCGACGCGAGACTAGGGGCAAACAATAGGCCTAGGTGAGCAGATAAAAAATGCAAAAAATTAGCTGGCCATATGCGCGCAATATCACAGAAGATACGGTATCCTCACACCGGCATCCGCCTTCCACCGATGGTTCCCAACGGACCCAATGTTACTGATACCCCCTACGGTATCGGCCGCTATTCTACTATCTGATGCTCGTTAAGTATACGGGTCACTTGGGAATCGCCAGAAGTTACCAAACAAATGTTACCGACGTTAAATAAGTAGGAAGCGAGCATAGAGTGTGTTGGGCATGTTACATTTGAGTGCTTGATATGACAATCCTATATGAATTGCGTTTTTCTTAGTGATCTGGAACCGCGATGTAAATGCTTTAAACTGTTGAGATTACTGCTATGTAAAAAGGAACCATTGCCTTTTCTTTGTGACGTTCGGATTTAAAAGTGCATAAAGCTAAAAAACGAACATCATGGCCAGTACATCGTGGCCACTGAATTCTGCTTATAGATTATATATTAAGTTTATGATACCTCTGTCGAATTATACTTTTACTGCATCGAAGGGTCTACACGTCTACTACATATTGTTGTACTTACACCAATGAGACTTATTTTAAGTTTTTTTTCTGTTTTTACTTCGTTGTAGAGATCGGTCGAGTAATTTTGTGAACTGTTTCGTTCCTGTTCGTCGTTTCTGGCGCAATGATCGCTCCCGAAAAGCATGGAACACCGTGAAACCGTAGATACGGAGTACTGTGCCTTTGTGTACTAATAAGAATGGTAATCTCTGTCTCAATGACGTTGATCCGGCAAAGAAATGGTTTTCATTATCATCGTTAAACCGAGCTTTCCCAGCTATATCTGACCTTAATCACGATAGAAAAAATAGATGCTGAATGCAAACTAAAACTGTTTAGAATCGCAACTAGAGATTTCAAGAACCGTAACGTCCTGGTTAACTATTAGTATACTACGGTGGCTCATTTTAAAATTTCAGCAAAGAAAAGTGAAACTTTTTCTCAATGTTGGCCGCTTGCACCTTGTTTTCCTCCAGAAACAATTCCAAATTCATGAAACGCTTGTCCTCAGGAACGCTACGAAAAAGCGTAAACGACCTGCCAAACGGCCACTAAGTACATGAATGTTTTTGTGCTATTTAAGGAACAAAGAAAACATCGAAAGTGCGACGACCCGATCTCCATGAGAAGCTGCCGTGAGACGTTCCCACATCAGTTCAAACACCGAAAGTAATAGCGGAATTTCAAGTATTTTCCTGCTACTCACTTCCTAACTGACCCTTCTCCACTTGCTCACGCATGTATAAGCGAAGCTCAGCTGGTCCGTTTTAATTACAAGGCGGCGTCGGGCGGTTAACGCAAAGAGCACAAGAGAGAGGGAATTTGTTTTTAGTGACGAGATAATTGAACTGTTTGTCCCAACTCCTCGGCGCACGCAACGCTTCCTCGACGATGATAGTTCATTCATATTTCGGCCACTTAACTCACCACCGATCGTGCTTGTCCGCATCGCTTATACCTGCGCGCGCGCCGCGTTCGACAACAAAGCGGGAACTCCGCGCCGTGCTCTCTGATTCCCACAAGGCATGAATGATTCAGAGAATTCGTTTAGGCCAACCCGCGCGCAATTCTTTTGAAACTTTGACAACTGTCTGCGCGAAACACTTCCTCTTTCCTTCCTTAACGCGCGTCCTCGTGCCCTTTCGTCTTGACACTTAACCGCCGGCGAGGGCGTGTGATTCTATTTTCTATTTTGCTTTCTTGCCTGTTACCATATCGTGTTTCGTGCCCTCTCTCGCGTTTGGCTTTTCGATAGTCCTAAACGTCGATATGACTGTTTTAACACAAGGTCATTATATAATAGGCTATCATGGCCGTCTCTCTTGTGTAGACTGTGAAAACAGGGACCTTTTATTTCACGCTTTGCCTTCGTTTTCCTTCGCTCAGTTATTCTACCCGCGAAGTTAATGTTGAGAGCAATTCTATGCTAGTTCCTTGAAATGAGAGAGTAAACAGATCACTGTTACTGTTATTTAAGATAGCAATGACATGTAAATTTCTTATTTAAGATGGGATAAAAACAATTGACCAAATTTGCCCGTGACGACAATTGCCCGTGACGCAATGTGCCTGCTTCCGGCTGAAATTTAATTTTCACCGAAAGATTTCCTACTTATTAAACAAACAAAAGCGCTAGAAAAATGGAAGTGTCCACATGTGAAACAAAGTGCAAAATTTCGTTATGTCAATTGCACTAATGGGTGTATATATAGGATAACACCACTGTAAGCCTATCGAATGCATTTGAGCTAGAAAAGATCGTCAGTACTTAAGAATAATGAGGTGCTAGATAAGGCCTTTAAATACTTGACCTGATGATTATGATGCACTTTATGTGCAAAACATATGACCTATTAATTCCTGTTTCAGAAATAACCTGGAAATCCGAGGTGAAACCACTGATGGGCTTATGAGAACGGCTGGCTAGAGCTATAGCCGTATTCTTGGTCCTGTTATGTTCGGTATTAGTTTGATTTCGGCTTCTATCGTCATCACCTATCTATAAACAAGGAGGCAACGAAACTCTTGGTCTGTTCGGGTGGTGTGTGTTGTTCCATGAGCACAAGAACTGTCGCATTTGATCATTTGAGGAGTGGAGGCTTTGAACCTTAGACAATGGCAAAATAAGGACTGGGACCGGCGTTGAACCGACCGTCGACTTATACGTATCAGAGAATCATGGAAAGATTTCCTATATAAGATTATGCACCTTTTAGCCGACTGATTTACACAAATCTCGCTGTTTTCTTGCAATACTCCCCAGTCAATAAGCTGTCAACGAACTTCAGTCCGCCCGCTGTTTAACTTCGGTCTTCAGAGGATGGAACCACTCGAGAATCCAAAAAATGCCGCTGCCTCACTAAATTGCTTTACGTTTTTGAACGCCATCACCCATAAGTGTCATCGACACGTATCAAATTGTGTTCCCTAACCTAATTTGTGCCCTCCGAACGACAAGAGTTCCTTTATTGTGTCCCTGTGCGTCATGCGCAGACAGTTGTACTTCATTGGCTTTTTGTCCGTTTAAAAAGCTCACTCAACTCGGCAGCAAATTCGATTTGTCACTAAAAACCTGAAAACGAACTTGCAGTGACGCTATAAAACTGCTTATCCACTCACGCAATCCGTTCTGATTGTAGAAGCGAGGCGGTCCTTGCACGACTTCCGCCGCTTCTTCGCCCTCTCAGCTGTTTTCCTGTCTCAAGTGCTTCGGGGGTCCTCTTTTAGTGCATAACGGGTTGGCTAGTGTCGCTGATCGAGAAGATAATGCCGGCCGATCGTTTCTAATGCTGCGTGTGATTGTTTGAACTTTGTTTGAACTAGCTGACGAACAAATGATTTAAAATGTAGCTCTCTTGAAACATCGTGAAATATTTATCGAGATCTCTTGTGAGAAGGGTCAAATTAGAAAAGTGGTCTAAAAGGCGGTCTTTTGTTTGTATCAAAGCTTTTTTCAACAAAGTGCTTACTTCAATCGAATATGGCTTCACGTTTGTAATTGTAACCGGAAGATCGCGACTAATTAAGTTATAGAACAGGTGTAAAAAGTTTAAGGAAATACACGTTCTTTGTGTCACACGTTTTAAACGACTTAAGGGATCTTGGATCACCTCTCACGCTTGTTTTCGACTAACAGACGAAGATCAGCGACACAGTCTCTAAGCAATGAACTTGATAGATGTGTGGCGATTCATTTTGTGAACTTATTGCCAACACCATCGTTATGATCGATGGCTACAGATATAAACTTGAACTTATCACGCCACAAGTTGTTCCACAGAACATCGCCAAGACGTATAAACTTCGACCTTCGGTCGTTTAAACCGATGACCGTCGGTTCATCTAATAGGCAGTCTGTGATCAAGAAGTTTTCCGAAACGCTAGTACTGTCTATTCTCCATAGCTTTTTAGTGAAACCAGACGGGGACCATTTGACTCTGTTATTATCAAAACGGCCATCCGTCGCACTATAAACAACTTTAAAAAACAACACCCTCAGCTGTAAGCAAGAACCTCTTAAACCGGCGGCTTCCTTGTCACAAATGGACCCACTTAAATTTATCAATGGCAACCGTCTAGACTATGTGTATGAACATGCGAATTATTACCCCTTCCTCCCTTTCCACAGATTCTGAGCAGAGTTTCTATGCGATTTCTGGACCGTGAAGTGTAAATGATGTCGTCCTTTGTGGTTTGTCACAGAGAACGTGACCAAACAAAGGTGTATTCGCTTCCGCATCGGGTTTCATTCCGAGTGACTTCAAATTGGTTGAAAATTATTCAACCGTAAAATGAAAACATGCGCGGTGTTCTTAAGTATTCATGAGAAACAACGTAGAAAGCAGCAGTCTCGAGAAAACATGTCTATTTTAGAAATTTGACGGGGAAGTTGATGTTTATGGATCTCCTATCTAAGAAAACCGAACTCCTGTTTTTTTGTATGTCGGACCAGACATGTTTTCCTCTCACTCTGTTGGTCATGTAAGGAGTAACCATGATTCGAAATATATCAATTGAATAGCGTTTTTAACTGATATCAGAAATCGGTTTTTTTTCACGGAACAGCTCCCAAACAATGTATGGTGCCTACTCACTTTCTTTTGCGTCCAAATGCTCTGAAGATAGTGGTTTGTTTTATTATTATTTGGCCACAGTACGATCCATTCGTAGTTATGCCGATTCGAACAAAATGGAGTATAAAGGTTTTCTTTTTAGTTTTTGAAAACAATTTTCAATAATGTGACCAGTTAAATTATTAAATTTAAAGTTGTGCATGCTGTCATCAAAACTTAGCTCATGGGATCGGGCAGTTTTGATAAGCAATTATACAACAAAATTTGATCGCTTCCGCTTCCCGCACTTCCGCTCAGCTGTCGGAACAATTGGCGCCTCCGGCGAAAGTACAACGATCCCGCTTATCTGTGGCCACCCGCTTGTGGGCCAACACTCAAACTTCGGAACCGCCGCCATCACTCATTTCGTCACCTAGCCACATGACCTGTCAGCTCGTCTCTTTGCTTTTTCTAAAGTCACACACATAGCCGGTCAACCAGCCGTTTCCTTCTTTGTTTATACGGTGGTGTTAATGAGTGCAGTTCGCTTAGTTTCGCCGGTTGGTTCCCGTTGACGCCTTTTGTTTTTGACGGCGGTGTCAATTTGTTTTCTTCGGAAATCGAAACTCATGCGTGTCGGGCCGTCGTCGAAAAGAGAATAATTAAAGAGGTGGTCAAATGGTCGCATAAAGTGCCTCAGCTGCGTGTTCCCATCGCTTTTTTCTACGCCCGATTGGCATAGTGCATCCGCTGTCATTTCCACGTTTTTGGCTCCTCCGCATATTCGTTCACCACTCAAAAACATATTGCCTTTGGAGACCGTTTGCGGAAATGAAAAAAATACGCAAATATACTTTTCCGGTGTGTGCACTAATCAACAATGAGCCAGGGAAGCGTTGGCAAATTCGTGCGACGCTCCGCCGCGTCTCCAAAGCATACCCCTGGCGACGGCATTATGCTGATTAGATGTGACCCGCACGTCAACGGCAACCGGCACTTCGCCACTGGTGTTGTTTGTTATTGAAATCGTCGAGCATTGAAATTCAGATGCGCCTCGCCGGGATCGCCTTTTCGTGTTCGACCGATTTGTGAGCAATTGTGTTTGCACTCTTACGTCGTCCCAATTAGTTAGATGTACTTAAGGTGCGATTGTAGATTACCTTTGGTCGTTCGGTACTATTGAGATGTCTCCACGCGTTCGCTCGACGCTTTCACTTAACAAAAGCTGTTTTAAGCGTTGGCGACACCCACGTTTGGCCTTTTGTCTTACCTTTGTGTAGTATGGATGGAGTGCAGGAGCCTCGAGAAATGTACGGTCTCCCCACTACATTGATTTCTTTTGTAATACGGGTAACCCTTGACTTGAATATAACATATCTGCTGGTTGTGGAATATCATGTGTTCATAGCATACTGATGTAGTCGCTGTTTATGGTTTAACGCAGATGTCCAAAAATGTGTTTTTTTGCTGTGCCTTTCTTGTAGTTTTCAATGGAAAACTACAATCATTTCTATCGTCCATTTCGGGATACATCTCTCTCAGAATCTGGACCATTCGCTACTGCTACTCGCCTAAAGAGTTGCTTTTGCACGCGCCAAGTAAGGTCCTTGCTTCGCTCGCGCGTTTCTTATCTTCTGCGTTCTGTTCCTCACAAGTCCCGCCCTCACCAAATGGTCCAGATCTAAAAAAGCCAATTTTCTGAGCACCCTTCACCTATGAGTCATCCTCATGCAACAGAGAGCGATGCGCGTACTTGTAATTGTAAATGAACATTCACAAGGACACGTGTGATAAATTGTTTTGCCTAAAATAACAGCTGTTTTGTGCCGCACTTTCAACGAACCTGCATAGTCAAATTGATTTCTAGTCAAGCTTTCATGAGAACAATATGTTATTTCATTTTTGCCCTTTGACAGCTTTGCTGTCCTGCAACCTTTTTCGCGAATATTCAGGGAAACATTCATGTTTATTAATTGCATTACATAGTTTTGCTCAAGTCGTTAATAGAACTGTATGTATATGTATTAAAGAAAGCAATGAGATAGGCGCAGACGCCTTCTATGCCCATCCGAGGCAATTAAGAACAGTTGAGATTTTACATTTTTTTGTAACAACCGTCTCGGGTTCCGACTCAGGACCTGGTAAATCTGGACCGTCTCGCTCGGGTTCGTTCCTGTCATCCAACAAAAGAGCTGTTTTCGTATCGCCGACCGAACGGCTTGCCGACGATGGCTTTCGTTCGCCCGTTGCTGATCTTCTGCGTTCTGTTTTTCCCGTGTCCAAGGTACTCGCCGATATAAACTGATCCAGATCTTGAACATAAGACGGTTGAGAGCAAACGGACAAACGGACCATTATGCAGCAAAAATGGAAGTCTCTTGATTTTTCGGAACTTCTTCTTCGTTAAGACGAAAACGTTTAATAGCATAAGTGGCCAACTTCAACAATCATTTCACTCAAAAGCACTTTGCCGTGATGAGCGCCTTTGAGTGAACGCATTCGACTATGAATGAAAGGCCATGAAAGTTTTATAGGACTTATCGAACAGAGAAAAATGTCAATTTGCTCGACTATTTCAAATCGGTTTGCTTGCAGACCACTTTATGAGTGCGTTTTTGTCGTCGAAGCTGTTCATTGCGTCTCCGTAGTTCAATTTTTCTTCTTCTCATCTTCAAGCCTGCGACACTCATGATTATTTGTCTCGATGAAAGATGAGTCCGCGGGTCGTTAGTTTTCTTTTTAGCTCAAACTGAGGATGCGGAAAAAGTGCGCCTTTGATCTATGGCCACCTTGCGTGAACCATTGCAACGGGGCGGAATGGTGCAAAAAATGCTCCAGTGGAGGAAAGCCTTCGTCCGTGCCATTTCTTTCGTCTCGCGACGTGACCGAATTTTCCGTTTTTACGTAATTGAATATTGGCCTTCTTTTGATCGCGCATTACTTGGATAATCACATTTGTTTAACATGTTATACGGCCATAATCGGCGGAGCAGGGCCACCGTTTTGCGCATCGTTCTCCCTGGAGGCGCTTTATGAGGATTCTTTGGGGGTCTTTCAACTTTCATAGGAAAATTGTGGTAGAGGGTTTCTCAAATAGTTTTTTGACGGCAGCGTTTTGGTCAACGTAGTCTTCCATTACTCAATATTCATGACCTAGGAATAGGGACTCTGGTTGTATTATTTACATGTTTTTATCAGAATTTCTTATGTTTTATCCTACAGTAATGTGTTCACTTCCTATTTTGAAATACGTGATCAGTTTTGCCCAAGATGTCGTCACGTTTTAAGAGAAAACAGGATCACTCACAGGATTCAGCCGGAGAAATGTTGTGTTCCAGTCTTGCTCATTCTTTCTTTTGCACTAGAGTGATAGTGCCGGATGTCTCGAGACAAACTGGGATGTTCCACTCAATAGAAAGCGGTATCCAGTCTCAATCCCTTCGGCACTGCTAGTTACGATGAAAATGTATGTGAAATAGCATTGCAGAACGACGTGTTTGAACGATAACAAAGGGTTTTCTAAGAACTACATGTTTGTGGTATCGCTCGCTTAACCCCCGCAAATATGTTGACGTTGATGACCGACAAAGCCGATCGTTGACGAATATCTTCCCTTTTATCGCATAATCCGCATACCGATTTGCTCACCATCTAAGCTCATTTTGATTGCAGAAGCTCGCTCCGATTTATGCGCTACGTGTTCATTGAGGTCATTCATTAATAATCATTTTCAACGTGAACACTTGCGGCATCCACTTCGCTCAAAATATAACTGCTGCTCGCTGTTGCATACTATAGCGGTTTACCCAATGGCTGGAGTACCCTTTTCCCAACATGCTGACATTTGCTGCTGTTTTTAAGTCTACTAAACGCTATTTGTGGAAACAGGTCGGTCAAGTGATGATCCTATTTAGAACAGAGTACAAAATCTACATTGCTTGATATGTTTACCTTGTTGTCTCTAGTGCAGAAAAAAGCGACTTGGAAAAGCAAACATAACACCTATACAACTTATCGGGAGGCACAGATCGAGTAGCATGAAAAGCGATCTGGTTTCATTTTACTAATATGTTTTTTGGTCATCATCTGCTTGTGTTTACGTTGCTATATCTCACAGAACGGTTTTCGACTGCATCCTTCCTTATTATTTGTAGCGAAATTCCGGCAGGGAATATACCACAAAATACTATGTAGTTCAACCCCCTTTTTTTCGTTGTGGGCCGCTTAGCTGTACGTAAATAGTTACCGGGAAACGATAACGTGCAACCCGACCCAATTATTGGGTTGGTAAGTTGAAAATGCACCATTTTTGATTCGCGTCTATTTTCGCACTGTGTGATCCTTGGATCAGATGGAATAGTGCGTTCGTATGGGCGATTGGTTGACTTTCCAGTCGGTACGCTCCGATGCCCCACCTGCATGCCCTCCGCTTTCTTTGAATCCTTTTATATTCATGGTCCGCGAAGCACCACCTGGGCATCCGAAACACCGAACCTTCGACAACCTCTCCGAGGGACTATTTATTTGAAAGGCGGTATGCTGTCTTAGCTGCGCATACAGCAGGAGCTTAGCTTCCAAGCGCACACGCTGATCTCTTCTTGCAATGTCACAGTGAGAACAAATTCCAAGAAGATAAAAAATTTGCCCATAAAGCACTTGACCCGAAAGTAGTTAAACTTTTTGTTGATTTAACAAACTCCAGCTGGGGGTGTACAGACAACATGGACGGCCAGCTAGGGTGCTTCAATGCCATAGTGGCTGATGCTCCGATGCTTTTGGCTACAAGTGGAAATCGGGAACTCCGATTTCTCACGACTCTCCGAGCCCTTGATCCGCCATCGCAACTCATTGACCCCTGCTTTTATTTGTATTTCTAAGTAAAAATCTTTTCCTTTATTTTTCGTGACTCTTGAGTTCAAGGGGGTTCTAGCCATATGATCCCCAGAACTACTTGAGGGTATGGATAAGGAAGAGAAGTCAACTATTGTGCTGCGGTCAGAACCAGGTTGAAAAGTAATGCTGCACTGTCTTATATGCGATATTATAGAAGCACGGGGCTGAAACGTATTTATAGGATAGAGCAATCTCTCAGCTATAGTTTGCGACTAACATCTAGAAAAACCTCGTTCTCTTATTTAAGATAAGGCAAGAACTAGTAACTGGTTTTGGGATTTCAGCAGATCCAGCAGGAGCATGAATGTTTGATATTTTTGATTGCACACAAAACTGCTGCTCATCTTCAGCTGGGACTCAGGTACTTGTTATGCATGTAGGTCTCCCACAGCTCTATCGGGTACCTACTTGTGCGGTACTGTCGGAAACATCAACGAATAAATTGAGCCAAAGTTTGCAATGAGGTCAAAAACGGACAAAATGGAACTTTTCGACCCGGAATCTCTCCTGTTCTGCAGTGAAATGGCCAGACTTCTCGCCAGAAAGTGTAGAGAGGCTGAGCACTTAAATGGTGAATACACCCATTGAAATCTGTGCCTTTGCAACAATAAGGATTCATTTTTAAAAATGGTGCATTTTCAACTTACCAACCCAATAATTTCTCATTTGTCACATCATATTTCGGCTGCGTCGTCGTCACTCAGTCGATGATTTCGCTTTCCCGCTCACGTTCCCCTCCTTTACAACAGAGAGGGGAATATCGCGAAGACGAAGAGGCGACGCTTTTACGACATCAATTCGTGCGAAGAGGTCGACAATAATAAAATCGTCATGGGTGCTAGCGTCAGCGTCAATTAAAAGTTTTCATTTCTTTCGGTTGCCTGCCGTTGGGCCATCGACGCAGCCTGATTTATCACTTCGGATCCAATCCGGCGGATTATTATTGTTTCTTAGCTCTGCACGTTTGAGTGGACCGTATTCCAGTGGTTGAAGGTTCATTTTTGTCAATGTACTGTGCCCTATGAACGTGTTCTTTGATACCACCTACGTAGTTGAGTTTCTGGAAAGACAATGAGGGAAATGGATTTGACGTCCGCATCTATGCGAACCGCGATTTAGTAGGTACAAGCTTTTCGAGCTCAATGATCTGGATCTTCCTGCTTTCACTCCTCTATCATTGTTGAAAATAGAATCATAATCCTATGCTCCATGGGTACAACCATCGAAAAACGCACTAGACGAATCTGATTCCCTTTTCCGCTTAAATTCATGTTGTATTCTACAACGTAACTCCTTGTTTCCTTTGCACCAATACTGTTCCTGTTCCGTTCTCCTGGAAATTTGTTAGAAACTTGTCCTAAGCACGTAATAGCCGCGTTACCTAATTGCCTGAAACAACTGTCGTTAATCATTTCGCCGAACGGTCGTTGGGACACAGGGCGAGCCTAATCGTCATGCTCAGTTTGAAAGCGGTATTTGAGAAATGTGCTCGTGATGTTTTCGATGTGAATGATCTGTGATCCGATTAGTCATAGCGTTTTAAGCTTTTTAAGGAGATAAATGAGATGCATGGGGTTCGCGAGAATTCATTCAGCGCTGAGAAGCGTGTTGTAGTAAGGGGAATCGGTAACCAAAAGGCACATTGTTTTCCGTCTAACTCTTGGGTGTCCATTAGCTCCAG
Source organism: Steinernema hermaphroditum (assembly GCA_030435675.1). Taxonomy (NCBI): domain Eukaryota; kingdom Metazoa; phylum Nematoda; class Chromadorea; order Rhabditida; family Steinernematidae; genus Steinernema; species Steinernema hermaphroditum. Next base: position 4,501,786 of record CM059625.1, read on the forward strand.
CCCCCTTTCACTTTTATCACGTCAAATCATCTAAGTTAGTTATTACATTGCGAATTTTGAAGCAATAGAATTATAAATAGATCACGGTTTGCTTAACAATTGCTCTTCTCGATGTTGTCCTCAGTTTTGAACTTCAAAATTAGCTACGAGTGGGAGTTCAAATTAAATTCAATCCATTAACCAAATGCTGCGCATGGAATTAATTTGACGAAAGAGGCGAAATGCATTCTAAGTGCTTGAAAAATTTAATCGATAGACCAATATTTTTAAAATGCAGCACAAGCTGACTCGTTTAGCCAATCACAAATCTGATAAGGACCGTTAGCCGATGAATAATAGTGACTAGAATGTCTGTTGACCACAGTGTGGATGTTCCATTGCCAGCCTTCATGGAGTTATTCTTCTCTTTCAAGGAACCCTTTGTAACGATCCGCATCCAGGTTCGACTCCATTCCTACTATGCCTTTTTAATTTTGTTTGTTTTGTATCGAAAGATCCTTACCAAAGCGCATAAGATTGATCACACAACTCCGAACAAAAAACATTCAAAAAGTTAACATTCAATGCGATATCTTTGTGCCCTTTTTCAGCCTGATGGGAGGCGGCCACGTAGTAAGGTTCCCCTATTAAATGCATTTTAAATACCCACGATAGTTCTAGAAGAATTTCATCTGCTCGCTTGACTAAGAACAGCAATAAACGCAACCGTCACCATCACAAAAATCCAATTGTTTTGATAGCGTAAAGTGCACATATTACATTTGAGAATGAGAATTTATTGCGTCGAATAAAATTATTATATCTTGATTTATGGATCCAGAAAAAGTCATAAAGATTTCGGCCATGTAGCCGTCGCATTCTCCACCCTCGAACAAAAAGCCGCAACGATCAGTCACATATCGCAAGAGCCGGCGACAGCCGCATCGCTATTATTTTCCTAAATGTCCAGAATTATTCATGATAACAATTCCATCACCTTTTTCTGGGTCTCCAACTGCTTTTTTGCTTAATAAAAATCATATGAAAAGTTGGACAGTTTTCCGAACTTTCGAAGGCAGTCATTTAAAAACCGTTTGATTAATGTATTGTGAGTGATTTGCAATTCATGATAACATTTTGTACTAAGATAAAGTTGAAGGCGTAAAAACGTGATCAGAAATTATTTATTGGAGGCAGGCCTTATAACAACTAATCTGTTATCACGTCGAAAAATTCGCATCCAGAAAAGAAGGTTTTCCGAACTATTCATATTTAATTATGTTCCAGGAAAATGCAGTCATGTGGTTCAGAAATAGAAGCATGCCGCAGTGCATCGCGCCGCATGGAGTTCATATCAATTAGGTCCCGCTTTCCTTCGAAAAATACTACAAATTAGCCTGGCTTGCAGTGATTTTGATTACCTGAATGCCTTCATTTAACAACAGACGTTGTACAAGTGTTTGGATTTGTAAAACGGTATAATAATCCCATATCACCTACTTTTTGCCAGTCTCCACAGTCAGCCGAATTAATAATGTATTTACTCTATAAACAGAACAACATTATAAACTCATTTCCCGGGCTTAACCTTTCGCTTTTTTTTTCATAACAAGGAAAACACCCGTCATTCCAAGAATTTGGAAGGACAGTGTCTGTTTATATTGCGGTTTGATACACTTCCTGCATCTATGTCCTTCACGGAAAAAAACTTCTAGCAGCAGTTCACACCTGTCGCACCATTCATCCTCTCTAATAAGTGTAGGACGTCAAATAAGTACTAACAGTGCATAAGGTCTTCTTCTTGCTTTGTATAGTAAAAAAAACAGAGGCTTCTACGAAACCTAACATTCATGAAGATCAGCTATCGCGGCTTGATTGTTTGACTGCAGAAATGCTATAAATATCATGCATGACCAATCTCGTAAACACTAATGATAGTTCCTGGAAGAACATCGAATTTGCTGTTGCTCAACAATTTGCACGAGGCACTTTGCAAGCACTCGTTTATCAGCGTACCTCGAGAAAAAGATCCGCTTGTTCCACTCTGGTTGGTTGTTCTTTTGAATAGTAATCTTTGCGGCGCATGACCGATTACAGGACACGCCTCCAATGACATATTTAAATGACTGTCTTGGCCCGGCTCAGAGAACAGAATTAGTTGATTCGAGTCGGGACCAGCCAAGTCTCTGTGTAGCATAAGATTGCTAGTGCGCTCCTGTAAGAACTTAATTTGTTGACACTGGCCAATTTCCGCTGTTGGCCAAATGTGTCCCTTTCCGAACACCCGTGAAAAGGCTGCAAATGACAGACGTCCTTAGCGAAGCGGCCGTGCCAATTATCCACGCCCTATGTCAATTATAACAAAACGCCGTTGTCCGGCGCCTCCGCATTAGGACGCCACTTGTCTTCTTCGCGACTTCGACCTTTTGAGAGGTGTTCGATTCGTTGTTACTATCAGAATTGAATTTGGGTATTGGGAAAAACTTAAAGTGGAGCAGCATTTCCTAGCATCTCTACTTACTTCCGTCTACGCTACGCAACAAAGATTATCCGTTATTCTTTTGTCATTCAAAAGGACACAATCTGAGCTCACAATCGAGTTATCCTCAAACGGGCCCTTTGCGTTTGGTGACTGGCGCGCTGATCGAGGATCGAGATTCGTCTATTCAGTTCCGCTTCTTGACGTTTCGTATCGTAGCAGAATTGTCTTCAGTTGAAACAACTCCGTCAACATGAATTTCGCCTGTTGGATGGATCCCCCCTTCTTCGACATAAACGACAATCGAACTCAGCAATTTTTGGTGACTCTGGAGAGTATTCGAGTGTAAGTGGCATGTGACAACATCTTCCGATGGATGGTTTTTTGGAACATGAAAAAAAGTGGCACTAAGAAAGGTCATTTAGCAAAAAGAAGTACACGAATTTCGATATTGTAAGGTGTACTACAAATAGTTGTAGTCATATTTCCGTTCGAAAAAGGTTAATGAAATTCATTTTTTTTGGAAGTGAGAAAGACTTGCCTTAATTCTTTTCTAAGCGAGATCTGACGGAGAATAGAAAAACGGTTACCCATGCCCACAGCCACTTATGCCAACGCTCACCAAGTACATTTTCAGCGCATACAGTCCCGTCCATCGCTACATCAGCATTCTCCTCTGTGTCTTTGGCTTATTCGCCAACAGCGTTCACATCTGGGTTCTGACTCGACCTCAAATGAGGGACTCGGCTGTCCACACAGTGCTGACATGCATTGCCATGGCGGACATGGGCACGATGATTTCGTATTCGGTAAGTATAAGTCCACGTAACAATTATGGCAACGTGCATTATGATGCGTTGAACACCAAATTCTGTTACTGATAGACACCAAGAAGCTCTACGTATCATAGTCACATTCTCTTACAAAACATAAAAAATACAGTCATTATATGTACGGTCCAATTGCTCGATGGCCGTCATTGTTCATTTACTTCGGATAACCGTAACCGTAGGTTAAACAGAACACTAACCTTTTTTTGCCACCTTATTGCCGTATACTCATTAACTCAACCGAAAAAGTTGCTGGACATGATCTACGTGCGATTTTCCAGATCTACATCACACGATACGAATTCTTCAAACGCGCAGACGGCTACACATACGGATGGTCGATGTTTCTGAAGCTGCACGTTGTCTTCAGCATTGGCCTGCACGCAATCTCGCTCTATCTCGTCGTTCTAATGGCCTACATTCGTTACATGGCGATTAAGGCGCGCTATACAAAGTGGATGATGCCACAATTGGCTTGGTATGTTTTTTGAGACACACTTCGACATGAATCTTCTGTTTTCAGCGTAATGTCGGCCATCGTCGCGATTTGCATCTTCTTGTTGTGCATTCCAACCTATCTTCTGCACAGTGCCAACCGGGTGCTAGCGGAGAATGGCGAAGCAAAAGACCCGCCAAAATATGTTGTTACCTTCTCTGAAGACTTCATAGACAATCACTGTGCCCTGTTGAAGATGAACCTATGGCTAACTGGAATTTTCTTGAAGGTAAGTCGATTTGCGCTTTCGGAATGATGGGAACACTCTGAGAGAAAAGCGTCGAGTTGAACCGAATTTCTAAGTATCTCAACTAGACTATCGTTATTCGAGATTAATGCCGTCCTCCACCTTTCAGGTGGTACCCTGTATACTCCTACTTGGATTCACCTTCGCTTTGCTCAAGAAACTGAGAGAGAACTCAAAGAAACGTTCCGCTTTGCTGCACATCAGTGACGACAAAAGAAGCGACCGCATTACCTACATGCTCCTGCTGATGCTGGCCGTGTTCTTAACCACTGAACTTCCACAAGGATTCTTAGCCATTTTCAACGGTACCGCTACTCTCACCTATTCTTTATAGTCATTATGGGGATTTAGCTATATTCACTTCGCATTTCCACGGGATGGTATACATGAACATCGCTGACTTCCTCGATCTTTTCTCTCTAGTCAACTGCTACGTAGGCTTCATTGTCTTCGTCACCACTGGATCCAAATATAGAGAGACGCTGATGACTCTACTGCCATTCTTGAAGTACTAGTTGGCCGTTCTGTGTTTTCGCTTAATATAACACTTTCAGAAATCGATGTACAAACAGCCAAACGCACATAACGTACAAGAAAGGCGTGGAACATAAAAGTAAAGACGACATGGTCGACTTTCATCGGCAAGAACATGTCTGAATGGTCGTGGAATAGAACTCAAATACTTGTAATATATATGTACATACGTGTGTGATAATTTTGTAAATATAGCGGCGTAATGAGACATGACAGAAGATGTTCAACACTGATTGACCACGACTCACGTGAACGCGCTAAAAAAGGACATCTGCACAAAAAAGGACAAAAAACAAAAAAAAAGTATATTTGGAGTTTGGTTCCTGCTTCAACTCAGTATTGGGGGGCATAACAGCGTAGTGTTTGATACACAATGCATATAATTGGAAAATAAACATGATCTCGGTGTTAAAAATGGTCGCCAAGCCCAGATTCTGTCACGCTTAGATGATCAGCATGACAGGAGATTGGGAAGTTCAGGCCATCAGTTGTAATCACGTCGAGTGTAGACCTTGTCGCAATAACAATTCGCCTCAAGCCATGACCTCGAGATTGATAATATTGCGTTGCGATGAATTCAATCACGATCTTACTTCATGGTTCATTCGACTTGCATGACACTAAACTACATACAGAACAGAGGAGAGTTATTGCTGGCGCGTTCATTCCTGGTGCAGTATTGATGTCGAACCGGACGCTGGCGACGCGCTTCAGGTCACTCAAAATTCTAGTCCTTGTTGTCAAACTTTGATGTGTATTTCCGCCGCACCCTATCGCTCCTGAAGCACGTTCACTGCACGTGCACTCCCGACAAAAATCGCCGCAACACTGACAGTGATAACTGCAACGTTTCCTCTACAACAGGAAACATAGATCAAGATTATCACCAAGTAGAACAACGAATCATTTAGAAGTTCAATACACAAACAAATGATCGGGTTCCGCCCTTCTCCTTTATAAAATGAGTGCCTACAATGTACTGTTATCAGTTGGTGGAATGTTGCTCCCGTAAGTACTCGATCATATGATAGCGCTCAAATATAACTTTTAGCGCGCTAATTCTTCTCGCCTTCGCCCATGAAACCTCCGGTACCACAGGGTTCGATGCAATCCAGCCGATGTCCGCCAGCACTTTCAAGTGCCTTGCGTACAATAACATGAAGTTCTTCATTGGTCGCGTGTGGGAAAGCGTTGGAAACTACGATTTTACTGGCATCCAAAACATTAAGAACGCACGAGCTGGTGGGCAAAGCGATTAAATGAGTTCGTTAATGAACTACGTTTCAGGAGGAATCGAATACGTTGACGGTTATATCTTTCCCTGTTTGAAGTCGTCTTGCGCACCGGCTAAAAACCAGGTAAGGAACTGGACATATCGAATAAAATATCCTTATTCACTACTTAGTTTTGAAGTAGCGTCCTATTCTCCTTTTCTTGTGCGTAATTAGCTTTTAATTTAATAAGAGGCTGAGCGCGTTCAGGCAAGATACAGTAGCCTACCGGCACTAAGAACACGGGAGGCATAGCGGCTTCTCGCATGGGGACCGTTGGCTTGTAGGCAATCATGTCTATTGCGCGTTCCTCTGCTGGTCCTTTATGTGGTTTTCTGTCCCTTGCGGATAGAAAAACACATGCACAAACCATTGGACCCGGCAGTTCTCCGTTTAAACATATAACATATCGATTGGGCTCAGCTAGAATCTTTATGCATATAACATAGGTCGAAGCCACGATCAATCGTCTCCGCGCGGACGGAGCCAAAATCGGAATGCTCTGGATGGACATCGAGCGTCTCGAATGGCCCGCCAACCACGAACACAACCGGCAGTTCATTACGGACATGGTAAATGAGGCTGAGGTACATGACTCATACTGTATCATTAGTCAAATGCATGATACTCCTAGAAAATGGGCGTGAAAGTGGGAATCTACTCGAACTACTACAACTGGGAGGAAATTGTCGGTCTCGACTGGACGGCAATGAGCAAGTATCCTCTCTGGTGGGCGAACTATAACGGAGAACCAGGCTACGAAAAGTACCGCGAGTTTGGAGGGTGGACCAAGCCTTCTATTCACCAGTACGAAGGCAATAAGGCTGGGCCTTGCGGTGTTCAACTTGACTACAATTGGTATCCTTAATAGACCATTGTTGATTGATAAATATGTTTTACTTGACATCTGATCCGGGATCCACATGACTAAGGATCTAAACCGCATAGGATATATATACTAAGTAGGATTTTACGAGTTTATTTCTTGTATCAAAGGAGTACAGCTTGCGACATATTCATAAATGCACAAAAAAGCCACATTGTCACTCCGTAGTCGCCGGTCTTCTTGTGGTTTCGGTACAGAGCACGACATCCGGGTATAACGTGGCGATCACATCTGTGGTTGTGGGCATCAGAGAGGGCAGGAGCTAACTCCGAAATTGGCGCACATGGTGGAGCACAGCTAACCCATCTTCATCTCGGATGGCGGCGCGATTGATAAACCCGTCATCACCTGCTAGAGACAAACTTAATCACAACGAACTCAGTTAGCGTCGGAGAACAAGAAGACACAGAGGAAAAATGGATGAGCCGATAGATAGCTTCTTAGCCGGCCTTCAAGATCTTATAGAGGAGGTTCTATAGACTTTTAAGCTGATTACTTCCTCTCATCCGAATCACATGTTGCGCTGGAAACAATCTAGTGAGAAAACAAGAACACAGCGAACATAAATAAAATTTCATTTCACGTCAATACAATAAATAGCACAACAAACTTCCCTCAGACTTCATGGATACCAGTTGTAATCAAGCTTAACTCCGCAAGGTCCTTGTTTGTCGCCAAGATACTGGTGAATCGCAGGCTTGGTCCAGCCACCAAAAGGCTTAAAGCCGTTGAAGTTGGGACTTCCGTTGTAGTTCGCCCACCACAACGGATACTTGCTCATTTCAGTCCAGTCGAGACCAACGATCGCTTCCCAGTTAACGTTATTTGAGTAGATGCCCACCTTGACACCCATTTTCTAAACAAACTCTCCAATGATGGATGCTGGTATGCTAATCCATACGTTTGCCTGGTCGACCATGTCACGGATAAACTGACGATTGCTTTGTTTGTTAGCTGGCCATTCCTGTCGTTCAATGTCCATCCAGATCATTCCGAAGTTCGCCTTATCATTGCGCAGACGATTGATGGTGGCTTGTACCTAAGAAAACAAGAACTTGATCAATGATACATTGATTCGGACCTGGTTCCTAGCAGGGGCGCATCGTTGCTTAAGACATGGGATGATATACCCGTCAACGTACGGTATTCCAGCTGTAAGCATCTCATTCGCAACGTTGATAAATACAGAGAAATACCCGCTCTGGCATTCTTAATGTTCTGTATCCCAACAGTGTCGTAGTTTCCAGTGCTTTTCCACACTCGAGCAATGAAGAACTTGAAGTTATTGTTGAGAAGACATTTGAATTTGTCCACAGAAAGGTCTTGAATGGTGTCTAAACCAGTGGTACACGCTCCATAGCGCACCACAACGAACACCAGCAATATTTTTCTAAAACGCATCATGGATATAGAAGATGGACAGCACTTACGCAAGCATCGTTCTGTCGCTTGATGATGACACCTGATGATGGTCCTCGCCTTTTATAACCCGTTACCTCTCAAAGAGCGTATGGCGATTTTCAATCACGTGTTTATTTGTGGGTTCAATGTGTGACCATCTGCCGTTTGCGGCCTTGTAGCGGAAGGATTATTATTTACATGCTCTGGGTGAGTCATAGTTTCTCCCCTTTTCGGCCGTTCCATAAACAACAATTACAGCGTTTTATTTGCTTTTCCCTAAACATTTAGAAAGTCAGTTTGAAAATGATGTCATTGTATTTTTGCTCATTTTGTTTGACGCCTCGAGCGAATTTTTTCCTTGAATTTGTTGAAATAATGATGACGCGGGGCAAATCTGAATGAGTCTTGTAAAACTACACTCAATTGGCTTTGTATCGGATATGTTTGTCGCCAACGCTTACTGTAAGAATGACACTTAGAATGCATGGCTAATGTCCTTCTTTTCGAGATGACACTACAGCATCCTTCACCAATGATTGTAAGATAGGATTCACGGAAACTAAGAAAGCAAGGCACACCTTCCTGCAATGTTAACGCCCAGCAATGTTGTGCATCGTAGCATCCTAAGGTGACATCAAAGGTGAATCGAAAAACGGAAGGAGCTGACGTCTGGATGACACGGAAATGGCATTCTTTGGGTCTACCCTGTTGAGTGGGGTTTATCTTTATCAAGAATCACATCCGATATATGTAAAATCGTGAACCGCAAAGGGCGCCTGGTCCAGACGCCTCAGAGGGCCCAACACCTCACTTCCATTCGGCTTCCCCTTCCTCCTTCTTATAAAAATGTAAATGTCCGAGTTTCAACGGATAACACTTAAGCGTTTTGGTCTGTTTCGGGATATTGTGGCCAGCCTGACGTTCGAGCTTCGAGCGTTCGAGATACCCTCTCACACCAATGCGTCACACGTGAGTCGCTTCATTCTTCCGGCACTTCTGTGTTCCATCAGCCGACGTCCGTGCGGTAGTATCGGGCTTTACGAGATTTCTGTCCGCCTGCATTAGTTCTAGGTCCTCATGGCTGGAACTACTGGCAACCCATTCATCTCTTTAGGTGGTAGTTTGCAGTGGATCGTCTTCGTCCTGCTTCGCTTGGCCTTCTGAGGTCGTCGATCTTCATCTGTTCTCAGCGGCGACACACTGCGAGCTCTTTTACTCACTGCCGGGGGTAGCAAACCGACCGTTCTCCTTTGAATCGACTGATTGGTTGATCTACATCAACAATCACATTCCATATATGCAAAACACAAAAGTGCGTATACGCACACTAAGCGCTGATTTCCGCAAAGACACAGGCGGTGGAACACGGCAGGCCCAGTGAGAAAACCATCGTCAGGGAGGGCGAAGACTTGGCGGGCAGGTGGCTGCGAAAAATTCGGAGTTTCAGTGGAACTACGGACTCTCATGGCGGCGCTGATTGTTGGGTGGGAGTGACCGCCTTCATGACAAGACGTTGGAACTACGGCTCCGTGGTCTGGTGTTCCAGACCTTCTGGGATCCCTTATTGTACCAATAACGATCGACCGACTACTCAACTTATTCAGCAAACTTCAGATAGAGAGAGAGCGATTGAACAGCCCTGCCGAAAAGAGCTTGCTCGTCGAATAATCACGGTGATGACAACAACGAGCAGAAGGAAACAAGCTGTTGGAAACATATGTAGACTCGATGTTTGTCATCTGTACTTCAAAAGCTAAGTCATTTCTAAGAAGTCAGATGTATCTGGACACACAACTCTTGCATCTCGCTTTGGTGTCTTCTATGTGCCGTAATAAACGTCATTCATAATAATATAAGAACAACGAACAGCAGTTGTATCACTTCCACCGCTCAACGGCCATATAATTGACTGTGACTGAGCGGATGGGACACAAAGAGGGAATCGTATATGATTCGTTGATTTCCACAGGCATTTGAAACCCTTAACTTACACTTTTATTAGTTCAGAACTTTTTTCCGATGACACACTGTGAGGTATCGAATATGCTGCTTCCGATCGTTCAAATCGACAGTCACCTCACGCACACAGCGCAGATTCATCGGCGACTGATGAGCTGGCGCCAACTCTCTTTGGATCGGCCGATTTCAAAAGAACGCTGCACTTTTGTCGGCACGACCGACGTCTACATCACTCGCGAATTGCAGTATGTGCTGTTCCGCTTCTGCTCTTTTGATCATTATGACCATTTTGTTGTATTTTGGAAAATGGCATTGTTCTTTCGATTGGCGTTACCATATAGATATTTTCAGATGTCAGAGATCAGCAAACTCAGTGATTTGATTCTACGCGATCTCACCATTTGCCATCACGCTGACATCCTTATCCTTTAATGAAGTACGTAGAGGAAACAAAAACGCTTCATAATCGGTTATCGAACCGACTGGTTGACTTGTCGACAGACGTTAACCAGTTCCGTCTAATGGTCAAGTCTTGGGTGGCGAGGCTTCCTGAAAATTTCGTTGTGGTGCGTGGAGGCTTCTTCGACCAAGAAGCCTCTATTCTGGCGCTGAAGAACAAGATCCCACAGGAGGAGTATGTAAGAGTTCTGTCGATTTTTGGGATCTGGCATGTACGTTAACAATGCGTTAACTTATCGTACCGTTTCTCGTTTAGGAGCTGCAAACAGAGACCACACCGGCCATCGACAGAGTTGTGCAGCTACTGACCCGCGAACAGGTACAACGAAACTTAGGAAGCCAGATCTAGCTAATGGTTATAGGCACGTCCGGCAAACGGCGACGAGCGCCAACGGCCAGACGGCCCGGTCACGCGTGCCGCGATCGCTCTCGCGGAAGGCCCTACGACAATCTCGCATCACAGAACACAAATACGCTATTTGTTATGTGCGCTCGCAAATTGCGCAGAAGGCGCCTACAAGGAGCCCTTTGAAAAGTAAGTTATGTCAGCAATGCAACACTCGTGGGAAAACGGTTTTGACGAATGAAGGTTAAGCAGTTTGCGATGTGCGCAAAACATACAGCACACAACGATATTGTGAGGAGAAGCATCTTTCTACCGTTAATAGTTCACCTCAACGATTGGCAGCAATGCTCTTGCTCAATGCTGGCAGTCATTTTGATCACTCTCATACGAACAGATCAACACACACAAACCTATGGACTAATCGGTTATACATTTTTATGTATAAACGCGGCTGCGCACGAATTCGCACGCTTTAGGTACTGTGGGCGGTAGTAGCTGCGGGGTGCTCGTGCAAATGGCTGAAGTTGGCCAAAAACTGTAAACATACGAAAGACTTAGCGGTCTGTCGGATGGAGACACCATAGCCCTGCGAGCAGCAAGACTGGCTCTCATAAAATATGATAAAAAATCACTCTACAACTGTGAACAAACGATAAGCCTAGCATCCTCAGAGACATAACGGGAGTAGAGAGGTAGGATCTCAACTGCCTGTAAGAATTCCATCGGTTCCGGCGTGGTTTACCATTATGTTGGATGATCTTCAAACTGGTGAAGACCGCTTTCCGCAAAATGTTTCGCAGTTACGAGATCTGGTAAAAGTTCCCGGGTGGCTATCATTTTTGGGCGCACTGCACATAGGGGATGAGGTTTAGATTTAATTTGAATTGAAGGCGTACCAAGACAAGAAATCTTCGAATTTTTACTGGTTACTGGAATGCTTACTATCATTTATCGACCAAGAGCTATAACTGAGTCCTCAGCCGGATCGTTTGTGATTCTGCGTATTTGATTTCAGTAGGAACCACAGAGTATTTACGAGTATTCTCATTGCTTGGTTGTTCATATTGTATGTTTGTACAAAAGATCTCACGAAATTTTGTTGAAACGACATCATTGTTCTTATCAAAGGCAAAAGGATTGCCGAATTTGATTATATCCTTGTTTCCTTATGCAACTTATCTTTACCATTACAGGATGTGGGATGTGCTTCAACTCTTTCGAGCATCTCGGCATGGCCTCGACGCCTGCATTGCTCCCCTTCTGAAAAGCCGATGGGCCGGAGGTTTTAAGATTGTGGCAAAGCACACGGAAGACTTTGCTGGTTATCGCCGAACTTTCGACGTTCTCATTCGCTATGTTGGACTTCGTGGAGTACGTCAACATCAATTTCCATTGGCTGAACCGTCCGACTACATCGCCTATGAAGGCGAGATGAACAAGGAGGCATTTTCAGACCTGATTCTCTGGTCCATGGAAAGCGACGGCCTGCTGAACGCGGTAGCGAAGATCTGGAGCCGCCTGACCATGGATCAGCGGTCTCAATTCATGGATAGCTTCTACGCTATCAGCCTTACTGCCACGGATAGACAAAATATCCGTGAGCAAATGGTCGTCATGGAGGAGAAAGCCATGGAATCTCTAGAAGGTCACCGTGTCTTACAGATCTGAGACATTGTTTAGAATGTCGTTCTCGCTGTAATTTTATGGATACTTATTGTAGAGTAAATAACCATGATTAGAATTGCCGGGTCATTGATGAGAACTCAGTTCCCGATGAAGTATAATGTCCGGAAACGTTTGGTTTATCCTAGCAACAGCCGGATGGGGATAATGGTCCGGGAAGGACTTGGTGCCGAGGTTACTTTGCTTAGAATTCGCTAGCTCCAGGATCTGTCATCTATAAACCACCGACAGGCTGAGATCGCCATCTACTTTGCTTACTCCGAATGGTGGTTGCTGAGTCCAGTTCATCAAGTTCTCCATTTCATCGTCCAATTCTGTGGCCGAGTCGTCTGACAGGAAACATTGCCTAGAATTTACCACATATGCTGTAGCCTTTTAGTTCCGGGTCTCACAGATCGGAGCACTTGTAAAACTTGAGGAGGACTAGAAATGGTTCGGCGGAAGCTCATGCTTACGATCAGTCTTAAAGAAGCTGAAGTGTTAGTGTTTCTGTCGTAGGACGTTGATGTGTCCTATTAGATGCCGCGGTCACGACGGAAAAACGAGGCCCAATGGTTGAGCGCAGTGGTGTAGCAGTGTGCGGTAGCCGATTCCTTACGTATAGAAATCAGTTGGTAACCAGACGTAACAATCTAAATGTCCCAGTTTAGCGTCACGCTTAGTCTTATGTCTAGACATCTAAGGTTGCAGGCAAGCGAAACGGGGCTCTAATAGTGAATAACGGCCAAAACTATGAGGACTGCAGGGCTCGTTCTTCAGGATCGCTTAAGATCAGTAGGCATGACACCAAGATAGAGCTTAAGCCATGCTTGGATGTTAGCCCATGCCTGGAATTATAACGATTCGGTCAAATAATCGAACTGCTGTATGCGTTCTAGCTACCTAAGATGATTAATAAAATCGGCGTTTCTGCCTTTTTACATTATACCGACGCCATATTCAGCCCAGAGCCAAGGTACCGCACTCGGTCATACGCAACAAGAGCCAATCAATAAACTTCAAACAGTACATTGTTTACAGGAAACGGTCATCGATCTTTCCATTGGAAGATATGCTTTGAACAGGTCATCATTCCACGATAGGGCCATCCTTGCTAAGGTATCCTTTTCCCGACAAACAACGGTCATTGCTAAAATGAAAGCATAAACGTAATAGACCCGTTAATTAAACGTTGGTATCACAAGGCCAGAGTCGTCCTCTCGCCCTCTGAGGATTACCCCAAGACTCAATAGTTCACTGGACATATGAAAAATTTGATTCTATAAATTTATGTGCTCTTGCGTGAGCACGGAACTCTTAATTTATGACGCGATCTAGCATCTAGACACTCTTCCAATCAAGCGCTCTCATTTTCGAAATCGATTCGTGATGAAACTCATATGACAAAGATATGGACTACAAGTTTCTAGTAATATCGATGCTCTCTTCGATTCTTGCTTTGGTGAGCCTTGTTCATTAGTATTTTTGATAACTTCAATTATGTCGAGTATGTAAAAAGTGCACTTTGTTACAAAGAACGACGATACTCCATAATTAGTTAAAAGACGAAGTATGTTCATTGAAAAATCACGCACGGTGTCACGGCATTGCTACGCTATGTAGAACTGTATGTATAACGGGAGTCTCGGCTCGAAAGAAAGCGAGGTTCACTGTATCTTTTAACATTCACATCCAGAGATGGTCCAATAAACAAAAGACAGAAAGATATAGCCTTTCTGGAGAGTGTTTTCGAAAAATAATGCATATCAAACACTATTATTATCGACGCTCAAAAGGCTGAATTATTACTGAAAAGGACCAATAAGCGAGAAGCGTCTCTTTTATCTTCGAGCTGACGCTCCCCCTACGGTTAATGACAGGGTCATTGAAAGACGTACCGTGATGACAGTAATCTTAAAGTAGGGAACCAAAACTTACCTCCACAGACACTCTTTCCACGAACAAAGAATTTGTATTCTCAAGCAATAACAGTTTTCCTATTCCGCTGTTATTACTAGAGAATACCTATCCCTTGTCCGCTTGTCGTCGGCTACCGTAATCCTACAAAGCGCGTCAACACTAAACAGAGGTTTATGCGCGAAATCTTAGCGCGCGCGCCCAGGCGGCGATGCTGAAAGCGCGCAAGCACAGAAGATGATACCATAAATGATCGTTGAAACGAATTTTAATGAGAATGAAGAGCAATATGGATTTGACCACCGCCATCGTGAGCAGTCGGACCGGCGCGGCCACCATATTGGAAGATAGTGGGCGTGGCGACGACCTAATTAGCTGAGGGGCCGCAGGCAAGCAGATGGCGACGAAATGCTCGTAATTACCGGAGTGCGTGGAGAAGAAAGAAACGCGAATCGCGTGGATGCGCGCGCACACACACACGCTTCCGAATAAATGCCAGAGGCTGTTTGGTAATGTGCTCTTTTAAAAGAAATGAATTTTCGCTATCAACAATAGTGCTAAACATGGGGAAAGGAACTTCATTCTTACTTTTTTTCTGCACAAAACTGAGTCCATTTAGGTGATCAGTGTTGTCTGTACTTTATGAGCAAAAAAGCAAAAGATGGTGCCCGATCACCTGATCCGAAACCACTGAATAAACGACCCATATCATGAATTCGACCGTCACTTAACTAGAGCCAAACTCAAGCTGATATAAACTTTGAACAAAGCCGAAAATCGCCAATTATTCAAATGATGCCACGACACAGTCTATGCAGATATATGTGGTCATTGACTGTAGTCACGGTCGCTAAGCGTAAAGGGGTAATGAAAGCAGGCAAAACAGATATCTGCAAACTCCGATCACTGTGTGGGAGGTCCTAAAATCTAAATTAAATTGGACAAAATCCGAGAACATCAAAGTGAAAAGGAAGTGGAATAAAGGCTGGTCGCCAGTTCCATCCGAATCCGCTCGAAAAATAGAGTCCCCTTGGGTTCCAAGTGAGATTTCGCGCGAACACCTCGGTGCAATTCAATTACACATTTACTCTGGGTTCGTTCGGCTGTTTGAGGAGAGATTCAGCGGAGTGTCCACTTAGGTTTCCACTGTTTCAATGGCTTATACATGCAAGGCGATTTCGATGAAGACTTTTGGTCTTCTGAGGTGCCAGGCACACTTTCTGGGAAAGTATCCAAAAGGAAGGATGCTTTTTGTAGGCATTTCATGAACAATTACCAAAAGAAACCACTCTCAAATTCAAGTATGACGAGTACCTTGAAAACGAAAAAACCTGGCCGATGATCCAAATTGAGATCCGAAGAGGAGTTCATCAATATTTCTGTGAGCAGATGAAAAAGCCGCAACGGTGGCCATATGCAGTCTGTCAGTCGCCTCATCGAAAGCCGTCTCATTGGGACAGCGTCATTTAATGATTGCAGCAGGGCACGAAACGTCATCTGACGGTCGCAAATAAAGATGCATTCCAGTGCCAATTTTCAATTAGAACGCCGTCGACGTAACCCCACGGGCCACCTAATCGCCGGCCACCGTCCCCAGCCGGGCCGTCGCGCGCACTTACCGGTTGCGTCCAGTCGTCGAAAGAGAATGTCCGGCCCTCCGAATGTTGTACGAATGGTCATTTTCACGGCGCCGTCGCGAGCGAGCGTGCAAAACGACAATTACGAACACATTCGTTGTCCTTTTCCAGACTCTTCTGCTGAAAAGGGCGACGGAGAGGAAGGAGAAGATGGCAGACCAGAACGTCTTTTTGACGAGGTGTTGATGAGCTCTAAAATGGATCGAGTGAGTGGGGCGACTCCACTTGCGAACGCAGCACTTCCAAACGATTTCCGACTATGTAAGTTGCCCAATGTTCAGTTAACTTCGCGACTTCCTGGTTCCGTATCATCACAAGTCAGGAAAGCAAAGTGAAAACCTTGAAAGAGCGCCTTTCGGTTTTTCAACCATACAATTAGTTGCAACATTTCGTGTTCCAGGAAGTAAAACACTTCGGGCGAATAATTGAGGGTGTCTCCACGGTCAAAAATCACTGTCCACTTTTAGAACATGTATACACTGCGCCTGGAATGATGTGCTGGTTGAAAGTAGAGTATTGTGACCAAGTTCTTTCAGTTTAGAGTCAGAACGAGATAATTTTGACCATGTGTTGATTATTAACCATCTCTTAGAGCTGTACACTGCGTTCTGCTTTTCTATGTTCAATGTTCACGTCGGCTTCAGTTTGTTTACGGTTAGGCTAAGGTTGATTACAGTCCGTGGTCTGAAATGGCTCAAAATATAGTTCCCAGATAAGAGTACGGGACGGGCCTACCCCTTATAGACACATGATTCTCGCTGAGAACGCTGCAAACTGTTCGTGATTACATACTTCGGCTTATAACTTCCATGGAATAGACCTAAAAAGATGGTAACCATTGCCAGCTATAAAACTATAGTCCCTCCGCATATCTAATTAATTGACCATGACAATAATTATCTTGTGACTCAACTCGAAGGTTCTCATCTGCTCGAATCGATAACCGAACTCCAGCAAGTAATTACAAGGGTCGTGCGCGGCCCCACACATCGCAATTTCCTCTGATTTCTGGCAACCGTTAATGCTATAACATAGCGCTCCTTGTCGTTTCCTACCGTATGTCGACGCATCACATCGAACGTTTCGCTATGCGGAGAAGCACACAGCGGCCAATTTTCGTGGCCCTCATCGACGCCGCCAGCTCATGCCTAATCAAGTTCGAACGCGAGGGGATCCGCAACAATATTGTGCCGAGGAGGCGATTGCATTGAATGCAGATTAGATTTGCTAATCTCATTAGTTATGTCGTGTTCGTGAGAGGGATTAACGCTGCTTTTGGGCGCGCGCCCAGCAGGCAAAGTGGGAAGACAATGTTGCCAGGCACGTCTTTCATCAGCACGCAGATGTAGTTATTAAATCATAACGGTTCATTTTGTAATAGTACACACACAGTTGCGTTCTCAACTGTGAAGGGCGACCGAGAAAGAAGAAAAGGGATGCGTAACAATAAGACTTGTTCTAAAAGTGCTTTGTAGGTGCATCCATTGCTCGGGTGTAATGAAGTGTAGCAGGCCAAAGGTTACAGAATCGACGGGGAAGATACTTTATGGAGTTAATTTTCTATTAACCAGCATACACTTTCCATCCATTATTCAACGGTGTGACGATGTAATAATAAAAAGGTCCAGTTGTATTCTACGAATCTATCTTGAATATATCCGTTCTGAAGCAGATATTACAGTTAAGTTGTATTTCTTATTTATCTAAGAATCCTAAACCAAAGTTTCCTCATCGTAAAGTTGTGAACAATCTCTAAAAAACCAGCTCGTTGACAAGACTCTCTGGGTCTGTGTTAGCAGCTACCCGTTCTCTCACTTAGGTGTGATTGTATGAACTATGAACCTGAGGAAGCACGATTCTAGTAGGCTTAGCGGCGAAGTTGTACCTCTGCTCACGCATTGCCATTTGTTGAATTGCTACCACCATCCTGCGATCGTAGTCTCAAACTGTGTCGCTTTATCTCTTGGACGCCTGGATATAAAATATGTTTGCCTTGTAACGAGCTGGAAGTTGACAAAGCATTCTTCGGCCGCAAAAAACGGCGTCTTGGTGAGCCTCTTCAGTTTCATTTGAATACCTCTGATCTTGGAAGTCTTTCATTTAAGTTCCCAGTGATCATCCGAGCCACTCGTTCTCTCTGAGGCTCGCTCAATGTGTTGACTGAGCGGTCGTTCTTGGCCATCCTTACTGGCACGGTCATCGCCCCGGTTAGAACACCTTATACCGCGGTCCCAATGTCGGGTCAACCACCCACGCCGCCGCGAGCTAGAGCGCCGCTTCAAAATCTTCACTACTAACTTCTCCGACTACAGTTTACCCACATCGCTACGTCTCCTGTGTTCCAACACCTGCGCCTTTACCGAAATCATCCCTTTGCCCATCCACCCATTCAAAGGCCCTACTTCTTTCTTGCTTTTCAATTAAGGCATCGAGAACACAAGGTGCTATTTTCAGACGTTACTCTGTAGAAGACATTAGTGGTTAGATTTGCAGAGTGTCCGTAGTCTGTAGGGAGTATTACCGTGCTGTGTGGCTCGGACGACGATTATAATTTATCATTTGAGTTCGAGTTTCCATTACTTCTACATCTAAGGTCGAATTGTGAAGAAATTAAGTACAATTATGGGTAGTATAAGTACCCTATACAAACTAGAAGAATATCATTACCGACTTTTGAGGCCCCCTCTCAAGACATGCCATGGCAGATAGCATTCAGTACTCGCTGTGAACTTTGTTTACAGCTCCACACAACTCTCATCTACGGTCAAACAATCATCAATACGTTCATCTTACCGCCACAAATTAGTTCCCCAGTCCTGTTTTGTAAGGTGCCTTTTTTAGTCACATCAATCTCTTGGCTCATGACACACATTTGTTTTCATATTTCCGCTTCCATAAACGCTTAATCGACGTCCAAGTAAGTAAATCGGGAACTCACGGTAGTGAAAAGCTACAAGATGTGAGTGCGATTCACCTAACGAAAAAGAGAAATTTCACATAATTGATGTCGGGTATTTACACCAATTCGTTTCATATTACGTTAAGTACAGATTGATAATTGAGCTGGTTCCGTTGTGATTCATAAAGAATTCTGAGTCGTATGCGTGCATATTTGGGTAACCAGAAGTGAAGACCGGACCCATAATTGTACTTTCTTCACAATTCAACCCTAGATGTAGAAGTACTGGAAACTCGAACTCAAATGATAAATTATAATCGTCGTCCGAGCCAAACAGCACAGTCATACTTCCTACAGACTACGGACACTCTGCAAATCTAACCACTAATGTCTTCTACAGAGTAACGTCTGAAAATAGCACCTTGTGTTCTCGATGCCTTAATTGAAAAGCAAGAAAGAAGTAGGACCTTTCGTCGAAATCCGGTTTGGGAAGGTGAAAATCGCGGACAAGTGTCCTTGAACTTGTAAGTAAACGTAGTTCTTCTGCACTCGCTTTCAATGACCACTTTACAGTAAATCCCACTTAGCGTTCGTTCCGTAATTTTTCCTAGATTGGCGCGTGCTGTTGCATTACGATGGTGGAAATGTCGACTAATTCAATTAGCATCGCGTTCTGATCAACAGCGGACGGTTGTAGTACGGCTGCGAATCGATACGGTTCCATCTTTTGGTCGGTGCGATGGTGCTGGCCGGAGACTAAATCGTTGCAATGACGAGGATCTGTGTTGATATACACATCTCCAGGCAAATTTAGACAGAGCGGCCAAGCAGGTCGAGGAACAATCTGAGATCCACATGCACAGTGTACAATAGCACAAACCGACCAACTTCTTGTCGAATAGAGCCAGAAGACAGTAACAAATATCTGTACTAAAAAGGCCAAAGTTGGGGCTTTCATGAGCTGGTTCAGAGAAGTGTAGTTCTGTGAACATGTGTGTTCATTTTAATGCTGCGACGGTTTCAAATTGTGCAAGATAAAGCGTGCTGTGGCGGTTAAAGCTGAGGACTATCTCCCCACTGTTCACAAGTGAACTATAGCCTGCCGTTCTGATGTTTGAATTGGGTCGACGCTAGAAGAGATGAAACCACAAAAGCCACTCAAATCAACCGTAACAAGTAATGGAATAACCGTCATGGCCGATGATTAAGCAGTTCCATCGAATTATATGTTACCCTCTATCGGACCAGTTTTGAGAAGGACTGAAACTGCTTTGGACTAGTGAAACACGCCAAGGTATGTGATATGCCCAAACATTCACTGGATCGCCAATCGTAGTCTTTGTCCGCGAGCAGTTTGGTCTCGCTATCTTCCGTTTTCTGCAATGCCAACCGAATTCACCATCTGTCACCAGTCTTGTCATAAATCCTTTTTCAACGACGCCCAAAATTTATTGAACATGCCCCGTAGTGCTAATAGTTTGACCTTCTCCATTCACTCTCGGCGA
Organism: Steinernema hermaphroditum; assembly: GCA_030435675.1. Classification (NCBI taxonomy): domain Eukaryota; kingdom Metazoa; phylum Nematoda; class Chromadorea; order Rhabditida; family Steinernematidae; genus Steinernema; species Steinernema hermaphroditum. Next base: position 4,522,293 of record CM059625.1, read on the forward strand.
GCGTCATTCCAATGCAATGCACTGTACGCTTCATCAGATGCTAAAGTGCACATTGGATGGAAATCAACCTTGTGTGTGCACGTAGTAAACGTTCTTCTGAATCGAGGCATTACAACGGCGCAAAACATGACGCAAATGAGTGATCAATTCAATTCAGTCGGTCCCTCCCCGTCTCGGCAGGTTACGCCGGGGGTTCTTAGGTTCGCCTCTCCACTCAAACGCGTTCTTCTCCGCGGCTTCCACCGTTAGCGGTTTCTGTTCCGATCACATGAGCCGTGCCTTCTGCTCCCCGCCTTGTTTATTCCTTTGTTTCACTGCCTTCATAAGGCAGAGACTAAAGTGGGCGGTTTGCTTTTAACATTTCGATCGCGAGAGCGATTGCCATATTTTCCCTTTTTTTCTAATCGAAAGACCAAAGCTGACGGTGTTGAAAACGATCAACGAGATAGTCGAATAGCGCTCGATGCTTCACTATTCTCTTCATTTCGTTTATCGTTCTGTATTTTTGTTTCACAAACCAGTTTCTATCTTATGGTTTTGTCCGCCTTGGATATAAAGCTTACATTTGCGATCATGCCTTCTTCCACACACCATCATACCATCAGACGAAGCGATCATCGCTCGTATTATTGTTCTGTCGTGCGCCTCCCCCGCAGGCGCAAATAAAAACACTTTTGCACGCACACGTCCGTTCGCCGACCTCGAGGGAGATGCTTATGCAAGCACTCACGGGTGCACATTTCCATTTCCGCTAAGTGCGTTAACCCAAATAAACGCCGCGTAATAAAATATGTTTGAAAACGTGTTTTGCCGCGCCCGCCAACTTTGGTGGGCGTGCGCGTTTGCAGCAGACGTACCAAAAAAAAACGTTTCGTTTAGGCTGCCGTTTATTCATTTCCATCCAGCCTAGGATCGTCCTCATGATGCACGTCGCCTTCGCCGTACTACTTGTCGCCAGTTTGATGATAGCGTCAGTGCATTCGGGAGCTGTTGGAAGTAGGCGATCATCGATGATCGTTCGACGATGAGTCCAATTCGTTTAGAATGCCGAACTGAGTGCGTTGAGCTGAACAAATACAAAATTGTTCGAGTGCACTTGGAGGAGAAGCTTGTCCACGCCGGCGTATGTAGAAACGTTTCTAACGTCGACAAGCCCATGGCCCACGTGTTCCCGTTCGTGTGCGACAGAGATGTTGGAAAGTGGACCACCGACGAACACGTAAGAGGGCTCGTTTCCGACGTTTCACTGACAGTCACTTACAGGACGAGGAAGGAATCGTCGAGTTCCCCAGGTTCTGCCCTGAAACGAAGATGGTGGAAGCCGAAATGATCGATAGCTGCCCATGAACGCTACAGGCTATAGACAAGTGACATCGTAATGATCTGTAAATACACTGCAATCGCTATTCGATAGTAAATAACATTCACGCGAAGATGTATACCATTATCAATGTCTTACTCTTGCATTCATATATTTACCTGTTTTCATGGCGAACCAAATGAATGAAAGCTAAGCAGCAGCTCAAGAGACTGCCTGAAATCACCTTCTTAGTTCTAACACCATAAATACCAGTTGATACGATCGTATCCAAATGACAATAGACACATTTTTGAAAATTTTTTATTCGTTATTTCATTTCATCTACACGATACAGGACAAAATTTAAATACTATTCGAACCAAGAGTATATGTTTAGAGAATGCAAGCCGATTCCTCGTAAAGTACATATATTTTGAGTTATATTTCACAGAACTGGCATGAGGGTGGATCCCACACAGGCGATTGAGATCCTACCACTACGTCTCTGGTGATGATAGGCCTTGCGTGTGATCATTTGTTGGCTCGGTGTCTCCAAGGCCTTTCGTGTGTTAGCATCCTCGCTGCTAGGTAACAGTAATAACATTGATAGCTGCTCTGCGTATACAATATCTAAAAGAGCTCGGTTATACAATTCCGAAATAATGGATAAATGCGAAAAAAAACTACAATGCAAAACATCATGTTACAATAGCTCTTCCTCAGTAATACCTGTGGTTTTTCATAAACTACGATATCGACGAAAAACACATTTATATCGAAGAAGACGTCAGACATCTTCTGAAAATTGTCGTTTAGGTGCGCTTTGACCTCTGCAAACAAAAAAAAAGAGACAAACTTCAAGAAACATCGAGTCGCAACATCTTGATTGATTACAGCCATCAGGCGGCCTGTCAAGTCCATCATCCCCGCGAGCGCTACGTCCGATAATTGTAGCGTAAAACCGCTCTGATCCAAAAACATAATCCACGATATCTGAAAACTTAATCAGGCGTGTATGCTTCCAAATATTAATTGTGTTTTAGTGCTTTAACCATAGCAGATTCCTCCGTTGCAAAATAAAGCATACACGTAGACGGTAGCTTTCATTTTGCTTCTTCCTTCTGATAACAGAGGAACTAGATCACCATGACAGTTGACGTCAACGATCAGACAATGTTTTGACAATGCGGGGGCGCAACGAGGAACCATATTTTGAATCATACATTTATCATTGCCTTGATCATTACCCCGGAGAGAAAATGAACTTTTGTTTTCGGGCATAAAGGGAGACCGCGCCCAATACATAATACCTCACATCATAACATTGGGGCATAAAAAGACACAAAAACGTTAAACAGTGTTTATGTATTGAATTGGCCCTGAGTAAAACATCACGAAGCATTATTCCTCGGGCCCAACGCCATCATCAACGTTCGCTTTCTGTGAAATCTGAAGTAATGACTTGAATGAACGGTCGTTCTTGGTGGTCTTTGTCCGTACAGTGATCGTCCCCGCAAGGTTCCATACATCGGGCCAGGAACCTCGTCACCACCACGTGACTTCCCCACGTCGCTCACTCAGGCTGGCAAGGGTCTGCTGCAAAAATCAACGTTGCTGAGGTAATATTTTTACGAGCAACGGAACACTGAGCAAAGGAACCCTCCGAGGTACCCGGCAGGTTTGATTTTGAGTTTATCTTCTTGTATCAAAGGCTGATGCCAAGTGTCTCTTATATGCATAAGAAAGACAAAATGACACCCTTGACATTGATCTTCTTATAAGCACAATTGAGGACGGTATTTGAGCAGAGCGATCAGCGGTGCATCAGCATCACAAAGCCGAAGAAGCTGAATCCCGTCGAGGCAGGACGGAGTGGGATTCCATCTTCAACTTGGCTGGCGGGCTTCGGAGCTCCGGAGCATCATCAGTTGCTTCTGTGGGTGGAACGGGCTAAGAGCTGTTTCCAAGCGGAACACGGCGTTAGTACACAGCTGGTGAAGTGAGAACCATCTAGCAGCGCAGACATCGGTTCAGCGATTCCGAGACGGTGGGACTATGAATCCTTGATGTTCGAGGCATTCGGGGGCCGGATCAATCATTGTGCCAACGGCGACGGCCGAGAACAACCGCTCACTCAGCTCATTCGGCGAACTAAAACAGAGCGAATGAACTATCCGACCGGTTGCTGGGGACACAAATGAAAGAGCCACCTGCAGGTTACCAGCTGTAAATTTGCACCAGTATGTCGATGTTCACGATTGCGGATTGGTCGTAGTGCATAAAAATTTGGTGTTTAGGATACGGGAAATATCTGGTTATGTACAACAGCCATATATCTGTTGAGCCCTCACAACCGTGAAATATTTGAGAAGGTTCCTTTTTTGCTTAAATTCATGCTGATCGTGCATGGATGAGATCTTAGGGACCATAGATCTCTTTTCTAATAAGCCCCCAAATCAGGTTCTGTCATTGAGCACATAGGCCGTTAAGACACCGTGTCTGATGAACATGAACACAAAGACATATGAGAACATATGAGGCGGTTAAGATACTGTATCTCATCACACTACACGGACACAAAGACATGTGCTTCCGCTTACAAGCTGTTTGACCTAAAACCTTAGAACACAGTGGCCGACAAAGTGGCAGAGATGACACGCCAGCCAAAAGACTTCCTTCGAGCAAACAGATTTAATTCTCCTAAGCTGACCTCACCTCTGGTACGGATGGTCGTCACAGCAGCAGCCACTGACTGTGTTGGTCGTTGCGATGCAGGTCATTCTCCAAACTAAATGTACCTTTTCATCAAATTTCTTGCAGGTACGCGACAACGATTCGCAGAAGTTCCGACAGCAAACGTCGGAGTATCCACAGCGGGCCGTCAACGCCATCAGAACGAAATGTAGCCCCAAAAGGATTGGAAGGGGAATCATTTCCCTTTTCCCAATCTTACACTGGCTCCCGAGATATAACTTCCAGCGATCGTTTTTTGGTGATTTGAGTGGAGGACTGACCATGGCCGTTTTTGCTTTGCCACAAGGTAAATAATTTTGTAACCGGCCTATGGAGGTCTCTCTTCATCTACAGGAATTGCTATGGCAGCAGTCACTGGAGTGGATCCTGTATACGGCATATATACGGCAATCTTTCCAACGTTCTTCTACATCATATTTGGAAATTCGAAGCACAATTCACTGGGTATTTTCCTGCCGTTGACGACTAATGCACACTGTTTAGGAGGTCTTGCGATCCTGTCTTTGATGACGAAATCGGCAATCGACCAGGTCACAATAGCACAAGCAAAGCCTTTTAATGAGACAATGGTATACCGAAATTTCACCGATATGGAAAACGGAACGGATATTGTGATGACAGACGATGTGCTGTTTGTGAACACGTCCTTTGACAGCGACACGAATGAGACAATTCAGGCGATTACGATGGAAAGGTGGACAGACGGATTTAGGCCCGTCAAGCCAATTCACGTCGCTACAACGATCATGTTTCTATCGGGAGTTATACAGGTTTGTGGCCAAGGAGAGGATGACAAGCTGGGTGGGAACAAAATGGGAACGATAAACATTAAACATCAAAGTAGTTTCAGTGGATTAGGGTAAAAAAGCACACACCGGAAACGGGATAGACCAGATTAGTATTTGTGTATAAAGATAGCATAAATCTGTAAATCTCAGTGAAGTTAGTCTGCACTGAAGATTATGAATACAGACAGAGTAAGATATTTGTCTAGACAAAGCTGGAAGCAAGAGGTTCTGCAGGTTACTCAATGCAGACAGCTTGAAACCTCTTGTAGACCTTGTGTGTATCTTCACTAGGATACTATGTAGAACATCAGCGAAGCTGTCAAGACAACAGTGGCTTGTGGAATAACTCGAACATGTATTTGTATATTGTGTGTTTTCAGATTTTGATGGCAATCTTCAAACTGGACTTCTTCGCCTGCTATTTCTGCGAGCACGTTATGTCAGGCTTCGTTGTGGGCGGATGTGTGCATGTATTCTTTGCCCAACTTCAGCACATTCTCGGCATACAAATCAAACAACAAACCGGAGCAGGTTACCTATACTATGTAAGTCCACTTGTCCCGCGTAAGCACCATGAGCCTTTAGACTGTAAAAGAACTCATGAGCCACATACATGAAACCAAGCTACAAACATTAGCAATGAGTACATGCTCGATGGCCTTCCTGCTCTTCGGCAAAGAAGTGTTAGCTCCGTGGCTGGCGAAAGTGTTCATCTATCCAGTACCCTTTGAATTCATCCTTGTCGTCATTAGCATTACGGCAACTCGATTCGCTGATCTCTCCACTCGACATTCGATCAGCGTTGTTGGATTCATCCCTACAGAGTGAGTCCGTGAATGTTGCCCACATGGTGTGTGCGTTCAGTTTTCCGCCTCCCTCATTACCACGCTTCGACCTGATCCCTTCGATCTTCCTGAACACATTGAGTATAAGCGTCTTTGCAATGGTCATCCATTTGACAGTTGCACGAATAGTGGAGCGGCGCTATGAGTACAAGATTAGCAATACAATGGTGAGAGACGCTGCGTGCACTGAACTGTAGCAGTGAAATTTCAGGAGTTATACTCACTGGGCTTTGTGGAAGTGTTTTCTTCGTTCTTCCCAGTATTTCCCGTGACATCCGGTTCAGCGCGGTCGATTCTTGGCGCAGCGTTTAAAGGAAGCACTCAGGTCGGTGGTTATCATCTTAATCGATATATCCATGAAAAAGCGGTAGCGTGGACGCTATAAGTAAACGGTGATGGGTATGAAAATGTGTTCTTACGAGGAACCCAAAAACCTATTCGTAAAACACTTCAAATCAGCACTTATCCGTATATTCATCGGGGAGTTCTGTCTAGAGGTGACCATACTTAAGCCCTGTAAACATCTAATTTGCTGATTGACACATTGTGTCATTTCATTTTAAATCTGCAGCAGCCCGAAGATAACGGATGGCTGCACAGCTGCTAGCTTCTTCGGATCAATTTCCTCGTTGCAGTTCAACCGGCCGATGATAGAAAGCGTAAACAACTTGATGCTTAAAATACCTTTTGCACAACAAATCCTTTGAGTACAGGGTGCGCCAAACAAATTGCAACATGAAAATATCAGTGTAATTCACTGTAGTCTCTTTCAAATACGAGGACTTTATATCCCAAATGAAGATACTGCACTGGCGAATAAGAAAATTAAAAAGATTGTGCCGGAAGTTTTTGATTTCGTTACGATGCGTACCTAAACATGCATCCGACTCGGACCCCCGAGCGACGCAGCTCACGAACAGGGTCGAATTTCGTTTTTAAATAATAAGTTACTGGTCGTAAATTCGGTGCGAAAACGCGATAGTCACAACAAATAGCTTGCTAAGGGCCCTCTGTGTATTGTTAGCGTCCAAAAGTTGCAGTTCAATGACATAAAACATAAACAACTTGATGCTTAAAGTACCTTTTGCACAACAAATCCTTACAATAAAGTAAAGCGTTGACTGCTCGGCACACAAATGTAAAAAGTTCACTTCAGTATGGTTTGAGCTTTGCTGGGTGTGGAACAGGGTTGGAACAAACGTTGCTCACTTACTGTAGGCATAATATTGGGTTGGTAAGTTGAAAATGCACCATTTTTGATTCGCGTCTATTTTCGCACTGAGTAATCCTGGGATCAGATGGGTTAGTGCGTTCGTATGGGCGATTGGTTCACTTTCCAGTCGGTACGCTCCGATGCCCCACCTGCATGCTTTCCGCTTTCTTTGAATCCTTTTATATTCATGGTCCGCGAAGCACCACCTGGGCATCCGAAACACCGAAACTTCGACAACCTCTCTGAGGGACTACTTATTTGATAGGCGGTGTGCTGTGCTAAGTGCGCTTAAAGCAGGAGCTTAGCTTCCAAGCGCACACGCCAGCCTCTTCTTGTAATGTCACAGCAAGAGCAAATTCGAAGAAGATAAAAAATTTGCCCATAAAGCACTTGACTCTAAAGTAGCTAAATTTTTTTTTGATTTATCAAACTCTAGCCGAGGATATACAGACAACTTGGACGGCCAGCTAGGGTGCTTGAATGCCATAGTGGCTGATGCTCCGATGCTCTAGGCTACAAGTGGAAATCCGGAACTCCGATTTCTCATGACTCTCCGAGCCCTTGATTCGCCAGCTCAACTCATTGACCCCTGCTTTTATTTGTATTTCTAAGTAAAAATCTTTTCCTTTATTTTTCGTGACTGTTGAGTTCAAAGGGGTTCTAGCCAGATGATCCCTATAACTACTTGAGGGTATGGATAAGGAATAGAAGTCAACTATTGTGCTGCGGTCAGAACCAGGTTGAAAAGTAATGCTGCACTGTCTTATATGCGATATTATAGAAACACGAGGATGAAACGTATTTATGGGATAGAGCAATCTCTCAGCTATAGTTTGCGACTAACACCTAGAAAAATCTCTTTCTCTTATTCAGGATAAGGCAAGAACTAGTAACTGGTTTTGGGATTTCAGCAGATCCAGCAGGAGCATGAATGTTAGATATTTTTGATCGCACTCAAAACTGCTCCTCATCTTCAGCTGGGACTCAGGTACTTGTTATGCATGTAGGTCTCCCACAGCTCTATCGGGTACCTACTTGTGCGGTACTGTCGGAAACATCAACGAATAAATTGAGCCAACGTTTGCAATGAGGTCAAAAACGGACAAAATGGAATTTTTCGACCCGGAACCTCTCCTGTTCTGTAGTGGAGTGACCAGGCTTCTTGCCAGAAAGTGTTCTGAGGCTAAGTAGTTAAATGATAAATACACCCTATAAAATCTGTGCCTTTTTCAACAATAAGGATTCATTTTTAAAATGGTGCATTTTCAACTTACCAACCCAATACTAGTAGTAGGTATTTTAGTCCGAAATAATTTCGCCATGTGTCTTTTACTTTTTTAGATTACGTCGTTGTTCTCCGCCTTGGGACTGGTTGCCGTAATCTTCTATATAGCGCCGACGCTTGAATATCTTCCAAAGGTACGAGTGATTCCATTTAAGAACAACGTCTTCGATTGATCAATTTCAATGTCACGTGGTCGGGTCACGTCATGCTACGACACAAACTATGAAAATCGTTTAAATCCATTAATTGCTTGACCCGATCGCGCTAGTTTATCAGTGTCCACGAGACAGTCAAAAATCAAGATTCACCCTGCCGACCATAGCAATGAATCTGAACGGACAAAATTCAGAAATGAATCCTTTAGTGCGTGCTAGCATCGATGGTCGTCGTGTCGCTGAAGGCAATGTTCGATAAAATGATGGAACTCCGACAGCTTTGGCCAATGTTCAAAACAGATCTCGTAGGTGTTATCGGACACATAGACAGATCAACAACCCTCACAGATCATTTGGCTTGTCAGCCTATCCGCAACGATCTTAATCGACATGTCTCAAGGCCTGATCTTGGCCATCGTTTTCGCCTTGTTCACCACAATCCTCCGCAACCAGTGGTAGGTCCCTTTTTCATCGACAAGCCACGTTCTTTCCCCGCTCCTCGCGCTCCCTCGTTGCGGTCGACGACGGCTCCGTCCGCTCGATAAAGCGCCTCCGCTGAGGGGAAGCGGCGAAGGTGCACGTGCGTTTGCAACATATCTCCACTCACGAACTTCTCTCTTGTTTGTCGGCGGCCTCGTCGAGCGATCGGCAGACCAACCGACTGATCACCGAACGCGCCACATCGGACGAGCGTTCTTTAACCCTTCGCAAACAACAACGCCAAAGAAACTGGTCGTTTTCGACGCGCCCTATCGAGCTCCCCTTCGGCAGGACGAAGAGTCCAAGGGCACACAGTTTGCATTCACACCATAAAATCCGGCTTCATTATGGGGAAGTTGGTGCCGTTCACAAACCCGCAGATTACACAGCATATTACTGAACAGCGATGGCTCATCAAAACTATCATTAATGCACTTTTGTTGTGTATTCCGATCACCATAATCGATCATTCCGAGACAGAAAAACAGAATATCGATTATTACCATCAAAGATCGAGATCCTCGAAGAAAGAACTGTGTACGTGCGAATTTTCTACGTCTCAAATTTCATCGTTTGGGAGTTCGCTCCAAGCAGAAGAGCGGCTTCCTTAGAGTTGCCACAGCCTTGGCATGTTTACATCAGAAAATGTTATTTTTAAATTGTAATATTGCACATACGATTACTGAATGCACTCAGACGTACATTCTAACCAAATAGGCGGATAACATCTCAGTGCCTAGCGTTTAACTTCCGATTCTTTTGAGACGTGATTTTTTGCTGCTAGAACAACGTCTTTTTTGGCGGATTCTGTCCTTAGAGGTTGCTATGCGCTGCTAATCTTACGCCCACCAAAAATTTCCATCAGAACTTTGAGCTCTAAGCAGCAGCGGCGTACGTGTCAATCATGCCTTTGCAACTCGAAGAGCAATAATCAATTATTGTCATTTCGAAGAGCTTGAGAGCGGATAGGCTTCGCACGAGAACATTCCCCAAGAATAGCCGTTTTCGCCGGAAATTGTATGAGAACTCGGACACCCTAGCATTGCATATAAACAGCATCTCGCAAACGAACTTATCGCCGTTCTCATTAACGCCAACAGCTGTACCTTAACGAGCGCAGATCGACGTGTCCGGGGTTGCGTTTTGCAGGAAAGGCAATCAAAAATGCAATTTAGTCCCCGATGGCACATTTTATCCAAGTCCGGCGAAGAACAGAGCGGAACGTTTCGCGAGACGAAGAAAAAGGATCTCGGCGCCATCGAGGGCCACTGCTGCGTGTTCCGAATGGATGGCCCTCTCATCTTCACCAGCACTCGACGTTTCACGAAAGTACGTGCGCCCTCCAACTTCTCCCTTCTGCCCCCTAGCGGCTTCTCGCTTAACCGTCGCCATCGACTACATCGATCGAGGGGTGCCCTGCACATTGCCGTCGCCGCTCGTAAACAGAGTACCTTGACTTCTTTGACCAATAATCGAAGAGCACTCAGAGCAGCGCAGAGAAGAAATCAATTGAGAGCAAATTTCTTTAGAGTGTAAACATGTGCATCAAGAAGTTCGAGAAGAGAAAGGGCTTCGTCGCCATGGAAGATATATGCAAATGGGATGATAGGGCGCCTCGCGAACGATGCAGCCTTGTAATTGACTGCTCGGGATTTCCCTATGTGGACTATCTTGGTCTCACTACACTGAAAACGGTACAGACCAAATGAAGCAAATGAGAAATACGGACAACATTGCAGACCTATAGCGACTATACGAGCATCGGGGTGCACACTGTTTTCGCAAGTCCGAAAGGTACAAGAAAGATGACCAACAAGACCAATTTCCGCTTTGTTTCAGTTGAACTTTTGAAAATGTTCGAACAAACTGACTTCCACAAGACCATTCCGATCGGTGCTGTCTTTCCTTCTGTCGAACAGGCTGTCTTGGCTTGCGAGAACCAAAGGTTTCCATCCTTGCACTCCGCACAAACTAACATTTGCTTCCAGAAAACGCCTAACTGCCTGCATTAGCACAGTCACCACGATGACCGACATCGACGACGAAAAGAACAAGTGAATCTACACACAAGTTTACTGAGAACGTTACAAGCTACATTACAATGAAAAATAAGAATTACTTGTTACTCTAAACGAATAAATACAAATCACGTTTAGAAGATTAAGTCGGTGCACTATCACTTGCTAGTTGCGCTTAAGCCTTCGTGGCGATGTAAGAGATCAGGTCGACGACGCGGTTGCTGTATCCGTACTCGTTGTCGTACCACGAGATGAGCTTGACGTAGTGAGGGTTGAGAGAGATGCAAGCATTGGCATCGAAGATCGACGAGCGAGCATCTCCGACGAAGTCAGTGGAGACAACCTGGTCTTCGGTGTAGCCGAGAACTCCGGCCATAGGTCCCTCAGCAGCGGCCTTCACGGCAGCCTTGATGTCATCCATGGTAGCGGGCTTCTCGAGACGAGCGGTGAGATCAACAACGGAGACGTCGGGAGTAGGAACGCGGAAAGCCATTCCGGTGAGCTTTCCGTTCAGCTCGGGGATAACCTTGCCGACGGCCTTGGCAGCTCCGGTCGAAGCGGGAATGATGTTCTGAGCGGCACCACGGCCATCGCGCCACTGCTTTCCGGATGGTCCGTCAACGGTCTTCTGGGTGGCGGTAGTAGCGTGAACGGTGGTCATGAGACCCTCGATGATTCCGAACTTGTCGTGGATAACCTTGGCCAAGGGAGCGAGACAGTTGGTGGTGCACGAGGCATTGCTGAAGACAGAGTATAAATGAAATGCCCGTATTCAGCAATTGTACCTGATAACGTGGTTGTTAGCGGCATCATAGAGGTGCTCGTTGACACCCATGACAAACATGGGGGCATCAGCAGAGGGAGCAGAGATGATGACCTTCTTGGCACCACCCTTCATGTGGGCGCTAGCCTTCTCGGTGGTGGTGAAGACACCAGTGGACTCAACAACGTATTCGGCTCCAGTCTCTCCCCACTTGATCTCTTCGGGGTTGCGAGAGTTGAAGACCTTGATGGTGTGGGTGGCCTTGCCGGGGGAAGAGACGATGAGCTTGTCTCCCTCGTGCTTAACTTCTCCCTTGAAGCGGCCGTGAGTGGAGTCATACTTGAACATGTAGACCTAGAAATATTGGAAATAGACTAAACCGATATTCACACAAGGTACGCACCATGTAGTCAATGTCGATGAAAGGGTCGTTGACGGCAACAACGCTCACGGTGTCCTTTTCGACAGCAGCGCGGAGAACGAGACGTCCAATACGTCCGAATCCGTTGATTCCAACCGAGGGCTTGACCATGATTACTTGCGAAAAGTTCTGAAAGAATGCCAGAGTTAGCAGAGCCAGTTAATATCCTAGCATATCATAGCTGGATATTCTACCAAGGTGAGGGCACGCACTCACAACTCTAAACACGCACATCTCGGCAGCGGACCACACCGAAGTGAAGCTGCCGTCTCCGGCGAGGAGAGGAAATTTAACTGACGCTCGGAAGGGGGTGGAACGTCGGCAGCACACAGCGACGGCGAGCGCAGAGGGCAGCGATGCGCGTGAAAGCAGCCGCCCATAATCAATAGACAACTATGAAATAGGCGCTGATTCGCAATCGGCACGTACGATGCAAGAGCGGCACACACGATAATCGCTCAATTCCAAGAGTCAACGCGGAAAGTTTGCTCGGCAGCCCCTAGTGCTTGCTGGTGTGCACGCGGATTTGATACAAGGGTAGGATGACGGCGATTGGAACGTCGTTGACGACAGCAAGTACACAGTTTCACCACAACAACCGCAGCTGAGCGAGCGTGAGTGGCACGTAGAAGAATCGAAAAAAGCACACGCCGCGAGCGGATTGGAGTGTTTGCAAATCGATGTGAACGCTTACTCGGCATTTCGTCAGCCCTGTATGCGTTAGAACTTGCTGAAACGCATTTTTTCAAGGCTGGAGCTTCTGCAAGAGTTAAATGCGTACAATTTCTCGCAATAATCATACAGCGATGAAGCACAACACCCGTACAACAATACAAAATCTGCAAAGCACACTGCTAAACAACAGAAACTGCCACCAGCTGTTTCACTAAAGCGCAAATTCGAAATCACGAAATACACTGAAATTCAGATTAATTCGAGCAGCGGCAAAAACGGAGGGAGCGAGGCGAGCGCGAGGCCAAGCGAGACTCCATCATTGCAGATTCGTCTCTCGCTCGCCGCATTCTGCGTTCTTCTCCCGCGCAATTCGAACGAAATTCGAAATTCGAACGCCTTCGTATCGGTAGAATGTTTCCAAGAAATCTGACTTGGACGAACGACCTTTGCGTGGAGAACAGCCCTTCCTGTGCGGACATCAACATCGACTGCGTGAACAAGACCTATCTCTGCGACAACCCTGTCTACTGCGACTTTATGACCCAGCAGTGTAGCAAAACTTGTGGACGATGTGCTGCTGGTGGTATTGAAGGCAACACGGCCGCCAACCGTCAAGATCGTGCCCTGCCCTCCGAAGGCCTATCCATGCTCAAAGGCATCCAATCACCGACAACTTGGAATTCACAAACAAAGAGAGTAAGACAACAATGATTTATTCTTTCGGAAAACCCGAATACAATCAAACACAGCAAACATAACAATCGCATGAAATAACGCTGCTGCAACTGCAAGCGCCTATGGAGTTGTCCGTTCGAGAAGCGTCCGGTGTAGGAAATGCCGTGTCGGTAACGGCCGACTCTTCATTAGCGGTAGATGCCGAGGTTTGAAGTAGGTGAAGAGTTCCATCGCTGAAAAAAATGAATGTAGACAGTATTCTCGATATTCGACTTAGACAAGCTCGCTCATTTACTTTTATGCATAACCACTGAGATCGGTCGCAGCTTTTTGGTCTTATCACAAATAGAAACAAGGAACTTTTGATGAAGCAGTGAAAAGACAACTAACCAGCGACGGACCAGTATGGTGCGCGTCGAGCTTGTCGAGCCGGTCAACTACGGCCGGCTCTTTATTAGCTGTCGAGGTTTGGTGTAGGTGAAGAGATCCATCGCTGAAAAAAATGAATATAGACAGTATTCTCGACATTCGACTTAGACAAACTCGCTCATTTACTTTTATGCACTATAACCGCTGAGATCGGTCGCAGCTCTTTGGTCTTACCACAAATAGAAACAAGGAACTTTTGATGAAGCAGTGAAAAGACAACTTACCAGCGACGGATCAATATGGTGCGCGTCGAGCTTGTCGAGCCGGTCAACTGTGAAGAGGGCGCCAACCTCGTTCGCCTTGACCTATAGCGGAGCCCTAAAATTCTGCTTTCATTAATCATCCAGAAACTCCATGCTTACATCCTGACGATCGCAGAGAACGGCTTTCCGCGCTGCACAGCCATGCCTTTCCACTTGTTAGCGTCGTAGGTAGGCAGCGCTACCAGTCAACACAGGAAAGGAGCAACGGATACAGAAAATGAGCGACGGATACAGGAAAGGCGCGACGGCTGGCCTAGCAGCCGAGAGATCGCGCAAACAGTACGGTCGGTTTGAACTAGATCGCGGTGAGACCGAGACAGACATTGAACAAAGATTCGACGCGTGTGCCAGCACGCAACAGTCGTAAGCGTTTACTTGGTGTAGTTTGCGCTTGTGGAATATGACTATGGTTCACGACAGGTTTTAATCCGTGCCCGGGGCTGAAGTTAGTAGTAAGAAGTGGACAAATGCATCATTGTACGTCCGATTCTGTACATGGTTTTACCCCCTTTTGACACTATTAGTGTTCTCCTTTTTAATAAGGTGGTCCACCATGGATAAAACTTAGAGCAACTGATGTGTTGAGACCTCTGTTTAACGCCTTCACGGTCCAATATTGGTATGAATTGTGCCCACGGGCTGAAGGATGAAATGCATCAGTTGCAAAAACCATTATTTGTCTATTGTATACTTTCCGAAAAAGAAACAAAGGGTCGACACAAGTCCTACAGAGACGAACAAAACAGCGTAAGTGGATGCGAACTCAGTAAACGAGGAATATCAACAGGATGCAGGAATGAAAGGGGTTTCTTATACCGTTTGTGAATCAATATCATTTGGACGTTGCGGGCGGCTTGGCCGATCTTCTTGGCCTCGCTTCCAATTGCGCAACATCGATGGAAAAGACTGTAAAACGCATTGAATACAGACACTTTTAGTGCACAAACCTTTCACACGAACGGAGTGATAAGCCGGCACACTGTTCATAATGTTCACTCGACTCATAAATATTGAGTGGGATCATTTCTGAGTACATCGGGGCATTTCAGAGGAATCAACGGTGACAGTCTGTACCCAAGTTTGTAAGTGTGAGTTAACGAACAGCAATAGAGCGTTCCAATTTTGTTCCAAGTTCCAAGTTGCGTTCCAAGTTCCAATAGAGGGCAAGGATGCTCCTTGTCGGCTGCGAGCATGATCTTTTGCTCAGGTCTGCGCAAGAGTGATCCGCGCAAATCGATTTAGAGTGAAAAGGCTGCTTTGATGAGCTGCATTCGACGGTAAGCTAGGAAAACTCATCAGTTATGAGTCATTTGTGTTCTTTTCAGATCTCTGCAGGATAATAACAAGCCGAAACGCTCAGTTTATCAAGAATCGCTGCCAGCTGAAGCTCTGTTTGCCCACAATTTGTTTGAAACTGCGCAGGATCTTCTTTGTACACACTCTAGTGCAAAGAGTACGCATTTCTGGAGCATAGCGTGCGATGAAGAGCTCGGAACACCCGCACAATTCGTCTTTCACAACAATTTGGCGCAATATTTCCGTCACCACTGAATGTTTTTGCCTTTGAAAGAGTGATTATTCGGATACTCCAAGCTCTTCTTCGCATCACATGCTCCACAGATGCGTGTTCTTTGTTCCAAAATGTTTATAAAAAAGTCCTGCGTAGTTTCATGGATATTCCAGCGCAACCAGAGCTTCATTTGGCAGCGCTTCTTCACGAACTGGGCGGCCATCGTTTTCTTGTTCTTCATATATCTGAAACGAATGCAAATGAGTCATGAATGATGAGTTGTTCTAGCTTACCGTCGACCGTTGTCCGATCAAAGCAGTCTTCTCACTCTAAATTGGACGCGCAGTCCTCAATGCTGGAAAAACGCGCACGAAAACCGTCGAAAACTATTGAAACAGGCTAA
The DNA here is from genome assembly GCA_030435675.1 of Steinernema hermaphroditum. Classification (NCBI taxonomy): domain Eukaryota; kingdom Metazoa; phylum Nematoda; class Chromadorea; order Rhabditida; family Steinernematidae; genus Steinernema; species Steinernema hermaphroditum. The sequence continues at coordinate 4,538,270 of CM059625.1, forward strand.
ATAGACATGTGAAGCTACTCGCGGACAGCAAAGCCCTTGCGCGGCATAGGGAGCGATCTGGAGCAGATCCAAATGTTTCAAAACATGTCAATTCAGGAAAAAAATCAGATCAGCACGAGGATTTTGGCAAAAAAGAGCCTTTCAAGCAATTCCGAAACAGCTTGAATAAATAAAACAACTTTGAAACGCCTGACGTGCCAAAAAATGTAGATTGTTCCGAAAAACCCTCTAGAATTGAACACCGATGCCGGTGCCGTCGACAGTTCACATTGAAATGGCGCCGGCGACAGCGACGAAAGTAGCGACGCATGTCCGTGCATATCCACCGAATTTTGGGTGTCCATACTTTGAGTCACGGCGCATATCCTGCGTCTCATGTGGCACATGAGTCATGACTCAGAAGTATGGCCCGGCCTTTATTAAAAGTGGATTGAACGTGAGAATCTTGCTGATTGGTCAAACCTGTTTTTGTTTGCAGATCGATTTCAAAATTTGTCGGGCTACATTTCAGTGCTTTCGGTCTGAAATAAAAAGCTGATTGCACACGTCGTTCCTTATACAACTGGCCGAAAGCCATGTTTAACAAGCGATTTTTTCCAATACAAGCCCTTGGAACAGGTTAGTTTTGAAATAGTTTCTATTTTGACCAGCAATGTCTGGAACAAACAAAATACATGTATTTTACGAGAAATGAAGCCATGTTTCTCGTTGTCGCATGGGTTATCTCGAAAGAACTCTCTTTGGCAGCCTGTGTAGGGTGTGCTGTATGGATGCACTTGTGTTAATATTTGATAACATTTCAGCCGTTTCTCAAGAGTAAACCTCATCGTAGATCAAGATCCAAATTGCACCATTCCTGCCGTTTTCTGATACAGTTTTTACAGCATAGAGATCATCGTTGTATGAGTGTTATGTTAGCCAGTGGCATGGTATCTATAAAGAGTGTTTACTCGCACTTTTTTGCCAGTGGTTTGCCGCATGGTGAAATCCTGCTTGTTTAAAGGAACTCTTCCAGTACGATGTTCATTCTTCGCTTCTGTTCGATCTTCGTTACCAGATTTCTTTTTGGTTCAGACATAGCTTTACCATTCTTACCACAAAAGTGGTCTCTTGCAGAACGTTGCATGGAAAACAAAGAATCTACCGCACTTACCCAACTCACTGCAATCACAATAAACTGTGGAACCGTACCGTCTTAAACCAGCAAAAACCGTATCCCAAACTGGAATCTCCTCTTTGGAGACATGTCAATCAAATCGGTGACTTAATCATGCCCTCCCTCGTCGCAAACCGAACGCCGGTTCGTTTCGGAGCATCTCGATCCTAGGCGCAGAAAGCAATCGGTTTTGTGCACCGTTTCGTCTCCTCCTTCTTCGCCTCCTCTTGCAGCTACAGTCCCTAAAAGCGCATCGTTGCGGTGCCCCATTAGAGGCGAAGACGATGTGTGCGGTTGGTGGAGAAGACGCTTGTGACTGTGACCCGATTTCCCTTTTGCGCGGATTTTCTTCGAAAAACTGCCTGGATCGCCGGAACAATTTTGCTCTGAGCGGCTCGTCTTCGTCGCCGCCGTCGACAGCGATCGCCGCTGCGCTCATCTGTATTTTTGTCACTGAAAAGACACTCTTTAATTTCGACGTTCGCGCGCACATCGTCAGGAACCTCCATTTGCGCCACTAATCGCGCGTCACCGTTTCCCTCTTTAGACCGTTCTTCTGCATAATCAGGAGGCGCTCGCTTGACGGGTGCCCCTCAGGAAACCCCTAACTTCTTTTGCCTCAGGCCCTTTTGAAACGGTTTCTTTGACGATGACTTCATAATCGCCACAACAGGTCGCCTTTTTGTGACTCGCATAGACGGCCAAATCCGGTGGAACGCCGGGTGCTCGTCGTTTACAAGCGATCGGTGGGAGGTTGTAACGAAGGGGCAGCGGCTTCAGGCATCTTTTTTTCCGGGAACTCGTCGTCGGAACCTGTTGCTGACTGGAGAAACCGTTGTTGAAAGTGGGAAGTGGCGAAGAGAATGCCGTTAGTGGGGTTACTAATGAGATCGGATGCGTGAATGGGAGGAAACGAGGGATGTCTTCGCTTTCAAGCGTAGATTTTATCTCTGATCCACTGCGCACACTTTCGCCGCGGGCGCTCGAATATGCGTTGTTTTCGCGGAACGAAAGCGACAACGATGGATATCGTAGCGCTTCTTCTCCGTCTCTTCTTCGTCGATCCCGTTAGGTGACTGTCGCCTGTGTCGAATTTGCATAAACACAACATGTTCGCGTGATGATGAGCCTTTGTGCGTGCCCGGAATCCGTTGACTCGTCACTCGCATACCGGATATCTCGAGTCGTATTATTGGATTTCCTCTCATCGCGCGTCTACAGTACCCACTTCTCATTTCAGTCGCGCATTCCGTCGGAGGCACCGGTTCGATGCGAGAACTCCTTTCCGAGATGAGGAAAACGGTTCCTCTATTCTTGCTCGTATTCATCGCAACTGTACCGCTTCCTAGCGTTGCCCATGTAGCGTTCACGTTCCCAGAAGCGAGGTACCCCCCTCTTGACTTCTTGGATACGGCAAGAACCGTTCTGCCATGCGGAGTGCCGAAGCCCCCTCATGGTAAGTGGCTCCCTTCTACGTAGCAATAAGGATTCTCAAATGCGCTGTACCACGAATGATTAACACGCTTGTTGGCTGTAACGAACGAAAACACTTATGGCGCGTGAAGAAATCATTCGCTTGTTAGCGCAATCAATCATTGTAAGTGTGCTTTTGACAAGCTGCCCGTGATAGATGAGAAGCGACGGCTCTTAGAAGATGATTCATGCGGTGACTTAATGAAGCATGTCATAGGGTACTTCATGAAACGTTGCTGTAGTTAGCTACGCTCACGAAAATCACGTAACCCAAAGTGTTTTTGTATCCAAAAAAAAAGAATATAAGGATGATAATGACATGAAGTTTATTCTTTCATCCAATCACTCTTAAACCTACCTCTTTTTACGTAGACAATACGTAGACATGACCCACATATATTGAATTTAGTAAACCTTGCATTTCAGCATTCACTCCTATGTTCTTTCTGGGAGAGAAATACAATTTCACGTGGAGAATGCAATATCCGCACCAGGTAATCAATCAGTCAGCACGTTTACGAATTGTGCAAAAACTCCGATGGCATTTAGGGAGGCTACAGAATTACACTAATTGACCAGAATCTCAAACTTGTGGAACAACTCGCACCGACGAAAGGGGACAACTTCACAGGTCTAGATGACCAAACGTGAGTTGTACCGCGGATTTCATCGACTGACCCTGTTTGACAGTGCTCAGACGCATACCATCCAGTTCTCGAAGCCTTGCTCCAAATGTACCGTAGTTCTGGAGCGACAAGCGCTGGAATGGGGAGCCAGCTACCGATTCCACTCGTGTGCCGACGTTGCCGTCGTGGAGCGGGACGCTATAGACGAACGGAACCGATGCACTAACCGAGGCGAATTCACCGATGGAAAGTGTGTTTGTGAGGGACATTATTCGGGAGATCGTTGTCAGTACAAGAGTGAGATCAATGTGTCTGTTTCGAAATGAAACGACTTGCTTAGATGACTGCTCAACCGATGACGATTGCTTGAACGGAGGAAAATGCGTCGAGGAGTTCAGCTCGCTCACCAAGAAGACGTGCTATTGCGCTTTCGGATTCTTCGGAACGAAGTGCGATCGATGTGAGTTCAAGCACTTTATATACAGTCCGCTGCCATAATGTAATCTATTGTTTGTTGGGACACTGACATAGACACCAAAAGTGGCAGTTCTTACTTTGTTTTGTACGGAAGCATGACTCTTTTCAGCTTACGAGGGACCCGAAAATGATTCTTGTTTCAACTATAACTACGGAAAGGGAGGAGACAAGACGATGTTCGATGAATATGGCCTGTTCGACAAGAAGTGCTTCAAGAAGTCCCAGATCAATCCTCATGACTTTGTCTATTCGAGAGTCGTAGACGTAAGTACCAAATCCTTAATCAACCAATTACAACCGAATGCTTCATCAGGATGAAGTGGAAATCATAATGGACTACAAGACAAGCACGTGGGTATCAATCGGATGGCGCCCGCTGCACCTTGACCCCTCTTGTCGTCTGTTTCCCGACCTGGAAAGCTCGGCTCGTTCCAAGAGGGCTTCCGAAAGAGTCTTCCCCGTGATTACGCTTAATTCGACAGATGAAGATGCGAAGCCAAAGCCTGTATTGTTCGAGGAAATCGACACGAAAATTCCGGCTGTGGCTCCACCAGAGATGCCAAGAAGCAACGGTTTCGGTAGGAACGCAAAATGCCTTTTTGAATCTGAACTCTTAATCTGCTGCAGTGAAAACAGCCATCGAAGCCCCGCTTCACCCTATGGACTGTACGGATATCATTGTTGGCTCTGTGAAGGAGGGCAGAAGTCGCATCAATGACATGTACACAAGAGACCGCTCGACTCCCCTCATCGACACTTGGTTCGACGGCGAAGAATCTCTCAGCGCGGCCTATGGAATCGAACAAGATGGTCGAACCATTGTTATGTTTAGAAGGAAGATCGCCGGTACTTATCACAATTGTGTTTTGTACCACTGTTATTCTTTGCAGAAATCGAACCATCAGACCACCCTCTTGGCCCCGATAAAATGTTTGTCATCTGGGCGAAGGGTCAGGAGCCGAACCAGTATCGGCACTCCGTTAAATCCGCAATCGAAACCGGAAAGATCAAGGACAAGGACTTCTATCGAGTCGATCAACTCAAGTACCACGGAAGTGAGTCAGTCGTCGCAAAAACTGTCCTACTTCGATTGCAGGCATTAATCGCGGAGTTTACCCGATGGAATTCGTTCCAAAGGAGTTAATGCCGCAACGCGGTCGACCCTTCATGATCAGGCGACCTAAACCGTCGACTAGTACGGCAGCACCTCTGCCTATAAAGGAGGTCGTCGAACACATTGAGCATCACGTTGAGACGAAGCCTATTCCCAAAATAGAGGAAGTCAAACCTCAACCGGAGCCTCAGCCCAAGCCTGAGCCTAAGGTTATCGCAGAACCTAAGGTCATTCCGAGGCCACAGCCTCGACCACAACCCGAACCGGAACCTGAGCCGAAACCCATTGTTCAACAGAGCGTAATAGAGGAACCGAAGCCCACTCCTGTGGTCGTTGCCCCTCACAGGAACAGCATACCGGTGGTCGAAAAAGAAGACAATTCTGTTTCTCCTTCTTCTTCTTCTTCATCATCCTCCGAGGAGGCTTCGGCGTCTCGATCGCCGGACTACGAGAGCTCGAGCTCAGGGAACACTTTAGCAGGAATGACAATCTCTTTGTTGGCCCTTGTATTGGCTGCCTCTCTTTTTATTATGTGAAAATGTGAATAAATTATTTGTGCCTTTTCACGGTCCACGTGGTGCTACATTATCATGATGTTACGTACTCTTTTATAGTCTCAAACGTTCAAAATGACACAAAAAACGGACAAAGCGCTTAGAACATGCCATCCAAATATTTTGTTTTCACTTCACTGCATCAGAAAGGAATGCATTTTTCTCGACAGTTTTTTCGACATTTACCTCCTGAATGATTCGGTTAAGCGCTAACTTGTTCACCAGCAAAATTGTTTGTTTTTGAAACACATGAAATGCACTTGAACCGATGTCGAAATTCTTTCATCGATACAATCGATTCACGTTTCCCATCATCATCACTATCAAAAACTCATCTCCCGACGTGGATTTTATCTTGTGAAGGAAAATTTATGATCGATAAGATGCACATCTTTTCTCTTTTTTGAGTAGTGCAATCAGAAATGCCAATTCACAATCGGAGCCTGGGTCGGCTCTGAACCGCATAGGCTCGGCTCGGATTCTGATGGGTTTGGTTCAGGTAGCTGAATTCGCTTCACAGGTTTCAACCAGTGATACATTGTTAAGATGATTGCGTGCCTTAGGAGTATTCGAAATGAATCGAAAAAACATATTTTGGTGAGATTGACTTAAAGTGCATCTTTTTGTATTTATGACAGATGATGGCAATTGAGTTGAATTCAACGGAAGGGTCTTCGGAAAGGCAACGTTGGAGCTGTTTTCATCAAAGTGTTAATGCGGAATAAGGTACTGTATTAAATAGCCATTCAAGGTTAAAGACCACGATTTTACTCAGTGCGCTGGTTGTTTTGATTTGCGACAAAACAAAGGTAACTATTGATCTGCCGTCCTAAACGAATCAATGGCAGTAGTGATTTTCCAGTTCACTGTTCTGGACGTTCAGAGTCAAATAAAATGGAAATCCCCTTCCAAGTTCTAATTTATTGCCCAATTTACATTTGATTTCTAATCCATTTCTGTCCGGCCTGTGGTTAGATGCATGTTGTGTGATCGACCTGATTCTAGGGATTAGTGTTGCCAGTGACTCATCCACAAGTGGCGATCGCGCTGATTAAGACGGACGAAATAAACCGAAATCGAGAGCAAGGTCACTTCGACAGTGCAGATCTGAGACTTTGAGGGCATCGCTCATTGTCCACTGCTGTCGCCATGTTCTTATGTGCCTTTTTTGTCATCTTGTTCATCTACTCCTCCCTTCAACTTGACGATTCTCGCATTGATAGCAACACTGTCGGAATAGCCATTGCGAGAGAGAACGAAACGCTGGTGGCCCGTCAGCACGATGACTCCGTTCTCAACACGCAGGTGGAACGCATGTTCGAAACGATTCAAAAGATGCATAATCTGTTAACGAACATGGATATCCAGTTCTCGTCGAAGATGGAGGCGCTGTCCAGGGCAGGTTTCAGGCCATAAACGCGTGTGGCTAATGGAAAAACGTTGCAGCGAGTAGATGCCCTGGAGGCGAATCAGGGCTCCCTGCGGCGATCGCTCATTGCGGAGTGGACGCAAATAAGCGATCAGAAGTTCGCGAAGCTGATCTCGGTGAACGCGAATTGGACTGAAGCTAACACCATTTGCTCCACTTTTTTTGCTACTCTGGCAATCACCAAGTCTCCGCAGGAAAATCAGGCTCTCACAGGTGATTAAACGTTTCTTGGAAAAACTAAACGGAAAAGTGCAAGTCAGTGTTCCACTTGAAGTCGATCGTGCGCATTTCATTCATGATCACCTGAGCACCCCGAACGTTGGTGCTCTAATTATTTTTATGAGTTTTTGCCGAAGACAGCCGAATATACGAAACAAGCAGTAGCCACGTCAATGGATTGTAAAGGAACATCCCCAAGATAGCATTTGAAGTTTATCGGACATAGCTAAAAAGCAACTAAAGTAAGACCTTGTTGATAGGATTTCCCCATGTAAGCTCATCGCTCAAAAGGTGGACATGTGCCCCGGTTGAGCTATGGTCGTGCTCGACTTTGGTGCATTGCTGTATGAGGTTTTCACTCTGTGAACGAGCAGGTATTCTCTGTTCTTTATGATGCCTAGGCCATGTGTCATTCAAATAGGCAGGAATAGGCACTTTAACAGAATAACCCTTTGCTGGCCTGGTTAATAATGACTTTATTTGTAATTATTGCATTACATCAAGTCGATTTTTATCTCTACAAAACTGTACTCATCATAATAGGCCCTAGAATATGTACCCTTGCCAAACTTCACCCAAATCACTATAAGAGTATCCTAAACCTATCCGCATCTTCATTCAAATGTATAGCCAAACTATTGCATTTTTGAGGAGCACAATATAACTGTACTAAAAATCAATAATCTTAACACAACCAACTCCATTGTCGTTTCAGCTCTCATAAGTCAGTCATCGGATCAAGTATTCTGGATAGGATCGCGCGTCCAACTCCAAATCGACGTGCCCTCCGACCGTTTTCACAGCTTTTCCAACGATCGACATGAAGGAGGCTGTGCAGCAGTCACCCGCGAAGGCGTTTGGAAGACCCGCTTATGTAACGAACGTCATCCGTTTGTGTGCCAAAAAACAAAGTAATAACCGGCATAAATATATTGAAACAACAAATAGTCATACTGTGCCCAGAAAACAAGCATAACAACAATTAAAAAACCGGAAAATCAGCACGATTACTCGGCTCCGTCGGACTCATCGGAGAGATCGCTGTCGTCGTCTTCGGACGAGTCGAATGTTCCTTCGGGTAGGCCGTACAGGGAGATGACTTGACTGGTGGGATCCTTGAGGAAAAGGTACTTTCCTGGCGGCTTCTGCATGCAGACGTCGATCATGCAACGGAGGATACCCCAGCAGTTGTCGATGTTCAGGGCGATGTTGGTGGCGAACTCAGCCGGACGGTACTGCTGGGTTCCGAGGATGACGTGCTGGGCGCTGTTGCGGGGGCTAGCACGCGAGACGTAACTGAAAGAAGGATATTATATTGAATCGACTTTCGGAAATCGATGTAGTAGATGATGAAAAATGTCTTTCGAAGCTTTAAAGTAGATTATTAAGAAACATACCCGAACTTAAGGTGATCAGATCCGGCAAGGAAGGCCTGTAGTGTCCATTTGGACAACTTGCAGCTGTTGTTCTTCAACTCGGTCGCGAGAACAGCTCCCTTTTGCGAGTCGAGCTTGCTGCGCCATTCGACTCCACCGGCTTGCTGGCTGTCCCATTCGTTGAACGCCTTGATGGTGACGAACTGCGTCTCGCCGTTCACTCCCTGGATGACAGCATCGTGCTCAGTACGACACACAAGACGGATCGCATTGCCGTCCTTATCGTTTCCGAGATTGAAACGTCTGTACTTGAAGGCGGTCTCGATGTCGGTGGTGGAGCCTTCCTCGTCGAAGGGAACGGTTTCGTTCTCGAACTTGAAGCAGTCTTCGTTGCGCTTGAGCGCCTGACGGCGGAAGTTCTGGTTGATGTACAAGGCTTCGGTGGCGAGGTCGCGCGCATTGTTGATGCCAGGCGCGTCGAAGGCCGGAGGGTCGATGGAGGTTTCGCTGACGGTGAGCGCGTCGACGGGGTTGGAGAAGCCGCCGGTGTCACGTTTGTCGAAGAAGAGCTTGTCGCCGATGCGATGGGCGATGATGTCCCAGCTGTAGACAGAGCGCGTGGATGACATGAGGGTGGCGAGGATAACATCGGTAGCGAAGACATTGCCAGCATCTTGGTGGGCGAGCTGAAACGGGACAGTTATTTTAGAGGACGGGATTGTAAACTGTAAATCTTCCCTAAAATCGCTTTACAAAGTGATCTCAACTCAGAGATTTATGATTATTTTTCAATGTCGAAAAAAAATTGCGGCTTAGGAATGCTTGGTCTGTTGCGGAAAGAGCTTACCTTTTGCATGATAGGATCGTCAGTGGTGGTAACATTGCAGAAACTGCCTCCGCAGATCTGGAGATTGATGGGGTTCTTGACGGACACGCGGTCGATGTTCTTGTCATAATAGTGTAGAGTACCATAGCGCTGTCCCTCGCTAAAATTAGACTGTGTCTCATGAAAACATCGCATGGCTTACATGTCCTGTCCACCATCGATTCCAGGAAGCGAAAGCTTAGAGAGACGGCTGAAGTCCATACGCTCGAAGAGCTTCCATTCGGGATGCACCTGCACACTGGCCTGGCGGCTCTTTCCGGTGATGCGGTCGTTCCAGCGACGTCCGCCAGGACGAGCGTTGGCGCCACGAGCTCCTCCGCGACGCTGCCACAGCTTGAAGGCGCGCATCTGCTCCTTGGCAATGCTGCGCTTGATCTTCTGGTTCTGTGCGAACTTAGCGTTCTCCTGACGCTCAAGGTTGGCGTGCATGATTTTGCGGAACTGGAAGTTCCTGCGGTAGGGCTCCTGGTTGCTGGAGGCCGGCTTGCTGGAGTCGACGAGCTGGAAGTGCTGCTCGTCGTTCTCATGAACGTAGTCGAATTGCGCTCCGGCATTGGCTGACGATCCGTACATACGCTCATTGTAGCGGTCACCTGCGTTTTTATATTAGGCAATGTTCAGAAATCCGTTACTTACGGCCATCGGAGCGCTTGAAGCGATCAACTCCGAGCCAGTCAGCGACACGACCGATACGATCGCACTTGTTGAACTGCTGGAAGGGCATGTCCTCGAAGAGCTCGGACTTGGTGGCGCCCGTTGGGCCCCATCCACCGTTATTTTTAGCGATCGAGTCGATTTGGATCTTTGGAAGAGCCATCTGAATTATATCGAAAAATAAGCACAGAAAGGATGGGCATGCACGGCCGACTGTGCAACACAACAAATTGATTGTGACTCTAAACACAGCCTGAATCAATGGAATAACAGCTCTTCGAAAAGAATGCGCAAATTTTCGCACCGTAGAATTCGCAGCGAACGTTGGAAAATTCAGTGATGCAAACGGTAATGCTTTCGTGGCGGGAGCCACTGGCACTGAACATGGGGACTTATGAAGAATACGAATGAATTCTTACAGCCAATTTACCAATCAAAGAACATACATATTCTGAAAGCATATAAACGGTGGTAAATCCATTTAATATTGTTTCAGTAAAATGACAAGTGATATTGCTAAGCTAGAAACGGTAACACTGCAATGCACACTCTCATCAGCATGTGCCATGATAGCTCAGTTGGGAGAGCGTTAGACTGAAGATCTAAAGGTCGCCGGTTCGATCCCGGCTCGTGGCATTTTTTTAAATATGGGTAATATTTCATGATGGCACCGCTTTTCTAATGAAAATCAAACAACATTCAACACTAGAGTGACTGCATGCCTTACTATCTCGTACTTTGACAATGCAAAGGTCCTAAGCGAAGATCCTCATATCACCACCACTTTCGCTTTAGGGAAATGCGCTATTCTTAGGTTATGATGTTTTGCAGGAATACACATAAACATGTCTCCACTTGTCATCTAAGCTGTACGTCATAAATACGTTTTCAACTACATTAAGAATAGCATTAGTTACTCACATAAATAATTTCTTCATTTCGATATAACAATAACGCAAACATCAATCAGGCCAATCTATCTTTTAAAGCATATTCAGTGAATCTGTGCAGGTTCCGTTTGCCATGTATTATTAATTAGATCCCCTGTGAGCGCTGAATGAATAACCGAAATGAAGGGAAATGTCACTAAAAAGTCACGTTTCAGACGGTCGCTTGTTTTCGGCTTGTCGCCATATTCTGCACTCAGTCGCCTATCTACGAACGTTCTGCTGCACAAAATGGTACTTGTTTCGTTTGAAGGCGAGGCCTAAGGAACTCCGGATAAAATGTCACAAAGCATGTACTCTTACAATTAAACGCACTTCGTGTTTTGAGTACTTTCTCGCGCACAACATTCCGAGTGTGTGCGGTTCTCCCAGTGAGGTCAGTGAGCACCTCGACTACTCAGATGGCAATTTCTGCGCAGTTGCCAATGAGCTGGCTAACCTGACAGCTGTTGCTCGTGCTCGAACTTCCATTACCTCCGTGTTGACCGAAAATCGGACTTGTCACTTTATGTCAACGCTGGCCTTCCTCTCTCCAATTTGTGCACATGCAGGATATTGCAAAGGGGAGGATAATGTGCTAGTGATATCACTTTAAACCATCGTCAATATGTCAGCGATATGGTCACGTGCAAGCCAAAGCGCTTTAAAGGGGGGTTGTTCCTATGACGTGTGGGAAAGCCTTTTTTCTCATCCACTTCCCAGCGGAACCTATTCCAATTGCGATTGTTTTCTAATTCCATAACAAGTCGTAATTCCCTTAGCTTCACCAGATTGACTCTCACACAGCTGATGTCTGATTCGACTGGGACGTTGCCTCTATAAGTGTTCCGGATCGACCGCTGTCATATTATTTAATGGTAGGTGTTTTTTATTGACAAATACGTGACGAAGTTGTCCTAGCGATCTTTCCATTCTAATCTGCTAGATGTTTGTTTGTAAAAACACATACACGAACCGATAAGCCCACGCATTTGTAGGCGGAGATGTACGCGGACCATGTCCATAACGTCTTGTAATCACGAGCGATAGGAGGACTTTATTTTCACGCACCTTAGTGTTATAAAAACGAATATATGCCGAACAAGGTAGTGCTAACGTATTGCGAGTTTTTCCAGCTATGTTCCCTACGTTCTGGCGTGTTCTCAGTAGTTCATGATTCTCAACTTCCTGCAGGAAGTCACAAAAAATCGACCCCTTTAAAAGCAGAAAACGTCCGCTTGTCATACAAATACTGATACTGCAGACAACTATAATCATTTGGTAAAGACCTATGTGAAATCGGCCGGGTTCCCACATAGCAAGACTGGGAGGCAGAGTCCGAAGTGTCTGCTTGACACGGATGAATTTTATGTTTAATACCCTGTCTTTCGTTGAACCCCTACGTATGTAAAACATGCTGTTATTATCGGTAAATATCGGTTTTTTTTTGGTGCAGGAAATCCTTGCTTGTTTCACAGAAGTTACATAGTACCTTGCGTGGCTTTTCTATGCGATCATGTCAACACCCTCTCCTAATCTTTCAATGCATGTTCAGGCCATTATGTCGTGCAATTTGCAATTAGCATACTCACAGGAATTGTGTAATTCACTGTCAATCAACTTATTCACCTCCACTTCCGTCGTTTTCGCCTTGTGCGTTTGATGCCCTCACGCATATCCCCTCTCATTCGCAGCTCGTTTTATGCCCTTCACTTGCGATCTTCGCGAATGTTCAGATGAGCGAACCAGATGAGTGACTTTGTCTCAACTCATTACTATATCAACCAAATTGGCCATGAATGAGAATATCTCCGAAGTCATCACTTTATATTTCATGGCCCATTAACGAGCAGTCATTAAGACATGTTTCATACATGCGATCATAGTTATTATAATCGTAAAATGAGGTTGGACGGATGGTTAATGTCATCGTTTCTACATCATTACCCTTCAGGCAAGTGTAACTTGTCTTTTCAAGTCCGAAGCCATGGCTCAAAATCTCCAGAACATGCATATATCCTTGGCCCACTCAATTCGGAAGGTTCAGAGTGAAGCCATAGCATGTTGCAATGGTCTACAGTTGACATACAACCTATTTCTTTGTCACCGCAAATTTTTATTATGCTAATCACAGCATTTATAAGACCTTTGTCTACGAACAGTTGAGTACCAGTACCATTCTACAGTATTGAATAGATTTATGGGAATCTAAGGGAGTCAGTGACACTCTATGTACAAGCTCGTCTATAACTGTGCTCTTTTCTGCGTAAAACATGCCTATTTTAAAACAGCTTTAAATGGTGTTAGAGCGGTAGATCATGATGATCAACCGTAATAGAAGCTAACAGCAATTATATTCAGACAAGTTCCTATGATCACTACGTCTCTCCAGGCCTTACCAAGTGCGTTTTGACGCAAATGCGAAAAGCAGCCGTGCAGTATGCAGATTGCATTACGTCAATATAACCAAACACCTACGTTATAAATAACTTCAGGTTGCATATCTCAGCAGAAAAGTTATTACCCATGACGTGCGCGTAGCGACTTGAGTGCTCCGCCAGTTCCTGGTCTCCTGTTTTAATGTAACTTTTCTGTTCTTAAAAATACAATTTTATTGGTCGTAATGTTCCTTCATTAGACTTTGTCGCCTTAACCTACATTCGTCGAGATCCGGGTGCCCTTAGGGTGAAACGGCTTAGCACGTGGCTTAACAGCAAGGTACCCAATTCGATTCGGCTGCCTGGAAGGAGTGGACGCGCGGCTTACCTCTGTAATTATTTTTCGCGCCGACTCGGTAATGTGACGACTGAGATGATATGTAAAATTCGGCGCCCCGAGGGAGGGCCGGCCTCTCCACTCGGCTTTTCGCGTGTGCTTATTGCCTTTATTGCTGATGTCGCCGCTAATTCATTCCTTAGTCACAGTGTGCTTGTTGCGGGGACGTGTTTGTTGTCACAAGGTGTAAACTTGTCCTCTGTTCATTGGCCACATTCGGTCGTCCCCTAGGGGACAGCGGTCGGCCTATCAGACCAGATCGCTCCATTATGCGCGGCTCATTCAGCAGGAACCTTGTAAAACACATTGAGTTCTCGGTGATGCGTGACTAACAACGACTTGTCCTCAAGATACGACCATATATGCCGTCACGGAAACTTTTCGCTTCGCCCATCCACGCTTCGCCCTCTGTCATGACCTAATAAATTCGGCGCTCTCGCCAGGGACCCGCGCCGGAGCCTGCCTCTGGAAGAGTCGGGTCGGCGCCTCCGGCCTCGTGTCACTTTAGTTGCTGCGTATGATAATTCCACTTGTTTACAATTAATGCACGACGACAATAAAGCGCACGAGCGGGAAGCAAATTAGTCTCCGAGCACGTACCACGAGACAACGCGCGTTCCTTAGGACAAAGTGGCCTGATGGGTCGCGACATGTTGGCCCTAATTAGCGGGGCCCGTTCGTGTGTCCCACCAATCTTTCAATTAGTCACTGTTCTGTTTTCAACGTGTCCCAATTGATTTTTGGGATTCTTTCCTGTTTTAGAGCAGCAGTCGAATCGGCCCCACTGTCCCTTGCTTGTGCACGTCGTGACCCAACGGTCGTCGAACATGGACTCTTCCACGCCGGCAGCTGAGGTTTGCGTTATTACGTACGTCTAAATTATTCAGCGCTTCAAGATCGCATAGCTCTAAGATCGAATGAGCAAAAAGGGGTTCTATTTGCCTAAGTCATGCAGCGATAAGTGCGCAATTCTAAAGGTTAGCTTCGAGGGGAGGTTCGAAAAAATCCGTCATCTGAGGATGACAGTGGCCTTGCTTTTTGTAAACATCGCGAACCACTTGCATGTCTCGTAGGAACACGTCTCTTCCTCGTTGGAACACGTCTCTCAAAACCGTTTCTCGTACACAGAAACTTTTGATTTGCCGAGTTTGTGTCCGTCCACATGAGGCTAGTCTTATTTAAGGCTCTATTGTGCGGAGGACTTCATTTGTCGGCATTTTAGATGATCCCCTTCCGATGCATTTATTATTTATACCATTGGAAATGAGGGAAGGATTGTTCCCTTGATATGATATGTTGTAAAAAGGAGTGTTGACAAAAAACGGCGTTGATATATTCCCATGAAATTTCCATGAAGAGGTTTACTAAAATATTAATATGAACCCTACAAGCTTCAAATCAGGCTTTGGTATACGTGGATACGAGTATGTCTGGCGTTGTTTTGCTTGGTGATGGTTGATAAAGGTTAGCAGTATTCCTAAAGGATTCGTGATTCGGACTTGAGTTGTTCAATGTCCATCCTACTCTTGTCCATCTTATCAGAAATATAGATATCAAACTCGGCAATGCCTTCGACAGTCATTGCCTCATTAAGATCGGTGATTTCTGTCTCCATTTTCCCACCACATGAAGTCATAACTTGTTTTTTAACATTTCGCGTCACAACTATTCTTTCTGAAAACGAACCACTTACGAATGTCTGGGGAAATGGACGTATTTTATTTGGTCGTTTCCAATAGTGACTCATTGTGTTCTCAGGAAATCGTTATTCGGTTAATACAGCTAGAGAAAATACAAAAAGAAAAAAAACAAAGAATTGTATTTTGTCGGATTGTGGATTGGTTTTCATATGGAGAAAGTAATTGTGTCGGCGTTTGGAATGGCCGTTTAGTTTTGAATATTCTCTTCATAAGGGATGGCTTACTTCTGAGGATTCTCATGATTCGCCATAGGAATGTTAGAATACGTGCATAATCCTCTGGATAGTAAGGGAAATAGTAACTGCCCGTTTATGTGATGTAACTGCCCAAATGCGGCGAAATTTTATGATATCATTATAGTGAATTACATTTCCGCTATCAGCATGTTTTCTTATCGTTGTGCTTCAGTTTTGGATGAGTGGCATTTGTTTTAAACCGTAAATCTGTGCCCGTCACTTAATCGATGCTGTGTTTGATGCATTTGTTACAGTAACCTGTTGAGTGCAGGCGTGCAAAAGAGTATTATGAAAAAGATAAAATTTGATCCGGGCAGTCTGATGAAAGCGTATTTACCATTTCTGTAACCTGGTCTTGTTCTGATTGAACTTATCCCATCACATCCTATTTTACCTTTCTTCTACTGTGGGCTAGATTGAAACAACATCTTAAGAGCCATGTTGGCTCAAATTCCCTTGCAATGCCTACTGTCTCGTTAGGTATAAACAAATCCTATCAGGAACTGAGGCGCCCGCACGATTATGTGTTGCCTCGTTGAGCAAATAATCACAAAACAAACGAGTCGCCGAAAAATTGGCAAATCGAATTATGCGCTTATCATCGGTTTCGTTTCGTCGCTTTTCGTTTTGTTTTCTTGTCGCCGCCATCCCAACAGAATACAATGTGCGTAGCGTTTGTACTGCTCATGAACAGTTTCTACAAGGTGTACTACTGGCTGTTCGACCTGTGCGAGCACGTTGTCGCCATGCTGCTTCTGCTCGGTGCCCTCTGTCTCATCTTCACTCCTTTACTGTTCAGTGTACACCCATCGGTAAGTGACTCCGTCGCCTGCATCGCAATGAGTCGCGCGGTTTTAATTGACTAAGCAACTCGATGAGCGCTTCGAGTTCGCGTTTCTTTGGTGATAGATACATTGCGGAGGGAGCGAGTGGAGGACACGGAAACAAAGGGCCGGGAAGGGCTCCAGTGGAGTCTGAACGGACGAAGACGGCTTGTTAATTATCGGGCTGAGAGAATGGGATTTCATTAGAATATGCTTCCATATTGGCATCAGACAACGAGTTCACGAAAAGCGAGTGCCGCTGGTGGTGGCGCTCAAAGTGCATGGGCCCAATGGCACGTCAAAGAGCAACTTATCTTTAGGACAAAAACGTAATACGCGGGGAGTAATTGGCTAAAATGTAATTAACTAGTTGTAGACAGCGTCGCCGCGGCGGTCCAACCTCTGATCCAGCTGATGGCAGGGGGAGGGGAGTTTCCCGAATCGGTCAGTTCGGGGACGTGCACGAGGATGTCTGTCAAAAAACGGGCATCTTCCTCTAAAGATGCCCCTTTGCCCGGGGCACGAGGTCCACGCTCATTCCTCTCTGGTTTCAATTGGCTTTTAATCACCCAAAAACATTAACGGCCACCAGTCCTTTGCTCTTTGATAGTGCTTTCTGGCGTCCGTAACCGAAAGCACGACCGCACGAGAGCTTTAATGGTCAGTCGTTTGGTTGAGTTATGCCTGCTTTAATTGGCGCGGACCTTCGCTGGCCTTTAACTGTAAATTAACACTGCTTGCGAATCCTCGTCCTTCTTGAAGTCATCCGATCTATATGTGTTACTTTTGCTCGAGTTTGAACGTGACTGATTTCTTAACAGCAAATTCAAAAGAATGTTTCTATTCATGGCCAAACTTAAACTTAAATGAAAAGCTCGCATAGTGGTGATGTACACTACAATCACAGCTTATCCCCGTGTCATGGTATCGGCGCTATTTAATTGTACCTTACAAAAACACAGCCGTTTTCAAATGGTTCAACTTTTATCGGCTGAACCAAGGTGTTTCTGGCCGACAGAAGTCACTCTGTGATGGCAAAAGTCACTTTTGTCCAGAAACCTGTCTTTGAATGGTTATCAGCTTACACTTTTGTTTTTTTTTGTGCAATGTAAGACATCATAGCATAGCACAGAGATATCGATATGGCACCATGTTCGTTGGCGTTGCCAGTAACGATCTCGCACCGTTTGGAAGGGACGAACTGCTGAATCCGGTGGTAGATCACAGTGAAGATAGCGGGATCCAAAAATGGTTCAGCTGTCGGCGAAGATTTCGGAATTGGAAGGAGTTTTTGGCGAAAAGATCTGAATCCGTTGCAGGAACATTGGTGGGAAGTCTCGTCGGAATACCTTGCAGAATAGACCTTGTGTGATGCGGAATAAGGGCTTCTTGGTCAGCTGGATGAAACTAAGGCGGTCCTAGTGTTCCGTGTCTTCCAGATGCCTGGACGATCATTGCTCAACAAGACCAACCGCTTAATCGCTGATTCCGAGAGTTCCTGACAGAGCTATTCTCGGTACTGTCCAATTTTTAATTTTATTCTTATCTGACATAAAAATTTGCCGATGAAAAAAGAAGTTTTGCTCTGTCAGCCAAAAACATAGCCGAGTCAAAACGTCAACAAATTACAACACGTTTTTCCTGTCTATTGAGTTCATCGACTTTCAATGATCACAAGTAACTTTTCCGAATTGACCGCTAAAATTGCAAAACAACATTAGGCGTGATAATTGTTGTTTTGCAATGCGAAAATGAAAGTGGAAGTGACGCATACCAAAATGCTCTAAATTGTGGCATTCATTACACACCTGAGTTATTTATTCGGTCAAACAGGAATTTCGCTTTTCGTTTTCCTTGAACGCCATATGGTGTAGTTAGTGGCCTAGTCGTCAGTGTAGGTGGGCTGTGACCGACGCATGTAGTCAGCCACCCAAAGGTACGACGATCGTAACCACTTGCGCTCTGTATTGGCATGTCTTTTTTGTAATTACTTTTGCAAAGACTCGGATGCGTGGTTCTGTCAGAATCGACCTTTATCTGCACTTATACGCTCGAAAATTATGTTCTCATCACTCGCACGTCAGCCACTTAAATGTCTCAAATTGTCGTTAACTTAAAGCGGATATCATTTCGCAGAAAATTGCTCCAATTATGCCGCAGAACTCATTGAGTTCGATACAATTGTAGACATAATTGCTTCAGCATTCAGCGTCGCTCGTCATATCATAATGAATGTCACATCTTCAATTCTGCTTATTGTCTTGTGATCGAGGCGTCACACTTGTTGTTTTATTCAATCACCCAGGAGACCGCTCTATCCAAGCAATGCGTTTGTTGCCTTTCAACGTATCGTGTTTCGTCTAATTGACTTCTGCGCTCAGACTCGATTTGCCGTTTGACAACAATAAGTACCTTCTACACGTCGTTAGATCCTTTTATATCTTTCTATTCTATTTATCGAACCTCAAATCAATTCTCGAGCAATATCCGGAATCACCCAAACGTGCTGAAATAGGACGGTCTTATAGGCCGAACACTTTCGGCATGAGGAGAACGATTCTGCTACTTATTATTTGCGCAATCATAGCCGAAAAAAGATGGTAGTACGGCCCGCTTTCGACAAATTTCGGAGGATAACTGTAAAGTGAGGAATACAGAAAGGATACACTTCGGATTTCAAAAATGCCTTTGAAACCCTTCATTAAAAGTCAATCTGACTACCGTATGCCAATATTACTGAAAAATAACTGCTATAAAGGGGATGATTATATGCGCACAGCGTATACCTATTGATGATCCCCGTGAAGTGGCACTTGAAATTGAAAATCTGTTCAGAAAGGTCAATCGCTAGCTGGAGCAATAATTAGGAAAAAAATAATGAAATGTTTCCGATATTCTCCTTTGCTTCGGACTGTGCTATTCTCACATACCCAGATGGAGATGCAAACTCGACGAAATTTCCCGCAATGCAAGCCTCCTCAGTCGATCGTAACTGGCATAATTTGTGACCGTTCTCGGGAAGCGGTGTGAAGAGAGCGCAGACGACAAGAGACACAGGGCATGGAGCGACCGGGCAAAGGGCATCAGATTTTCCTTTCCGTCGTCTGCGCTCTCTTTTTACCGCCGGGTGGGCGAGCTGGCTCCTTCTCCGGCTCGGCTCAGTTGGCATCTCTGGTTAGGTCTAGGAGATTCTACGAGGTTTTCGTAAGAAGAGGTACAAGGATCGAAACCTCGTAAAATTGACGTTTATAGTATATCCCTTTTGTCAACAACGTGAAAGCCTTGTCAAGATTTCTAGATAAGGGTCGAGATAAGGCTTCAGTCTCTAAATCACTGGATCGCAGATTCAACACCTCTGGCATCTAAAGCATTATGTTTAAAGAATTCCAGCATTCTAATAGTACAACGTTCTTGTCTTCACAGTGCTTGTTTACGCACAGAACAGCATTTTTTCTGTTTTTCACGATATCAAATGATATCATACAAAATGCTGGAAAGACCAGAAAATGAAAAATGAGAGTACATTGTAAAATTGATGAAAAATGCCATGATATCATTTTGAATCTCACCATAAAGGTCAGAATTTTGACTGGTTCATCGTCTGCACTACGAATGTGATGGATCTCAAACAACCATGAACGTTGCTAAAAGACCCAAGGACAAAATATAGACATTTTTTTCTATGTGTTCTGCTACTACTATCTATCGTGTACCTTGCCTTACTTGTTTAAAGCAAGGATCGTCATTGTAGTCATAAAAATAATGATGGTTCGCATTCAAAGGTTGCCCACGCCCACCTCGTGAAGTGAGGATCCCATATGCTTTCGCCCATTTATGAATATGTCTTCCGAACTGAAGGGTTCGTCTACGATTTTGACTGTAAATCTCTGTATAATACATCCCGGTTGTCTTTCATGCTAAATGACAATTTTTGTACTGATCTTCCTGGAATGTCTCCACTTTGCAAAGTCGCTCTTCTCTTCGTAGGAGGAACCGTTTCTACGAACTTTCCGCTTCGTTAACGCCGAGAATTATTCATGGTGAACCTCTCAAATTTAGCATTAGGCTAATGAACTTATTACACTTCATTTGACATCTCACGCTTAAAATGCCCAGATTTTGGCAATCGCGCTAAAGTGCTCTCGGTCTTCAGTGGGCCAGACTTCCGCGCTCCCACCTCTGAGGATCTCTGTTCCGGCAATAATGTACTTCCGAAATCTGCAAGTAGGTTGTCGTGTCTAATGCGTTCCAGCATACGGGGCTGGTTAACTTTTCAGCCAATGGGAGAAACAGTTCTTTTAATCTGTGCATTGGTTTAATCTATTGTCATGAATTCGCCATCTCTCCATATGCATTGCAAACTATGTGCTAACCTTTCTATGCCCTCTGCTTTTACCGTAAGCACCGCCAGATCCTCAAACTATCCCCTAAAACAGCTATGCGATTTAGGCACTGATGTCCTTTTCACTATAAGCCGAATGGTCTCTTAGCTGTTACCTGTACTGGCACGATATCAGTAGAAAAGATCCACATTTTACAAGGTGAGCAGCAAATTGAAGCTCACACCGATTTCATCTAAATACGGCAACTGTTTACCGGTTAAACATCAAACCAAGAAGGGTAAATCAGCGTTTCACCCTAAACACGGGTCTTCTTCTGATTTTGGCACAGGGCAAGGCGCTAGAGTCGAAACACCTTTCCAAGGGGAATGGAAAGGCAAATAGCTGATTCCGGTAGAGGCTTAGAATGCAGCGAAAGGAGCCCATCGGCTGACGGCGGAGACTTTGTGGCCGATATCCCAAAACTAAGACTTCACGTGACGGGCGGGTGGTGCTAACCTTCTTGGCAAGACGTTGGAACCACGTTACCTCGTGTTTCTGACCTTCTCGAAGCCGGCAGTCATTGCTCCAACAATGGTGTCCAAGAAGGACCGCTCAATCAGTTCATTTGGGGAACCTCAGAGGGAGCAAAGGACGGCCCACTTCCAAAACAGTCCCAAATTAAAGGCGCGCTTTTTAGCATTTCGCAAAAACGATAAGCGTATACGGTCACTGTAGAGGTGGCTATTCATTGACTAACTATAAGAGACGTAAATCCTTATGTCCATGCACGACTGTTTAAAGGACAGGATGCTAAATTCCATATAATCGTTTGATTTCTACATTTCGCCACTGTGCCCAAGAAAACTGTTGCTCTTACTCCTCCTCGGATAACATGGAAAACACAATCGAAACACGTCCATTACTATCAATCTACTCCTCTTCGCCGTCTCTTCCCTCGAGGAAATTACATAGTTAACCTTTACGACAAAACATACAATTAGCAATTTGCCTAGCCATGATTCCTCCCTCCCTCGATCGCTGAATAATTGCATCCCGTCGAATGAGATTTGTTAACGTTTCCCGTGAAGAAATTAATTCGCGACGCCACCTCTTTTTGTCCTGTTCCTTTCATTTATTATTAAACTTCATTCGAGGACATAACTTGGCCTTTTAAAAATAGCTTCTTGGCACCGATGTTCTGAAGTGCCTTTTTGCATCAGTTCGCTTCTTCTTCCCCGGTCGCTTCGCTATCTGTCGGCAGACGTGATCGCCACTTGGTGACAGCGATAAATTTTCATGAATTGAGAATGAGTTGTCCCACACTTCAATTTCCACACGATCTCCGACGAAATACTATAACGAGCGACGACCCACCCTTAACGTCCTTTTCTTCCGGTCCGCGTCGGCCACCCTCACTCTTCCTCGCATAACAACACGCAATTAGTTATTCATGGGATAATTAAGTCTTTTTTCAATGTCCTAATCCCGTACGGCCCTACAGATAGACGTCGAAATGTTTGAGGAGAGCCAGCCTGATCGGTCGCACTTCGCACTGAACGCTTCGCCGTTTCAGGAGGAACAAAGACCACTGTTTACCATCGTGATCCTCGTTACGGGGGTCGTCGGCGGCCTGGTCATCGTCATCACCGTCGTCTACTTCTACAGGTTCTGTCTGCGGAAACGGCCTCCGGTCACCACGTAAGTTGGCTAATGTTTCATTAGTCTCAAATGATCCATACAGTATTTGTTGAACAGTTTTTTTGTCCGAGATGTAACCTTTTTAAAAGTTGATGATAGTAGGCTTTGAACGAACAAAACAAATTGAACTGGGCTGCAGTGAATCGAATTAAATAGCTCCTGTATAGCTCCGGTTGAGATTGTAAAATTTCATCGTATAGACTTCAGCACTTTCCAGATGGAAATTGTTGATTACGTGGCTTCAAGATGAACCTGCTGCACATGCAGGACATGTTAGATTGTTAATGTACGAAACGAAAAAGCACGACGAATGAAGCGGGGTGTTTCTCCTTGTGTTGGCCTCTTTTCAGTCACTCAAAAGCGTTTGTACAACTTGCATAGGTCTTCTTGTAAAGGTACTTCTGAAGATGGAAGAATGGCGGGAGTTATAACATTAGTTTCCTAAAGGTATGGTGCATGAAGGCATTTTTAAAACGCCAAATTACGTGCCAATCCCAGTATACTCTTCCATCAAACCAAGTGTTTTGAAAAAGTTTTTCCAGAAGAAGCTTAAGTTCCAGCTTATAAAACTCATTAACCAGTATTTTATAAAACGCGAGACCATATCCACCAAGCCGGATTAGTAGTTTTCTAGTTGAGATTATCGCACCGAATACAAATTTGAATTACGTACGATTGAGGACATCCGTTGAAATACGAAATTCATTGAAAATAAGTGGGACGTTTTCGATCGAAGACACTTTCACTGTCAGATAGAGGATCCAAGTTAGACTGTGTGTGAGATGAAGAGATATCAAATAGGTGTTTTGCCATTTTTTATCAAATTAGTGGCACATACAACTGGTAACAATTTCAGAACAGGCAAACCTGAGCAGAAGCGCGAGCAGGTGCGCAGCCTTGCCCAGAGCCAATGCCGACCCCTTCCCATCCCGTCGCTGATCCCCCATGCCGACCACAATCCCCTCTACCAGCATTTCATGCCACAGTCTCAACAAACTAAGCCAGCGCTTCCGGAGAAGAGGTACGTCTTCATGCTCGATGTTTTATTTCAAACACTTCTTCAGCGTGCTACTTGATCTCGCCAGCGACACGAGCAAGATCGCACAAGTCTTCCCGTTAATGACAAGAAGTAAGTCGACTGCTTTGAAACAAAAACAACGCACTTGAAGGTCACTGAGAACAGCGTTTTGTAAAAGTTAAGAATCGTCTCACCTAGAGCGTTCCGGATCGGGCAGCGCCCATCCCGCTCGGTCGCACTTTTTTCACCTTGAACCCAATTTAAGATATTCTCTACTTAATTTAACACAGACGCAATGCGATGAGAGTTTGAAACCAGATTGTGCACCGGCGAAACAAGATGAAATGTACACGTACGTAAACAGAGTGAATTCCATTGCAGAGAAAGAAGCCTGCAAAGTGTTCTCTATTTTTAGCATTTTTATCGTATGTTAAGCCTCCAATTTTTATCTTTAATTTCGGAGATCAAAGCATATGAGATACAACACAGACCAGCAGAATACAAGTGAAGCAATACAATGCTCATGTATGGTCATAAATTGCGCAGGTTATGGTTAGATTATACAAGATTTGCATATCAGAGTAAGTCTACTCCGTGGTCAGATTGTGGCTTCTCCTTTCAGGTATGTAGAGTTAGAGGTCAAGCTTCTTTCAACCAATTTTTGACCTCTCTGTTAAAATCGAAGACGTTTCTTTCGTTAATACTCGGGTGTCATGTGCAACGTTAATTAAGACCAATAAGCAGAATACTCTGGGTTGAAATAAAGGGCTCGTGATGGTTAACTTCCAAATTTGATTCATCCCATGTTGGGAGTATGTACAGGCGTTTGCTTTATTTGCTCAGCATTTCCGGTTTGTATAATGCAGTTATCTATGATACTTTGATATATACGCTAATTACTACGTATAGACACAGCCTACCGTCGTACTTCCACGTCGTCTGTTCATTTTTAAACTACTGGAAACATACGAAATGACAGACGCTAAATGTAGAAGGTCTAAGGCTTAATACTGCCTATTACGAATACACTTTTACGGGTGGACCCTTAATTAAACGTTCCATAAATCCTCTTTTATCTGTGGCGCGTATTACATACAATAGTGATCATTGTTTAAAGCTTCACACCTTGATGCAGATTTCGCACATTTTTGATAAGTCTTCGCATTAGATGTTCTTTCACTCGCCGTTATACTGTGACATCCGCTCCGAATCATTTACTTACTTCAGTGCTGACAATTTTCAGTAAATAAGACAGCTATGTCGTCA
The DNA here is from genome assembly GCA_030435675.1 of Steinernema hermaphroditum. Lineage (NCBI taxonomy): Eukaryota > Metazoa > Nematoda > Chromadorea > Rhabditida > Steinernematidae > Steinernema > Steinernema hermaphroditum. Next base: position 4,562,999 of record CM059625.1, read on the forward strand.
CTCTGTGCAGTAGTATTCCTGCTTTCTGGAAATTCTATATTTGCCCCGCGTTTTTTCGTTTTCTAGTGAATTTGCCCATGTCATTGCAGTCGATTTTCAGAATTTAGATATTCTCTAAATAATGTAATTGTAGCGGAATCTCAAAGTATTCATGCCCCATTAGAAGAAAATTGAGAAAGAAGAGCGCAGATTGCGTTGGTCGAGGTTTGTCATTATTAAATTTGATCTCAATTTGATCCCTCGACACCACGTACTCTCTGTGCATTTATTGTGGACGTAGAAATATAGAAACGAAGGGTCTAGTCAAAGCAGCTCATTTTAAACAAACAGCATGTATCCTTCCTATTTCCATATAATTTGTTGGCCGCTAATCTTATAAGAATGAGAATTTCTCAACGTACACAGTGTTGAAGTTTTTCGAAATCTACGCATACCAGATCCCCATCTGTGATGTTTCCCTATTCCGCTCCAGATTAGACAGTCACGAGCACTTCGAACACGAGTTCACTGTTTGCGAGAGACGATTAAAAGTACACTGCCTGTCTCGAAAAATCAAAGCGATACCTTAATTTAGATTGTAGACTTCCCCATCTGTGATCGTTAATATCCGAAAATAGAACACTCGATGAAATTATTACCTTTCCAAACAGTCATGATGGTCAGCTGATCTGCGAATGTACTAAAGACTGCATGAGAGCAATGGGCTTCCGCATTTGATTTGATTGCACTTCATAAACAGATACCCGTTCTATGGTTTTAGATCGCAGTTTCGGCGAACAAATTTAATACAAGTACGCTCAGTTTAGAGAAACTCTGGCTTAATCACTCGCATCGTTTCTTTACAGGCAGCTCTGACCTGACCCTAGATTACAGTAATCGAGGAAAAAAGCGAAGTTTAAGACCATGCTGAATGCATTGAAACTTCTTGATATTCAGTTATGAATGTTTTTGATACGCTTTTCGCATTGCAATCCTCTAGAAACTTCATCTTTGTGCTCAGCCGAGTTGCCAATACTTTTTCTTTCTTTTTCTTCCCGTAGCTTCTTTTCTCCTTCACTTTATCACACCTTCAGTCGTTAATTGCGAAAAATGTGACCGTTTAAATGCCCGGCCACCTTATGAGGTCAACACGAACGAAAGCCATTAATTAACGATAGCCATCGATTGTAGCGCAACAGATTAGTCGTTCGCTAAATTGTAATAGTTACGCAGGCACCGGAATACGTTCGATACGGACTGTTTTCTAGCAAACGTGCCCACTGGAGAGATGTCACAAACAATTAAGATATTCGCTGTTCTGATAGGCATTCCGGCGACGGCGCCGTTCGGGAGAGTTTCTAGTTTGGACGCGGGAAACTTTGAACGCTGGAGAAAGGTCGTATGTTCAGCGAACTGCAATTGTCGTGTGCGGTGACGAGAACGGAAGAACGTGTCATAACTAGGCACAAAAAACTGCGAGAAGAAGGCAAGAGTGTTTTTGGAAAATGACAAATGGTCTGGGAATGATTTCTGTTTGACTTGTGCTCCACTTGGGCGATTCCTAGAACGAAAAAAGGTGGCCTTCAGTGACCGAAAAACAGAACACGAAACCTAAAAATGCTCACTAATCCAAAAATAGCCAATGTCGTGAAACATAATATCTATTAAGCCACAGATAGTTTGAGAAGACGATCTACTTCTGAGCCGTTGGATATCCTCGACTCTCGAAAAGTTCTGTTTTCTGTTGACCATAGTTGCTTTCCGTCAACATGTGTTCCAGTGAGTAGAAGCCTATAAGTTACCAATATCGATAGCACCCCTCTTTTGTGCCTTTTCGAAGTGACATGGGAATACCAACTTCATGATATTCAGAACGTGCGTATCCTAAAGTGAACAGCCAAGTACACAACGGCTGCACCAATTCCCTAGCGTGCAAAGGTAACGTGTTAATTGGAATGCGCCGAAGCATGAAATCAACGGAAATGACGGGCTGCTTGAGGAAGTGACGCCTGCTGCATACGGTATCAAAGCGGAAGTGGTTGTTGACCACCGAAACTTTGCGACCGTATGTCTTGAGCCCGAAAATAAGAGACCACTATTTCACAACTTTCCTATGAGCGCTAAGTAGCGGCTGTTCCTCAATGTTCACTTTGTCTTCCTCCACTCAAGCCGCCTCTTTATGAACCGTTTTGTTTTCGCGCAACTGTCAGCTATTTGTTTAACCTTATATCTAGACAAACAAAGCGGGGTTTTTGGCTCAAACAGAGATATGTGTTCCGCGAACACATATGTATGCATGAGGAAAAACTAAATTAAAGATTCATTAAAAAGCAGGGTAGTATCCTTGTCGCCGATATATGAGACGTAGCATTACGCGAATGATGTATTCCTCAAATCCATGCTCGTGTTTTTGTTCTTTTCAGTTCCGAGCATCCCTTAAACTCGGCTTTCAACATCAGACTTGTTTTTTCTACTCAAGCCGCTAGCTTAGTTCTTCCTCTTTGACCAAAGATGGTCCATATATGTTCGATTTTTAGGCATAAATGTAGAGTGTTTCTTTCCACGATTCCATTGTTCTATAAATTCCCATTTTTGACACTTTTGTTCTCGTTTCAACCGGTCATTGGAGTGATTTCTGACCTAATTAAATTTCACAGAATTCTCCTGTTTTTTGTATGACGCAAATCTGAAGAACCGACGCCAATGAGGCAGTGAGATCAAATGATCGTCTGCTGGTTTTGAATATAGGTGGCTGTGAGTGGTCCTCGACATCAAGAGCAAAACCCTAAGCGCATAGATTCAAGTTGGTGTCCTCCTCCACACCTCACGTTCCATCTGAAGCGTTAGAAAGACAGTGGACTTGTAGGAGTGAGTCTGCACTTTTGATCGTTCAGAAAAAGGTGTGATTACGCATGCGTTCACATTTGCAACCACCACAGTAACTGCACACAGCTATCTAAAGTTGTACCACTTCTTCAAAAGAGATAAGACATTTTAATATAAATACAAAACGCCGAGTTGAAGTTGGCGCTCTAAGAACAGCCGTTTGTTTCTAGATGTACCCATTTTGTGCCTGTAATCCGTGTTTGATTTTCGGCTTAGCCTTTCGGTTTGTTTGATCTGTGGGTACATGAAGACATTCGATCATATACAGAGCCTTTTTTCACAGATCCCCCCAAAAAGCCACATTGCCACTTTTTTGAACCAAGTCATTTCTTCTACCAGTGTCAGACATCACTTTTCAAGCAAACACCAAACCGACATTTAGTGACACGTTGCCGCTTTGTAATCGCAGACAAATGCTAATCATTTGCGTCTATTCAAGGAAATGTCTCTTCTAAATACCACGTTTTCCAAATCTCCTATAGGTACTCAAAACGTGAGAATCTTCACACAATACCTGCATGTTTCTTATGTCACAAACCTGCATAAACTACACCGTTTCAGCACCGGGACAACCATCGCAAAAGCTCTTTGAGACACAACAAGCACAGCCAGTCCAAATCCAAGTGCCCATCCAAGTGCAAGTCACCAAGCCGACCATTGAATTCCAAAAAGCCGACTCCGAAACGGCCCCTCGCGCTCCAATGCAGACGTCCCAACAAACACAGAAGGCCGCCTGTGAGTGCGCCGTTCCAATTGCGCATCTGACAGGCCCCGTTCCAGCACAGCACTCGTCGACGCACTTTTTGAACGTCGAACAGCCGACACCGTACCGCGCGAGAAGCGCCGAATTCTTGAGTCCCAGCAAAGGGATCGACGACGACGAGCTGCGCAGAGCCTCGTTCGACGGAACCGGCCGTCGGCCTGGAACGGGGCGGCAGCTTCCGAGCACGGAGCATCTCCAGGTAACAAACGAGCTTTTCTCTTTTATCCAAATTGCACGATATTTATTTTGTCTTCGGAATGATTTGCGCGTTTCAAATCTCAAACTCTTAACAATAAGGGGAACAATTTGTACAAACAATAGAACTATATAGGCGGTTGACTTTGTCGGACTATGAAAGCGGCTGAAAGATGAGGCGAACCGTTTTGTGCTTCCGTGCAGATGCACAGTTTAAAGTAGCACTTGATGGAGATTTGCGCGAAAGATTGCATAGTACCAGTTTGATGGCATGAGTATCAGTGGAGGGAGAGGGGAACGAACACTCGAGCAGTTGATGCTGGAAAGGACAGGACGTTGAGCACGAGTCAGGGGATAAGTCGAATGAGGAGAGTTAAAGCATGTGCTGTGGAGGAGTTGACAAGAAACTGCGGCGACGAGTATTGCTGTGAAGTGCCGATCATGGATGGCGGGAAAGAGACAAAAATAAATAGTGATAAATGGGGGGAACGAGTTTAGAAGTTCACGGCCGGGCGGCCATGTACTTGCCGAAGCACTGGCGCATCATGCTGGAGAGGACTTCCTTGGCGCCGCACGCGTTGAAGTCCACCGTATTCTCGGGCTGCTTCACCTCGTGCTCCTCGATGCAGTGTGCCTCTTGCGTTTTGATGTCCGTGCAGGTGAATTTGCAGCGTTTACATCTAAATAGGTTAGAATTAGATAACCATCGCGCTTGGCAACTTTAAGGTAACAGCGACGGTCATGACCTTCGACCCATATTAAGCGGGCTACCCAAAAAGGAACGGGCGCTTTTTGGGTTACCCTCTTCGTAACAGTGGCAAAGGACGTACCGGTAATTAATATGGTTGTGCGAGATGTGTTTCTTGAGCGACATTCGCGACACTTCAACCTGCTCGTTGCACACGTCACAGCTCACGTCGCGTTCGTTGCGTTCGGAGAGGGCTTTGAAGAGTTCGGAAGTCAGGTCGTCGAAGAGGGACGCCTTCGGCTTCGGGTTGCGCGGGAAGCACTGCGTAAGGAGCTCGCAGACGACGCGCATGTCGCGGCGGTCCTCCACGGCGCCAATGTTCTAAAAGCGGAAGAAATCATAATACGAAGTTCAAGACGCACTGCGCACCTTATTGGGGTGGGTTGAGCGAATGTGCTCGAACACCTTTTCTTTAAGGCCGTATTCGATGCCGCAGTACTTGCAGCGGAACTTCGTCTTCGCATGCTCGTAGACGTGTCCACTGATTTCGGCTCGATTGTTGCTCACCCTCGCCTCGCAAACACAGCATTCAAGGATGATGCCTCTGCAAGGAAGCTAGATGTGCAAAGGAAATGGGTGGACAGGCTTACCGGTGGCGCAATGACTTGATCTTCTTGTTGAACTCGGAGATGGCTGAGATTCTCTGACGCGACGTCACCGCGTCTTCGCCGTCGATGCGCTCGACGTCGACGAATTCTTCCTCTTCTTCGGCGGCGGTGTTCACGGAGCCGGGTCGACTGGGAGCCTTGGCTACGGCTGCGGACGGCTCGCATGTAGGCTCTGAAAGGCGCCGTCAAAAAAAGATGATTTACAACCACCGTTACCAGTGGGCGTCGACGAGGGCCGCGACGATTGTGGTGCCGGAGTGGTGTAGGCTCCGGGAGTGGGACGAGACAGGATTTGGCGATACTGAGCTCCAACCGAAGTCGGGGTGGCCAACGAGATCGAGATCGGAGTAGAGACGGCGGGAGTCGGGATAGAAGGGGCACTCGGCGGACTGGTGGTGACGATTTCGACATCTTTTGAGCTCGGTTCAAAGAGGGTAGTTGGTAGGAGAAGAGCAGGCGACGGTTGCCCCGAGTTCTGGGAAGAGATGTGTGAAGGAACGGATGTCGGCGACGATAGACATGGCGAAGACGAGCTTGAGACGGCTGGCAGCAAGAGTCTATCGCTGAGTTCTTTAAGGGCCTGCCACTGCAGCAGGTCATTGTAAAGGCGCTGCATTTCGATGATGTTGGATGGCGGAGCCATTCTTTGAGGGTTTGGGAAAGGAGGAGTAGGCTGAGGACCCAGCGCGAATCCCTGAGGAAGCACGAATGGCATCGCCACAGCGGGAACAGGCTGAATACTCGTACCATTATAGGTTTTTCCGGATAGAAAGACTTACCCCGTACTGTGGCAGCGGCTTGATAAGCCCGAAAGGGTCAACACTTGGCGATATTAGGGGCGATATGGACGAGGGCGGTAAGGGCGTCTGCTTCTGCGGCGGTAGACTGCCCCACGCAAATTGTTGGTGGGTCATTTGAGCAATGTGACGGAAGTCGTATGTCTGAAAGCACGAAGAACCGTTCAGTTTTGCGGAGGGAGGGATTTATGCAAAGCGATAATGGCACGAAGATGTTCGGCAGTCACGAAGAACCATCAGCTGTTGTTTGTATATAAATGAGTTGCAAATATACAGACGCCCCTTAGGCGCCGAGCAAAGCAGCCGGGCCCAGCGGCTCCGATCGGGCGACGATGTGGCTTGCGGCAATCCTCGTTGCACAGGAAGTACACGGCGAAAAAAAAGGAATACAGCTAGCCGCGTTGCTCCCGGTAACCCCTGCAGAGACGTCTCGGCCACACCCCCCAAAAGGTCGTGGGAACTGATGCGCGGCGACATCCACCTCTTCGGGCAGACGGTCAGGAGGAAGAGGGGACGGCGCGCGGTGGCCAGACGGCCGAATAGAGATGATTGGAACGGACTACCGTAACCTAGCGCGGCTGCCAACTCGGTTCGCAAGTGAATATGTAAATGATTGGCGACGGCGCGCTATATGGGTGCGGCGAGGGCGATATTTTTTGTTTTATTTCGGCGGTGTCAAAATGCACTTGCCCGGAGGCAAATCGGTGGATATTTTCAAATGATAATCTGCGCGCAATCCGCAGTCAAAATAGAATACAGTCAGATGTAAAAAAAACTTGTCAAAAAGAGGACAGAAGTGGTCGAATGGCGAAAGCGGGCGTTCGCCCGAAAACAACGCCGTGGACAGGGGAGGCGTTGCGCGAAAACGAAACGCAAATAGGAGACTTTAAAATGTGTCTACTCGAATTTTAACAACACGTAATAGTGAGACGATACGAACGAGAACTCTCGAATCGATACGGTCGAACTCATTTCCGATCGATCAACGAACGCATACGGTTCGTTACGCGCGGCAGATGCCGTGCCTGGGCACAGGCCAAACGGGTGTCAACCCTTCTGTCGAGGGTCCAAGCCGTTCAAAGGGCGCAAACTGAACCTAAACACTGTGTGCGCCTTACACTCCTCCTCGACGGCGCCTATCGTATTCGGAAAGATCAGCAACACATCAAACCAGTCGACGGTTCGTTTGGTTCTGGCAAACGTCCGTTTTTTTGGCTTTTTGACTCAAATGAGAGCACCTGACTCGCGTGGGAGCCTCGTCATTTCGAGAGCGCATTCGCAGACAGACGCTCTTTTGTATCGGGCTCCTCCAGAATTTTTTGCTATTCCGTGGGCCAGTGGTGGAGTGCGAACGATGACACGGATCGACGCGTTCCATTTCGGCATTTCATAACAAATCGCGCGCATTGTTTACCGAAGATCAGCCGGCCGACGTCACTTTCCCACTTACAGGCAGACAGTCAGTCAGTCAGCCTAGCGGCAGTTGCGCGAAGAGGGGCGCGCGCGAGCGCCCAATGCGCAAAGGGTAAAGGTAAGAGTGCAAACGTAAACTACACACGAGAAATGAGCCTACTTGTCCAGACTACAATTGACACACTCGCAGGGAGGCGAACACGCGTTGCGGTAAAACGGTGATCGCGACCGCGCTGCTCACTCAAATCCGCCCGCTATCCCACCCGCCCGGCACAGTTACATCCCGAAACTCTCTATCCGCACAGGCGCCCCACACCAACGCCGCTACTGCCAGCGGAGGCACGCAGTAACCCGCGTTGCGAAACGTTGACCTTTCGCTTTAATCAAAAACGTCGATCTTTAATAGTTGATACAAAAAGGCGATAAGCGGTGCTGCATATGTTTATATCACTTTAAGGGGGAACAAGGTCGCGAAGCACGTGCTTAGAACGGCTCCAGAGATCGGGAGAACGAGAGAGAGAGTTAAGTGATGAACAAAGAAGAAGACGTTCGGATTGCACTTGTGAAGTGGCGGTGCTGGTAACAGAGAATTGGATCGCACTTGCGGACAAAGAAGGAAGGAAGTGCAGCAGCCAGCCACTGACCTTTGTTGCTTTGTGTCGGCTGGGAATTGCAATTCGCGCCTCGCGCAAGCTGCCCACTATAAGAATCGCGGTTTCGAGATCAGTTCACCGCGGTGCGCTGCTCCGGGAGGTCGCCCGCAAGGAGAAGAAGAAGAGCTCGGGAACGGGCGCATGCGCAGTGACTCATGCGGACAGCGACCGGGCGGCGAGTGGACGGCAACCGTCTTCAGGTATTCTCCGCCGCCGTCAGCTGTTTATATAGGGTTCGAAGGGCGCCCCCCAAAAAGGGGATGCAGCACATCTCGCGCACAATCACACATCGCGACCGACCGAGAGGCGACGACGGCATCACCGGTCGAGAACCGGTCTCTTCCGTCCTGTGGGTCGTCCTCCAAAAGTCACCAAAGTGTCTTTAGCTTCCTTCGCGCTTCCGTGCCAAATTAGCGCGTGCACGCGTTGCGTTGATTGGCGCACCTGGTTCGCACCTCTGAGCCCCTCCGCGGCGTCTTGGTGTCAGTTTACATGTACGATCGACGTGACCGTCACCCATCGCTCGGGAGCAGAATTAATTAGTCTGTCTGGAGTCCGTACGCCCTGTATAGCAGTACATAAGTGATTCGATAGGAAGTCAAGAAGTACAGTCATTAAAGTGGAAACGCGTAATTAAGGTCAGTGAAGAGACACCCGCGAAAACCATGCGCTAGTCGATTGGGTGTAGCCAGGAGAGGGGTGAGATATATAGTTAGGAAAAAGCGCGACTTGTTTGCACACTTGGATGCTGCTCGACATCGAGTTCGCTTTGTCACAACCTTCCGGCTTCAACAAAATCCGCAGCTAAACAATGGGGACTGCACTGAACGTGTGCGATGGCTTCTGACGGCACGAGAAGGCGCTAAGGGGAGGGCCGGAAGGAGGCCGTGCCGACTTTGCGAAATTGCTGAAATGCAACAATGCAACTTTGCGGGGTTATATAGGGCGCCGGAGGCCGGGCCGGAAGCAGGCGCATCGCGGGGAGGCGGCGATTCCCGTTCGCCCCTCTCTCTATCACATTACCATAATCAGCTTATCACTCGCGCCCTGCGCTCCCAAACGAAAATAAGCGTTTGGGCGTCATCATCACCTTCCCTAGAGATTACAAATTACGCTAACGTGTCAGTGGCACGGTGCCAAGTGGAGCGGGCCACTGGACAGTTGTCGCCCTCTCGCTAAGATGTAGACAAAGCAAATAGACGCTAGACAATACACCGAGTGTCTGAGTCATTTTGTCGGAAGTGACGAGTGGAAAGCGGGGGGTTACTTGCCGTTCTGATAAGAGTTAAGTGCCACAATGGCGTCGACGTGGTCAGCGGTTGTGTCCGTCTCAATCGAGGAGATCTATACAGGTTACCGTATACTGTGAAGGCGACCGCCTTTCCACAGAGGCAATTTAGTCGACTTTTGGAAACGGTGGCGCCCTTAAAAGGATCGCGAAGGCCCACCTGAATCATGACGATGATTGGGACGGGCGGCGTAAAACGAAATCGAAAACACACGGGGGACCATAGGCCGAATTCCCTTTTATATACAGTGCCTGTCAGCGGCGGGGTCGTCTCGGGTATCAGGAATCGCCGCGAAGGATCAAAATAACATGCAAATTGCTTGGTGAGTTGGCGGGCAAAACAGTCGACGCGCACAAACAAGCCCACCGTTTATCTAAATACTTTCCGTACGATTTCAACAAAAAAATGAAGAGGGTGCTGTAGGCGATGATTCCGCGTAGCCGACGGCGCAGACTCAGCCACGAGTGTTGTGTTTTAAGGAACGCCAACAAAATTCTCGGGCCGCCTGCATTTCCATTAAGCGACTACGCTGACTCAGACAGAATGCTCCTTTCTGCTTTCCACAATATCTGCCCCCCACGCATACTGTGCAAATCCAAAACATTAATTCGCTGCCATCCATCCTGCCGGCGTCTAGACGCCGCTGATGACGCTGATAAGCGGCGCCGCATATATATGCGCCATTTTATGGTTTGCGAAGGAGTCTGTGACGGACAACCGAAGAAGCACAGAAGAACGACTACATAAAGCAAAGACGAAAGGGAGCGGAATCGCGAGGGTCGAGTAGCGGAGGCCGGCGACACTCCCTTATATACGCAGTGATGAGATGATAATTCCTGTCAGGGCCGGCTGATAACAATGCTTATTGAAGGTCTTTATGATGCAAAGAAAGGAATTTATACTGTGGCGGCGAAGGGTCCATTCGATGTCAGCCGTTACGTCAGACTGTGGCCCTTATCAATCCCGCTTCTGCGAGACGGCGCCACCGCACTCCCTCATTACATGCAAATTGGTTTTGCACTTTGCTGACCTCTGTCTGAGTCACCGCTGATACGGTAAACGGCGATGACTGTTTGCAAAGTTCCGCTGTATAGCGCCTAATCATTTTGCACGCCAATGACCGGATGACGACGGCGATGACTAGGGCGAGTAGTGGTGCACTTGTGATGATGATGATGCTCGTCTGTGATAACAGCATCCGACGACTCAACAAGAGGAGGGGGCCCATTAGGCACACGTGATAACGCCATTTAGTGGGAGTGCTATATAAGAGTGTATAAGAACGGTGAACCGCCTTCGCTCGCGTCGGAGGAAAAAGTAACGGTGCAAATGGGAGCAAAGACAATGGCAGTGGCATGTTTCAGCCGGTGTCGGACGAGTACGTCGGGAAGATGGCGGCCCCAGTTCCGCAGATCAGAACGACGGCGCCCGAACGACGTCGCAATTCCTACTTGCTCCGGACGCCCGCGTTTGATAACCACGTTTTGCCCATGAAACAGGTAGCCGTCGAAGCCATAGTTCCAAAGGTTGAATCGGTAGTATCAGATCTCTGCACCTCTGCCGGAGCAGCAGAAGATCTACGATCGGGGCCACGCCCACTCGCGCAGTTGGAACCCCGAAGAGGAGTGCTACGAGGCGAGCTTCGACTACGGTAACGAGCTGCATGAGCCCAGGCGACAGTACGTTCGGCCGAGCCCCAGTCCGGGCACCAGTGATCCGTACAAAAGATTCTACGAAGAGATGGTTCGCCTCTTCGGCGAGAATCTGCCAGTTGATTTAAAGAGGTTAACGCTGGAAGCGGCGGCGACTCAGCCACCTCCGCCACAGCCGGCGATGGATTCGCTTGGCGTCCGTCAACAACAGCAGTTTACGCGTCAGGTAAGTGTCACGTGGGGCCCAGTTGCATATGCATGAGTGAACGTCGCGTGATAAGCGAGGTCTGCGATTGCAGGTGAAGAGCTTCGACGATCGCTCAGCTGAGCCGGAGCAGCGTTCGCCAAAATACTCGGGCCTCGTCGACAAGCGCTCGCAGAGCGAAAGCGAACGCAAGCAGCTCCTGCGGCAGTCGACCATCGACATGCTCCAGTCGGAGATGGTGAGCTTTCGTGCCGTGGAGCAGTGCATGTTCGCGCTTCCACAGTCGAACACCTCGGAAAGGGCAAAATTGAAGTAGACGTCATCATAAGCACCAGCGGGAGAAATTAGAAACTGTCACGCGATGGAGAACTATAAACTACGATCGGGGCGGAACACAAAGATGAAGAGCATGACGAGTTTTGGGAGAAAACAAAAATAAAGAGTTCACATTGAAACCAGGAACCGACAGAGGCGTTCGGTCCTCCAAAAAAGGAGACGGAGACACCTTTAATTTTCTGTGAGATTCGTTATTTCGGGATGTCGTATTTTCGAAATGACACCGCCGGAAATAGCACTGAATAGGCTGCAAACGCCTGGAATTTTGTGACATTACGGTAGCCGACATAGCGAAGAAACATCAAATACATTATGGATGAAATGCGACGAGAAACCGCTGGGCTTTTAAATGTCACCAAACACCATCCTCCCCTACAATTAAGGGAAAATCACGAACGGATACGAGTATTTAATGAGCGGATGTCGCAAAGACGTCAACATAGTCTATGACAAACACTTAACTCACACACGCTTTTCGCTGAATCACTCGTTTAGAATGAGGTCAGTTTGGAGTGCCAAAACCTGTGGGACACAAGACAGTCACTGGAGCAGAACTCACACCTCGCCTATCAGCTTTCTACCGATTTCTCCGAAAACTCCGCTTCGACGTCTTTCGAATCGAACACCGAATCGATGCAGCATGACTCATCCGGTGGTCGAAAGGGAAGCGCCGGCATGTTACTGGAAACACGGAGCGGAAGCGGCCATAGCGCCGACTCAAAACGACAAAAGTATAAGTACGTGTGTTAATTGACCTTCTTAAGTCATCGGTGACGTCAATTGTTTCAGAAATCTTCTACTGCACCGACAGCTCGTCTCCAACAGTGTCTATCCTGAGTCGACGGCCGCTAACTTCGAGAGTGTCTGCACCACTGGAAGCGACTCAAGCTTCATGGAACCGATCAATCATGGTGCTTCCTCTTTTGATAGTTCTCGATCGGAGATGACGTTCGGTATGGCATTGGTTAAGCACTGAGTGACGGAAAAAATCATGGGAAAAACTGATACTAGGCAGCAACAGATAGATGGGACGAACCCTCCGAAGTTCGAATCCTCATACCTTGCTAGTTTCTCATAAAAATTGGCTTCCAACAACGATTCTGGTCGAAACCTACCACTCAATTGCAATCGAAAACAGTTTGTACATTACGACATATGGCAAGCTAAAACCATGTGATTGATTCTAAGAAAATATCGCCGATGAGGCACACCGTTTTAATGAATCCACGATCCATTTTTCTTCATTATAATAGAGCTGTTTACAGGTGGAGATCTATCGGCAGAATTGGCGTTCAAGTAAGCTTATCGTTCAAGTGCAATGTGTTCATCATCCTTTCTAGAAGCCTCGCCAATCTGGAGGGCCGTCCGATGGCCTCTGTGAAGCCTCAAAAGAGTCCGTCTCGTCTTCCCCTTTCTAATGCCAACAAGAATCACTCGCGCCCATCAACGGGTCAGTAGCCCCTCTAATCCTCCAATACAGTAACCCGCCACTGTTCGCCTTTAGGCCGCGGCGCCTCGTTCGACCTTCAGCGTGACTACAGTGTTGACTCAAAAACTGACAGCATATTCCGCGAATTCTCGCGAATAGATCCAAAGTACGAAGAGCCCGTGGCCAGCGGAGGCGGCGGTGCCGGCCGGATGCTCCCGGCGGTCGGCCAACGACCAACGGTGACCGACTCGAGGGAACGCCGCCAGTCGTTCGGCCGATTTCGTTCGGTGGACGGACGTCCGATGCCGATTCCGACGATTCGCTACTCCGACGACCAAAACAGGCACTGACTGCCAAACGTATTCTGCGAAGTGCAAGAAAATGACGATCTGTCACTGATCTCTGTATAACGATTGTGCTCCTTGTTTACCGAAAAAAAACTCCTATCTTCACGCGATAACAATCCCACTATATAGGGTGCGCTAGATCGGCGTCACTTCCACGAACTCGTCAACATGAACTATGCGCCCGGATCGGGAGATCAGCGACAGTGAACAGGCTGACTGCTGGTGCAAAGGCCAATCGGAACAGTCGTGATTACGACTGATTTTGCCACATCGCGAAACAACTGATAAAGCAGTGGACGTGTCATTTCGAAAACTGAATTGTTTGTCGAACAATATCAGCACTTTTTAAAGTAACACAGTCATCAGAAGCCACGTCAGCAACATACATTCTTTGGGCACAATTGTATTGGTGCAGAAACAAAAATTCGTCTCAAAAATAGCAACAAAAACTGTGAAAGAAACTGAACGAACATTGATAGATCGCGCTTTAGTCATATCTGGACAAGTTTGCCACAGGGTACAATCAAATGATCAGCTTTTCTAAGGGCAAGGCACCTACCGATCGTCACTTTGCGAAGTAACCAACACCTGGCAAAATAATTTTGAAAAACAATAACAATAACAGCAAGTACAGTGCTTTCGAATGGCCATTTCATCTGGTCCACTGGGCACAGCACCTGGTCTTTGTATTAATCAGTTAAGAGTTCAATCACCAATGTCTGTGAACAGCACATTCCTGATTTAAGAAATGGCACAAACCATCAAGGCTGTATTCTTTAAGCGCATCCTAAAACACCCGACATTTCCTGCTAAGAGCTCAGCGCTTCTGAAGTGTAAATGTCAAATCTGATCGGAGATTAGATAGATTCCGGTGTCCTAGGTGTCCTGGTGCACACCTTTTTTCTGTTGTTTTTGATTTATTAGCTAAGTACATCACTACTCCAATGGGCCTATTGCTCGGGTGACTGACTGGGTCCAGCAGTCTTCCGATCAAACCTTCTCCTCAAAAAGGAATGCCCTCTTTATCATTCAGCGAAAAGTACTAGCAGTGCGGGAATGTCAAAACCGGACGGAGCTATATAAATGCGACCGCAAAATCAGAATAAATCAAACGTTTTAGTCTCTGTTTGTGACAAAAAGGGGGCTGTGTCATTGCACCATCTAAATCGACCACTGGATCTTTAAACATAAAAGGCAGATGTACTGTTTCCACTCGAGAAGGCACCTTTTCAAATCTTAAAACAAATCTTAATGCGTAAAGTCTAAGCAGAAGCCGTTGGATATTGGTTTTTTGCACGGATAATCATGGCTATCTCGTTAACAAAGGCGCGACTGTAGTACAAGCGTTTTCTAGGTGTATAGCTTGAACCAATCTCAAAAACATTAAAAAATGTTCCTACTTATTACTTATCCAGGTCTTATTACAGTAACATTCTAAAATACAACAATAAGATTACTTCGATTGGTTCGAATTTGCAGTGGTGATTACACGATTTCGTCTGATACATGTCTTGCAAAGATCAAGCTCCAATATCCCAGTACAAAACGAAAAACTCTGATTTAGTTAGCACAAACACAAAACGAAACATCTGTTTAATCAAGAGTTGAAGAGTGCAAAGCTGAAAAAACAGATCGCCTTCTAAACGTTCGCACTTATAAGCGAAAGCGAAAAGAGAGAGAAGAGGGTGCGTTGCCCGCTTTTTATATCATTATCTTCTCATTTACGTCACATCGTCTTGATCACTATGGTGTCGATCACCGCATAACAATGATAATTAAGTGCAGAATGGGTTGAAAGATTAGACCACTGTACACACGGAACATTGATTAAACATCGTTTTCTTTACAAGCGGACGATGTTCTGTGATATGTGAGAAACCACCGTTCGTTTCTGGGCAGAGCGATACGAATATTACAAGGACAGTGTGGTTCTGAAAGTGTTTCCAAGGTAGCCTATGAATTGGGTTATTTCAGTGGAATTACGTTTAAAAAGCCGACATTTATCTGGTCACTAGAAGCATTTCGCCCTTCTTTCGTCTTTTCAGGCAATAAATATTCTCAAAACTCATGAAAGTTGCTTGTAGCAAACTGTTAGGTCTACTAGTTCTACAAAGCGAAGGGCAGGAGTATTACAAAGAGCACATTATGGCAAATTAAAACCAAAACAGCGTAGAAATGTCTTCCCTCAAGAAGAACGTCAACGTCATTTGATCCAGTCACTTGGAAAAGCAAAATATTGATAAGCTAGTGCAGTCTGAGTTTATCGAGAAAAAGCCTAGTACAACCGATTGAAACAGCAATACTCACTGTTGCGTTTCGCTGATCTGCATCCCTTGAAGATCGGCTGTTATTAGCAAAGAACTGTACTGTTAGCCTGTTTTGACGACTACGCCGATGACAACATAAATTGCATCAGACAGTGTTTATTTGGATAGGATGACGCCGATCTGAAATCAAAAACACTTTTTACTGTTTTTCCGAAAATAGAAGGCTAGAAGAGCTGATTGGGACGGATTACTGTTTTCCAAAGAAAGAAATCAAAAGATACGACTCAAAGATGAGGGGTTATTCCTGAAAATACAGTAATACATTAATAGTAAAAATGGCAATGTGAAAATAAAGGAGTGCAATGGGAATATTCCCACATGATGGTCTATAAATGTAAGTGTGAATGGACAGTGGATGAAATAAGCTTATAGGCACTTTCCAAACAGACTCGCGTTTTAAACGCTTTAGAGTAGATCACAGTTTTCGCGTAAACATGTGAACATTTCCAATATCGAACTCGCTAATTCCTTCGCTATCAACCCAAACAATGATGATAAACTAGTGCAAATTGACTATAGCGTTCAGGTCGAGATGAACAGCTCACGTGATCGTCTAGACGATTAGACATCGAGAACTCATATTCATGCGGTAAAGGTCGTTTTTAACATGACGTACCTGCACAGTACTACGAGGGTTGTATACGTATTGATGAGAACTAATTCAAGGGACTTCAAATATGTAGCTTTTCACAAGCCATTCGATCATATCAATGTTTCAAACAGTTTCAAAAATAAATTTTCTGAATTTTTTGTTTCAATTTGTACGATTCCGTAAGTTTGGTGGCCCACCCACCCCATCCCCGAGCCAACTCATTCCACCCAACTCACCCCCGACAATTCATCCCCAGACAACTTGTCACCAACGGATTTTCCCTGGGGCTAATGCAAATCTTATCTTTGTAGCCGCAGCTTCCATTTCTTACAGAAATTTGGTGGTAGGAGCTGTGTGCGAAGCTATCAAGACAACTGGACTCACACGTAGACGTTATCCTAAGCCAAGCTTGGATGTTCGACCCATTCCAAAAAAAATAAATACAGAGCTCGCCTGTAGCTCGTCCGCAACCTAAAATTAGTGTCCAGAAATTCCTAGTGCTGTGGCAAAGAGCGCAGACCATCATGCGGCTTAATCCGCTGCGGTTTAGTCATCGCATCCCACCCGTACTATGTGAAACAACCCAGGACTCTCTGCGAGAAGACCTAGGATAAATTGTCGCGGGAATGAGATGTCCGGGATGGGCTGGATGGGACGGGTTGACGGTGGCACCGTTGGCTAGTGTATGTTTTTCAGTACGCACCGTAGACGTTACACTAAATCACTCGAAAAGCGATCAGGTTCGGAAAGCAGAACAAATAAGGGCTGAGGCTGGCGTTAACTCACAAGGGAAGGACCCGAAGTGTGACACTCCGATTTGGCT
This sequence comes from Steinernema hermaphroditum, assembly GCA_030435675.1. Lineage (NCBI taxonomy): Eukaryota > Metazoa > Nematoda > Chromadorea > Rhabditida > Steinernematidae > Steinernema > Steinernema hermaphroditum. The sequence continues at coordinate 4,580,041 of CM059625.1, forward strand.
GAAAATTTGTGGGCGTATAGCGCAGCCCGGGACTAAGAAAACGCACACAGTTTGAGCTGCTGAAAATTAGACCAAGGTACCTAAAAGAGGTCTTTAATTGTAAGGTATCCTGGTGCGATGTCCCTGAAGCCTCAAAATATACGGTATTATTGTCAGTGTTTTTCGTTTTTTAACTGGTTTTCGTGCTACAAGAACATGGTTGTTAATTTACAATGTTAATTTTCGTTCCAAATGCCGAAAACCTTAGAAAATCGGTGAAAAAAAACGAAAAACACTGACAATAATACCGTATATTTTGAGGCTTCAGGGACATCGCACCAGGGTACCTTACAATTAAAGACCTCTTTTAGGTACCTTGGTCTAATTTTCAGCAGCTCAAACTGTGTGCGTTTTCTTAGTCCCGGGCTGCGCTATACGCCCCACAAATTTTCAGCGAAATCGGAGTGTCACACTTCGGGTCCTTCCCTTGTCAGTCCTGACCAATTATGAATGAAACGCGTTGGTATTGAGCCACACAGACAGTTCATAAGGGACCGCTTCACTGCCACTACGCCTACAAGACTGATAGCCCAGCAATTGTCTACAAGGTAAGACTTGAACAAAACCGATTCTATGACCAATCTTGCCGCCCGGGAGACTACTGGAACTTTACGCGCTCAGAAGTCTTGAAGTCGTTCGCAGCCGTTCAATGGCGTTGCTTATATTAAATGAAACATCGTAACTTTGACCTTTACATGATCATACTTCGTTTGTCAATTCAGATCGTCTGTGTCTTCGGTACAAATGATGTCAATGTTATTTCACAATACACTTATCAACATAAACAAAGTACGGTCAGCAAGAATTCATTGCCAAACAGTTTAGTCCTGATCACTATGATCATCGGAAGAAAATGATAACAAAGTGCAATGCGTGTGTACAAAATAAAATTCCAAAGGTGACTGTGTTAATTTTGTAATCATGGGTAAATTTTGTGAAACTGAAAGACATTTCCCTGGGTTTAGAATGAGCCAAAAAGACTTTATGACTTCGTAATTCAATCAAGCGATATTGCTTTTCCAATCGAAAAACTCGTTTCCGGGTTCATAGGTGCTTACCGATTCTCCACACATAACAACGTAGCAATGTGCGTCATCAGGCACGTTGTCTGAACTCAACAGGCTAGGAAACAACATGGCTGGTGCGATCGAGAAAATAGCCTGGCTGCAATCAACATTGCAACCCGACAGCTGAAAAGGTTCAAAAAACGATAGCAGATGCATGTCAAGACATGACAGACCAATATGTATCATTCAGACGAAAAAATACGCTTCATTGGCACGTCCATCTTTACCCGTGCCAACGATAGACACCACTGGCAATCGCTTCATATTGCAGGAAATGTTCCATTTTTGACAGCAGAAATCCGTTGAGCTCAACATCGTGGCGGCACATGGTCCGGCGTACGTTCACTCAGTCGTTATTATTGAACTCCGGTGATGTCAATGAAATTTCCAGCATCGTCATGTGACCTTCGAGGTCTGCTGCTCCTCAGAGATGCTTCCACTCGTGGCTCGGCCATGTTTTGGTGTCTCTGCACACGGCATGCGTGTATCAAAGTGTGTTTCTCTCTCTGATCCCTTCCCGCCTGATCCTCAGAGCAATTGTTTCGTATTTATTATTGACACACTCGATTGGCGCTTGTGCCTTCCGGTCTTAGGCTGCTGTCTTCCTGAAGATTCGACTGGTTGTCATTGCGCTTTTTGAAGATGCTTGGTTTCCTGTATTTCTTCGCTGACACAATAGAAAAAGGAGTTGGAAGTTCAAGGGTTCTTGTTCGATAATTCAACTGAAAAAAAAACTTACTTTTCTTTGCATCCAATGGTCTTTTTTCAATCTGCTATGGTAGCACTGCTTTTGAGGTACTGAGTACGTTGATTAGATTATTCACCCACTTTGTTCCCTAAAAATTCCATTTTTTGTTTTGTGTATTATTTTATGGTAGTGTATATGTACTTCGGAGCCGATACACTTTACTTATTTACGACAGCAGTGAGTAGAACGTGGCTGTTGTTAGGGACATTCACACATTGTTGTTGATCAACATTTTCATTTTGGATGAACTCTACTGGCTCTCTTTGACCGTTTAACAATGTATAGTGTCCTCAGCCTTTCCTTAAAATTCTACTCGTTCGCTGTTTTTTGTTTTTGTTTTCAGGGAAGCGCTGTTTTCATTTAGATTGTCTCCTTATAGAGTCGCGTGTAATTCGACCCGGTCTTGTCCCTTGTGATTGTCCCAGGCATCTTTTCTTTTACCACTCAACCACCCGTCTTTATATTAGTCGTTTGGTCCACTCCGTTTCATACGCTATAAATACGCATCATTCGGTTGTTAGAGACGGCGTCAAAAAAAGTTATATTTTTAATATTCACATCATCTGGAAATGTGTCGTAGGATACGTGACTCTACTTCTCGAGATGTGCTCCTCGTTCGATAAAATTTGTACCCCAATGTGCTCAGGTGTGAATTTCGAGTGGAGTGTAAAGTTCAGCCGTGCGATCGGCCATCTTTCCAGGACATCGATCTGATTTTACTTCCGGACGGTGTCCAAATGTTGGTGTTGGAACTCTTGGCACTTTTCTTCCAGAAAAAAACCTCTCTGGTCCCGGTGGAGTGTAATCTCTTTGGTGAAGTACGTAAGAGCTCATTCTATCACTCATCCATGGCTTTTTGCAGTTCATCACAGAGTGGATAGTTTTGACCGCTCTTCTAAGCATCACCCATTAACAAAAAGAGGCCAGAAAGCGGTGCTCTTTCCATGACATCCCTGGTTGGCACGCAGCTCCTTTGGCCCATTCCGTTTTCTTATCCTTTTCGGTGATTCTTCTTGTAACTCTGTAAATCCGCAGGTTCCTCGCAGAGCCGGGTTCCCCCTAGATATCTTTTTTCAAATACTCTTTATATGTAACGATCTGTATTCCTCTTCGACAAAGCTTTACTTAAACGACAGAGATCTTTCTCAACCCTTTCGTCATCAATTTGCTGAAAAGGGTTGAGAAGGTTAAGCCGATTAGATCCTGGGAGCTTCGCGGCATTTGCTATTTGCTCATGTCTGTCGGCTGTCAATGTCAATTTCTGGAATTGAGAAGCCAATTATATCGCTATTTACTCAATAAATTGATCGCATTTCTACGCCCGCTCCAGGTGCAAATTACGCTGATAGCAAGCTGATGTGGCTTTGCACACTTTTAATCACTTGTTTTGCCGAACTAATCGATGAGCCTAATGATATCGCGGCGATGCCGTTCAAATTGTCGGCTTCCGCCGACATGGTCCTCTGAAAATAACTCTCGGTCCCCACTGCCTCCAAGCCAAACATATTGATCTTTGACTGATGCCCCGTTCACACAGTTGTCAGCTTCACACTAAGTGCCTACCGTCGGTCGATCTTATTGTTTCTTACTTATTGACGCGGCGGCCATTTTTCTTAAACACCTCGAAAAACAAGCAACTCTTCGTGTTGGCTCTTCAGCAAGCGCTTCAGCGCGATCCTTATGTGTGCGCGCTGCGAACGCCTATCGTCTCATTGTTTTATGCGTTCTCATCAAAGCCATCACATATTCTCTTCGGCGAGCCCATCGGCATTACCTATCATTTTCGCTTACTGAAAACAGTTTCATCAAAACATGTTTACGTCAAATAGGGATTCATCTACCCTTCTATTATACATGCAGAAGTTGTGTTCTACATCTTCCACATCGAATCATGTCAAAGTAAAAATAGACCTTGTTGTAGATTACTGATTCTTTGCACCTGAGAGAACAATGCCGTTCGTTTGGACCATGCTTTTCCTCCCAGATTACCTATATTTACCCATCTTGAGGGGCTTGTATTTAACGGGCCTTGTTTTGATCGGTCGTCGCGCCTTACCAGAAGCCATCGAAGTACATCGTCATGGCAACATTCGTGGAACCTGACCACCTCAGCCTCATAACTTACGCGTACATTCTTGTAGGCAAGCGCAGTTGCCGAGTAGTGGCTGCCCCAATGCCAACATGACAATCAGCTACTCGGACCGTTTTCTGAAGCTCCTGTGGCGGTGGAAAGGGTCGTTGTGGAAGGCAATCTGGAAGAACCTCCTTCTCTTCCTCCTGCTCTACTACATCATCAATGTGATATACAGGTTCCGATCACCCTAGTGGTAATGAAGCCAAATTCTGTTTAGATTTGTGCTCACAAGAGAGCAACAGGAGTCGTTCATAAAGTACGTGACGCTATTCAACGAATGGACTCGCGAAATACCACTCACTTTTCTGCTCGGTTTTTACGTCGCCATGGTGGTGAGACGCTGGTGGGAGCAGTGCCAGCTAATCAGCTGGCCCGACTCGCTTCTCTTCAACGTTTCCGCGTTAATTAGAGGCAATGACGTATGAATAATTCGCGAGCAACGGGTGCAGTTGCTAATTTTAGCCTGAAACGAGAATAATTCGACGAACGATCGCACGGTACAGTATGCTCTCGTCGGTGCTGGCGTGGAGAAGTATCTCTTTACGCGTGTTGGCGCGTTACCCCACTGAAAATCATTTGGTTCTCAGTGGACTGATGACCAAAGACGAATTGGCGATGTTCCAGAAGATACAAGTGACGATTGACCCTCATCAGGTAGGTTACAATACAAAGCGAGAACCACTGTTTTTCTGACTAGATTTGTCTGAACAGTTTTGTTTTTTCTCTAGTGGACACTGTATTGAGATGACTACGTTACGAGCCAATGAAGAAGGTACAGGAACCGAATCCGAGAGCCATCGTTTACAAACGGGTCCCATTCCCTCCCCTTTGGGGATAGGTGTTGCGTTTGGTTGCAGTTTCTTTACAGTCACTTGTAGCCTGCTGTGTGAGTACCATTCTTGGCGGGTTATAGTGTCTCAACGTCTCCAGGTATCATACCGCCCACAAGATTACTTGACACCAAAAAAAGCGCGAAATTGCGGACAGAAAGGTTTCTACTTCTTAAAAGTTCAAGGCGTACAGTGTCTGTTTTATATGCGCTGAAACTAGATGGCTCGTGTTTAGAGATGGTTCGTGCCACTGAATTGGATTCAAACGATGATGGTGCGGTGCTTTGAAAAAGGAACGCTCAGCCATACGAATGAACTGCGAGTCCTCCTCGACTCACTTGAGAAATATCGCCAAGGCTTCTTCCAAATGTTCATATATGACTGGATCACCATTCCTCTCGTTTACACGCAGGTAGCTTCAAGTCCATTCCGCGAACCATGTTCCGGTTTCAGGTTGCATCCATATCAGTTTACGGCTATTTCGCGTTCGCCCTCATAGGTCGACAGTTTCCAGCTCTGAATCAGCACCAGCATGTAGTTGATCTGTACGGTTTCGCTTCGTTCTTTTCACTCATGAAGACATTCAGTTACGTCCCTGTATTCACCATTCTCCAGTTCCTTTTCTACGTTGGATGGCTCAAAGTGGGCGAGGACTTAATGTTCCCCTTCGGCGCAGACGATGAGGACATCGAGTTCAACTATATTCTCGACCGGAATCTCGAGATCGCCTACCTTATCGTCGATGAGCTGCACAACCAAGTCCCTCCGGTCTACGTCGAGTCGTTAGAAGAAAAAGTAAAAGTAAGGAAAAGTAGAGGAATACAGTTGTCTAACCTTGTGTATAGCTGCTGCATACCCGTGGTTCGAACAGCATGCAGAACAATCCGCCAAAGCAGCATCTCCGCAATCATCATTTTCCAGCTGGAGACCTTGAAATTCACATTGAGAAACCCCCTGTTGGAACGAGCAAGCGTCTCAGCACGAGGGATTCTCAGAGGAAGGATCCGTCTTCTTCGCAGAAAGTCAGTTTGTAGTTTTATAGACAAGCTACTTACACAGTTGGACATATTTTAAGAGATAGGATTTATTGGGTTGAAACATTGAAAGTGACCGTTTTTAAAAGTGTATGTCTAAAGACCACAAAAACGTTCATTTCACTTAAGGTATTCACCATTCGATTGCTCAACGTCAGTCGTCTTTTCGGGCAGGAACCGGATCCTTCCTTTTGTAGAAAGTCCGAGGCTTAAGGTCAAAAACTGTGTTGGTCTGATTTTCGACCTCTTTGCCTTGTTCTGCGTGGTTTCCTGTGATGTTTCCATTTACGGATCAGTACGGACGACAGTACGATAGGCCTGGGAGTGTGATAGATAAACAGCAAAAAAGAAATCGTTCAGCTCAAAATGGAGAGCCATTCGGTCAACGAGGGTCAACTTAAAAAATGCGGTCTCGGGCACTCGTACTTTTTGAGAATCCGAAAAGTCATGTTTTCAACATTTCGCCTCTGTTTCTGTAACGCAGAACTCGTGGAGCCGCTATGTGGGCTTAGTAGCAGTGTGTAGCAATCAATACTCCTCTAGAGAAATTCGGGTGGGCCAGACTCTACAGTCTACAGCAACCTATAACAGTGGTGGCTTCTATAGTTTGCATGATTTTTAGTTAATGAAACGAGAAGTCTCCTCATTCAGCGACCTTCATCAACTCGCCCTCGGCCCGCTGAAGAACGGCCCCAACAACGCGACCTAATCCCGTGAAGCACTTGCCCAGCCCTATTCACTGAATCGCATCTCTCACGGACGCTCTTAAACGAAGACATTCCAACCGTTTTTTGTAAGTATTGCTGACTTGAAATAAATTAATGGTCTTCACTGTGCTTTTCGATCTCCGTTGTTAGTAAAACGTCCAGTGCGTTTCGCTCGTTAAATGAAAAGATGAACTCATATGAGACTATGTACAGATTGGCACCGCACGTAAAGGTTAATCAACTTGACAAACCGGTTTGATGTGAGCCTGGAAGCCTGTCAGGTGTACTCATACTTCAGCGGGGACCTTACTAGAGAGCGTCACCTCAAACGGGCTGGAAGAATAGCTGAAACAAGGTCTGAAATTTGCCAAGAGATGCGCTATTTGAATCTCATATTCGATCACATAGTTCGCCTTACTTAGTTACGCCTTACTTTTATCTTTGTTCAACACACTGAAAACCGAAAAGTTGAGAGGACACGATTTGGTCCAGCATCAGAACATATGCAACAGTTAGTGCGGATCAACGGATCAATCAATCCTCTGTTAGATTGTGACGTAGCCTTAGCATCTGTATCTCACGCTACTAAAATGCGACCAAAGAATTCATTTGTATTTCATACGAATGATGCAAGAGCAAGATCTCCGATAACAGCCGTCGATCAGTGGTCACGCATTTATTTATAGACCTTATATAACGGTGATGGAGTTGGATGGGGTCACTCTCTTTTCGGTGCCCCAAAGACGATCGGCGAGAGGTTCTACCGCGACGTCCCTGGCTTATTTTACTCGAAATCAGCTGAGATAACACTGCTTCCAACTTGATGATTTCTTTAGTTTTCTCTGATCACGTGGTTTTAATTGACCTTTTCGATGTGGTCGACCCATCTTCTCGTAAAACGTGTGATCTTGACAATCGATTCGCGAATTTAGGTTGTTTCGGAACAACACTACTTCACCAGTGCCGCGAGAAGTCTTCAATTTGCACGATGTAACGCAGTTGGTTGATTGGCTGTTTGTCTCAACTTCTCGCGTCGTGATTTCCTCCTCATTTCAACCGTTTGTTATGCTCGTTTCTCATCGCTAGCCACCACTTCGGCCTTCCCCGTACTCCTCATTCATATTCATGTTTTTGTACAGCCGCGATGTTTGTTTATTGTTTTTGGCCCATTTTTTCGCTTTAATCTGATTATCATCGTCGGTCACAGCGTACTCTGGTCACAGTTCTTGTGGACCGTTACAGTTGTGCGAGGTGTTGACAATGAAACGTCCTTGTCTTCAGGCGTCTGCTCAAAAACAACGCGCATATAAGAGAATATCACTGACGGGTTGTTCCCAGTTGGCATCGGCCCGTTTACATTCAGAATCCAGCTGCATTGCTACCTTCTGCTGCACTTTTCGCGTGACTGTCGCTGATAACAGGTCATAGGAATATTCCAACTGCTGCAGTTGCGTGTTGTTAACAAAGATCAATTAAGTGCGCGGTGTACATTCAGGTACTATGTCCATAGAAGACGTCCTCAAATCGCTGCGCCAATCGCTTCCCGAAGGTGATGGCTTCGAATGTCATCCATTCAGAATAGGCAGCTACAACAATGCCGTTTCCTCACATTTCCAACTGACCTATCCTGCCGACACTATGGCTGTGCTCGTACTAAACAGTCCGAGAATGTTCGACATTTCCTTCCGGCGATGGTTGGTTAGCAAAGCGGAAGGTGGTGATCACAACGACGTGGCCGAACGGGTCCCAAATCCGATACAGGAATTCATTCACTCACGTTTGGATGCTGCCAAAGAGGTGAGTGTTGTGGAAATGTGCCCCATGTCTGACATTTATCGCCAAAAGTCTTAAAAAATTTCATTGCCTAAAGGAGTTTTTTGGACCGTTTCAAGAGTGAACTTCAAATGCTTTCATTGCCTGGGAATTACGCACTTTTAATGAAGGCCCATTGGGGTATCATATCGATATACATGCACTGTCCCATTTGAATGTTCCGGATGAATATTCCCTGATTTTTAGGCGTTATCGTACGTATCCCCTTTCACAAGCGCAGTGGACGTAATCCACGACTACGAGATGACACCAAACCGACGCCCAAAAATTCTAATGTGCACATGTGGTCACATTGCCGGTGCTGCCTACCATTACAAGCCCGAACAGGACCTAACCGAACCGCCGCCTCAGAAAATGGTAGGATCACCATTGGTTACGGAGTTGATAATATGCTTTAGATCGGTCTGAGCCTCCATCCTCGATACGGAGGCAACTTCGCGTTCCGTGCCGTCATAATACTTCCCGACTTACCACTTCCGCCTGACTTTAAGGAGCCTGCTCCTTTGAAAGTTCTCGATACCGACACGGCCGTCCTGAAAGCGTTGGATCTGTTTAACAATCATTGGCGGGATGGTCGGTTCCGCGACGCTGGCGAGCCGGAAGAGCGATATTCCAAGCAGCAGAAGGACTACTTCGCTCGTCCTCCCGCCGAACGATGGGAAGTGATTTCCGATTGGTTCCGACCGTCTAGCTAGATATTAGGTTGTTTCTACGTGCTAGCAGAGTTCTATCATCGTTTGCATAAATGAATTGATGACATAAGTCGTTCAAATGGCCCATGAACTCTCATATAGAATGATAGGTTTTTGGAAAGGCTGAATACGCTGAATCACTTCGCGATCGCGTGAGCCACGTCCATTGTTATACAATTAACGAGTCCATTATTGAGCGAATGCCGGCAGAGCCTTGCAACGTCATCGCGCAGCCATTTTCGATTTCCGCCTCGGCGGCACCCTCAAGGTACAGAGCGGCCAATCGGTGCCATGACAACTTGCCGACCCCCGTCTCAAGGCGACTAATGTTATTTCTCCGCTGCCGAACACTATCATTATAATCGAAACACACAGTTATATTCAATCCCCTCGACGACGTAGGCACTTCGTCAGATCCCCGACGGATTCGAAATGCCCCGAGAGGCGTCGCAAGCGTCGTCGGTGGTCTCGTCGACCTCTGAGATGGAGAATGGCACCCACTTTGATGAGCACCACCCAAGATTCTACGTGTTCTCGTTGGTGCACTGTCGACTGGCTTCCATCGTTAGCTCCTTGTTTGGGTGCTTGTGTGTCATCGGCATTTTCGTCTTCTTTGTGTGCCATTTTCAATGGTACATTTACGACACCGCTGTTGATATCGTCGTCCTCACGGGGATATCTATATTCCTCATCCTCGGAATTCTCGTTCATTACCTGGCTCTTCGAGGAGTGCATAAGGAGAAGGTTAAATTAGGATCGCTAAGGATAGTACAGCACAACATCCAATTTTAGACCATTCTCCTAAACCCCTTTCTTGGTTTTCATGTGTTCCTCGCCCTCATCGAAGCTATCGTAGCGCTAACGGCAATCGGCGAATTGGTTTCCGACCAGGTAAGCCCTGTGACGTCTGACCTGCTCCGTCACGCTTGAACTTTCAGACAGCTCGCGAGGAATTAGGCGATGTAGTTGCAAAGAATATCCTTTTCGTCGTTCCCTTAATCATCTTCGTCCAGGTCATCATGCTGTGTTGTGTGCTCAAGTACAAATCCTATCTACGACGAAAGCTGCTCTTCATCAAACGCAACCATACGAACGTAGGTGCCTGTCGATATCAACAAAATTAGATGAATCATTTCAGGCCATAACGCAAGTGATGTATGCCAGCGCAACAGTCGAAATCGGAGCTACATCCACGAATGTACAGGACTAAGAGAACTGCTTTATGATCATTTGCTTCGTTGAGCGTATAAACAGCCATAAAGATCTCAGAGAACGATGAAAATTGGTGACCGTCTGACGAACTTGAAAAAGTGCAAAACTTAGAGTATGCGCTTGAGTTTCAGAAACGCAAGGTGTTCTAGGGAAAGGCCAAGAAGTTTAACCTTTCAATTTTTGGGAACTTTGAAAGTTGAAAAGTTGAAATCTGTTGAAACTCTTGATGTCTATCACAAATTCCTTCAATGGGTCAATCCCACAATGCGTCATGATCCCATGGTTGCATATTCAACTTGATGGACTTTTTTCAAAAGGCGGACCAATGACTCTTATGACTTATCACAGGACGAGTTTCAGAAACGCAAGGTGTTCTAGGGAAAGGCTGATGAAGTACAGCTGAAAAAAAGCGGCTTTTGGGCAACCTTCGACTTGGCCTTCGCAACGCTGAACAGCAGGACTGTAAAAACGGAGGAGGCCAAACTCACGTCATGGCCATCAGGGCAACCATTTGCATGTAGCGAGCACGCTGTTGCATCAGGTGCCCGCTCTACACGTTAAGGCCTGTTTATACTCTGCGCGACAGTGTCGCGCAGCATTGTGAAATCGGTCGCCGCGCTGCGCGACAGTCGCGCAGTCGCGTAGCTGTTTATACTCTGCGCGACAGCGCGACGTGTCGCGCAGCGCGGCGACCGATTGTTGCCTGTCGCGCAGTCGCGCAGCTACGCGACACAGTGAGTGCGTTTATACTCTGCGCGACTGTGCGACCTGTCGCGCAGCGCGACGACCGGTTTTGCTGCCGCTCAGCTCGCTGAGCTGCAGGGTGTGTGTCGCGCAGCTGCGTAGTCGTTTTTTGTGCAAAATTCATCGGATTTTTTTTGTTTTGACGCATTTTCTGTGCCTGCCGACGTCTTGCGTTCAGTTTTCTCGGGCTTTGCGGGAATCATCACTTCTCAGTCAGTGGGAATCACTCTGCTTTCGGGGACTGATGTTCTTTTTTGTCACAGAGAAGTGGTTCATTGCTCTTTGCGAGTCATATGATCGTAGTGGCTGTCGTAATTCCGACGGGATTTGCGTGCTATCACAGCGAATATATAATTCCTTCTGTTTTCAGGCTACACCCTGGTCAACAGCGAGCCACACATGGAGGAGACCATTAACAACGACGTCAAGAGCCGCATCATTGCGCTCGTGAAGAGTCGCGAAAACCTCTGGAAAGTGAAGACTCGAGGCTACAAGATTGACAACAAAAAGGTCGAAGACTACCAAGAGATCGCCGACGAAATCAATAAGCTCCACGGACTCTCGATAACTGGTTCGTAATCATTTGCATGAGCAACGTAAATGACATAATGCTGTTTAGGAGGTCAGGCGCGCGGTGTTTTTAAGAACCTTCGCGACACTTATTCAAGAAGAATCAGAAACGCGAAGAAAGATATGAAGACGACTGGTTCTGGCGATGAAACTACGAAGACCGGCAAAGCGAAAGCACAAAAAGAAGAAGCTTTCCCGCCACACCCGCCACTCTACGACGTCCGACTATGGCGGATTTGATAGAAGTTGCTGAACGTTTTGAGCACAGATGGCTCTTTCCCAACTGCGTCGCCGCGCTGGATGGAAAACATTTTTTGCTAGAGGTAGGTTTCCTCTACATCTCAGGTTAACCGTCTACGTATTTTAGGCTCCTTGCGCTGCGGGATCGTTGTACGTTAACTACAAACTCTTCCACTCCATAGCCGGATTAGCGTTTCTTATTCTTCGACGTCGGCTCCCCTGGACGACAATCAGACTCCTCGATCTACGAGGACAGTCCGATTCCCCCACTGATCCGCAGATTGCTTCCCGCAGATAGGATAGTTGGAGAAGAAACACTTCCGTACGTTGTAGTGGCGATCAAGGCTTCGCGCTGTCAAAAGACTTCATGCGTCCCTTCGCACAGAGTGAAGCCGTTGGCGATTTACAAAAGCGTGAATTCAACAAAAGGCTCTGTCGGTAAGCCTAATTATCATCGAGATACGTACTCTTGCTCGTTTAGTGCTCGCAGGAATCGAGGTGACGATCTTCCTGAAGATATCTCGAGGGCTCTCGAATTGACGGATGACACAACCGCCCGGCCTCCAGAACAGATGTCAAAACAAGCAACACAAGAAGGAAAGCAAACGAGGCTGATGTTTACGAGGTATTTTGCTCATGTATAAGGACGAGTGCCTTGCAGAGAATATCACCAATAAATCATAGTTACAGTGATAGTTCCACAAGATTTTATCATGAAACAGCAAGATATCTGTGATCGAAGCTGTCGCGCAGAGTATAAACACCTATGCGACAGCAAACAGTGTCGCGCAGCGCGACGACCGGTCGCACAGCTGCGCGACAGGCAAGGGGCGTTTATACTCCAGGCGACTGTCGCGCAGAGTATAAACGCCCTTTGCCTGTCGCGCAGCTGTGCGACCGGTCGTCGCGCTGCGCGACACTGTTTGCTGTCGCGCAGTCGCGCAGAGTATAAACAGGCCTTTACGGTCTCTCGAATTCGCTGCCACTAACCTCTGAATTTTTGGAAACTTTGAAAGTTGAAAAGTTGACATCTGTTGAAACTATTGACGTCTATCAGAAATTCCTTCAGTGGGTCAATCCCACAATGCGTCATGATCTCATGGCTGCATATTCATTTTGTTTTTTTTTTCAAAAGGCGGACCCAATGACTCACGGAAGATATGACTTATCACAGGACGCCGATTTCGAAACAGTCTCTCTTTTCCGTGTCATTCGGTATGGTTTCGATTACCACGGTGCACAGTTTTTCATTTTTATCATGCATCTTATGCATTTCCGGATATGTTTCAGTCTTACTTTATAAGTGATATACGAAATAAAAAGTTTAAGCGGCTCCCTAAAAGTGGTTCTCGCTTCATAGTTTCGTCAATCGTTCACAGTCCCATATGGTTTGAAATCAGTTCTAAATTTCAGTCACTTCTAGCACTTGAGGACTTGAAAAGTAGGGCTAAAATTAGGGAATACGATGCAGCAAATAGGAACATGTATGTAGACATTATCTTTCATGAATTCCTAACATAATCTAATTAGTCATCTTCAGGCCACGAATAATAAACTCTTAATGGAAAGTAATTGTTCGGCGATCAGAACCGGTATCCCCCACTCTCAACTCTCCTTTCGCTTTTCGCTGGAAATGACGAAACGGCCGCAACGAAGCGCGATCGTTTAAGTGAGCGCGATGTCGCCTTCGCCTTCGGCGTCTCTTTCTTCCAATTATGTCATCGGCTGATTTGTAAAAATTCGCGATTGAATCGATACGCGCCAGAATGTCCTTGACTGGCTGATAAGTACCAATCACTGAGCAAACAAGCAGAAGTTCTTGACTAGTGGACGTGAGGCCGGAATACGATTCTTTTCCAAGTGTTGCGTTGTTGAGTGGCGCCCGTCGCTCTTGTAAGCACAATGTCGCGAATGTAAAGCGGTGTCGGTGTTTGTCCTTTACAGCGGAAGCATGAAGCACCGGCGCGTTTTCAGACTATCATGGGCTCGGCCGAGACTCGACGAGCCGATCATGTGTTTCGTCTTGAGGGAACCCAGTATGTGGCCGAGGAGAACATCGGAACCGGTGCCTATGGAACAGTTTGCAAGGCCTTTGATGGGGTATGTTAGTCGAAACGTTTCAATATTCACTTTTTTCTTAATCAACAATGAATGAGCTGAAAGACACTGGGCTTTCAGAGATGCCAACGTCAAGTGGCCATCAAAAAGATCCCTCGCGCCTTCGCCGCCATGACCTTAATCAAACGAACACTGCGCGAAGTGAGAATCCTCAGAGAGCTCAACCATGAAAATATAGTCTCTGTCCTGGACATGTTCACCGCTGAGGGATCTCAGGTATGCCGGCATCCCTCTGTTGGCAGTAGTGGGGTACGTTCCAGGGACGAGACATCTACATGGTCATGGATCTCATGGAGACCGATCTTCACCAAATTATCCACAGCGATCAGAAGTTAATTGACGAACACTATCAGTACTTCCTATATCAGACACTGCGAGGGCTTAAAGTGAGTGTCTTATTCATCATCATATCCACGATGATTTCAGTACCTGCACTCGGTAGGGATCGTACATCGTGATCTGAAGCCTTCCAACCTATTGGTCAATGGAGATTGCCTTCTGAAAATTGCAGATTTCGGAATGGCCCGCTGTGCGGAACAGTGTATCCAGGAGGAGGGAAACTTTATGACGGTACGTGACCAGAAGTAGACTTTCATCCGATAGACCCTTTAGCAATACGTTGCCACGCGGTGGTATCGAGCCCCAGAGTTGCTGTTCTCGCTTCTGGAATACGACGTCAAGTGAGTTCTTTTTGAAATTCTTAATTAATATCTTTCTATTCAAGTGTTAATCGGAGCGAGGGGCACCATATATTCTCTTTGATAGTGACTTTGGCTATGCATAATCTCTCACTGAATCATTAAGGGTTGATATCTGGTCTGTCGGTTGCATATTCGCTGAGATGATAATGCGTCGCCAACTGTTCCCCGGAAAAGACGCCATATCCCAAGTGAAGATGATCGTTTTCTATTTGGGAACTCCAAAACCCGAGGTACACCTACAAACGCTAATCTTTCTTGAAGCCAGTTTTACAGGTAATGGAAAAAATATCGTCTGAATTGGTGCTACGATGGATCGATAGCTGTGGCAACCGGGCTCCGCTTCAATGGTCAACTATATTGAACAAGGCCACTCCTAAAGCCGTGGATCTGTGCGAGAAGGTATAGCTTATTCAATCTGAAAGCAGTCGGTGGCGCAAAGAAGGCATGTAGACAGAAGTCTGGAATGCCTTTGCATAAGCACCGTAAGGTGAGATCGGTCGGGAAACGAAAAACGAAGAAACTGACCAGTCTCATGCTTGAATGCTCACGAAAATGACATTCCACACTTCTGTCTGGATACCCTTTTTAGGCCACCCTGTACGAATATTTTGTTCGCAGTTTGCAGCTTATGCTTTCAGCTCATGAAGCTGGCCCCTTGGGAACGCTGGACAGCCGAACAAGCGCTCGCTCACCCATATCTCGCCGTCTACCACGACGAATCTAAAGAACCCATCTGCTCCCATCAAGTTCGAATCGACACACACGCCATCGAGACACTAGGAGCCGGTGAGCTCAAAGAAGCGCTTGCGGATGAAGCCGTCTTCTTCGAGAAAAACCGTACCGAGAACGCCCAGTAGATTGTGAAATATTTAGCTCTGCATCGCACATATAAACGGGTTGCACAAACGCCATATGTATGTACACACAACAAAAGTTGTTACGTGATAAATGCCGAACGGACGTAACCGTTATACGGTAGATAGAATAATACTTCGCTCTCATAGATTCGCTATCTCACGCAGTTGCACATTTCTGCGAGAGTCTAATTCAGCCAACGTGATTTCCTGTCCAGGGAGTTTGAGAATATTAAGTTCGTTCTTCAGTATCTGGTTGGCTTTTTCTAAAAAAAAAGCCTTGCTATTTCAAGTCTGCTCCATAACGAGCATACCTTTGATGTTCTGCGCATGCTCTCCATAGCATTGATCATATCTGTAGCCCATGCACATGATTAAAGGCACCATGGGTACAATGAGAAGCTTGTTCTGCAGAATTCTGGCAGCTGCCATGATTGCTATAGTTGTCGTTGAAGCTCCTAGTACTTCCCAGGCGAGCTGTTCTCTTTTGTGTGCGAGCTTCAAGGCTTCTTTGTGTTCCAGCTGCATGGTTTTCATTACGATCTCCTCCTCCATCTGCAAATCTACGTGTCAGTTATCTGAGAAGGCTTATCGTTCATCACCTTCTTATTATATTCCTCTTCGATATTCACTTTCTTCGCTGTACTGCAATCACACTGACTGCTCACTGACTGTGATGACCCCATTTGGACCTGAAAGCGTTCATAACATTCATAATAACGACAAGAAACAAGGTAACTATGAGCACATGACTCGCAGCTTTCAAATGAACACGGCACTTTGAAGACCTTTAACAATAGCTATGAACAACAATTGAGCAGATCAGCGTATCCTATGAGTACGACGTCGCGTCCTCGCGCATCTGAGCGATACGCTCACGCACTTCAGTCGTGGAGATCGGTTCGGGAACAAGCTGGGCACCGGACTCAGCAAAGATCTTCTCTGATTCGTCTAAACAAATACATATGACACCGATTGCTTCATCATTTCCGGGTGCTGGCCCTTGTACTAATATAAATACTTTTTAATTTAAATCCGAAAGGCCCGCTTTCCGATATATAGCAGAATGAAAAAATCCTCCCTCACATCGTTCGATTGAAAACGGAATATCGAAAGCATCCGATTTATAAAACAAGTTGAGACACGAGACAACAGAAATCACTGCTGTCTAGGACAGACACCTCGCTCGTCATCTTGGTGTGCTTTAAAAATTAGTCCAGACGTACCTAAGACGATCTCTCTCTTTGTGCCATAACAGCTGTTAACTTGATAACTTAGATATCCAGCAATCGGGAAAACCGGTACCAGATGAAGAAGGTTTTTGTGCTTATAAGACGCCACAACAGTCATGGCGATCGTCAGCAACCCGGTGGGGACGGACCACTTCAAAGCTTCTCGCGCCTCTGCAAGCTAAAAGACCGATTTTAGAATAGCATTACTGGAAACATACTTTTAGAGCAGCCTTCCTTTCTTGGATCGCTTGAATCAGCGCAATTTCTCGCTCAATCTAAAGCAAAAGAACGAGTGAGATAGCAGATCACCAAAAATAACCAACCCGTCGCTGCTCTAGTTTCAAAAGAAGTTCGTCGTAGGCGGGTGTTACCACCTGGCTGGGCCCAGCCGCCGACTGCGAACGCGAATAGAGTGCTCCCATAGAAGGCAGTAACACCCAAATTAACTGAAATTCAAACCGACCGTCACGTCATTTGCATCACGTTCGCAAATGAAAAAGCACTTTACCGGACGAACCGTAGAACATTACAGTTCAAAAGGTTTCGCCGTTACAAAGCGCGGGGCTGATCAGCGATCGCCGCTATGGGTTCACGCGGACTTCGGACAATGATCGGCTTTGTTTTTAGCGACTGTCTTGTTGTTCACACTGCTTATTAACACACTTAAGAACTGACGCGATGCGTATCGAAAAATGTCAGTCTTCTCTGTTTTCCTTTCATGGTCACAGCGCGTAGTTGAGCGATTCCAAAATCTGGCTCCGACTGTGATTGTTTGTGATTATTTCTAGCATGCCGCGGTGCTTCAAATAGGCTAACGATATGCCAGAGCTAACCTTCAGGCCAAACTCTTAAACGTAACAACCGCAGCCCAGCGAAATCTGATCAAATCATGCCCAAAACTTTTAACATTACTCCAAACATCACCCGCCTATCGCTGGGCACACGACATAGACCTCCAAATGCAAATCCAAATCCAAAGCTTCCAGATACGTATATCCCTTGCGAGTGTGCAACACCAGACTACCATCATGACACCAATGATACTTTACCAGTTTCATTCGAAACCAGAGCCTAACAGCTATAAATACAATAACCACTGACAAGTTGATAACAAATAGGATCAAAGAGAGATCATTTTCGTTCGAGCACAAAACGACTTTCAGTTTCCAGGCTTGCTCGCGTTCAGCGTGCCATTCTCAACAATGTCGTAGACGGAGTGATGCAATCTTGAAAACGTTCTGCACAAGTCGTACAGTCCAGTTTTGAGTCCGTTGCTGACATAGGCGATCACGATCTTATTCTTCGGATCAAAGTGTACTTGTTGGCAACCGTGACCTGTATGTCCAATGACGTAATCGACTCCACCACGATTCAGCGGCAGGTATAAAAGACCGTGTCCTTTAGCCACTTTATCACCCATAATGAGATCAGTAGAATTTACGAATGGCTTGAGCAGCCTATTCAGTGTTTCAGGTTTGATTATCCTGGCTCGGACCACCTGAATACATCAGAGTTCAATTATACTACTAAGTACCGATACTGACCAGGTCGAAGAGTTTCGCCAAACTTCGTGCGTTTCCAATACCAAGCGCAGCAGCTTGTTCCATTCTCTGGTAATCAGGATTGTTCATGGTTATTTGGAAGACAGCTTGTAACCAAGACGGATTGTTAGCCGCACGCTTCAACATAGTATCCTAAAAGCAAAGTTCGCTTATCCTCAAGTAAAATAGCGGCACTCACCTGAAGTAATCTTTTCAAAGCGTAGAAATATTTGGCCACTCGAATATCACTGTACACTTCAGATAATCTCTCAAACATAGTAGGTACTGTAAGTCGAGCAACGCGATATTGCTCTTCTTTCGGAAGGCCAATATGGAAATCAATACCTGGAAAAAATTGGACGTTAGCGACACCACATTCATATGACCTACCGTGAGGTTCGGCAATCTCTTCACGTAAGAACTGTCCAATACTGCGATGCTTTTCATCAACATGACGAACAATCTGATCAACAATCCAACCGTACGTGTAAATATGATATCCGGTCCTGGTACCCGGTGGCCACTTCGGTACTTCATCTTCCAAAACTCTGCGCATTTTATTGTGGTCGGAGGCAATGTCTTCAGTAATTGGAATGTCAAGATAGCCTAAGCCTGCCTAAACACGACGTTGAATGGGTTATCGTGCAATGGTTTTATTGACTTACCATGTGAGACAGAGCCATTTGTACAGTGACATTGCCCTTTCCGTGCTTTCCGAAGCCGGGCCAGTGTTTCGTCACAAGATCGTCGTAACTAAGTCGGCCGCGGTCAACAAGCAGTGCAATACAAATGGCGGCAACTGCCTTTGTCGTTGAAAATGTGACAGTAGTTGTGTCTTCTTTCCATTTCCGTGCGGCCATGGTGTCGGCATAGCCTCCCCACAGATCAACTACTTTCTTGCCATCATAATATACTGCAAACGCAGCACCATCTCGCTCCCAGCCATCTTGGAAATTTTTTCTAAAAAACCAACGTTATGTAGATACGAGTTTTGATTCAGACAACGTACTGGAAAGCTGCTCGAACGCTTTCAAAACTCTTTTCGTGCGTTCCATCGACATGCACAGGCAATTTAGTATACAGTCTATCGGCAAAGAACTTGACAGCGATGGCGAAGAGAACTGCAATGAACACGGTTCGCCAGTTTCGCATTGTGCCTGAAAACACAAGGCAAAAGTAGTAAATACGGAAGAAAATATAGCTAACCGAAACTTTCCACGACTGCACGCAACATAGGACAACATTGCCGTTGCACTTTGCACACACTTGGTGACGTCACAAAAAACCCTCACTCCTGGATTCGGAGCAAACGTTGAGACAACTATAGCCCGCATACACTGCGAAAATACATAAACGCCATTTTTTCCTTTTTCAGCTGCTTCGTTACCATAGCGCAACCTCAATCACGCTAAGCTATATGAATGACGCCTAACTAAGCGCCGCATGACTGGTCCTTTACGGCGGAAAGCAAGGGGATCAACAGAACTTTCGACACATATCAGTAACCGCCCACAATTGATAAGCGTGATCTAAGGCCGCCGTTGAGTGGTAGCAATGTAAAACACATAAAGGGGTGAGACTCTCGAACTGAACGGCGGAAACGATAACACTTTCTCGGAGTACAAACTACAGTCAGTCGCACTCAGCGAGCATTCGCGAATATTCTACGACTCAAAATCGTTGAATCCCGAGAGCTCACTGAGAGGTCAACATTTGCGAAAATGTGAAAGTGAACGGTCGACTGCAATGAAAGAGACACTGAAACAAAGCACTGAAATATTAAATTGCTCTGCGCAGTAGATCTGGAAAAAAAGCGGATCTGCAAGGCGGAGATCCAAAACCTGCATAGGTCAGCTTTGGTTCCTGGCACGACACAACCTGAGCGATAACGGTGGTACCGTACCTCGCGACTCTATCAAGCATTCGGTACCGACCAGCTTGCGCAGTGCCCTATTATAATACGTCGCTTTGTTATCGAAAACATAAAAGGTGGCGAGAAAACCTTTTATATTCCTGTTTTCTCGCCTCCTGGGCTTGTGTTGAGGAAGTTTCCTTGTCGTACCATTTGCTTTTGGGATTATCAGAAGCTTGTCTATAAATTTTTCATAGTTACAGTAGTTTTTCACAGTGTGTCCATTGTCATGTGTATGTGATATTCGTATGTTGCGGCAAATGTTGCCAACGTGCAAAACCATGGCTTACAGCGTTTCTGTTGTTTTTCTTATCGTATTCGTTGCTCTTAGCGTCCTTTTGCAGTTCGAAGTTCTCTGTCAGGCAGACCGCGTTGAGCAGGCCGTTCTTTGACTCGTAGTTAGAAGAAAACATATTTTTGTTGTGAGCGCAATTCACGTGTTCTTTTGTTCCCTAACGCTTTACCTCAACATCCGCTTACATCCGAGCATTTTTCAGATTTGAGACATTTCTTGAACTGCTCGTTTAGGTGTCGTATCAGACGATGGGTGTTGTGACGGTTCGACAAAGCGTCACGTTGCTTTCCGTCCTGGCAGTTTATACTGCACTGCTGTCGACTGTTTACAAGCAGTTTCCAGAGATGTCGCCGGAAGAACGCGAACACTTCAAACTGCCCCTGAATCTGGACGACGCCAAGAACTTGGGTAAAGTACTCTTGCATTACAGGGAAGATCACTATTATACTGTTATGATTGGATTGGCTTCTGTGTACCTGATGTAAGTTGTATGTCTTGTAGCTTGAAGCTATTTTGCCTCCATTTTCAGGCTGCAGTCGTTTGCCATTCCTGGCTCAATCTTTCTTACAATTCTGTCCGGGTATCTCTTCGACTTGCGAGTTGCTCTCTTCTTGGTGTGTATGGTATGTTCCTTCATCCATTATATTTACATTACACATCTTAAATTTCCTTGTATGTAGTGATCGTTGTACTTTCAGTGTTCGGCTTGTGGAGCAACAGTTTGCTATTTCCTATCTTTGTGCATGGGACGAAGACTGTTGGAGAGATTTTTTCCGGAAAAACTAGCCTACAGTCAGAAGCTGGTTGAAGACAACAGGAAACACCTGCTTTATTACATTCTCTTCCTCCGTATCACGCCTACCCTTCCTAACTGGCTCATCAACATTGTCAGCCCTATTCTGGATGTACCGTTATCGGCTTTTTTCTTCGGAACGTTTATAGGTATATTATTCATGATGTGCATGCTGCTATTGAGTTATAATGTTGCAGGAGTTGCGCCACCAAGTCTTTTCTACCTCACTGCAGGCCAAACGCTCGAACAGATGACTTCGACGAGCGGCATTGCATGGAATTGGCACTCATTCCTGTTAATGGCCGTTGCAACGTTGGCCGCCGTAGCGCCAGTTATTTACGATAAACTGTCCAGCAAGACAAAGACAGAATAAGAAAACGCAGCTCTCGGATGTACAGTGTCAATATGAAGTGTTTTGTGCTTGCCTCTTACTCATTTCGGAGGTCATTGACGTTTTGTTAGTGAAATCGTAGTAGTTGGACTCTAATTTTATATAAAACGTATTGTTGTTGATTGCTTGATTTCAGCGTAGTTTGTAGACGTTTTCGGGTCGGTTTATAAGAACAACATCAAACCTTTGTATGCAACAACAATTTTCACGCTGATCTACTTGGCAGCGTCTGACCTCCAGTAGTCGTTACAACGGTCAATGCAAATCGTCGATTACACAGGAAAAGATGACAAAATCGCTGTCGAAAATCGCGTCGAAAAGCGATGTAAAGGAACAAGTTGAGCGAAGATGATATCCCATAGAGGCAGTAGATGATTCCAACGATCAAATCCGACAGATGAAGTGCGTTGACGTCTTGGAGAACCAGAACGACGTTCGGCGTCGCAACAAGAAGCACCGAACATCCCGTAATGAAAAACAGGATACGGTTTCTTCGCGTGTCCTCTTTCGATACCTTGGATGTCTTAGGATGAAGTGCAACTAGGAAATATGAGACTGCTTTACCTTTCTCCGATTCGCCATGAGAGCGACGATGACCAGAAGAAGGAAGCTGACGAAGAACAGGAACGAGACGAGCGCGAAGTGGGCAATTCCGAACTTTTGGCCACTCGCCTTCAGGACATCGCACATGCGCGTGTATAGAATTGTGTCATTGTCGTTCATCATGAGCATTCCAATGACCCAGACGACCTATAGAGTTGATATTTAAGACCAGAAATGATGAAAGGGGGACTTACTGTTGCTCCAAGAAGCCCGATCAACGAGAGAACTATCTTTCCAGTCACATTACAGGACCTTTTGTAAAAAGTAATGAATTGGATGGCGATCAGACGTTCCAAAGCGAGCATAAAATTGGTGAATGATGGAAGCAGACCTATAAAACCAAGAAGAGTCAGTAAATTTTAAAGAATGAAAGAAGGAAATCGCGTTACCTACGATTATGGCTATAAATAGAACGGATAATTTGCAATAGGAAATGTTAAATGTCTATTTGTCCCCATGAAATTGTTGCAAAATCCCAGTCTATCCTTTTATTCGGATACGCAAAAGCCGTAGTATTCCCACGCACTTTTTAGCGAACGCAAAGAAGTGTATAGTCACTAACCTCCGAGAATTAAAAACGCAGGAAACGCCGCCTTCGCACATTCAAGCGGGTGGATGAGATCGTGGTAATGGCCGGAAAGAAGAGACAAACGACGTGAAGCACCTGCGAAGATGTACGATACGCCGTTGATCTAAAAAAATACATATGAAAAAAGGGTTTGTTCAAAAAGGAATCATACCAAATCCGACAAAGCCAAAGCCTGAAACAACACGAGAGTCATTCTCATCTCCTTCTTGCTCCAGAGCACAATGAGAACCAAAACATTTGTCAGGACAGCAAACGCTCCAAATCCGATATAGAGCTCGAAGCGAAGCAGAAGACCTACGTCCGTGTCGCGCATAGTTTCTTGGCGTTCGTTCGACTCGAGTTCTTCGGGTAAGGGAATGAATACGGGGCCTGGGAAAAGTGGGAAACGCCCTCTTTTATGATGAAAAGTTTTCAGGAGCGTGGCCTTAAAAATTGGTTAGAAGTTCGATAGAATTGAAGTAAGTTCATATGCCATTTTGAGGGAAGTTGAACCGTCACATGCGAAACAGATCAGCACCACAATCGCACCGAATCAGAGATAATAACATTAACGGGCAATTGCCAGCACGTGTCCAGCCGGCTGTTTCCTACTGGCACCTATTCTTCCAAAACTGGTCAAATGGTCGCGTAATTCGCTTAGCCTGAGTATTTATAAACGTTTCGGTGTTTAGAGTCAATAACTCCTTCCTTCCAGCTGGCCTCTCTGAACATATGAACGTGCAAAAAGTACTGTGATAATTTGTTTGGCATGAGGATGTTTACACTGATATCATGAAAGGTTCAAAGCACAGACTCAAATTTCGTTCATTTGAGAATCAGAAGAATCGCTTAGTACGCTGGGAACTGCGTACGCTGTTTTTTCGATCACGAAAACGGTCTTCAATCATCTCGTTGTGGGACCCAGAAATCTGGCCCAGCGCCTTGATAACGCCGAAGCAACGCACGAATTTCGCATGTTCGCCCGTTGTTTTCAACGCGTTGGATGAGATTTTTGGTTCCCACAACGAGATGATTGAAGGCCGATTTCGTGATCAAATAACACAGTATATGCGACTTTTTCATACTCGTTTGGTACACTGAGACCTTAGACGACTCTTTTTTCATATTCTGTAATATTCGTAGTATTTCACGATTTACACGTTTTTTATGCCGCTACAGAAGTCGATCAAATGACCCGGAAAGATAAGCATACAAGTGCTGTGATAAGTTGTCTCCTAAAGATATAGTTACTGTTATATCAAGAAGGGTCGAAAACCCATGACGGGATTATAGGAATTGTGAATAAAAACTTCTTTAGTGCGCTAGTACGATTTTTTCCGCGTCCTTCAGTATTTGTAGTTCGATATTCACATTAAAGTTACCCAGACACGCATAACCTTTGGTACATTCAGACGAAAAGCGTTCAGGGCTGGACGAAACCGTTGAAATATAAAAACTAAACTGTTCGCAAAATCATTAAACCTCCTGAGTACAAGAGCATTGTAAGTGTTCAGACCAGTTTGTTCAGCGGTGACCAGAGTTGTCCGGATACCCGAACCCGAAACTTTTGGGTGCCCGACCCGAAGACCGGAAACTGACAACTCTGGCGGTGACTAGTTGTCAATGGATGCTATAAGGATTATGCACTCCCTGAAAGCCCTGTTTCTACATAGATAGAAAGCAGTCTAACGTGGTAGAAAAGGTTCTAAAAATTTGCTTCTGCAACAGGACTGGGCGTTGACCTACATATCGAAATCATATCCGATATCTGTCCCAACCTTTGGAACAAACTCTTTTGGCCGTAAAATTCTTCCGATTTGAACCCGACGGATTATTTGATGTGGAGCACCTTACAGAGCAAGGTCAATTCTGCAAAATGTGCGAATTTCCAATGGCTGACGGCCTCCATCCGAAAAGCATGAGATGAATTGAACCAAAAGAGTTGTGTGACCGCATAATGATGAAGTTCAAGAAGCGTTTCAAGGCCTTTATCGTTACACAAGGTGGTCATTTTGAGCATCTCTTGTCATATTCTGATTTTGGAGAATTCTTTGATTATACTTGCTTCGAGACTGAGACGTTTTTGAAAGTGAAAGTCAAAGAGTTTTTGCCGCATATGATATCATAACACAAGTTCATTCCTACTGTTACATTCATCTTATTTATAGTTTTTTTTTTGTTAAAAATGATGTCAATTCAAAAACATAGTCGGATCGCAGACGGATTTACACTGCTTGAGAAATTCGCATCATAGCTCACAAAAACTCACAGCTCCAGAATTGCCTACGTGCGCATTAGAAGGATCAGAATTTGGTGGGAAACGGGATATGCGTTCTTTGGATTAGGGAATGCAAACGCTTTGGAAGTATTCGTTCTTCACATGTAGGGTACACATAAACTTTATTCATTTCCCACGCTTCCTGTATAAGGCCTTCCAATAGGTCATGTTATGCACATGCTTCGGGTGGGCACCAAAAACAGTGTTTCACCTATTTATCGATGGCTTTAGGTCCTCATTCCAGCGATCTTGCTTGAAAGAACTAATTAGAGTTGTAGCAATTAGATGATTATTCAGTAACGGTTGCACTTGCCAGCGGCATTCATCATCTAAATGGAAAATCAACTTTTGTCTAAACGAATAACGAAGCGGGGTAATGTAAATTCCCATTCATTTATCATTCACTAATCTATAGATCTAATCGAATGCATAAACCTGATACAGAGGACTTTTTTATACAGGACTTCCTGAAACGCTTCCATTTCTGACTATCTTTGCCAAATTGTCTATTCGATCTTGTCACGTTTCATGGAAAGACCACTTTCGTTGACGAACCGATTGTGCCAACACCGTAAAACTGTAGTTTCACACGGCAGATGTCACTGCGCAAACATCCTTCCCCTTTCAAGTGACCTACCGTACTCCTCCGGCCGCGTCGCAACTCGCAACCAACTGAACCGATTGTCACCGATCGTCAGCGACATTATATTCGACATTAATTTATGGTAATTTGGGACGGATTGCGGTCACATCGTCATTTGTTTAAGACGGTAGCAAAGAAGCAGTATTGTGTGGAAAGGGCGTCGCTCTGTCGTCCAGTCGCGCACACCTCTGATGTTGCCGAATCGGACGAATCGCAAATCGCTATTTGCATAATGTCGGTCGAGCGACGAGCCGGTGGTTGTTTGCGGTCCGCTCATTGCCATGAAAGGAATCCGCGAGGAAATGTGATTTGAGGGACGCACGAAGAGGTTACGTGTTCGTCTCCCTGTGACCATGTATGGGCTCGAGGGTTTAGCGAGCTGTCAAACAACCCGCAGTGGGGACTCCTCTTTATTTCGTTCATTTTGTTGGCCGATCGTACGCAATAAACCTTCGTCAAGCGAGAGGGGCAGATGGCCGCCGACGGCAGGGAGAAGGAGGCGCTGAAGAAGCAGGATAATCTGCTTTGATGGATTATTGGATCGCGCACCTACTGATCGCGCAGACCTTTTGTGGACTGCGCGAGAAGTACTTGAGTTGCGTAACAGAAGGAAGCAAGGTGGTTGCGTGCGAAAGGCGCATCGCGAAATCGGATACATAAACAAAGTGTCGATCCAATTTTGGAGGCGGACGCGCGAAGATCGTAGTCGCGGGATGAGGAGTGGATAAGACCCGGGGGTCTCTTGAATAGAAAGGCGGAAAGTTGAAAGAATTTGGTGGCACATGAGAATTAATTGTGAGAGTGACGCAGCGGACTCATCGGGGGACAGTGCTCCCGCCAAGGGGAGGAGTATGAGCGGAGTGAGAAGCTGGCGAAGACGAGAAAAACGAAAGGAGCAAAGAGACATTTCTGCGATGAATCAAGTTCTCTTCTTCCTCTGGCTCCACTTCGACGACGTCCCCACTCGGTGTCTCGGTCTTCCTCTTCCCAGACTATCTAAGAATTTTACGAATAGAAGGCCGTGTCGCCGAAAGCGGAAAGGGTCTCCACCGTCCGTTCGGACGGTGTGTCGTCGCAGTGTCTATCACCAGCGGGGTGCCATGTCACAACTGCAACCAGCTGGGCGTCCGCTGCGTGTTCACTTTCCTGTGTAAGCACCTTGTCTCTCCCTATTACTCTACCGTACACGAGTGTCGCCCAATCGATTCGGCGACAGTCGCCGCTCCATTTCACTCATCAGAATCTATGCTCATGCGAGCCGTTTTGTCCACTCACTCATTGCAGTCCTTCTGTTTGATATCTTTTGTTTATATCTCGCGTTCATAATTGCGCTAGGTTAGCAAAATTTATGACCGCGCCCATCTGCGAATGTGTCAAAGCAGCGCGCAGAGACGTGGAGTGAAGTGAAGAGGTCGAGCATACTGTATTAGGCAGGCGCGAATTAGCCAAGCGATGATCCGATCGGTCGGCCAATGATTGATGAGGAGAGTGAGGGGAGGAACGGTTGCGTGTGAAGCCACTCGAGTAGTAGGTGGGATTAGATCGTTCGCACGGCGGCTTGATCAATGCCGTCTCGCTCGGTGAAACATGCGCTAATTAGATAAGTAATTCATCCCCTCGCGCTCGCCCAGATGTGTCGTTTCCCTCTATAGCGTTTGCGGAAAACGCTTCACATCTCAAAGTCAAAATATGACATTTCTTCTTTACTTTAAGGGTTCAATCGTTATGCTACCCATTTAATTTGCCAGATCATAATGATGGAAATTCTAGGATAATGAACTGGCTGCCTAGATATCGAGTGTCCAGACGCTATTTTAAATTTTATTTGCCATCACGTTGATCATGCAAGATCCATAATGTTTCACTGAAATCAAACAAAACGCTTCAGTCAAACGTGTTGTAAGAAAAACAGTTTTAGTACCAATGTATTGAAACTCTTTGCTTTGGAAACTGTCGCTTTGAAACACGCACTGCATAAATAGATGACTAACTCCTTCTTCGTATTCCTTTCTTGCTCTTCTCTCGCTATAGCTGACTTCAGTTTGGATGATCGCATTGTCGTATGCTCATAATTTCTTACTTTCACACTGTAGAGCACAGCAATCTTTGGTTCGACTATTTCTTAAGTACTGGAATAAGACCTCATGACCAGCTTACTGTATCTGGCTCTTTCACTGAAATTTCACTATTGCATTATGTCAGTTGATTAGTCAATTGTTTATATCCACCTTTTGTCAATTACTCCTAAAACAATCACAATTTCAAATATTCGAGAATAGTCATCAACTGTAGTTCACTTCACGAGAGAAAGTTCAGCCCCTTAACAGCCAGTGCGAGGCCCGTTCGCCTCGTATGTCTGCCCTTATGACACACCCATTGAGCTCTGGTGAGACTGTCGACTTGCTGCTCCACTACACCAGTTCCGTGCCTGTTCGTCGAGCTTCTTGCACCGCCTATAAACGGAAGTGGTCGTATTTTTTGTCCGTTTCCCAGCAAGGACAACCAGACTAAGTGCCGTCGGCCGTTCATCCGCTCGATCGTGCATTGTTCCTTGAATGTTTGTTGTCTGAGCGCGGCGCGCACATCGTGCAGATATCGTATAATCATAATGTATTCGCGGCACATTACCTTACTCGTTTAATGGCCTCCTCCTCCATTCCGTCTATTCACCTTTCAGGACCTCTCGGAGCGACCGTCGATCCGCTCCCATGGATACAGAAACGATCTCGGCAGAGCTGCACAAGATCGCGAATGCCAAGTAAGCACACTTAATTTCGATTAATCAAACAGCGCCGCGCCACTCGCTACCGTATGCCGGCGGCGCTCGCTCTCTTCATCTCCTCGCCTACTCGGCCACTTCGCGCCGCAGCGGGGTCGTAAATTCGGCTGAAATGAAAACATTTTGACAAGCGCAAAAGGGGAAATGTCAAATCGTTTATCTCGCTCGTCGCCAACATGACAAATTTATACTGCAAATGAAATTTGCGCACATCTCAATAGTATCTTTATCGTAGTACCGGAAAAACGAAGAGCAATAGGATCAGCAATGGCGTTGAGAAGTTATGAGAACAGCTGATGAGCTGTTTGATTGAAGTGTTTACGTTTCCCACAGCATAATTGTTCAATTGCGAACGATTTGCTTGCATTAACGTTTTTATGATTCATATTCGTTATTGACAGGCAACATTGCAAATGACATAATCAGCCTTTTTCTTGCAAAGTGAAAGTTCCTGTGGTCACGGTTATTGTCCAATCCAGAAATGTATCTGCATAGCCAGCGATTTTTGTCGAAACAACGAAAGTGTTAATCCTCCTGTACTCGTTGATTAGTAGACCAGCTTTGGCCGTGTGTAAATGTCTAAAAATTCTGCTTAGATTCAAATTGGAAGACTTCGATGCGCGACGGAGTGAGCTGCTAAATGATCTCGCCGAGTTCCAACAAACCGAGCAGTTCATCAGCGAAACAGAAAGAGTGATAAAGGAGCTGCAAGACGAGAGAGACGCTCATACAGAGATCATCCAACAGATCAATCAGGTATAACGATCTCTTCGAGCTGGGCCACATTTACTGTTGTAGGATAAGAAGGGCTTAGAGAACGTTGTTTCTGAAGAGCGAGAGAAGCAAAGGGACATGGAAGCGAATCTATCAAAGAAATATGAGCAAATATTCAGACTCCTGGAACAGTCGAATCAATTGGCTAGAGAGTCCGGTATAGCAGATGAACATTTGATACCAGCGTCGTTAATACCTCAGAGCAAATGTGCAAAGTAAGTTGTGTTAAAACGCTTAGGCAAATACTTAATTGCTCTTCAGTTTCGTACAGCCGGTAGCGCCTATGATTCCTCCCAACTTCTTCCATCAGTTCAAGGCTACCATGCCCGCACTCATGCACCAAGCCGCACTTTCCCTCAGCTTCGACCCGACCATGTTTATGGCCGCAAATCAGGCAGCAGGCCACCAACTAGGACGTCTGCAGATGCCCAGAGTGCCGAACCCGAATCCGATGACCTCCGTAGCAGGAGGCTCTGGCTTGTCAAGTTTGCCTTCATTCAGCAAAAGCAGCGACCATCAATCACCGCCTATGAAGGTAATCAGGCAACCATCGAGCTTCGTGCCAATGACCCAACCGTTTAGACCTGTCAAACATGCCTCCAGCAGATTCACCGCAACGCGCCTATTTGTCCGATGTGCAAGAGCAAAAGCCGATCAAAACATCCAAAGAAGGCGAAGAGGAAAGCGGAAAGCTAACCACAGTCGACATCTATCGCCCCTTGACCTCTGGCCCTGTCCTGTATTTATTATTTCACGCCAATCTCAAAGATTGTTTGATGTGATTTATTTCTTAATACTATTATTATATCTTCTGCATTTCGAAATGGTCTTGCTTTTGCAAAACGGACAGATGGGAGAGTTCCGGTGGATGACGAGGTTGCAGCTGGGACAGTTCTGAATTTGCGCCATCTGATCAACGGTTTTAGAAGGGTGCGATGGAAGCTTACCTTTTCTTTTGCAAGCACTGGAAGCCGAGGAAAGAGGAATGGGTTGGGAGGAAAGAAGTTCAGGAAGTGATTCGCTGGGATTATGGGCTCGAACTGGAAATGCCCACCGGTGATGCTGAAATTGCCAAAAATCGGTTTTCCCCATTTCAGTAAGGCCATACTCTTTAAAGACGGAAAGGATGCTTAGGTCTAAAAGCCGATCATCTGGGATTCCCGTAAGTTTACACACTTCATTTGTCCTGTGCAACTCGATTTGAAAATCTGCGATTTTTCTCAAGAGCAGACTCTTTTTCGCTTCCTGCGAGTTTCGTAGATTCTTTAAGATGTCCTCAAGATGGTTTATGTCCTGAATAAGTGTCAATTCAGTGCCAAGTTTCCCAGTGTACATGCCTGATTAATGAGCCTCAGCTCCTCGGCATGCGCCTTTCGCTCCGTTTCCAAACCCAAAGAGCAATGTTCGCATTTGTTCAAGAAGCTGTCGTTCGAATTGTATTCATAAAGATCGCTTGTAAGCGAGGTGAGACATTCTCGCAGTTCGTGAACTTTAGAACTAAACTACCGTACACAAAAGAACACTGACACCGCTATGACACTAACCTCGCTTCGCCGACGGAGACGAGCTGTGCTTCCATCGGAGCAATTCTGAAAATCATATGTAATTTGTGGACGCCGCTTAACGCAACAAACATGAACAGCCTTGCGGGCGGCGCAAGGTCAAACACGTTTAACACCTCATCAAGTACACAATCGGCGCCGCCGCGCAATCGACACCTATCATGTGCGAAGTCACCACTCAAATGGCTGACCGCAAGGTAATATGCAATCAGACAGCATCGTTAAGAGGCGATCGCCGCGAGGCGAACGCTCGACGGAAGGAGTTGCTCATTTGCCATTTCGAAGTGGTCCCATTCGACGCCTGGGGAAGCGACTCTGCACAGTGACTCTTCATGCCAACTACGGATCGGCGAGAAAGCGCGAAGACAAAATAATGACACAACATCACTCCGTCGGCGAACGTCTTTATATGGGAAAATGTCCATTCTCATAACATTTCTCTTCTTTCGACGGTGGGCACAGCCAAGTAAAGGCCGATCGTACACTTTCTGATCGAGCGGCTCTCGAACGCATTGTCTCCCGCCTCGGGCATGGTCATTAGCGTATGCGAACGAAGGCGGCCCTTACCTTCGCGCTCTGATTAATTCGAGAGCACTGCGACATTCCAGCGAAGTACTACAGTAGCCGGAAGAGCGCAGCGGCTAAACATTGGCGCCGTCGCAGACTGATCATTGAGTGCGATAACTGCTTGCCAAAGGGCAACAGCACTTTGGAAGTTAACAGGCGACTGTGGGAAGGGGGAGCCACTTTTTACTGTCATAAACTTTATAGTGGAGTGGGTGTACGGTGCCCATCATAACTTTCTTCATCGCAACGACGATTAAGTGCTTCCTTGGATGGGCACAACTATCTTGCGATGCTCTGCTTTTACGCCCCAAGATCTTCACATTTCTATTGACGTGCCGGTCAAGTAGCTTGCATCTGTAAAGCTGTCCACGCCGCCCATGTATAGACAGGGGCGCTTTTTTTATACGTCCTCGATCATTGAAAGCAATGCTACAAACTTATGTGCTTGGTAGGGAAGCGTCGGAAAGTGTGGTTGTTGCGTGCTGGCCACACGAGCCGACTCTTTGTTCGATGTCTGTCTTGGTCTCACCGCGATCTGGTTCAGACCGACCGTACTCCTGCACGATCTCTCTGCTGCTAGGCCAATGAACGCGCCTTTCCTATCCCCAGACAGAGGACTAGAAAGTAATGCCATTGTGACATATATAGGGAAACAGTTCGTTTTTGAGCGGTTAAAGCGAGCGTTTCATCTTTAACCATGCACGGAAATCCAAGTCCATCGACCACGCATAAGGAGATCGACCATGTTCTGGGTGTTATGAACGAAATCAACGCAGTGGAGGGTGATACTGTTGCTGAGCTGATGCTCCGTATGAAAGGTCAAGAGCCATCTGAATGGGAAGAGTTCCAGTTGGAGATTGTGAGCGAATTCTCTGCGTTTGTGTGCTCGGCTCGTGAGCATGTTGAGAAGCCTGTTCAATTAGACATCGTCAACGGCTTCATCGATAGCTTCGCGATTGCGCTCGGCTACGCACTTCGCGCGGTAGAGGAGAAAGACAAGAAATTGGTGGAATTGGAACGACAGCTTGTAGAATGCAAGAAAGGGGAACAGAACGCAAACGATAAATTGGCGAGAATGCAAGATTTCACAAAACAAAATGCGGCCTTGATAGAGGAAGTTAATCATCTCTGGGAGGTGAAGACTGAAATGGAAAGTAATCTCCAATCAACAAAACAGACCATCGATAAGTTAGAAAAGGATATCAAAGAACGCACTGAAATGTTGAGGAAGCTGAAGAACGGTTTCTCCCTACTGAAAGAGAAGGACCAAGAGATCGCGAAGTTACGCACTGAAAATTCACACGATAAGAGGGTGATAGCCAATCTTCAGTACCACCTGCACAAAGCCAAAAATAGCATTCACAAATTTTACCATAACGGACAACAAGGAATCCCTATTCATCCATTGTACCAACCTCTTCCTGCACAATTTCGCAAACGAACAGCGGTTGTGGCAAACCGGCATGTCCAGGATCTTGGACAACCGCCATTCAAGCGGCAAGCTGTCGTACCCCCGAATTTTCCACAATAAATTCTGCACTTGTTCGGAATAAATCATAAATTGACCACCCTTGCCTTTCCGCATATTGACACTGTTAACGCGTCGAGAGGATAAATCGAGACAAGGCTCCGAGACAACCAAGATAAGACAAGACAATTCAGTAACACATCCGTCTGTTTGCTACCTACATAAGCCTCACACCCTTACGCAGTGTCATACATGGACAAAATAACATCGACAACATCTTGAGTATTAAACACATGTGTTCGAAGGTGCGCATTACCGCATGAACGATCAGTCGGACTTCCACTTCGCATTAAATCATATCACTAGCCTTCTAAACCTACAAAAAAAGAACATAAACAAGGTCAGAGAAACAAAAAGGACGTGCCATTTCACTTTTCACTAGCACTGTCTCCATTAGATGACTAACGACAATGTCACACGGTCAGACACACACCTTCCCTTTTTGAACAGGTGTGGGTATGTCTTGTCATAGAGAGAGATACGAAGTTGAGATTTCTTCTTGTTGCAGCAGCGGAGCTAGATCGCATCCACCGGTCTGTGAGTAGAGTGACAATGTCCTAACAGCGCCTTTCGCTGTTAGAAAAGAGATCGATCGTCCACCATCCATTTAACAGTAAATTTGACCCTACAAAGAGCTGACTAAAGAACTGTAACGCGAGCGACATTACTTACAAGTCGCACAGGTGTTCACACAGAGCATTCCTGAAAACAGCTCCGGTAGGTACTTGATTTGTTCGGATCACGACCTCGGCAAGCTTTCCATTCATACGTTGCACCATGAACGTAGATACAGACATGATGGAGACTTGACAACGGCCGCTGTTGCAGTCATTGAGCGAGATGCGGGAAGCAGTCTCTCTGTGATGGACGATAAAGCGCTGGCGAGGTAAACATGACGGCTGGCTTTTCACAAGAACACCTCAGGAACGATAGCCGGTTCTTCACCCTGAAACACAAAATCTCAGAAAATAGGACAGCCCGCACAGGATTAGTAAACACATTTTCAACTATTACTAACCGTATGATAGAATCATCCAGAGCAGGCAAAGTACTAATGAGTCGTCATTCAAATGTGCTGTCGTTGTTAGCGAAGTGCACGATTGGTCTTGCATAACAGTGAAGTGGTTCTAGATCCCAAAGACAGTTTGTGAATAAAATAACAACACACAACTTCAGCCATTTCATCGAAGGGTCGTTCGGTTTCTACTTGCCGTAAGCCCTACGGCTGATCCTAGAAAAGGGTAAATTAAACGATTTGAACATAAACGGAATTATTACGGACCTTTTCGTTGCGTACAGTAAGCATTTTCACGAGCAGTTCGTTTCGGTATAAGAAGACGTTTAACGACTTGAGACTACGCTTCGAATAACTTTCTACTTGAGAGGATGTTTCGAAGTTTGTCCATGCTGAAGACTCGAACATGGTGAATCTCAGCGATGTTCAGCACACATCAACCACGACAGTAAATTTGACCCTACAAAGAGCTGACTAAAGAACTGTAACGCGAGCGACATTACTTACAAGTCGCACAGGTGTTCACACTAATAGTACTAATATTCTCCGCGTTACTATATCTTCAGTCAGCGGCCGTGTCAGACGCTCTCAAATGGTCCACTGTTCTGCACGGTAATGCGTCGGCTTGATAAGGCTAATTCTGGGCTCATCACGATACTTCTTCAAAAGCCGTGTATGGTCCTTAATTCTGCAAATGCAAAATATTAGAAAAAGTCGGAAACATGCGCGCAGATGGAACACCATGAACTAACACTCGAAATATTAATAATTAACGTTAAGAAGTGCAACGAATTAGCAAATACCGCTGAAAAACGCGTCCGCTGCGGAAAGGGGAATAGCAGCAAGCGTCAAAAACACTAAAATCACCGTGGCGTACACTGGAAACATCAAAGGACAAAACGCAGAAAGAGCTTGAAAAAGAAGCGTTCTAAAAACGATAACGACGAGGTGGAAATTAAACTCGTGGTAGGTCTCAACACGATTGACTGCCAAACGACTGATTGACTGACGTTCTACGGTAGCGTGTGGACAGTTCTCCTCGTTACAGCAGTGGAAAGTTTCGAGTCGAGGGGTGATCTTGATTGGTCAGCCTACTTCTTGCGTTGAATTGATCTGTACATGCCGTGGAGTCATAGGTGTCTATGTGGAACGCCGCTAGAGTTGACGGCGACAAATCCCGCAGACGTTAGACAAGTATCTTCAACCGCAATTGCGACTAGATTAAAGGGGTATAAATGTGTTTACGCGCGTTACTATATCTTCAGGCATTGTTTCGTTACTTTTGCTGGAAGCAGTTTAGACCTGTTCTCTCTTTTTGAATATCGACGCACTCATGTTTGTCCACGAGATCCGTCGGCGTCAAAAATAGTTGACCCGATTAATTCCCTTTTGCAACAAAGACCTTCCGGAATGACCCAGATTTCGTCTCGGCACTCGTGCTGCGCCACGTCAAAAACGCATTCCAACACAAACATTCAAACCCCGCGACACGACAACGGCGCATGAGTGATTTGAGGTAAATTTTGTATTGAACATAGGTAGAGGCAGCCCTGAGGAGATGATAATCGATCGTCACAAACACAATGATTCAGTACATCATCATGACGCTTTTCTTCTGTGATGACGTCGGTTGCATGGCGTTGTCGGGAGTTCGCATGACTTTTGGTCGACTTCCGAAGGCGGCGATATATTCGTCGGCGCTAAAAGCATTTTTGTTTTGCACACCGTGCGCCGCACTGGAAGCCCTACTTCGCGTCGTCGGGAATTCGCTTCGGCAAGTTCGTCGAAACGGGCGCCGAGTCGGCGGGAAGCGTGTGCAGCACCGACGTGGACGCAGCCTTGCAGTTAGAAGCGGTACTGAGGCCGCGATCCTTCAGCTGGCGACCTTCAGAGTCGCTTCGTTTAGGCGGCCGTATCCGTGTGGCTGGAGTCGGCTTCGGAGGAGGATGCGGTGGCGGTGGCGGAGGAGGGGGCAGAGGTTCGGAGACGCTAGGACGGTCGCTGGAGTCGTCGTTTGAGGCATCGTGACTGAAAACTGAACGTGAACATTGAACGACGGTGTTAGAAGTAAAGTTTCACTTCTGAATCATGCCGATCTGTGTGGACTTTGGAGTTACTTAAATCACAAATCTGTCTTCGTCTTGTCATATTTTATGCTCTTTTGACATAGTAACGGCGCTGGTCCGATCCCAGTCACATGCTTTGTATCTTTGTCATTATGCTTTAAGCTCATAATTAGCATCACTGAGTCACGGAACCCGAAAATTGCTGGACATTAATGATCACTTCAACTCCAGTTGGTCAAAATTGAGTTGATACACAAAATCTGGAACTACTCAGGGCCAAGTACGAGACATTGATATATAAAAACCAGTGTACCGTAATCTCCACTTACATCTCTTTCGTGTTAACTTTCGTCCTTTTGCGTTCGTTCCCGTTGCCGGCCACTTTCAGCGACTGTTGGCTGACTAAAACAGACGTTGCATCAAGCGTGCCTTCGCAGTTGCCCCGGAGTGCCTCGGCACGACGGTGCCAAGTAGCACGCATTGACACGAGTTAACGCAGCAACGAATAAAAATTTCGCAGCTTGCTGCGCGTTGCATCGTTTCAGTGGCTGGCGCGCGGTGCAAAAGAGAGCTCTTGGCGTGCCAGGAACTACTTCGACCGGGTGTTAACCTTTTCGGGATGGCGACAAAGCGGCGGCGACCGAGCGCGGATAGCGCTAAACACACGGTATTAAGGGGGCAGGGGACTCTACCCGATTTGAGTCCGTTGTCTGCGAGGAGCGGCTTCCGCTTGTCATTCTCCAGAACAAACGTGGCGTGCGACATCATGGAGCTCGCTCGGGATTCGCTTCCATCGTTGACTTTTTGGCTCGTTGTCGCCGCCGAGGATACCGGCTGTTGTCGACTTTTCTTTGTGCTCAAAGTGGATGTGGGCTGACGACGAGATCCGGGTGGTCGTCGAGGAACAGTACCAGGAGGAAGGGTGTCCAGCTTGTCATCCACCAGAATCGGAGATGCTCCGCTTTGTCTGAACTTCTTAAGGAGCAGCTGCTCGCCGAATGCCTCGGTCATGGTTGGCTTGACCGAGTCAGTGCTATCAATCTCAGCTTCGGCGTAGTCGCCTTCCTGAAATACGTGTACGCTTGGAATCTGGAATACGTAAATGCGCAGGCTTTTGCTAATCAGGAGCCTGCAAAGCATGAAAACCAACCTCGTCTTCATCATCTGCCGATGGTGGTGGCTTCTTTCCTTTCTCGGCGTCCAATTCTAAAATAGCTGTTAGATAGCCGACTGTAAACCTTAATTTAGAGTGACGAAAGCAGTTCCTGTGCCCTGAGAACTCATATCGTGAGCTTATTCATGATTTCTCTCACAAATGAGGTCTCAGGGATTAGGAAATGCCCGGTCTCCAACTGTCGCTAGTCACCGTGATCTAGTAGCTACTCAGGAAATACAGTACCACCGGGTAATCAACAACACTATTGATTAGGAGTAGCGATCAATAAGGAGGGGTTGGAGGAACAAAAACGGGGCGAAGCCAGAGCAGAAGCGGTCCATGGAGGGAGAGGATCGATGCTTACTAACGCCAAAGGTGTGTAGCGCCTGAGGGCAGCAGGGAAGCCTCTGGGAATGGACGACTACCAGACAGTGATGTCTCGAAGCGATGGGACTGAAGACCATCTAGTTTTTTCTTCCGCTTCTCCAAGCGACTGCTCTGGGCGGTACCGACGAAGCGTCTGCCTTCAGCATCAACTATAACGTATGAGAAGCGGCGGAAGGCGACCGGCACCACCACCGTGCTACACTTCTCCCCCGGCCCTCGTCGAACCAGCCACCCCCGACTCGACGACCTGGCACCGACGCACACGCGACGCGCAGCGTGTATCGGCCATAGTCGCCACGATAGGCGGAGCTGTTTAGCGTAAGGTACGATATGCGGATGATGATGGTGGCGATTCGAAAAAATGCGAACAAAGCAGGAAGAGGCATCGGCGGCGGAGGCGGACGATTAGGTGAAACTGGAGCGAGGAGATCCAAATCTCCTTCTCCGGATCCTCGTAGTGTCACAGTTTCAATTGGTTTTTCGCGCGGCAAGGTCTCCGGGAACCCTTTCGGAACAGCCTGGTATTCAAAAAATGCGAAGCGTCTTAAAGCCATTTGGGTGGTTATCGCGGAACCTGTCCGCAAATGCAAGAAAATGGCAATATAGTGGTTTTGGTTTCCTGATCAATCAATATAATTGATCGAGATTACAGTACTTTTATGGGGAACGACTAAAAATAGTTCAGATTACAGCATGCATAAAAACCAGAGGACATCGTTTGCAAGATCTACAGTAACCCAGACTGATAAGGGGTTCAATGAGGGCAAGAAATGCAGATGGCGCCGGCAACCCTTAGGACCGTTACTCGAAGCCCACGGCGACCACAGTGAAATAAGGGGAGAAGCTGGCGAAGAATCGACTGCATTTGAGTGGAGAACGACAGTTAAGTGGTGGTCAGTGCTGGTCGCCGGCCGAGTCATTTGCCGGCGGCGAGCCCTCTCGCGCTGCGAAAAAAGCGCGACGGACGGGACGAATTTATTTCTCGCGGTCTGTGTCTGTCAGTGCGTGTTCGCCGGCGGTAATGCAGTTTCCGAAACGTGTGTGTGTGCAGTGCGGAGAGAGAGAGGAGAAGGGCTCCTCTTCGTTCCTCGCCCTGTTGGTGGCTAGCACAAACCACGGAGAGAAATAGCACGCTCGCTCTCCCTCCGATTTTCAAATGGCGCCGGACGGCACGAGTTGTCCGGAGTGGCCGTTGCGTGGCGTGTTTGCCCTGCGACGTCGCTCAAAAAAGCGTCATCGTAGCCGGTGGTGGTCATCACCGCCAGACACATTCTCTCCCGTGGCGGCATGCGCGGAGCCGCACCGAAAAGATGCCCCCGTCTATGGAAGGCGCATCTGTGCAAAGGCGACTGTCGTGGAATTACAAATTTTGACCATAAAGGGAGGCACATGTATTCGTAGGAGTCACCTATATACATTCCCATCGCACTGAAAGGGATAAACAACTTTTTGTCTAATATGCAGTTGCAATTACTCTTTCGCTTGACCACTACATTCCCACCGACGTATGTTGACAGCTGCTGGGAGCACGCAAAGAAAAGAAAGAGAACAGAGAAACTATAAACCGTTCCAAACACTATAATTAGGCCAAATTGTAGTTTATTAGCAGATTTTTGTGCAGACAATTACTAAACGTTTCTTCTGGCAAAAACACATGCGCTAAAAACAAGAAAATGCGTTTTTTGTTCTTTGCAGTCACCGATCGGGCATTAAGGGCGACGGGGACCGTGGAGATTCAAGAACCAAACAGGGTCATCGGCGATGGCGATTGAGGGCGAGGAGAACGTTTTTCGAAAGCGTTTCATTCCAGCGGCAGCAGCCCTGACACAACCGCCTTTTGCCGTTCGTTGCAAAGCGCCGTGGGACGAACGTCGACGAGAGAACGCTGCCGAATGGGAGAACGAGAAGACAAAGCGTGAACGAACAAAAAATGGGAGAAGAAGGGACGACTGTCGCAACTAACTGGAAATGTGTATGCGCCCTATGGTGACATAACAACGCTTCCAAACATATCAGAACGACGACGGGAGAAGTTTAAGGTCATCATGCTCGTTCGACGCATCACAGCGACGCTCGCAACATGGACGCCATCGCCGAACATATACGGTAACGGGATTATGGCGAAGTGTCCAGGAGTAAGGGAAGTTTGGGTGACTAGCTTTAGTTTGGAGACCGTTTTCGAGTTTAGGGAAGCAAAAGAATCGACCCACCTCCTTTCAGCTGACGAAGCACAAACGGCAACTGAATCTCGTCTTCGTCGCAATCGGCCATTTCCAACTTCTCCTTTATCAGTGTTTCGAGGTCGAGCTCGCGTGCTCGCATGCGTACCTTCGCGAGGCTCAGTATACTGTACAGTGTGCCGTTTACGTAGGGGCAAATCTGAAAGCGGACCGATGCGAGAACTGTCATCTAGCGGGGGAACGACCTGTGTGTTGTCGTGCTTGATCAAGTTGGCTAACATGCCAACCAGCGAGTCGGTAGTACGTAGAATTGTCGAATGGCTCACCGGGTTTAAGCACAAATTCATCAGCAAAGCGCTACCGTACTCCAGCGAGAAGTTACCGGGCTTTGCGTCAAGTAAACTCGTCAGCCATTCGATCATTCCCGCTTGGATCAGCTCTTTTTGTACAAATGATCTGTAGGCGTTTGATGTCCATTAGTATTTCGATCTTTTCGTGATTACCGTAAACTGAGTTTTTGAAGGGCGGCAAGGGCATGATCGGCAGCATGGTTCTGCAGTTTGCGCGTCCTTAAGGCTAACGAAATTTGGTATAGAAGCTCTTTGCCTTGTCCAATCGCCAGAAGGTACGTTCGCCCTATCTTGAAAGATGCCAGCGCGTTCAAAAAGCGCGCCATTTCCTCTTTCGTTTCGGAGCCATTATCAGTGACTGAAAAAATGGCGGCGACCACTGACTGCAACACGATTGATTAGCAGAATTCCCGAATTTGGAACTTGCATTGCGTCGGTTCTTCAGCGACAGTACGTCTTTTGTTGCGTAGTGCTTGACGGTGTCGTTTGGATTTAGTGTTCGGTCTCGGGCCGCGAGTGTGATCTGCTGAAACAGGAGGGAAACATTGCATGTACTGATATGGTTTCAAGGTTGATTTTGTCATCTATCACATCAGGAGACTTTGTGCCATGCACGTTGGATGCTCCAAACGAGGAAGCTGATAAAGTCTTATGTCATCCCATTCTTCAAAGCTGGTATATTTTTAAGAGAAACATGTAGAGGCTTCCCAGATCAGGACCCCAGTGTTTGCAATTGCATTTTGATAGTCGTGCCATGGTGAAACGAAACCGTTAATGCTATAAAATGACACAAGGTTATCTCCGGCTACTATCTGACACCTCAAACCGCTTTCCTCGAATATTCCTTTGTGTTTTGAGTAAAACAAGCCTGTTCTAATCTGTTTAGTTTTCTCAAAGACAAAACAAATCATTAAGCACTTTCGAGAATCGTTTGTCCAAAGTGAAGTCATTCAGGACTACTTCCTCTTCTGTTGGCTATTGTGACAAGAGCTCTAATTACATGTACTTTGACCTGAAAGTGCCTTGTACTTTAATCAGTTTGCACTTGTCAGATGTACCAGATTATCCACGCACTACCTAGGGAATAAACGGTAAATAATATTACTTCCTGTATTCGACTAAAATCTTAATTTTTGTTTTTAATCTTGCAGTCCTGTAGTCATTATTTACATGAGACTGTTTTTGTATTTTGTTAGCCTTGGAACATCGATCGTTTATACCAGCAAAGAAACGCTTCGGTGTGTAGTGTAGCTTGCACATCAAAGGTTCTTATGACTTGTGACCAGCGTTCTTTGGCAGAACATACAAACTGGTTGGAGATGTTGTTGTTGCCTATAGTACCATGACATATATCGAATGAAACTTTGAGCTTTGTGAGTGTGACTAACGACTGACAAGCGAACAAGTCGAAGTGCCTAGAATCCCACTTCATTTCTGCACAATTTATAGATTATTTACCATAGCAATTCATCGAGGAACGTTTGATATTATGGGATGTATCTAGTCATAGCTATCCTCGAAGTTTAAGCTATATTGGTGCGAGACACTTCGAGTGTTTCTCTCGTGAGATGTCATGACTTAGCAAGTCTGTTAGAACAGTTTTAAACTGCTAACCTGTCGTAGAGCTTGAAGAAGTAAGGCACTGCATCTAGCAGATGGATTCTTAATGAGCTGATTGTTTATTTTGGTGTAGTTTAGTTGCGAAACGACCACGTTGCTAGACGGTAGTGGCTGCTGCTGTGCTGCCTGTTGTTGTTGCTGTTGTTGTTTCGCTTCCTCTTTTAGAGCGATTTCCCTAAAGAGAAGAAGTAGGGTTGGGCAGATGGTGACATGTTCACTAACACCTTGGGTATTTCAGCGGTTGGTCGAATTTTGGGATCAGTCGGAACCAAGTTACCTGCGGACTCACTCCGTTTCAGCGGTTTTCGTTCTGGTTTTTGGCGATTGCTCAGCGAGCGGTTCCGTTTCTGGACTCCAGTTACGGGCGGCCCCAGCTGATTTCGGGACCTTCTCGGCCCGACAGCGCTTTGTTGCATCCGTCGTTCGGCTTCCCGATTGGACATCATGAGGCGAACGGAAATGTCAGCGAACTGTTCGGCTGATATCTGAAAGCGGCTATAACTGAAGTTCTCGAATCAAAATGTTTGGATGTTGATTCAGATCTAGTTATATTTTGCAAGGGGAAACGAGAATGTTAAGAAGGTTATACAATGATTGGAAAATTCCAATAATAGACAGTTCAAGAAAAAATCGTATTGCAAGCGTCTTTTCTAGGCGACAATAAGGGGTCACTAAAGGCGACTTTCCCATGATATTATGCTTGTTGGCATGTCAAGGAAAGGGAAAGCCTAAGTGAAAGCTGCTTCATATCTCAAAGACCATAGGAGACGAAAATAGAGATCGGCCAAGTTAGCAGTTAGATGTGAAACTGCTCTAGTCAAAATTTTATAGGTTTGCACAAAGTTGAGCAGATATTGACTATCGTAGGGATTTTTGTCTAATTTGAACTTGGTTCCTTTTATCTATTAGTTACTAATGTAATCAGTTGTAACCTATCCAAAGCGGTCTGAACTTTAAGGAAGCTTTGAAAGCAAACTAAACCGCCTTACCCCTTTGCCCTGAACGGACTGCTCCAGGCAATCAATCAGTTCGGAGGCGATGTCGATGAGCTTGTAGTAGTCGTCTTGCAACTCTCGATACTCTCTGTTTTGGTCGGTAGTGTCGAGGCTAGACGTGGACGGCGACCGATCGTACGCGTTCTAAAGCGGCGGCGTTCCGCTCTTCCGACAGCTCAAACTAACCATCCATAATGCCAAACGTGGCTCATCGTCGCTGTCGCTTTCCGTTTGCAAATGTTTGTCCATAACTTGCATGAGACGCTCGACCACACGTTTCACCCATTTTTTCTGAACGAAAACAAAGTCATTTCATGACGACAATTATCGCCGCGAACCTGGAGCACTTCTCGGAAAACCGGGTGCTTGAAGGGGTCGCTGACGTATGGAAGCGCGAAGTACTGTACCAGTTCGGGGTTGTCGGACATCGTCGCTCCATTGCCTT
This sequence comes from Steinernema hermaphroditum, assembly GCA_030435675.1. Classification (NCBI taxonomy): domain Eukaryota; kingdom Metazoa; phylum Nematoda; class Chromadorea; order Rhabditida; family Steinernematidae; genus Steinernema; species Steinernema hermaphroditum. The sequence goes on from CM059625.1 coordinate 4,623,244, forward strand.
CTTCCAGAAAAGTCTTCAGAACGGCCAATCGGTCTTTATATTGCCCTCGGTCCTGAATCGCAAGAGATGGTCCTGATTCTTCGGCAAATTCTCCAATTACCGGTGTCACTTTTCGCAGCGGATAAGTGGCAAAATAGACTTGCAGATAGAAGTCGACAACGTTGACGGAAGGGTAATTCGATCGGCCAAACGTCTCGTTCCACAGCTTGTAAAAGCGTTCGCGCTCTCCTTTTTCGAAGTGGACGAGAAGTTTTTTCTGCAGATTGTTATGTGAACTCTTTGTCTTATGCATTCCCCAAGAAGTCGATGTTGTTTTATGGCGATTTGGTAATGTCGCTACACCTAGCAATTTTACATCGAAACAACGGATTGCACATGCAGACAAAATTGTGGCCCACGTCCTACGAGGAATCTGTGGCATGCAGAACTGCAACTAGGATGATTTCTTGCAATGGATGTGCCGAGAAAGCAGGATTCCAGAGTTACAAATAATGCAAAATACATCTACAGGTCATCTCTCCAGGAAGCCAATGGTTCACCATTCAAAGAAAACGATATAATGAAAAGCTATTACACTCAAAACCTGAGCTAAATGCAGTAGATTAGCATTTAGAGAGGCCAATAGAATTCATATTTTTATGAAAACTGTTGTATCCTCGGCGCACTGTGTTTACTATGGTCGTTTATAAACATAACCCAATCTTTTCAATGCGATGAAGTCCACTGTTTTCCTTGTGTGTTTCTGACAAGACCGACATTTAGATCCTATTTCATACTTGCCAACAGGCACGGAGACACTATAAATGCCGCCTTCCATGGTTATCGGGCACTTGCTTCTGACGTCAAGCCGGTTACAAATGAAGGTTTCTGTGACCGACACGTACCACCGGAAAACAGAATTTAATGGATAATATGCCGTGGAGAATGACATCACTCGTTCGCCTTGAAAGTACACATGTCAAGTCAGTGCACTGCCGTATGTCCAATATCGGCGTTACTCAATCGTTTCAATCACCAATGAGAAGCTCATTAAGATAACGAGATTGCCAGCGTCAGAGAGTGGTTTGTGAACTCGTTGGCGATTTTGTTTACGCTCAAAGTCTCACTTTCCAAAGTCACATTTCCGTGGATTTGGTTCTACGATGAGTCTTCCTCATTTGTACAAGCATTAATAGTTCATTAAGAAAAGACCGTTAATGGAATTTTGGACATTCGCATCTCGCAAAACAAGATTCAATTAGTTCAGCTCTTAATTTTATGACTGCTATAGTGAACATAAACACCGAAAAAGGTCGTGCGAAAATAAAGAGCTTGACATATGGATTATAATGCTTGTTGTTTTAGGGGAATGCATCTAAAAATACGTTGTTGCTCACTTTGCTTGCAGATTAACAAAAGCTTCGATATTGAACAAAAACACTGGGTCGATGATCAAATATTAGTTCATGTCATGGATGATTACCGACCTAATAAGACATGAGTCATTTGATTAAATATGCCTTTAGGACTTGAAAATTATAGAAGGACGTTCTGGGAAAACAACAAGAATGTCTGATGGAGCAAGGCGCTCTTTCACGAAAAACATTGTGATCATTGTTGCCTCGCTGTATGATCTGACCTCCTCAATAAATTCGTTTCAAAAAGAGCATCAACTTGGAGAGTTCTGAACTTGAACAACCCAAAAACATGGATTTGTTCACAGTACTGTAGCATGTACTCCTATGTAAAAGTTAAGCACCTCTCAGCAAAGGAGAAAATTCACAAACTACCGTACTCCCCTAACATCTTAAGCCTCACCTTCACATCCCCAAGATGCGACGCTTTCGGCGGTTCACATCTCTTTCCAACCTTCACATTGCGATCCTCGCATTCGGACTCAAACGCCGCGGCTGCAGCTTTGAGTCCAAATCGCGACAAGTACTAAATGGAACGGTCTTGAGGGATTAGGGCAAGATGTGCGTACCTGATGGATTGCAACGGCGATATCCCGGTCAATGGGCTGTTTCTGTTCAGCTGGCGATTGCATCGTACGGCGGAGACATATATGGTTTGGCGTCGGGAATCTGAAGGCGTAACTATTTTGCGAGGAATTCAAGAATAACATGCTTTTATATTATTAATCGATGTCGATGCATGTGTGCGCGCACGAGTGACGACTCGGCGAGTAAGGGGCGCGCGCGCGAGGCACATCATCAGTGTCCCGATTAACGCCAAAAGGCAACACTCAAGAGCCGCCGCACGGAGAGGAGAACTCACGCATTCGGCTTCCTCTCCCGCGCCGAACCCACGCGCACTCGTTAGTTCGGTCGTCGTCGTTGTCGTAAACTTTGTTTTTCTTTCAGCACTCGGGACAAGCGGCGCGACAAAGAAATTGACGCCTGATTGCGAGCACCGGCGCGACGGATTGTTCCACGGGAACGTGGCGTCGAAGCACTCGGCCCAGAGGGCCAATTGAGGGTGCCCGGTGTGCGAACGCACTTGTCTCCGGCCTTTTTGGGGCTGATAAGTGAGGCGTGTCGCGCACCGATCAGGAATTCCACTTTCCGTGACACGAAGCGGTAGGGGCGAACCTCACCAAACAGGCCCTTTTCCCACAGACACAACACAAGCGAAACTCGGCTAAGTGACAAACACAGACGTCACCATGACGACCGTAATCCACAATCGGACAGACTCCGGCCGACTACCAAAGCGACCGCCGGCGAAAGAGGTCCATCAACGGGCTCCCCGAATATGTTCACTGTTGCATGGCTAATCGCGAATTCTGGCCCTACTCGAATCGATCCAATTACATTTGGAGCATGTCGAGTGCGAAAAGTGTTGCAGATAAGTGGAGGTGGTTGCGATGAATAAGGGGATTGCGCTTCAACGTCTTAAGGAACATATGATTCCTTTGTCTAAGGTGTTAAATCTGAGAAAAAAAGATGTTGAAAAGGAGGCTTATGAATGCATGCATGAGCAGGAAACACAAATCGCAGATAATCCTCATAGATGGAATTCTTAGCCATAAATCGAGGGAACAAGTGCTGAGAATGTGACCCTAATGTGTTTTCAAACAAGGAAATAAAAAAGTGTCTCAAAAGTGTTGTGATAAATATTGATGAAATAGCGAATTGACAGCAATTTCGTTTGCAGAAATGCGCACAACTTTTCAAGCTTACTACTCACGTATGTGCAGAGCATTCTGGGGGCCAGGCACCAGAGGGCAATTATGTGCTGGAAACGCCCTTCCTCAGCGTTGCCTCTGTAGGAACCATCACTTCGTCTATGTCCCCTTGAGAAGAAATATAACACTTAGTCTACTCACTAACCTATCAGAAGGCCATTTCTGAGTGAACCCCACGAATACCCTTGTCAAAAGCTTATTCCAAACAAAATGGCACTTCTAAAGCTTAGCTTAACCATTCCTTCATCGCGAACAGAGGCGCGGGGCCCGTAGCAACGGCTAGCATACAAAGCAAGACATTTCGCGAATGTAACGACCACTTTCTCATGCTCAAACGCAATAAGAAAGCAGAAAGCCAATCGCGAATGGCTACTTTCACATGCCATACATAATAACATGCTGGCAGGTTATGTGAAGCTTTTCTTCTTATTTTCAGGAGAGCTGTTCAATCGTTGCCAGACGGCAGGAAAGGACAAACAAATTATCGGTCATTACTGGTCGATTAAAGGAGGATAAAAGCTTGTTGGCAATGTGACGTATTTGGAACAGCAAAATTGTTCTAAGTACAGGTTCCACGGACCAAAAATCAAGCTCTTGATGTATATTAGGATCAAAATCATACTTGTTGAGGGCAGACCCAGAGATGCCCTTTGTGAGACAGTCTAGACAGGCTCCTCACCCCATATATAGCGTGTATCATTGTGTCATTGTATATTCTTTGTGTGCTTCGAATAAAGGACTGGTCGTGTGTTTCCCCGTGTCAACTCTAGCGTCACAACTAACACAGGACCCTCACAAAGTGTCCCACGCCGATTGAAATAAAATTTTTGCAGCATGATAGGCCTTGATGAGAACAAGAAAAACCCAGAATATTGTGTGCTTATAGGGGTACTAAAGTATCTAAACGAGATTAGAAAGTTTGGATTATCGTGGCAGGAGCCATATGCAATGATCCACACTTCCTGACCTCGTTTAGCTACTCTATTACTCCTATACGCACATAATATTCTGGGGCGTTTTGTTCTCATCAAGTCACGTCCCCTGCTTTCTCTTTGCTATCTCGTGCTTCGCTTTTTATTTGTTATCTCTTTTGTGTGTTTCAACGAAGACGAAGAAGAATGAAGACAGCCACCCCGGATCACCTAAAATCTGCCACTGATGTCGCGTCGCATCGATCTGCCTCAAGGCGAATCCTTCAATGATTTCTCTCATTTTATACACAGCGAAGGCAGCTCTTGAGTGAACCATGCCAACGGGTCAATTGATTTGTAATACGCTTGAATAAGTTAACACACTTAATACACAGTACATCTGCGTACAAGATATTGCTGGGAATGAACATAAATAATTGGAACCGGTGTCTCTGACCACTGAAAAATGTATGTATATACCTTGTTCGACGTAGGCATAGAGGACCACGCATAGCAGACAAGGCACTTTACATCTAGAAGTGTTCAAGATTTTGCAAAAAGATTGGATAAACAACAATACGGAAAACTTGAAAACAAAATATTTTGGGCCAGTGAAAGTCAATTTTAAAGCGTACGTTGTCTGGTTACAAAATCCGTGCGCACGGGGAAAACACCCACACAAAATAAGGACCACAAGGGGAACCGAACCCGACACCGCCCGCTTACAAACGGAGAACGTTCGCAATGAGCCACACAGACAGTTGAGATGTAGCGCTCTACTTCCGCTATGTCTCTAGCGATGCGTGGAATTTTTTTTGCAGTTTTTCAGTTATTTTTTGGCTATTTTGTAAACAGCAGTGATTTCGGTGCGAGTTACCTGAAACTTTTCAGTTTTTCGCCCCCTTCAGTCATTTGCATGAGCACCAATCTTGCCGCCCGCAGGGCTATGGATTATTTGGCTTTTAGTACGTAGAGGGCGCGAATTCGTGCGCAGCCGCGTTTATTTAAATTATAGCTTAATACGATTGCTGCTATTTTAGAAACATGTAAAAAACACTTACTGGCGAAAACAAAAATGTTCGCAGCGAGCAGGGTTCGAACCTACGCGGGCAATGCCCATTGGATTTCAAGTCCAACTCCTTAACCACTCGGACATCGCTGCACGGTTTTACACCGCTCACCACTGATATATGTCATCCAGTGGAATATAAAGAGGAACGACGGCATTAAAAAAACGATGAGAAAAATAGATTACGCCATAAACATATGACAAATGTTGCTCCTTTAAATAGTCGTCCTTCACACAAAGCGCGACGAGAATCACGCCCATGGTGTGTTTTTTTATTCGATCACATTACGCTAATCATGTCTATTGTTGTTCGCGCCATCGCAGGAAAAGAGCAGCGGAAAAACAGCAAAAAAGCGCATGACGAGCGAACGCAAATTCCTTTTGACGTCATAAAAGCTAGACTGGAGTGAAGTGAAAAGTTTATTCACTTAACAAATTGGTGATCTTTCGGCAGGGTAAATGAAAAAAAAAGAGATGAAGCATAGAACTAACAAGGTCTGCGTCAACATTAATATTGCCTTTGGCCTAACGGTGAATCAGAGGAAATGACGTCGCAATCAATTAATGAAAACAATTAACGCAGAGGAAAGGGTTCCGCAAGGACTAATCATATTTTCGTTGCTTTCGAGCTGTCTGCCATGTCAAATGGATTTGGATTATGCGTTGTCCTGTCGGCTGTGCGCTGTTAAAGATCCTTTTTCAACTCCGGGTTGTAGTGTTGTTTGTGCATACACGCGAATTAACGTTCCAGGTTTGCAATTATCAATTGTGCGTCTAAAAGTCGCCGTTTTGGAAGACAAAAAGACTATCGTCTTGAATAGTGAATATTCTAGTTATTTACTCATCTGGCTTCGTTTATTTTGATGCCTTGATTCAGATCGTTTTGTCGAAAAATTAGATCAGTCGCATTCTAAAAAGTTACATTCCTTCCGTTTCAGTTTGCGGATTTCTTTCATAGCACCCGAATATGACAGTCCACAGAAGTACGGTACATTTTCCTACGGTTTTTGTTCACGTGTGCTCTCGTACAAAGTAAATCAAAACAAAAATGAAAAGGTAGATGGAATCGGCGAAAATACAAGTCCAAACAAGTGGATGTAGACGTCAATTTGTGATTCAATGTGATTCAGGTCGTTTTGTATCGTTTTGTCGAAAACTTTAGTCCCCAAAATTATTAAATTACTGTGGGTCCATGGGATCACTTTGTAAATCACTTGACTATAGAGGTGAAAGGATGATACACCCGAGTATAATCCTTCGCAAACAGCTAATCTAACCCAAAATCGGTTATTTTTCGAGGATCTTCCATCTCGAATCGACCACAATTGAACTTCAATGTAGAACATGAAAAGGACTTGGTCATATCAGGCTGGAGTCTTGTTTAGAAAGTTAGCCGAGGTGTCTAAAATTATCGAGATTTTGTGTAAAAGTGTAGGCATAAGTTCAAGATCTCAAGTCTCGAGATCTCATTTTATCTAATCTGAACCATATATCGTATAACCTGGGTCAAACCTGATCTGGTGCTCGCCGACATCTTTGGTTGGCTCATGCGCATTTGTGGGTGGTTTTATGTTTAGCGCATTATAATGTTCAAGTGGGGCAATCAGAGCTCGACTCGAGCTTTAAGCCTTCGACTAAGGAGATATAAAATCAGAATATTCAAACAGACTGGCCCTCAACGGAGACTTGATTTCTTGCTTGGTGATGGATGACGATAGGAGCCATGAATGGAAATCAACTATGACACAAAGTGAACGAGCAATGTGGTGCCCGAAGGCCTACTGTAGAAAAGCATCAAAATTCAAAGCAAACTTCCAACAATTTCTCACTATTCAATTCAATGGGAAGCCCGTCATCAATAACTAGCAGTTGATGATTAAAATTTTTCATTTTCCCAGTGGATCGGCAAGAACTCCTAATTGTGCCATAAAGCAATGGGACGATTGAGGTCAGAGCAGCTTTCTCCGGAAATTAGCCTAAATAAAAGGTTTTTCAAGTCGACACAGCTCGAACGAGAGAAGCCACAAACATTGCTGGTCTTTTGATGTTTTAAGCCAACGGCCACTTATGTGTTGCACTGCTAACCCTACCTTCTTGGCCTATAAACGATGTTCGCACTGTGTGATGTCTGTATTTAAGTTCAACAGAGCTGATTAATCTTTTAGATGCGCTGAAAACATGCATGTTTTTCACATTACACGAAGTTTAACCTTCCGTTTTTATACATTCATAAGCGATGTAGACATGATCGTCTCGCCGATCTAAAAGCTTCCGCCCGGAATTACATGACTAAGTCGATGCTGTCATAGATTGTGTCTTGACTATAGTTTGCGCTGATGGGTCGGTCCCAGCCAGTCTGTCATCTGTAACAGACGTGCTTGGTTGTCTGATTATCCGAATGGCCTAATCAGACGGTCTGAAGGCTTTGGATGTTATTTCAATATCCGTTTTTTTTGTGTGCGTCTCTTGTTCAAACATTTTGTAGTTGAACCCTCATAATTCATGGCAGTGAACCAGTCAGTATGTCCTCGATGTGCCAACACTTATCTACAGTGATGAGTCAGTGGACATGACGAGAACATTGATGAAAAACAATATCTTCCACGGCGATATGATGGTCTGCTCCAATAGGAAATGGAATCGCAAACAAGGTTACCACGAATAATTAACATCAGTCCCGTAAACACATCGAGAAATATGTTTTGGTCGTTCGACATATCAACGGCGGATTATGTGACTAGTTCCGCCACAAATTAGAAACATGTTGATAGAACAACTAATTGGCTTTTTTTATTAACTCCGTACCTCATAAAACATCTTTTTGCGCTTTCTCTTCAGTGATTTCATCTTGACTGTGGCGCCGGCTTGGTCGTTGGCAGGCCATTTTCGGGTCTTCTGATGGCATCGTTTGATCAAAGATGTCTGGAAGAAATGGCCGAGAACAACGTGTTCTTTGTGTCAGCAGCGAGTGCTGGTTATGTGTAAGATGAAGTCTTACGAATTGCTTCAAAAAGATCAGTAATGTTTTGACTGGGAACTCATACATCTGAGGCCTTTTAATACATTGGAAGAATAGCTATTTCATGTTTTGTTCTTTATATTTGCAGTTATCCTATTCAGAACGTGCCTATTTTTTCCATTCCAGTGTTTCCTTTAAGCATGAACATTCCAAGAGAGCATACGTTCTGCTCAAAAGTGCTAAGACTGCCCGTTTGACCTAGGGTGCCCTTTTCCACCAATAATCAGTTTTTTACTGAGGCTGGTATCAGTAACTGGCGTTGTCAGAAGGCTAACTAAACCGCTGTAATTTTCACCTTCTCGAGTAATTTTCTCGAGGTTTGAATCGAGTACATCAGATTGCCCATTACTTCTTATTACCGTTTCCCCTTAGTACCCCCAATTCACACAAGGTCGTCGTTATCGAGCCAGCGCGGCCCACCTTCCAGACTGATTCTTAAAAGAACAATATTTTTGATGGCTTGTACGTTGATACTTATATAAACGCAGGGAAGGCAGTGGAAATAAGGTATATTTCGATAGAGGAAAATTTGGTTCGAAGCTTAGTATTTGCCTTCCCTATACACGTAAGTTTTGAGACTTTATCGCTTCGTCATTTCCGACATTTTGAACGGAAATGATTCGAACAGGCTTCAGCACAAACAGCGAACATTTCCAACTCTCCGCGCTCTCACAGCTCACTTGTTGCCAGGCAATTATGATATCGGATATGATTAAGACCGGAAGTGCGTCATGTCGCCCTATTTGGAATATATTCCGTTTGCGTTACTGATGACTGTTCGCCCAGAGTTGATCGCATTTTGGAGACCATTAAAGGTAGCATTCCCTATGCGCGGAGAACCGGCTGATCCGTTCGTTTGTGTATGTGTTTTTCTGGCCGCACGGGTGAAACAACCACACAAAATAAGGACCCGGGGGGAAGCGAACTCCGACACTCACTGATTACGAATGAAACGTGTTCGCAATGAGATGCACAGGTAGTTGAAAAGTAATCGGTTCATGTCTCTCGCTCGGCCGCTCATTAGTTCACTAGGTTACAGTCGAATAAAAGCGATCATGTGAGCACCATTCTTGTCGCCCGCCAATAGCCCTAAGTCCACAATTGTCCTTAAGCCAAAGCGCTCTCCATCCGAAGGTCTTTCGTGCGTTCAACGCCGGTAGGCTACCTGTGTCTTGCCAACCGCATGGTTACTGATCCCTTAAAATAAGATAACATATTCTTACTTGCCTGCTATGAGCCTAGCCACGTCGTGGACCGCCTTCTACTGCGGAAAAAGTAACTTGCTGCAGTAATCCTGATGTTTCCATCCATCCGTTTCGATCCCGAATTCTAGCTTTTTTTGTTGTCTATTTGTTCAACCTTTTATATCTGAAATATTCGTTTTTTTATGTTCTACACAACTTAGAATCGCCCCTACATAGTGTAAACGTGGAAACTATTCAAGCCGAAAGAAAATAAACGTCGACCGTTACACGGTTTCACGAATATGGCCTTAGAAAGCCAAACACTACATATATTCGCTCTTAAGTTGCATGGGTACCCGTTTGTTGCCCTTTTCCGCCGCTCATTCTTCTCGTACTTAATATAGAAATGGCACCGTATTCGTCGCTTACTGGGCGTGAACAACCTTCTAGTCATTGCCCTACCCCGCCCTTTAAAGTATTGTATATATGCTATATCTTTCGTATAATATAGGCATGTAAGTTGTTTCGTGAACAGGCTGGGGCCAAAGTTGGACGAACCTATCTTTTGGTGTATCTATTGTGTATTGTTTGTTTTATGTAACCAACGTTTTTTTGTGCTTTGTTTGTTAATCATTACTTTTGATCGTTGATACATCGTAGTGCGGGAACAAATTAATGTGTTCAGTCTTTCTGAGTGGAGCGCTACAAATATGGTTAAGTTATATGAGGTCCTAACTACGAACTTTAGGGCATTGTCATTTAAGAGCCATGTCGTGAAAAGCGGGTTGATTATACAATCAGTAATCCATAGCTGCGCCCACGATGATGCAGTATTTAGCTGGAATTCATTCCTTACAGTAATATTTTGAGTTTTTGAACGGATTTCGAGGGGAATACTAGTTTAGCCATTATATGTACCCATCCCCTCGTTATATTCGTTCCAAGATACGTCATAAAATGACCTTTGTTTCCATGCAGCAGTGTAAAATGTGTCATAGTATCATCGAAAACGTGAGTCCTGTCTTAATCGCGAGGATTCTATGAGGTTCTCGCATGAAACACGCAGAAAAAAATCCGCAACTGTTTACGCGCTAGTGGGAGAGACGTCGATGCCGTCACGTGCGACGAATTGCATTATAGTTTCAAGGGACCCCCCGCTGATTGTAGCAGGTTCATGCCGTTACATGTAAATGTAAGTGCTGTGACGATACTCGTCAAGTGCGTGCTGGAGACGCATCAATTTTAGAGTCGCCACTTATTAGCTTCACAATGTTCATTGAACGTTCTTTTTTTTTGTTCGCAGAACGACGACGATAGGAAGTCCACTTTATAAATGAACGACGATGCGAAGGCAATTGTGCTCAGTGATGTATCAAAATTGGGACTCTCTATCTCGGCATGCACTTAGGATGTGATATGTGTCTAATAATTTTTGGTTCTGATTTGCATAATTGCGAGTGCAATTTGGATAGATCGAAAGAGTAGCGATGTTACGTTATATTCACTTTCTTTCGGTCGAATTTTGAGATCGACTGAGCACCGCTCTTCGTAACTCTCGGCCTTATAACTGCCGTATTTCGGATGAAATCGAAACCTGTATTAGCTTGTTCAATATGGACCTCTTTCAGTCCAAATACAGTAGGAAGTGTGCTCTTCTACATCTCTTAGCCCCTTTTTTGATCTGACATACCAGTGTTTTCGGGCCAATTTCATATGTAACAGCTAATTGATATACAGCCCGGGATCTGCGTCATAAAGCATGAGTGACTTTTTCGGCGTTCATCCCCCTAGTGAACACTATATCAATCGCTTAAATATTCGGCAGTGAACGCAGTTACCGGGCAACATCATGCGGCCCATTCGCGGCACTTAGCGTTGCCACCACCGCCCGTTAAGTGGTGACCTCCCAGAAAACAAACGAGCCGTTCCCGTTGAATGCCACTTCTCGTTTGTCCTCAACTTACACTTACATCGCAGCGAAATAATTTTTAGCTGAAGTTCTGCTACTAATTGACCGAACTTATTTCATAAATTGGCCATAATGGCCTTGAAGTGCAGCGGTGCGCGGCACCGATCGTTATTCTTCTTCCGTCTTCTTGTTCATAGGCGAATTTTGAGAAATCCGAAATAATCGCATAAAGATCATATTTAATTAAGTGCTTGGCGCCGTTGCCGATAACCCGTAATCTCAAGTAGCCATTAAGTTTTATGCACTGCCTTCGGCAATGGCTCCGAGCCGCAGTGTATTCGCACAGACCTCATTGGGGCCTTTCTGCTTTGTAATCTCTGTTTACCGGTTAAATTCTTGTGACCCTTGCTTGAGATGTTCCTCGAGAGCCCCGGACGGTTAACTCTAGAGGGGGACTTTAACTCTAGAGCTAAAAAAGATGGTGTTCCTGCGAGTCTGCATGTTGGGGTTGGTAAATACGATTCACCCCTAGTACCAGATTTCCAATCGTCTAATTTGGGTAGTCTTGATTCCAATGACATCTAGCGGATTAGATCTATGCTTACTTAACTACTGTGGACTCTAATCTGGTTATTAGATGAACGAGCTATATTAGAAGTTAAGCGGAATTACGAAATTCGTCAAAAAATGCCGTATTAGTCATCCTAACTTCTAATCTGATCCATTCTTAAGGGAGCGCATCATCCCGCGAATAATCTTTGCTTATGTCTGATTAAAGGAAATGAGATATTAGCGAGTAGATATATATGTGAAAAACCCCTGTCGATGGTGATGACTTGGATAAGTGTCGGTGATGCTTGCCCTGATATTGGCTGCCAGAAATCATCAGCAGGTTGACGCGTTCTGAGTTTGTTATTTCAACGAGACCGTTATGAGGGGATGACGAATTGAAGGGTACGGCTAAAGCTGACTTACATCTTTGTCGGAGATCTTCTCATTGGCCGACCTGAGTTGATCTGGCTAGATAAACTTGGGATGGGGTATAGACCGTTCCGTTTCCAAACCGTTGAGGGCGACTAAATTTTGAAGCCACGCTTCTTTGATCTGTGAAGGACCGCTCCAGTTAGGTGGAAAATCGGTCTTTTTCCTTAACTAGCCAATCGACTCGGACTATACGTCATCCAGCCGTTGCGTTTCCTCGTTCCAAAAGTAGCTCGTACAGATCATGAACTATTCTAGCCGATTTGTGTTCTGTCATCTGCGCCTTTTGAGCGTGACTCCCGCGCAGCTGATCATGAGAAGAGTGCGCTAGAGTCAGGCAAAGTAGGTTTGGAATCGAATTTCCGCAACGATCACGGGTGGAACGCACTCTGTGCGCATGAGAAACAACTCGACTGGCAGATTCGGTCGATTAGCCCCCCTCGTTCAGCGGTGTGCTAAAAGGCGTTTATTTCATGCTGCGTAGTTCTTGTGGATGGAGTGTGTCCTCGACGGACAGGGGACCAAATTACGTGCGTTCCCTCTGAAGGTGACGCGGAGGTGCGTTCGCCGTCGTAAAATGAAACGTTATTTCCGTGCCTGTAATCGTGAATTCGGCCACTTCCGTCGTCATCTTCCTTTAAAACGTCCTCCGAATCCCTAAAACGAAGGCGGCGACGAAGGCAGGCATGCTGAATTTTTTTAATCTGGTCCTCCTATTCCGATTTCACAAATTAATACACGGTGAAAGGAGGGTGAAGCACATAAAATATGATGACAGATGAAATGCGTTGTGCGCGCATAGGATGGCGAAAAGAAGCTGGCCAATTTGTCTCCTGGCCATCCATAATAAGCATTTGTTTTTTCTTTTTTTTGCCATCTTCAAGTGTGAATGTGCGCGGAATGACATTAGCATTTTGTTTAAGATTAGAGCTCGCGTGTGTGAGTACGAGTGCAGAGGGGATAAGCCCCTTGCGAACGACACAACACATTGGCTTAATTTTTGGGTTCTCCCCTTTGGAGGGGGAAGAGCGTTTAAGAGTATGCGTGTTCACAAAGGTTTATGTGCCTGTTGCTCGAATATTCCGCCCTCAACAAGTGATGCCCAGGCTGTTTCCTCAATCAATTCACTTGAGCTGGAACAATTGAGCCCGGGTCCGGAGTCGGTTCACCAGTGCTCGAGTGCTCGGCGAGTGTTTGCCCTGCGGAGCGGTTGACATTCACGCCGATGTGGGCACCGTATACCGCTTCTATGGTGGTGTTCACCGACTACTGTGCTTGTTGTTCTCAGCGTGCTATCACGCAGGCTTTTAAGGGGAGGGCGAACGTTTGTCTCCGGGAAATCAGTGGAGCGTTGACGAGCCATTAGTTGTCGTCGCTCCGGGCACTTGTTTCACAAGACATCGCCGTCTACTGATTGTCATCGTAGACGTCGTCCAGAAGTCGGTCTTTCTTCCGCTTTTTTGATTTTTGACAACCGTGGTTCTAGGCTGGTGGCTGATGGTCCTACCCAGAGATATCTTAACTACAGTACCCATGTCTATACGCGATTTCCCAAGTGGCTCTACTGTACATATAAATGTTTCTATAACCTAGGAATCTAGTTAAGTTGTTTTGATCACCATCAGAAGGACTTTAGATAGAATTGAAGACAGAAACCGATCTCCGAACTGAGGACGACTCTAACATCAAATCCAAGACGTTTGCATGGTGAATAATACATAGGATCACATAAAAACTCAGTTTTGGGGGCAACAAGCGACAGACTCGCTTTGGTCGGCCGGATCGGCGGAACTCTAAATGCAAGCCCAGTCAAGGGCCTTTCCTCTACTCCAAAAGTCACTCTGTTTTTCCCATATCCTGATTCGGATGCCTGCGTCTCGCACGGGTTCGATATTACTCGTTTCTCTCTATAAATTCAATTATTCTAAATCCGCGTTATCTTTGTTCCTACGTCGAACAAAACAACCTTTATCGTGAGGACGGAATCCGGCTGATCCGCAAGAGTCACCCGGAGTCACTAGCGCTGAGAACTCCACGCGTCCCGCAATGAATAATAAATCGGTTGACGTTACTATTCACCATCTTGCGTGTTCGACCCCACGGAAAGTGTCCAAATTCGGGCTATGTGCGGTCTTCTGCCAAAGTTAGTCTAATTAATTTGAGTCGACTCGACGCCGCCAATCACTACCCGCTTCCGTCTTGTTCGCCCTTTCCTTTCAACCGCGTTTTTCGAACTTTCGAAACAATCGCGCCCTTGTTCAATTATTCGCATTTAGCTGATTATGTTGTGGGCAAGCTCAGACGGCCGACTTTTCATGTTTCATAATGTGTCATAAATATTTCTGTGATTAACATGGCCGCCTCGTGATCTTTTGTCTTCGCTCCCTTCATAAAGCCCGTATTGAGTCGCCATTGTAGGGTCACGCCACCGGCACGTTCCGACGGTTTTGGAATGAACGGTAAAAACGCGCTCACCCCCAACTCGTGCGCTTTCCGGCGAACGCAGTCTTTGCGATGTCCGAAAGGTAGGCTGTGAGATTTGTTTTGTTTAACAAAACGTCCCCGCGTTAGGACAGGCAAACGTTCTGTTGCGGAAGGGAAGTCGAACGGCTCGCAGCAAATCGTCGAGATCGAAGACTGGTAAGACGCTTAAACGACGCAGGGGAGCACCGCACCATTCCACTTTAGACTCTGGATCCGCTTTGTCCCGTTTGACCTTCTCGCAACGCCTCGCACTCAACTCTTCGTGGAAGGCGATGCGCGGTCAAACTAACATGATTATGAGGAAGATTCTGAACGATTTGGAGTCGGCGTCGCCAAAAGTCAAACAGGTGCTTTTGCAAAGGCAAATTGGATTACGGTAATGCATATGATGCAGATCTTCTACAAGGCCGCACTCGTCGATTGCTTCCAGAAAGAGGGCAGCGAGAATCGTGCCACCCTCGACGAGCACATTAAGCTGCTTACGAAGTATGGGTTTGTTCTTTGACTACTGAAATATTGCAGCGAACGCTCCATGTTGCCACACATAACTCTTATGTTTGCACAAAAGTTTTGGAAAAAAGAGGCCGCTGATTGGTTAGGGTTCTATTTTTATGTGCGATAAGCGCGTGTAAGAAGGGAGGTTTAGCATCGCATATAATTGGCGAACTGACAAGGCAACTGTCTATTAAACTAGAAGCTAATTAGAATGGAAGTCTGCAAAAGTTATCTTGTTTCAAAGCAAAATATACTCGTAGTTCTCTTGTGTTAGTTGCGGTTCCAGTGTTTTCCCTGGAGAACCAGCAAGAAAATTGCCAGAATAGTTTCTTCATTGGATTGCAAAGAGACAGAGACATACTCCGACTAATAACTGAGAATCTGCAGCGGTCACGATCCCTTTCGAAACACCGCTACAGTACAACTTTGCACACTTCAACAGAATTTCAGTCGCCTGCGGGACGTGACCGCCCATCCAGAAGAGCCTAAGCAAGCAGCAAAGCGAATTGTTCATCGAGTTGTGAAAAAGGAAAGTAATTTGCAGAGCCGCTAGGAATTAAATGTTCAGTCGACTTTGAAGAGCAACTCAGCACCGACGAGGGAAAAGCGAGACTTTACACGAAAGAGATTCGAAGCCAAACAAATTAGGCTCAAATTAGAGACGCCTGTCAGTGTATAACGAGCTTCACCATGCAGCGTGAAGTCGTCCTATTTGCACATTCACATAGACCGGAAATCCGTTTTCGTCTTTAAACTTTTCACTTTTAAAAATAACGCTTTCGTTCCACAAATTATAACGCAAAAGTACAACCAATGTCGTTTTCCGTGAAATTGGCCAGTTGTCTGGGAAATCCCTGCCGCGTGCTCAAGAACACAGTTCAAAATGAGTGGCGAAAGACGTGTTGATAGTGGCAGTCGACCACTTCTTATCTTAGAGAAACAATGTAATTTATGGTCGGTCGCTTATGATCTCCGTCTCCGACAATTTCGGTTGTCCGTCTGTTCTTTCAAAAAAGTCATAAAATAAGCACTTTTGATCAACGGAATCTCGTTGATATCGTTATAGCATCCTTTCCATTCTATCACAATTAAGTGGAAACGTTCTAGGTTCTTTGATGACCTCATCGCTAACGTTGAAAACGAGGCGGAAGTCTTGGCGATGATCAAGAAAGTGGGCCAGGACCACGCTATCCTGAATCAGACCTGTGGCTTCCACGCCGAAATCTGGGAGCAACTAGGCGAGATCGCCATGGAGAAGATCTGCTCTCTTGACATCGTGCAGGTAAGTTGTGCACTTTTGATAGCGCTCAAAAACGACTCCGGTGCTCTCTAGAAAACTCGAGAAGCGGGCCGCGCGTGGCGAACGGTGATCGCGTGCGTCACTGACGAGATGCGCTGCGGATTCGACTTCGAAGCACGGGTATTCTCTCGGTAATTCTTGACATTCTTTGTTCTTCTTATCAGCGCGGAACTGCGTTTAGAAAATCGTCGTCAGCTGAGCAACTGGCGCCCTCTGCCAACGAGGAGGAGATGCTGAACCGTCTGCACCTTTTGCGTATGGAGTATAACTCTACCGTTCCTCTTTGAGGTGTCTCCTCTACGGTCGTCGTTTCAATATATCCTGAAGAACATAATATATATCCTCGATCTCATGTATTTTGCGGTTTGACAATGAACACATTGTTCGATGATGCACTCGACAGTTCCTTCTTCCTGCAGACGAGCCCCTCCTCTTGGTTAAACATTCATATTTTAGTGACGCATTATGTCTCATTCCGAGGGGGTGTGCTCACTTCGCTGGATCCTCCTCCGGTCGCCGCCACCGGTCCACATTTGTTTAACCACGCCGGAAGGCCCGAAAAGCGTCTGGGCGCCCCGCATCTACCGGTGAAAATCATCTGTTTAATTCGAAAAGTCAACAAAGTGCAAATCTCTGGGTGGCGTCCTTTTTGTCATTTCGTCTCGGTCGTTGTTGTCTGTGTGTGGGAAGCGCGACGCCCCTTTGCTAACCTATTCCCCTTCCGCTGCCACCGCTATTAGCTGCAGGCGGAGATCGACGTCCCGATTTCGCGTGCTTGCACTTACATGTCACGCATCGGTCGACTGTTGTAACCGCGATCACCCTTGATCGCTTTCATCATAATCGTCTTTCATCGCCCTAGGCGCCGCTCTTCGCTCAACCGGCTGAAGAAAGGCTGATCGGCACGAAAAGGGAAGGCCAAAGCGATCATCGGCCAATCGGCGTCAATTTTGGGTTTTCCATCGATCTCGCCGTTTTAGTGCGAAGGCGGAGTTCGGGTTCGTCCCGACGTCGCGCCAGTCATCCTCCTTTTCGCGCCGTTTTCCCCCGTCGGCAGACTTAGGCTGTCACTCGCGGCGTGCCGCGCTACTGCCCTCCACCTCCAGTCGGCGCCTCAAGCACAATTGCCGATGGCGCCGCTCAAACGGCGACTCTTGTTTGCACAGGTCGCCGCTGCAGACAACCACAAAAACTAATTTTTTCTGCTGCGTTCCTTTCTCATTGCGGTCACTTCGTTGCGCGTCGGCGTGTCCGTCCGTCCGTCCGTCTATCCTCCAGACCCTGGTGGACTTTCGTTTTTTATCTCTTAGGGCCAAGCGCTCCATCACACAACTCTATCAGAATTGAAAGAACAAAAAGGGAGAGCGAACAGGGAAAACCGACTGGTGACCAGACGGCATTCAAAGTAGACTCACTCACACGTTGTGTCCAAGCCGAGTGCCACATAGAAAACGACGATCGTTCTGTCAAAGAAGCCAAGTCCATCGGTAGCGGAGCGCCTGGCGGCGAAGTGAACACGTCTACGGGCGAACAAGTCAAGACCGCCCCCGCTGCAGAGAGCACGGCCGCCCCGGCCGCTCAGGACGGTCCCAGTGAGTCCGGAAAAGCCTGGAACTTGACCAGGAAGGTGAGTGTACCATTGATCTCATTCACTCTGCTCCTACTTGCACTTTAAAGTGCTCGGGGTCTTCGAGACGATCAGACTGATCAGGCGTCGCTGCGCCGACTTGCATTTCGTAATCATTGCCACGGCGTCGCCCCGCACGTGTGCCCGTCCCCCTTTCCTTTTCATGCACCCTTAGGGAAGTGATAATTTCGCTTTTTTTCAGAATTCCAAGATGGACTTCACCGGACAGAACAGCACTGACTCGCAGCCCGAGGCTTACTCGGAACACACACGTGAGTGAAAGGCCAATGATTGCCTTCTTTTCTCGAATGTTTGCCGTTGGCGGTTTTCCTCGTCGCCCCTTCGCTTCTCCCCACCCTAATCCATCGGAACAGCGGCAACGCTTAAATTTCGTAATTTCCGAAAATGACGTCAACGAGCAATGGGGACCCTCTTCATCCTTTGTCACGCACTTAATCCTCAAACATTTCTTTTCCGTTTCTTTGTTTTCCCGCTCCGCACGTGTTCCTGCAACATCTCTCCAGGCAATTCCTGTGCTAGCAAAAGTCATGTGTTTGCCAACGGAGTGTATTCTCTTCTTGAAATAGGACACGAATAGCGGAATAACAGCTCAAAGCCCCCGATTCCGAAAGCATCACAAGAGAATCGGGGAAAACTTTGCGCTCTGGGAACCCTGAGGGCATCTCGCCGCCTTGTGTAACATTACAGCGACGGTTCAGGGGCAGCCAAAGCATAAGCCGAAGATGTGTCGGGGAAACCCTCGAAGTCACGTTGGATCCGAAAAAATTCGAGGCGTCAACTGTTTTGCGCACGTGACACCAAAGCGATCGCTGCAGAGTGACATGGAACGTAATTCGATAGACAAATTCGCCCTCTGCGCCAGACAAAAACTAAACGGAGCGCACGTTAGGTGGCCATTCATTATGCATGGCGGCGAAGTTCATGGACAGCTTCTTTTGGTCGGGCATTAAGCCGTTTGCAGCGCATTATACAGCCGCGATTTATTGGGGCTTAAAGTTGTGCGCGTCGCGCCCTACGGGTCCTACTGGGCCAGGCAGCGCACGTAACACCTCGGTTGGCACTTAATTCATAGACGCCTTTTTGGTTCAACGCTGGACGGCTACGCCTGCCTGCCCGTTCCGCAATCAAAGACGCACTGTATCGCGCTTCGGTGGTTTGCTCAGATGTATTCTATGTTCTTTTCAGTGAACGCTATCGGGCAGATCTTGAACAGGAAGACTTCGGTGGCTCATATCATGTCGAAGACCGCCGAGGGCCTAAATCAGTCGTTCGACATGCGCAATCCTTCCTGCGAGGAGCTCATCTACGACCTCTTTAAGATTCACGGCAAGGAGGAGGCGTCCATTGTGAAGCTGGTGTCGGTGGGTTACTGTAGCCGTGAGCTCAGTAGTGGTCAATCCAATGATAGGTCCTTCGGAGCTTCGGTCTTCGCGATGACGATCCGCGACTTCGTGGAATGCGCGAAAAGATGATGGAATTCGAGACGGTTGGCGATTACGACGAGTGTGAAAGTCGTCATTTTCGGTTGAGCAAGGCACAGTTCACCGAGTATGTCTCTTGCTCGACCTAACTAATCCAATTATCCACCAATCAGATGTATCCGTCCTTCGATCACCCTGATTTCGGACGCCCTTCGCAATCAACTGATTATCCCGAACTTCGGCGAATTCAAAGAAAAGATCACGGAGATATTCAACGAGGTAACCGCAACGGTTACCGTACTCCTTACGCATCGCACCATCTAGTGCATGAATGAACGCACCGGAACTGTTGCTTCCTACATTCCCCAACTGGCCCGACAAGATCCCAACAAGTGGGGCATGTCCATCTGCACCATCGATGGCCAACGATACTCTCTTGGCGACGCGAAGATTCCTTTCTGCGTGCAGTCCGTCTCCAAGGCGTTCAACTACGCCATCGTCGCTTCGGACGTCGGAACGGACTATGTGCACAGTTACGTGGGTCATGAGCCATCGGGTCGTCTCTTCAACGAGATCTGCCTGGATAGCACAGGCAAACCGCACAATCCGCTCGTCAACGCCGGCGCCATCATCGTCACTTCGCTGCTCAAGAGCAAATGGACCCTCGCCGACCGTTACGACTTCGTCCTCAACCAGTACCGAAAGCTGGCTGGTGGTGGATACGTCGGCTTCAACAATGCCACGTAGGTCTTGAGACAGTTATAAAAATGCAGACCATTTATCACTGAATGATCGTTCGCTTTTCGCTGCGACGAAAGTGCGCGCTCTCTAGTGCATCAAGATGATTTATTGGGCATAGCCGCAGCGGCTGCACCAGCTCAATAGAATGCGTTCAAAAGGGAGAAAAGAGCTTATTATGACTGAGAGCGAAAGAAGAAAGATTAATAGCTGAATACTGAGAATACTTAATATGCGACACATACCAGCAAATGAGGAATACAAATCAGAATGTCGGGAACCGAAAAAGGGGCGATTTCTTATTCGAATTTAACTGTACACTAGGGTTGCCTAGGCTGGAAAGTAAACAAACCTAAGGGTCCAGTGAATAGGCATGAATATGTGGCAAAGAACCATTCAGATTTCTCTCGGAGCGGGAGACGGCTGACCGTAACTACGCCATTTCCTACTACATGAAAGAGAACGGATGCTTCCCTCCGGGCACGAGGACTCTTCGCGAAGAGCTCGACCTCTACTTCCAGCTTTGTTCCATCGAGACAACTTGTGAAAGCGCAGCCGTAATGGCGGCTACTCTTGCCAATGGGGGAGTCTGTCCCCTCACAGACGAACGCTGCATCGACCCTCGCCCCTGTCGTGATGTCCTTTCGTTGATGTACTCCTGTGGAATGTACGACTACAGTGGACAATTCGCTTTCAAGGTGGGTCGCATGTCGATATTACTTTTTATGTTACAATGCTATTATTTCTAGGTCGGTCTCCCCGCGAAGTCAGGAGTCTCCGGAGCCATGATCGTTGTAGTTCCCAACCTCATGGGAATCTGCCTCTGGTCGCCCCCCTTGGACAAGATGGGTAACACCACGCGAGGTGTCAAATTCTGCGAAAAGCTCATCGACACCTTCAACTTCCACAACTACGACAGTCTGCTCCACACGGACAGTGGGAAGATCGACCCTCGCCGCCACGTCGGAACCAAGGAGACCGATCTGATCGTTGGCCTTCTGTACGCCGTCAAGAACGGTGACTTAGACATGGTTCGGCGTTTGTACCTCCAGGGCGCTAACATGAACATGGCCGACTATGACGGACGGACGGCGTTGCATTTGGCCGCCGCTGAGGGACATCCGAAACTGGTGCGCTTCCTGATGCAGGTGTGCAAGGCGGACCATTCCGCCCAAGACCGGTGGAACCACACTCCGTTGGACGATGCGCGGCACTTCAACAATCATGAGTGCGTCCGCATCCTCACCAAGTACATCCATCGCAATTCCATCTCCGCGAACTCCGCCAAAAGCGTTACCATCGCCAGCGACACTGACAACACAAAGTAAGTGTGTAGTATTGTGAAGTTGCGGTTGAGGTCGAGATGTTAGAGCTAGCTCGTTTTTGGGAATGTCGCACTTCTGCATGCGCACATTTTTGTTTTAAGCCGTGAAAGTACACATTTAGTAAACCGATTGTTGCTCTTCAGAATCGTCAGAACACTAAGTAGCGCTCTACAAACGACATTACAGAAGTTGAGGTGCGCCCCGAGCTATACCTTAGGGAACTTTATAAGAAAATAGGTCCTACGTTGACAGAAAACTTAAGATTCCACACTTCTGAACTATTCACACAGAACATTGGTGAACCTTGCAGGCTTGTGGCCAATGACGAAGTCGCCGCTCAGGCCAATGGCTCAAGCGAGGAAGAAGAGAACTGCGGAGTCATGATGATGACCATCGCCGAAGACGAAGAGAAGGAAGGATCGGTCAAGAACATCAGTAAGTGTTTCATTCTTCTTCTTCTCAATAAGACTCCTTTTTCAGTGGGCTCCTTGGATCGCCTGTCCCTGTGCAATGGAGGTCCCCTGGAAGAAGTCATCATCCATGAACCGGACCACGACAGCCACCACTACTAAATCCTGTGCTGCCTTCTCAATTCACTTTCTAACAAAGCTGGTATTCATCTTCTCCCCGGTAGGCTCGATCTTCGCATTCCCTCCCCGTGGTTGTTGCAAAACGGTTTCAAATATTAACTAGGTGCTTTAAATTCTTCTTTGTAAATCATGAGATAAAGATATATTGTAAATCTCTCTGAATGCTCAATCTGTGCGTAATACGTGATGTCATCTGAAGATTTATATAGTTGCAATAAAGGTATCGCATAAGTGCTGATCAAGAAAGTTAAAACGTAGTGGAAGTTGTCGCTTGCACTAGCAGTCAAGTGGTTGTATCCAAGGCATAGTATACACGGAATGAGTTTATATACGGTATTATGTACTACAGTACTATGTCGCGTTGCTGTTCAAAGTTGTGGACCGTGGACATCGAAGGCTTGGTCACGAGCGGAAGTGGAGCACTGACGATAATAGATGGAACTGTGGGAACCATGGTGTTCCAGGCACCATGATCGAGGACGACAGCTCACTGCAAGATCGCTGAAATTAAACCGGAAGTGATAGGCAGCTCAAAAGGCCTTGAGTCGAAAGTCAACTCGAGATTCGAGACGTAAAGTTGAAGGTAGTACGTATGAGTCACCATGGTACGCTGTGCACCCTCAAATACACTCTTGAAATAAGAACAGTGGAAAGCGGATAGCACCATTTCCGACGTTTACAACGTTAAACTTTGACGGCTTTGTTAAACATTGTGATCTGGCAGTTGCGGTTTTACTAACCCCAAGTCAAAGTACCCGTTAATCGCATAGATGACTTACTCTGGTAGAATTTATGTTACATAGACTCCGCCATTACCTTTTGAAAAAACGAAACCAACTAAAAAGAAAGATTTCCCCCTTTCTAAGCTCCTCTTTTCTATAACCTTTGCTGTTCGTAGACCATTCCCATTCTAGACGTGAACAGAGTTATCTGGAAGACTGTAGTTTCTATCAGAAAAAGGTTTTTGTGGTGGTACCAGTTGAACAGTACCCACGGATCAACACTATCCGAACCTTCAAAGTCACTGCCTCACGGGCTATAAATGGTGCTGTACGTAGTGGCTGCCATCGGCTGCAAAACTTTCGCGACTTTCATACTATTTATTTCATTATATATAAAAATTTTGACAGGTAGACACATCGTGCTTTGCATGGGCACCGGAAATCCCTGACAGAAACGGGAGGAAACTTAGCGACACGAACATGCTTAAGTGAGGGTACATAGAGAGTGAGACCCTCCAGGGTGTAAATACAATGACAACGAGGAACAATAAGTACCAAAGGAGGAGAATGGATACAACCCGTAAGGCGAACGAAAGACGGAAAACGATTCGTTACACTCACAGACCAGGTAATATGTTTTGCAACATAATCTTTTGTTCTGTGCTCAGGTTCTCGGGGAATTTGACGTCGAACTCGACGACAATGTCTCCCCGCGACGCAGGTGCCTTCGGGTTCGGCAGACCTTTTCCGGTAATCCTGGAAACATTAGTGATAGACAACGGATCGGTCATAATGTAAACATACCGTCTGGTAGCGTTTGGACGAACAATGCTGTCCAAACGAAGAGGAGTAGTGGTGCCATCCAACAGCGGCGCATGTATGGTGGTTCCGCATAGCGCGTCCTTGAGGGCCAGCTTGTGGATGTAGCGAATATCGCAACCCTCGCGCTTGAACTTGGGATGCGGCTTGTCCTTGATCACGAAGACGATGTCAGCAGGCACGCGGCCCGGTCGCTGGTCACCCTCCTTGGGGAAGGTGATCTTGGTTCCGCTCTTCCATCCGGGCTTGATCTGCACGGTGAGCACCTTGTCCTCTGTTCGTGAGGTTTGGTCGGCTCCCATCACACGGCGCGTGATCTTCATCTTCTTGATACATCCGTTGTTGATGTCCTCGAGCGAAACGTAGAGATCATGCTGCACGGTTGGGTCTTGCTTGGGTCGACGCTGACCGAAATTCATGCCATTCATGCCATTCTCATGTCCTCCTCCGAAGAACATCTGTAGCGAAAGACACAACTCTCTGGATAGGGATGCACCTCACTTACATTGGCTCCACCGCCGCCCATTCCTCCAAATCCAAACATATCGGAGAAAATGTCGTCTCCGCACATTTGTGTAAACATTCGCATCGGGTCACCCCTAAAAACAGTGAGTAAAGTCTGCTCTTTCGAGATACGAAAAGATATATCTTCGGATATAGTTAAACACTTACTGGAATGAGTAGAAGGCATGTCCTGGTCCTCCAGGTCCGGCTCCTCCGTCGGACTTCAGTCCTTCTTCTCCAAATTGATCATAGATCTCCTTTTTCTTAGGGTCAGAAAGGACATCGTACGCCTCAGCGCATTCCTTGAACTTCTGCTCGGCTCCGGCTTCCTTGTTCTTGTCAGGATGGAACTTCAGCGCCATTTTTCTGTAGGCCTTCTTGATCTCATCCTCGCTGGCTCCTTTTGAGATGCCCAGAATTTTGTAATAGTCCTTTCCCATCGTAATAATACCAATAAATTATATTGCAAATCTGTAAATCGTCACATATAAGACTAATACTAGGCTTCTCACGAGCGGACAGCACGTCGGGTGGGGCGACGGGTGGCAACTAGAGGAAAGGGAGATGACCTAATTAAACCGCACACATTACATCAGAAGTGACTATTCATTTGCAACCGATCACACGACCTTGGGTGACAGGAACCTTGAAAAATAGCCCCGCAATTAATTAGTCATTCTCTGAAATCTCGGACACCTCACGGAGAGGATACGCGCGCGGAGATCGTAACTCCCATTGCAAACAAAACAAGACTCGCTTTCAATGGGCGAACACAAAATAACACTAATCCGGCGCTGGAGTAACAGGTCGCCTATGAACATTCAGGAAACGTTCGAGAACATTCGTGAAATGGAAGTGCGACCGATGACAGTTGGGTGCTAGACCCTTAGCTGCCCGTTTATCTACCGTCGGCCAGGGAGAGGCTCCAGGCGAACGGACAAATGGGACATTGTCGGCGACAGGTTGGGCTTACGAAAGCGGAATTCGGGAGAAGCGGATGGAAGCGAGCCTGTCACACGCGATCACCGAGATCACACGCCGTTGTGATCGAACGAAATCGCCGCCCGAACGGACGTGCAAGCGGGAAACAGCCCTGGTCTCTCTATCGTATGCTGCCGACGATTCGGGTGCATCGCGGCAGACCGCGAGACAGTGACAGAATAATGGTCTGCTTTGCGTTGTTCTCTACGAGAGAACGACGCGATGAGGGGAGAAAAGAAGACGTGCGTCAATGCTGCACGCTAGAAACTTCTCGAACATCTCTTCGCGGTGTGACACATCGGCCGCGGCTCGCGCTTTGTGATACAACTGTGTGTGGTGGATAAATGCATGAAAATAGGGTAAAGTGAGTATGTAAAAGCATTGCAGAGCGAAAAGTAAAACAATCTGTGCGGGATTAATGTCATTCGCATTAGAATTTGGCTTGTGTCGACTATTGGGAACATAGGAGAGTGGACTAGCCGGGATCACTTGTACTGAATTGCACTTTAGACAAAATAGATATCAGCGCCTCTGATGGGCCAGAATTTCTGTACACTTGTGGCAAACACTTTTAAAAATAGACTACAGCTAATATCGACACTTGTCTTCTATAATTATAGCATACTATATATGGCCCGAGGCTATAGAATACAATGGGCTTTAACTTAAAGCGTCTCACGCCTTAGTTTGTACATTTAAAGAAGAAAGAGCCCACTATAAAGGTTCTTTGGCAATAGGGACTGAAATATGAGTGATTGTATGGATATAGCTGCAGGCAACAGATGGGCAAACTACAGGAAAGTCCAATGAAATACTATGCACATGATCTCTTTGTGAACCCGTTTTTGATCAGACATATATTTCAGAACTGCTAGTTTTCTAGAACATTCCAGCATTTTCCAGAATCAGTATGGACTGCGGTGAAGGAGATAACATCTGATCAAAGAACGCAACATTTCAAAAGGGTGACGTGTTAAGGGCAAGCGTTCTTTATTCCTCGAAAACATGATGTCCATAGGACACATTCACTGGGTTCCATAACGTCAGGTATTTAACATATTGTTGTCCTATCCCCTTGCTGGACTGATAAAGATGTATTCGGAAGTCTATTGTTGTCCTATCCCCTTTCCCGACTTTAACGTATTGCTGTCGTATCCCCTTGCTGGATTGATAAGGGTTTATTCGGCGGTCCCCACTATTTTGCTTAGTTATCCCGCAGTCACTGCCGTGCTACGCATGCGTAATCCTAATTAATGTAGGTTCCAATTAGGAGCTACGAAGATGTTGTTTTTCTTCCTTGTTTTTCATCATGTGTATCTAACAGTGTTTACTCTGAAGATTCCAAGTAATACAATTATACGTAAGCTAATTACGCTGTGTTTCCACAAAATCATGATTGCAGTGCTTAGGGTTAGAGAATGGAAAAGTGGAGAGGATGGAAAGCCATGGGAAGCGTGGATTGTAGAAGGTCGCATTGCAAAGTTTCCGAAGAGTACCATCCGAAGTGTTCGCCTTTGATAATGCTGAAACTTGGAGAACAAATAGCATTAGAGGAGTGTATCCTCAAAGTTTTATCTGTTGGCGCGCACATCTCACCATGTAACCCTTCCAAAGTTACTAAATTAGAGAGCCGGACAGGACAAGTTTTGTGCTGGACTTGGCCTACCTTTCCTTTGTTCTGGTATTAACCGATTCGATATGGAAAACGAAGACAATGAAAACCCCATGGCTGCAAAGGAGTGTGAGCCAGCTAAAAGATGTTAGCGAAAATGCACCCCAGTTGGACCACACGGACTTTCAGCGATTTGTACATTAGTGCCTGTGTTGGTTTGCATACAACTCTTGAAAAACGCTTGCATAGTCACCAAACGGGACTATAGAAATTAGCCACCATCTCCTAACACCACTTATCCAGCACGATCTGAGGCGTACATTTCGGAAGATTTCCCTGTGTCGTTTTTTCGCGTTTTACCGCTTGACTCAATCCAACATTTCAATTTCAAAACTTCGAGTAGCACCAATGAAATTTGATCCTGAATGAGTAAATATGCTTAAAGTGTTGACTCAATCCAATTTAGTGATAACCCGATAAACCCTAATCCGATTTGAAAGTTGTTCCATTTGATTCATGGACCAGGAACGAATTAGTAATTGAATTAATTAATCCCCTTGTCCGTTTTTGTTAAAATTCATCATTTCTGTCGCCTCCTTTTTGAACGGTTGGCTGGTCGGTTTTTCGCGATGTGACGCTTATTTTTGTCTGACTCACTTTTTTGTCAAAACTCTCATAAATATTTTAATGAGCGGCATAGTTAGTGATGCTGAAAATCAAGGTGTTTTTGTTTGAATGACCACGTCTTCATTCGTCCGGCATGTCGCAGTACAATGCAACTGTAGCTGCGTTCTATCAACATAATAGCGTTTGTAGCGCGAGTCCAAAGAGCACAGGAAACAAATTAGCGCGTTCCGGAATGTGAAACCGGAAAGCACCGCAATGAGTCATATGGTCATTGGTTCTTATGGGTCCCGCAAAAGATGAATACTCCTCTTTGGACCCAAAGACACATATTAAACCTGAAAATCGCCTTTGCGATTAGCGGTGAGCTGAAGAAAATGAAGACAGATTACTTGTGGACCAAAGAACATCTTGTTTTAATGCCGTTCAAGACCTAACAACGAGTATTAGAATCTATTCCAGCGCTGGCATTTACGGAGAGATTTGCCGATATTTTTGTCTATCGATAATTAGCCCAATCCGAAACACTTGAAAGCCCGGGATTTCTCTCCTTCTCCCTCGAGGCTGCAAATGTTAATTTCCCAGTGTGCGTGGGATAGATGCAGAAGTTTGAGACTATAAAAAGGCACGAGGGATGAATCAGTCCTCAGGTGAACTTGTGCACCCCGCTCCCAGGTGGTTCCATTTTCGATAGCGAGAAAAAGATGTCATTTACTTAATCACGCACAGCTTGCGTGTATGACTCATCTTCCGTGCCAAAAGAAGTGCCATAAATAATGTATTAAAGTACAAAAACTGCTAATCGCCTATGCGTTTCGCACGTCGGATGGATGTTCGTTCATCTCTGGGAAGCTAGTCGGATTTGCTCCTTCACAGTGTATATACTTTCCTGAGCTTACACGAAAAAATCTAAACAGTGACAATATGAGATACTGAACACATACAGGAGTAGAGGTCGAAATTTCTTTTATTTCATAACATTTTGAAATACCACTTTTGTCGGAAACATGTTTCGGTTTGTGGCTCTATTTTTGGTGTTGCACCTGTCTTCTGCAAATTGCAACGTTCACGTCATAATTCAACGCTTCGAGACATGGCAATTCGATTTGGTCATTCCATTTTTAGTACGTCTTGCTCCTTGCACTTTCTTTTCCGTCTGTGCCCGGCCATATTCGTTAAAAATGTCATTCGATCATGCTGAGTTTGTGCGCGGATGAGTCATGTTCACGCGGAAACGGGGCTAATTAATAATTTAAACAAAGTGCAGAAACAGGAAACCACTAATTGTGCCTCCCTGACGCTTCTCAGGGTCCAAAAAAGTGTGATCGCCTACAGTCATTGTGTAATTTGTGAAATGTGCCTGAAATATTACATGATCCCCTGGATATTCAGATCCACAGGAAGTGCTTGGTACTATCTAAGGCTCGTGCTTTGTTTTCCAAACATCAATCGTGGCACATAACCACACCTGGCTATTACTGAAGTATTATACAAAAGGGTAAACAATTCAGAACACACCGAAGCGGCGGATTTATTAATTACCATCTCCATCCCGACAGACACTTGCTCGTCGATCTGAGAAAAACATGATAGATGCGACAGATGGGCGATATGGCGAAGGTAGAATAGCGATATAATTTGTAAAGTGCACTATGAAAACATTGGCGGGACGGTTTGGAAAAAGCGGTTGCCGCGAAAACAAGATGATCTGCGCCAGGAATATCCCATGCGAACCGATTCCAATTCTGCTAAAAAAAGGTTCTTCTATTAGATTTGTTATAAGTGGTGACTGGCAAAGTGAATTTCCTGTGTTTAAACGTTGTGCTAATGCGATATATTAATGTTATTCCCAACTATTAATATAATATGGTCACTAATAGAACCATATCCACATCATCATAGTATGAATTGTCACTATATGCAAACGAAGAAATGTTCCCCTCCAGCTTCCATTTGTATAATTCGTTCCGCAGCTCACATTTTTAAGCTGAACAGATAAGATTAGGGCGCGAAATTAAAGTTCTGTTTATCCTCTCATCGGATGACTTCGCCTGTTTACTGCGCAGTTAGCATAACACTGGCGTGAGTAATGCTTGTTATTTTGCCACTCCGAAATAGTACCGTAACCCGCGGCCACTGGGACGAGCCGCGCTGACTCAGCAAGGCTAAGTTCCGCCTTTTTGCCTCGACGCCCGGGGCGGCGGCTCTTGGCCGGAACATCCTTCGCCGTCACTCGCCGCGAGCAGCGGTTGATCCAGTGATCCGTCGATCAGCGGCCCGATCGGCTGCCAGGCACGTGGCACACTCCCTCCACACTCTGTGTACAGCATAATGCGACGCCTCCCGAACCATCAACATCTGCATATCTAGCGCGTCGCCTGAGGCTCCCCGCTGTCCCCTTGCCTGTTC
This sequence comes from Steinernema hermaphroditum, assembly GCA_030435675.1. NCBI lineage: Eukaryota > Metazoa > Nematoda > Chromadorea > Rhabditida > Steinernematidae > Steinernema > Steinernema hermaphroditum. Next base: position 4,653,155 of record CM059625.1, read on the forward strand.
CCTGCCCCCTACTCGCCGTGTTCTATGCGGGCCGGCTTTGATCAACTCAGCGCTTTGCCGACAACGATCTAAGCGACAATGGGCAACTGTGTGAGTCAGGACCCATCCAAATTCTTTCCCGCGCGTCGCCATCATCACCAAGAACTCTTCAACACCGACAACCCTTATGTGTTCCGAGTGTTCGTCAAGAAGCGCAACAAGTTCATACCGGGCCTTCTGAAGGTCGGCGACTGCGAGATCTTCTTCTCGCGAAGCATCGACGACTGTCAGACGTGGCCCCTCCAATTTCTCCGCCGCTACGGCTACACCTATGCCGGAATCTTCTTCTTTGAAAGTGGTCGCCGCTGTCCAAGCGGCGAAGGCTATCACACGTTCCAGTCGCATCAGGCCGAACGTATATTCCAGGTGAGCGCATCGTGTTCGCTCACGTCCCTTCGATGACCCCCGCTGCAGCTTGTCCAAATGCGTATTCAACGCAACGCGCGCTACTTGTGCAGCGCGCGCACATCGTGCACGTCGTCGGTGACCGGCTCGCGAATCCATCCGCTCCAGAAGTTCCGGAGCGAGGGTGCCAATGTCGGAGCCGACTACCTGCATCCGACGACACCGTCGTCCGCCTTCTACAACAGCTACCATCGGTCGAATTCGCGCAATCACGTGCGTCGCCCGATCGTACCCCCTCAGCCACCGTCGCGACCCCGTAGCGTCGCGTCGGCCATCGAGCATTCCTCGGTGCTTTTGCCGTCGTCTTGCCATCTTCTGCAGAGAAACAAGAGCTCTGCAAGTGATGCGCTCTCCTATCAAAGTTCGGAGCCTCCCTGCTTCACTGATATCGCGTAAGTTACCTGAAACAGGCCTTCTGGGAAGCTCATTTTTTGCAAGTAAAGATCGAGGTTTTGAGGAAAATGCAGTAGTGCGTTTGCTCAGCCGGACCATTCATATAATAAGTGCAGAGGTTCAGTGGAAACGGGTAACACCATTACACTACTTTACACCATTTCACCGTGAGTACACCATCAATGTTGAAAATGCGGTGGGGCATTTGTTTGAAGGATGCAGTTTTATTGAAGTAACTGCACTTCACTTGATTGAGAACTTTTTTAATTGGAATGTATTCAAAAATCAAGCCCAGGTGACCACACAGATCGAATTCGAACTGTCGATCTTTCCACGTCTGCATTACTGTGCACATTATTTGATTTGAGCAATTACATTGCAAGACGCTTGACTAGACTTGACTCATTCCAGATTGAATTATTTATATATGTGATGCATTATTTGGACTGATAATGTATTCCTGCAGGACAAAGTAATAATTATTACCTATAATGACATTTCAGCGGTGAGCGAATTCTGCCTCCCGACGATGATCGAGCAACACATGCATACGTCAACGTCCCATTCAGACCTTCCGACCGTGTAAGAACGTTTAATAGGTACGCAAATTCGTCGACTGTTCTTGCTAAAACCGATCGCTAATTGCAGAGTAGAAAGCTATTCGCCCTACTATGGTAATAGCGCTAATCGCTTTTTCCCAGACCAATTCGTCAATACAAGCAGTCCGACCAATGAGATGCTGGATTACGTAAGCGTCTGCAGGAACGACAGGTGTGTCCAATTCCCATAAGCTTTTTCTTCAAATCGAGCTATTTAGAAGCGTTCTCAGAAGTTCTGACTCAACGTCGTCGCGAGCGTCGTCCACGATCAGTTACGCGAAAATAGATCTCGACAAGACGAAGGCTCTCGAGCAAGCTGTGCACATAGACAAGCTGGAAAATGGCCACCGCCACTACTGTTGAACACAGATCTCACATAATTTATTCCCTCCTATTCGATATATTCCAAAATGTCCCGCAGAACTGTCCCCCTCAATAGTTGTCAGGATCATCACTGTACATAGCAACGGGCAAACAAATACATGTTGTGCCATGTTCATTAAATGCGATTAGAGATGTGTTAAACAGAGTTTAATACATATGCAAGCTGACAAGCGGTTACGGTAGCAGTAAAACGACTGAAGTGTCCCTTTATCTTCTTCCAGTGTTGCTCGCTCCTGCACAGTTGCCTTTCAGCATTTCGCGGCGCCATTTGATCCGTCGATTTTGGAACCATATCTTCACCTATATGCATCAACAAGTGAGTCTATTCTTGTAAATGAGGTGATTGTTTAAAGGGCAGTTTGCATGTGAGATGTTCCCTAAAGAAGATGACAAATTCGCACTAAGATGACGTTATAAATCGCATCGAGATGTACGCTAATCTTAATGCCTAAGAGATTTGAAAAGGGGCGTTGAAATATAGTGTGATGCGAGATTGTAGCACCTTAGTGTCTAAAAAGGGTAGATGGACTGGCACGGACGATCGCCACAAGGTACGGATTTCCTGAAGACGCTTATGATGTCATGGCGTAGTGCGTATACATCTCCGAATGCACGTCTTTACAAGGTGAAGAGGCTTGTAATGGAGGTGGGGTTGAATAGAGATTTCTGGTACATTCAGCTTAGAAGGGATGAGCGAAACATGTCACGTAGTCTGCCAGCTCAAATGAGGATCTGCGTGAACGTGTCAAACCACAAAGTCTTAACGAATGATTCCTACACGAAGCGTGAGAGGTTCAAAAGATAATGCGAAACCTATGCCATCATGACGTTTTGAATTTAGACGTTCCCTCTTGTTGTGACTAGGTAATATCTTGTGGTTTTTAGATTCATGTGTCATACAATTTGTGTTTACATGGCTTTATGCCATAACTTAACAATGTCAACTACTTACATTTATGACCTGATCTTACTATTTACTGAAGCAATACATAAACTACAAGCTATACTGTCCAAGAGATCACCTGGTTCGTTGCCTATCCCACCTATACCTAGACGGAGAAAGAACAGAAAATTTCAGAAAATGACTTGGCTACTTGCATGTCACCTTCTTAGGCAAACTTGAATGTAAAAACAAACAGATGAAAGATAATCGTCTAGAGTACCTGCAGTTCATTGAGATCCAAGCGGGCGGCAAGCTCTATCCTCTGCTGTCCAACAATATATTGCTGGCAGTGGAACTCCCTTTCCAGAATCTCCAACTGCCAACGGGCAAACGATGTCCGCACTCGACGCTTCTTCTTATCAATTCTGACTTGAGACACCTCCCCTGAGATCAGTGGTTAGCGTGAAGACTTCGAGACGTTTGCCTACCGGTCGGAGTGGATGAACAACTCATAATTGGCGATGATGGTCGAGTGTGGACATGTTGCCCGTCGCGTTTTCACCTCAACCTCAGGGCGTGTGCGTATTCATTCCTTCTCAAACCCATAATACTGACAGTTAAACGTCGATGGCCGTAAAAAACGGTGTTCGAACAATGGCGCGCAAGCTTGTCGAGGTTCCAGCCAAAAAATGCCCTAATTCCCCTTTTCTGTCGACCATTACCTCCGCTTTCCCGCGTTCAGAGCCGCCAATTAAACAAACTACAATTCGCACTGTGCGCAGCGGCGAGAGTTATCCGCTGAAGGCTCAACGCGAGAGGGGATGACGGTCGAGACGGACGAAAGAACCGGTCGAGCTGTTGCGAACACAGAACTGTCTTGTACTTCCCGCATTCCACTGTTTGCCTTCGTCGAAGTTTGGGCTCTGAACTGTAGGCCAACAGCCACTTAGTCTCAGGGTCTCTTCGGGCACGTGTGTTTGTACTGTTTTCGATAGGACAGTTCAGTGTACCACTCAGCCATTTCGACTTGATAAGTCGGTTAGGAGTGGCTATTTTGTATCGAATCGTATGGAAGTCCTGGATCAGATGTCCACAAGTAAACTTGCTCAGCTTTCACGATTTTCTTTTGCCTCCTTTTATGGATTTTTTTCGTATACAATTAACATTTCTCCTTATTATGAACGCTCCAATAAGCAAGCTGAACCAAGCGCATGAGCCCCATTTCCGTTTCCAGCCTGTAGTATGAGCGTTCGTTGTCATTCGCGTGCCCACTTCCTTCGGTTCCGAACACATACTTCGATTTCATTTAATATTATTCTTCCATGAAGAACCCCTGCTACTTTACAATATTTATTCGATGCAAATAGGCAACACCATTGGGTTTAGGGGATATAACTTGCCAATAGATGATGTTCATAGATGTGCTCGAAATAAAGACAAGTAGTATCATTTGATTGGCCGTCCATGTCCCTTCCTTCTGCGGCATACCAGGTCTCGTTCCATTCAAACATTCCATAATTTAAGCAATATAATCTTTTGAGAATGTTTTTGAACAAAACGACTGCTCCACAAAGTGAACCATTCGAACGAACTCCCCATAGCTACACTCCAATTTTATTGCAACACTCTCGCTGTTGATGACGTAGCCACATTGAGAGAAACCCACGTGTATTGTTATCGTCTTTGATCAGCAAGCACTGTCTGATGCCACTCAGCGAATCTTGTTTGATAGGGACATCACAATCGATAGGTCGTAAAATCATAGATCATCGCCTCGTGGACCTTTTTCGGCAGCCGCCCATATGGAAACTACTTGAAAGGGATGATGTCCATACTCGATCAAGAGTTCACAACGATCAAATGTTCCTTTTTACATCGTGTTGCTCATCTGTTATAGGTCACCTCTTACCATAGAGGCAGACAGTGTCCGATCGTTTCGTGATGGTGCACTCATACACCTATTCCAGTGGGATCGCCACTATGGGTGGTATCTGCTGCGGGCCCAGCTGTCCCCCGAGAAGGAGCCAATCTAAAGTGGCCGATGTAAACGATCTACATGGTAAGCTTCGCATAAAAGTAAAGATTATGTTGTGCATTTAGAAATTCATTCCGTCGAATCTCCGTCCGGACGCTTACTAATCTTCGCGAATCCAAATAGTGGTGCAGGAAAGAGTGTCGTAGTGTTCCGAGAGCGCCTCAAACCGGAGCTGATCAAGAATAACATTGCCTATGAGCTGATAGTGACAAGTAAGTCATATGCACAATACAATTATCCCTATCTTCGTGTCTGATTGCTTAGCCACCCTCAAAGACGCCATATGTTCTTTCAATGACACCGTTTTTTTCGTGGCCTTGATAAGTGATAGATCGCCTGGACGGCAAAGTACTTGACGACAACAGCGTCATTGTTTTAGTACAAAAATACATCAATGGTCACATGGTAGCATCCTCAAAAACCTAAAACATACAGTGATAATGGATCAGATCTATTCGATGTACAGGTTCCCCAACGTTTTCACTTCTGTTTCGGTTTCTGCCTCTGTTCTGAACCATTTTCCTTCTGTTTGTGTCCAAAGCGGCAGAGCAAATACACCATATTTGTCAAGCACTACGTATCCCTGGGCAACCGAATATCGTTTTAATAAAATACGTTTTTTTCAGCACACGCGCATCATGCCCTGTCCGTCATTGGAGTTCGCGACGATCTACACGAATTCAATGCAATCTTAATTCTGTCGGGCGACGGTTTGGTGTTCGAAGTGGTCAATGGTCTTGTGCTACGTTCCGACCGCGATCGTTTCTTCCCGCATCTACCAATCGGCATTGTGCCAAGTGGATCAGGAAATGGTCTCTTGGCATCGGTGTATCATACGAAGAGGTAATCATACGCCTACTTTCTGCTGACTACAAAATTGCAACGCTTTCAGTTATCCATTAAAAGGCAATGAGTTCCTAAAACAAGCGCTCAAATCGGTGTCCCAGGTCGACGCCACTGCGCACATCGTAAACCTGACCCATGTCGAAACGGACAGTGGACAAAACATGCTTTCGTTCCTTTCCATTGGATGGGCTCTAATGGCTGATATAGGTAAACGGTTGCTGATGGTGCAGGTAGCTAAAGCCGTTTTCATTTCAGACATCGAGAGTGAACGGTGGAGGAGGTCACTTGGATCGGCTAGGTTCACTGCGGGAGCTCTTGTGCGATGTTTAAGTAAGTGAACGTTTAATGAATTATAGAGCACCAATCCACAAATAAGTGGGACAACTTGGTATCGGTCATTTTAAAGAGCGTATCCGACCTTTAGCCTATTGAGTCAAAGTCAAAGTTCCGAGTGAAAGTCAAAGCCTATGCGACTTTTTAGGCATTAAAGTTTTTGGTTATATATTCACCCAACACTATTCAGAAAGCTGCTAAATTCGCATAATTTGGCACGTTAAATGTAGTTCCCTCACTCCAATAAACCAACGAACCGTTTGGTAATTTGATTTTTGACTGTACTACCCTTAATGAAATACCTGCATCTTCAGTGTACTTTTCAGAGCTTCGCAAATACAGGGCAAAGCTCTCCTACCTACCCGCCTCCGAAACGTGCGCCTCGTCGGCCAGCCAACATCAGTTTCCCGTTTTTGACAGAGAACTCGGACAGGGATCGTCGAAAAGTGCTTCTAGCAGCGATACCGTAGACTTCAGCGAGTACCATGTGAAAGGTGCAATCCCGAAACTTGCCGATCCTATTCCCGACAACTGGGTGACCATCGAAGATCAGTTTGTTCTCTTTTATGCGGTAAGCAAGAGCTACTGCGTTCACTTGCAAAAACCGTCGTTGCAGGTCTCCATCTCCCATATCAGCGCGGACGGACTGTTCATGCCTTCGGCTAGACTAAACGACGACCGTCTTTATCTGACGTACATTCTGGCGAGCGAGATGAGCAGCTCGGTAGAACTGATGAGTTTCCTGTTGAAAATCGAAAAGGGAACGCATCTGGACAGTCCCTACTGCAAAACGGTCCCTGTCAGCGCGTTCCGATTGGAACCGATCGACTCGGGCAGTTACATTACAGTCGACGGCGAGGTGCTAAAAACGAGTAAGATCCAGGCGACGGCGACTTCACTTCGAACGGCTGTGATAGCGTAATACGACGACCAATTCTCCCTGTGATGTGATGACAATGACCTTATTTAATCGGATACTGGTAGTGCATGTGAAGAACAATAAAGCGATCCCACCACGAGCGACCTGCGAACAGTTGTCTTGTTGTAATTTTCAAAAATCGACCCACAACGATTTGTGTGAACTCGCAAACGGAGAATTGACCCGTTGATTGCGAAACGGCTCCGCCCTTTAACGATGTTTTCTCGCGTGGATGCGTCATAGAATATATTTCTGCTGCTTGCGAGTGCATGTTTTAAAGGAGATATGCTTGAAGGGCTTACTGTAGAAAACGTGGAAAACATTACTTTGATCCTGACGCTGGTCATAATTCGATTCATCGACGTAATCTAATTTATTAACGGCGCTAAACAAGAGCTAGTATTACTGTCGTATCTTATTGAAGATGCTTTCGGGAGTTACAGAGCAAAGTGGCCTAGAATACTTGTATAAGGCACCTTAGCGATACGGTACAGGCACGCACAAATAGCAAAGTAAAGATATATCGATACCCATCACAGTAAATATGACTGCGTATCGGTCGACTCGCATTGTTTTTGATTTTCAGAAACATTGATTCACACCGCAATCGCACTACGTCTTCTATGATCCATTTTGATTAATCTACCGCTTCTAAACGTGCTTCACTGCTAAGCGTGCTGCTAACGATCGCTCATTCGGAGCATTTCAGGTCGGGAGTGTGCTCGACACAATGGCCGATCTCCTAAAGCTATGGCCAGTCGAACAGAAAAAGAATCTGACATCAACGAAGTGGGCGGAAAGGAAAGATTCCCTACAGTCTTTGCTGAAGATAATCGAGACCACACCTTCGATCGCCTTCCAGCGCAGCTATGCAGAAATCTTCGATGATCTAAAAAAGGTTTGCTTCTGCGAGATCGCGCCAATCAAACCAAATCTTGCTTTAGATCATTCGCACTGATTCCAACGTAAACGTCGTTTCTGAAGCTGTGAAAGTCGTGACGGCCGTAGCCGAGCAATTCCCGATCGAATTCAAAACCTTCGTTCCCGGGGTAGATACACAGTCGTCAGGTTATTTGTGATATAAACGTTCCAGTTAGCGCCCGTCTGCTTCGAGAAGTTTAAAGAGAAAAAGGCCGTTCTGCGGGAACCTTTGACAAAATGTGTCGATGTTTTGATCGACATCGTAAGTGTGTCCCGTCACTTGACCATAATTAATTTCATATTCCAGTGCGGAATAAACAAGCTGGGAAACGCCTTTCAGGAGGCGTGGCAGAAACCGAATAACGACGTCAAAGCACAGTTGGCTTTGGCAATCTTTAACAACCTGAATACAATACGACAAAACGACCCAACTCCTATGGAGTTTATCAAGCAAGTGATGCCGGCTTTAATCAAGGTAAACCAATCGGAGGCCATCTGGAAAGGGTGTGTGCTAATAAGTGCTAATAAAAGTACACAGTTTACGCAAGAAAGTGCATTTCTATGGAGGCCGAATCAATCCATCTCTGAGCTACTTACGGTCCCTTTCAGTTCACTACAGATGCTGACCCTAAGGTTCGTGATGCCACATTGCACGCACTGGCCGCCGTTCAACGACTGTACGGAAAAGACGTCCTATCAAGTCTTGTGGGAGCATCGGTCCGCGATGACAATGCGAAAATGGCCAAAATCGACACCTACGCCGAGAAAGCGGCGGAAGAAGCGGAGAAAGCCGCTCAGTTGCGCGGAGCCACATGCGCAGCTGCAGACGATTCCGAGGATAGCGGGACAGTCGCAGACTCTGCCGAATGTGAAAACGCTCCGTCCGTTTCGACCATCGACCCGTGGGAGCTTCTGACTCCCGTTGATGTCGTCGCTCTTCTTCCTAGCAACTTTTACGAAGAGATCGTAAGCAAAAAATGGACCGAACGGCGAGATGTTTTGGAAGTGAGTCAGGGAGGTGTCATCAATGAGAAAACCGATTAATTTAGGTACTCGTAAAGCTGCTTGATGAGCACAAGCGTCTTGACCCATCACCGAGACACTACCACGATTTGATGTCAAGTTTGAAAAAGGTAATTGTATCGATTCACTAGCTCAAAGAATGCTGAACTGTGCCGAGAGTTCAAATCATATCATGGCTGAAACACGCTACACAAAGGAAATTGAACTTTTCTCTTTCAGATTGTCGAAAAGGACGTCAACATCAACGTCGTTATCCTCGCAGTTAAAGCACTCGATGGACTGGCACAGGGCTTGCGAGATGCATTCGAGCCATTTGCTTCGGTATTTCAACTGTTATTACAACTGTTGACTGTTGATTACAGGTTTGCGGAGCTGTGCTTGCAAAACTGAAAGAAAAGAAGGCGATCGTGCGCGATCCCTTATTCGAGTTCCTCAAGACACTGTTCACATGGGTTCAGCTCGAAAAATGTGGCGAACTCATTCAGACAGCGCTGAGTTCTCCTAATCCCAACGTTCGGAAGGAGACTTGTCTTTTTTTGAAGGAGTACTTCTGCAAGCATAATGCGACTACGTTTAATTATGATATTACTGCGGAATTTAGAGACAATCTGCTTAAGGTGGTCCTATTTACCATGATACTTCGAGCAACTAGTCAATTTAAGGCTGTGGACGATAGCGACGGATCAGTCCGTGACGCCGCAATGGAGGCGATTGGTGCACTAACCCGATGCGTAGGGCTACCGTTTGCCGAAAAGAAGATCTTCCACGTATTTGGTAACGACGCAATTAAGTTGAAAAAGGTAAGAGAATGTGAATCTTTCTTTTTAGTTTCATTTCAAACGATATTCAAGAAAATGCATGTCCTATTTGAAGCAAAGACAACAATGAACGTATGTGCTTTCAGATCACGGACTACCATGCGACATACATGACAGATTTTGGAACAAATGCTGACCCACGCATTGTGAAACTATACAAATCGAATGCCAAAGCGGCAAAGCCGAGACCTTCACCAGCCGTTAGCACAGCTCCAAAGAGGACAGTTCCATCTTCAGCGGGTACAGTTCGTAAATCGACGCCGCCTTCCACAGCTCCAATCCGTCGTCCTGTACCTGCACCAGTCCCCGTTCGGAAGCCAGCTCCGACACCGAGTGCTCCCACTCGCCGCGCTCCACCTAACGTGAACACCTCAGCTCGTCCAGCATCTTCAGTCCAGCGTACAATGCCGAGCACTCCGAAGGCTCCAGTGGTCGCTGCCAGGAGAGTGCAACCCAGTGTGAATGTTACTGCCTCCAGGGCTGCTCAACCCCGACCAACCGCAACTCCTACAGCTCCACGAGTTGCCCTAACAACTCGCGCTACACCTTCAAGGCCTATCCGAACATCGACCCCTAGCACTACTATACGGAAACCGAACAGCGCTGCTCCTAACGTCGTGAGAACTAACGTGACCGCTGTCCAAGCTCAGCAAGCGCGTGCAGGAACACCGAATGCTGTTGCCTTTAAGAAGCCTCTAGTCCCCTCTGCGCTGAACAGAGCTCGCACTCACGACAACCTTCGCCCTCAGATCGGAGCATCGAAAATTGCTCAACCCACAGCAAGTGCGGCTTCCTCTCGTCCACAGACAGGTTCCTCCATCCCCATGCCCCGTTCGTTTCGTCCAGCTGTGGGACGTTCTTCATCTTCTGCCGCGCTCAATCAAGGAAACGGAATTGGAAATCAGTAGTCATCCCCGGTTTTATTCTTATTTATTCGAACAATAATTAATTTAGTCATTCAGGTGCTGGTGTTTCCATTTGTGTACATGATAAACATGTGTAGTACATGTAAAACTGAGGGCTTATGTGTCCACTATGTGGCTTCCTAATGACCGCGGATTAGTCTTGTCCTCGCTTATTATGTACAACAATAAAGAACAAGTTCATTCGATGAAAGAACTTTTAAATACAATGATATCGACTGGTTTATATGTGAGATAGCTTTCTGTTCGTCGTGCAATCAACCGTCAGAGAGACAGACAGTTTTCTAGGAGATGGCATGGAACGGCGTCTAAAGTGGAGTCTCTATCGGCATGCATAACAATGGCTGGACAAACCTGTCGCTACTGCGAGGTATCGCAGAAAATGACGACTTCCGTCGCTGTACCCTGAGCTCAGTGTCGAAACCCACTCGGACGTTGTCGATGATCGAAGCGATTAGGATGCGCCAGGCCTTGCTGAACGCAAATCATTCCTCTATGTGAACTCATCCACTGTTCTACCTGGTCTCCTTGCTCTGACGCACGCCGTCCAACTTCGAAAACGCATCGGCCATGATCTCTCCGAAGAGCTCGAGCTCTCTAGTCCCCATACCGTACTCGTCGTGTAGTTTGACATGTGCCGCGCCGATCTTCCTCAATTCAAAGTCGAGGCCCTGAGGAAGTAGTGACCAAACAAGTTACTATCCGAGCTTACGTTCTCTCCTTCAACAATGCGGTCCAACAAGGCGAGCATGAACTTCGTGTGCTCAATTATGTTTTGCACGTTTGATGTACTTATCTGCAGCGTTGGACGGGAACGGAAGATTTTGGACACCGATGAGTTTCCGCTTTCGAGCTAAACGACGATGTACTCTAAGTGCTCGAAGCGATTGCGCAAGTGCAAAGCACACAGTTTTTTTTGTCATTTGTGCTGCAGCCCGAACGGAGTCCTTGTGTGGTTATGCTCTTAAGAAATATTACTAGAGAACGCCGTGATCTCTACGGTTGATTCATGATAAAAATCACGGCTTTGTTAGACATGAACTGGATATCGGATTAAATTTGTCAGCCCAAGAAGCTGCGTTTGTTTAACTTCATAGCCAGAGATCGGCCTTGTCCTTTTATAGAGCTGCTCCAGACACTAGTCACCGTATGCACTTTCAGCAAACTTTCGAAAGTACATCTTCCCCTAAATCAAGTCCTCGAAGAGCTTGTTCTGCTCGTCATCAATAGCAGTTTCTAAAAGCTGATATCTGTGGAGTAGCAAAAAAGAAATTTCGAGTACTCTGCAAGTTATATAGTTCACCCTGTACAGTACAGCTTTCTGGACTCCCGTTAGGTTACTAGGCATCAGCGTCGATAGTGAAAATCTGCTATAGCCATGGAAACCTTTTGAAAACATCCTCTGATCACGTTGGTTAATCCTTTGGTGTTGATATGTTTCCACGAGCGGCGGATGGAGAACACCTGCGAAGGTGTAAGTGTGGGCGCGAGGGCTATCGTCTTCGGATGGCCGACAGCACTGGAGTTCGACCGTTCTGAACAGATACCGTAATGCACGGTACACTGCTGGCAACTTACGCAAGTAACAGCGATCGGAAGCGGTCCTGGTGAGTGCGCTGGATCCGTTTCGAGGCGGAACGGGGCTGAGTGAACGTGACGTTCGTGGAACGCACAGTTGCACCGACGGTCGGACGAAACCGCTCATCTTCAAAGCCATTGAGAAGAGTGATGTAAACGTGCATAGACTAACGACATTTGGAACGGATATCGTCAATTACAAAGATTTCCAAAAATAAATACATTTAGTGGAAATAATTTTCTTCCTTAAAGGTCCTCTTCAATTGTCTTGAGGGTGTTGATGTCATTCAGAAATAACTGTCATAGAACTTACGACGTTTTGGATGGCATGCAAACATCCTTGAGGTGTTGAGGGGGAGTTCGTCGACGCCGCGGAGCTCGTTGGTGACGCCAGAAGAACGCTTCGCGTAAACGACATGAATGGGACTTGTCTTATCTGCAACGAATAGGAGTGCAGCGGACGCGGGGAATCCCGGCCTATCGCCGCAGCAAGTTCACATGTGAGTGCGCACTCGGCAGCGGACTTGTGCTTTCCGTTCGTTGGCCCCACCATGCAAAGTTCAGAATTTACACGCTTCGCTTGTAATCAGTCCCCGATTATACACACTAACACAGCGCGTGTCTGTTGTCAGCAATTGGTCGAAATTTGATTTGGGCGCAACAGAAGCACTAAAGAGATATACATGTACTTAGGCTCCTCGCTGGCCCGTTCTGGAAATGGCGGTACCGTCGGCAATGATGCTCCCGATGATGACGGGAAGCAAGCGTGTAATAAGCGGTGCCGAGGTGACGGCAAACGCGATGATAACTCTTCCAACGCCTGGCCACTAAGCGTTGCAATGCTACTTATCGATGACAGGAATATCCTGACAGCTGAATTGGATTACGGCTGCTGCGAGGCGATGTTTTTGTGTGTCCCCGTTAACAGATGCGCATATCGTCTGTTATTGGCAAAGCAAGCTCGAACATGTCTCAAACGTGTATCATGGCTCGTGAGATAAGGCGAGGAGATTGTGTCGAAGAAAAAGCGATCGAAGATTAGGGGAAAATACTGCCATTTGAATGGATATCTGGCCCGAGGATTACCCAACTTTTAGCGGTTCATTTGCTTCTTCCCATATTCTTTCTATCGCTTAGAAATATTCCGAGAACACATCATAAAAGAAAGCCGGCTTTAAGGCTTAAGGCTTACCTGCGATATAATTTTGAACTGACGCCCTTCTAGGCTCTAATTACGAATGTCCCTATCAGTTTTTAGTCCAGTTCCTGCTACATTTCCCAGATGTTTTCCGACTATGTCTCGAATAGGCAGGTAGCGAATAATTCTGCTCAGTTCCTTGCTCATGAAAGAATTCGCATTTCACAGGACACTGAGTCAAAAAGTATAAAAAATATTTTCAAAAAAGTGTGAAGCGGGGGATGAGACTATTTATAGCAAACTGTGTCTGAGCCACTAACGAATATGCGCAATCACTTTTGCTCGTTATCAAATGCGATTTTCGTAATCGCATATGTTGTCGTGAAACGTTGCAATCAGAGCCGTTCAACTGCGATGTGTGTGGCCGAGTGGTGACAGTCTCTTAAACTTTAATTTAATTTGGCAAAGACGCGCGAAAAAACACGCAATGAAGTCTTTTATTTAAAATGGGGAACACAGTCAAAGCTTAGTCAGAGAGTGAAAAGAAATACCCACTTATGTATGTGCTCGTAGATTATCTTTAGTCTCAGCTCAGATGCTATGCTACCTGTCATAAACATCTTCTATTGCCTTGAGATTTGACAGCTTCTACAGGATTTTAAATGCCAAATACAAGGAATATATATGATTAGGAAAGTTTCCAGGTGCGGCTGAGACCAACTCAGAAACCTTGAAATTCGAAATTGTGAAGTGCAACCCGACCTACCTACTGAACGCCTTTCAACCCTATTATCTTGCTGAATGAAGCGACTAGAGACAGTGGTTCAGTTGGAAGTTGAGCAGCGTATTTCATCTTTCCATGTCCATTTTGTCCATTGAAAAGAGTCAAGAGAGTGTTGATCTAAGGGACAGCTGCGTTAATCCTCGGGTAATCCTCAAAAGATCCCGCTTTTAACACTGAACATTCAGCTAATAATGTTGTGTCGCACAACCAAAATCAAATGCTTAGTGCGATTATTAATGGATGTTAACGGAAATTGACCATTATATCGACATCACAATACATCGGTTGCTGAATGTGCCATTACATTTATTCGACCAAATGAAACCAAAACATGCAGGGCGTATTTATCGAAATCGCGCACCATGAACGATCGTCAATCGCACGGACACGCTCAGCTGTGCCGTTACAAAGCGCTTATAATCTTCCTTAACTTTGTTCGTTTACATGGCCGAGCACGCTTTCGGCTTAACGAACGTTCCGTTCCGCGATTTTTGATTTTTTTCGAGCAAGAACTAGGAAGTATGGCTCGGTGGAAGAGGACAAAGTGCAATGATCGCCATTCGATGGCCCATTCCAAAGTCGTAAATGTCAACTGCTAAGAACGGGTCATCAAAACGTTGAAATATCACACAAGTCCTCCTTTGGCGCCTATCCTCAGCTATGCTCAGACGACAAAGAAACATCGCAGCACACACAGACTTCTGAATTTCGTTAGATACGCTCCACTGCCCACTAAGATTGTGATTCTCGAAATCCGCCAAGCAAACAAGTATGAAAATAGCCATGTTTGGTTGAGTGGCTGGATACCTTCCAGCAACACAGAGAGCACCTTAATCAATGGGAAAGGTATCTCTGGAATTAATCGAAAAAAAAACACAGATTAGCATCAGAGAGCTTACGAACGCATTTGCGGCAAAAATGGCAAGTTTCGCGTGTTCTTTCAAAACAACGAACTGAAAATTTGCGCAGACAAAGAGCGGAATTGGTTAATTTTTAAACACCCTCTTCCGGCATGCCATTGTTTGTTTGCGATGATTCAATAACGATGTTTTTCTGTACTGTCCATTTCATCATCGGAGCAAAAAGTTCGCTTCTGCGAAACGAGCTCGTTGGCGCTAAATTCTCGGAAGTTATTTTCATGACATTATGTTAATAATTAGGGTACTTATTTATCAAAAGAAGCGCACGTACGTGGGAAGCAACTACGGTGTTTATACGAGTCATGAACCACTACTGTAAACTACACATTTCAAATGACCTTATCTATCTGAACGGCATGCGTATGCCCCAGAATTCAAAGGTGGCTAGACCATTGGGGAAGAGCGAAGAATCTCAGCAGCGCCCTGTTGTCAGCGTTGATATGAAATATCGTATCAGAACCATTAACGTACAAATGATGTGTAAATGATTGTTTGATCTATCTTCAAGTCGCACTTTTAGTTGATTCTTGCATTTTTGTAATTGGGATTGAGCTCCTGTTTAAAGAACGATGGAAATATCACCGATCTAGCCTTTTTCAGCACAGAATTTTCAGCCGAACCAATCAAGTTAGTCACGCATGTTTTGTCGACGATACTGGCCTACAGCCAATGAAATTTAACCCAAAAGAAGAGCGTTTATTCAGTCGTACTGCGTAGCCATTAACCGAAGTGGTAGAATGTTGTTTGCGTTTGGCGTTCCGAGATGTAACAACTTGCCTTACACTTGCATACATTGAACGAAGAGCGCGAATTTATGTTGTTTTAGTGCATGTCGGCTTCATGGAGTACTTGTTATTTACGGTTTACAGAAGACACTCACAATCGTCTGTCCTTCGGAACCCTCGTGTCGCTACCAGAAGCTGAAGTCTCTCTGAAACTTCCAGGTCTGTGCCAACACATGCTCCTGTCGCAGAATGTTAGTTCACCACCTATACATGACCACCACGTTCTTCGCGGATACAACTTGCCTGCGCTGCTCATAAAAAGTGCCGAAAATACAGAGAAATATCGTTTTTTAGTCCACCAGACGAAGAAGATCTTCCGTTCTGTTCGCTATTCTCCGACACTGATGTCCAACGTCAGGTATCCGGATGCGCGAGAAGTCGAAGGTCACCGACGCTATGAGGGCCAGCGAAGACGCAATTCTCCACCACCCGAAACGCCTCTCCGATGCCGGTGCAAACCTTTGATTATGATGCTATGCCCTACAAGGAAGAACAGTGATCATGATGTGTTACTGTGCCCTGTATTTGATGCTCTACACTCTGTAATGTCCTTGTCTAGCGAACATAAAGTCTTAAGATTGTGTTGGAGACAGCGATCATGTTCTGCATTGGCCCAAACAATATTCGTGTTATTTAGATCAGAATTGAAGAAGATGTATGGACGAGCAAGAAAAGTGACATGTGTTCTTCGATGCAAATCAAAACAATGGACTGCTCCCACTTGGCGTTCTCCGTAATCATTATTATGTATTTGCCGATAATTTGTTTGTTGTCTCATATCACAGGCTATTATTTAAGAAGTGGATTCAGTTATTCAGTTTCGTTGGGTCACTTGTAGTCATACACTCAAATAATGTCAGACAAATCTGACCCTTAATGTCCAAACGGCTCCATAGAGAGCTGCACCTGGTTTGTAAAAGCAAAGTCTCTGATCCCCTCCTAGTGCCGACGTGACCGAGAACCGTTTAAAGAGATCGGACATGTCGATAAGAAGGACAAGCACATTTATTGTCGGCATGTCCTGATCACCACGGTTTCAAGCGATTAATCACTTAAAGTACGTAATTAATCTTGTCCTTCAAAACTTTTTTCCATTCCCTGCAAATAACTCTAATCAAGGAACCGCTTTCAGTTCGTTGCTGTGATTCTGTGCATCAGTACCATTCTGTGCCGAGAATTTTTACGCAACTTTATCATACTGACACATAATAAATGAAACTGTCAGGAAATAGTTTTTCTGACCGAGTCGAAATCTTTTTTTCCTCTGATCAAGATCTATAGCTTACGTTGTCCGGCCGACCTCCCACCCGCCTGGCGGAAGCTTTCGCAATGCTTCGCCACTTATATTAATTTAGTGCCATTATAAATGGTCACTCTGGAGGCGTCGCTGACGACTCCGATCGGCTCACAGTGCGGACAGGTGTCGTCTTTCCGGTCGACATTCTCTTACAGCAAGTTGTGGTCAACAGAGCAGGTAGACGGACCCACGGCGACCCTTTGGGCCTGGGCACACATATGCTGCTCTTCCACAGGTCGACACCCCCAGGCGGGCCGCTGATCGAGCTTTTTTCGACACTTTTTTTTCGGAGGGGGCACGCGCGGCCTAATCAAAACGGCGTCAAAATTCTTACCGCAAACAGCTGTCAGCGCTCTTCATTTTGTGTGTTGATTTAATTGCTTAAAGCGATAAATTGAGAAGCGCGAACGTCGGCCACTCTCTTTGTGTGTGTGTTTTCGTGTGACATTATTTGTTTGTTGACACCGAAGAGCCGCGCGATCCGATGACCAATAGCCGTGTTGTGTGATCGTCTTCTGCAGCCGCTTCCATTCGAGTGCTTCTGTTTGCGGTGCGCGTTGCCTTTCTGTAGGCGGCGGGCGGTGCGATCACAGGGCTCCAGCCTTCTCCTCTTTTCCCTCTTTTGTCCTTGAAGTGATGGCTGGAAAAGTTGTGCCAATTATGCAGCGCCGACTCGGCCTTGACGTTCGTCATCGCGTTATTTGCTGCCTGAGGTAGCATCGCCTGGGATGACGATCGGCTCGGATCACACGTTCTCACTTCCACTTTTGAGGGTGAACGAGGGGCGTCACTTCCCGGAAGACCCTCAAGCGGCCGGGCACCGCTTTGTTGTGGACTAATTGCATGACTGCTGAGCTGATTGCATACGTATTATGGCTCTGCGGCTGTGCTCACCGTTGCCGATTATCGCTTTGCACAACCTGTTCGCGCACGGTTACGTCTCTATCGCGGTCAGTCATATATCAAATCCGACAGTTCTCTTCGGTTAATTGAAAATCCTTCAAAGGCATTACTATTGGGTAATTAATCCTCTCCGCTCAGCGTTGTCGCGCATTGCAGACTGTATGGACTTGGCCGAGCCGTTGTTCGTCGAGGCGAACGCTAAAAACGCGGCTGTCCACCCTGCATTCGGCCCTTTAAGGCCATGTCAACAGCAGTGGCTGGCCGAGTTGGCACAGTCTACCGAGCTGGAGTGCATGTCAATTCTCTACGCGAAATCTCTGCTCGCCTCCTACCCCAATTCACACCGTACTCCCGACTCCAGCAATCACGGGTAAGTGCTTCGGTGTCACGTAATTTCATTAAGACCTCGTTCAGCAGCGGTTGCACTGATGTCCCCAATGGCCCTGCAAAACCAATTCGCTCAATGGGCAGAATATCAACATCGCATTTGCCATCAGTGGTCGACGAACCCGACTGTACTGTGCTACAAAATCTACCTGGATACATAAGGTAGGGTCACGGGGCTTATCACGCTAATGCATAACATCGTAAATAAGCCATATAGACAAACACTCTTCTACTACAGTTGTGATTATTTTCTATCGCTTTAGTGATTCACACAGCGAGTCGCATCTCTCTTCTGGATCCATTTCAATTCTCACGCCTCGAGACAGGTCCACCATAATCATGAACGACTCGACCGACTTCCCAGCTAACCCTATCGTCCGGCGACGTTCCGGCCACTCGGCGAAGCGACCGCCATCCTACTCTCAAGTTAGTACTATTAGAACCAGATGATTTCTAAGACGAGCGTGCTCCAGGCCATAATTCGACGAAACACAACCATGAGGGAGTCGTTCGGGAAAGCGATAGATCACTCGCAGTCTTCAAGCTGTTCCCAGTGCAATCTGCATATATCGTCGTCGCTGTGTTCGACCGATCAGAAAACGTCCGTGTCCCCGTCGTCCTATCACTCGGGCGATTCAAGCATTGACTCTGGGCAATGCTCCGGTAGGTGTCGTTGACCAAATCCTAGTTATATGCTGCAACTTGCTCAACGCATAAGTGTCGGGCTGCATTTCCGCGTCATTTACGCACAATTGGTTTCTTGCTGGGACCGTGTGGAAGTAGGCTAATAGTTTCCTGCGACGCTCGTCTTTGGAAGGTACTGCGCGCAGCATTATATCAGTCCTTTTCTGGTCCACGAAGAACCAAACTAAAGCAAAGTATAGGGAAAAGGCAATTCTTTCTATGCTTGGTCATCTTTTTGAAGAGGCTTTTAGTACTCCGGAAGTCGATGACTACCTTACAAGTTCTAAGTGCCTGTCCGATTATAGCTCTCTTCTGCACTTGAGATCACTCGCTCTTCCTCCAAAACGGGCCTCCATCTCAAGTGTGAACCACTCGGCAAGCCAAACAATAGATGATTACACGATATACCCCATTGTTTACCATCTTCCTATATCACTAAAGCGGAAATAACAACTTATGCAATTAGGCGACATGGATCTTCACAAGCCGAGACGAGATCAAGACGAAAGCTCCCAGTGCTCCTCCGAATTCCAACACTACGTAACGGCGAATCTGCCAAGTTACGCGCGGATGGCCAGCACGATGGACCACGTACTGCGAGCCAGTTCCGCGATCTACACCCTCACCAAGGGACAGACGGATGAGCACAAATTGGAGATCATGAAGAAAACGACGGTTCTAATTGAAATCATGCGTGCGTCGCCGTGCTCTCAGTTTTTGTCCTCAAAGGTGATCGACATCGCTCTAATGGACGTGTCAACAAAGTGAGTTCAGGAGATCGCCCTCGTTCAAGAAGGAGTGAAGAACCTGAAAGAAGAAAAGCCCTATAGTTTTTCCCACTTTACCATCCTTGTCCGCAATTTGGTGGAGATGGTTCTGCAGATCTTCGCCCGAATCATTTGTCACTTTTTGGCGGAGGCCGTCAACAAGGATCGGCTCTTAGTCATCGCCCTAGAACATCTCATCCATCTGCTCCTTTTCGGCGACGAACTATGTTTAGAGACGATCAAGGTATGTCAACTGTGCCATGCAAACAACGCCCTTTTTCGATTACTATAGCATTCCGGAATCGACCACCTTCTGTCGCTGGGCCGAATGTCAACAACTCCCACAGACACAATGCGACTCATCCTTCGTACGTTAGCCGTTCTTTGCGGAATGCCGAAGGGAACACTCAAGCTGCTGGCGGTCGGTGACCTCATATCGGATTTCCGTTGACCACTCTCGTTTCCAGCTTGGTGGTCTCGATCTGATCATCGACCTCTTGTGCAATGGAACGGCAACGTGTGCGGTTGAAGCGGCTGGCGTACTTACACAGCTCACAAAGCCGGGCAATCCGTACGTGAAGGACAGAGTGCCGCTGAAGCAAGTGATCGGGAAATTGACGGGTAATTCTATACACAGCATGTTCACATGAGAAATATGGACCTGATGACGGAGTAAAAGTCAAGCTAATGATGGTTTTTGAGAGAACATCAACTAAACTACAAAGTACAAGAACGGAACGTCTTGTGTGTTTCTTGAACTGCATACCGTTTTGCTGGCGGTGTTGACCCAGTCAAATATTAGAGACTAAGTTATCATGTTCTACCATCACATAAGTTTCACGTTTTCCATTTTTAATGTAATAAACCAACCATTATGAATCTACTCCAAACGTAATAGTACCGCACATAGATCTGATCGACGAATGCTCCTGTGCAGAATCACTCCTCCTCTGCACAGCCGCCATCTACAACCTCAGTTTCTACAGCAAGAATGCTATTGACTTTTTGTACCACAAGAATGTCGTCTTTCACGTTTTCTCCGCCTACAACAAGCCGAGAATGAATAGCGTATTCGTTCAGGAACAGGCAAGTCCACTTACTTTCGGACTCAACCCCTATCTGTACATCTTCAGATTATCTCGATACTGTCTCGGCTGGCAGCAAGTGGATACGAAGAATCCCTAATCGCCCAGCACACGATCCCATTCTTGTTGCAGATGCTCATCGTAACAGAGCAAAGGTACCCCGAATACACGAGCCGAATTCGCTACAAGTCAGCGGTTTGTATTGGCATCATTGCTGCTAACAAACTCGGCCTCGAGGCGCTGTACATGAACAACGGTAAACAAAAGATATCGGGTGAGGAACTGATAACATCGATTGCAGCTATTGATGTGCTGAACGAAGTTCTCGACTTCGAGAATGACCATCATTCGACCTCTTTCTCCATGATATGCTCGAACATTCGAGATCGGCTCGAAAACACATATCAGGTTGAGAGCGCTGTTTAGATCTGACACATCTACTATCTCCTGGTTATGACCCTCTACTCTTGTGATACGTGTACACTTTAATATCATAGACATGAGCTAATAAATATGCTATGTATTTTGGGCTGTCAGGTGTCTTTGATAATGATTTTTAGCACTTAGAGTTTCTATAGAACGATAATTGCTTTCAAAAAATTGTGCATGTCTGCATATAGAGACGCTATTCTAATTCTCGATCGCATGCTTTATTTTGAGGGCGGTATTTTTAGCTATGTTGTTGGAAATATCACGTTCTTAGGCATGTCTATTTAGCTGAACTGCTGTACAAAGCTCCATCTTGCTCCATCTTGCATACCAATTACCCGATTTGTAAGGTTTGTTCTCACTGGGTTCTATCGTCCCATGGAATTGAACATACGAAAACAGACCGCTACTGAGTGGCGTAAACACACAGGTCTTTTTTATTTGTCCATCATATTTACATCTAGTGGCAGGCACGAGGATCTCCTCCACGCTTCGCGATATCTTCAATGTGGGCAGCTAGAGCCTCGTTCAGATTGTATTCCTTTTGAAGACTCTTCAGCACGTCGAAGTTCGAGTAACCGGCCAAAAACGCGTTCACCTTCGCTGCCAGCGGCGAGTCAATAAGTTCTTGGTCGGACAATTGCAGCTGCACCCGCTCGTATCAGATGGACGCGGTCACAATCAAAGCACATACCTGTTCGTGGATGTCCTTCTGGCAGCGAAGCCAGTATTTTTGATGGTAGTCCTCGGCGACATAAAACTCAGCAAAGGGCTGAATGTACGTCTCCAGTTCGGAGGTAAAGTTCTTGCGCGCCTTTTCGAGCGCCTCCTCAGCTAGTTTCTTTTGCTCGTCATTCACATAGAGAATGCCGGATCGGTACTGCTTCTTGCGGTGCACGGTTGGGTCGTGATGGCTGAAGAACCAATCGAGAATGGCAGCATAGGAAACGATGCTATCGTCGAAGATGACTTCAGTGATTTCTGCAAAAAACGGTATTTTTTGTCGGGAAGGGCACTGACCAGTGTGATCTCCGATAGATTTATAAGTGGGCGCCGCCGACGAACCTCCGGCGTAGCCGACTCGAGTCTTCAGGACTCCGGCGAGCTTCGCGAACGACGACTCAGCTCCCCAGAAGCATTGCATGCCAACATAGGCCTTTTGCAGAGTCATGGCCAATGGTATTGATCGCTGAAAACGGAGAAATCTGGGAGTCGGTTCCAAAAGTCGCGAACGGCGGCCGATCAAAGACGCTGGAGAACGACAGCACCGCGGTGATCGTGTTTATACTGGCTTCTCAGCGCCGCTGGCCGTCGGCCACTCGTTCCGAGGAGAGCATGAGCACGCGCGGCGAAATGCACATGAACGCAACACTGCGAAAATAGGCCTTATGCAGCAAAAATAGTGACTTTTATGGGCGTGCGTGTTATTCTGGGCGCGTGACCCGTTGCGTGGAAGCGGTCTTTAAACTGACGCAGTGGGTGCAACCCATTTGGGGATACTCCTTAAGTGCGAATGTTGGGTGTGACGAAAGTGATGCAATGGGTGATATCCCTTCTGTTCACGTGACCGCCCGCTGACGAAACTTCTCATGCACTTGCCATCAGCTTCCGCATTTGATCTCGGTCAAAAATTTACAACCGCAGTTGTACGATTGCAACTGTTTTTATTTTATTTCTTACAGCTCATCAATGTGCACTTTAATGAAGCACGTCGCGAGCAAGATGGCTACTTTGTTCCGTGTTCGCAAAGATACAATCCCGAAAATAGGACCTTCACAAAATTGTATCCTTTTCTGGATCAAACAGCGTTCCAATTACAGAATTTCCTCCTATTTTAGGATTCCTATTTCTAGCCGCATAGTTGTTTGGCATCGCAGTTACATCATGTGCAGAAAGAAATCACTATCCCGAACGGTTTGGGCACTTACTGCGCGACAGTGTTATGCATTTACTCGAGGCACAGAACGAATATCACAATAAGACACAGATATACGGTACCTAAGGCGAGGAAGCTGTCTAGGCTGGGCATGTCCGATCTGCCCTCAACGCCTCCTTCCTGGCGAAGGCATTCGTTAAATTGCATAATGTCGATTCGGTCGAAAACCATCTTCAATGGGCCAGGAGAGTTCACTCATTCAGAGCTATGTACGTCTCTCGCCACTACATACACGCAAGTTCGGCTCACTCGGAACCTACGTCTTATATCTCACGCCGCTAGGGAGCCGTCCATACAGCCCTACCTCAAGCCGAGGAGTTCGGGCTCACCGCTACATCTCCTCCTCCCAAGCATAGACACACGCAGAATCACTTGCTATCACTCGGACCTCTTAGGCGCACTCAACCCAAGGGCCCCACAGGCTCGGTTTGGTGAGTACTCACGCGACTGCTCCTCTGGCTCTCTAATGCTTCCTTAGTTGACGTCCACGCGATATGCAGTTTAGGGTGTGAGCATCGGACAATGAATATGTGTGCAACTTCTCAATAAACCAACCTGTGGCTGAGTCAAAAACTACTCAACTATTCCTGCGTCCTGCCCTTTTGCACAGTGTGAATATCTTTCAACTTTGCTTTGGGCAACTGTGCACGACATGTTCCTATATTTTCGAATCCAACTTTATTTTTTCAAATGCGCTATCTGGAGGGTTAGGGGATCAGAACATCTGATTCAGAAGGTCCAATAATCGATGCTTTCGCTTGAGGTAATCTCATGAAATCGCATATTGGGATTCAGGAATAGGACTGACATTGAAGATATGACAGTGAGCACAATCTTCAGTTGGGATTCCAAGAAGTCGACCTCTGAATACAGCCCAGATATTCTGTTCACAGTATCAAATAGCACTGTAGGCAGAATATTCGATGTGGAAGGCGTCGCTATCATGTTGCTCAGCTTTAACAATCACGCCGGGATCCACTCGTTCAGTATCCAGTTTCAACACCATTTTGACGATGAGTTGCTTCATTAAATCTAATAAGGAGCTTGTTAGCTTTTAGAAACAGAGTCCTCTGCGTCAGAATTCCTATCATGGCTGGGAAGCACCAAAACTTCGAGTTGTGGGTTTATATCTCAATAACAACAACAACAAGTTCTCAACAACAAAGCGTAACAACAAGTGAATTCAGGAGAAATGTATACCAGCTTTGTTGAATTCCAACAACAGGCGCAGGAAGTCTTCGACGGCCATCGTTCTGGATCGCTTATTCGCGAATCCGCTATTTGTCAATGTTTCCTCGATCAACTCTTTCATGTTGAAGTTGGCGGGCACATCCTAAATGTTGTCAATTAGCATCAGCAACTAGGCGTTGCTTCCAGTTACCTTCTTCTGGGAAGTCACTAAAGCGCGATAGTTCTTCTCCAGCAACTCGATGATTTGAGTTTGATGGAAGATTGCCAATAACGTCTTATTCTTACGAAGGAAGACGAGGCGTAACAGTCCGTCCCATTCCTGAAACGTTTCGATGGTACATGTGTTAGAACAAAGTAGGCATTACGGCATAGTTAATCGGAGGAGGAGGATTCTTGGGCTGTATACGCACAACAGCAGAATCGACTTTTGGAGGTGGACGGAACTCGGTGCGCTTGACCTTCATAAGATGCTCTACTCGAGAGAGAAGTTGCACATTGACGGAGAGGCGACAGTAGAATTTATCACCCGGTTTTGCCAAGAGACGATCAGCGAACTCTTTCTGGAACATAAGCACCGCGTATCTAAAAGATTCCATTGAACAATCATTCAAATACTATCTCGTGAACCTTGGCAAGGGTCGCTGCAGAAGCAGTTTAAACACAAAGGGAGAGGAGATTTGATACGGCAAATTCGCCACGCAGACATCGAAGATAGGCCATTCCGAATCCATGACATCACCCGGTCTGATTTCCAGTTTTGACTGCACAGAAGTGCCCATGACGCGCTTGTTCAATTCGGCAACCATACGAGGATCAATTTCACATGCAATTAACTTCTTTGCCTTCTCCAGAATCTTCACGGAAAGATTACCCGTACCTGGACCAACTTCCAGAACGGTATCTGTTGGCTTTATAGCGGACTAAATAGTGTCAGTATATCGAACGATTCATAAACTAATATCGTTAAACCTTCTCAATGATAGCATTTACTATGCCAGGGTTCTTCAAAATATGCTGACCTCTGTCGGTGTTGAACGGAAGCGCTAAAAGTAGGGTTTAGCATTGGCTCAGCGATTAGTCAACTACCCTGCGTATTTCCGGTCGCTGTAGCTTTCGTCTTCTTAACTTTTCCCATGTTGTCTGAAGTAGTGATTAACATTGTATTTCGAGAATAACCAAAATACGTGAGTGCCGATTGCCTGCGGGTGAATTAAATAACATCTATACCAAGCGAAACAATAGGTTTTACCGAGTAGATATATAAACTCAACAACGTTAATACAAGATAAATACAACGTAGACAACAACTCTACACTTCCTCCACCATCTTTTCTTCCGAGGAATCAATAACTGGCACTTCGATTTCATTTTTCTTTCCACGGAAGGCGAGAGGAAGTTCATCTTCAATTTGATCGTCATCCTCGCTGTCCACAGGAGCAGCACTGGTGTCCAATCCCAAGATATCAAGGTCAATAACAACCTGAATACAATGAATAGTAGGCATAAACATATGCTGTTGTACTCACACTTGGCAACTCTACAGCTTCGTCTTCGCTATCACTCTCTGACGAGGACGAATAGCTGGCGGACTCATCATTTCCGTTCAAGACAACTGGATCCATAGAAGAAGAGGGGCTAATGTTGCTGTTTGCTTCAACCAATTGAGGAATAAAGTTGCGCAGGCGGTTGACCAAGTTGGATTTGGGCAGTGCGCTGATGTCCGGACGTTGTGGCAAAGGATTCATGACAGTGGACAGCATCGATCCTAAAGTAGTAAATGATTAAACTGCGCTAACCACCAAGGCTTACCACTGACAGAATTTTGCAGAGCTTCGTCCGTCAAGCTGTTGTCAGCAAGTTTCTTATTTGCAGAGTTCGAGTTCATGACGTCTGAAAACAATATTTAAATGCAATGTTGCAATATATAAATAAATGCGATGTTTAAGGCAGGTTTCACACGACAGGATACGAGCATGGGGGAGAAAGGAGAAACTCAATTTGAAGTGGAGACAGAAATATGTGAATACATCAACGGAAACAGCCTAAACAGCTTAAATACAGCGATTGAGTTTTCGTGTAGAATCGCTTCACCACAATAGGCATTGCTATGTTTCTCGAGTGAATCGTGGTGGGACCAAAGTCGTTCCTCAAATCTTGTGAATACGTTTGCAGTGTTGCACAAAGAGATTGGTTCCAAGTGCAAGTATCCAACTTTCAAATGGTAAATATGTGCACGTCACATTGCCCAAACAGCGAGCAGTTCCCGTTAGATATAATACGATCGATCGAAGGAAATCACAACAATCGATAAAACGACAGCTGTCGAACGGGCGCCTCAAGAAACGTATATCTCAACTCGGCACCATAGCCGCTGTTGCAGTCATTGATCAGTGCTCGACTCTCCCGCAACTTGGATGCGGCTATTGTTTATCAGAGTTTATGTAATTTCTGCTCAGATTTCAAAAAAACTAAAATAATGGCGGCTCGCTATAACCACACGCCGTATGGCCTTCCGCCACGGGGTTACCCTGAAGAGGCCGTGTGGTCGCGAAATGCTTACGATGTCCAAAAGCAGCCGCTGGGCTATCCGACAAGTATGCGGGAGTCGTCGCAACCCCTCACCACCGTCGTTCATTCAAACATGAAGCCAACTAGCGATAGCAACATTTACAAGTATCGTAGTCGTTAGCTGCATTTTCCATGTGATCTTTCAGGGTTGGAATTTACGGATGGCGAAAACGGTGTCTCTACGTGTTCATCGTGGCCCTTACTGTCATCATCGTGATAAACCTGGCACTCACGATATGGGTTATGTCAGTTTTAGATATATCACTGGTACGTTGAAAAAGTGAAGCTTTATAAATACAACTACTGATTTCCAGGGTGGCATGGGAGCGCTAAAGATAACTGACGATGGCATTCACGTGAAGGGTAAAGCACAATTCGAAGAACCGGTCCAATTCTCGCAACTTTCGACTGCTAATGTAAGTCATATATAGATCGTTAATCACATTCTAAGCGTCCTCTTCATTTCAGGATGAGGCACTTGTCATCGACTCTCCACTAGGCGTATCAGTGCAGGCTCGAAATCAGACCGGCCATCGAACCGCAGGCCTAGACCTGGGCACCGACGGAAAGGCGACAGCAGTGTGCGACCGTTTTGAAGTGTACGATTCCGATCGAAAGCTCCTTTTCTTCGCCGACACGAATCAAATCGGTTTGAAGCTTGATAACCTAAGAATTCTGGGTAAGTTCGTCACCTAGGCCTGTTTACAACATAGATTTAGATGAGGGAGGCAGTGTCTTCGACGGCGCTATTCAGACGGCTGTAGTGCGACCCGAACTGGATACCCCATTAAGGTTTGAAATAACTCATTTCACGATGATCATAGACGGTTTAGTCTTGAGTCGCCCACGCGTGATATTCTCATCGACGCCGCACAAGATGTGGAGATTCTGAGCAGCGCTGGTGAAATCCAGATTCAGTCGCTTCTTGATATCAGTCTCAATTCAAAACAGGTAATCAAATCAGTCCTACTTTCAAATACAATTATCATTGATATAAGGGTGAAATTCGACTCGACTCAGGAAATATTGTAATGTCAGGACTTGCGCGCAGTGATGGTCGAGGTGCAGCTCAGTATCAATTGTGTATATGCCATAGCGGTCGCGTTTTTCTTGCTGCTGAGCGAGCCGACTGCCGTGCCGATCGGAGCATTTGTATGTAATCATATACCATATCGA
The DNA here is from genome assembly GCA_030435675.1 of Steinernema hermaphroditum. Classification (NCBI taxonomy): domain Eukaryota; kingdom Metazoa; phylum Nematoda; class Chromadorea; order Rhabditida; family Steinernematidae; genus Steinernema; species Steinernema hermaphroditum. The sequence goes on from CM059625.1 coordinate 4,681,304, forward strand.
ACAAAATAAAACACATATGTATTAGCTCCGAAGCTTACGACTGTTGCGTGCTCTCCGCACGCGTCGACTCTTTGTTCAATGTCTGTCTCGGTCTCACCGCGATCTCGTTCAAACCGACCGTACTGTCTGCGCGATCTCTCGGCTGCAAGGCCAGCCATCGCGCCTTTCCTATATCCGCGTAGTTGTCGTATTCGTGTTGGTTAGAGATAGCATGTCTTTACGTGATCCCCCTCACATATGTTGGGTTTGGGAAATTTTGGTCACACTTCCGAAAAATATATTTTTGCGTTTGTCAACTGTTGTCCAGTTTGTTGCGGTCGTAACTTTTTGTGGTGTGGTGCGTGGACCTAAGGTGGTCACTAGCCGTGTGGCGTGTTTAAACCTGTTTCTGCAAGAAGGAGGCTGCAAGGTTTTCTGCGCACTGTACATTTGCACTTATCAGTGAGGGCGAATTCTGAAGATTCTGTAGGCAGAGTGAGGCACTGCATGCAATGTCATGTCCTGGGCAGGCGAAGTAAGTATTTGGATATTGGAATTCTGATTGCATTGCGACTCTAATTTCACTCAACGGTCTCTTTTGTTTTTGCACTGTATTGGTCCTGAACCGACATGTCTAGACAGTCTAGACCTCGGTGTTGTCTGTTTCCGTGATTTCATCGGATACAGATGCTGTGCTTTTCGCGTTTGTACAGACATAGCCCTGGCTCGAGTGCAAGTTGTTGATCATTTTCGGGGCTACGTTGTTGTTGTTGTATTTCTCAATTATCCGTCCGACACAACAGTGTGAGATGATACGCGTTTTGCCCGTGGGTGACAAGGATGCACTTTCTTGAGTTGGTTTAATTCTTTATGTATTTACAGAATGGCAGATGAAATATGCATCCTCTCATCGGACGATGAAGCACCTCCCGAAGAACAGCAAGTCAGCATACTGGAGCAGCGCAAACTCCAGTACGGCGCGCTTATCGGTCAAGGAACGAATAAGGGATCAACGTGGATCAACGACCGGACGGTGTTCGACTACCTTAGCCTGAAACTTCCGGAGTTCCTGGTCATTGAGCCGCTCGTCCTTCAAGCCGGCTATAACATCGATCTGAGGGGTATCATTGGATCGCGCGAAGACGCCCCTAAAGGAGTCGTGCTGATGCCAATGCAGCATGAAAACCATTGGATCCTGGGCATCCTGGAAATCCAACTCGGGATGGTGGCCGTCTTCGACACGCTTAGGAAGGAGCTGGACGAAGATGTCTGGATGAAGATGGAAGACGTTGCAAAGGCGCTCATCAAGAAGTTCCCGGGAACCGGGTCGAACCACCGAACGAGCAACGCCGTATATGTCATCCAAGCTCGGGATGATCAGTACGCTATGCAGTTCGACCTGGTCAACTGTGGTCCTCTGATATGCATGCTTGCCTGTGCATACAGTGCCAGAGAGTCCCTATTCTTCAACGAAGATGACATCACGAAGTGGCGAGAGCAAACGTTCGAATTCCTCGTCAAGACCGAAGTGAACGTGCAGTCGTATCGCATAGTGCCCCCGAAGGAAGCCGATAAAGCTCCGAAACGAGCGAGTCTGAAGAAGACGAAGAAGACGAAGAAGGCTTCCTAACTTGTTGCTCTCATACTACGTTTACGTATACTGTTGAGAAAATAAAGTGTTGTTTACAATTCTTGTGTTCTCTGGTGGTTCCTGGTTCTCGCATGTCTAGAAGTTGGAAGGTACTTTGTGATGTTGTAATTTTTGTTCCGCTTCGATGGGGTGCGGTGTTGTGGGTTTTAGATGAAATTTTGCATGTAGTGCCCCTTGGGTAATAAGTCGCAGTAGACAGGGCTGTCGCACAGATAGGTCTTATTCACGCAGTCGATGTTGATGTCCGCACAGGAAGGGCTGTTCTCCACGCAGAGGTCGTTCGTGCAAGTCAGATTTCTTGGAAACATTCTACCGATACGAATGCGTTCGAATTTCGTTCGAATTGCGCGGGAGAAGAACGCAGAATGTGGCGAGCGAGCGACGAATCTGCAATGATGGAGTCTCGCTCGACTCGCGCTCGCTCCGTTTTTGCCGCTGCTCGAATTAATCCGGATTTCAGTGTATTTCGTGATTTCGAATTTGCGCTTCAGTGAAACAGTTGGTGGCAGTTTCTGTTGTTTAGCAGTGTGCTTTGCAAATTTTGTGCTGTTGTACGGGTGTTGTGCTTCATCGCTGTATGATTATTGTGAGAAATTGTACGCATCGCTGTAGTGTCATTTTAACTGATGCAGAAGCTTCATATCCAGCCTTGAAAAAGTGCGTTTCAGCAAGTTCTAACGCATACAGGGCTGACGAAATGCCGAGTAAGCGTTCACATCGATTTGCAAACACTCCAATCCGCTCGCGGCGTGTGCTTTTTTCGATTCTTCTACGTGCCACTCATACTCGCTCAGCTGCGGTTGTTGTGGCGAAACTGTGCACTTGTTGTCGTCAACGACGTTCCAATCGCCGTCATCCTACCCTTGTATCAAATCCGCGTGTACACCAGCAAGCACTAGGGGCTGCCGAGCAAACTTTCCGCGTTGACTCTCGGAATTGAGCGATTATCGTGTGTGTCGCTCTTGCATCGTACGTGCCAATTGCGAATCAGCGCCTATTTCATACGATGCTCTGCTTGTACGCCCCGAGATCTTAACATTTCTATTGACGTGCCGGTCAAGTAGCTTGCATCTGTAAAACTGTCCACGCCGCCCATGTATAGACAGGGGCGCTTTTTTTACACGTCCTCGATCATTGAAAGCAATGCTACAAACTTATGTGCTTGGTAGGGAAGCGTCGGAAAGTGGTTGTTGCGTGCTGGCCACACGAGCCGACTCTTTGTTCGATGTCTGTCTTGGTCTCACCGCGATCTGGTTCAGACCGACCGTACTCCTGCACGATCTCTCTGCTGCTAGGCCAATGAACGCGCCTTTCCTATCCCCAGACAGAGGACTAGAAAGTAATGCCATTGTGACATATATAAGGAATCTGTTCGTTTTTGAGCGGTTAAAGCGAGTGTTTCATTTTTAACCATGCACGGAAATCCAAGTCCATCGACCACGCATAAGGAGATCGACCATGTTCTGGGTGTTATGAACGAAATCAACGCAGTGGAGGGTGATACTGTTGCTGAGCTGATGCTCCGTATGAAAGGACAACAGCCATCTGAATGGGAAGAGTTCCAGTTGGAGATTGTGAGCGAATTCTCTGCGTTTGTGTGCTCGGCTCGTGAGCATGTTGAGAAGCCTGTTCAATTAGACATCGTCAACGGCTTCATCGATAGCTTCGCGATTGCGCTCGGCTACGCACTTCGCGCGGTAGAGGAGAAAGACAAGAAATTGGTGGAATTGGAACGACAGCTTATGGAATGCAAGAAAGGGGAACAGAACGCAAACGATAAATTGGCGAGAATGCAAGATTTCACAAAACAAAATGCGGCCTTGATAGAGGAAGTTAATCATCTCCGGGAGGTGAAGACTGAAATGGAAAGTAATCTCCAATCAACAAAACAGACCATCGATAAGTTAGAAAAGGATATCAAAGAACGCACTGCAATGTTGAAGAAGCTGAAGAACGGTTTCTCCCTACTGAAAGAGAAGGACCAAGAGATCGCGAAGTTACGCACTGAAAATTCACACGATAAGAGGGTGATAGCCAATCTTCAGTACCACTTGCACAAAGCCAACAATAGCATTCACAAATTTTACCATAACGGACAACAAGGAATCCCTATTCATCCATTGTACCAACCTCTTCCTGCACAATTTCGCAAACGAACAGCGGTTGTGGCAAACCGGCATGTCCAGGATCTTGGACAACCGCCATTCAAGCGGCAAGCTGTCGTACCCCCGAATTTTCCACAATAAATTCTGCACTTGTTCGGAATAAATCATAAATTGACCACTCTCGCCTTTCCGCATATTAATGCTGTTAACGCGTCGAGAGGATAAATCGAGACAAGGCTCCGAGACAACCAAGATAAGACAAGACAATTCAGTAATACATCCGTCTGTTTGCTACCTGCATAAAGAAAGCCTCACACCCTTACGCAGTATCATACATGTACAAAATAACGTCGACAACATCTTGAGTATTAAACACATGTGTTCGAAGGTGCGCATTACCGCATGAACGATCAGTCGGACTTCCACTTCGCATTAAATCATATCACTAGCCTTCTAAACCTACAAAAGAGGAACATAAACAAGGTCTGAGAAAGAAAAAGGACGTGCCATTTCACTTTTCACTAGCACTGTCTCCATTAGATGACTAATGACAATATCAGACGGTCAGACACACACCTTCCCATTTTGAACAGATGTGAGTATGTCTTGTCATAGAGAGAGAAACGAAGTTGAGATTTCTTCTTGTTGCAGCAGCGGAGCTAGATCGCATCCACCGGTCTGTGAGTAGAGTGACAATGTCCTAACAGCGCCTTTCGCTGTTAGAAAAGAGATCGATCGTCCACCATCCATTTAACAGTAAATTTGACCCTACAAAGAGCTGACTAAAGAACTGTAACGCGAGCGACATTACTTACAAGTTGCACAGGTGTTCACACAGAGCATTTCTGAAAACAGCTCCGTCCGGTAGGTACTTGATTTGTTCGGATCACGACCTCGGCAAGCTTTCCATTCATACGTTGCACCATGAACGTAGATATAGGCATGATGGAGACTTGACGACGGCCGCTGTTGCAGTCATTGAGCGAGATGCGGGAAGCAGTCTCTCTGTGATGGACGATAAAGCGCTGGCGAGGTAAACATGACGGCTGGCTTTTCACAAGAACACCTCAGGAACGATAGCCGGTTCTTCACCCTGAAACACAAAATCTCAGAAAATAAGACAGCCCGCACAGGATTAGTAAACACATTTTCAACTATTACTAACCATATGATCTAATCATCCAGAGCAGACAGAGTATTTTAAATGATACATTTTGTCGTTCCAAACACTTCACTAATGAGATGTCATTCATATGTGTTGTTGATGTCAGCGAAGTGGACGATTGGTCTTGCATAACAGTGAAGTGGTTCCAGATCCCAGAGACAGTTTGTGAATAAAATAACAACACACAACTTCAGCCATTTCATCGAAGGGTCGTTCGGTTTCTACTTGGCGTAAGCCCTACGGCTGATCCTAGAAAAGGGTAAATTAAACGATTTGAACATAAACGGAATTATTACGGACCTTTTCGTTGCGTACAATAAGCATTTTCACGAGCAGTTCGTTCCGGTATAAGAAGGACGTTTAACGACTTGAGACTACGCTTCGAATAACTTTCTACTTGAGAGGATGTTTCGAAGTTTGTCCATGCTGAAGACTCGAACATGGTGAATCTCAGCGATGTTCAGCACACATCAACAACGACCAAATGTCAGCGGTCGTGCCAGACGCTCTCAGATGGTCCACTGTTCTGCACGGTAATGCGTCGGCTAACCCTCAGCTTATCATGATAATTCTTCAACAGCCTTGTCTGATCCTTAAATCTGCAAATGCAAAATATTAGAAAAAGTCGGAAACACGCGCGCAGACGGAACATGATGAACTATGCATCACTAACATTCGGAATATTAATAATTAACGTTAAGAAGTGCAGCGAATTAGCAAACACCGCCGAAAAAGGCGGCCGCCGCGAAACGCGGAATATCATTAAGCGTCAAAAACACTGAAATCACCACACTGGAAACATCGGAAAACAAAAAGAAACACAGAAGAAGTTTCACAGAGCGGTGTTCCTGCAGTGTGTCAAAACAAAAAGTGAAGTTCGGCTCCGCGGGGAAAATCGATGAGTGTGTTTGTAAACAGCAATTACCGGACACAAACATTGTTCGGCATGTAGAACGTTTGCAAATCGAATCGTGATAACCTCTGCGTTCATTGTAACCGGATTTGGCTAGATCTAATTTTGGAAAACAGCATACGTGCTTGAAGACAATTGAGAAGTATTGTTTTCGATTGGCGATACTGCTCCCTCATTCCAACGACAAAAAGAAAACAAAAAACCTACAGTATCTCAGATCTAATCAATGTTTTGTTTATCCGATACGATTCCGCGCTCAAGATCCTGCGTTACAGCCCAGCCAAAACAGCTTCCAGTGGCGCCTTTTTTCATGGAGATCTTCAAAAAGCGATCGCAGTAGAAGCTGTCAGAAGAAAAAGGACGATCGTAATTATGATTTTGGTCGTCAGCACCTTCGCCCACTGCCCGCCGATGACCATGTCGTCGCGGTGGTGAGCGCAAGGAGTTCCCGCAAAGACTACCGCAAAGAGAGTTCGTCGTCCTTATTCTATTTTTGACCTCTCTTCCACTTCGCACTTCGCTGCAACTCGTTCGGCTATGTCACCATCATGATATCTTGCGACGTGAGTGTGAGGAAGCGGCGCAAGTGCGACGACGTAGACGGCGTAGTGCGATGCGGAGACGAGGAAGACGACGACGGAGAAGCGACGCGATTTTGGCGGAGTCTTCGTCAGTCACTCCGTCAGTTCGTTGGTTTGGTCGTCTTTCTGTTTTTGCTGCTTCGTAGAGGGCAGTGGAGTGGGTAGTGGGGGCGACAACACCGCGACGCGGCATTTGGCGGAGCGCCAAAGCGGCGGTCGGCGTAACGACGCTCGCTCCGGTCTACCGTATCGGATTTATTTAAATTCTTCGTCGAAGAAGATGGTCGTGTATTCAAACAACTCACTACTGACCCCGACCACGACGACGACGACGACGACGACGCATCCCGATCCGATCGATACGTGCACCGGCAATGAGCGAGCGGAGAGACCGTTTCGTTTCGTTTTCTCTTCATGTGGAGAAGAACACACGTCACATTTCAAAGTTTCGTGAACCGTTTTCGTCGCTGTCGGTCTAGCGTGGCCTGGCGCATCCGTCCGTCGCAGGGGAAGGCCAGCGACGGGTCCGGCGTGGGTCTCTCGAGGTCGACGAGGATAGTGAGCGTTGTTGCCGCGCAGGGGGAGATGATGGCTCGGCGGTGTGAAATGGCGGGCCGCTAACTAGGGTGCGGCCGGGTTGTTCGCATCAGGGCAGGCATGCAGACGACGTCAGACGACAATCATAGATTGTGTGTGGCGACTAGCGCTCTGCGTTGTTGTGCGCGCGAGGAGGAAAGCGACCAGTGAGGAGTGAGAGAGAACGAGTGAGCTGCGAGGGTTTTTCGGTAACATTCGTATGTCGTCGCCAACAATTGCGGCACATTTCTTCTGTTTTGGTACACGCTGTCCACCGCCAAATTTGAAATTTATCGCCGCCGCCGCCGTTCGTTCCCACGGTCGTCCACTGTGTTCGCTACGTGAGTGGCCGCCGCCGCCACCGCTTACTATTTCCATTCATGCTATCGCTTCTTCCCTCTTGTGGCCATGTGCGAACAGTGTGTTCATGGCTGTTGCCGACCGCCGAACTCCGATTAAGGCCGGCCGAGCTGTTGTTAATCGATTCCTCTCCGTTCGTCTCGACGACGCTTTCTTATCTGCAAGTAGCGAGATAGAAACTATTTGCAGAAACGTTACCGCTATTATCCGATCTGCTAGTATTGCCCATCGCGGACAATAAGCATCACCGGAATCGCTGGTTCATGGCAAGAAGACAGAAAACGACGTCCTCTCTCGTTCTCTAAACTTCCTCCGCAGTGGCCGTAACACGTAGGCTTCGTTCTACAGATGTACGCCCAGCAGCAACAGCCTCGGAAGGCGCCGGGAGCTGCGCAAACGACATCGACATTTCAGACGCAGAACGAGGCAGCCGCTCGAGAAAAGTGAGTATAAATATTGAGTGTATTAATTCGTTGCTGATTCGTCGAAAGACGACGGTGATAAAAAGATTAGGAGTCATGCAGTCATTCCAATAGGATCATTTTTTGGTTTACTCTGTTTTAGTCGGATTACCACTCGATGAGTAATCATTTGCACTGCTTATCCACGCCCTTCGGCGACGTTTTTTGACAAAATTCAGCAGAAAGAACAAACTGAAAGTCTGCTATGACGTACTAATCAAAATACACAACAGCTGCGAGTTTTTTAGGCAACCACTTAAGTATGCCCCAAAATCTCACCTCCGCTAAGCGCTTAATACGATAAGCATAAGACAGTGGATGTATGTGAACCAAATATAGAAAGCTCATCCGCCTAACTCCCACAAACAACTGATTTCCATGCCGATTGCACGTTTGCTTCAGATTGGCCGCCTACGTCTATGAATACCTCGTGCACAGTGGAGCCAAGCAGACGGCGGACGCGTTCAAAGCCGAAATGCTGCAAAATCAGAACAACGTAAAAGTGAATCCGAACGAGGCTCCCGGATTTTTGTTAAACTGGTGGTTGTAAGTCCCGCCATTTTCCATTTCCACCACAACGTCGCCATCTTTAGCGTTTTCTGGGATCTGTACTGCGCAGCACCGGAGAGGAGAGACACGTGCGATTCGTCGCAAGAAGCCAAAGCCTTCCATGAATTTGTAAGATTGCTCTACAGCAAGTCGAATAACTGATAATTCTTCTCTAGGGTTTCATCCCTTCCAATTTTACTCCTCATCCCGGCCAAATGATGAACGGCATGCATGGCGGACCTCCACAGGTACCCACTCTAAATGTATTCTTTTTCAAACGTCGCATATATTTCAGTTCGCTCCCAACGCAGCGCCTAGCCCTCTCGGAATGCCGACGTCACACGAAGGAATGATGCCTGGACATCCCGGTGGAAGCTTCCCCGGCGGACCGCCGAGATACGCTCATCCTGGCGCGCCTGGAGGCCCGAGAAATCCGAATCCGGCACAAATGGGCCCTGGTTATGGCGGCCCAGGCGGACCACCGCATATGTTTCCCGGTGGTGATCAGATGCGCGGCATTCCTCCCCAACGCATGCCTAATGCACAACCTCCTCCCGGGGCCAATCCCGCATTGCGAATGCCTGCGGTAAACAACAACACCGAATTCCGACGAATATAGGCGTTCTTTAGGCTTTTATAAGACCCAATGCTCCGTTGAGGTACGCTGCCCCCGGAGGCCAAATGTACATGGATTCCCCTAATTCCACTGGCTTCCCTCCCGTATGAACTTAAAACCACTATACGTCTCCATGTAAATGTTTGCTTCAGGGACAAATGATGTCAAATGGTGCAATGATGTCTAGTCCCGGTCCTAGCGGTCCAATGCAGGGGCCGCCGGACGGTTCAGATCCCAGATATATGATGATGTCAGCGCCTTCTAGCTTACCAGTAAGCGATAGTTGAAAACATAATTAGCTACATTACACTTCATGCTTAGTACGGGATGGGCTCAGAAGGGTCCTCAGTAGTGAGCCAGGCAGGTTCGATGAATGTCCCCGGAGTGTCGTCGGCGGGTGGTCCTCCACATGACGGACCTGCGTCGAAGATAAGTGGACTCATAAACGGAGAAGCAGACATGAAGCAGTCTCCGGCGTCCAATCTAAACGGAGGCACACCGGCTGGTGGCGGCCCCGGCAGTCAGTGCGGTCCCGCAAGCGTACACAACCATGGTCCAGGCTCAGTTCATTCACAAGGCGGTGGCGGGCCCGTCAGCGGCGCGGGCGGTCCACCTCAGCAGCAGCCACAGGTTCATCACATGTTTCACCACTGAAACTGCTTACTTTTCAGGAAGAACAGAGCGAGATATCAAAAATAAAGGCGAGCATCATGGAGGACGTAATGCATTTTGGCGGTAAAGAGGACCATGGTTATGGCGTTTATGGCGGAATGAGTTAAGGTTCACACATTATGAGCTAACTCCGGCAGCGATAATTTGTCTGTATCTTCACTGGTTCACTCACAGCAACTACTCCTTTTTCGGCAGTTCCGTCCATCCATCCGTCCGTCCGTCCCCCTAACCCCGTTTTCTTCGTTTTCCTCCGTTTGTCACTCCTCTCAAAATAATTGATTCGTTGATCCCTGAAATGCTCTTACTCTTGTTCAAATGCGACTTTTCTCAAAGGTACTATTATTATTATAATTAATGGCATCACTATTTTAACTCGTTCTATGACTCTTTCTAACAAAGGCGGTTATTTTCAATCTACTTCTCACTCAGTCTATCGTTGTTCATATATGTTAATCAATGTGCAAAACTGGTTACCTTTTTATGCAAAGATTTTCATTGCGTTTGGCCTTCACTGATAGGATTTACCATGCTGACCATAAGATATACACAAAAATGCAGAACCAATATTTATTGACGGTTATTTATTATTTATTTATTGTTTATACATTTTGCACGCTTTCGTTTCTCTTTCCACTTTCCTCTCTTCTTCTACTTCCTTCCACGGCAAGCCAGCACAACGATTTTTGTTCCTTCCTTTTCTTACTCATTCTACTGCGACCTGGAGCCGATGTTGTGAAGAGGAGATCGCGTTGCTTGTTGTCGACCCTCTGAACACTTGTATCCATTCAAGCCACAAACGCTTCGAGCACTGTCCGTTCGGCCAAGCAACACATCTTCTCAACGTTTCTATTGTGACATCTGCTGCACACGTACACACTACACATTGTCACCATTGGCACATAACCTCCGTGTATCTCTTGCAAACGTATGTCGTACATTTTTTTGTGTTGTTATTAGATGAAATCGAAATTTATCCTCATCGCCTCTACTTCATCATTTTAATGTGTTGCTGCATAATAGCAAAAGAAAGGTGCTACAGGTAAATTGAACCTCCGTTTTGTTGTCGATGCTCTATGATCTGAACTATTTGCACATGTTCTATTTTACTGTTAGCGTGTTTATCGTCCTAGCGACACATCTCATATATGCACAAGAAAATCACACCGCTGACGTTGGACTCGGAGACGGTATCCGAGTATCGAGGAAGTGAGCGGGCATTGGAGGGGTGAATAGGCTGAATCCTGTGGGATCCGATCTTCAACTAAACTGGCGCCATGGGCTTTAGAGCTGCGGAGCTGCGCTCTTTCCCACTAAATGCAAGTCAATTCAGTTCAGGGTCGTTTTGTGCATTTCTCAGGCAAACGCTATAAATAGCGATTACGGCAGCACGCGTACCGTTGCCGCTCGAGACTGTCGTTTGCCGCTCGGCTGTCCCGGCACTCGCTACAGATTGATGGGAACGAAAACAAGGAGAGGGGAAAGCTGCGAAAGGAAGTGAAGTGCCACTTGAGTGGCCTTTAAGCCCTTGAGGACACGTGCTCGAAACAATAATCACATAAGCCCTTATTCGCCGCAATAAATTCTCGTCGTACTATTGGATTCTGTGCAAAACAAATGTTCACCTAATCAATAAGGAGAGCACACAACAGAAAATGAACGGAAGTATTTAATGAGTTCCTTGTTTCGTCTGGTGTATATCAGATTCCGATGACGAGAAACTAATTGATATATCACTTCCGCTTCCTGCCTATAAATGAACTTTGCAGACCGTAGTACACATGGACTAAGAATATCAAGACCAAAGAGGGAGTTGGAAAGCAAAGGATGAGTCCAATTACACTCAAATTGGCTCTTTTTCATACGGTGACTAAGACGGTCCGTTTTATTGGGCCAATTGGAAGATGCCTTCCCGAAATAAACTTAGAAACAAGTTCGGTATAAAGTGGTGAAGGAATGTGCTGAAGGGGATAGAAGAGGTCTGTATGTCCTTGGCTCTTTATTAAAGCCTTGTCGCCGAGCAGTGTGCGATCCGAAAAGCCGATTCTTCGCCATTTCTGCTCATTGGCTGCAAGGAGCGAAGCGAGTGTGCATAGCGGTGATGCGTGGCGTATCATCTTTCGTTCATTCGCTTTTTGAGGTATCTCATGATAATGACTATGGTGGAACGCATGACGGAAAGATCGAGTCTCAGTGCTGGTAGTGTGTGCCCTCTGATGCGCACCCGTTTTGACAAGAAAATTTCCCCAGGGAGTTCGGATGAAAAACGCATATCGCGAGAATATTGAATATTGCCTGCGCCAGGTAAACTATCCGTCCCGGCTACCGTAGTGCTCGCTCGTTAGCCTCGGTAAACATCCGCTGCTGCACTCCGTCACTGCTTCCTCGATGTACGCACTTCCGATTTCAAATGTTATCATTTTGGTGGCTAAGTGTTTCGTCTAATACCCCCCTGTAAACAAAAACGGCGTGATTTTTTAACAAGCGCGCATGCCCGGGTGGTCCCTGACAATGAAGGGAATAGCCCCCCCCCCACCGTTAGCCTACCTTATCGTAATATCCCGACGCCGTCGAGCATTGTTTTTGCCAAATGACATTAAAAATTCATTCATGGAAAAACAACGCATTGACGGATTTAATTCTTCGCCAAGAGACCCTGATGTTATCCTTCTCACACACATACACACACACGGCCGAGCCGCTGCTTTGTCCGCTAATGAGGCTTGATGAAGTTTGTTAGCTGAATACGCCTACATCAGTTGCCGTTTCCTGATTGGCGTCCCTGGCCATGCGGCGAACATTACGGACTATCACCAAAAATGAGTAAGCGGTGCGAACGGTTTCGACAAAGCGTTTCTCCCGCTGTGTCATCGCGGCACGGTGACGATCCATAGAACGCGGACACACAGCAAAACGGTGACTCAAATTGTGCTGTACTTGAGCACCGGATGCGCCGTGATGAATTGTAAAAGTGTCATCGGCGGGATTAGTCAATTTTCGCTCGCCCTGCACTGTGATGCCCATCGGAACGGTCGAACGCGTGTGGTGAATCATCTTTACACACAATTTGCGATAAACAGTAATCGAACAGTGTTATGAAATTGAACAGATGAATATCGTACGATTTAAAGAATTAGAGGAAGAGGGAAACAACAACAACAACGTCTTAACTGCAAGCGGACATTCTTCGGATGGAGAAAGTAGGCATCAACAGGCAAGTTCTACCAATACCAGAACAGTTGTTTTGGTGTTTATCATCGGGATGATGATGAATTTATGATATTTATTGTTGTCTCACTAATAGGAAAGAGATCGTATATAAATTAATTAAATGGAAACTCGAAAGAGAAGATCGGATCACTGATTGTCTAAAGCAACGAGCACTTCTTCTTATTGCGCTTCTTCTGCTGAAGGGCAGCCTGGGTCGCCTTTTCGAACACCTCGCGAATTCCGTCCTTAGTCTTGGCCGAGCACTCGATGTAGTCGAAGGCACCAATCTGCTCGGCAATAGCACGGCCCTGATCGGGCTTCACCGGTTCCTGCTTCATCTTGGCCAGTTCGCGCAACGTCTGCGGGTCGTTGCGAAGATCCTTCTTGTTGCCCACCAGAATGATCGGCACGTTCGGACAGAAGTGGCGAACTTCGGGAGTCCATTTCTCCGGAATGTTCTCAAGCGAGTCGGGAGAGTCGATGCTGAAGCACATCAGAATGACGTCCGTATCGGGGTAGCTGAGAGGACGAAGACGGTCGTAGTCCTCCTGTCCGGCAGTGTCCCAAAGAGCCAGCTCAACCTGCTTTCCGTCGACCTCGATGTCGGCCACATAGTTCTCGAAAACGGTCGGCACGTAGAGGTCCGGGAATTGGTCCTTGCTGAAGACGATCAGCAGGCAAGTTTTGCCGCAAGCGCCGTCGCCAACAATAACCAACTTCTTGCGGATAGCGGCCATTGTTAGCTATACCTGAAAGCGATAGGGAACCGTGAATCAGCTCGGGAATAGCGGGTGAATAGGCGCATTCTGCATAGATGGCGACGCTCAGTAACAGTATTTGGGCGATTCAGAAAGGGCTTCGACGCAAACATACACGAAAACAGATTAATTTTGAGAAAATTGCAGCGTTCAGGAATATCGTGCAGTAAAGAGGAGTCGAGAAGCTTGGCGCCTTCGGCGTCCAGCCAACAACAACGCGTCACGAGCAGAGAAAGGCACATGTGAAGAGGAGCGGAGAGCACATAAGAAGGCCGCTTGTGAGCAATGAACGAATTTTAGCGACGGCGACAACGAACTGTGCCCTATCATGAAATTGTCGCCCTCTCGGCTAATGCAATCAATAAGTTTCTCGCGACTCACTCATCCCATCGTCCTTCTCCCTTCCCTTACACTCGTCTCCGCACCATCGTTCGTCGCCGCGAACGGGAAAAAATAAGGCACCACACAAGACAAAACGAAAATGATGCGAGGGACCGCCCGCACAGAGCTCAGCCACGCCACTTCACCGCTGCCGTCGTCGCCTCGGTCGCGAGCGGGAGACGTCCGGGGCGGCGCGGCAAATTTGAAATTAGCGCACATCCATTCCCATGATCGGCAGGTACCGGTCTCGCGAGGACTCCACTTTGACAACTCAAAAGTACGTTTAGGAGGATTACTGTAAACACCGACGTCGCAACGTATCAGCACATTCAAGGGAAGTTCAATCTTCGCAGTTCGGTGGCTGTGGTGGTTCACACTGACTGTCTCCACTGATGGAGTAGTTCGGTTGATGACAACACTTCTCCATCACAGCACACAATGTTCCCGCGTTGTGAAAATTGTTTTTAAATCGTAGATCACGTGGATCACCTTGATCTGCGCGAAATCCGCTTCCACTTAGCGTAACTTAGAGACTCTCATACAGTTTAGGTACCTACAACAATGAGCGATAACGAGCACGAGCACGATTTCACCACTGGAGAGTCCGGAGCCGCTGCCACTTACCCTAAGCAATGTTCTGCCCTCCGCAAGAACGAGCACGTTATGATCAAGGGACGCCCCTGCAAGGTAAACTCACAGTTCTCGTTACTATGCTCAACCCCTAAAGACAGAGGAACTAAAGTTATTCCATTTGGTATTCACAGTTCTAACCCGCTGCCAATCTTCTTAACCTCTCCACAACCACTTACACCAATCTCCTAAAAGGATATCCTAAACTTAGTGTGCTCTTGCTGTAGGTCGTCGAAATGAGCACCTCCAAGACCGGCAAGCACGGTCACGCCAAGGTTCACTTGGTCGCCCTTGACATCTTCACCGGAAAGAAGCTCGAAGATATCTGCCCCTCAACGCACAACATGGATGTTCCCGTTGTTAAGCGCAAGGAATACCAGGTACGCGGCTTAGGCAATCGTTTGTAGAAGCTAAGGCTCTCTCTATTTAAGCTCCTAGCCATCAACGAAGACGGATTCGTTTCGCTCATGGACTTGGAAACCTGTGAAACCAAGGACGACCTCCGCCTACCCGAGGGTGAACTTGGTTCCCAAATTAAGGACGCCTTTGAAAAGGACGAGACCGGCATTTTGGTAAGCTTAAGCCGTTCGGTCCTTTGGGTGATAGCGCTCCCTCGTTTCAGTGTTCTGTTGTTGCCGCCTGTAGCGAAGAGATGATCCTTGGATGGAAGAACATGCCCAACAAGGACTAAACCGTCGCATTCAAAACGCTCGTTATGGTTGATTGTTACATCAATAAATATTTTTTATATGTTGCTGCTGCCTTGGCTAGGCTGTATGTCTTTCCTGTTAAAGTTGATAATAAAACTGCTTTGCGGTAAATTGGTGTTCGCACAATTGTCGGTCACATGTTGTTGGGTTGCTATGGATACGGGCTTCAGCAGTCGATCAGCCGTCCTCGTCGCTGCAGCGTGACATTAGGCTCGAACGGCCGCCGGTGCAATGGTAGGAGCTTTCTGACGTCGCGGCTTTGAGTAACGCGTTACCATCCCCCTTCAGCTTCTCGGTCGCATTCGTCAGGTCCGTCGCAAAAATGATCAGCCCGTCGAGGTTAAGAGGGATGCAATTCCCGAACTCGATGAGTACCTCATTCGACGCGACTACACGGGCGCTATGGCTATGCTTGAAGTAGGCCACAGCGAGTGACCCTTCAGTCAACAGGCTAAATTTAGTTTAAACGCAAAGAGGAACCGCAGAACGTCGCGAACAATCTATGGCTGGGACACTGTGCCTTCCACGCCGGCGAGTACACAAAAGCGTTGGAGGTGATCTTGACATGAAACTAACAGCACTTTTGTTTTTCGTGCAATCTAGGTATACGAATGGATGCTGAGCTTGAAGGATTGCCCTCCGGAAGCGTACGTGTACGCCGGATGCTGCCTATTCTTCATGGGCCGCCACAAAGAGGCTCAGGAAGTGGCTGAGAAAGGTACCTTTGGTTGTTGTCGAAAAGTTAAAACGATCTTTGTCTAGGACCAAAATCACCACTGCAAAACCGTCTCCTCTTGCTGATCAGTCATCGAACGGGAAACGACCAAAAAGTCCTGGCCCATCACGCGCAACTACGAGACAGCATCGAAGATCAGTGCTGTCTGGCCACAATCAACTACATGCGCTCGCACTTTCATGACGCTCAAGAGATTTATAAAAGATTAGCCGAAAGCAACGAGTTGCCTGCCCTCTTTAGCCGCTTCGCGTACATAACATCATTTCAGGAGTTTCCACGCGATAGCAATTTACTTGGCCATGTGCATGTATCGACAAGATTATTTTGAACCAGCGCTGGTTAGTCGGCATGCCAAAAAGCCAACAACTTGAGGGGAGCTTTAGAGACTGACAAACGAGTATCTGACAACGCATAACGACAGCGTTACCGTAATCAACCTGAAGGCGGCATGTCTGTTCAGACTGTACGACGGAGAAAGAGCCGTAGCGGAGCTGAAGCGCATTCCAGAACAGTCGTTTGCATCGCATTATGCGAAGCATATTTTGAAGCATAATCTGGTCAGAAGTTTGCACTGTTTTACCCCCTCACAAAAGCCTTTGTTTAGGTTGTATTTCAAAACGGCGAAGCAGCTTTGCAAGTGCTACCGGCACTTGTTGACATTGTACCGGAAGCTCGCGCTAATCTTATCATTTTCCATTTGCGACGAGGTCGGTGAAGAAACAGAGATGTAAACAACGTACCTGAGCGATGTTGTTTAGGCGAGTTAAGTGAGGCGCACGCACTGACGCAGTACGAGCCGAAGCAGCCGACTGACTACCTGCTAAAGGCGATTGTGCTTTCGACCATTGGTTATCAGACGGGCAAAGTAAGTCAGTAACTGTAAACACAGAAAGTTCTTATCGAAAAAGACGAACTCAAATTTGAATCGACCAAAGAACGCTCAACACGGAAATCGCGATTCGTTTGTAGAAGTACCGAGTGTACAGCGTAAGGATACCATTTGCTGAGTGGCTAATTAATAAGCGCAAAACTGGAAATGGCGAATACGGTCGTTCTCGATGGGCATCCAACTGAGTTTTGCCAAGATATTCTAAAGGCTAGTCCGGATTGCCCGACTGTTTTGATGTACAGACCATATTAAGGACATAAACAAGCACTTAAGCCATCAGATTTCCATTTCACTACTTGCTAATCACCTTGGAAAAGCGAACAATTTTCGATTTATTGCAATTTTTGTTTGCTCATTACGAGAAGCTTAAAATTCCACGTAAAGTGTAATGATCTTTAAAAGGAAAAAACTCATCTGATCTATGCAGAGTGGCCGCTGAAAACGAATATCACGTTCAAACTTGCTCAATCTCTCGAAAATCCACTTAAATCAACGAATCAGAAATGTTGCACCTTATCTGGGCCACCCTGTACATATTTATTCGTTTCTTGCGTTTAGGAAGAGCATCTGGGTGTTGATTTTCGTCAAGGTGGCTGAGCCGTACCGTCAAAATGCGGTCTTTATTTTTCGCGAAAACAGTCAGCTGAGTTCTGGTGAGGTAAATTGTGAAATTCCGGTTTTACGCACCTCCTAGACAGTGAGTGGGAACCAAGAAATGCACTACAGTTCTCCGGTCGGCGAACCCTTAACAAACGTGTGAAACTCTAGTGTTTTTGGCCTATGAAAAACAAACTCAGTGAAGATGGACGAAAACGGGGACGGGTTCTTTTTACATATGCCCTTCTTGCAGGCAGAAGCACTTGATCAGGCGGCTGACTACTTTCAAACCGTTGGTCAATCGGCCGCAGAGTGTGGTAGGGTTAAAAAGCCACACTTCAGAGAGTCAAAGACTGTCTTTAGACACTATCACCGGTCGACAATGCATGGCGTCACATTACTTCATTAAAAAGATGTTCGAAGAAGTAGTCGTCTACCTCGATTCAATCAAGGAGTACTTCAAGGACGACGGTCTTTTTAACTTCAACTATGGCCAGGCGCAACTTTGCTGTTCGAACTACGCAGAGGCCGAAGTGCGGTTGGCGGCGGTGACGGACGACGAAATCACTACGGATCCCGTCTATATGCAGAGTCTCGCGCGAGCATGTAAGAACGCATTAGCATTATAGATGCAGAGACTCACTGATGTCTAGCAGATTGAGTCATGTTCTACGTGCTCTTAATGCGTATTTGTCACTGTTCATCTATGAGTAATACTCCGGAAGACATTACGCTAGTTATGACTTACGTACAGGTCGCAAAAATTCGACAGGAAGTCCCTAAATTTCCGCACATAGGTTAAGCCCTGAAGCATTAAAATTACATGTCCTTATCCATTAGGGAACTTGCCCCTGTCCTTTTCTATCAATGGCCTTTTCTTTCATTCTGTCGACCTTGTAAGGGCTGGTCCATAAATCATTAATCCGTCCTAATCTAGATATAATGAACAAAAGACCGCACCTTGCATGGGAACTCTACCAAAAGAAGAGATCGAGCGCAGGGAGCAGGCTGATGCTGGACGTAATCGCCAATGACAGCTACAGGGTGCGTTCTGTAATGTATCGTATAAGCTCATTTGTCCTCGGATTTAGAGCGGCTACTTCTATTACGCGGCAAAGGCGTACGACGCTGTAGAGCGAATTACAAACGTCGAGCAGTGGTTGGCGAAACGAGGCTGTTGCGCCGGACTCTTTCAACAGGTTGTCAATAGAAGGTCGCCTGTGTACGTTTCTTGTTGTTGCGTCGAGGGTCACTCGAGTAATTGTTTTGCAGACAACATCTGGAAGAAGTGCTCGGTCTCATTGAAAGGTACAACACGTCACAAGCGATCTACATGATAACGACCATTTCGAAGTGGATATCTGACAACAAAGCCTTTTTATAATAACTGTTTTGTGTTTGAAAGATCAGATGTCATTTGATATGTATCCGGAGGGTGTAACGCTAATTATGGTATGCCATTCTCGGTAATGAAATGAGACCATATTTCTAATCCGTAGTTGTTTATGAGCTTAAAGCAGACGAAAGATGCCCCACAGGATGGATTCCCATACACATAAAGTACAAAAAATTAAAAGATTTTCACACTAGTTCGATAAAGTACATGGGACATACTGATAATTGACGACTCTTTTCCCCTTAAGTTGTTGTCCCACTAATCTGCCATTAATGTGACAGAGAAATTTACGTCCAAGTCCTGTTCGTGAGCAGCACACTGCCCTTTACAACGGGGCAGCGTCTGGGTCACCTTCCGTCCATCGGTGTCTGGGTCATCCTCCCTGGTAAGCCCACTTATTTCGCACTGAACTCTCGGATGATGTCCTTGGGTGTGAGCACCATCGCCATGCGGAATGGGGGCCAAGCGCCGCCTGGCACTATAAGTGCACACTGACTATTGGCTAATTGTGGCACGGACAAACGCGACGTGCTCCGGGAAAAGTTCACTGATTGATGTGTCGCAGTTATGTCATTCTTATGTTGTCGTTTCATCTCGAAGCACATCCGCTACATGGAAACTTCCATTACACATGAATTTCCATGTTAGTTTCGCAATTTCGATCTGCACTTATTGTCTTCCACCCGCTTTGAACATGTTACCCCGAAACGGATAAGCAAAACAACCGTCTCTCGCGCGAACAGCTTATATAAGTGCTGTTGGTTGTTGATGTCTGGAGGAAGATCGTCCGTTTCTCGCAATCTCAGCTCGTTTGAACCATTTCTTTCATCCGCTGAGTCATTCAGGTGTTTCAGACATCCCACAGATTAACGCCATCGGGGAGTCTGGCGGCATCCTCAATTTCGCAGAAAATGCCTGCGATCCTCTTAAACGACGGCTGGCCTGTTTTGAAAAACATTCCCTTAAGCAGCTACTTTCGTGTAAGAAGAATTTTCTTCGATTACTCACCTTTTCCCAACTGTTCGACGTTCTCTTTTCGTCTTCAGTCGTTGGTTACTCACTTTGTTGAGAGGCGCCCTTTCGAAATAGCTCCATATTCTCTGAATACCAATCTCACGTTTGATGCGGATGTTCTCCACGTCCACGTCTCAACGGTTCTCTCTCGAAGTTCCGTGCTAAAACTTGGCAGGACTAGTTGTTTGAACCCGGAAGCTAGAAGAGAGCATTTCCGCAGATATCTTTTCAACGCATGTACTTTGCATGACGTGTGTGAGAGTGTGACACTTAGTAGTCGGAAATCCAATCGACCATTCCTTTTTTGTTAAAGGCCTGATTATAGTTTTGTGCTTACACGGAAGCGCGATACTTTTTGAACTACTCTTGCACATACAAATGTCAATCAGATGGTCATCGGCGGACGCGTTATCAGTTCGATCGAAGATTAAGTAATCGAACAATGAGCGTTCAAGTGAAAGTGCAAGGCAGTTGTAGTCGTTTTTCTTGCTAGCTGTATGATGTATAAAACTGTGAGCTAAAACGGGTTTAGATCATATCAGATCAGGGGTTTATGCAACGATAAGAACACATTTACATGGGATTGTATTATGCGGGGATTCCATAATCTGAAACTTTGTACTTTACGTTTTCTACAAATTCTTCCGCTTTTATGTGTCGAAAAAGCACAGATTTTTGTAATTTGATTTCGGCAATTTTGAACACCGTAAAGAGAACTGGAGAAACATCCCAGTTCCAAGGATAGTGTAATATTTTCATTTTATGGGGCGTCCCATTTGCACACGCCATACCTCGTATGCAAAAGTTTACAACGATCCAGCAAGGACTGTAAGAACCGCTCTGCTTTACTGTAAATTTTTAAACTAGGCATTCGCAAGTTTTGAATCACCAGGTTGATAGTCTTTCCCATAGAATTAGAACTTGTCGCTTACTTGTTCTTGCAAGGTCTTATTTGCAATCTCGCTTCTCTGTTTGCTTAACTTTTTACTCGTTCTAATACCGTGCCGCACAGTCATCGCGGCATTCTTTCCCGTAGATACACTTTCAAAGTGAATGACTATGAACCTCCGGCTCGGCGACTATACGAAAATTGCCTTTTAGTGTGCATGCATGTGCATGCGAACGCTCACCAAATCGGCAAAAATGGGCGTTCTCGCCGGTTGATAGCAGCAACTGTGCAGCAAACGCAGCACGGGACATTGGCCGAGAGGGGAGAGGACGATTATTTCCTTCTCCAATTAGTGTCGCCAACGGTCGTCAGTGCGGTGAGGTGAGGTTGGCGGATGGTTAGCGGGCGGCAGCGACGTTATTGAGTGGCTGGTGACCTCCCCGTCGACAAGGGCATATGAATATCGTTTGCGCGCCGAGCACCGATTGACCTCTGCGTCGGCCAGTTCAAATCCAGCCCGTCGCCGCGTCTTTCGGCGAGTCGGCTCTTGCCTGGAAAGACGCCACTGCGCAGTTCCTCTGCCTCGAAACAAAACGGACGTGCTGTGCGGTGGCGAAAAGGAAGAGAACGGCTGTTTGGCTGGTCGCTGTTGCCGACGGTCGGTCGCCGCCGGTCGCCCATTGATTTGCGGGGACCGGGGGAGCGTTCTCAGTTCGCACTACTCACCAGCAAACAACCCTCTACTTCTTCTGCCGTTTGAGGCTGTCCTGCCGGAGAAGATAAGTTCGCAGTTTCGCCGCTACCGGTTTTGAAGCCGACCGCTATGCGGACGCGTTTCAATCGGCCGATTGCGTGCAGCGTTACGCCTATCAGCCTGTTCACTATTCTGTAATTCCTATGTGCTTTCAGCACTCTTTGTCGCCGTCTTAATCGATTGCTTGCCTTATCGTGCACAGATGTTCGGCCGTCCGCCCGCGTTCACGTGTTCACAGCTGAATGAAATGACGTATTTTTTGGATTAAAGTTTCAGTGCGACATCGAGTTAATGGACGGATTTGGTTCTCCGACCAAGGGAGGAACCAATGCGGTAGGTCTTCTTACGGATTTATTATCATCTACTATTTATAAGCAGATTTCTGATAGTGCCAAGCGCTTGTTCTTTGAGAATTAAATCAAAGGCTAGGGGCATCGATTACATATAACTTTAGCCAATCCCCAAAAGAGCATATCATCTAGATAAATGTCCAGTCATGCAAGAGATTTCTATGCCCAATATCATAAATCACATGCGCTTCATGCGTTCTTTTGGCTGCATAATCAGAAGCTTCTGTTTGCAAAGGACGTAAAAAGTCGTCTCGCCTTAGACCTTCAAGCCCAGGACGGAAACGGACGATGATATCTCTCAGACGACATTTGAAAAACTCCTTACGACCTTCAGAGCATCCGTATAGACGACGATGACCTTCCGTAGCAGTTTAAACCGCGCGATAAGCAGAGCAA
The DNA here is from genome assembly GCA_030435675.1 of Steinernema hermaphroditum. Lineage (NCBI taxonomy): Eukaryota > Metazoa > Nematoda > Chromadorea > Rhabditida > Steinernematidae > Steinernema > Steinernema hermaphroditum. Next base: position 4,703,639 of record CM059625.1, read on the forward strand.
ACGTTGACGAACGCATTCGAGCAGAAGAAGCATATGGTCGGCTTGTTTTAGGATGCATCTCCGCTCACCAGTCCATCGAAATACCGAACGGATGGCGGCGACCGATACATCCCTCTTCGGCAAAACAACGACGATTGGTGCGCTCGTTACTCGGCTATCAATCATCAACGCTTCCAACGCCTTACCGAAAACGTGAGCCGGCGCGTGTGCGGGGCCTCACCGGACAATGCCAATGCCATTCCTACCGTTCCGACTATACCGGACGACGCGAAGCAAGAGTCGTTCGCTCATCGTGCCCTTTTGCGCAACGAACTGCTCCGCGATAACATCTCTGACATTCGGGTAGGAAGCAATTTGTCGAGACTCGAAATGATCTTGTGATTTAGGGCGAATATGACACGCTTGATTACCAAAGATTCTATCAGACCCCGGGACACGGTCTGTTTCAATACGGGCAGAAAAAGTCGCCATTGAAGTTCGGCGAGCCATCTACCTCTTCCATGACATCTAGTCCTTCAAAAATTAACTATACAAATAGTCCACTGTCGGAGGAAAGCCAACGTTTGCTCAAATCGCCGCGAAAGCCACAACGCAAAGTGCCGAAGAATCCGTACAAGGTAAGTTCGCTTCTGCAGGCCCACAATCATCCGCCGATTGAAGGTACTCGATGCTCCCGAGTTGCAAGACGACTTTTACCTCAACCTTGTGGACTGGTCAGCGGAGAACATGCTCGCTGTCGGTCTCAACACGTGCGTCTACCTCTGGAGTGCGTGTAATAGTCAAGTCATCAAGCTCTGCGATCTCCAACCCCAAAGCGATACGGTCACGTCTGTGCAATGGTCGGACAACGGAGAGTACCTGGCGGTCGGCACGAATCAGGGGAAAACACAAATCTGGGATATGAAATCGCAGAAGAGACTGCACGATTTGGCCGGGCACACCGCTCGGATTGGATGTCTTTCATGGAATGGTGACCTGATATGCTCCGGTTCAAGGGATCGCTACATTCTGCAGAGGGATATTCGGTGTCCGGAAGACAGTATACGTCGGCTTGGATCACACAAGCAAGAGGTAGGCTATTCTCACGTCTTTTGAAAACAGCTCAGCCACTTATATTTGATGTGCGACTATTCTTATGCTATTAGTTATTTCTGCGAATCTGCTTATTGAGATTAGATTATATGCCATTATAAACCTGGCATTTTCATTTCTGTATTGTTGTTTGTTAGCATGAGGTTACGTAGTAGCTAGCACTAACTTCATTAGTTACGTGGTTATCTTTTTAATCTTGTTAGTTCTTATCACCGATCAGTGTTCAAGTACGTTTCGATTGCAAAGGATGTTTGGCATTTCGAGAACGTGATACACTGTCAGGGATCAGAACCATTAAAATGGCTAGGTTGCATTGCAGCATGAGGAAGACTGCCATTAAGCTAGACCTTACAAAGTCAATTGCTTGTTTTGATAACCCACGTCGTTAAGCACCCATATTTTCGTTGATACAGTGCTACATTTAGCCCTATACTGTGTGCTATACTGCTCATCGTTTCTGTAGCGCTATACTGCTCATTATTTCTGCGAAGTTCAGTGCTAACTTCATCTTCTACTGCACATTATTCTTAAGAATTAAGTGAATTTTGTCATTTTCGCCTTTCAGTAGGTTAAGCAACACATTACAGAGGGTTTGCCTTCGTTATTAACTTCAATTTCATTAGATAGACTACGTTTTCGGACCAGAATATCAGGTTATCTTTCTAGGTGTGTGGTCTTAAATGGTCGCACGACAAGAACTCCCTCGCGTCCGGCGGAAACGACAATCAGCTGCTGGTGTGGAATCTAAAGAAGGACGAGCCTTTTCAAACGTACACCGAGCACAACGCAGCCGTGAAGGCGCTTGCCTGGTCGCCTCATCATCACGGCCTTCTCGTCTCCGGCGGAGGCACTGCCGATCGCTGTCTGCGATTCTGGAACACGCTCACTGGGCAGCCGATGCAGTGCATCGATACGGGTAGCCAAGTCTGTAACGTGGCTTGGTCCAAGCATTCCTCCGAACTGGTCTCAACCCACGGTTACTCTCTTAATCAGGTCATAATCTGGAAGTACCCTGCACTTCAGCCTATTACTAAGCTAACGGGTCATCAATTCCGTGTTCTCTACTTGGTAGGCGCTCATCGGAAACGCAAGGTGATGATTATTATAATTTTAGGCTATGTCGCCGGATGGCGAATCGATTGTTACGGGCGCTGGTGATGAAACCTTACGATTCTGGCACGTATTCAGCAAATCTGGTCAACCAAAAGCAATTCGTTCGAAGCTCAATCTATTCACAAGCATTCGCTAAAGAGTTCTATGATTCAGCCCAAAGTTACTTCGCTACAAAACTTGTCAACCACATGCTTTCCATTTTGTATATTGAAACAGCCAGTCAGCACATGTTCTAAAGCCGAAGCACAGTCAACATCTGCACATAATTTCAATTCCGAATAAACTATTTGTTAACGGTTCAACGATAAAGGGTATACAGGAGGCACCGGAGATTTTAATCGGTTGGTGACGGTATCTATGAATAGTTGATCGTCCATCTTGCCCTGACTTTTGACGCCTTTGCTACTTCTTGTTTTGTCTCAGTGTTTTGAGTAAACGCCTAGAGAAGCTTCTGACTCAGCGACTTCATCTTGTGAACCAAAGGCGTTACACTTTGCATGACTGATTGCATGATTCAACTCGAGTAGAACTGGCTCATTCTTCACCACTTTCGAGGTGGCCTTTTCATATGTATCTGAGCAAAAATTCGACCTGCTTTGTTGCATAAACTCATTATGTTGTTTGTCGCCTATGCAGTTGATCTATATTTTTATCTTTGTTGCCGACTTTATCTTTGACACAAATTCAGCAACAGAACATATATCGGTATCAGTGTTGCATAGCTTCAAATTTCCGAAGACGCTTTGCAGAGAGTCCATATGACAGTTTTGCGGTGAACGTCTTGTCCATGGCTTCACGGTAAAAGTCAAAGATCGACAAGCAGCATCCTTTTGCCCTGTTGAGGGCCTGCTCAAATTGATCCATTGTGAATTTTCCGTTGTTAACAGTTCCAACGAGATCTCCAGTTGAGGTTTCCGACGGTTTGAAGACGAAAATAAAAGAACAGCTGGGTGCTTTTTGCTGATCGTCTTCTGTATCGGTTGACTGAGTTTCGACACTCACGTACACTCCGCAGAACATGTGCTTCAGGGGAACTGCCGCGTCGAGAAGAGCCAAACATACAGCGTTGACAGAGGACGCCGTGTTGTCGCGGTCCCTTTCGAGTTCTTGAACATTGCACAGGAGCTGGTTACGTGGGAAAAGACCCTTGTCTACAGCATGATCGAGCACTGTGCGCATAAGAAATTCGATCTGAAAGTCTCTCATGAACTGTACTGTATAAAGGGTGCAAGGGGTGTTAACCTTTCTGTTGTGTTGGCTCTTCACTTTATGGCAGAATGCATATTCTATGGACAGTTTTTCGTAGTCACGTTTTCTCGACGGACATAGTCGTGGACCATGGACTGCTGCGAGGTACATCGAGTTGCCTTGCCGGATCGTACACGAACCATCTGCTCGTCCATTGCAGTGTAGTTCCACTTCCATCTCTGCAACAAGAACGACCAGTTTCGACCAGCGAGTCATCAAAGACATGTTTCCACGAACAAACAGTGTGTGTTATGTCTGCTACAGTGATCTTGTTTTCATAGAAACAGCGAAAGACAACAGAAGCCAAAACTAGGGTTCGGCATTGTAGGGTAAGTGCTCGCTATGTGTCAATTAATAACGAGCTCAATGGAACTCACTCGGTAATTTGTGCCCCCAGCGATCGGTCGGGTCGTCCGCTCGCTCTCTCTGAGGCTGTCTGAGCCGATTGAGTTGAGTGAGCGGTCGTTCTCGGCCGTCGTTGTTGGCGCAATGATCGCCCCGGCTCCCAGAAGGCCTGGAACACCAGGGAGCCGTAGTTCCACCGTCTGGCCAAGAAGCCCGTCACTGCCGCCCGACTCCACTCGCGCCGCCAGAGAAGCCGAAGAAGCGTTGCAATTCCGAAGTCCGCGTCGCCAGCTGCCCTGATGGTTCCCGGTTCGCCTGTTGTGCTCCGACAACGCGTTTCACCTGCATGCCTGTTCTTCACTCCTGCCGCCCGCGGAAGCCGCCGAAGAAGCTCCTCAACTCCGACGTCCGCGCCGCCACCTGAGCTGAAGATGGGTTTGCTGTGCTCCACCGTCTCCGGAATCAGCTCTTCGCCTCTCTGATGCCCGCGCACACTAATGGGATCGCCGTGCTGTACTCTGATGTGCCGAAGTCAGAAGAAGACCGGCGACTACGGAGTGATAATGTGTTTCTTGTGCATATATATGACGTCTCGCAAGGCGTAAGCCTTAGATACGAGAAATAAACTCGTGAAACTCGTGAAACTCAATGGAACGACAAGTATTAGTGTGAAATCCAGCATGTTTATGAAGAGCGCGACCTTCTACACATGTAACGAGATCACCAATAAACCCAGTCCTGGGGAGAAAAAACTGATGGATCAGTGAAGTATCCCATAAAGCCACATGAACTTCAATTGAAGTGTCTAGAGTAAAGAAATGGAAAAATAAATGGGTATAACTCCAATTAAATAATGAAAAATACACAACAAACACGAGCTTGTTGCCAAGTGCACACATATTGGCAACGACTGAACGTATGATATTAACTATTGAACTCCTGAAACGACATGCAGAGAGATTTCAAAATTCGCAATGACAATTTTCTTCTCGATCCGTCGAACGTTCGTCGCGGTGAGAAGGCGCTATATTGTGGAACGTTGTCTGCGCAGAAATGTCCTAATGCAGAAAGTTGTCCAATCTCATTCAGTCCCATGCTGAAGGACGAATTCTAGCCATTGCGCGTTTGCATATTCATGGCTGTTCGCATCGCATCGTGATAGCTCGACTATGTTATCCTTATATTACCTCAGCCATTGGCGATAGCACGAATTCCATTCAGATACAATGAGCTCAATTGGTACTGGCTACGATTTGGCGGCGTCCACCTTCTCCCCTGATGGTCGCATTTTCCAAGGTAGAAACGTCGGCGACATGTAATTTAGTGGCAATCCGGTGTCGTTTCAGTGGAATATGGACAGAAGGCTGTCGACAACAGCTGCACTGTCATCGGAATGCGCGGGAAGGATGGTGTTCTTCTCGTCGCCGACAAGCCTATCACTTCCAACCTCTATGTTCAGGTATGGTGCATCGTTTCGTTTATCCAAATCACCTACAAGGCGTGCCTGCCGAAGATAGCAGGCTCCATTATACTGATTGACTTCTTGAGTGGGATGTTGAAATCGTATCGGTTAGGAGAAGAATGCATCATCCCTTAGCCTTATCTATCATTCTACCCCCAACCAGCCCTGCTTCGCAGGGCTGTTATGTGCGGGCGCCTTACCCCCCGTCAAAAGTATTCAAACGGCGGAAAATCGGGGCTGAAAGAGAGCCGGGCTACGGTAGGTATATACCTAATGCTGTCCGCGGGACACTATTTATTGTTTATTGTTGGGGAAAAAACCAAAAAAGAAAGTGCTACTTTAGGCTGACTCCAGGTCGTCTATTTAGATTTATTCGCCTCTACAGGCTTGCTGGCGCTCGCCCGAAAAGATGTTCGCCTCTACAGGCTCGCTGACGCTCGCCCAAGGAGTTGTTCGCCTCTACAGGCTCGCTGGCGCTCGCCCAAGGAGTTGTTCGCCTCTACAGGCTCGCTGGCGCTCGCCCGAAAAGATGTTCGCCTCTACAGGCTCGCTGACGCTCGCCCAAGGAGTTGTTCGCCTCTACAGGCTCGCTGGCGCTCGCCCAAAGAGTTGTTCGCCTCTACAGGCTCGCTGGCGCTCGCCCAAAGAGTTGTTCGCCTCTACAGGCTCGCTGGCGCTCGCCCAAGGAGTTGTTCGCCTCTACAGGCTCGCTGGCGCTCGCCCAAAGAGTTGTTCGCCTCTACAGGCTCGCTGGCGCTCGCCCAAGGAGTTGTTCGCCTTCGCCTCAGAATCCCTTATATAAGAATCTGGTGTCTCGTATGAAATTGAGTGTTGAAACAAAACGGCCCTATTAATGAATACGCTTCATTCAGACCGCAAACCCTCGTGTCACCAAAGTTGACCAGTACACTGGATTCGCCAGCTCCGGTCTTTACCCGGACTGCGTGGCACTCCTCGACTATGCCTCCTCAGAATCCCTAAAGTACCTCAAGGACTATCGTGCTCCGATGCCTCTTAAGCGGATCGCCCACTCGGTTGCCGAGTACGCTCACTACTTCACCCTCACTGTTCATCGTCCGTTCGGAGCTGCTGCATTCTTTTCGTCTTGGACTCAGGAGGTATGGAGTCTTTACGCTCTCAGCATAGTCGGTTTCACATATTACAGAATGGACCTCAACTCTTCCTCGTCGAGCCGTCGGGACTTTGCTACGAGTACAAGGCGTGGGCTGTTGGAAACAACCGCCAGATGGTGAAAACTGAGATCGAGAGAATGAAGCTGCACAAAATGAGCTTTGACCAACTGACCAAGGAGGCCGCGAAGATCATGCTTCTGCTTCGTGACGAGTCCAAGGAGAAGAACTGCCGGATGGAGATGGGATGGGTCGGCGCTGACACCGACGGAAAGGCCATTATTGTCTCTGACGAAGTGGTCGAAGCTGCCGAAGAGTGGGCCCGGCAAAAGATCGAAGAGGAGGACATGGATGACTAAACCTGGTGACTTCGTTGCAATGCTAATGTGACTCGTAATTTATAAACTGTTCCTCCCTCTGTTCAAATTAAGATGTACTTGGTGGTGGAAAGTTATTTATTGGATTCTTGTGAATATCGCTGGCCTTTTTCTTTCGAAAGCTGTGGCCATTTTTGGCGGAAACAGTTGGAAACAGAACTCGACAGTTTCGTGGAAACAGTAGCCCCATCGATGTGGCAGACAAGCGTGATTGAGCTTTTTTTCGTTGACGGAAGAGTACTGATGAAAAGTGTTTTTTCGGTGACTGAATATTCTTTGGTCCAGCATTGCGAGGTTCATTTATCCACGGCGCAATCGTCGTCACCCTTTGAGTAGGTTCCATGTCATGCTAGTTCAAGGAGGTATTTCTATGACCTGGTGATAATACAAAGCACAATGAAAATAATATCGGTAGAGGCGCAGACCGAAATTTTCGGGTACCCGATCTGAAAATCCGGAGGTGACACCCAAACGCAACTCAAAAACCCGAAAACCCGAACCCGACAACTCTGCTCATAAGCAAAAGGGCGAACAGCACCAAACCGTAGGTTCGGTGCAGGCCAGGCAGTAGAGTGAATGCAATACGGTAATTCGCTTTGTTTGCACGGGCATCGGACCTTCTGCCTTTCACATTTTAATTTACCATTTAAGCCTAATATTTGAAAGGCGACGTATAAGTGTACATGAATGAACGAGGTTTACGCGGATCAAGAGGACTGAAACCGTTCATTTATGACAGTGATAATGATTCCGACTCATTTATTAGAGTGCAGTCTTTTTTAAGGTAATCTACAGACACAAACGAAGGCAACATTTTGCAGACAAAATAATTGCTTTCAATGAAACCGGCATTTAAACCCATTAGTGCACGTCTAATGGCACCCTAAAGCGGTAATTTGTCGTACTTTTGCTCATCATCGCAGTGTCTTCCTTGTGTACGGTGCACGAGTGCTTCTTCTTCAGGTTTTTGTTCGCAGATCAAGCGAACACGTCAAGTTTGTAAGTCTGACTTTTACTAAATAAGATTATTTGTTACTATATCTGGGAAGGAAACTGAAAGAAATGACCAGGTGAAAGCAACTACACCACATACTGACGTTTAGCTACATAATGGTGAAGCTTGCTGTTTAGCTCTTGTGCTTGGTAGACCAACAATGGAACATTCCGAAGTGTCAGGCGTCGATTGAGCTTAAGCGTCGAGAATTTCTACGCCTATACGTATGTAGCTAGTACTTCCCCGAATATCAGTTGCCCACGCGGGATCATGCGTGAGAAATGATTAAAGTAAATCTGTTTGAGAACGACATTCACATATCACCCGCGATAGCAAGCGTCATAGCTGTCAACCAACCTCACATGTGAACGAATGCCGTTTTCGAATTTGCGTTAAGCCTTTTTCGCCCGTGATCTACCATTGACAAGCTGATATTTAGGAAAAAATACTACTGGGTTGTTACCCTGAAAAAAGCTCCCTCCTCGAATACAGGGTGTCAATTAAATACTGTCACGCGCAAAAACAGCTATAACTTTTCACAGGACGAACAAAACGAAACATTTTATATATCACTCGAAAGCGCATGAAATTCTCTACAACATAAAATCAATCTCATTCGAAATGGCTTCCTCGGGCGGCAATACAGGCGTCCAAACGCTTTCTGAAATTCTTCAGGATGGCCGCGATCATTTCTGGGGAAATTTCGTCCCATGCTTTTTCCAAAGCGCGTTTCAGCGAGCCAACGGACTTGTGCTTGACTGCGCAGGCCTTCTGCTCCATGATACCCCAAACAGAAAAGTCGAGAGGGTTCAAATCCGGCGAATTTTGAAGGCCAAACGTCCTTGCTCCAGAAGCTCGGCAGGTTGGCCTCACACCACTGAAGAGTCTTCTTCGCGCCATGGGCAGGAGCCCAGTCCTGCTGAAGGCTCCATTCGATATTCTCTGCATTTTCCTGGGCCCAGGGGATGACAGCTCCTTCCAGAATCAGCTCGCGGTAGGTGTCGGCGTTGATTTTGGCCCCTTTGGGCACAAAAACCAGCTTGGTCTTGCCCAAGCCAGAAATTCCACCCCAAACCATGATGGACTGCGGGAAGTGGACGTTTTCCCTCTTGACGACGCGTGGAGATCCTTTTGGCAACAGTTCACGCTGATTCTGGCTGTTTCGATGCGGTTGAACGGTGAAAATCTTTTCATCGGTGAAGAGGATTCGCTGGAGGGCGTCACCGCGGCTCAGGTTCTTCATTTTCCTGCATTTCTCCAGTACAGATAACGCATTTTCGATAACGAAGATCTTGAAAGTTCTTCTGCACTTTAGGAAGTGGCCGGCCAATGGAGATTGAGATCAGGTCGGTCTTTTGTCAATATTTAGTCGATAGCCACTTTTTTCGCTAGCGGACCATCACGAAACGTAGCGCAAAAACACCAGCACAACGATATTGAACGTGAGCTATCTTATGTAAACTGTCTCATTACCAATGACGACCTTAATGATATTAGTAATGCACAGTTTAGTCGAAAGTCTAGCTCTTTTGTTGTGAAATGGACAGATTTCCACATGTTATGTTTTTATCGTTTTCTTCATACTGTAGCCTCCGCCAGCCTTTGACACGATCCGCCCAATGATCGCCGACCGGTCATCCACCATAACTATGTCCTTATCCCTATAATGGCAGCACCTTTTCATCAAATGCGTTGTTTATGACACATCTCCGATGCGTATCAAATGTAAGTACATTGCGAAATCCAAGTTTAGCGATGGGAGCGACCGCAGACGAGACGACTGTCGCCAGTCGACTGCGTTCTTATTTTATCCAGAGCTTTTCCCATCTATCCGCCGCTTCTGATAGTCAAAACGATCAGCGGATGTTTATGGTTTTGTAATGTTTCTCCTATGCACTCGAGGGTATGCAACCGTCTTATCATCTTTTCTGTTTTTGCGGTTCTTTTGTAAATGTCTGCTTTTGACTTTTGACTATTTTCAAACGCCGTTTTAATCTGAACTGAGCTTCATCGTCTTTGTCTCAAATCACATGATACGGATTGTGTGTACTATATATTTCTGTTTCATAATGTACGCGAAGGGCTCAGCACTAACTGTAGAAAGTACCTTCCAAACAAGCAAAAATTTGGGTGTGATTGCTGACACAGTATCAAAAAAAATGCCTCGAACAGGGTAATTATTGTACTACGAAAACAAGGCTGTTTGAGTTTAGGCCTTTCGCGCCACCTAGAAGGACAGTTTCATGTGTGACTTAGGTTACATATCATAACATTAAGACTTCAGACATAACTCAAAACTGTACTGTTGTGACCTGTGCCTTCTAAGGTCTTATGGGTAGAAGATCACTAGTCATCAAAATATTTAATTAAGCGATTAGCGCAGCAAATATGGTAAGCAAGTGGCTATCATTGTGGGTAATTGTGTGAACACTCAAGAGTCTCATCAAAAACACTGATAGAATCCTGCTTATCCATGAAATTCGCATGAGGTTAACATAATCACCGATAAGCGCTATTTACAGCTTTTATGACCATATTATATATCCTTGTGATGATAGAATCATCGATTGTGTGAACACTCAAAACTGTTGTAGATATGTGGTATACTGTAGCATCTTATGGGGATGAATGGCCAGATTATTCAGTTATTTTGATGGGTTAGTTAGTGTATCATAAGTTGGTATTCTAGCCGCTTTGCGAAAAAACTGAATTTTTTAAAAAGAGAAGAACCGGTGGCTTCTTAGAACAAGGAAATGAGCTACGAGTCGCTCTTGCCCATGTTTTATTCACCGATATTTGAGTTCATTGCGTCGATTCCTATTGTCTTCCATGACATAATAGTTTACTCTATAGTGTCTTCTTTTCTTTCTGTACAAGCCCTCCGTTTATGCACATTCCCGAGTTTTATATGTTTATCTATAAGACACTTATCGATAGTTTCAAATTGCTCATCAGGAACTTCAGGAGATTTTCGATTTTTTCTGTGTTTTAGTTGTGATTGCTGCTTTTATTGTTTCAGCTTTTGCTAGCGTCAACTTTCCAGGCGATACGCATTCACGCCATGCATGTTGAATGAAGTTCGCCCCAGGACATGATTATTCATGCATGGTACAGGTAAAAGCGGGGACTGGAAGGTGATGTGTTTGGCATCGTTGACTTCGCGATAAGAAATTGATAACGTCTTCGACCCTCGGGCGCTGTTCACCGCGCTGACACCCTCGCCAGTCGGCGTCGGCGATGACGCATTTGTTTGGACATCGCCAACAAGGTGGGCATTTCACTTTTAGCGCAGCAGGGGTGTGAGAGGGCCACGAAGACAGAAAGAGAGCAATTGGGAAGAAACGCATGTGTAACATCCTAAATTGCCGGTTTTCTCCGAGCGTACCAGCCCCCGGAGGCATGTAATTTTCGACTGATTTCGGTTGGTCTCCTACAGGAAAGCCGTCACGCCATCGGTTGTCGGGGCACCAGCGATTTCGTGATTGCGGTTTCAGAGCAACAGCAGCAACAGCAGAGTCATGGTGGCGGTACAATATAATTAGTGTGCGGAAATGAACGGGACTGGAAGGACGGGCGAAGGGAGCGGGGAGAGCAACAGGCGAAGACAGAGGATTGACGGGAAGAGGAGCACCCGGCGGGGACCGGGCAAGGCTAGAATCGAGGGCAGGTGTCAGCTGACGCTCGCGCGCAAGGTCTCCTCTCATTCGGCGCTCGCGCACACGGCAGCGGACGCACCCACCGCGGTGTCAGAGAAGAGAACACCAAGCCAATCAGCAACACGCTTGATGGCTCGTCTTGTCACCGCCCATCGGCGCGTTACAGAAATATTTCCCCTTCATTCTTAGCATTCCATCCATAATCTGGCTGCTTTACCCGCCGAGGAATTCCCGCCCGCTGATCCCTTCCGCCCGCAATCATCACAACACACGTGACCAGATAGCGTCATCGTCCACAGATAATCCGCCTCCAGGTCAGTTCGGTCACTCTCAGTGCCTTTTCACAAGCATCAAGCAACCGGTTTCCATACCGACAGTGCGTGTGTGCCATCGAACCCTGCGCCCCCGTTTTGGCACTCGGTGGTTGACGGCGTAGTTTGCACTCTGCTCACAATCTCAATGGGACACTTTTTCGCACCTCACTCTGCGATCATCAGATAGATGTAGAGGCGCCTAAGGGTTGCAACGGCCTGCAACGGTTCACAGAGAATGAACCTGGCAACGCCGTCGAATTCGTTGACGACAGCTCCATAGCTCATCGCCACTTCGATGTTTTCGTTTTCTTCGTTGATCAATCGCTGTTTGGCTGAGCGCTTCATCGTCACCCTCTACTTTTCGGCTTCGAAGAGAACAGGTGCCGAAGACTATTATGATTCAGAGTGCGTCACTTCGACATACATACGCACAGGCTTCCCTTAGCGTCTGTCCATGCCTTCATGGTGCATGTTCCGGTCTCCCTTTTGCCTCTTCGTCATCTTCGTCTTCTCCTCTTCGGCATATATTGTCGTCAAACCAATCGGGCGCGTCTCCTCCGACTGTCGCCCACCCTGATCGATCGAACCGACCGTCGACCGACCGACCGACCGGGGTGACACTGTTCGCATGCGCTCTCCGTCTGCCCTTCTCTTTCTTCTTGTCTTCTTCTTCCTATCCAAGGCGTCATTAAAAGAGTCCGAATGCGCAAAAAAAGACCACGAACCTCCCGGTGTTAGTCATTCATTGATGGGTGCAAGCCTAGAAACGAACTGAGACCGGGAACGGACTGGATCCGCTGGGGGACATCACCTCAGGCGACCGAGCAATCGAACCAAACATTACACCGAAGCGTCTTCGTACGAGCGACGCCGGATTGACTAATGCTGATCAATTTGTTAAACGTCGTCCTCCGCGTCCTACCGTAAACACCTTTGGAGACAGACGGACACGTACAGTGCAGATGACACTATTTACAGCACTAGTAGCAGACGGTTGCAATTGCTGAGTGACTGTCTGCAAACAGGACTAACAGCTCTTTCTTCCGTCCGCCCTTTGTTGCGCCAGCGATTCGGAAGACGCCTGGATGACGACGATTTCCCTTTCGGACGTCGACAGCGATGTTTTTTCGATCATCTTTTCCTTTGTCGAACCGTTTCTTCCACCGTCTGCCGACCGACCACTGTGGTGCCCTTCTAGGGTAGTTGATTGCACAAGCAGCAGAGAGCAATCGAAGACGCGCGCGCGCAAAGGTCACTTTCTTTCAATTCTCACTGAGTGGGTTCGCAACAACCGGGCCGCCGTCACGCCGCAATTGCCCCTGTTCACGCCTTGGCCGCTCGCCACAGCCGCTATCAGCAGCTGATCAGCGTTTCCGATCGTCGTTCACGCACCAATCGGCCTCGTCGCCTCTTGCGTTCGGCTCCGATTGGGTTTCGAGCGGGAAGAAGAAACAGAAAAAGGAAACAAAGTTTTTAAGTGACGATGCAATGTCGCAGATTGTCTCTTCGCCCGGGCGACTTCTCCTCCGACTACGCTCATCGGGTCGCTCTTGTCGTTTTTGTTTACCTACATCTGCGGCGATTGACTTAGCGGAACTGCTGCTGCTGCTGCTCCGAAGAGGGCCAAGAGGAAGAGACGGCGAGGGTGAACCGAAGGCAGATTTTGGTCAAGTGGTTCGGGGGGTTATAGGTGCGCGCCGAGGGAACAGCGGACGGGAGGACGAAGATGAAAGAGATTACGGACGGACGGGATGGATGCATCGTGTCGGCAGAGCGCATGCAGGAACATCTCGGCAAGCAACACACAAAGCCTTCCTTGCACCGCATGTGTTTTCCTCTTCTGTCGGCGCGGTCGGTTGCCGTCGGCCCGGGCGCGCGATCCCCGCAGGAAGTTAATTATTCATTTGAGTGTTTATCCAATATGACAACTTATCACCGAAATGTACACTCGCTTAGTGGCGCTTCCGCGCACTCCGCGCCCTCGACGTCCCCCCTTTGCCGTCGATGGCACCGCGGAATTTGCATATTCCTTATGCATCTTGTGCCGTTTTTTACGCGTTGTCTGCCACATCCCCTTCCTGGGTCCCGATTCTGCTGAGTCGGCGCAGCTGACAGTTTCTGTCGGAGGAGCAAAAATCATCGTCGCCTTTCCCCTTCAGAATCACTGACTCACCTGGGCCGATTAATAATTCTAAACTTTTCCGGCGTTCTCTATGCGCAATTCCATTCATTGTTTCGCAAATGCTTCGTCTATCCTCACGTCTACCGATCACCGCGGCCAGAAGCGTCAAAAATTCGTTATTTTCTGCTTTCAGAGAGATGAACGAAACGCGAAAAGGCCAAAATGGCGCGATGGCATCCTCGGCACCCAATGGGTGAGCTCGCCGCCGAACACAGCAGTTACCGTAATCTTCGCTTCAATTTAGATCGTATATGCACGAACAGTTCGAGCAGTTCGAACAAAAACCAAACATTTGGGCTAACCACCATGTAAGTTCGCCTTTAAACGTGTGTGAGCCTCGATGCGTACCGCTTATTCGTTGTATGCTCTTGATTTGCGTTGTCCTCGCCGGATCGTGAAGGCGTGTAAGCTGTAAATGAGATTCCGAAAGGGTCGACAAAAGGCGAGACCACGCGGCATCGATTGCGCCACTCACTTTTGTCTTATCGTCACAATGTACCAGGGCGCCAATGTCGCTTATCTCGCACATTTAATTGAGAAGTCGGAAGTTGTGACGTTTTCCGTGTCGTGACACTGTCCAACGAACGCTTCTCTCGTCTATTAATAGTTCCTAGCGTAGACCTCCTGACCACTACTATTATCTCCCGCCACTAACCAGCGTTGTAATCGTTTCCGTCGCTTGTTTACAAGTGTTGCGTTTGTCCTTTGTGCACTTTACTGCGCGTGTCCACCCCGTCGCTCTTTCAAAATTCGTCTTGCAGGTGTCGAGCCCCGAAAATAACCCAATTTCAATGGTACAGTCGGCGGAAGGCCAGGCGGCATCGAGTGGATTAAACGGCTCTTCGTCCGATCTGTCCGGCGATGCCGAGGGCGTCTGGTCGGCGGACATCGACCAGGCGTTCCAGGAGGCCCTCCAAATATACCCACCATGCGGACGGCGGAAAATCATTCTTAGCGAAGAGGGCAAAATGTACGGTAAGTGGATGACACTGCCCGGACGACGGCGACTCTAATTGTACGCTTGCAGGAAGGAATGAGCTAATTGCGAGGTACATCAAAATTAGGTGCGGAAAGACTAGGACACGCAAACAGGTCTCCTCGCATATCCAGGTGCTGGCGCGAAAAAAAGCGCGCGAACAACAGGCGAAAATGAAAGTGAGTGATTGCGGGTGCGAAGCCGGACTCTGATGCGAAGCTCTTCAGGCGGTCGACGGTCAGTCGGTGGTCGTCGACACCACCAACAACATCCTCAAACAAGAGCCTTCAGTTAGTCCCACGTTTTTGCCCAAACCCTCCGTTTCCATACCGAATACAGTAGCCGCCCCTCAACAGCAGACACATGTGCCCACGTCTCTCTACAACTCCTCGTTCCACAATCCAGTGACGAATCTCGGCATTGCCAACGCGAACTTTCCCTTCCAAAACGAACTCAAAAACTACCAGAGATTAATAGCGAACGACGGTTTCCTGCCGCAAGTAATCGACGAGAAGATCCTTTCTCAGGCGCCTCTCCTCGCCGGTAACGCCATCCTCCCCATTCAGCAGCTCAACCAAAATGCGTGCTATGCCGAGAATACGATATGTTCCTCCACTCTTACTCTCTGCGGGTTCACCGCTTACGTGCAACAGGACGGCGAAGAGCAGACCGATCTAGTCAAAATCCCCAAATACTTCGACGACCCTCTGGAGACTATCAAAATCATCGACATTGCCGACAAATACCCGCCGATTCTGATGGATCTCTTCCAGAAGGGTCCGACCGACGCCTTCTTCCTAGTCAAATGCTGGTCAAACGTGAACTTCTCGTCGCCGGACGCGACTAACTCCCTCTACGCTGTGGACAGCAACTACGAGTCGACGAGCGCTCTCGATCTCTCCGTTTCTACCAAAGTATGCTCCTTCGGCAAGCAGGTGGTGGAGAAGGTGGAGTGCTACTCACCGGAGAGGGTCGAGAATGGCGTCTACTACTTTTCGCTGGAAAAGTCTCCGATGTGCGAGTACATGGTCAAGTTCATAGCACAACTTAAGGAGCTCGACAGCACGGATGTGATGAACAGCGTTCTCGACAACTTTACGATCCTTCAGGTTTGTTTGCTGGATGTTATCCTCCATAAACTTTCTTTTACCAGAAATGAATATACTGTGTAAACAAAAAGTCTTTTTGGGACCAGAAATGTAGAAGGTTATAACCCCTCTCTTTTTGTAATTTTTGACCCGAACATCAAAAATACTTCATACTGTAGTAATAAGATCATTTAAAGTGTCCCACCTTGACTTGATCTACATAATTTTATCCACGATTTCTGCCTCATTTCTGACTTGTTCCTTTCCAGATCGTCACCAACAAAGATACCAAAGAAACCTTGATGGTTGTGGCGTTCGTCTTCGAAGTCTCTCCCGAGTCTGACACACAATGTCGAACATACCGGCTCATCGAATGATTCAACGAAGCAATTTCGGATATACGGGCATTTTTCACTATTCTCCCTACATGTGCTTATTTCCTATCATTACCAGCCGACTAGCAGTCATTTCCGTTCCAGTCATGTCGCATTTGTGTGATATTTCCACTAATTCTTTTAGTACCGTAGTATTTCAGTCTTTTCTCTTCTCCATTTCCATGTCCACAGTTCGGTTAACTTGTCTCCACATCCTCTGTACAGATTCATCCCCATCCACCCCCCGATTACTCTCCATCTCCATTTGCCAGGTTTTTGACTAAAGAATGAGATAAAAAAGAATAAAAACTGATTACATTGGCTAGTGCAATGTTGCTATATCTCACATGTGCCAGCATACGGTCAAGTTCATGCAAGTGATGGGGCGAGAATACCGAACAGATGGCATAATTGTGGATCATATTGCATGGACTAATGGCATGAGCGAGTCTTCCTGCCATATTATATGAAGAGGTCGAGATCGTTGTGCCTTAGTGAGTTTCGAAAATTTTAAACAGCTGGTGATTTAATTGCAAAGCATCAGGATAGCTGATATGGCTTCATCTCTGCAGACTATGAGAGTATCAAATTTCTGTATTGATATAATTATCTCTGTTTCCCTCCTTTGCATTGTAGTTAACCAGGAAGAGAAATGGTCAATCCCCCTGGAGCACTGATCTCCTGTTAAAACACCTTAAAACAACATAAAAAAAGCGAATGTGGCGCGGTTCCGTTGCGGCTCGAGTCATTACACCACAAACGATTGTTGCGTGATCGGAAAAAGAGTCAGGCTGCAGGTTCCAGCAGGCGCCGGCCGGCCGATCTCACGGAGCAAGGACATTCGATGTTTATCGTTTCGGAGCAGGTGCGCATCGATTGATGCGCGCCGACAGAATCGCCGATGCGCTTTGGAAAGAAGAAAATGAATCATTCGCCTTGCCATTAGCGTGAATCACATTAACGCGATTAGGGGACGGTAATCTCGTTCGCCGTCCCTTCCTTAAAGGAGCGCGTTGAAGCGGGCGCGAGAACGGGTTCGCGCGTCGATTACACTTTGTTTCCGGCCGTTTTTGTGCGAAAACTCGAGTTGTTTGTCATTGAAAATGGAAAGCCGCTCTGAGTCGGTCAAAAAAGAAACCCGAAATCACGTTTCTAGCCTTTTGAACCGCGACCTCGGCAATCAGTGACCGGTCACCAAAGGTCGCGGAAGACACGTCGTCAGCAAATCCTCAATTTACACTCTATTGTTTTGGCTAAGCAATTCTGTAAATATCCTTTGAACACGCTTTTTTGCCATCTTTCTGAGGCGCCTACGTGTTTCTTGTGCTCAGCACGTTTCGCAAGAAGGAACCACGCTGTCCTCGATGGGGATCGCGGTAAAAGGATAGGACGGAATTGGCACAAAAGGGGGTTAACCGACGGGATGCATTTGGCGGAGAAGCGATTAGAGGAGGAAATTATGTGCATGACGACGAAGGACCGTAATGCGAATCGACATCAAGGGCAAAGAAATTGGTGAAATGGAGTGATGAATTTTGAGTCATTGAATGAACTACTGAAAACAGTTTTTTAAATTGTGAAGCAGCATAATTTCTTGGGTTCGAACAGTTCGAAGTCAGCAAAGTGGAAGGAGTGTGCAAAGTCCTAGCAGACGTTCATCGTTTTGTGCCACCGCTGCTCATCTGAAGGGATATTCTTGATGACATCAGTCATTGTTTCCAGGAGGGGCAAAAGCCAGCGGGCTTCCTAAAAGTTTTGTAAGGCTTGCATCGTTTTGTCGCTACATTCTTTACTGAATCATCATGAAAGTCGAATCGCAATAGCAGATGTTGATTTATGAAACATAACATGACATATTATCAACATTCCGTGAGAAATATATTTCAACCATTACAGATCGCGATGGGCACTTTGCCTCTTTTATGTAATTAGGTCCTTTTGTGTACTTATTTTCTTAGATAACATGATAATATTCAATAAATTGATGAAGCCACCCAAAGATCTTTCACTAGCAACAAGCTCGGGAAGCGAATAACTATTTTTTGTATTAGAACAGACCGCTGTTATCTTCGTAAATGGTATTATAAGCAGTATTATAGGTTCGTTTTGATCGTTTTCAACCATTCATCAATATTCTGACTGCCCATTCTCGGTTTTATTTCAATTCGTGAGATTCATACATAGAACCTTTTTTTGTAATATGGGCACTGTTGGAACTGAGGAAAACGATGTTGTTGAACTCGTCACCGGCATTTGGGGTCTCAATGAACAATCAAGTATCAACGTCACTGACATTCAGCTCCATTACTTGGGTCCCACAAAACCAAATATTTCTGCCAGTACTTACTATCTATACTAATCAATCTTCTGCACTTCGTCATGATAGTTATTGGTACATATCCTCTCTTAATCATCATCTATGACGAAAATTCAATCGACTGAAAGATTCACTCGTGATTCATCAAGATTAGGAATGTCACGTGAGGCCTACCAAAGCTAGGAGTGTTCATAGGTGCCCCTCACTGTAGGTATAATTCCGTCTTACATGTAGATACATTGCGGTTTTTCAAAGAACATAGAATTACCGTATTCTCAAGGAACCTTTCTTTCAGAGATCATTGCATATTGATTCCCATTCCAATGCACAGCGACGCGCCTATCACGGATGGCCCGAATTCTGTGGACTAATTAAAATTACGCTTATTTGGTTCATTTGCTTAGAACCGCCGCAATTCTCAGAACGCATGACTTCTTCGAAATTGTTCTGCACTCTTCCTCAAAAATATTTGCGATTTTTCTGCGTCCCAGACAGTCACAAACTTTATAGATACACGAATTATGGTCGGACGGTTCATTGCCACACCATTTTGGACAATTCTGCGCTTTGCGCTCATTATGCGAATGGGTTTCAATCGTCGGTCACACACCATCTTTTACGACGTTCTTTTGAAATCGTCCTTAGTCACGACCGATCAATCACGAACGTTCAAAGTGAGACGCTTTTTCTGGTTGCAACCATGTTCCGCCAACATGACAAAACAATGTTTCAAGAGTGATAGGAACCGGCGTGCGGATAAATAGCATTCTGGAAGAAATTGGACGGATGACAACTTGATCGATGTCTGTGATGAGCGCTGAGCTGAGATGTTATTAAAAAATTTTTGGAAGCGACAAGTTGATGCATTTGATGCAGAGAGTATCTGGTTTCTGATGGGCGTCCTACGCTATTTCTTGAAGAGGCTTCGATGCTTGCTCCAAACAACGAATATGCGCAAAACGCTTATAGAAGTTACAAAGTAAACCAAGAGATCAGGCGATCTAATGTCAGATAAGACCACTATTTAAATTTCCTGAAATAGGTCGCCAAACTGCGCGGTCTGTCACTAGCCACCAGGTAATAAAGAGTCTTCCTACTCTACTATAGTTCGAAGTACCTGGATAACCGATATGGTTTTCCTCTGAAATAGCCTTTTTCAATGACTCTGCATGTATTTTTTGGCAACAATCAATTCTACAGTCATCAACTCTTGTCGGTTGACGGCAGTGTCCTCGAAAAACTACAAGCTAGAGGAACATGAGAACTAGCATCGGAATATATCCAGATTTCGTGTCGTAATTTCCGGATTTCTCACGACAATGACCAGTTTTTTGAGTTATAAGGGAAAGTCGTAAAACGTGAATATCCGACAGGTGTAGTCACAACACTTTCACTTATAGCCATGTCACGGATACCACAGTTTTATCAGAAGTCATTCGCGTAAACCCAGATTATATAGAAGGAATTATTTATAATGGATATACATAAAATTTTCTCCATTATTCCCTTGTCTTATATCGTTGTTGTTAGAACTGAAGGTGCTTCTTTACCAAGTTACTGCTTGAGAACAGATGTAGTCCAGCAATCATTTTAACGGTTGAGAAGCACATCTACCACAAAACTACAAGAATATGCTTGAGCTTCGATCGTCGTCGGTGGTTATGAACAGCTTCGCCATCGCCGCTACCGATCACAAAAGCTTCGGCTTTCTTGAATGATCAACTATGAACTAGATGGTAACAACATTGTATGGCGCATATAAGATAGCACGAACATATGAGCACCAATAAAGGGCACCAAGCGACGTACGGTGTACTATGGAGAACACTTTGCATAACGGCCAGAAGAGTCTCGTTGACTGCAGAATTATAGCCAACAATAGTGCCCTTCGCCTTTTCGTGAACGAAAAAGAAATCTATTTGGCGATCAAAGACCACGTGTTTTGTTGTCTTGCTATTAGTACGTACTGCCAAAGGCTTCGAGATCTTCCTCAAAACGATTACACTTCGAACTCTTTATGTTGCCCACGGATTTTGTTCTCAGGAAAGGTACATTTCTTATGAGCAACAGGTCTAAGTCTAAAAAGTTTTTGGAATATTGCCACGAACAAATAAAAGGATATCGTTGCTCACTATCAAGTTGTCATCGCGGAAAACCGACTTCATCAAAATAGTCTTCGGCACCGAATACCCTGTCATTAAAGTGATTTTTGCCGTCAAATGGATCCAGTCATATGCTGCGTATCTCGTCTTACTGAAATATTTTGAATCGGTCGACCAAAGTCGGGAACATTCCAGATTCTGTTCTATTTATCAGGTATCAACTGATCATGCATTGAAGTTGGAAAACCGAACAGTCTTGGAAATTAAAATGGTTTCTCGGCATCTGAGACCTGCATGCCGGAGACTCCTTCTTATTTTTGTGGTTCTACCGACCACTCGCTATTTCCGTGATACGTTACTTTTGACGATTAGCCCTCGTAAATGAATAATTCCACTTTCCGACTTTCACAATCCAGTGCGATCGCAGCAAAAACGCCTCCTCTCGGGTAGGCCTGCATCATCGAATATTTTTTTCTGCAAATTCGCAGCACTAATCATTCCTCTGGGCATCTTTTGTCTAAATCGCAGTGACGTGTGTGTTCGCCTCTAAACACCCCACATTCAAATTTCCTAGTAGTAGCCTTCAAACTGCGTATCCCGGAAAACAGGGCCATATTTTACATGAAGCAGTCAAGCAGAAATCGTGCATTATGACCGAGCTTCTTTAGTTCCTAAAAGATCAAGAACACATCAGCAGGATTAATGACCGAGAAGTGAAAGATCATGGCTGGGAAGCGTGGGCTTGACGTGATGTTTTTGAACTGGCAATCTCGATTCATCACATACTTCTGACGTCGACACTCGAAAGAGATTACAATGAGTGAGAGCGAAACTCTATCTATGAAAGGAAAGGGCAAACGTTGACCGCACGTGAGATGTGTTGGAAAGGGCATCGTTGGCCAAAAAACGCTGAATGAGGGAAGGAACTCTTGCACTGAATTGATGAGCGTCTAACTCTATTTCCTCGATGTTTTTCTGAAAGTCAGTCACATAATTAAAGTCGAGGACGCAGAGGTCCCGTCTATCTAAACGCTCTTCAAAATGTGTCCAAAACCATCGAGGAAAAACCATCGAAAAAGGTGCTGGGATGTTCCGCAACGCAAAGCAGAGCACTGTAATCCAGAGACTGTAATGTTAACTTCGTTCACTATCAAAATTTCGATTCCCGGATGGATCTGTTGGCGGATCGAAAGTAGTGCTACAATAATGCGTCGCTCGAGATATCCTATTCGCAGTCAAATTCTATAGCGGGAAGTGTTTTTTTGCCCTGAGAGTTCAATTCAAAGATATGCAAATTATTGAATTATGCATGTGTAATATTTCTTTCCCACTGCGGAATTGTCATCACTTTGCGTGTTGTGTGAGTGCATAGGATTCATAAATTGTTTCCGTGACCTTTTCGGAATAATCGATTTTAAAGAGATTTCTATCTTCTGGAATTATCCCGTAATGAACTTTTCAAATTTTGCAAATGAGTCGTCTGATGACGAACTCCGTGGCAGTTGTGACTGTTCCGGCTTCCAGAGGAAATTGGGACACCCGGAAGCTGGAGTCTCATCACCGTTGACAACAAGATGTCCGACGCCAGGAATTCAACTATGTGAGATGTCACTGAGAAGGTCGCCGATACCACCGTTAAAGACACAACTTCCAGTCCAAGCACCCATGTGTCTGAAGCAGATGCGAGCTCTGAAGCCGCCCCTGTGTCCCAAAAGACGCAAGAAGGAGTTCCTGGAGGGTTCTGATCCTGACCTCGGTTCAACATCAAGGAATGAAACCGTCTGCAAGTGTAATCCTATGTTTGTCTATTAATCACTGTCATACAAGGCGTCATGCCTCTGATTCATGAAGTAAAGTCGTAAGCCGATCAGACATCATAGAACCTACGAAATGAATAATGCAGTAATTAGAATGTACTCAACGTTTTAATGGATAGTGGCCCTCAGAGAACAGATTTTCCAAATCTCATCGTTCAAAGCTTAGCTCCGTTCGGAATGATGTTTTCCAGAACGATACAGTAATACTTGTATAGGTGTGTCTATCTTTGAAAGTCGCTGGTGAGGTTTCTTGGAGGACACGGACTTCAAAAGTTGCATTTACGTTGTACAATACCTTTAATTTGTGGGGATACATCATTTGTGTGCCCAGAATGTACTTTCTTCTTGTTCCGTCTGTCGCTTGTGCTTGCCAACAAACACGACACAGTCTTTTTGTACTCTCTGTCGCTTTCAGTCTCAAAGTTGCTACCAACACGGAAATTGGACACTTAAAATGCATTCATTTGGGGAACGGTAAAACAAAATATTTGTCTTTCACTTAGCCCTTTTCGGTGTTGTCAATTTGTGGCCTAGCCGCTAACATGTCTCCTCGAAACGAAGACATTAGACCTGTCAACGATGCGCTGTTGTTTCAGACATGCTCAGCCATCCACTCGAGGCCTGAATTATTCATATATGCGGACTCGTTCTGTTTTGCACATCCGCATAGAAGTCGGCGAGTCTGAAAAGAATTAGAAAGTGACATCACGGACGGGTTGTGAAAACGAAAAAAGACCGGATAGTTGCAGCCCACAGTCTAATCGGTACGACAAAGACACCATTTCAAGTATCTACTGTTTCAATGCAAATCCTTCGCTGTCTAGTGTGAAACATCCCTAGTTCTGCGTGTTATGAGTTCAGAGTTCAACGATCACGATTTGAAGCACCCATTATTGCTTTCAGAGGATCTTATAAAGTTTCAATTTTACCACTCAGATTACTTAAGGCCAAACATTACGCTGATGAAGCGTATAAAGTGTATATTCATATACTAGGAGTTGTCTCAAAGATGAAAGAGAAGTGCTATAAATAGACCATGGCCCTGTGAAGTGATTGTGATCAAAGATTTTGAACCGTATGCGTTGTTGACGCTGTTTTCTGGAAGAACGCAAACAACAACTACTTAATGACCTCCATTTCGGATGCGGCCATATTTTCACAAGCCATAATGCATAAATCTTAGCCATTCTGAGGGCAATTTTCGGAACGATCGCAATCGAGACCGGATGAAGAGTCATTTTGGTTCGAAAATTAAAGGGCGCATTCACTTTGCCGTTGGTGGGAAATGCCCTTTTGCGTCTGAGAGTTTATTTATTCGTCAAAGTGGCCACCGCATGGTGTACTGTTTTCCGGATGCAAATGAAAATCAGCCAGAGTGAGCCGACTGATCTCCACAATTCTATTCCTTCGTGGTCGGTCGTACGCTGTGTTTTGAGCCGTCCATCATTGGTCCAAACACGGAATGACGTCTCCTCCATAATCCACAATCAATATATGGCACCAAAATAACTACGAGCTATAAATTACAGGCTGCAAGCCCCTTCGCAATCCACCATGCTAAGCATGCCCCGGAGACCGCCGAACGTCGGACTCTCACACTTGACCAGTTGCAGAGAATGTTTCCGGGGCCCTTCCAACAAAAACGCCCTTTGTGGCGCTCTCGGATTTCACGCTAATTTTACGCCCTCGCCCGAAGTTTGTTTTTAGCTAATCAAGCGTTACATATCGCCGATAAATTGCCTTACAAACAGGATGACGGCGCCGAAACGAATTATTATTTTTTGTTTTCTTTTCTTCTTTGCTCATTTGACATGGGCGCCTGAAGGCGCAAACTTAATTGCGTGCGCTTTGGTGAGCAAAATAAAAAACAATCCGTTCACCGAAATGTCAAATTTAGAGTTTCAAACGAAACGCGCTTGTCTACAGGCAAGCCAGAAGTCGATACATCTAAGCGTTAGACGGTCAATCTGAGTTGAAATCGTTAAATCAAAATCGCAGCTAAATCTAAACTTTGTAACCAATACTAAGTCATTCCGATCCTTGTAACACTACACAGGCTTTCCTTCGCCTAAACGTTAGGTTCCCGACAGAACTGAATTCCGAAGTGCATAGAAAGTGGTGGATTTCGTTCAGACTGGGAGCCATGTGGGTCATGATTGCACGGCAATTAATCAGCCCCAATAAAACGGCACTTTTGAAGAGAGTGTCAATTAAAACGACGGATGTGCTTGAGCGTGGGACAGCGCCTGGATCCACGCCACTATATTCCATAAAATGGGATCCCCCTCACTTCCAAGTCCCCTTTCACACCGCACTGACACTCTTGACACGCCGTCCCACACGTGTGACGTCAAAAATTACGGTTCTTTCTATTTGGCCACGTTCATTAATTTAAATTACAAATATTGGTGCACAGAGAGAAAACAGGAAATTGGGCTCTTGTCCTGCTTCTGATGCCGTTGTTTTGTGTGCTGCTGCTGCTTTCTACTTGCCGGCGTTGTCGAAGAACGTGGACATTTGCAGCTGATGGAGGAAGTCGACCGAAGGCGACAGGGTTCGCTTCAAATTCTGAAACGCTCCGGTGAGCAATGTATGCAACAGGAAGGGCAAAGACCAACCAGAGCCTCGCCGACGAATGGGAGATTGGTGTGAATGCGTCGTTTTCCAATGTTCGCCAGGTTGTAGATGTTGCTGAGTTGGTCGGCGAAGTCGGCCGGTGCGGAGCCCGGTTGACCGGCGTAGAAGGCTCGTTTCCAGTACTGCAATTGGAAATACGTCAGGAGTAAAATAGGAAATTAAAAAGATCCTCTTGGGCGATAACTCTACGGGTAAATTGCTTTTTCTCGCAAATAAACCACTCAACCCGAAAAGATCTGCGTAAAACTCACGAAAATCCATTAAACGGCCAGGCAAGGATCAAAAAAGAGCGGATAGTAAGGGGAAAAAAAAACTCACGGGATGCATGTCGGTCAACTTCAGAATGGGCGTCAGATCGTCCTGGAGCTTGACAGCCGGCGAAAGTTGGCGCTTCTGCCTGGGCGCCGCGGCACCGGAGACCCTCTCGTAGAACACGGCCAGCACCAGCAGCAGAGGGATGACCCACGCGAGCTTCACAGATCCTCCGATGGCGAACAGCATCTTTCACACTTGATTCCGAAGCGTGGAAGTGGTAAGCTTTAAAATAGTTGTGACTCTCTCCCGCCTACCCTTAAATAAGGACAAGTGCGAAAGATGTGAACACTCGCGAGCCGACTCCGCCCCGAATCTGCGTCGGTTGTCCAGAAACGGAGAAGCGTGAAAACGCGCGAGAGTATCGCCGCGCCCACCCGACAAAAACGGCGAGAAAACAGATATGGCCCCCGGGAGGGCGTTCACCTCCGTCGACGACATGGAGGTTCTTCAGAGGCAGATAGAACGATGTGTTACTAAGTAAAGAAAACTAATCCGGTACGATCAAAAAAAGAAGTGCAGAAGTGAGTGTGAGACTGAATAACAGGAAGCTGGAGCGGTGAACACAATGATCAGAGTGTGTTCCTTCTGGTTCAGCAGCTTCCACTTGTATATACAATACATGAATGTCAGAAAATATCCTGAAGCTCATTACATGTGGTGCAACATTATGTCCTAATCAGTCAGTGCATCTAGGCGCAGTTTGCGAACGATCATGTTCAGTAACGCCTGACCAAAAGCGCTTAAGTGATAGCACTGATAATCCATGAGCGTAACAGTGGTTAGATGGTGTCAGGCCAGAAACGGATTATGCTATGTGCAACCTGTTTGCACCGCAGACATACACACTGACCTGACCAAGGCGATTCTGAATCGACCAAGCGATCACTGAGACTTCCTTTCTTTCCGGCCATCCTTTTTTCCTGTCTAGGGCCGTAAATCTAATGGAATTTGCAGAGATATTCAAGCTCGTTTGAAGCAGTAATCGAAAGTAATGCGCTCAGAATGGAGTCCGTGCACATTTTTGTTGCGTTGGAAGCTCCTGGCGGTCGAGACAAAAAATCCAATTGAGCCCACTCTGCTGACAACCATAAATCATCAGATGCGAAAATTGATAAACAAGTGCATCGGTTTGTTCATAACTGGGCCGAGATCATCGTGTCCTACAGCTGTTGTCCTCGTTCTGTCCGTCAACAAGTTGAAATTGGAGAAGTTGACCGGGATTTGCTTGCAATGAGGGCAGCGCTTTAGTATTCGTGCAGAGACCTTTGTCCAAACAAGGATCAAGTGTTGCGGGTGAGATTCAAGAAACAAAGCTAGATTTTGGCGAGTATACTGGTTATATCATAAATTGTTAATCAAAGACGACGAATGAACAGTCGGTGTCGCTAAAAACCGAGCCGGTTATTATCGAAATAGCATCTCATATGCTTCCAGCATCTAATATGAACATTCGCCCACTCATATTTTCCGCCGTTTTCATTGAAACTCCCATTATACATATTTATAAGGAGGAGGACTGTGTTTTTATAAAAGTATGCCTATGGTCAAGATCGTCTCGTTTTCGTTAATAATTCCCACTTGGCAAACATAACCAGCATATCCGATTTTTTGTAATGAAAGACAAACATCGAGATTGAGAAATGACCAACATTGGGATTATCTTAAAAATACACGATTTTGCAACGTGCTTAGTTTTTCAGATCTGTTAAACTCGAGCTTGCAAATACGTGAAGTTGACCAGAAATAAGGCGGGATGGCTAACATCCGGAGTTCCGAGAAAGACAGGGCCGTCTAGCAGGAAGCACGTGGATTTCACGTATTTACGTTACGCTGAAATTGCGATTTCCATACGAGTCATGTAATTTCGCTCAAAAATCACGACTAGCAAGCACGTCGGCATATCTTTACACACTTTAGATCAGTCGCTTGCCCCGTACTATGAAACATGACCATATTGGAGAACAATTCGGAGCGGATGCTAACAATGTACACCGTAAATTTATCCGAAAAAGACAGGGTCTTACCCCATTGTACTAACACACTGTGCCTGTCGATGGACTGGACACAGCTCATCCCAGATCAGCCACAATTCTTTACATCTATTCTGTTAAGAACAACGTATCTAATGATATCCAATTTTTGGAAGAAATCACTATTATGTGCTTTAATTCATACGGACCTTTTGTTGACATGACATGTGAGTGACGAAAAGGGGTGAGTCCTGCGCCTTACTACGTCTTTCTCATGCAGGCGATCAGATACACACGCTGCTTCCGGGTGAGAACAATAGAATACGCTGAGATATTCACCAGGTTGTCATCGCGTAGGCAACTAAAGGAAATAAAAACAAAAAAGATTTAGTTTTGGTGTCAGCAAAAGGTGGGAAATCCATCGTTATATAAGATATCCAAAAATGGTCTAAACAGGGAAAAACCTTCCTCCAGAAGCGGTTCATTCGGTGTCGAATCAATTGTGTTTGCTGGTCAATTTTTGGCACCTTCTCTTAGCGAAGCTGACTACAAGGGAAGGACCCGAAGTGTGACACGCCGATTTCGCTGAAAATTTGTGGGCGTATAGTGCAGCCCGGGACTAAGAAAACGCACATAGTTTGATCGGTGCGAAATTATACCAAGTTACCTAAAAGAGGTCTTTTTAACGAACTGATTGGTATTGGTATGACTAAGATAGACCGGTCGCTTCCATAGCTAAAACGCCTAATGGGAGCATGAAATGGAGGCTTATGTTGAAGCACATTTTTTGGGACATACTGTCTAAATTACCGCAGCAAGATTTCTGGCAATTTCTCTGGACCCAGCCAAAAACGTGCAGATCAGAACCTCTGACCTATTTCCCATTCGTAAGAGTGTGTAGGTGAACGATGCGAAACAACGGGGAGCCACATGCGCTAAAGTTCGCAAGCACTTATCAAATTGCGTTTTTTTTAAGTTTGGCCACATGACGTGGTGCACAAACGGTCTGCAACGTGTCACCATGAATTTTATCAGCCTAGAAGGTCTAACGAAACAGAAAGCCGTATAACTTTCTGCCATATGTAAACCTGTGGAGACAAACGTATAATAACTTTGACGAAATTTTGTTTGATACACACCGTCAGGTAGTCTACACAATTCCTAGTATTTTCTGTGCCGATTCCTCACTGTCAAAATATCATAGATTGGCACCCAAAGGGTTCTGTTTTTCAGCGAACTAGAACAACAATCCCCTTCATGGCTAATCTTTGTAAATTCCCTTAATTCACGTCGGAAATCATGAAGTCACGGTCCACAAAAATACCAATTATCAAAATGATACTCAAGAAATTAGCGGATCTACGTAATGGGTGCGTTTACGCAGTTCGTGTAATTTCATTTCATTCCTTGTCCCGCTTCAAAATAACCAAAAACAAACGAAAAACAGACAGACTGAAGCAGGGGCCTGTACTCCGCTTCATATTTTGGGCCACCAAACTATTAACTGTTCTTGGAACTTATCACAAATGTGCCGACGCGAATCTGCATTGTTTTTGAAACATTTATGACTGAGCGATGGCCTGAATTAACAACACTTTCTCACGCCCTAGTCGACCTTTAAGCGCTCTCTATGAGGAACAGCATGGGAAAGAGACCGTTTTTGCATAATTTTCGCTGCTCTTATTCAGCCAGGACAACACTATTAATAGGGTTATCATGATGTCACTTTTGGGATCAGTGATGAACATTAATGATTGACCTGGGAGATCATGGTCTTGGGGCATTGAAAGCAGCGACTACGTTAAAGCATTTGAGTAACTTTTGGAAGACTCGACGAGCTAGCTGAAGTTGACACCGGTTAAAACCCAAAAAATGGAAGCCTCAATCATGAGACTATAGAGAAAAGGAGCTTTTCCGCTTCGTTTCGCTTCGCGCCACTACGCGGAAAAGCGCATTTCAGCTTCGCCTAAGCTCAACTGGCGAAGCTCCTAACCCATCGCCTCCTCCTATTCCTACAATAGTTAACAGAGGTATCGCTTTATTTGTTCTAGGAGGCAAGCCTCAATCATGAGACTATAGAGAAAAGGAGCTGTTTGAATTGGATGAGCGTTTTGAAACCATTTCAGACCAAGAAGATGAAGCTTTAGCGGCAAAAACGTCATTGTTTTGAAACTATCTGCCACGATAGAAGTCGATTATTGTGTCGGCAAGTTAATTGTAGCGACGGCATGAGTTGTCTTCGTCACAAACAGATATTTCCAGATAGCACTACATAAAAAACACTCAGTAATTCGCGAGAAGAAATATAGCGGTAATGAAAGCGAAATCCAGTCATATGAAAGCAGCCCAAAATTTATAGCGTGCGATTGGAAAAGCAGATGACCACCAGTTGGAAAGGACTACAGCGCTGATGTAAAGAGGACGATAAAAAATGAGCGCATAAAAATCTGGCAGTAAGTGTGTCGCGTGGTGAAAGATTTATTAACTGTTTACAGGACGTACGTATTGGAGGGTGGCGGATAGGCGAAATGGTGTTTTGAGGCGAAGCAAAAAGCTGGTTAGCCGCATGCTCTACTGATCTCTCGATGTTTTCAATTACAAATAAGAACACACAGAAGGCGTAGTTTCATTCGTCTTACACGAACGGTGAAGTGGTTGTGCCAAATAACAGGTGACCACTGGCTGACATACTCGATACTTGTAACTGCATGGAGGAAGCATGAAAAAATGGGCTAGAACTTCAATTCTTCGTGTTAATGTTAGAACCACAGTTTTAAAGAAGCGGCGACATAATAATAACCTTAATCCCAACAGTACAATAGCTTGGCTTCCCAATAATATAGTGAAGCCTTAGGCTTATCCTCACTCAGAGACAGCTTGCACTGCACTGCTTTTATGTGCAAAGCGAACCTAGAAGGGATTCTTGTCAGCAGTAGCACAGCCCTTATTGTATCACCAGATACAACGCCGGGAATACAATGCTGATCTGCAGGGTGCGGCATAAATAGTATTGTATTTTTCTTTGTTACTTTTTCGTGCATTCATAATGACCTTGATCACTTATGTTCTTCGTGCTTGATCATGGTAAATTATGATCGGAGATGTCACTTTTTCGCTTCAGCTTGTTTTAAAAGAGGTTCCCAAAATCAACAGGACCATTTTTCATCCTTTTTGTGCATCCTCAACATGTCACCTTAGGAAATTCCATATACAGGAGAAACGATGATTTGACGAAAAATGCCGTGAAAATCGAAAAACTTGGCTATTGTAATAATTAATACATAATAAAAATCTTCCGGTTACAGTATTAAGAAACTGGCATCATTCATGCACGGTTGAAAGTCATATATTGGCAAAGGATTATAACCAAATAACAATGAAGTTGTGCAATAATATCACCAAGGTCCAGGTCCACGCATCAATGTTTGATGTTTGGAATTTAGATAAGTTCAGTCTTGAACAATTTGCAAGATGCGACTTCCCATTTTTCAGTTGCGATAAAGAAGTCATGTACGGCAAGATAGACTAGATTCGACTGAGGGGTGCGTTCGAAGAGAAATGTGAAGAGGCATCACCGGAATTTGCATTCTTCATTGCTTTGAAATGATTCAGAATCGCAGCGTTATACTCAAGTTCCCAACCTTCACTGACATACGATTTGGATAGCTTTTGTGTAGATTTCATTGGTGCCGCTGTTGCCTAAGTGTTCCATACTCCCTATGCCTAAATAGTCGCCTAAATTGCGATCGTATGTATATGTTTGTTTGTCCCCTCTGGCACACCAATTCTCCCCGAATACTATTCGACAATTCGACGCTTTTCAGTCACCATACATATTCTGCTGACACCTTTGTTTCGCACGCGCTCCTTACGCCGTTGAATCCAAATGAATTGCCTCATTTGTCGAAGCGCCATGCAGAATGGTGACATTTACACTCCCTTTGTGTTTCAAGACACGTTAATGAATCCTCATTTGTTTCTCACACCGTTCACCAAACTAGGTCAGGTAGTACTCCTCCAAAACCCTCGATCTTCTCGTCTTGGCGGTCCTACAAAGTGCATCCAGCGTTTATGTCACCGTAAATCTTATCTAAAAAGGTTTCGGACGGTGGAACGGTCGTAGCGATGAGATGGTAGTGTTTCACACCTTTTTCGACGACCTTCGCGGTGACGCCCTTTTTTGAAACTTTTTTTCATAGCTTCGTCCTTGTAAGTTCCAAAACCTGCCTTGCACATCTTTGTCGCGCCCAGTGCCGCCGAAAAAAACAGGGCCGTTTTTTATAGAACGGGCATATTTCTTCTGTAAGAGGCTGGACATAGGGGCGGGCAGGCGCCTTCCTGCCTCTGTGATGGCGATCCGGTCGCCGGTCTAGGGAGGAAACGCCGTTTCGCAGTCCGGCGGCTTCCTTTGATGTGCACTTACACAATAAATTGTAAAAAGTAATAAAATCGGCAGCGGCGCGAGTGAACGCAAACGCGGCGCATCTACCAACCGCGCTAAGTGCCTCTCTCGACGGGGTGTCTGTGTCGTCGACTCCGGGCGCCCTCTGTAGACGGCTCCGTGCCTGGCCGGCCTTCCAAACCCGGTTGGCTCACTCCCTCCCCCGTGCCCCCGGCATTCGAATCCGCATTCCTTTCCTCTGATGGTTGCGTACCTGCGATGCCTCTGCCTTCGGTGTACTCCCCACCCACCCCACTTAGTCATTGATGTTTTTGGTGCACTCGTTGATCGATGCAAGGACGGTCTGCTAGAATCCAATTCGGAAGTGCTTTCGCCGCTTCCTGGAACGCAGTTCAAAAGACGGTGCCATCTGAAATCCCGGTCGATCTGCGCTGCGGCAGTGACGAGTCGAACGGCGGGGGTAATTTCCGACACTCCGTATGCGATAAGATAATGGGCCATAAAACCGACGAAGACACATTACGATCAAGGCTATGTAATGGTCGGTTCCCAGTTTTGCGCCGATTTTGTTGTGTTCCTCGGCCGGCTCCGCGTCGGACGCTTCGTGGCGCTCCTCTTTTTTGTCGTCCCTCCACACTCCGGTATTCGAAACTATCCACTGAACTGTATTGCCAGTGTTTCGCTTCGTCGCCTCCGATGATCGTCTGCTTAGGTACCCTGTAGTGTCGAGCTGTGTCTGAGAATGTGCAAACAAGCTCGGTTACTGGGTGCTTAATAAGTCGATTTATCATTCAGTGAATTCATCCGTTATGGTAAGTTCTTGGCACACGGGCTTCAAAATTCATGCCGACCGTTCCTCATGCGTTCTCCAAGATGTGCTTCAATGATATTTGTTTGCTGTTGATGCAGTGTGTTCAAATAAAACTTTCTATTTGCGTAAAGTACGATCGTATTTCAAACCTTTCAGCTAGCGGAAATGTTTAACTTTGACTTTTGTCAGCTTCCAGTACGACCTGAACATCCGCCCCCATCGCCCTTCTCGACTTCTCGGATAACATCGGATTCGCTTCCTGTCGCCTCCAGAAGATTGTTTGCCTTCTGCGTGACAGGCCAGCGGCGGCTACTGCTGTCGGCGTTGTAGCGCCGCTGGAAGGGCGT
This sequence comes from Steinernema hermaphroditum, assembly GCA_030435675.1. Classification (NCBI taxonomy): domain Eukaryota; kingdom Metazoa; phylum Nematoda; class Chromadorea; order Rhabditida; family Steinernematidae; genus Steinernema; species Steinernema hermaphroditum. Next base: position 4,736,708 of record CM059625.1, read on the forward strand.
ACAATTTCACAAAACTAGTCAGGTTTCCGTCCTCGTCGGCGACATGAATGAGTAAATCATCCTCGTCACTCGCGCGCGCTTCCCACTCGCGCGACCACAGCATTTTGTCTATCTACGGCTCGCATTATTCATGCAAGTTTCCGTATGCACACACCGAAAGTGAGAGCGAACTGTAGGCGCGCCTTCGAGCAAAAAAAGGCGAAAACTGGCCCAGTAAAGACCTCTCGTCGAGCTTAGCGCGGCACCTTATTGGGTCCAGGATTCGAGCAGGACATGTAGCTATGTCGCCTCGAGAACTTCGCTGTTTGCTTTGTTTTGTTTTCGGCTTTCGGCGTCTCCCTCCCTCTCGCACTTCTCGGGCGCGCAGACGTTTTTGACATTCGCTTCGTTCGTCTTCGGTTTGAACCTGTAGCCAGCCGGATGGTACTTACTGCTGATGGACTCCACCTTCTGTACTGGCAGCGTTGACAACTTCTTCAAGTTGTAATTGGTGTTTGTGTTTTTGTTGGTGTCGGCGGGCAGCAGGAGGGATTGAAATAACTGCTGCCGCCCAAAAAGACGACCGTCCGTCTCCACCCGGTTTTCACCCTTATTCACGTTCCCCCAATATCTTCCCACTACTGCCTTGACCCGCCCGTTGCTGTGCGGGCTGTATAATTGCGTTCCAATCACTCTCCCCTTTCAGATATGGGAATAAGAGTGTAATTTAACTTATACTGGATTGATATGCTATTTGACAATTTTGAAAAGTGCACTTGCGGGTGTGAAATTTCCAAACGCAATGAAGAGCTCAAAGAGGAGATTCTCGAAACTCACATCGAGGTAAGTGGCCTTGCAACCACTCGCCGCGTATCCCCCCATACTGTAGGTAAAAAGTCAGCTTATCAAAAACCTCGAAGAGATAATAGATGAGCAAGAAGCGAAGATCGAAGAGATGAAGAACTACATCGAGGGCAACACTACCGTATACCCTCTGGGAAAGAAGAAGATTCTGAAGGGCATTTCGCTGTTGTCCTTGGATTTCGGTTCCCTCAGCGAAGAAAACCTCCTGCTCAAAGAAGCTCTGCGAAGGTCCGAGTCTAGACTGAGGGCTCTGGAAGTGAGCCAGAAGGAAGTGGCCAACGTGCCGATCATGGTCGATCAGAGCGTTCAGGCCGACATCGACGCTTCAATCGCTGAGAACAACAACGTACCCGGAAAGTGCGATCAGAATGGCCTCGCCGCTCTCAAGAACACCATGGAATCGCTCAAAGAGGCGAAGGTATCGGCTCTTATCTTTCAAAACACCTGCGATTAGTAGAAAGCGGTGCGCTGCGGGCTTCTGTGAGGACGCTCCCAACAAAAAGTGGGAATTTTGATAAGGGCGAAGTGACTAATGGACCTTGACAGCGATGATTAAAGAGCTGCGTAAATAAAAAGGTTTGAGCAATTGAAACCCGTTTGAATTTTTGTGGTGGCGTGGGCGCTTCATCAAATTAGTGAAATGCAAAGGGAAACCGTGAAAGAGCTGTCTCTAAATTTGCCATCAAAGCTTGAAAATGCGAGGATGAGACCCTCAGTTCAACAGCAGACCGTACAAGCAATTTCGTTCATACAGTAAAAGGTAGAAAGTGAACTTGAACTTCTTGAACACTGTTTTCAATAGTTTACTTGACACTTACCAGCAAACTATCAAAAATGCGCTCTAAGCCACTATTCACATGCCCTATTTGTCACAGTTAGCCTGGTTACAAAGTCAACTCTGTCAATCAAGTACTGCATTGTAAAAGTTGCTATCCTATTCCTCGGATTCCTTTTTCCACTTGTTAGGAAAACTTCTTCCAGAATGAGATGCAAACATTCGGCTCGGTCATCCGCGAGCAACTCATGGACTCCGTGGATAGTATGCGTCTGATCGTCAACAATCACCTGAACGGCTATGTATCCGACCTGCTGAACAGGTATCGCCGCGAAATGGAGCTTCGCAAACGACTGCACAACACACTCGTCGAACTAAACGGTATCCCCAATTATGCGTGTGCATCGCGCACTTTCCCTTTTCAGGAAACATCCGCGTGTTTTGCCGCATTCGACCGGAAAATGGCGCCGAAGAGAACAAGAGCACCGTAATCCACATGGATCCGCTTGACCAGGGACTGCTCAGTGCTAGCACGGCCAGCGGCACCAGGCGCTTCCATTGTGATCGCGTCTTTGCGCCCATCTGCTCTCAAGAGGAGGTAACGTGCTTTTTTTAAGTGCCACTACTCAGATGATCGAATTACAAGGTGGTGGAAGGAGTGTGAAGGTACACATACATCTTGAGAAGAGATGTCGCGGCCTTTCGTCATTTCCAGAGGTTAATCACACAAAAAGAGACACTTTCAGGCAATCTAAAGATGAAGGGGTTTTAGAACACAAAGAACGGATTGTTAGGGGTTCCTTTTCATGCCGCAATTCTTAAATTTACTAAATGGGAAACCGGTTCTCTATTCACTGGCACAAATGCCTTTTGTTTGGTCTAAATGATAGACTACGATCAAAACAACCAAAGTAGATGTTTTCATTTCGTTCTTTGCCTTGATGAGCAAAGTAAAGTACACCTTTACACCATAAATGGATATCTTCTTCAACAAAAACACCTTCCAGGTTTACGACGAAGTGAAACCGGTGATTATCAGCTGTCTCGACGGCTACAATGTTTGCATATTTGCGTACGGTCAGACTGGAAGCGGCAAAACATACACCATGGAGGTACTGTTTACGCAAACAAACGATCTAATTGGGGGCACGGCGTGTGTTTGTTGTTTAGGGACCTACTGGCAATCCGGGCATCAACCAACGATCCATCACCGACTTGTTCAACTCGTTGCAACAGCGCGGCGCCGAAGTCGACTACCGTATCACGGTGTCGATGATCGAAATTTACAACGAAAAAATTCGGTGAGTTGTGTATTTTTGCTCGCTTTGTGCTAAACGTTGAACCAAAAAAAAAGAATGGACGAACACGAAGCACAGAGGTGAACGACAAACAGATCGTCGCTAATGCGCTCCGTATAATCCGATTTGCAACTGCGCTAAATGTCACTTTTTTTAATGCGGACCATCAGTCAATTACTGAACAACCATGGGAGTGAAGGTTCAAAAATGGAGCTTTGATTGTGGGGAACTGTGTAATCGCTTATGTTGACATTGATCTTTGGAAATGAGTGTTATTATCGAGTGCCCACTTATAATTTGCAAACAGACGAAAACAAGGACTGTTTGCGTAACTGGTTCCGACAACTGATGATTGCAATGTTACAATAAAGGGAACCGATTTGAACCACATAACTTCAAGTTAGGGCTGTCAAATCAAATTGAATACATAAATCGTGTTTTTGCCAATATCGAATATTCGATTCGAGGATCTTCGAATATCGAATAATTATCATATAAACGAAGATTTCAAAGCATACAGCAACCCTAGTTGCCATAACCTTGATCATTAGCGGTGCCAGTTGGCGCACCTATAATCTGCAAATTGACTAAATGTTTCTTGCATGGGTTCCAGTCGGGGAACAGCTCCATAAAGGCGAACACGCGTGCAATCATGCAACTCGTTCTGACAACTTTTTTGCGGCACACACGTATGTACTCCCTTTGTAACGACCACCTGCCTGACAAATCATGTTTGACATACTTGACATGGGAATGCGTGAAGTGTGTTGGAAGAAAAAAGTGTTGAACTACACAAGGAGAACAAGTTGTTTACAGAATCGTGTATTGTCATTAATGAATTCATTTTGCACGGAGAAATCCGTTGAGATATAGACCTGGAACATCATACGTTCACCGCATAGTCATGGTCACTATGCACACCCCTTTTGGAACTTCTTAATTTAAGTGTTCAACTTTCAGCGATTTGCTCAACCTCTCCAAAGATAAGCTGGCAATTAGAATTTGCGAAAACGGGTCGTTGGACATTCCGGGTCTCACGGCCATACCAGTGGACTCGGCCCAAGATGTTACATCACTCCTGAACAAAGGTCGCAGCAACCGCACTACCTCCGCGACGGACGCCAACGAGAAGTCGAGCCGTTCGCACGCCATCGTCCGCGTGAAAATCACGATGGTAAACAAATTAACGAAAGCCGTCACAACAGGTTCACACACAGCTTAATTGACTTCTTCATCAGGGACTTCTCTTATAGGTCGTCTCAACCTGGTCGACCTGGCCGGTTCCGAACGGGTCAGTCAATCCGGCGCCACGGGCCAAGTGCTCAAAGAGGCTCAGTACATAAATAAGTCCCTTTCTGAACTGGGAAATGTGGTTACCGCCCTACGCAACCGGCAAACGCATATTCCGTTCCGCAACTGCCAGCTAACGCGACTCCTTGAGGATTGTCTAGGTTAGTAGGAACCTCAATAAGGTCACCCACATGAAATTTTGTTTCAGTCGGCGACAGCAAAACGCTCATGTTTGTGCAACTGTCACCCGACGCCAATCAAGTCAGCGAGTCAATCAGCAGTCTGAACTTTGCCGAGAAAATCAGCAAGGTTCAAACGAAGACGACCTCGTCGCCAACCGCCGACTCTGTTGCCCGAACTCTTCCGTTAGCCAAAAAGTAATTAAACCCTTAACTCCGCTTGTAAACAGCGTTTGTGACCGCTTTCAGCAACGGACGTCCTTCAAATTTCATTCGATTCAACAGCGTACGTCAGGCGAAAACGAAACCGGCCAGACAGAGCAGTTGAGTAGGGCACAAGAAGACGAAGGTTGTTAAAATAATGTCTTTGGGTGTATACTGTAACTTTACGGCTTGATGAAGAATGTAATCTGCTTTGGCATTGGTTGATTGAAATGCGCGCAAAATGTGAGGGAACATTATAGAATTCTCTTTGTTTGAAGCTCTGTTTTGACCCGCTTCAACAAACGTTCGTTCTTTGCAGGTAAAATTAGAGAGCCAGCTCCTGATCTGACATCGATCGGCTAAAGTTATTTTTCTTGAACAGGCAAGAGGTATGGGTATCAGAAACACAAGTAGCATGTTAAGTCATTTGCTCTTCTATGCTCTTCAATCACGTGCAAGGCGTCACACAAAGCACAAAGAACATAAATGTCATACTGTAGTCGTAGTTTATCCTCATGCTTGGGCAAAGGAGCGCTATTTCGGAGTAGAACACAGCGATCCCACTAGTTTGCGCGGACATCGGAGAAGCCAAGAGCTGATTCCGGTAGCGGCCAGACGATGAAGCGTAGCAAATGAAGCGGATCCGACGTTTCGTTGAGCTGGTGGTGCAAACTTCGAAGTTTCAAAGATTCTTCGATGGCTCCAAAGAGAAGAGATCAATCGCAGTGCATATTGACTTCTTAGCGAAGTACAGCTCTCTAGTGTTCCAGGCCTTCTGGGAGCCGGGCACGACGGCTTATTCAACTCATTTGGCTCATCATAGCGAGAGCGAGTGGACCCGATCGATTGCTGGTGACACAATTGGAAGATAAGCTCCGATATATTCAATAGATGAGGTAGGCACATGAAAGGCAACACAGATTCGATGAAGGAATCAAATCAGAGATGTGCACCGTTAACCCATCATTTTGGAACGCAGAGTGTCATACAAACTGTATAATTTCATCCCTTGTCTACATGTTTGTCCAGAAGCGATCTGCTCGTTGTTGCTTTGCTGTTGCGTTGTTGCTTTGCTGTTGCGTTGTTGCTTTGGTCGCTTTAACACTTTTTGTCAGTAAATCTGTTGCATACGGACCGACGGCTCACATCTCCTGAGCATCGAATTACAGAACGAGACACAGAGATTTGGTCTCATCAAAGTGTTTTGGGCCAAATATGAACTGCTTCTTTATTTTAAGAAACTACTGGAAGGAGCAGTAAGTTTATGATTAGAGATCGAGATCAGTCACGCTGGAGAGACGAGCTTAGTGAAAAATGCGACACGACAAGAAAACATTTTGAAACGCTTCATGTCCGCTCTTACAGTGCGACACAAAATCGAGATATTGAAGCGGATTGAGCTCTGTTTGACCTATTTTGAGCTCTTGTGTATGGCAGCTTAAACCGATGTTAAAGGCGATTTGAAAACAAGGTACAAATAACCATCAAGGTTCTAAAGTGCACTTGAGAAGGAAGTCAATCAAATCTCGATCACATTCATCGGCAGAACTTAAACATACAGCAAAACTGCTAATAAAGCACTGCTCGCATCATTTTAAAATTCGCATTGCTAAGACGGAATATGTTCTGTGGCATCAAATTTAATACTCTTCTGAATATTGTCCGCCCAAATGTGGTCTCAGTTGGTGTTTGGCAGTATTTTTGGCGAACTCTATAGTTAGCTGACCATTATCCTAGGTGTCGTCAATTGACAGCAAAGATTTACGTTAAATAAGATCCCTCTAAGTATCTATGAGGAGGAAGTATTCAACTACAACAAGTTGTAGTTGTGACGTTGATTATTTTTGTTTCTCGATCAGCATAAATCAAAAGATGATTGATGTAATCGAGTTTGACATTTCCTGTCTGTACGCAGCTTTCCACCACAAAGGTGCTTGTCTGTTCTCCGCATTTTCCACAATTCCACCCGGAGATCACTGAATGTTTGTGTATCTCGTGCAAAATATTAGTATTTCCGCGCGTGCCAAAGAAAAAATAGGCATATCATGTCCGCCTTGACAGTGGGTTGGTCGTTCGGCGTACGTTTCATCATGATTGAGGTGGCCACGGCCATGAGAACCTTGACCCACAGACCCATTAGGCTGGAATGCATATCAGCAAAAGAACATCTGCACTTAGCGGCTCAGTCGCGCACTCTCCCCTCCAGAGTACCCGTTCTCGTCTGACTGTGCCATGTGGGCCCTTCTTACACTATTCTCGCTTCTTCTGGCTTTCGCTTCATCGGAAATGATGGGTAAGTTCACGATGGCTACGCTACAGCATCAGAGTACTTTCACTTTCAGGCGACCCCGAAATCACATGCGGTCGGCAACACGTGCGAATAAGCATGAAAATGCGGGAGGCGTTCAAAGGTCACGTGTTCGTTCGCGGCCACTACAATGACCCACGATGCCATCGCAACTTCACAAACCAGTCGGACGTGATGAGTCCCGAAATGGACATAGACTTTGATCATTGCACCATGCGTCGCAAACGGCAAACAAACCCCAAAGGTTTGAGCATGGGCTCTGTGATCGTTGTTTCGTACCATCCGAACTTTATCACCCTCAAGGATCGCGCGTTTGAGGTATCGCTCACATCTCGTTTGATTAGCATAATTGGCGCGGATTTAGGTGGAATGCTTCTATTTGGAAGAGAGCAAAATCATCAAGACGGACATGCTGATCGGGTAGGTTTTTTCGGGGATCGGATGGTTCCAGTGGAACACGTTTCAAGTGAGGGGGATTATGCAATTGTTGCCAAAGATTAGACCACTATATCGCCTTGAAATCAGATCTGTGATCAAACTTTTTGATATATAGAGTGACCGGTCGCATTTGATCGGAAATGCGATAGCGTCAATAGATGAGGTAATGAGTCATCTCAACTGTTGGCGGGTTTACGATGTCCGTAGCATGTGGATTATCAAGCTTTGGCACTGGCACTTTGGCAACAATATCAGTAAGGCTGTGCAACTGAGCCTTTCGTTGTGTGCTGAATAAGGTGCGCGATCACATATCGCGAACGTTATTGAAGGTCACTTTGGCAAGTTTGCTTTAAAAACAAAAGGATAAGCACTCTGAAGCACAGGTCTTGTGAAAAACAATATGGCCGCCTCGGTCGGAAAATCATTTTGTCAATAGTTTTCGTTTCATTTAATCGTTTCATATAGTAGTCCTACATGCCTGTGAAGGGCTGTTCTGCTGCGGAACCGTAGCACTTACCCTTTGCCCTGACGAACACATCATTTTGCTGTTTCAAGGTCAAACAATATAACTTGCAAACATCAGCTAATGATCGCTGGCATTCCTGACAACAACGTGACTATAACCCTAATAATAACCTTTGCAGCCCCCTGCTCACAACGGAAATGATGGTCAAACCGATCATGCCCGACTGTAGCTATGTCGTCCGCAAGGAGAACCCGGACAACAAGATCGCTGCTCTTGGCGAACCTCTCTACCATGAGTGGTCGTGCCAAGGCCCTGCACAGCAGCTCTACTGCATGCAGGTGCACACGTGCACAGTGGATGACGGCGAGAACTCGATGCACCAGATCATCGACGCCTTGGGGTAATTTTCAACATAAGCACTGTGTTGATCGATTAACGCTCGCCCATCGCAGGTGTTCTTTGGACGACTTCTTGATCTCGGACGTTCACTACGGCGGCGACCTCACCGCCTCAACGTCGTCGAACGCGTTCAAGTTCGCCGATTCCAGTCATCTCTATTTCTCGTGCCAGGTGCAGATCAGCCTGAAAGAGGACCACAACGGCACTTGCCCGGTAGGTGCTTGCACGCGTGGAACATGCGTGAAAAATAAACACATTACAGCGGCAGTCGTGTGACTCTCGGACACGCCGATCGAAGCGTTCACTCCGCGCGGACACCACCGTTTTTTCGCCCTCCGTCTTCATTTTGGACGTGGACGACACCGAGAGGCTGCCGGTCCAAATGCCTACATGCTCGTTCAACATGATTCTCATCGCCTCCGCGCTCATCATCATCATCGCTCAAAGTGCCACGATCGTCTACCAGCTCAGTCGTCGACCAAAGAACCACTTCTAGCTACTAAAAACTATAATATATTAATTGGTTTTTGATCCATCTTTTGAATAACTCATCTGTCTACCGGGTAATAAACAAATGCCATGAACAGTCGACCGTGGGATGTCATGAGATCAGAAATCAATTCATCTCGCCAAATGACCTTTGATAGCCATTTTTATAGAGTTTTTACACCGAACATTACACATCTTGGCTGCCGCCAGTAGACGTGACTTCTTCCTTATATCATAGCTCAAGCATAATTTATCAATCTCCGTCTTTAATTATAGCGTGAGACAATAGTTTCTTTGTTTTTTTTTCTTTTGTACATGGTCAGCACGGCTGCTGCTTTTGCTCCGGATACACGGTGATATCGACGTTTTTGTACTTTTGGGACTTTTCTCGCCCAATCATTTCGAGATCATATCGCATCTCCATTTTAACGTTGGAGAACTCGAACAGGATGAGGAAGTGGAAGAGGGAGTTATAGCCGACGAGCACGTACTCCACCAGAGTGAACGTGATGTACGCTAAAAGTTGGGGTAGCATCGGGGTGCCAAGTCTGTGAACTTACCATCTCCAACACACCAGAAGGTGTAGAGACCATAGGACACTCCCGTCGAGACGGAGAGAGCGATTCCGGTGATGAGGAGGAATCGCTTCAACAGCCACGTTCGGTTGTGCTAAATGGAAAAACTTATCATCACAGAGGTGAATCCTATAATTGGATTTTGCATCGTTAGCTACGGTCAATATACAGTGGCGAGCATAGAAATAGCCGCACCCCCCATATAAAGTTTCAACTGCCGATTTACCCCAAATTTTCAAATATAGGCTCTAAACCAAGGGTACTAGCAGATGTAGAATTTATCAAGCAATAAGGTGGTGTTGTTTATTTTCCGTCCAGGACCCAGTGCGCCGCCAGGAAATGTAATACATTCGGCTGACTCAGATTTGGCGCGGTCACAGAAATAGCCGCACCCGGAGTTCCACTACTTTCTACGTGTTTTTTGGCGAATTTTTTGCGTTCTGTTGTTTTTTTCGTTATCCCACGTTACTTCCGCTGTCATTCTGACACTTAATTCATCTAAAGCATAGGAAGAGGTTAACATGTCACACCCCAAAAGAGTCCCCATGCCGATATCCTGAAGAACGACGATAATTCCCGGGGAATAATCGCCGAGAAACTGAGAATCTCGGAATGGGTTGTGCGAAACACTGTGAAGTCGTTGTACAACCACGGGGAAAACCTGGGAAATGCCGTAGGGAAGCGCAAGTCAAGAAAAAGAGCCATCTGTTTCGATAGAAAGATCGTCCGGATCTCGAAAGCAGACCGAAAAAAGTCGTTTTTCTGCTGAGGTATCCAATTTCGGTCGGGTTTTTTGGGATGTGCGTGAGCGCGCGGGCTGTTCTACAACATTTAAATGAAATAGAAGTGACGGGATGCGTTGCTATCAAAAAACCATACGTATCCAGAACAAATCGACAAGCCCACATGGCCTTTACCAAGCAGCACGTCGACCCGCAGGCAAGGCCAAATCACTGTTTTGACGGTCGCATTCAATTTCCGCCGTCTAGTGTGGGTCATAATAACGTACATCCGACGGTTCCTAGGAGATGAATTCGATCCGCAACATACGAAGGCCACAATCAAGCATGCTAGTGCTTCTATAAGAGTGGGAGTTGGCATCCGGTGGTCCGGGATCCATCCGGTTTTTCACATTGAAGGCGTTCTTGACGGTGAGAAGTTCGTGGATGACGTGGAAAGCGTATTTTAACCACGCACATCCCAAAAAACCCGACCGAAATTGGATACCTCAGCAGAAAAATGACTTTTTTCGGTCTGCTTTCGAGATCCGGACGATCTTCCTATCGAAACAGATGGCCCTTTTTCGTGCCTTGCGCTTCCCTACGGCATTTCCCAGGTTTTCCTCGCACTTCTGCAACGTCTTGAAAGTGTTTCACATAACCCATTTCGAGATTCTCAGTTTCTCGGCGGTTATTCCCCGGAAAATATCCTCATTCTTCAGGATATCGTCATAGGTACTCTTTTGGGGCGTGGCATATTAACTTATTCCTATGCTCTAGATGAATTAAGTGCCCGAATGACAGCAGGAGTAACGTGATATAACGAATAAAACAACAGAACGCAAAAAATTCGCCAAAAAACCCGTAGAAAGTAGTGGAACTCCGGGTGCGGCTATTTCTGTGACCGCGCCAAATCTGAGTCAGCCGAATGTATTACATTTCCTGGCGGCGCACTGGGTCCTGGACGGAAAATAAACAACACCACCTTATTGCTTGATAAATTCTACATCTGGCAGTACCCTTGGTTTAGAGCCTATATTTGAAAATTTAGGGTAAATCGGCAGTTGAAACTTTATGTGGGAGGTGCGGCTATTTCTATGCTCGCCACTGTAGCATGAGCTAATTGGTTCATAATTGGATAATTAAACAATACCCCGTCCATAACTAGAATAGATAGGTGCCCCCTAAAAATAGCATCCCAAGCAATCACACTTACCATAGGGCTCAATTCCCTGGCTCCTGAGAAATCCTGTAGAATTACAGTGAACAACATATTGAAGTTGAATGCTACAATCCACACAGTGTACGACAAGGCGTGCAATTCTAAAAGCGACAAATAATGCTGAGAAAGATACACACGCGTTTACCAAATACTTTTTCCATGTCGAACACTGTGACGGCTATGAGGCCGAGCGGCTCGATGTACATGGTCTTCATGTACCACCAAAGTACACCCTGGAACCAGCCTTCGCTGGACACCTCGGGCTTTAACGAAATGAACATCTTTTTGTACAGCTATCAATGTAAATTCTCATGAGTGGATAGAATGCGTGCAGATGGGCTTACATAGGGGTAAAATATCCTGGGAGGCATATGAAGAAACATAACAAAGAGCCAAAAGTATTTCTGGGGGTCCCATACGCCTATCGAGTAGCTGACTGGCGGGAAAGCTCTGCAAAGTCATGCTTCAGGGAATGAAAATAGTAAAGAGACTTACATAATGACGTCAGGACATGAGGAGGTTGTAAAATTGCGGACACGATCCGACTGGAACATGTACGTGTAGGCGATACATGTATAGCAGCCTAATCCTGGCAGTAGCGAACCAAAATAAGCTAATAACCGTAAGCTGAACGCTTTGTCGTAGAGGGGCAAGTCGAACTGCACCGACTTGAGAGTTGCAAACGACTGTCTCTCGTATTTTACGCCATCCATATCATGCGCAATTCTGAAAGGAGTGCATTGAGAGCCCCTCGAAGGTGGTTTTTGCAGCGACGCGATGCTTTTTTTGTGGATGCGCCTGAAGGACAATGACACGGCAAGTGACACGTTAATTCCGCTAATCGCACAGACAGCGCCGACGGGTCCCCACCTCCGACTTCCATTGTCGTCTAATTGGCAACAAGTGGTCTCTTGATCACGCAATGAGCTCGCTCACGCGGCCGACGCTTGGAAGTGCGAGGCGACAAGCCGCTACCGACCCCAAACCGGCGTGACTTCGAGGTCTGCAAACCTGTTTCCCACTTACATATTACGGGCATTACGTCGTCTCATCAGCGAAAAATATTCATTACATTAGCTGCGAAAGCTGCTGCACGCCACGCCATTGTCCGGTGCCGGCGTATTTCAAACACTCAGCCACCAGATGCCCACCTGCCGATGTCTGATTGCCTTCCGGGTGGTCCGGTGATCGGTGAACCCCACCACGAAATCGCGCCACGCCTACAGTTCGCCGGACCCAACTTTGTTTTACAGGTGATGTGCACATAGATGATATAAAGGAAAAGAAACGAGGCAAAGGGACAAACTACAACGTCGTAGGGGGATCGCCGTCGGCATGGGTCACTTCGAGAAATCGAGCGGATGACCCGCCAGCGAAAGTGTGAAGAAAGGGAGAACAGATGGAATCGCCTTCGGGATTACAGCACTCAAAAGAAGATGATATCATGGCGAGCGAAGAAGACCGTCGGAGACTGGCCGATTGAACCGCCGAAAACGACAGAGACGAGTTCGAGCGGCGTATCGGTCATCGGACGGTGTTGCTTGACGAACTAACATTGTTGATGATGACATAAAAGGGGATTCCTGAAGGTTCTTCAGCGCTAACCGCTTGCCCTCTTTATTATATCTCAATTTCGCGAATTGTGATCGGACGAGCGGTCAAAATGTAATTGCTCATTATGGGGAGAGAAGCCCAAAAAGAGAGACAGAATTCACGGTGGTCAGCGGTCCATGACGTCACTGTATTCAGTGAATTCTACTTGTACCTCCATATAATTGTTCAGGAGAGTGTTTTTCATTGTTAATTTAAGTGACATGGTCGATGAGCATGTTTTGCGTCATCACAAAGATCTACCTGTCAAAGACAAAACATCGGACTTTTTAGAGGTGCCAGAAACCGGTGGTGTGATTCTCGTCAGATCCGGTAATGCTGTGAAAGTTCAAATGAGAAGTATTACAGATGATATAAAAAGTATAAGATTGTGTGTTTACCATTCACAGTTTCTAGAAGTATCGGGAGGAAATACCCGTCTATTACTTAGAACACCGAAAGATTGCTTAAACTCCGGAAATCGATGCCTTGTAGTTGCGTATATAGAAAGGAGTAATATAGCATCAAAAATAAACGTGTGCAAAAAAGAGACCACATTTTCCCAAAGTTCACTTTACACAAATCATTCGTCGTGGTCACGTTTGTTTTCCACTCAAGCATGGCGGTTGCACTGAGACTGTCAGAAGATAATGACTGGTAAGCAACCCAGAACTACTCTGGTCATAAAGTCCTTGTTGACGTGAAGCAGGTTCACTCCACGACAATAGCAGTAAGTTCACAAGGGGAACGGACGCATGACCCTACCCGTCCATTACACTGACCTGTATGACTGATAAATAGCTACAATACACAGTAAACGAACGCGAGCATCGGACATAGAACTAGTGACTGCACAAATAAGAGTACCAATGCTTCTTGAGATGTCGAAGAACGGGTTCTCCAGGTGAATCTAGGGAGAATCATGTAAGAAAGATTACAGCAATCAACGGCAATTCGGTGCAAAAGTCCAGTGAAGTCGTGATTCTCCAGTGATTACAATTTAACCGATTCAGCAGCAGCTTCTTCACATCGTTGCAAAAGCGTTTCTGACGAGGTGCACGCTTTTTAAATGTCAATGGAAAATCCTACCGAAAGGATTCAACCGTTCTTTATCGGAAGCAGTTTACAAGTCTTTTTCAAAAGAATAAATCACATAGCCACTCAGATATAGGACTTTATGAGATGTGGGGGTTCGTTTCGGGACAGACCAGCCAAGGAAGACATACAGGAATATCTTCTGCACTTCTAAATAGAAGCGAATTATCGACGCCCTTGAATAATGTCGGTGTACTGAACCAGAATCATTTTTATTTCTAAACAGTAGAAAAACAAAAGAAACGGAAAGGTCACCCATTCATTAATCAACACTTCTGGGATACTCCCCCACAGACGTCAAATTTTCAATTACAGACCTGTCATTCTTTTTATGGATTGATTTCAATTCAGTCATTCACATCGATCTTTTTAGCTGCTTGTCTGTTTTTAGCCATGGAACACAGTGAGCAGAGCTCAGGTTTTCGGCACTCGTACATGAGCTGATGTTCTCCATAAGTTGAGAACCACTGTTCACTTTTTTAAATCTTTGGTGCCGTATCCTTTAAGTTTAAAATGCAGACTTCAATGGCAAACCTTTTATGTGTTACATAACCTCTTTCGTAAAAAGACAGCCACTGTACGACACTATTACAAATTATGGAGTGCGTAATGATGACCCTAGTGACATACTGTTTGCTAACATTCTTATCAGTCCGTTTTGGTAGGAGAGGTTATGACACTATTCACAAAATGCGTTCATTATAAAGACTTGCCATTCGCGACACCACGAGTTCGCTACCACAGGTCGCCGGCACGTGATCCGAATTGATTATGTGGTCGGAGATGTCAGAAGTGTATCATTTTTTTAAATCGTCTGAACCGCTGTTGTGACTTGCTTTCTGTTTTTGCATGATCGCATTCTAGCGGGCTTTATAATCGCGTGATAAGATTTTACGGCGGGTCAGCCAATGGAGCCCAAAACAGGAATGTGCGCAACGGGACGATTTGCAGAATTCCAGATCCGCGATTTCACGCTCACAAAGCTTTCCGTTCTACCGCCCTGTTTACCTAAGGCTCAGCTTTGACCAGGTCCACTGATCAGTTCCTGTAACGGAAAAAGTGGTGCGATGTTCGATTTGGATCCGGCGGAACGGCTGCACTCCACTTCTCACTTCCGTCTCCCACACGCACTTTGTGATGAAATGCACCACATCAAAAATCGTGTTTGTGTGAGCGCCGGCCATTGATGTTCTCCACCGAGCCCGGTCGTCTCCTTGTTCAGTCGGTTCTTGATCTACGTCCATCAGATTTCAGTGAAAACGTGCTTTTATCTGCATGCTGCTCGATCGATATTGAGTGTAGCCGTGTTCAGATAACAGTTCTCACCTTTGATTCGACTATTCTCTTTGTGGGAGTCGTGTATTCCGATTTGCTGGTGGGTTTTTTCACGCAGCATTTAAGGATCTTTTCGTGAGGAAAACACCATTCAGGTTTCTTTGTAATCTTCGCTAATCAAAATCGTTTCTATTCCATAATGATTGATTACTGATTCCGGTGGAAATCACTCATTTCGTTTATAATCACGTTGTGCAATCAGTCCTCAACAAAAATTATGAGCGCCCTGTTCATAAATGATCAGGCTATACGACGACGGTCGATCATTATGGATGTCTTTTTTATTTTGAACTTCCTTTGTTGTGCTATGTCAGGATCAAACAGAGGTTCCGAAAAACCCGTGACATATTTATACCCGGCATGACCGCAGGTACGTCTTTGATCGCTTGTGATCGTGACTATGTACTTTTCTTAAACGACCAGAGTGATTTTTAGTTATTGTATGTACTGTATGGCATTCATCGCGTTCCTCATCTGGTAATATACGAACCAGCAAGCGAATCCTATACTTACACTTATGTTCATGTCTGCTATTCCTTTCTAAGTTTCACTTAAAAGATATGTTTTCGATAGGCGATGCTTTCCTGTGTCACCGAAAATGCTTGGCAGCATATATTTTGCGCTATGAACACGTATTTTTATGAACGCTACGCATGGCGAACGTCCGATTTTTCGAAGTGTCGGTCTCAGCGCGCGTTGATTGCCAATGGGCACCGTGGTCACGTGCTGAGTAACGCGTCGTCGATCGTCGGATGCTCGTTCGTTGGTCGGTTTGTCGCGGTGGCTGTCGCACGCGGTGGCGAGCGACGTCGCGTCGTTGGGCAGCCAGCTGATGCGGTAGTCGCTGAATAAGTCGACCTCTTCTGTCTCATTCGCCGCGTTCGTTTCGTCACCGAAGACGAGCTGTAACGCCAACGGAGGCCAGTCATCTCGAACGGTATGAGGTGACTGCGATTGTAACCGTTTCCGATGCATCACCTCATTTTGGTCCTCACTAGTCCGCCAGAACTGACCGTTCACACACTAAGCGTCGCTCTGTTTTCACCATTTCGATCTGTTGAGGCCGCTATTCGTTTACTAAAAATCCATACCATATGTGTGTGTTGGCTAGATGGTTGCGTTCAGTCCGCGCGAAGTGTACCTCTCTCACCCAGTGCAGCGGAACTGATCGCCGCGAGACACTACGCCGGCGATTCACAAAGGCGAATGGATAATAGATAAAAATGGGAGTAGGAGAAGAAGCGATAGAGACTGTCGAAGCATCGCGGCGGGTGAATCGATACTTTGGCTAGTAGGCGAAACATCGAATTCCCGTCATTGTTGTTGTGAAATCGGCCCCCCGTTCGATTACTTGCTTGGCCCTCGCCTCTCTTTATTTCGCGCTCTTTGCTCGGGCGCCTTTCACTTTTTGCGCCTGTTATCGCGGCGCTACGTGAAAATTCGGTCTATCTATGCGAACTGTACAATTCCAGTTATATCACAGGATGGCGAACAGAAAGAAGGCCTTGCTGAAAGTGATCATCCTTGGCGATTCCGGTGTCGGAAAAACGTCGCTGATGAACCAGTATGTGAACAAACGCTTTAGTAGCCAGTACAAAGCCACCATCGGTGCCGACTTCCTGACAAAAGATGTCATGATTGGCGATCGTCTTGTCACTATGCAGGTTGATTCATTCGCTTGGTTACAGTGACAGTGAACTGCTTGATTTTCTAGATCTGGGACACTGCCGGCCAAGAGCGTTTCCAGTCGCTTGGCGTTGCCTTCTACAGAGGTGCTGATTGCTGCGTTCTGACTTATGATGTGACCAACTCGAACTCTTTCAAGTCTCTTGACGCTTGGAGAGACGAGTTTTTGATTCAGGCCAGGTACCGTCGACGTTTGTCCATCGTCCTTCGCTAATTTAGAAACTTTACAGTCCTCGCGATCCCGAGAACTTCCCGTTTGTGCTTCTGGGAAACAAGATCGACGCCGAGGCGAACCGTGCCGTAAGCACCAAGAGGGCGCAGGCGTGGTGTCAACAAAAGCACAACATTCCCTATCATGAGGTAAATAACTACTTCTTGGATTTTAGTTGTTCGCGTCGACAATAAGCGAAGTACCACGATATGACTTCCTTTTTAAGGTGTCTGCAAAAGAAGGAATCAACGTGGAAGAAGCGTTCCAGGTGATCGCCCGTGACGCCCTGCAGCGCGAGTCGCAAGAAGCGCAGGATTTCCCCGAGTTCCCCGACCAGATCACCCTCGCTCCTCGGCCGAACAATCAGAACAATTCGGGTTGCAATTGCTAATTCGGGAACATCGCGCGTCCCGTCGCATTCGTCTTCACATGGGTGCCTACTAAAACGTTACCGGCGTCCTCTGTCCCCTCACAAAAAAGAAGTTGTTTTTACCATCATTCATTTCGCCATGTGTATTCGTTTTGTTTTTGACTTCATGTATGTATTGTAATATAAGTTGTAGCAAGTCAAACACGCTCTCGCATTAGTTCTTCTTCGTCTTCTTGACGGTCCGCGGTGTGATGGTCGCCGCTTAGCGTCCAGATAGGTTTTTGTCGGCTGATCGCTTTCCGAGTGACCGCCGATTGGCTATGCATGAACGGGCGCGGAAGTAGAGACCGCCGATTGGGGGCTGACTGTTGTTTAGACGGTCACTGAGAAGGTAATCGGAGTCTGTTGTTTGCCTCAGGAAGGAAGATGACGAAATCAGTGCGTCGCATCGCTTTCTCCGGTTGCTGTGCTCGGAAATTCTCGTCACGTCTTCACCACGATCAATACCCACGCAACAAATAGGACGTGCGCTCATTTAGAGAGTCAAAACTACGTGCTCTGCTTGCGCTTTCGATCCACGCATAAAATTTCATTCAGTGCCGCGCGCGCTAATTCTTCGCACTTTCTTTGCATTCTCAATGTAACGAGCCATGCGACCGCCTTCTTTCTTCAAGTCATAGCATGCATAATTATAACGCGTATTCCACAAATCGGTTCTGCCCTGAATGCAACGTACGAGAGCGACTGACAGTGTCATGGTTTGCTGCTTCGCGACGGTCAGCGCTTTGCCGGAGGCCACAACTTCAGCTGTTTTCGGCGCCAGGGGGTCATCAGTAAACAAGTTCCGCGCTCAACGTAATCCGCCTAGCGCCTTGAGTATTCTTTGTTTATTTAGCAGAGGGGTCGGGTTGAGGTCAGCTCGGAGCCAGTTAGTTCGATGGCTCTTCGAGCGAAACAGACGTCTCGACGGCGTCTCGTAGGCGGACGGCTTCGCCAGCGTCAGAAGAGACTGTTCGACACTTTTGTTCGGGTCGTGTGTTCGTGAGGCCAGCTCGCCGCAGGCGGATCGTGTTTATCTTGCATTGTAGTACCTCGTCTGCGATCACGGAGATGTTGGTTTTACGTTCTGTCACTTCGAAACGTCTCCGCTGATGGCTAACTTCTCTCAATTTAAAGGTGCTCTGAAGCGGTTCCAAACAAGCCGCCTCTTCTATTCACTTTCAACAATGGGCCGTATTACTTCCGAAAAGGAACCCCTTTTTGTGATACGACGTGCTGCTGGTCGGCACACGATTCGCCAATATCTCTATGGTGCCTTGACGCTGATCGTCGTCTACCTCACATTCCGATGGATCATGAACCCTCAATCCAGAAGAACGTTCATCGATCCTCAGAGAAGGGTGAGTTCCTTTAAAGTATTTTCAAGCACTTAACGCATGATCAGCGATTGCATCAAAAATTCGTAGACGGCAGTTCTGGTTCCGAGCGGCCGCCTGATAAAATCGCATTCTTTAAAATAAAAGCCATTTAATCTCAGATGGTTTTTTGAATGCAACTCAGCTCGGCTATATATGGAAACATCTGTTATGTAAAGTACGATACGCTGCACAAGAACAAAAGAAGTTGCCATAACGAGGGGTTTGAATCTGGCCTACAGTATTTTCTTCACATTCTATACTTTGAGTTGAATGTCCTTAACTGTGAAGTACGTCTCCTATCCGTGTGTAGGTTAACGAAAAAGCAAGTGACTAGTAAGAAGCGGAAGGCAAAAGGCATGAGGCTAATGAATGCCCTTTTTGACCGTCACCTAGCTTCGTTTCGTTTCTTGCTTTCGTTTTTAATGCACCTTTGCCATCTGCTATCAGCTGACAAACTCAAAATATAGGCACGAAGTGAAGGTGAATTCGTATGAATTGCGTTATTTACTGAACGTAGTTTGATTCCAGGAAGCTCATGTCCAAACTGTCAGCTGATAAAAAAGTACTTGTTGTTCTAGAACAGAGTGTACGTTTTCAGACATCCGAAGTGACTTATCAGTTGCACAGTGCACTGATATTTCACGGGTAAGTGCCGAAAGATTGCCGATGAAGTGATAACCTGTTTTAATTTATAACGAGATCCAACTATAGACTATGTTCCGAATTTTTGAACTTTTGAAACATTTAGAAATCTCCAATTCTTCAATGATTTAGCGATGGAAAGAAAAACCGACTATTGCAAACAATAAAGTGGGTGCTTCTTAAGGGAAATTATCGACATCAGCAGCGATAACAACACAAACACTAGAAAAACAAGCAGGAAGCCAGACGGATTTCTAATTTCCATGTGTTTTCACTGGAGTGGACCAGTTTTTCCACTACATTCCCTTAGCCCTTAGGACTGGATTGACATGGATGGACTCCAACTGGATTGACACCTGGACTCAACCCCTAAACAGACATGACAGTAGATACAAGGTATAATCAGTGATATCGTCCTGCTCGCCATGACATCTACGTTTCCCTATTTTCTTTTCCTCATCCACGGCTCCACTATGGTTCGGATTTATTACGAAATAATGCGTCTGCTTTTTGCAAAAAGAGACCACTGGTAATTCAAAACGCTTATGCAGATGGAGCCAGTGAAGGAATAAAAGCAAATACTGAATGCCTGAACCCTTTGCAGACGCAGCCCTTTTAAAAGATTGCAAAAACGCGGCTTCAATAGTTCATTAATTCAAGGCTGTGTTTAAAAGCGTCTCTAGCGGGCATTTTTTGTCTCTCCGTTTCATTTCGAGACGAGCCCCGTTGGAACATTCCGCGTTCCGTTCACTGCCATGGATGCCCCTTTGCTTCTTCTTCACCTTCTATTTGTCACAACTATGGCTGACATGGTCTGTTTGTTTTGCTGACCAATGACGTTTCTAGTGCACTTGAGGGGAGGGATGAAAGTGCTGCTCTGAAAATTGAGAATGAAATGATCTTCTTGTTATTTTTCGGACTCAAAACAACAAACAGTATTAAATTTCTAGGGCTTAAGCAACAGACGCGTATGCAGACTTAGTTTTGTCTGACTTAATCGCTAGAAAACATGATCGGAATATCTAAATCACTTGCTGAGAAAGATCGGCCGATGGTCTAAACGTACAAAAACTGTCAACTGGGAGTAACATGACATAGATTTACGCTTCTTCTCTACTTATTTAGTGTGATATAGGTTCACTTTTTTTCAAAGTCAACACCGCATCAGATTCTGCCCTCCTTTTGCGCAATGTTTTGTGAAACAGGTTGACGTGATTTTCCTTTCGAATAAAGAATCCTCCAATTCCTGGGTGGGTGACCCAATTTCCGAATGCTCGCACTACACCTTGCAACTCTCGCTCTGTCGCATTTGTTGTGATCGCTTCAATTGTCTGTCTGCCAAACTGACAGCTGATTTACGATTATGTAACAGTGAATTCGCTTATAACAGCCGCCGTTCCCGTCACCCTCCATCACTCCTCCATCGTCCATTAGCCGTGTTCTTGAAATTTCCACTTAGCAAGTGGACCTAAATTCGTATGTCATAGTAAAGCCAATGCTGTAATGTTGATTGGACGTTCATAGATTTTGAGTTCAATCTAGTCATTCATATGCGACGCGATGGCGATGACCACTCGAGTCGTTCTCCTCTACGCACTAGCCGCCTTCTCGGTGACTTTGGCACAGAGGCCATGGGCTCTCAGCACCAAGCAGCTCGAGGCACTTAATTGTCTTTTTCTGCGGTCTTCCGCGTGCAGAGATCACCTTCTAGATCTTAGCGCAGCTAGTCGCTCATTTTGGAAAGTAGGTTCTTAATAACATCATTCAAAGAGCCCTCTTTTTTACACCTGACTCCCGTGTAACCACTTCTTTTTAGACATTCGGATTGACCGAGCAGCAGAATGTGATCGACACTTCGCAGAATACGGGAAACACTTTGAACCTTGCGGTGTACATGGAGTCGCAGTGTCCCGATACGACTCGATTCATCCATAAACAGTTAACCCCAACATGGGCGCTGTTGAGTTCAACGCAGCGCATCGATCTCACTGTCGTTCCTTTTGGGAAGGCTCGTTGTGAGCCTGTTGGACAGGATTTCAAGTAAGTCTTTGGATATATCCTCGAAAACAGCCACCACGAAAAGGCTATTCTCTGAGGATATCTGATCAGATCAAACCCGGGTCGATAATTTCTCTTGGTTGGATCCTTCCGAATTTTGTAAGGGTTTCGTGAGTGATACAATACACGCTTCAATTGTGTTCAATCTCAAATGAGGAGGATTAATGCATCACTTTCGAAAATGACTAACCATATGATTCTTTCAGGTGCAACTGCCAGCATGGAGCCAATGAATGTCTGCTCAATCAGCTTATGAACTGCGTCATCGACCAAATCGGGTTCCCCGACAAATACGTCCCGATCATCGACTGCATCCAAGGAAAGCCAAACCTTGACTCTGCCTTTGAACAATGCATCGACTCGAATTCCCTCCTTCCCTCCGAGAGGTAACCATACTTGAGTGGCGCTGATAAAACTAACACTTTCAGGATGAGAACGTGCGCGGAAGGTGAACGAGGACGACGCCTTCTGGCACTTGCCGGGCAACGCACAGCCGCCCTTCAGCCTCCTCTCACTTTCGTCCCGTGGATCACCATCGACGGAACGAGAGTGAACGACGCTTTCTACGATCTCCGCGAGAATGTCTGCAAACGTCTCGAGCCGATGCCCGAGGAGTGCAAAGCAATCACTGCGTAGGAACCACGCCTTTCCACACGACAAAGTGCACATTTCCTTCAAATCCGGGTTGCAGAAGCGTCCATTCGCCTATACTCCCTCCTCAAATAATATGCACATAACTTATTTTGGGTATAGTACATAGCCAATGCCAAGCAATAAATGAAAGCGGTTTGTGAACGGAGTCACGTCCATTTCGAACACAGTCGATCAAGTCATGCCAACAAATAACATTTTCAAATGAAAGATCGGAGCGTGTGGTGTCCCATGTCAAAGATGGGCAATCTAAGTTGACCGCGCTCACTCAGCAACCCGTGACTAAAGCAGAATACCAGCAGAGTTCCGAATCAATCGTACAATTAGAGAAGCACTCAAGACTTGAACATGACGATAGTTATCGAAAAATTCCTTTCAGCCTACATGCACGTCCAACAGTTCCTTCGCTTCTTTGTCAGACTGAAGTTCTGGAAGTTAGATATCGGTCTGTTGCATAGGCCTCAGAACGACATGTTGAACTATTAACAAGTCGTTGCTGTACTTTTAAGTTATTGGGCTGGTGTATAACCTGGTGATTGTTTATTCCTTTGATGTTTGGAAAAGCGATTGCGTCTTGTTAGTCTACATATCGTGGTGGAAATGGTTCAATCGCTAGAGTTTCATACGGATCAAAGATGTTCCCGCGCGAATTCAAATTATCTGGTCTACTGCGAACTAGACGTCTGCACGCGCCAATTCTGTCTACTCACCGAAGAGAGTTCTGGACGCCGCCGACACAGACTAGGAGAAACCGGAAGCAGAGATCAGAGTTGTTCGTTTTTGTGTCAGTGAACAGTTGTTCACTGATTCAGTGCTACTTTTTGGATGTCAATGTGATTTTTGGATTTGCTTCGGGTCACGTCGCGATTTCCCTTTTTTTCAGGTATTTGCTACGGTCCCTTTTAGAACTTCATACGTTCAGTTTTTTGGATATCAGTCAAGCTGTGTAGCCGAATTTTTCCATCTTAATCCCAGTTTTTCACGTTATTTTTGCTTTAGCGTGAAACGACCTTGTGTATAAGCGCCCTTGGGCTTTACTTGCGTGTGTGGTTAAATGCACTTAATCCTACACAGGCTGATTCTTTCTGTTAATTAACCAAATTTTCTTGCAGAACTACATGGGTCTAACGAAGCAGTACTTACGCTACAAGTACGATGCTACTTGCAACATAGTAGGATCTCAAAATGGTGCGATCCAATCTGTCAGTAAGGACGTCTTTGCTGTTGTTGCCGCCGAGAATGTAAACTTCTTGAATGTTCGCACGGGTGAACGAGTCGGACAAATCGAAGGAAACACCAAGATGGTGACGGCCATTAAACTCTCCGCTGACAAACACACGATTGCCGTTGGTTATGACGATGGAGAAATTCGCCTCGTTCGCCGTGAGAACGGTGAGCTGCATCCTAATGAACTATGTTAAGCATTCGAGTTTAGAAGACCACGAAGAGGTAGTATTTTCTGGCCACAAGACCGGAGTCAACTGTCTGCAGTTCAGCAATGATGGCCTTACGCTCGCTTCTGGTGGAAAGGTAGTTACTGCAACGATCCTGCGGTCTAAACGAGTGTTCAGGATGGTACTATTATTCTTTGGGACATCGTGAGCGAAAGCGGAATGTTCCGCCTTAACGGGCACAAGGCTTCAGTCACCCAGCTGCAATTTACTCAGGACGACGAATATGTGATTTCTTCTTCGAAGGACACCTTCGTAAAGTTTTGGAGTATTTCGACGCAGTCTTGCTTTTACACATTAACAGACTGTCGATCAGAGGTCTGCTAGCATGAAATTAATTATTTTTCACAGTTATATGCTTTAGGTGCATTCCTTTGCGCTCCTCAAAAATGATCGACTTCTCGTGATCGGATGCGCTGAGATTGAACTCCGTGTTTTCGAGCTTGTGTGGCTTAACCGCATCGTAAAAGCCGAAGACGAAAAGGAAGAGCTGGCAGTGGATCCCGCCAAAAGGGGCCTCTTTGCAGGAGAGCAGGTGAATGCAAGCGACAATCAAGAAAATGTATGCTTTATCCATTTTCCGCGATACTTTCACATGTGATTTAGACTATTGTCGCGTGCAAAAGCAGGGGTTCTCTGCTGCGTCAAGCTACAGGACGTGCGCTGCAAATGAGTTGGTCGACGGACGGCAAACTGTTGTGTTGTGTGGGTGGACAGATGGTTGACATCTTCCGTGTATATGACGAACAGGAAGCCGAACGTCGCATGTTCCAGAAAGTCAAACGGTCCGCTAAGCGCAAGGCGGAAGAAGCTAATGAAAAGTGAGTTTTTACTTTCAACAGACAGAACAAAAATAATGACCTGTTCAGTGTCGATGATATCGTTGAGAAAGTATCAAAGGACGTAACGCTGCTACTTTCCCGCATCGCTGGATACGAAACTTCAGACAGGTCTAAGGTCAAGTGGATTGAGTTCTGCCCTGGTTCCTTTTCTGCTACCGATGGTTCTGACTTGGTGTCCTACAGAGTAAGTGCTTCGTGAGTTGACTATTTGCTTGAACCAGTTGTTGTTTAGTTATTCGCTTTACACACCAACAACACCGTACACGGCCTTTCCATTGAGCAGAAAGGAAACGATTTCTCGGTTCATGACGTTGTTAACCTTGATAAGAATGGCCATCGAACAGACGTTCGCGCCATGTGCATGTCGTCCACAGGTGCCGCTTTCGCTTCTGGTTCGTCCGAAAGCGCCATCGTATGGAACCTTCACAGTTTCAAAGCAACACAAACACTCTCGGACCCTGAGATGAGGGACATCACAGCAGCGTTGTTTGTCACGGGCGATCGCCATCTACTACTGGGAACGAAGGTTAGCTTTGTAAAACAATCAGTACTCCTCAAATGCAAGAATTTCAGTCGGGGAAGATCTTCCTGTTCGATATAGCTACTAATGTTCTCCTGGACACGTTTACTGATGCCCATGAAACGGCTATCTACGGCATGGTTCCGTATCCCGACAAGGTAGTACCACGTTTACCATTTGCAAATATATCCCGTTCTTTTAGAAAGGATTCGCCTCAGTCAGTGCTGATAAGAAGGTCGCTTTTTGGGTGTTTGACCTCGTAACCGTTCGCGATCAGAAGCAGCTAACCATTGTTAAGAAGCGGGAGTTACTGCTGCCGGACGAGGGAACATGTCTCCAAATTAGTCCCGATGGGAAGTTCATTGCCGTTGGACTGTTGGATAACACAGCTCGTGTGTATTTCATGGACACCCTGAAGCATTTGAGCACTCTGTATGGGCACGCTCTGCCTGTGACTTGCATCGACATATCCCATGTAAGGTTTCCGTATCCATTCCAAATGCATTACCATTCAACGATATAGGACAGCAAACTGGTGATCACTGGATCGACTGACAAAAGCGTGAAAATCTGGGGTCTCGATTTTGGCGACTGTCATAAATCTCTTCACGCTCACGACGAATCGTAAGTGCGGTGTCGTATAAATCTCTCATTCTATGATTATAGCGTGACTTGCGTAATGTTCGATAAGACAGAGAACCTTTTCTGGTCTGCTGGCAAGGATGGGAAGATCAAGCAATGGGACGCTGTGAAGTTCGAGCGAATTCAAGTGCTTAACCGCCATTCTGGCGAGGTGTGGAGCCTCGTGCAAACACCCGACTCCAAGAGCATGGTGGGCTTCAATGTGCTTGAACCTGTTGTTTACATACATCCTTGTTATAGTTATCCTGTTCCCACGATAAGACGATCAGAGTCTGGGAGCAGACCGAGGAGATCATCGTTCTCCAGGAAGAAGAAGAGGTCGAGCGTGAGCAGGAATACGAAGCGAAGTTGGTTGAAATCGGTGATGTCGTCCCAGGCGAAAGCAGCGGCGATGTCGAATTGGCTGCGAAGAAAACCATCGACACTGTCCGATCTGTATGTGCTGCTACCATTGGGCATACCAATCAAGATGCATTTTAGGCCGAAAACATCATGGAAGCCGTGGAGATAATGCGTGATAATGAAGTCAACAAGACCGACGACTCGAAACATATTGCCCATCCCCTCCTTCAACCTTACATCGGCAAATCCCTTGAATATTTTATTGTTGATACTATTGGAAAGGTGAAATCAAGGTAATTTACCTCCTTATCGAACTGGACTAACCGACTTTCGTTTCAGTCACTTGGAAAAGAGTTTGATCATGATTCCGTTCTCGTACGCTAAAGATATCTTGACCGCTTTAGCTATTTGCGTGAGGAATGAATATCGAGCTGAACTGGCCTGTCGAGTCATCCTATTTCTTATCAAGTATGTTTTCCTAAAGTCGTCAACAAGCTACCTTTCAATTTTACAGGATACATCATTCACTAATAGAGAATTCTCTCGAGGTTATGACTATTCTGAACCAACTGGAGGCCTCTACCGTCGGTGGTCTGTCGAGCATTAAAGGCTTGTACGGCTTTAACTTGATGGCACTACGCACGGTTCTCATGGACATCGAGAACCGCACTAATTCAAGACTCTTTACTGATATTGGCTTAGGCTATTAGTCAGTCGATGTTGTTGTTACGTCGTTGTTGTTAATCCGTTGTTGTCAATTTGTTGTTGTTAGCACGTGTGTGTCTAATTTACCGTGCTGTTGAGAAATAAAGATCTATCAGTTCAGAGGCTGGAAGTCGGCAAAGGGGCACGTGAAACACGGTGCAAATTTATTCATCTCTGAACCTTCATATCACGATAATTTTTGCGTCGTTTGAGGGTGCGGCACCATATGATTTCCCAGCTGGAGTGCCGGGCCTGACGATTTTGCACCTGCTGGCATAGCTAGGAGCAGGCTGGTGCCGCCCCGAGCTCCAGGCGTGACAAACACCCGATCCCCCACCACCTAATCACGGTTTAACGTCCACTTCCTGCGCCATAAGCGTGAGACGGCAATTTATATCGCCGAGACTCGGAAACTCGCGCTTGAAAATCGATAGAAGCTTCTCGTCTGCGCGCTAGTATCGCGAAGCGAGTGAACGAACGAACGAAAAAGCGGCGACCAGTGTAGAACTGACGGCACTCGCATAGACAGGCAGGCGACGACCCTATTTAAGACACTTTTGGGCACGGCGCCCTGTGGACCCTTCTTGCCCACAGAAGCTCGGATGTGCGGGGATGTTCTTCTTCGCCTGGTCACTGGTGATTTCGGCCGTGAATTCCGCCCGCCGGAGGCGACTTCTGGCCGCGCTCGCCAGATGCTTCGATGAGTCCGAAGGTGCCACTCAGCCCATCAGCATTCTCTGTCAGCAGATCAAGTATGTTACCCACTTCCAGAATCTTCGTTAAGCCTCTCCCTCTAAAGTGAACACAGCATTATAATTATTCATTAGCCCTTTTCGTCCGTTCAGACCAATCTTATTTCTAATCCATAGATCTAAGTTGTAGAAGTCAAAAAGCACTGGTTAGGCCTCTAGGTTTGAAAATTGAGCAAATCGATAGGATATTATCGGTCGAGCAATGTAGACTCTACGGCGCTATTAAATGCCGTTAACGGTGAAGTGATAAGAATGTGTTGCTTGAAGAGCAGAACTATGTCAGTGAAATCCCTACATTTAAATGGATTTCAGTAAATTTGATAATAAATCGATGAAGAGTGCGGCAGATTATCTGAATTCCGGGATGCGCTCTGCCGTTGGGCGAATAGTAGCTCGCCGAAAATCATCATAATCACCCTGGAAGTTATGAGCGATTTCTTTTAAAATAGTTCTATCCAACTCGAGCCTATTTCGCAATTCGAGCCGGCTCGGCTCGGGCCTGCTCGACCCGAAACCCGAGCCGACAATATATACTAGGGACAATTCTGACTGTTCGTGGGGATCGGTAATAAGGGCGCAGACGACGAGAGACAATTGGCGTATAGCGGCGGAGCACGGGCATCCGATTTTCTCTCGCCGTCTGCTACCGCTCCTCGCGAACGGTCGAAATTTTCCCTGGTATATATGGCCAGCCCCGGCTCAGGTTCGGCTCGGCTCAGTTCCGATCTCTGGTTATATCTTTGATGTTTTTGATTCAATCTTCTTTAAGTGATCCTCATTCTGAGGGTGTCTTTAATCGTTTAAGATACACATATTCCATTGGCGTTCAAGTACCCACATGGCCCGGTATCAATGTTTCAGTCTCGCACCCTTGAAAGGCCTATGGAAGAGCAGCAGCGAATCCATACTGCACAAAAACGCTCAATTCGGCGACTGCGTAATCTATCAAAGCGAAACACGAGAAATCCTCGCCGTGACTTGTGAGGTAGCCCCTTAATCACCGCTATTCTCCTGAGTATCGCGTTTGCAGGACATCTTGAAAACAGAGGAATGGCGCATGCTGATTGACCCTTCCACCCCGCGACGACATCCTCTCCAGCAACGCATCTGGTTCGTCGCCGAATTGTCGCCGTTGGCGAAAACATCCGGCGGTGGAAGCGTGTGCGTAGAGCTAGAAGATGGCAAGTCGAGCTTCGACGAGGGCGCCTCAGATACACAGTCGTACGCGTCGACTTCAGAGCTTACCGACAATGCGTCGGACGAGAGTTTAGCTATTTCTTCTGCGGGTTCCTTCTCTCCAATACTGGTGCGTTTGTTTAATTATAACGGCCATTTTCATCAAAACCGGATGCGCCTCTCAAGCTGCATTCTCATTAGTCACAGGACAGGAAAATCGTGAAAGCAAGCAAATATCGCGTCTATTAATGGCGGTCAGAATGGCACAACTACTCAAAGAATGGCGCACTTCACCCAGACGAATTAGATTTTAGCAAATGGGGCACATATCTTAGGGTGAGAGGTTCAGAAAAGTGAACTGGAGTCCGGCTATCCAAGATCTTTTGAAGATGTGTTGTTTGGCCACGGATTAAATCGGGGTTTACCATAAGGAGACGAACTTCTTGCATAAAACAATCATATAATGGCCGAAAGTACGCACAAAATACAGAGCTGAAGGAATGGGCATTTTGCCACATGCTTCTAATAATCACAGATACACCACTCGTCATATTTCTGTTTACAAGAGCACCTTTAACATGCTATAGTACCGAAAGAAGGCAAAAAAAATCAGGCCAGAAATGTCGATGTTTGTCAGGATGGATATGTGTGTCAAAAAGCGCAAAAACATAGAAGAACCCTCTACAAATATCTTTTCAGGTCAATCAAATGTGCAAAACGATCGCCTACAGCCGGGATAACCCCTGGAAAGTACTGTACGAATGCTCATTCCAAAACTTTTTCGAGATTGCCTTTCACTGGTCCGAAGATGCCTTACTCGCGCTCAACGGCACGGCTACGGTCAGCAATCTAGCCAGTATGTGACGCCATCCACTGAACTCATGATCTGTCATTTAGCTGTGCGCTTGCCCGAAAATTTCTTTTCGTCCAATGCCATGTCGGAGCTGTTGTGTAACGCCGACTCGCAACTGACCTCGACGAACTCGTTGTCCGTCTCCACTCCCACGTTATCTCTTCTCGAACTGCTCTACTGGAATGAATTTGGCAATGGCCCTAACCAGCCGGTTGACATGCGCACCATGTCCGTCGGCACATTGCCGAGGTAAGAGCGTCTCCAATATGCCCTTCATGCATGTTTTATGGCGTTCCATCAGATATTCGCGTTCGGACAAATCCAAACCTCTTCGGTTGTCCTTCCGATACCGATCGTGTAGCCCATTACTCGGGACGGATTGCACTCCGATGGTTAATGGCGTCGCTTATTTCCAAGCTCCGACGCAGAAGGCCCTCCCCGCCATAGCGTCAAACAGCGTCGCCCTGCGGGAGCCGGCACTTGCCTTTACTCAAGCTATGGACACAGATCGTTCCAGCGCCTCCGCAATAGACTCCTCTCTGTCAGAGCCACGTTCCATTGCTTTCATGGATGCCGAGTCTCCCGTGAGCTGTACTGAAGTCGACCTTCTCAACGGCTCAGCGCATAAAGTCTCTGTTCGCGCAAATTCGAAAGAAAGAACGACCAATAGTGAACACAGTGTTCAAGGGACACGCATGAACCATATGGAGGTAGTCGAAGTGCGTCCAACATCCATCAATCTTCTACAAATAAAAGAAGGTGAGTAAAATCCAAAGATTGGCATCCTCTTGGCATCTATTTAGAGTCGCCTATGTCAAATAACACTTCAAGTAACTCGTTCGAGCTCGCCGATTACGGAGCCTATTGCGGAACGCGAATCTGTGAAATCTCCCAGCAGGCCAATGGGGGCATGAACGGCAGCCTGAAGCGACTAAACCACATTGCGTCGAACAGTCATCTATGTGCGGTTAGTAATTCATGAAACAGAAGTGTGACGACAAGTAGTGAACAATATGGTCTAATGAGGTTCTCTTTGTCTAAGAACAGATTGACACCTATGGGGAGCGCATAATCTATTCTGAAGCGAGAAGCGGATTTTCGCTTCTTTGTAAAGTACTCGATGTGGGAAACGGAAAATCTTCTCCGAAGTGTCCTTGTCTAAAATCGCTCTATTTTCGGATGAAAAGGGTACACCTCTTTGGCTAATTCGATTCCTCTAATCTTTCACATGTAACTGAGTGTCTATCGATTGTGCAATAACTTCAAGCAGTCCAATGAGTAAAGCACGATTTACGGCAGACACGAATATGCATAGATCGGGAACGCAGATGTAAACAACATTTCTTCTACGTAAGAAACAACGATTACCTGACAGAATATCTGTTCTGTGCCAGTCGTATCTGCGTAAGTTCAGCTCAGACTACCCTGTCCTTCTTTTTTTAAGCTTTCCTTTGAGTCTATATAAAATGACTCTGTACTCGTACCTATCCAAAATATTTTGCCTAAGTCTAGACATACTTAGAACAAACAAAAAGTTCCTTTCTATCAGATGATACTGTGTATAGATGAGCTTTGTTCGGGCATACCAAACTCGGACAGTGCCCGCTTTCTTTGCCGATGACTCGTAACTCACCATTTGCCAAAGCGAAGGTAAGCAGCAAAAAATAGTACTTTAGTGTTTCTTCTTTTTCTACGAGCCATTCTTGTCGTACGAATAGTGTTTTGACCGTAGGCGGATTGCACTGTGATCTCCGACGTATCCAGCATCTCTTTCTCTTTACGTCTCCATATTTTTGTCACATAACAAACGCTCAGGTTATGAATAGGCTCTAACGTTAATGGTGAGTCCCAAGTGACTCGTGCGCGTGAAACAATAGGTGCGATTAGTCAGAGACGGCCATCCGAAATCGCCGATAGAAAGCCGACGTACGTCACAGTGCTGTTGGGTTTTGTTTACACTGTCACGCTGCTCCAGCGCCCTCGTTGAATATGCGTTCACTATAATTAGGTCAGCTTGCTTGTGCTTCAGGCGTCCCTCAGCGAAACAATCAGTTTCGGAACTGTAGATGTTGATGATGGAGCTGGAAGACATGGAGAATCTGGTAGCTCTCCGTTGTTTGAAGCTAGTCCCTGAGTATACTGTCGATTTTAGCTGCTGGTGTACACGGGCGACAACGAAAAACTGTTCGAACTCATACTGAAACAAATGACGTCGATCATCTCGTTGTCTCAATACAATGTGGAACATGTGCTGGCCGAAACTCTGCGAAGCTCACAATGGGTATCTCGGAAGACCGCCTGTTTGCTGATGGCCAGCACCGAGGGTCTGGACGACTCGGCGTGGCTCCGGCTTCAGGACTACTTCTCGCATGTGAGTGTTGTTTTGTCGGCTTATCTGGATTCGATCTATAGTGCGGAAAGATAATATTCGTCTGCCAGAATAATCTGCTTGCTGGTTTAAGCAGCTGTCAGTCGCTAAAGAAGCAGACCAATTTGCTGAAGTTGGCTTTCGGAAAGCGGCAGAGCAAATCGCTTGGAAAGGACTTCGAGAATTTCTTGAAGAGAGCCGTCAAGGTGCTCAGCAAGTCCAAAGAAGTGAGTGATTGATTCTGAGAGTTATTTGAAAACATGTGATATGCTAGAAATCTATGCGTTTGAGTTAAGACTCAGTCACCGCGACAGCACAAACTAATTCAGGGCCGTAGTTTTCAGATCAACGAAACGTACCACGCCCGAGACTTCATCGGCGGCTACAAGTACTCCGTGCACCTGTGCAAGGAGGAAGACTCTCCCATGTTCATGTACATGGAGAACACGGCTCAGCAGGCTAGCGCCCTCTTCTCCGACGCCACCACCGACGAGCTGATGTCCGACGGTGGCCATAAGCTGATCCGTGACGCCCTGTGCCGCCTGGGCATCAAAACGATCGAAAACAACGCCGAATGTTGCGGTAGGACCGGTTACCTAATTTGCGCCCACGATCAGATATCAGGAATTGTTGAAGTGAGTTGAAAGTTGATGACTCAGCTCGGAAACGCTTCTCAACAATGTTCAGAGGTTATCGTTCACCGATCCCATTGGCGAAGCGCCGAAGTTGCTGTTTCGGCGTCAGAGCGCCAAGTCCGGTGCCGAAGAGAACGGAACGGACAATGTCGACTTAGTCACGATTGTTGTTTGTACGAGGTATATATTTAAGTCAGCAAAATATTGCGTAACAGAAGGAACGTCAGCTAAATTGTTTTCGTGAGAGGAACACAAACCAACTAAGAGGACTGAGAAGGCGATATGAGTCGACCTGGGACACATTTTAATTGCCTTTGTCGCTTTTCTAACTGGTAAAAAAAAACGCAGAACACCAACGACTAACGATTACCGTTCACGTTTTACATCAAAATTGTAATATGCTGGTTGTTTATTTCTTCCTTGTTCCGCAATTGGCAATACCGAAAAAGACAACTTCCTTGTTCTTCATGTGCATGTGCGCAAAACGTGTATTTAATTTAAGTCGTTTTATGTTTCGGACATATAGGTTAGAGATTGCCGCCAAAAATGACATCATGGAGCAGTAAGGGAGTTGGAGATTGTACCCAATCGAAAACCGCAGCACTGATTAAGACTGTCTTGGTGGGTATGTCAGCTGCATGTTGATAACCCTTGTAAGCGGATTATTTAAAGGCATTGCTGGAGTTGGCCTTTGTGAAGGCCATCAAAACTGTCTTCTGCAAAAGCAAAAGAGCAGTGGTTGAATTACACAATGATGAGCAACATAGAAGGCTACGAACTGGCCGACATCTGCCTTGGAATGCCCATGAAAAGAGTAGCGATTTCGCGCTTCTAAACACACAAAAATGCATAAAATCACTTCATGTCATTCAGCCTTATTTTTCTAAAAAACCGTGGTGTTAATAACCTTCCTTCAGAAGCGGAATCCAGAGTGAATTCGACGACGTCAAGTACTTCTCCACCTTGAAAACGAAATCTCTCGGAAAATCAATCATCTGCTTCGCAAAATGTCCATCTACGCTCAGCATTTCTCAGAGGTGCTTACACCGATTTTTTGGTCATTCTGATACAATTTTTCAGTTTGTCGAAAGGTCTTCGCGGCTACGATGGCATTGTTGTGGTTGCTCTAGAACAAGACGACATTTCAGGTGACGCGCGCTGAACTGTTTGACTACGGACAGGTTTTTAGGCAGAAACGGCGCTATATGGACAAGCCCCAAAGGATGTCCAACCTTCTCGTTCGACTTCAACGTACCCGTTAATTCGAATCTCGGGCGATCCATCGAATTTGCGCAGCACATCTTGACACTATCGATCGTTCAAGCACTCAAGGGTCTTCTTGGAGAGGTGCGTTTAAACCGCTACGAATCAAAAGTGCGGAGGGAAGAGTAAGGTCTCTATTTTGGTATCACCGAAAAGGTCGCAGAATGCCATGGCATTAGAAGTGCGTTCGTGACAGAGTACGATATTTTTATTTAGTATAGAATATCAGAAAGGCTACCTAATGAAAAAAGACCTCTTTCTAAAGGTCACTAGTGCTTTAATGAATTGCTTTCTTGAAAGGTGCTCCATAAAAGCAGCACGAAATGGAATGCACTTCGGATCTGATGGCGGCTCTAATGTCAAGAGATCACCTAGTGAGGACCTTATGACGACATTTCTAACCACATTTCGAAGGGATCTAATAGAAATGTCTTTGTATGAAAGACACCTATCCTTCAGTAGTTTAACGTAAATATGTTCCTCTAGGATTTGGATAGAAAGCCGTTCAGAACAAGGCATTTTAGAATGAAATACATTTCAGGAATTCCCAGCCAAAATCAAGTGGCCCAACGACGTCTACTACAAGAAGAAGAGCAAACTGGCGAGCGTGTTCGTGCAGTCTTCGGTCAGAGACAAGTACGTCATTTGCCTACTAAGCGGGGCTGTCAACGTCTCCAACAAGTTCCCTTTCGGCTGCATTAACGAGCTGATCGG
Source organism: Steinernema hermaphroditum (assembly GCA_030435675.1). Classification (NCBI taxonomy): domain Eukaryota; kingdom Metazoa; phylum Nematoda; class Chromadorea; order Rhabditida; family Steinernematidae; genus Steinernema; species Steinernema hermaphroditum. Next base: position 4,771,232 of record CM059625.1, read on the forward strand.
CGAAGAGGCTCACAAGTTAAGTTCGGAAGAGGTAATCGCCTGTGTAATGAACAAGTTCGAAAGTGAGTTTTCAACTCTAATTGCACTTTAAATCGTGGGACTCGTCACTTTCAGTGCTGGTCAATCTGTTGGAACGCAAAGGTGTGGAAGTGTTTCTGAAGGAGTACCTCTCCCACTGGCTTCACAAGTGCGTTTTAATTAAAAAGTGCGCAACGAATATTCACGTTTCAGAGACGAGGAAGTGTATATGCTACGCAAAGAGTCGGTCAAAAAGGAAAAGGTGGTGATTCGGGGCCTCGATCACACGGGCCACCTCATTCTGCAAAACAAAAAGAGCGACGAGGTGTTCTGCATTGCCGAGAAAGGGTACTCGTTCGACGTTTCGCGAAAATTCATACGATACATCGCTTAAACTTCTATTATGCTATTAATTTATTGCTGGTAGACTATGGTTTACGGAAAGGAAATAAACGTTTTATGTTCAACCGGTGCACTTCCCTACAGAATAGGCTGGAACGATTCTGCTCTGGGTGGGCTAAATTCAAACTACAATCAATCAGCTTGTGCCATATTGTGGGTCCCAAGAGTTGAATGGTATTCTGGCGCTGCACTTTAGATGTCAAAATGAGACACGTTGATTAGTTGATTGTTTGAACGTTTGGCAATAAGCACATACTTCAACGTTGGACCTACCAGTGTGATCATACAGTATGGCGCGTTTTTAAAATTCAGTAAATAAAACACGGGAAATTTATTGGCAATTTGAAACGACGAAAAGTTCTCGTTCTTGTATAGCAAGAGAGTATAACTTGATGAACATGATAAACCCCAAGGCAACACTACATGCCAGTCATTAATCAAGAATGAGACATTTTCTTACACCTTCCAGTACAAAAACATATTTTTTCCAGGCGTACGTCAAACACGTGCCCCGTCTGGCGTTATTTCAAAGACGACGCTACGAGTGCACGCAATGCGCTGCGTAAAAAAGCGTCAAATACCCGCAACAAAACAATCTATTGATACGGAAGTTACACCCGGGAACGCCCGTACGCTCTATGAGTCAGACGGCGAGACCAAGTCAAGTCAAAAACAGAACTTTGTCCAAGGGCTACAGTCAAAGCTGGTGGGCTTCGAGCAAAAATCAAAGTTTGTTTTGGCTGTGGAATTTGGGAAGTGTGCAGTTAGAAGTAAACAGATTATGAAATGAGATAGGACAACGTCTGGCTCTGTTTCAGGTGGTACTGTCCGCCCTTTGACGCAACCAAAGAGTCTGTAGGGTTACGATAGAAAAGCTGTGCAACAAATGTTTCACATCTTCCGCAATTTTATTGGGGCATGGAGCAGTTTAACCGACATGATTTAAGTCTCAAAACGTCCTGCATAACATTATTACTGTACTATGCTTGTCGAGCAAGCATGAGAAGGCAGAATATTTCAACTTGTGCAATGTGCCCGTTCTTAGGCAGATTGTAGTTGTTCGGAAATAAGTGCCTAGATATATGTATTACAAGCCAGCTAGATTGGCTTTTTTCAAATGGTTACTTTCGTTCGAAATGGTTTGATCTTCTTCCTTCCGGCTAATCAATTCAGGGAACGAGAAATCAAGGTTTCGTTATAAAAACAAGCCGGAACCGCGAACAATTACACAGGACGCAAATCTTTGCACGTCTCCAAAAAAGTAACCTTTAGACAACTTAATATCGCTCTGGAACCTACGGTCTTTAGTGAGTCTGTTTGTAAACGAGAACCTACTGACATCATCAAAGATCAATTAGATCCGCCACTGTTTCGATCCCACTAATCCCTTCCTCCCACGCGTTGAGCAAACTGTCATGCGCCAAACCTTTCCCGGTTCAGCGGAGGAGACGAAACCCGTTCCCCGCCGACGTCGGCTCCTAATTGTGCGGCGATTCGGAAAAACCGAAATTGCTAATTTGTTTATCTTTTCGTTGTTTATAGTTGATTACATCAATTAGCTCTGACACGTCTGATATCTCAATTTTGAATAAGATAAGTGGATAGATCGGGATTTACAAACAAATCAAGGACTGATCTGCGAGTCATTTGCTTGGCTGGGAAGGAGCACTCCCGTGACTTTTGTGGACCCTTCTGGTCGCTGCTCCGAGTATCGTCAGCGGGTTCGTGATTTTCACTTTTCCGTCTTTGGTCGATTTGGACGCTTGCTTGTGGGGAAGGCAGTCCTTCTCGATGTCCGTCTTCACCTGCTGCGCACGTGAGCGCATCAGCAGGTCGCCCCACAACTTCTCGGCTTCCTGAGGCGGTTCAGTTGGCTCGGGCAGACCGTCGAGCAGTTTTCTGCCGTCTGAAACAGTTTTTGTTATAATTGGCGACTGAACCGGCTCGAGAGCGAATCGACTCACAAGCCGACAGATGGAGGTCGGCGAGAAAAAAGGTGTGCAAAGGTGTAACACTTACGGTCTGTGTAGGAGACCTGGGGACGTTCCTTTTGCTCGACGAACACCTGCACATCTCGATCACCGGCGCCTTCTCTGTGATCAGGAACGTGGTAGAATTCGACGTTGTCGGAGGGGCAGTTCATCATTCCCAACATGACTGCGGGTAAGCGGATTGGGGCTTATCTGAACAGGGTCAAAAGAGTTATGGGGCCATACGCCTAAGCGCCACTTATCGACACGCTTTCGCAATACCACTCGCATATATCATGTGACAACGGTAAGGTGGGGAGAGAAGGAAATATGTTTGATGACGACCTAATTAATATGACTTGATGGAAATGAGAAAATAGAAAACAGCGGCCAGGAAAAGTCGAAGTTTGTGCCCACGCGCGCTTCTCCCCGCCGCGCCCCTTAACCCTGCAGAGGCCGGAGACCGATGTAACAGACGAGAGCGAACGCAATTCGATTCATGTCTCTCTTCGCGCTCCCGATCACTCCTTTATAGACCGGTCGAAAAAGGCGGGTTCGCTGAGGCGAAGACGACACCGGCGGCGGGGCGAAGTGACGCGGGGCCGCTTCCAAATTTCCCGGTGACGACGGCGTCGGCGGGTGGGAATACCGTAATCCGTACGAGATGCGTCGAAACACGACGTCATCGGCGGGTCGTTAATGCTTCCGTCATTCATTAACGGAAACAGGCGTCTCGATGTAGTCGCGCAAGACACAAAGTGAACCGTCGGGTTCACTAAGTGCACGTTGCTCCGCGATGGAATGTCTCCTGGAATCGTCAAAAATCTCAGCAACGTCACAATCGCGTTACATCTCTATTTGACAAACAACAGAACGTAAATTGCATCTCTATAGCGAAAAACATGACAGTTTGGAGCACACCGGTCCTAGTTGATTTTCCAAATTTAGCGCTCACGTTTCGGACCTTGACTCGTCATTTACAGACACTTTGGCAATCTATGAGGAGAAACATCGAGGAGATTCAGCGTACAGAAGCATTTTAGGGTGGTTATCCCGGTAATTTTTGTTGCTGAGACACAATAAAAGAGACCAGACTGTAGAGAACAGTGGAACCCACCGGAAGCTGGCATCTACATATCTAGCCCCCGCAGAAGTAGCGGTATTGACACACTTATTCTTTCAAGAACTCACATGTATGACTGAAAAGGATTATACCTAACTGATTTCTATGTATTTCGGTAACAAGAAATGAGGTTCCCCAGGGTCCAAAAAGTTCGTGTTTTGTCTTCGATCGCAGTATTTGAGTGTTCATGGAAGAAACTCTCAATGACAAGCACCGAATGACTGGAATCCGTCTGTTGGATAGGAAGATGAAGGAGCGCTCCCGGGCGTTCAAGGTGAACCGCCACAAGAAGAAAATTGAATTTCTCCTGAAAGGTGGCAAACCGAAGCCCGGGAAATAGTTCAGTCGCCTAGAAGAATGGCCGCCTCCTGTAAGAGGTCTCTAGGAAGACTACGGTCCCGACGGATTGACGAGTTCACGAACAAACTGGACAGATGGAAGCACCGTGCACGTCAGGAAGCCGGAGAACGTTGCTTAACTATGCGGCACTACAACTTGTAAAATGGTGAATATCGTAATTTCTCCAGCTCTTTTTCAAACTTATACATGATATTTAGGAAACACTCCCACCTTGCTAACTTCGAAAAAGCACATTAACTGTCTCGGAATACCGCATATGCACATAAAACAACAACTTGGTGACGACAAAACCTGACACCCTCCTTGCTCAGTCGTGATCTGTGAACAATTCGCTTATTTCCCTAACAAGCGACCTATTCTACACGCGGCCGATCGTTGATGTGTTGTTTCTTGGCATTACAGGCACATGTCCTTGGCAACCTATGCGATCGGGTTCAGCGAGTGAATCACGCGTTGTTTCGTTAAACTATTCGTCGAGAGTCGACCCACTCAAGATCGAGAGCACAAAAATTGCTCGAACTGCGTGCAACAATCGGTGAAATGGGTGCGAATGAGTCAGGTTAACGCCAGCCTAAGAAAACAGCAATTACAGGGTGCAGCCGTCCTTTACACGAAATTAAATTGGGAAGTCATTTGCAGAAAAGGCGAGAAGACGGAACCGCCAACGCGCGCAGTGGTTTGCCGTCAGTGTTGAGCGAATGTAAATTGGTCAACTTGAACATCGGGAACGCGTTTGCTCGGAATGCAGATCAAAAATACGTCACTATCTCAACGTGTCATCGCCATTTAAAACAACAAAAGAGCTTTTTGTGCAACGTTAATCAAACGAATACGATATATCTTGCAGAAGAGCCGGGTTCAAACTACAAAAGAATTGTAACCTACGTAAGTTACCTACGTACGGCGCTGTCCAATATATCTGTTTCTTGAAAAGGGTCCGGATCCCACTCTGTACACCGAAATGCCCAAAAGATGGTAATCGGTACAACCTGAGGAGTATATAAATTTTATGGCCTCATAGCAAAAGGTGCATGTCGTCGGTACGAAGACGGTCGTACGTCATCATGCAAGTCGACTTCTATACGATTTCATGAACATAGTTTGGTTTTTGGACAACAGAAACACTGGATCCTAGGACCGAGGCTTGCCTGAAAGGGAGTGTATGTTAGGTTCTTAAGTAACCAAAACGATTGTAGCTGCCAGGTCGGAAATCGTAGGAGGTTCCGAGAATGCATGGCAAGCGACGCTAAAAATAGATGACCTTTCATGTCGCATATTTTCAAACATAGGTGTCTAGAGAGTGTCAAAATTTTAGCAATTATTAAAGCGGATGCCTGCGAGGCAATATGGATATCGGTTTTGGAACATTGACCAGAACTCAAGAATCCCTTTTTGTGCAGTAAATGTTGTTTGTTGTTGTACTTTCGGTGATTTGGAATGGATTCGAAAGCATCGTTTGTGTTTTGTGACTTCACGACTTTTTCCAGGCATGCTTTGCTTCATGAATCAAAGGCGTTCGTTCTTTCATGACACCGAATAACAGAGAAAACAAAGGATGTCTCTCGTAGCCGGCTTCATCCCTGGCATGGCGCTGATGTTGAACAAGTCGGTGGCGGTGCATCTGCGAATCGGCAAAACTCCAGAAACGGCGACGGATCTTCTACGTTCTCGGGGCGTTTGGGGCACAGATGCGGCTTCGGAGTTCGCATGTTCTACAAAGAGATGGGTCCTTGGTCCGGAAGTCGCATCTTCGTCGGTGGTGGTGTATTCAGAGCTTGGGTGATGTTCGGGATGACTTCTCACACAGCTGGAGTCCTGGCATTGGGCATCTTGTTTGTCAGCTCTGCTACGAATCCGACTTCCGGGTGTTCCAATCTCCTCTGGAAGCCGAAACACTTTCAACTGCCACAGGGTTTGTGCCATCACGAGACACTACACATTCGAGAGCATATTGCACTTACAGATAATTTTAGCCGATCACTGATTGCTCGGCGAAATACACTACTGAAACAACTCGTAGATATCATGTAGAAAAAATCGCGAAACTTTGTTAATTTCATACAACTGATCGACTTTCGTTCAGACACCGCTACGCTACGTAGTACTCTGTCTGCTACAATCGAGCAGGTGATTTGTTACAGTTTGCTCGATTACTGAAATGAGTCAATCACTGCCACCGTATTTTGTGTCGTCACAGACTGTAGTACTTTCATTAAGAGGTCATGGCGATCGCTGAGTGCAGGAACCTTTAATGTAGGACTAAGAGGGAATAAAATGGGTTCATCCATGGTGTGTTGTGGTTATTTTTATATGTGCTGTTCTTCAGTATTTTCGTAACGAGAAAGCGGACATGGGGTATGCGGAAGCTGCGATAAGCGTGCCGGATAATGTATTGTGTCGGTCATTCGTACTCTAAATTTGCATTGAAATGGGTTGATGCATTATCATGACCACTCAAAGCATTGCTTAAACAGTGATGTTTCAGATGCAGTGGCCCCCGGAGTCTTGTCGTCCTTTTACGGTACATTTCATCGTTAACTCTCGAATCGTTATAATAAATATGTTGGTCATATCACAGATGAACGTGGATGCACGGAAAGCATTCTTCTGATTGTCCAGCAGATCAAAGAATGACTTCGCTGACTTTCCTCAAGGCCAACTGTGCGTCGATTTTGGAATGTGCTTCTTTGGCGGCATAGTGAGCGGCGGCGAATACTGCAGGCGAGCACTCGGTCATCACGTAGAACGAATACTTGTGCACGTCGACGGATCGCTCACGCAGATTCTCGACAACACCTGAAAAAAAGGAATATCGTTGAGGGAACATTGAAGTTATTCGGCTATACCTCGTTCCATTAGGGCCCAACTGCCGAAGACCGATCCTATCAATAGGACGGGAACTTCTTTGCGCATTTCCTAAAATTTACTTTGTACATAGGTTCTGTAGTGAGAGGTACCGAGTCGTAATGACGGGATATGGCTACCAAATGGTCGGATAGTATCTTTCCTGCATCCGTGAAGAGCTGCGCACAGAGGGGATCCGTTGAAACATCTAAAGCATGAATAGGCATGACTATATATGAAGTTAAACCAAAGTAAAAGAGGGTGTAAGTGCGCTATATTTTTTGTTCTAAAGATAGGCACTGTATCTGACTCAACCCAGATTCGAATCGTTCTACATTCGGAAAATAAACTCACGTTCAGCGATGGTTTTCGTGATTTGGGCTACCCGCGCCTTCACAAAGCCGTTCCCATAAAAGTGCGGAAGCAGTTGGCTGTTCTCGGTCACGTCAAAGTGACTGTACACGATTCTCCTCACTACATCCGTACTGTGTTCCGATATATGGAAACCGTCGTCGTGATCGAAGAGCGTCTTGACGGCCCTGTGTGCGATCCAGAAGCCGCTTCCTTCGTCGCCAAGCATGTGCCCCCATCCGCCACATCCAAAGACTTCGCCGTTTTTCGTCAGTAGACGGCAGTTGGACCCAGTTCCAGAAATCATTATCACCCCGCCAGCAGGGAAGTATCCGTGAAGAGGAACTATCGCATCGGAGTCCATGAAGTGCTGCTCGGCAATGTCTCCATGTTCGATTTGCAGATAGTTGATAAAGTCGTTGACGTACTTCTTGTCTTCCGCGCCGGACATTCCATACCCCTGAATTCAATGACTATACAGTATGGTGTAGCGAGCGAGAATTGCCACTACAGAAGGCACCATGGCAAGGTACTACAGTCACAAAAATGTGCCCACAAACTGCGTTTTTAGGCAGATCCCAAATCTTGATTCGAGTGGGATATATAGCTATACCTTATCCTCACTAACTCGAGGTCGTATGTATACAGACAGTCACCGATTGTAAGAATAAATTGATCTGTCTTAGGGGTTACTGCAATATTGAAATGCTGTCGACAGCTTCTTGTGGACAAGGCTGCATCAGCCACACTAGTGAGCTTATAGGTTTTAATAGAAGACGACTTACAATGGCAGTCACCGGCAGTGAAACATTGTTCTCTTTGGCGTGCGCCCTGATTGCAGTGGCCAGGGTGTCGGACACGTTCTCGAAGCCGTTGAGAAGAGGATTCGAGGTTCCGAACTGTATCGTTCGCCCTATCTGAGTTCCGTTGGCACGAAGAAATGCGATTTTCGTTCCTGATCCGCCACTTAAATGACTCATTTTTGTACTAAGCGCCGAAAAGACAACGCACCCCTCGACGCCGATGTACACCTCCTCCTTGTCGGTCTGCCTTGCCGTCATCCTAATGAGCTGAATCTCCTTGTACGTCCCTTCACTGAACACGCTGGCAGTACGGACGAGTCGACAGTCGATTTGGTAGAATTCGCCCAAGTCGAAAATGAAATCGCAAGCACTGAAAACAAGGGGAACCAGTGACAGACCACAAATCCCGGATTAACAAACCACGTACTCGCGTAATTGGTAGGTCGTATAGAACGGCACGCCCGGGAACGCGACGACGATGAGCTGGTGCAGAGCTCTCATGATCGGCTCAAATAGATCTTCAGTGTAAAAAATGTCCGATGCGATAATATAGTCCAACTTGGAGAACTGCGCCCGAATGGCATTGACGATGCGCTCGGTGGCCAGTTCGTTCATGAGATCGAACGTCTAAACAGAACGGAACTGACGAGAGCACGCCGAAGAGCAGTCTCACCCGCACGTGGAGTCCCTTGACGGCTGCACATTTCATTCGCGTTGTACCCTGCAGCAAATCAAAGATCGATTAGCACAAACATGTTCCCGACTACCTGGAGAACGTTGTCTGTGGCCATGACGTTTTCCTGTCCACATCTGATTGCCACGACACTGGCATGGGCCAGACCACATCCCAGCTCTAGGGCTGCACTGTTTTCTTGGCTGCTTTTGAAAATCTCTTTGTTAGACAGCATGAAATTGCCTATAATCTACACATGTTCTATAAGAACTAGTCGACAAATTCCTTACAGAGTATTTGACATGATGGCCACACAACTGATCCGAAGTCTCTTTCATCCAGGTGTTGATAGTTGATGTCTGCTACGTCGGTCATCTGAAATTTTGATGAAGGATGTTCAGACAGCTACTTTTGTTGCAATTACACGCAAGCATATCAATGACAGTTTTCTCGGTTAATTACCAGAGAGGTTCTTAAGAAGAGAAGGAAATCTGAAAAAACAAATAAATAGGAATTTGACACTGACAAGCGATGCAGGCAGCATCGGAAATTTTGGTAGTCGATAATGGCTATTGTACTTCCTAAACTATTGCTCAGCGATTGTTTTGGTTTCAGAAGAAAATATGCATATCTTTGTCACGTATCTACCTGATATGAAGTTATGTATGTCACATGAACTCAGCCAGCTATCAGTTTAGGGCAAGATTCCTTTCTTGGCGCCTCACTATCGACCAGCCTATCGATTTCACTTGCGGACTTTGCATTGTTTTCTGTTAGGTAAAAGTTGCACTGTTGTCCAAAAAGCACAGCGAATCTCAGCCTGGAATATGTCCTGGAATGTCCCAACCTAAAGGAAACGACCATCGTAAAAGTGCCGATAAATGTAGCAGATATTGTTGCTCATATTTTCATCAGGAGTTTCAAGTTTGGCAAGGCGTTATCATACTGATCATTAAAAATCAAACACGACGTCTAAAAAGCGGTCTTAAGACAGATGTATACTGGCACTAGAACCAGACAGTAACGAAATTAGGCAGGTTTAACATTGTACAGATTCAGAGACGTTGTTTATCGCGAACGTATTGGAACTGCTCACATTGTTGATGCACAATGTTATCGATTATTTGTTGCTGCTTACCTTAAGACACATTGTTCTATACTTGGACTTTCAAATTTGTCAATATGCATCGCCTCGAGCCATGGTACCGCAACTACGACCATGGTTTTCTACTCGTTGGATATCTGCGGATTTTCCCTGCGAGATCATGTCAGTTTACAGTGCGAACAATGCGTGAAGCCATGGATATCAGTTACCAACAGTTCATGGCGGGAACCCATTTCACTCTGGCGAACCAGCGCTAACCACACACATGGTCCCAACGCGATTGTTTCGCACGACGGTAGAGAATCTGAAGTTTACTAATTTTAACACAATTCACAAATAGAAATTTGCAGTTTTCGACGAAGACTCGAATGCGTTTTTGTTTTCACATGTGCATGCGTGGGATCGCGACCGGCGTCTCGGCTCTACAGCAGATCATTGTCTAATCGACACAATCGACTCACTGCTCCTGTGCTTTCAGGTTAGACACCATGGCTCCTCGTGGAGATAAGTTTAACGACAAAGACGACCATTATGGCCGACGTGGAAGTATCTGTAGGTGTTGTGTCGCCTGCCGCCTATTCAAAATTCTACTTTAGCCGAGTACTCGGATTATGGGGATGATGAGCTTCCCAATGAGGTTGTTCAGTACCTCATCTACTTCAAACGAATGATCGAGGAGAAGAACGTTCCCCAGATCCAGGGACTCTACGAGCACGGATGGCCCGACCTCACTGAGCGTTTCTTCAACGAGAAGATGTGGCCTGATGAGAACGTCGTCGAGAACATCGTCGGCTCCGACAACAAGCTTTTCATCATTCTCTACAAAGAGCTCTACTTCCGCGACCTCTACGGGCGCATGTCGCGTGGCCCTACCCTTGCCGTCCGCTACGATTCCTACATGAACTACCAGGATCTGTTTGCGGAAATCCTAAGCAACGCCGAGACGCCCATCCTGCTCCGTTTGCCGAACATCTGGCTCTGGGACATCGTTGACGAGTTCGTCTACCAGTTCCAGGCCTTCTGTCTTTACAAGGCCAACCCCACCAAGCGATCGCCCGAAGACGTTGACGACCTGGTCGAGATCGAGAACAACCAGAACGTGAGTTGTGTTTGAGTATATTTACGCCACTGTAACGCAGAATATGATACATCCCAAAGCGGCTAGCCGTATCTAAGCGAAATCGTGTACAGATTTTGTGTTTAAAACGCATTACTTCAACTCAGATTTTGTAATAAGCGAAGTAGGAATAGTTAAACAATAGGAAACTAAGGTTTACAACAAGGCAATACTAACTGTAAGAGTTGTTTTTCAGTCTTCTATCTTTCAACAATTTTAAGTTCTATATTCGTATGTACACTGAACGGAAGCGTATCGTATTTCCTAGTCAAAATTACTTGATGCTTGGAATACAAAACACTGCCACATTCTCCTGCATGTAACGCGCATTTCAGGCTTGGAATATCTACCCCGTTCTGAACATCCTGTACTCTCTCCTCAGCAAATCTCAGATCAACGAGCAGCTTCACGCTATTCGCGACGGAAAGAACCCCGACGACGTCGCCGACGAGTTCGGACGCAACGAGCTCTACTTCAAGCTGGGTTATTTCTCCCTCATTGGACTTCTACGCACCCATGTCCTTCTCGGAGACTATCACCAAGCCCTGCAGACCGTCGAGAACCTCGAGTTCGACCCTAAGGTGGGAAGGATAGATCTTGTTCAATAATACATTCCTCATCTACAGGGACTATACAACACCGTTCCCTCGTGCTTCGTCACTCTGCACTACTTCGTCGGATTCTCGCACATGATGATGCGCAACTACGGCGAGGCAACGAAGATCTTCATCAACTGCCTACTCTATATCCAGCGTACCAAGAGTCTGCAGCAACAACAGCAGCCCAACAAAAAGAACTACCAGTACGACGTGATCGGAAAGACCAACGATCAGCTCTTCCATCTTTTGTCCATTTGCTTGGCTCTTCAGCCCCAGCGTATCGACGAGGCCATCCAGTCACAGCTCTACGAAAAGACCGGTGACCGCATGCTCCGCATGACCAACGGGTAAGTTACCTAAGAAATTAGTTTAACTTTTTGTTATAATGAAATACCTAAAAGCTGTTCCACTTCAAAATGGACAGACTAAAGCTCACATATTGAACTCCTACTGTTTTTGGAAGCTATTCTGACTGCATTCCGGAAATTCTAGTCAATGAGAAGGCAAATACAGATCATTGTACGGCTATAACACACATTTTTGACCCGGCAAAAACTCGCAACCGTCTCAAACCTCTTTTTCTTTCGCCCAGAAAATTGGCCAGTGTGTTTTATTGGAAAGTTCAGTCACGTTAAACGCTAATCACCCTTAACAGGATTATCCTTTCCAGTGAATTCTCTCCTAAGTTGTATGATCGTTGATTTTTCTTTAATATTGGATAATTTCAAGATGCCCTGCAATCTGTATACCCTTCTTAAACCCAATAATTTCAGAGACATCGACGAGTTCAAGAACGCTTTCCAAACCGGATGTCCTAAGTTCCTCTCTCCCACGACGGTCGCCTATGAAGGCCCCAACGTCTCGAAGGAACCCCTCACGCGCCAGTGCAACGCATTCCTCGAAGGAATCGAGAGTCAGATCTCGCTCCCCATCCTGCGTGGATACCTGCAGCTGTACACGTCTCTGTCGACGGAGAAACTCGCTGCATTCATGGACGTTGGGCCGGATAGCTACTACACGTTCATCGGAAAACTGTTGACCTTCAAAATGATTGTCAACGAACTGGGAAAAGAGACCCACGACGGAGGCGACGTTGACGATTCGACTACCGATCTCGACTTCTACGTTGATAAGGTTGGGGAACAACAGGTTTAGGTTACGGTATTTAATGCCTATTGTTTAGAACATGATCGTTATCGCCGATACCAAAGTGGGACGCAGAGTGGGCGAGTATTTCATCAAACACATCCAGAAGCTGCAAGAGGTAAGGACAAAGGATTCGGGAGTTTCTCATCCTCAGCTGCTTTAGGTTTCCGAAAAACTGAAAGCATTGGATGTCGCACCAACGGAAAGTTAAATCACCGTAATTGTTGTTAATTTTGTGACACACAAATTGTTTGATTGTTGTTTTTTTTGTCTAATTTAAAGGTAATGAACGATTGTGATGGACTGGTACGCAGGCACACACACACGTGGGGCACCTCTATATGTACAATTGGCGAATCCGACGGCCATCGGCACGCGCCACTCTCCGTGTGTTGAATCAGAGTTCTATTCAAATTGAACAAGGGAACATTGAGGGGCGGGTATGTGGCGAAATTGAGGCGCAAAAAGAGCAGTGAATGTCGAGAGGAATGCTCTCTTTTTCCGACTGAGAACTCGCTGCTTTGCAACAACTTATGTTGTTTTGTGCACGGCGTATTCGCACGTGTGGCGCGCTGCACGAATCGAGGCAACTGTCGTACTTTGACAACAAACACGACCGGAGGACACCCTCGAGCGGCTCCCGCTGAGGGTACCGTCTAGGCGATCGCCCCTCAACCACCGTTTCACTGCCGTGTCCATCCGGTGCAATCACACCTTTCCATATCCGTGCATCGTCGATCCCGATCGCCAACTGCAAATAAGCGTTTCCACTTCCGTCATTCCATTTCGACCGAGGCGCGATTAGGGTGATCGATCAGTGGTTACACCTTGTTGTTCTCCGTTTGCGCTCCCAAACGCACATCTTCGCACTCTGTGCTCCGGCGCGACTTCTACTGCTGCTGCTGCTCCTCTGCCAAAGGGCCCTTCTGAAGGTGGTGGAAGAGAGAAAAAGCAGGTCTTTTGAAACTCGTTCGGTGAAGAGGCACGGACGGCGTCTTCGGCGGGATGCGCGCGAGAGAAGCGCGAGAAGGGAGAAACACTTCTGTGTCTTCGTCTCCTTTGCGCAATCAGATCATCATCGCCATCATCACAGCTATGACAATTTGTCCTCTGGCGCGCACACTCAAGTCGTTTTCGCGCATTTCGCTTTGGGCGGCTGCGCGGAAAATCATTTTTGCCCTCCCTCGGCCTTCGTCCATTGTTTGTATGCACCGCATTGTGCGCGAGTCAAAATGCGCGTGAGATTAAAATGAATGCGCGTGAACACGTTGAGGGGGGTTGCCGAACGGCGCTTTCTTGTCACCGGCGGCCGAGGAATGTCCGCTCGGAACCGTTCGCTTTGTCGTTGCCCCTCCGGCTGCCCCACATTGTGACGATTGCTACTTAATCGCGTTACCGAGTGAGTCGCACTGATTGACGGACTCGCAAAAGAGGCGACTTCCCGCTGAGGGTCGACATAATACCGTTCTTTTCTTTAGACGGTGCTTTATCGCTTTTTGCACAATTATACGTAACTGTCCTTTCGCAATGATTCATTGAACGTTTACAAACCCGGTTCCTGAAGGGCGATTCAAAGTAAACAGTTTTTGTGATTCGCACCCAAAGTGGGGATGTTGCGGAAATCGGATTTGCGATTAGATGTACGCCTGATTGGAACGGCCGTCGCAATAACTTTCTAATTAATGTTTTTTTTTTGTTCCAAGCAGATTGTTATTATTTCGTGGGCGACTGCAAACAATGCGCCTCTTGTCAGGAATTCCATTTTACTCCACTTAACACAGAGTGGTGTCTTTCTGAGGGCAAAATCAGGTGGATGACAACAATTCGATGTATTTTTAAGGACTGAGGACTCAGTGATTCATATATATTTAGTATTTTTTGTTGATAAGGGCAGGTGAAGGAGCTCGAATTTGCCGTTCTGGTAACTGACTTCTCAAAATTCTCTGTTTAAGTTTGAGATTATGAAGATGATTTAGACCTTCGATGACCGCCGACTGGTCCGTTCTTTGAGACATAAATTGCAAATAAGGAACCATCTTGTGCTCTTTGAAAGCATCCGGAACTAGAAGGATCGCATCAATTTCAGTTTTCTCTTTTCCCACTTAATTTAGTGCTGCTTTAAGCCAATAATTTTTATGTTGACGGGTGTCAGTCCTTCGAAGTGATTTATGGCATTCTTCAAAAGCCGGTTTAACGGTTGTAGTCGTAAACCAAATCGCTTTCATAACCTTCTTTTTGTTACATTCGGAAACGTTTCGATCGGTAAAATAAATTCTTGTTTCAAACTCAAACAGATCTGAATTTTTGCCAAACAAAAGCGAATCTTGAGGCACTCGTTAAGTTAAGCCAATATTTTCACCGTTCTAATGTTTCATATCCTCTTTGCTGAGCACTTACAAAACCTGTTTCGAATTGCTTTAAATCGTGCTTTAAGTAAACAGTTTTTATGGTGATGAAACGTACTTTGATCCAGGAAAGTCTGGTTCGAATTTGGCGTAAAATCGGATTTGATCGAATTGAAATCAATCTTATCGACGACAACATTCTTTATCAATTTGCGAAAGTCATTCTGCCAACAGCCTCTCTCATTTTAAATCCTAGATTCCACTCTATTGAGGATTAAAGCATTGTCTGCGGGGAAGCTGTACTTTCTCCGCCGCCTTCTCGGTGTTCTAAAACTTTACATTTTAGAGTAGTCTTCGATTTCCGAAGTGTTTACTTGCCGCTTGTTTCCGCGCGCTTTAACGACTCAGCATTAGTTTGCTCTTCTACTTCTTGTAGGTGCTTGGAAAACACTCGAAAATACGACGAGAATTTGGCTGATTCGTGTTTTTTGTCGGATGTAACTTGTCGCTTATAACACTTCAATATTTCAAATATAACATTTATGTGTTTTCAGGCAAGCATATTGTTCATTACTTTTCGGTAGCTGAAGTGTCCTCATACTAGAACCCCCAGCTTTGGATTTTACGAAGTAGAGCCTTGCTTAACGTACTGAAACAACAATGAGGCACGTCATTAGTAAAGACACCTGCCAAGATACCTTCATTAGAGGCGATTATCATTCGCTCCTTTGTTAGCAAGTACACTGTGAAATCGTGGCTTTGTCTTTGTGTGGTAAACATGGTTAAGAATAGAGCTATATGCGAAACGTGGTCCTTTCCTTTAAATTAGTGCCCAGAAATAGAACAGCTACTGTTACTCCTTGAGGCAGAATACGACCTAATTTTGATACCCCTGTCCTCCGCAATTTGTGAAATAAAGCCTACGGTTTTCAAAATGTTTACTTGAGTTCCGTAGTTTCGTTTTTGCTATTTGTTTGCCCCAGTCTGGTCGTATTTATAGAATGTGTCAAGCTACAAAAAATCATTGTTTTACGGTAGGAAATGAGATGCGCGATCGCTCGAATTTTTGCTCAGTGTTGGCTTAAACCATGTGAATTTTGTTGACATAAATCACACCTGGGAAGTAGTTGGATCAACAAAGGAATCAATGATGGATATTGAAGATTCGCTCCTAATGTACGGCAAAACTTTTTTATTTAATTTCTTACTTTTTCGATTAGATTAATGGGAGTTTTTCTCCATGTCAGACGGTATTAGACGACTGATCATTCCTCCCTCATTTGGCTACAGACCTTACTATCGAAAGGATTAAGGCCTTTTGCAACAAAGGGTGGCATCAGCATACAGTCTGTCGCACTTCTTTTTTGTTGTGACCGATAGCGACCGAACCGATCAGCTGAGTTTTAACTGGTTATTCTATTTGGATGCGTATGTCGGTTTATGGGCAGTGGAGCGGTGCGCAAACAGTCGAAAAGGAGAGACCCTCACGCAGCCGTTTGCTAAGGGGATTAATCGTTAAGTCGCAATTCCTTTTCCACCGCCACCCCCTTGCACGTCTCTTTTTACCGACTTTGCTCAAGTGCCGACTATTCGCGGTGACTAACTCCTCCGTATGTCGCCTCCATATTTAGCTTCAGTTCCTAGGTGGGATTGGAAGTGGCACACCTGAGTGAGTCACCTGTGAGGGGGCTGTATTTAGTGCGGTGACCGGTGGATTTACCGTGATTATCCTATTTGTTCACTTCCATCGTATGCTTCGCGGTTCCCGCTTTCATGCCCATATATGCACCTACAATATGTACGTCTTCCGTGGCTGCTATAAGTCCATTTTTTTCGACTGTGTCAGACTTATTTGAAGGTCTTTATTCTCGCGAATTCTGTTCATACATCTGAGATACCTTAATCCAATTTTGGTTAATTTAAGCAATTGGAAATTTCCCACGAAAATAAGTAGAAAATCTAGTCAATTTTTAACTGCCATATCGTTTGTTGCTACTGCTATAAAACGTCCCCAAAACTCAATATAGGTGGATCAGTCGCAGCTGTAAAAACGGAATTTGGGTTAAGTCATGAATCACCGCGGCAGCAACTGCTCATGCTCCCTTGCTATGGCCAGTGTAAGCTGTACAGAGTTCATGATCATTCAGCTCGTGTACACCCTCGCCCTATTCCTCCCTCAGACGCTTGTATACATCGAATTATTGTTGGCACCCACCCACCAGCACAATTCAAGTTTTTTTCGTTGGCAGGTCGCTTTCGTTAAATACAAGATTTTAGTTAATCGCTACATACTCCTAAGAAACGCTCAAATTATCGCCTTTTACGGCAGAGATGGGCCGGCACCGATCCTTCCAATTTCCAACGTTCCTATTGTGCCTTCGGCGCGCACATCACCGACATGCTTGATGAAGCCACCCATCACAAAACCGTGTAATTACAGCTGATAGAGGATGGGATTTTGACTGGTAAACGGGGTCCCTCCTTCGCATGACCATCGCGCCGACCGGCGGCTGTCTGACGGTAAACAGTGACATCGCGTGTGACTCGGTGTACCTGGCTGGCTGGCAGCGTTTACTTGTCTGGCTATAAACGGCTAATTATCTCTGCACACCCTTCCTGCCTAACTGTACTTCGCTGACTTTGTCAACACCGACTAGCCGCTCGGCTCTCTTTTTTTGTATTAATCGCGTTTTAACCCACTTTTGCGCGCTTTGTTTGAATAAAACGCTTTATAATTGGTCACTTCAAAGTTCTACCGTACTTCCGGCGTGTGCTCTCCTTTTTCACCTTCACCTACTTCGCGCACAATCAATGCTCAATTGTTGTAATTTGATTGTTTGTCTGGTGAAAATACAATCCAAATTACCCGATTTTCTTTCATTATTCTTACGAAAAAAAGTGTACTTTTATTTTTGGTGCCTTTCTCAGTCGTACTCATGCATTTACAAGTCGAAAATAGCAAACACGTGGGGTTTTTCAATTAATTTTCTGTGGTCTTCTCATGGTTAAATGTTACGATCATTCACATGTAATGTCACAAGGGGTTTGCTCATTATTTTGGGATGAAAATTAGTTCACTAAGGCATTTAAAAGAGAATGTATAAATAGAAAAAAACTCGACAGATCTCGATCCGAGTGATGTCCATAAGTGTTTGTCTATTTCGGTTATCAATTTATTTATGACTACGCATTTTGTGACTCATTCGATTGTCATGCTATCAAGTACTATCAATCTAGTAGTGACGAAAGTGCGTAGTCTCATTCATAAGGTCCGCTATCCTCGTGTGTCAATGAAGTAAACTTTGCTGCGCGGAAATTCCGGAAACAAATGAATATCTTTGTTGCGAATAGGGTTGCCCACAAGCAGCAATTGGCTGGCAGTAGAGCTGAAGATGTATCCGGATCCGAAGCCAAAGTTTCTTTACACCTTGTCATTTGCATTCCTTCTGAATTTGGAGAAATATTTTGCCTTGACGACCCTTGACCTGGCAACTCGAAATTCCGTTCTACGAGCTATCTATACAGTACTATGGGGGCGAATGTCATTAACCACGTATGCCGTGGGACCTTACCTCTATCAAAGGCACCCATTGCTATGTGTGTGACATATCAAGGAGAAACAAATCTGAAAAAGATCGGCTAATCTTATGACCGCGTTCAGCTCCATCCTTTCCAATTTATTATGTTCCAGAAACGGGCTCGAAAGACTTGCGGCAAGGCAACATTCGTGCGTACTGTGTCCAGCGAAGTTGTTTTATCTTTATTGAAATATAGGGCAAATGCGAAAAAAATATGACCCAAAATGACCGACCTTTTTCGCATACCGCTTTTCGCTCTATCTCATCAACATTTGCTCATTTCCACTCCGAAAGGTATTACAGGAAAATGTCCACACTAAGAGGAACAGTTCTCGAGAATCGTACCTGAATATTTTTTGACTCTAAGCTTTCCATAATAGTCGAAGTTAACGCCCTTGCAGTACAGTACGTTTGGACTAGCCATTCGAAAGATGTAAGCTGTGAACGAAATGTGTCTAGATATACTACTAAGAATGAACTCTCATAGTGCGCCATTTTCAGTGACACAACCCCTTGCTTAAAAATTATGATTAAAAATAAGTTTATTGGACAGAACACTATTCGATAGACAATCACGTAACGACTATATGAAAACTGCATATCAGGCGTATTCAAAAAAAACGTTGCCTGAACGATCTCACATAGAATTAGTTACGTAATAGACACCTTGCAAACCCCTACCTTCTACTCCTACGTCTTTCTATTCTCGTTCGTTCATTACTCCATTTCGTTTCTGTTATCTGCAAGTTTAAGAGGTCTGCATAAAAGTGGCCTAAACTTTACGAACTCAGTTTACTGTCCATAAAGCACAGATCTTATCACTGTTTTTTGCCGTTCCCCGATTCATTGGACTTGTTTGCACCTTTTTTGCTTTCACTTTAATGGCAAGTCCAACGTCATATGATTTATTGGTCTGCTCTTAAAGGTGTTTCCTAAAAGAAAAGATCATAACACTAGGGAAAGGTGTCAAGGTGGTGATTGTATAATGGCGCGCTTCGATCGCCATTCGTCAAAACAAATTGGGTGATAAATTCGTTGCTCTTTCCTTGTTTAGGAGGAACTTGTTTTCAGCATGAACGTAGTGCGTCTCTGAGGGCAAACTTTGAAGTGATCTTCTTGACCGATTTACGGACGCTCAATTAAGGCGACGACTGAAGGGAAGAATAAGCAGGTTGAACTTCGAGTTCACGTTCCCATATGAGAAATAAAAAGAATATACACGTGGCCGATGCAGATTGAGATTGTAGAGTGCAGCGATAGTGTCCAGATATTATGCTATAGAGTGTAAGCCGCACAATTCTCAAAATTGTTGAGATTTTAGTGGCTCGGGGCTATATCGATCCCCTACTAATTTTTTGGATATATTCGTCAAGAATTCCATCACAAACAGGTGAAACCGAAAACGATCGCTTTCGTGACACTCCACCATTAGCCAGTTGCCTCAGCGACGAGAAGTAAATGGTCAACACGGCCATTTTTCTGTCATTAGAAATGCTCATTTGCCATCACGTCCGTAGCGCCTTTTCCGAACTCGTAACTGACCTCGAATTGTAAATTGCCGAATCTATTTTCAGCACAATCACGTCAGCGAGCGAGGCAAATTGAATTCTGGAATCCGTCCATGCACGGCTTCGCCAGAAGTACCACACTATGCTTGTCACGTTCCCACTTTGGCATGCAAATTTCGCCGATTAGACCGTAGTGCCTTACCGAAACTCTGTCGTCCAAGTTATTTTCGAAATCTAATGCTTCAAACATCTATTTGAGTAATTAAATCAAAGAATGCCTTCAATGTGATTAACGAATGGGTGAAGCCCTAGAGCGAGTCAGTCAGCTCTACTGGCTCTATCGCCTCCATAACGAGCTCTCGAAAATATCCTTTTCATCAGCGTTTTTTTCACGCTCTTCGCCCAGTGCTGACGCATTCGACAGACCTGGCCTTCATTAAGGCGCTTGTTATCCACACGGCAGTGTCAGTCTTCAAGTTCATATGAAATTAGCCATTAGAGGATATGCATTCTTCTGTATTGTCGCAAAAGTGAAACTGAGAAGGTAATTTTAGAGGGCCGTCAGGTCCATCAAAGCTCTCCGTCTATGACTCTAGGGGTACGTAGATGACATCAGTTTCTATACATGTAAAAGCGATCGAAGAGTTTGGTGCGATACAAGGGTTTGTTAGCATAAAAGCCGAGAACGGATTCAAGCTGATCTAGTGTTCACTTGGCGTTTTGCACCCACATCTCGCGTGCTAAATAGTCCAATTTTCTGTTCGTTCCCCTTTCTATGGCAAAGAAAGCTCCATTCTCCCTCTTTTCCTTCAGCCGTTTTATTTTTCAACCTTTTCTACACACATATAGCTTCAACTTCGTGTTCAGTAAAGACTAAAAGTCAATCAGATTTCCTTAACGAACAGGTGAAGCTCATAGCTCGTAGATGATAGTCGTCCCTCCCTTGTCACTGCTACCTCGCCGACCGCCTTTAGCATTCTCCAAATCCAGCGTCCTGTTCCCATTATTAATCAATTTTTTGCACGTATCTCATTTCCGCTTTTCCCCTTTCCGCTTATCCGATTAAATCTCCATTATGTAAAAGTACTCTTCGATTGTCCCTCAGGGAAATCGAGTAATCAGAGAGACATTACCAGTGCGCAGGACGGGAGCTTGTCCGGATTTCGTCAACATAAACATAAACACCATTTGATTGCACGAATTCCAGCCGCAAGTGAACTCGAAAAAATCCTGCAAACGGAACCTGCATTCGCAGCGAAGAGTGCGACCACACCGTCGTTCTTCCCATTCTTCGTTAGCTAATTTATGAGCACAGATCACTCGTTTTTACGAATAGCGCTAGTGCTGTAACATTTTTGAAGTCATCTTTTGGATCCTCACATTAGAGACGGTTATTAAAAGGCTGCGATGACCTTGATGTAGAAACGGTTTCACTTTCACTACTGTCCCTTCCACCAGCTCCAATCAAAACAATGAGTTCTGTTTGCTTTTTTGCCGTTTTACTATTCTGTCCGCACATTTACCGAAATTGTCGTTTCCCATCAAATCAGCATTCTGTCTCCTTTTCGCGGTGGAGGTCAGCGCCGACGCTCACCGAAATCGGCAGTTTTATGTTTTTTTACACCAAACCCCTCGGAAGACGTGAGTAGGACTGCGTGAAGAAGCTCGTTCCCGTTTTTCGCTCTCGTTTCTACTCTGAACACTTTTTCGCGCTGAATAGAACGACTTTAGTGTCGTCAGAGGGGTCCACGCAACTGCGTAGTCTATTCTTCTTTTACTGTAGAAATGGAAATTTTTGACCGGCTGCGATTAAAGTGGAATGACGATATTAAAGCGCTTATCCGATTACGCGCACATACAATGACTGTATTGTTGCGGAGACGACGACGACAAGTTTTCCGTGCGTCAACGAGAAGTGTTTCTGTGCTGGTCAGTCGAGCAGCACATGCAACAACTATCTTGTTGACTGTAGGGTGATGTGGTTAAGTTGTTGACAGATGTACGGTCATTTTATAATTATTGTGTGCTTGAAAATCTGAAGATCTTTCCGGCACCTTATCATGACGTCACACGTGGACTAGAACATGACCCTCTATCATCTAAAATCGGTTGGATTATAGTGACATTCGCAGGTGGGCCTTCTGTCTCAGATGCGGACCATAGCCAAGTGCACAAATGATTCTTCTTTATTCTATTTCTAAAGCCAGATAGACTGACAAGTTACAAGTCTGTAGCGTGACTGAGAATGCTCTATTTATGGACGTTTCAGGACAGTTAAGTCTATTTAAGAAACGGTTACTTTTATCGTTTGCCTGTCCCCTCTTTGTTCGTCGCCGTGCATCCGTTGCCGTTCTATGGCTGTCGATCCGAGGTACGAGCATCCAACCACTGCCTTTTCTGGCTACTGTACCCCGTAAAGACACGATACCAAAATTATGAAACCAAGGTCGACTCATTTGGGCGTTTAATATCTTTTTTTCCATCCAGCTTAAAGTTAACTCTGCAGCTGCAACCTGTTTTTTTTCCGCGAATCCCGACTCTTCTTCGACGCGTTCTTGTCATTACACTGTACACATAGTAATCAACGAAAAATATTGTTTGCAATCGGCACGTGTCCACTGTTGATTTATTATGGCCAATCTCCTATCGCCCTATCCGTTTGTTTCAATTGGTCGTCGAAGACGTTGCCACCCTTCCTGGTCGAGCGATACCTATGTATTGTTACTGATAACGGCGATGTATTCGGTCCACTTTTTGTCCTTTCAAATACGCCAATGGTGAACTCCAGATTCTGACCTTTATGAGCTGCTTTCATCGTCCTTCTAGCTTGTTGTTTCCCTCATTTCAAGCAAAAACACATTTATCACATAATGCAATCATCTCTTTGTTCGTCACTGCTCAATTATGTCGAATTAACTGTTTGTTTCCCGATGCGTTTCCTGTTTTCGCATTTTTCTTTTACTCCATTGTTTACCATATCATCTCTTAATTAAAAGAGGACGCATGAGATGCGAAAATGAGAATGTAAATAGCTGTCGCCTCGGGGCCTCAATTTTCTCGCTCGAAGCCTTCTACTTCCGGTGTTGTATTTTCCCGAAAGTGTCGTATTACGTTGGCATTCCTCAGCCTATCAGTACAAATTATAACGCTATACATTCCCATTGGATTACAATAATGTCCCGTTTTAATGATCTTCGGCGAAATCAACATGAACTCTTGATACCGTAATGGCATTTTGATGGGCAGATGCAACGTAAAGCCAGTAGTTTAAGACTGGGCACACGCTAATTACACACCGTAAACGGTGGAAGTATCATATTTATCGTTTTATTAACACGTCGACCCAGTTCATAGCTCCTTATCGGCGCGTCCCATCGAATTGCGCTAAATAGCTCGCCGGCCATATTTTCCACCCTCTCCTTCCGCTCGCGTCGACAACATCACCACCAGCAGCGTTCGATCCGATTGATATGCGTATAGACAATAGATATTGCAATCAGCACACCTTCTTCTGACCAACACTCACCCCATCGCGAGGATCACTACTAGTACAGCCTAGGCAGCTGATTGTCCTCTTTGTTGCAGTGTAACCGAACCGCGCTCATGGACTGGATATGGTCCTGGAAGGACTATGTCTTTTACGGTATTTGTTCGTGCGGCTACAACTGCGGCATCGACACGGAACCGGTGGCGAAAAGCAAGTAAGTCATTAAATTACACGATTATAAGGAGTGCTGTGACGGTCTAACGCTTCTTTTCAGTAGCAATTCTCCCCTTCGCTTGAAGAGTTACAGGTTAGCGCTTATTACCATTTTACATTCTTCCCCTCTCGTGTGCACATGCCTGTGCACCTCACACCTTCTTCAACGCCTTGCAAACACGTTGTCTGTCCATTGTGTCACTGTTTGTCGCGCACTAACTTGTCTGAAACGCACTGACCATCGGCAGCCACTCAAGTGGTCGCGCGCCGCCGACTTCCACGTCTCGCCCCTTTCTTCCAGCCCGCTGGTCCACCCCTTTTCGGTTAAACCAATTACGGCACTAATGACTAATGCATTTATGCTGACCGACTAAATCTGACCTTCGACTTCGGCTGCACGAAGCGAACCGCTGCGGCCAGCCATGACGGAGCCGCTCCGGGACTGCGGGCGGGTTGTGCCCGCTTGCGCATTGCAACTTTTTGCGACAACACCGAACTCCTCCTTCGGTCGGTTCGCTTTTACTAATAGTGTCGTTTTTTGCTGATTCGCCGAATGATGAATATTCAACTAAATCGATGCGAACGGGTGGACGCTGAGTGCGGCTCCACCTCGTGAAGGCGGTCGAATTTCGGCGCCGCTCCCTCTGACCCAAGCAACTGTCGCCGAGCCGCAGGAAGTCCCTGCGGCCAATCGCAGATGACCATCGCGGATGATTTTAGCGGACAGCCGTGGCGGCATCGCAAAATAAGCGCCGCGATTTGATCTCGGGTGTCAGCGTTCCCGTGTTCGATCAGTATCGAAACGTCCCTCCGATCAGCTGTTGTTCTCGCGCTGCCCTCCCTCCGCCCCCCGAGGGCGTTCCTCGTTCGATGCGCGCCGAAGCCTCTTCAGCGTCGCCGTCGCGCCGATGGCCGGCGCGCGACAATCATTTATAGTACCTAATCATCTTCGGTGCTATAATCACTAGCACCTACTTACTCACCCGCTTGGCACCCTTCCCACTCACCACCACAACCCCGGCGGGCTGCCCCTCCTGACACCGCCTATTTGCCACCACCGTGCGCCGCTCACAAATTAGTCACCATAGCTACCGAGCTCTACTCCTGTTCAGGCGCAACTCCTCCTCGCATTGTGACATTCACACTATCTCCGCCGCTGATGAATTTGACAAGATGTCAATTTTCCGCAATTCGGCCATATTCACCACGACCACTCCATGCATCTACCAGCCAGATCAAAAGGTCCTTTAAACCCTCACTCATCGCCCTCTAATCGACCGTTTGACCATTGTAGGCCTCTGAATTTTTGACTCTATTAGAAAGGATGCAGAGCGCTCGGCTGGACGATCAACGATACGAAATGCCGCCTCAAAACAACAATAATAGCAATCATCAAAATGTGAGTTTTCCGACAAATGTCCTGTGGTGAAGAGTCTGTTGTACTGTAGAACAATATTCGCCTCCTCGAGAAGGATCCGTCCGCGCACTTAAGAAGGGTACGATAGGCATCTATTAATGTTGCCCCTCAAAAACACCCGCTAATCACAATGCTGTAATCGTCTTTTTAGGTACTCGCTCAACGAGGACCCTACCCTCAAATTGTAGCCCCGCCAAGCGGTGGCTTCTGGATCGACGGCGTTAATGATAGTGTTGTCAAAGCGGAGCACGACATTGACAACTACCAAACGGACCAAAAGAGCAATAGTTGTGCGAGATTCAAACTGGAAACGGACGACTCGTGCCACTGCTATCGTCGACACTTTCTCGGCAAGGAGCACCACAACTTCTACGCTCTCGATGCCATCGGACCCCTTCTGCTCTCGGTGCGGACGGAGACGATATCTTCGCAAGATCACTTCAGGATCATTCTGCGGTCATTGCGCGGAACTGTTCATGAAATCGTCCCGGCATCAGGTGAGTGACGCGATGAGACACCCGGGCAAATATTGACCGAACGATGAAACCTCACGCGCTCCCTCTCGAGGGCTTCTTAATCACGGCTTCTCCGTGCAAATTACGCACCTCATAAAACGTTTGAGAAAACTGTGGTGCGCTGCGCAAAAAAAGCGATGATTGCCAGTCTCAGAAACCAGCCGTTGTCCGGTTAATCTACCAAAACATGTCATTTACAAATGCGAGAACTTGGCGTTTCAACCAAAACAGTCCGAGATTACACTTTCAGTTGTTGTTTTCAGCGCTCGGCACGAAGCCGTGGGCGAGTCGAATGGCCAAACTCCTATGCGATGACGTGACCACTGAGAAGTTCGTACCGGTCGCGTTTCCCGGTGGCACAGACATGATCCTACAGTATGACGAGCACACCCTAGCCGATACGTACAAATTCGGTAATGCACTCTACTTAAAATGATTGATGATGTGACGTCGTAACTCTATAGGCATTCTCTATCAGCGATTCGGGCAAACAACCGAGGAGGAGCTCTTCGGCAATGCCGCCACGACGCCCGCATTTGACGAGTTTCTTGACATTCTCGGCGATCGGGTGGAGCTCAGAAATTTCTCGGTAATTGCGAATTGATCTTCGATGTCCTAAAGCACTGTTCGGCGCTACAGGGTTTCCGGGGAGGTCTTGACATCCAGCACGGGCAAACCGGTAACCAATCGGTTTACACTCAATTCAAGCAGAAGGAAATCATGTTTCACGTATCGACGCTTTTGCCGTTTACCGTAGGGGACACGCAGCAGTTGCAACGGAAACGACACATCGGAAACGACATCGTGGCCATAGTGTTCCAGGTTCGATATGCGCAATGCTTCAGCCAAAACTTAAGTGGTCGATCTAGGAAGAAAATACACCTTTCTGCCCTGATATCGTGTCCAGCAACTTCCTCCACGGATACGTCGTTGTGCAGCCTGTCAATGCGGGGACCGACAAAGTGTACTACCGTGTAGCGGTAACCGCTCGGGACGACGTTCCCTTCTTCGGGCCGACCCTTCCGACTCCGTCGGTTTTCCGCAAGTCCCAAGATTTCCGCAACTTCCTCCTCACCAAACTGATCAACGCCGAGAACGCGTCGTACAAGTCGGAGAAATTCGCTTCGTTGGCGGTAAAATCAAGTGGCCTGAGACCCTCCGCACATATGGGAATCGTGTTTCAGGAACGAACAAGGTCGTCCCTGCTCAATGAACTCTACGCGAGGCTAAAGGAGCACTCGGAATTCTATGGAGTGTCCTTTTTGCAGTCGACCGATAATTACCCGACAGCGGCGCCCTCAGGAATTCTTCACTCGGTGAGGAAATTCGTCGAACGGTAAGCAAGGCCGAAATTATGACGACGTCAGGGTTATTCCACGCTTTTCGCAGGTCGCGCTCCGTTTCCCACGAGAGCTCGTCGACTCATGGCGGCGGCGCCGGCAATAAACCGGCGAGTCCAGGACGGTCGCTGAAGGAGAAGAGCAAAAAATCTGCGGCGATGGCGCCGCCACTGCTTGAAGAAGTCGGCCGGCGGCAAACGGCTCCCGTCAAAATCAGACAGTAATTAAACGGCGAACTTAATGAGCGTGACTAACGTTCTTCTTTGCTGGTTTAGGCCGGTCCGCACGACGACACTCAAACCGGGACCCCATTCGCTTGACCGCAGCAAGGCGGGCAGCTCGAAGTCGGGCAAAGATAGGTGCGTACTCTTTATCATTAGGCAGAAAGCTAGGCTTGATGTCTTGATGTCGAAAGGCACTCTTTAAATTCGGAAACGAAGACGTTCCATCCAGACTTTTCATGACGTAGGACAGACGAAACGACTATTACTATTATTGGCGTGGTCAACAGGAAATGCCTTATCCGCAAGAATTTTAAAGATCCAGATAATCGGTGATCATCATCAAAAGCATTAAGCAACCAAAACAGGTTGTTTTCCAGTTAGTCTGAGTGGACATACTATTTATATGGCTCCAACGGGACGCGATAGAGTTCCTAGGAATCTGGATACACTTAGCTAAATCACCATTTCATCATGGACCAATTTTCGTGATTACCATCTAGGCCCTACAGTACCAAAAGAAATTATTACTTTCTCATAATCATCGATGATTAATCGGCTCAATGTATTCCCACAGACATACAAAACAGTTCCATAGCATGGGTATTTCTTTTGTTCTCTAGCTTTGAGTCACCCTTTCTCATCAAAAGAAGTACGACTTCTTTATGATGAGTGAGTCAGTTATATTCATTTAGTTGTGTGTTTTTTGGACATACAAATTACATCAGTAACACATTCGATGTTTACATCGACAGCTATCGCGTAGGATGAAAAAAAACAAAAGCCGTAACATTTGCGAATCGGTGTGAATTCGGCCATAAATCTCGTAAACGAGCTCGACGGAACGTGACGATCGAAACGCATCTTAAACCAGATGTTTCGTGATTCGCAAAATTTAGTCATTTAAACGTCGTGCGATGAGATAAAAACTTGTTAACGAACGCATTCGAGAAGCAGTTTTAGGAATATTGAGACGAAATGTTTGAGCGTTAGAGGGTGAGTCATGATGAGGGATGCTGTGAATTAGCGGAATTGGCATGGCGAAATTCTCAACATAATGGACTCGGTGAAACAGGGGATGCTTGCAAACCAAAAAAGAAACGAAGCAATGTCTAAAATTCACTTGAAGTACTACACATACGCTTTTTGTGTGGGCTTACTTACTGAATGCTGACTAAGTCGCGAGGTTATGGGTCATTGACCGGAAACGCTGAAAAGCACGCAGCGGAAGGCTCCTAGGATTAATGTGGTCGCCCTTCGCTTCTGTGGTAATTTATCAGGCTAATAGATAGTGGCCGATAACGTCTTCAGCCATTCCGGTTCCTCTCAACTGCACAACAACTTATATCGTGGTTAGGTTTCATATAACACACAAAAAGAGGTGTAATCGAGATGTGAAACCATCAATATTGATAGATTAGATTCATAAATTATGAGTGACAAGCATCTTTCTGACACACACTAAGTCATACTTCCCGTAGTAAAATTAATTAGTCTATCTCTTTTGCACATCTCTGCTACGGGTGAAAGCCTTCGGTACATTATGCACTTGCCATCCACCTATTGTGATGATTAATTGGAACTTGCATAATAGCAAAGAAAGAATTATAGCCAGTGAAAGGCATCGTCTTATAAATTGTGGTTAGATGATAAATGATAAAAGCCACAATCTGCCAATGAATGCTAAGTTCTAAAAAGCTAAGTTCCCTATGATTTTTGAGCAAATTCCAAATGACTGTCGTGCTTCCCATTCCTCAACCTGCTTTTTTTTTTCAGGACGACGTCATTCGAGTGGGACATCTCCAGTATCGACGATGAGTCAATCGAGCGTGACTCAGACACCGGCCTGGAAAGCATGTCCTCCGGAGATCACCGTCTCAGCTGCCAAACGATCGGCACCGGCGAAATACTCAGCGAACTAAAAAGCGACGTCGAGCAGCTGAAGACGGAAAAACTCGACCTCCTACACAAGAATGCCGCGTGCAAGCAAGATATTAAACAACTTAAACAAAGGTTCATTGCATGATAACTTGTTCATATCGCAATATTTTACGCGTTTCAGACAATCAATGCTCGAATCGGACCTCGACAAAGCACACGATGAGATTAGTAGATTAAAAGAGCTCTTGAACAAGTCAGCATAACTATCGGATTTTCGCACACATATCTCCCTATGTATTGTATGAATGTATATATTGTTGTTGCATAATAATAGTATTTGTTGCTTTTACAAAGCGACGAATTGACATCGACGGAATTTGTGATAAAAAGAATACTCTCATTATGACATCGAACGCTTTAATAAACATGAAATGTATTGTTGTCGGAAATGAACGATTTGTTTGCCGTCATGTGCCATCCACTTTGCCATTATATGTGTATAAGAGTTTTTCAGAGCGCACGGATTTACCATATCGTAAAATGAGCAAAGTTAGACATGTATGACCTTCAGAAACCATCACAGTTTTATACAAAGATGCGTGCACAGAATTTTATCAGCTGTGAAGATAAAGTGGTCCTTCATTTGTGTCGCAAGGGATCTGCCCATCCGCTCTCTTTGAAGTTCATTGAATGAGTTTGATACAGCGGTTGTTCCTCGCCGTTTTGCTTCGCGCAGTTGTGCTGTTGTGGAAGCGTAATGCGATCCGTATCTCGACAAAGAAACTGACAGCACCGTCATGTCACGACCCGCGCTCCAGCAAGAAGCCGAAACCTCACTGAAACTCGGAAGTGTGCGCCGTATGAATTGCTCTTCATCCCCTTTACCCTTCCACTGCGCTACTTCGGATCCGGCCTCTCTATCGCTTCAAAACCTGCGCACATTGATGGGGTAGATGCCTTCAAACTCCGACGCTGTAACCCGCACCAAAGAAAGAAGAAAAGCAGCAACTGCGGTGATCTTCGTGGAACAGTATACGATGTTTTGCACGCCGAATGCCATAGAATAAGAGAGTGCGCCACACAATGATAGCAAATACAAACGTGTATTATTACTGCTATATGTTGCTGTTCAATTGTGCCTATAGTTTTCATTTAACTCAAATATCTTTCAATTTTCTCATGCTGTACACCACAACGATCATGCATTTACATGCACTAAACAGTCAGATCATTTGATTTTCCTTGTCTCTGTTTGTAGACCGTACTATTGCAAAGCAGTAATAGACATGTGCATTCTCTTTCTGACTTCTTGCCTATATACCTTTAGCTTAACTGGGAGCCTCTTGTCCTTTATAGTTTAAGCATTGAGTCAATGTTAAAATGTCACGCAGAATCAGAAAGATAGCACTGAGAAGTATGTTTGTGAGAATTCGGCAATGTTCGGAGTGGAATTTGGAAGTGCACGCTCGCCAGATTAACAGTTAGGTGCTATTTCCATGTCAGGTCCTGAGCACTTGCGCTGAGAAACAAAACGTTAGCTTGAAGATAGGGTTGTCGAATAGAATCGAATATTCGAGGATCTTCAAATATCGAGTATTCGACCTTATTTGTAAGTAATCAGCATTTCCAAAACATTTCCAAATACTGTCACCCCGTTGGTGATTTTTATCGCATTTCGCGTGTCATCTAGTGAGAAAACACCTGTTGTGGAGCGCAACCAATATGTTCATGCAGAGTCTGAACATGACTTTTCGCTCGGCAGATATCGAGTGAGCACGCAGTGGCCTCAGTCTGTGGTTAGCTGGGAGCGCCGACATTAACGCATGCACGATGTATGCAAACTGAATATTTGCTTCTGCCGTACTCCTTCTGGCGTTCAGTCGCTGCAAATGTCGGTTTTGTTATTGACGTTTATTTTCGATCTTTCTACTCTGCTTGCCAAACCGACGTGGGTTGTGAGTGCTATTTGTTTGCGCATGTCGGCCGCGCGTGGCCGTGTTTCCATATATCATTTGCACGCGTTCACGTTCATATTACCTAACGGGTAAACTGCTACATGGATATTGCGAAATGCACTGCTATGTGCCGGCTAGCTATGGTATTGCGCGGTGACTGCCTTCAATCGCATATATTGTTGGGCCCATTTAACGAATACACCTATCGCTTTGTGTTCTAAGCAATCACCATGTTCTGGAACCTCAAATGTTTTCATTTGATTGAGTGCTATGACAGGCAATGGAGACATGTAACATATAGGTGGAACTGATGTCCGTCATACACATATCGCGACTCCACGATTTCACTATTGCTTTGGAGGGTAAATGTAAAAACAATAGTCGTTGCATTCAGAAAAAGTACGATTGCCTGAGACCGTTCACCTCCAGGACGGCTCTTCATGTTGAGATGGCAGAGTCCTATTTCCTATCCTTATAGCATTCTCTTTGCTCTATCTTCCCATCGTCTGTGCTCTTCCGTAAATGGAGACATCAGAGGAAATCGCTCACAATAAGACAAAGCTATGGAAAAGTAGACCAACGACCCTAAAGTAAACCCCAGATTTTGAAACTAAACCACAGAAAACTAAACCACGACCCTAAACCCCAGATTTTCAAAGAGCGCGGCTTCTGCCCAAAAAGTGCGCCGAGATTGTTCAATGAAACGGTGGGTGGAATATGCTCCTTCATGGTAATCAACATTCACTTTTAGAATCGACATTTTCAGTGCTTCAATCCACTGTTTGTCTGTTCTCAAAACTTTGTTTCAAGGTCACACAAACCGTTCGTGGGAACACCTCTCTGATCGTTGATCGCTCCGTTTATAAGAAGGATAACGTGCGACTTTGGTTTGGATTTCGACTCATGTGGTCCGTGAGCAGTCCTTAAACGATCCTCATTAGTAGCAAAGCGTATTACCATATTAGGTTGTCGTAACTTATGGGACGAAAACCCTAACACAAATTCTGTATTCCTGCTGCGTCGTTATCTGTGCGGCCCCTATTGATCCGCCTGCTCGTCACTTCGCACTTTAAAAATCTCGTGGAGAACTTTTGCAGATCTGCAGAATAAGGTGATGCTGTGGAGACCCGTTCCATTGAACGCTGTAAACTAAAAAGATCCGCCTGTAGCTTCCTCATTTATCTGGTAATCTATAGCGGAACGATATTAGGCTTCTCCGGAGCGAAAGCAGAGAAAGTGATATCTGGCCGCCTTCTCGCTCGTGGGTCATTTCTTCAACAAATTTGTTGTTGCATTTATTCGTGCCCTGTATCGATCGGCAACACTGCTCACTGTTTTCTACTTGAAGCGTTCATCCGCATTCGAACGAATACTCTTTGTTGCGTTGCGCCCCGTCTTTTTAATATTCATGTACGCGAAATGTACTTCTCCGATACAGTCACGCGGTTTTTTATTGTCGAATGCGCGTTGTTATTCCATATTGGGCCATTACGACCACCTTACGCCATTGCCGTTGATTCCGATTATTGCATAGAAAAACAGCGCGAAAGGCAACGCTTTCTGATTTCCGCCGAACGCGCACATCTACCGCAGTGCTCCCGCAGTATTGACATCATATTGTGCTGCCTGACTCGTATTATTCAAACCGCTAACTGTCCGTTCCGTACGATAACGGCAATTTCATAAATCGATGGCGTTCGGCAGCCGTTCACCCGGCTGATCACTGTTCACTATCCCGATCTATCGGACAAACTTCTGTGCGTTTTGTTGCTGACACTGTACGTCGCAAAGCGAGTGGAGCATTGCATAAAGGTCAACCCTGCCGCCGTCCAGGGAGCCGTTCATTGGTGTGCCGGCGTTTTTCCGCTCCTGAGAGCATTCAGCCCGCTATATTACGCGAGAAACGTTTCGTATTCTGCAGTGCTCAAGACTCAGGACAGACGCTGTTTCAGATCTCATGTGATGGCTGCTGAACAACTTGCCACGGAGGTTCAGCAGCTGACATTGAATGAGGAAACCCCGGTGTCAGATGTTATCTCAGCCTTGGAATGCCAACCCGGACCATCAGGAATCCGCTATGCACCTGCCCCAATCCCCCACGAATCTGCCACAACCCATCAGATTGAAGTTGCGCCGGACAATGATGAGTTTCTGGAACCAGACGACGAAAACACGGAGCCCAGAAAACAGACTCCACCAACTTTCATGTACTTCTCTACTAAATATGGTAACCGTGCATAGAACGTTGCATCAATATTTACCAACTGTTTACAGACGACTTCGAAGAGCTAAAGGAAGTGCTCTTAGCCAGGCCTGGTCCGGAAATTGTACCAAAGGTGAACCGCGACGATCGTAGACGCTCCCACCAGACGCTCGACCGCTATAGATCGCTCAATCCTAAATTCTTGGCCGAATCCGCCAAGGCGCAGTACACCAACGATGAAGACTTCCTCAAGAACATCCCTCCACCACCAGACAAACCACAAAAGGATCCAGTAGAGCGCCACGTCAGAAGGGACCAGTTCCCAGTGTTTGGGCCCTACACTGAACAAGAGAACAACCCAGCTCTTTTCCGCGTAATCGATGTGAAAAATCGTGAAGGCCTCATCCTGTGCGAGATCGTCATAGCGCACAGGGAGCTCGTCGAGCAATGTCTCCACTTTGTTGCCATCACCCGCGACAGCCTGGAAGCGCCAGCGTTGGAAAAGTGCGGCTGGAACTGCCAATACATCTCCGTCAACGATCTCGTGTGGATCTACGATGTAAAACCGTTCGACGATTCAAATCTGCCGAAGAGACTCACCTTCAGCCGACGCATGTATCGTGGAGAGAATCGCATTTACTGGCAGTCGACCATTCACTGTTTCCTGCAAACAACCGAGTTCCAGACGGCCTACGGATGTGCAGTGAACAACAACGGAAACGCTATCATCACTCACAGCGACGAATACGTGAACCTCTACAACTCTCACTTCCCGCAGTATTTCGGCCGAATGCTGGAGGAGGGAGAGATGTTCAAGATAGACTATCTGCATTTGAAAAGCTTCAATTATCTGGCGTCCATTGCGTCCCAGCACTCGCAGAACCCTTTCGCAGCCGGATTCAGCCACAATCTCAAGCCTGGACGTCGCTCGATCCAAATCTATGTCGTTGCCGTCAACTTGTTTACAAAAAACGAAAAATTTAAAATGAAAGATCCGTTCCGCAACTGCAGTAATCGCGTCGATGCTGTGGGATTCCAAACAATTCAACTGAGCCTTGCAAAGTTCACGGATGCTGTCCTCCAACAACGCGATGCCGAAGCAGTGACCATGAGCGCTACGATCGAATGGAATTTCGACCGAACCGGGAGGATCACGCTCAGACGATTCTCAGATTCTCAAAAGTTCATCGGTTCACGCTTCATGACAATCTGCGTTCCGAATGTCCTCACTTTCCTGGCGCAGCTGGAGACGAGAGGAAGGCTGAAGACACAGTCTTTCCTCCAATTCAGCGTTTTCGACCAGGATAAGCATTCTGTCAAGGACAGGTTCACGGTTAGTTTAAGTGATCGATTCCATCTAAAATTACAACACATCATCTCTTAGGTTCTTTGTAATCACAAAGACGTTTACGTATCTCCAGTCGAGCAGAACCCGACGGACGACTACTTCCTGGGCTATCTAACCTCCGGCCTCATGGCACGCACTATCTGCGCACATCTTCTCGACATAGAGCCAATGAATAACGACATCTTCGACGGAATGCGCATGAAGAAGTACTATCGCACATACGACATTCCAGAGCCGACTACGAACAAGCAAATGCTATACAACGGCTTCCCCGTCTATCTGGACAAGGACCAGTGTCGCGCAGCCGAGTTCGTCGGTACAGAGCCCTTGCCATCAGTCGTGGTCATCGAAGCCTGCGCGGGTTCCGGAAAAACGCTATGTTCTGTCAATCTCATGATGGAAACGGTGCAGAAGGATCGGGACTCCATGCAGCTGATGTGCGCTACGACAAACCGGGCGGTTGACAACATGGCCGAGGCCCTTTTCCAATACAGTCCGCGAGCCCGTACAATCCGTTTGTTCTCAAAAACGGCTCTCGACAAAATGGACGAAGAACCTGAGTTCTCCGTTTACGCACTAATGCAAACGATAGTGGAGAGTCCCGGGCTATATGGCACTGA
This sequence comes from Steinernema hermaphroditum, assembly GCA_030435675.1. Taxonomy (NCBI): domain Eukaryota; kingdom Metazoa; phylum Nematoda; class Chromadorea; order Rhabditida; family Steinernematidae; genus Steinernema; species Steinernema hermaphroditum. Next base: position 4,806,374 of record CM059625.1, read on the forward strand.
CGAGCATGACCGGATTATTGTTCGCGACTATTTGGACCTGCGCAGCATGACTGGCAAGGTGGCCCGGGGCGGTGGCAACTACTATGGTTACCAGGTTTGCCCCATCATATTTCTTATGAGCTATGTGCTTTTTAGGATCTCAAACAAAGAGCCGAGGATGCGGCGTTCGACGTTATCAGAAAGCGCTACAGGCCAAACATAATTCTCACAACCGTTGATCTCGCTTTACGCGAACAGCTCACGATCTCACGCTTCAGCCTCATGCAATGCCATTTCGATCGAATTCTAATAGACGAAGGATCGCAGCTTGACGAGGCCCGACTCTTGGCGCTGCTGTCACTGAACATGACAACGAGACAGGTAAGGCACTGAACGAAATTTTCAACAATGATAACATGTGCCCAGTGCAACAGTGATAACGCATACCCAGTGCAATGCCTATTCGAAACACAGGCTGTCATACAAGCATCACCCAGTCTTTAGATCAAGCAGAACGCAGGTCATGCATCTCCTTAGTTACATGCGCTGTGCTAATTAGCCAGATTTGAGCGTGGCTTAGAATTTGAGAGTACTGGGAAAGCTGCGTGCATTAAAATATGAGATACGGTCAGAAAACGACCGAAAATGTTGGGCAAGTAATGATCGCATGATCAATGATACGTACAGAAGTCATGAATACGGGGGACAGTGTCACTTACTCGTTAAACTGAAGATCATACCATGACGAATTATTGTAGGTCGTTGTTGTCGGAGACCGTCGACAGCTTCCCCCCTACACAAGCTTCGGTCTGCCAGATTGCTTAAAGGCAACGTGCGACAGAAGCGCGATCGATCTTCTCGTTGCAATCAAGGATCTACCAGTACTTGAGCTCCATGTCGGCTATCGAATGCACAAAGGACTTCTGCAGCTCACATCTCGAGTATTTTACGATAACAAGGTGAAGCCTGCAGATAAAGGACCGTGGCAAAGGCTGGCTACTCCGTGGAAACGGTTTAGCAACCGCCATCCCATTATTCTCGGCTACTGTGGAGGCGAAGAAGAAGATGACGACAAGTCGAAGATGAATCAGATTCAGGCGAAGGTCACAATGGCTTTAGTTAGAGAAGCCATAAGGGTGAGCTTTATGAGGTTTATGCAACATGTTGATTTTAACTGAATTGCAGGATGGTGTCAGCCAAGATGACATAGGCATCATTTGTCTGTACAATGGCCAAGTCAGACTTCTTGATAAGATGATGGCGAAGTTTGAGGTGCAGATCGCGTCCGTTGACTCGTACCAAGGACGCGAGAAGCGCTATATAATTGTGAACACAGTGCGAAGCACTGTCTGCAACTTTGAGAACTCGTTTTTCTCGGATATGCGTCGAGCAAACGTAGCCACATCCAGGGCCGTGCTTGGAATGATTATTCTCGGCGAAAAACTGTCCATGCAGAACTCTCTGCCATGGGGCCAGGTTTGGGAGTTTGCCGAGATGAACCATCTGATCCAGGAGAAGTTCTGTGCGGATCTGATCAAACCCAAACCAGAAGAGCCGCCGAGAAGGCCGTTCGGCTTTTGGTGAAGTCGTCGTTTCTTTTAGGATTGTTGATATATTTTGTTGTTCTCACTTTACGCGTTTCGGGTCATTTTCTGATAAAGCATTTACCTGCCAACCTCGTTTCTCGCTATGAATACGGATGGCCTGGCCGAGCACCCGACTAGTTTTTTTGAGTTCCTCCTCATTTTGCGGCCACCTCCGTTGGCATCGCTTCGAATAGTCTTCGCAACTCGCCTCTCCGGACGTTGTGCCGTTCAATTTGTCTAATTGAATCGATGGAGGTCACGTTGCCCGCGGGTCCAGTTTGTTGAGAAAAAAGAGGCGGATTCTCCCGCAGTGTTGATTCCTAATACGGAGGTGGCGGCGTGCGGGATCGGTTAGGAAAGGCGTCGAAGTCTTTCGACCCTTATGTGCCGTCGACTCTATTGGCTAGCGTTGCGTCGACCGTCATATCTGTTGCGTTCTATAATGCGCACCTTCTAAACCACACCCTCTGGGACATGCGTGATTAGCCAAACGGAAACGCCTTTTCACCGGAAATGGGAGGGATTCGCTAGTCGTTGCCAAGTCGCGTGCGAAGCGCATATGTGTCCCTTGCCTGGGTGGCTTTTTAATTTATTCCCGCTCCGCGCTATTTCCGTTTTTTTTATTTCCGTGCTCCGTCTCCTGACGCCCTCTGTTTTATCACCGACGTCTCCACAAACAGAATTGACGGCGAGGTTTGATGATAGAAGAATTGACCTCTTTGTTTATTTGTTTCACTATTATCTTTGTTGCGGTCGACCCTTAGGTATTTAGTGACTCCGATTACCTCTTCTTATATGATCAGAAGAAGCGATGCCGACGGCTTTTATCTAGAGATGCTGTCCAACAGAAATCTGGCTAACAAAAGTTTAGTGCGACAAAAAGCACGCCCCTTATACCTTGCGACTGTATACCATTGTTGTTCATGATCTTTGCCTCTCGCTAAGTGCATTAGTGCATTGGAGTTGCAGCGCTGTCAGCGTGAAAATGAATGTGTTGTGATGAGTCATTGCGTCTAGACGTAACAGGTCATCGTTTTGCGGCAGCTTCCATTCTACTCATTTCCATCCGGGTGGCCGTGGCAACGAGTGCCGTGCATAGACACGCACGCCCCGCGGACAGCGCTGTGATAACCCTCACCATGCTGGCCGCACGCATAGGAAGGCGAACCCACGGGTGTCCCGAGAATGCTAATTGGCGGCGAGACGCGCCGCTGCGAACGGGCTCCTCTCCGGCGGTCCCGTAGGTCGTCTCGACGCCCGTCGGCGCACGCACTGATCACTGATTTTTTCGGAGTGTGAGGCGTGCACGTGTGGATGCTGGCGGTTCTATACACTCAGAGGCGTCGCGCGTATTTTTTTTGAGTCAAGTGGTTTGCCTCTTTCCGTTAGCGTCGCTTCCAAAACAACGCACAGCCGGCCATTGGCGCAGAAGTGTGCTTCCTAAACGGAGAGGCATGCCTATTGCTGATAGGGTCCACCGCGTCGCACGCTAGCAGGAGGCAGCCAAGCCACGGGGCTTCTCGTCGTTTGCCTGTTTTCTTCGCTAACTGATGCTCACACTTAACGAGTTATCCGGTGAACTTGTATATGTCCTTAACGCAAAGCCCTACATGCTAGAGTTCCTAGTGAGCTTGTTTACATTAGTGACCATTGAAGTAGCGTTGCTTATCTGTCAGCGCGGATGCTGCCTTGTCCCGCGGCTACCTGCTCCGACCACACGCATCGCAAAATTTGATGAATACCGCAATAAATCATCGGCGCCTAATTGAGATATGATTCGCGTTCATAAATACGCATTGACACCCCCAGAATTGATCGTTTTTCCGACGCTTTCCTGCCTGCCGCCGCGTGTGTTGTTTTCTGCATCCGCCGCTGTTTATTCCCTCGTTCCAGCCAGCCGACGCGTCGCCGCGTTCGTTCGCCGCGCCCTTTACCCCCAGCGGTTTGCGGCAGCCACCGTCGTGATAAGGCAATGCGGCGCTCATTGGCGACTTTTTGTGGGCAAGCTGCGCACTATCGATCGATTGAATAGAAAGTCCTCCTTTACATGTAGCGAACAATCTGTCTGTAGCCCTTTTCCCTCATTCAGTCGGCACCCTTTCCGTAGTGAGGTGGCTCGCTCCTTCTCAATCTACCGACCTTCTCCGTGATGGTGAAAAGCCAGGCGCATCTCGTAGAACTGTGGTCCCTAAATCACACTCAACCCGCATGCTATCCCAGTCGCTCTTCCAAGTATTCATGCTGTCACACTCATCGTCCCGCTTTTCCTTTGACATTTCTGGCGACAAACAACCGTATCGATCGTTGTGTTCTCCTTCCGAACAAATCCACTTCTGTCATATTCCCTATCACACCTAAGGGGTGCGTACAATTATTCAATTGTCGCACACATCTCTATAGGAGCCAGTGATCTCTGTGGGTAAGGGAACACTATTATTGATTGTATTGAAGGGCTTTTTTCTATCAGCGATCCTAACAAAGTCACTAAACGAGTGCGGGTAAAAACAAATCGAGGACTTAGACTCGGTTTCGGACTCGACTCGTTTCCACCCTACTCATTTTGAGACGCTCTTAAGATCATTGGTAGGAACGCACTTCAATACAATCAATAATAATTTTACGCATCCCCTTAGGTGTGATGTTTTGTTCGGAACGAGAACAGAACGATCGATACGGTTGTTTGTCGCCAGAAATTCCCAATGAAAAGCGTCCTCCTACCCGCTATTTTGGTTTCCACATACACACCTTTCCCTTCTCCATCTACTAGCAAAACAATCCATGTCCTGGCTTCGGCATCGCCTCACTAATCTATGAGTCCAATATTTGGAACTGATCTCCCTTTCTTGAGGTTATGTCTAGTTTTTTGTTATCTCAATCTCTACAAAAGGCTTCCATCATCTCGCGGCGAAACGCTAAACTTGGAACCAGCGCATTAAAAAAGGACAAAGTATCCGTGATTCTCCCATAGTTCCCAGACGTTCGCTTATCGTTTTCAGCGCGCTGACATTACATTTTTGGGTCTCGCCAGGAGATGGTTAAAGTCTTTGGTAGCGGCGGAAAACAATAGACTGTACAGGGTGTACCAATAACAACAACAATTTGTAGGCGATCGATTTTCCGATCGAACTTATCGATTGGCTCCGTTGAATCTATGTTCGGCATACACTGCACAACAATACACAACTGCCAGGCGTAAGGCCCGCAAATCTTGAATTACTCTCTACAGATGTTCTTCTTAATCTGTTTACCTTTCCGCCTTCCCCCATAAGCCTAATTATATGAGTTTCATCGGCAGTTGCTGCCCTGCGATGTTGCTTTAAACGAAATTAGCTTCTCTACGAGCTTCGTTGTCGTTTTTTCTGTGCCGCGGTCTTTAAGGGACAAACGTCATATGTTTTTTTTTTGTGCAGTTTATGCCGATCGCGAGAGCTATTGACTTTTGAGCCTAAGCATCCGTTACATTACAGGTTGACTGCCAACATTTAACTACAATGTTGGCCGGCTCACCCACACAAGAGGACTTGTCGTGCGGACCTGGGCCGAGCACATCTAAGGCGTCAGGAAAACGGCAGCGTAAGGAGAACTACGAGACCGCTGCGCTTGATTTGAAACCCGATGAAGTGTTCAGTCATCGAGACGAGAACGACGACCGATGCCTTTTGGTTAGTCACCGAAGAAGCACGGCGCCCTAATCATTCTGATTTGTGTAGATCAACTCAAGGCTCATACACTTCGGCGCGTCCGAAGAAGTGTTCCATTGTAAGGACGAGTTCGATGGCCTTATTTTCTACGGCGACGTTTGGCGCCTTAGGGGATTCAAAAAAGATGGCTCCTTTTTCGATTTCGTTGGACCCATGAAGGACATCAAATACGTAGTTGTAAGTCTAAATTTTTTCTTTTTTGTGTATGTGATAAGCTTCCAGTACGGTGGCAGCAAAAGCTGTCTTCTCGTCTGCTTCGAGCAGGAGGCCTGTGATCAGATGACCAAAGAGCTCGGTATTCCTAGCTTTATGCTCAACCCCAACGCGTCAGACATCTCTTCGTAGGTTGTCATTTCAACGACCCGTCATGATCTGCTGTTTCTAGGCATTATGTGACCATAGACTTCGTCAATTCCTTCGCCTACGTTAACGAAAGGTTGCTGTGGGTTCTCATCAAAACGGAACGTCCTGAAGGACAGCAATTACAAAGTGAGTTGACTTTTGATACTTATAATTGCTATGTTATTCGATCGACTGTACACTGATTGACCACAGTAAAATTCATTGGTCACTTGTTGACGCCGGTTACCTGTATTCATATGACAATTTCATCCACAAAATTTGATTATAACAAATCCGCAACATCAGTTACTTTTTTAGGACGTCTGAGCGAGCGAGCTTTCAAGAAACACCTTAAATTGGCCGGATTCCGCCGTTTATTCTTCAGGTCAACAGTGATGTCGTCGGGAGGCGGTCACTACAGCGAGCCTATGCAGCTCCTATCGCGCACACCTATCACGAACGTCATCGACGTCACCTTTTGCGTCGAAAAAAGGGGAAGTAAGTGTTTTGGAGAGTACCGATATCAACATAACAATCACTATTGTTAGAAGTCCACTTAAGCATCGAAGAGCACAAGCGTACCGTCATCGTGGAGGATCAGCACCTCGACCTTGCAAAGATACAGTTTGACGCGAAGGAGAAGAAAAGGATTGAAGCGGAACAACAGGAGGCAGCTGCCGCCGCGGAACTTGCACAACTGCAGGATACAGAGAAGAAGATGGAGGAAAAGGAGCAGAGCATGGATATCGCCGTTGAAGTTGTTTCATCAGAGGCCCAAGATCGCCCCTGTTCATCTCCAGCACCTCACACTGGCCCAGCTGAAAACGGCTTTCCTGAATCAGGCCCGGCAGGACCATCTCAATCCCCCATTCCTGCATCCGAGGCTGTTGAACCTGCTGAAATCGCCTCGACTCCTGTGTTCGAAACAGGTGCTCTCGAGAATGGAAGCGGCAAAGCAGCCCATGATGAAATGGAAACCGATGAGGTACAGAACCCTCCAGAATATGAGTCCAGCCCCGCAGGCCCATCTGCAATCCTCATTCCTGCATCAAAGGCTGTTGAACCAGCTGCTGTCGAGATTGGAAATGGCGAAGCAGCCCATGATGGAATGGAAACCGATGAGATACAGAACCCTCCAGAATATGAGTCAAGCCCCGCAGGACCATCTCAATCCCCCATTCCTGCATCCGAGGCTGTTGAACCTGCTGAAATCGACTTGGCCCCTGTGTCCGAAGCAAATGCTCTCGTGAATGGAAACGACGAAGCAGCCAGCGACGAAATGGAAGCCAACGAGGTAGAGAACCCTCCAGAACATGAGCCAAGTCCGGATGACCCAGCTGAAATCGTCATTCCTGCAGCAAACGTTGTTGAACCTGCTGAAGCCGACTTTGCCCCTGTGCCCGAAGCAAATGCTGCCGAAAATGGAAACAACGAAGCAGCCAACGATGAAATGGAAGCCGATGCGGTGCAAGACAACGACGGAAACATGGAGCCTGCTGTGTCACCAGTTAACCCTATGCCTAATCACTTCACTGGTGCGACTACGATGCAAGACAACGATGTACCTGCGTCAGAGAATGACTTGTTGGCAGAAGGTGTAGCGGCTGAAGAGCCAGACGATGCTGAACAAGAAGATTTGATGGAAAACGATGAGGTCGCCAATGTTGTACCTAATGAAGCTGAAGAAAACTCTGAAGATGTTGAAGCCTTGGAGAATGAGGAAGCTGTGAACAACAACGCTATGGCGGAGATGGAAGCGGTGGTCAACATAGAAGATGAGTTTTTGGCAGGATACGACGGTGGTGAGAATGAAGAGGAAGGCGACGAAGTGGAAATGGATGCTCCGGAAGGCATGGACGTAGCGGACAATGATGATGAACCAAAATTGTACATCGACGAGACCGAAGCAGTGGCGGAAGATGATCAGTCTGAGCCTCAAGAGCCATGGATGTTGCAAGATGGAGCGATGTCCCAAGATCTGGGCATCTTCATAGAAGAGACAGCGGCTGAAAGGACTGTGTCCGATGATCAACAAGAACCACTGAAACTGGAAGGCGCTAAGGAGGTCTTAGGAATGCAAACCGTAGAAACTGAGTGTGTTTTGAATGCTCACGTCGAAACGACAATGGAAGCAGGCGTCATTTTGGAGAACCAGACCGAAACTGTCGTGTACAACTTTGTTGAAGAGCCCAGGACAGCATATGCTGGCGCTATGGAAGCAGACAATGAGTTTGGAGCTGAAGAAAGACCGTTGGAAAGTGAAGACAGCAACAGAGACTTCAGTGCTGAAGCTGAGGAACTGAAGCCTCTGGATAATATGGAAGAGGAGCCTGTGGACAACATTGCAGATGTTGAAAATGACGAGAACAGTTTGATCGACAACATGGTGAGAGCATTAGTGACCATGGAGCAAGAAGAGCGAACAGTAGAGGAAAATGCCGATGCGGTGGAGGAAGAAGATGAAGCGGCAGAGGAAAGTAACGATGCGGTGGAGGAAGCAGAGCCGGCAGTAGGAGACCTAACGGTCTACTGGAGTCAACAAGAAGCCGAGCTTGGCGAAGCTCACGGTGCTAAGGATTTGGCTGAGTGTTGCAACAACGCGGAACCCGCTCAACTACAGGCGGATAACCTTGCACCTGCGAACGACGCGAACGTCGAGAACGTGCACGCGCCAAGCTGTTCACCCGCTGATGAGCTCATGGAATGGTTCAGTGAACCCATTGGTCCTGGTCAACGCAACAACGCTGAGACCGTAGTGATTGAGAGTGATCAAAACGAAGCGCAACCCTGTGAAGAAAGCCACACAAATATGGAGGTTGCTTTGATCGAAAACATCGAGGATGTCCCGACTGAAAATGCTGAGGATGGCCATACCGAAACTGAGGAGGATGGCCAAACCGAGAATGTGAAGAATGGGCAGAGCGACAGTGCCGAGGATGGGAAGACCGAAAGTGAGGGGGATGTACAAAATGAAAACATGGAGAATCCACAGGCCGAAAATGCGGAAAACGAACCTGCAGAAGGCGAAAGATGGGTAGAAGTCATGGTGCGCATTTTTAAACCAAAGGTCAATCCTGCGAAAGCCAATGAGCCGAAGACTGGCGAAACGGCTCCCGAAGAAGCGGAAGCCGGCAGTTCCGAAACTAACGCGACGAACTCCGATGAAGCCGCCACAGAAGCCGCCACAGAAGCTGCTACAGATGGTGCCGCAGAAGGTGCCGCAGAAACTGCCACAGAAGCCGCCCCAGAGGTCGCCATAGAAGCTGCCGTAGAAGCTGCCACAGAAGCCGCCCTAGAACTGGCCACAGAAGCTGCCATAGAAGCCACTCCAGAGGTCGCCATAGAAGCTGCCGCAGAAGCTGCCATAGGAGCCGCCCCAGAGGTCGGCATAGAAGCTGCCGCAGAAGCTGCCACAGAAGCCGCCCCAGAGGTCGCCACAGAAGCTGCCGCAGAAACCGCCACAGAAGCGGAAAGCATCGAAACTCCTGTCGAGAATGCCGCTAGCGACGATATCATCGAAAATGCGGATAACATTGAAAGTTCCGACGACCCCGAGACTGTTGATACCGCAACTGCTGTGGAGCCAATCGAACAGGTGGCGAACGACACGGTTGACATGGAAGAACCAAATGCCCAAGGTGAGGGTGAGGAGGCTAACCGTGTGTTCAGCCCTGAGGACGTCTTTTACTGGTTTCATCATAAAGGTACCGACGAGGACGCAGCAGATGGACAGCATTCTCCGAGTTTGGAAGCTACTCAACACGACAAGGAGGCGAATGACGCTGAACACTCGCCGAGCACCCACTATTCCTCCACTCATCATGGATCAACGGAAGTTCTGCTTCAAATCGCTACCTCGCCCGACTCAAAAGATTCTGCCAAAGACGTTCAGTCGGAATCAGAAGGCCCGACTGCTGTTGCCAGTCAGACCCCGGTCCCTGTGCAGAATGAAGCAGATGAGAAAGTTTCTGCGGGAAAGATGACTGAGACCCGTGAGGAACCGAAATTATCTGAGAAGAAAAGCACCGAAGTACAAGTAGAAGCAGCGGGATGGGAAGAGTCGAATGCAGAAGTAGTCGCTGCGTCTTCGCAAGACCTCGACCGTAGTTTGGCTGATGTGGAGCTCATAGTTTCGGACCTTCTGGACGACGCTGCCAAGAACGTTCAGTCCAACTCCGACGTTCCGCCTCCCGTCGATAGTACTTCCGTTGGTCCAAATGAAAGGAGCGACAACTCCACTACATCTGTAAGTTTTTGACCACGAGAAAGCAACATAAAAAGCGGTTTTTGCAGACCCACCCCAGCATGACCTCACAACAACCGGAACCTAGCATTTCTCCGTCCAGGGCGAACGATCAGACTCAAGAAAGCATCAAAGCTGTCGAGGTATTTAGACTTGATCTGAAAGAGGTTTCACAGTCAATATCATGCTTGCAGGATCAATCTGAGACTCCTAAACAAACTGAAACCGAACAGTCTTCAATGGCGACGGGCGATCGTGCAATGGAAGTACCAAGAGTCGTAAAGGTGCGTTTTTCGGCGTTTTTTTTAGTTAACCGCCTTAAAAAGATCTCAAAAAATCCATTTTGACGACTTCCTTGTTTGCACCTTCAAGGAGCAATATGAGCTGGGCCAGTAAAGTTCTGCGAAAAGAGAGCCACTAAGACTTAAATTAAAGCCCATGGAAATCCGTTTCTTCACTTCTTAAAGTCCACATTTCAGAAGAGACAGAGCCTAGAAGAGCAACTGGCAATGAGTTCCGACGAAGACGACGAACCAGCAGATATCGGACGAGTCAATACGGTATTTTCGTTTTATCTAAACAGAAATGTGGAAAAACTAACTTCAGGCGGTACCCCACGCAGTATCGAAGCAAGCGGAACCACGCACCTCTTCAAGCAAGACTACTGACCAAGGACTTGATGTCCCCAAAGCCCTTGAGGTATGTGTTAATTTTGTCTTCGTGGCGTTGCCTTGTATGGAATACCACAACCACATACTTTGCAGGAAAGACGCCAGAGTCTCGCCGAACAGCTCGCGATGAGTTCCGACGATGACGACGAGCCAGTGAAGTCCAGTCGTTCGTCAAGGTCCTTCAGGCGGTCAAAATCCTCAAAGGTTTCGAAGAATGACGGCAAAAGAAGTGGAAGTGTTGGCGAAGTCATCAAGGTAGGTAGTCGTCAGAGATGCTCTTTTTGGCATTAGGCTTCTACATCTTTCACAATTCTTTATTTTAGGCCAAAAAGCGACGAGTTGAAGATACTGAGAAGATTGTCGTCAGCCGAGATAAGCCCGAACCAGTGAATGATGTGGCAGAAGGTGGATCGAACCAGGAAGAGTCAGCCGCCAGTCCCAGACTTGACGCTGGTTTAGCTCTGCTTGCTGTAGATGAGCCTAATGTTGACGATTCCGACAAACTCGAGGAGGGCAATGATGCGGCGGCAAAGGGGTGGAATCAAGGGGAGGCAGCTGAAACTCGCAAATTTGGAATTAGGTTCAAGTTGCAATCACAGCCGGTTCCCAGTTCATCTCCAGTGCCACCTGTACTGAAGCCGTCCTCAAGCACCAGTAGCCTGAACAGCTCAATAGTGGAACCGCTGCCAATACCTGCGTCCCCAATTCAGGCACTTTCCAAGCAGTCTGAGCAACCATCATTCGAAACGCTTCGGTCTTACGGAATTGGAGTGACTCCACCCTCAACTGGAACTCAGTCAAAGCATCAATCGAAGAAACGTTTGCGTCAAGATAGCACGATTGTTGAACAGCCTCAAACAACTGAAGCCCCGGCTCAGTCTAGTTCGAAGGTTTCCCCGGCTCAGTCCATCTTGAAGGCTTTCCCGGCTCATTCCAGCTTGAAGGTTTTCCCGGCTCAGTCTGGTTTAAAGATTTCCATCCGTAGAGTATCTGAACAACAGTCATTGATTCAAGAGACATCGGTGGAGACGCCTCGAGGATCGGGAATCGAAGAATCGACGCCCATCAAAACAACAGCAAAGCCATCTTCCAATGAAATCGAAACCCATCAGCAATCAGAAAAGCAGTTGAGCCAAAAGAGGGCGACTGTCGAACAACCGCCAACAGCTGAAGCCCGGGTTCGACCTGTTTCCAAGATCCCGGTCTTCAAAGCACCTGAACAGAAGCCTGCACTCCAAGAAACATCGTTGGATCTTCTGCGGTCCTTCGGACTTGGAGAACCTGCTCACAAGTTGAAACAGTCTTTGAATGCAAGGAAGAAGCAGCTGAGTCAGAGTAGTGCGGCAGCAGTCCAGAAGAAGCTGAATCAGACCAGTCCGACAGGAATCCAGAAGCAGCTGAGTCAGACCAGTCCGACAGGAATCCAGAAGCAGCTGAGTCAGACCAGTCCGACAGGAATCCAGAAGCAGCTGAGTCAGACCAGTCCGACAGGAATCCAGAAGCAGCTGAGCCAGAGTAGTCCGACAGCAATCCAGAAACAGCTGATTCAGACCAGTCCGACAGCAATCCAGAAGCAGCTGAGTCAGACCAGTCCGACAGGAATCCAGAAGCAGCTGAGCCAGAGTAGTCCAACAGCAATCCAGAAACAGCTGATTCAGACCAGTCCGACAGTCGCACATTCGCCGGCAATTGAAGTTCAGCCTCAGCCTATTTCAAATAGCGCACTCGAGCAGCAATCTACGCCTCATGCACCTTCGTCAGAAACGCGTAGGTCACTCGGAGTCGGAGAAACATCCAGTGAATACAGCGCTCCATGCGTAAAGAAAAGCAGGTCCGAGGCACCTTCAGTAACTTCTGACACTGCACACTCGAATGGACATGTGCCCTCTCAGCAGTACCAGGCAGCTCCAGAAATACCCGTGAACTCCAGTCAGCCAGTTCAGCAAGCCACAAACTCAAACGATGCTTATGCCTATCTATACTCTCAACAGGCGGCAGCAGAAAACGCTAATGGACAAGTGTACAATGGAGCAGCGACCTCAACTCCGCAGATGCCTGTGTACAACAGCACTTGTCAGCAACAAGCTCCAGTTTCTACCACCAATAATGGATATCATACCACTGAACAGCCTATCATTTACCAGCAGCAACGCCCTGACGTGTGCCCTCCTCCCCAGTACACACATCCTCTTCCGCCCAGACGCCAGCAGTATCCAGTCCCTGAGAACACGCAGGCTCGCTCGGCTATGCATGCACAGTCTGCTACAAGCATGCACCAGCAACGTTCTCACTTCGATGCCACTCCGAGCACTCAGTACATGGCGATGCAGCGTCAGTTCGTCCCACCTTCAACTCAGCAACAGAACGTGCATCTTCAACGTTACGTGCAGCAAGAACCTGCCAGAGGATCTCAAGGATCGTCTGCAGTAATTCCTGGATCGCTCAACATCAACCGACCAATGTCCTGTTACGCAGCAGCCTGCTACAATGCGATGGTTCCCGGGAATTTGTACCAGAACGGGACAATGAGCATGAACAACAATTCCACCGTTCTATCGTGCAATCCCGCGGCTCCTCACACATCGATGTCCTACGACATTTACCAAACACAGCGTTACGACAACGTCTCTGGGCAATCGTCGCAAGCTGCTTATGCTCCAAACCCAACTCCGACCAAAACTCCCTCGCAGCAGGTTACCCACAGCACGCCGCCGAAGAGTTCCTATCGTCGTCCATCACGCTGGGACCAAATGAGGCCACATAACCACCAGTCTGCAGGTAGGCCATGATTCCACTGATTTTTGGAAGCCAAATAATCGTGCGCAACTAACCACAAAGGAGTACAACTGATAGAATACAACCAGTAGATATGAGAGTAAAACAATAATGCAGTTGACGGCCTTAGACCCTAACATTGTTTGGTAGGAAAGATTCATAGGCGTTTCGCCACCATATAAAAACTAAAAACTTAAGTAACATTGACTAAACTGTCGATTATTTAAGCGCCTACGGCACCCCAGCGAGCACCGCTGACCGACACCGAGCTCTATGTCGAATCTAAACGCAGAGGCATGGACTACTCGAAGCACCTAAGCACCTTGGGCATGAGGATGCGGCAGACCGCGGACAGCTCCCAAGGTCACAGATACAGACAGTCCAGCACTCGGAACGCCCCGAGGTACAGGGACTACTAGCTGGATCTGTATAAAGTAGGTAGTTCTGAGTATAGCCTTCAATAATAATACTTTGCATTTAGATGACGCTTACAATTCATGCATTTGCATACCATGTCAATCCTGCAGTAAAGCAGTTCCTCTTATTTTGATAAATGATACCGTCTTTGTAATCACCTATTTCGCAGTATTCTATGTGCATATCTTACTAACCACTATCCTTGATCTACTACTTTTAATGGCTCTCTTAAACTGCTTGTCAGATTAGACTCTTTCCACGTGTACTGATCTCTACGAGCGTGTTCCTCGCCATTGTATTTACTTTAAGCACATATCTACCTGTATAATGTATATTCTGCCATGAATAAAGTTGAAATGTATACTTGAAGTCGCAACAATAGCAACAGAACTACTCTTAACAGATGCCAGATCATTGGTGAGCTGAAGCACGTGTACATCAGCATGCATCCCTCGATATGTTGAAATATGCATCCCTCATCCCTCAATTTCATCCGCTTGATATCACCATGAAGAGAGACATCTAAATTGCAAACCAACCTCCCACTTATCAGTCATAAACTATGGTCTTCTATATGAATTTCATGGTATTAGCAGAAGAACGTGTGAACTTTTGAGAAGAAAGCATCACATATCGCTTGATCCGCAAACGATTAGCACTTTCACACCCTTACTGTCCAGTGAAGTCAATGTGCAATCCATTTCTTCTCTGCTAAGACGTGCACATCGTTCGCACCGTCACTTCTGTGTGTGGTCTGCAAGTGCGACGGTTGACCGACGGCACATGACGACGTCGCACTGTTAACGCACGGTCGAGTTGAACAAATCGACTCGTCCGCCTCGACACGAAGTCCCTGACGAAGTCGCACCCCTTTTTTCAGACTGAACTGCCCTCGTATGAACTGAAAATTGCGGCCCAGGCCTCCTTTGAGCCTTCCCGCGTTTTGAATCCGTATGCAGTTTCTTGATGACTACATCGAATGTAAGAGCGAAAATGATAAGGCAGAGGATGTGAAAATGCAAGAATTTAGTGCTCGACAACGTACCGGCGGAGGTGCGCGAACGATTCGAAGAGATGCGCAGACTGGATGAGTTAAATAATCGTGAGTAAAACGCGAACACAACGCCTAATTCCGTCTGATTCTCCTCCTTCAGAGGCCACGCTCGAATACGAACGTAAATGTAGCGAGTACATTACACTGTCCAGACAGCGAACTCCAGGCGAGAGGAGCGAAGCTAAAAAAATTCTCGACGAGGTAATCATTTTCATAAATACACCCAACCTCCGATCGCCGGGCGGCCATTTCAGATGCTCAAAGCAATACGGCATCGCGGTTCACAGAAGGTCCTCATGGCCGATCAGATGTACGAAATGATGAAAAAATACGAGGAACGACTGACGAAGGAGTCGGTGCTATACAAATACGAGTTAGAAGCGGACAATCCGGGAATAACAGAGCAGATCGAAGGCCGATTCAGTCAGACGGTACGCAGTTACAAGCCAATTCGAGGAGAGAAGAAGAAACGGGGACGAAAACCGGGTTCCGTGAACAGGCCCAACGTGCTCACCGGCTCCAACGGGCCTTTGCTGGAGAACGGCAATCATATCGCGCAAATACTGCTTGGAGATCTCACAAATGGACATAGTTCAACGATGGAGAACGGCAGAAACGGGAAAGACGAGAATCTACCTGTGAGTTTGAGTCTACGATCTTTGAACCTGGGTTTGAACGCAAAAGTTAAATAGAGCAAGCATTCACGACGGCCGTAGATCCAGAAACTGTGGATTGATTATGATGTTAAACGTAAACAATGCTCAACATCTTAGTTTCGATGTCGCACCCATCATGGAGTCTCTTAGATTTAGCTAGCATCAAAAACGAATAGTGTCGAAGCCATTTTTAACTCATTTTAGTAATTTACGAATTCCCATCTGAAGAGGTTATTGCAATATACCTCAAGCATCTTAAACATAGCGATCCCTCCTTAACGTCCATCTACTATGTGTAAAATCAGCCCATAGAGCCTTCAGAATGGCGCCCCCAGAATTGTTTTGCTCATCCAACACAAAATTAGAATAAGTTTTATTCGACAATCATTAGATTAATTTCAGCGGCGGAAGCCCATCTCTCCCGGCATGACGATGGCCTCAATACAGCGCCAAAGTCGAGAACGTTCACATTCCAGATCGCGCGGCTCTCGGGCGTCCACTCCGGGCATCAAGGCGAACCCCCTGGCCAACGGCGTGAACCCAGCGGCATCGCCGCTGCTCATGAACGCGTCAGAGAGTCGTCATGGACGACCGCGCAAGCTTACGTCACGTGCTCAGGAGATGATTATCAATAGGCTCGAGAACCGCATTGGCCGCCCACCTGGATCCGGCTCCACGGCGCACAGGCCAGCCGAGTTCGTGCACAACGGCCCTCCGGAGCCGATGAGAACGGAAGTCGGCGAAGAAGACAACGATCTGCGGACGTGGTGCATATGCGAAGAGGTGGGAGCCCTTATCCGCGACGTCACCTATAATATCGGCTAATTCCAGAAGTCGTATGGCGAGATGGTCGCCTGCGACGGCAAGCAGTGTCCGTACGAATGGTTTCATTACCATTGCGTCAACGTCACCGAGCCTCCGAAAGGAACGTGGCTCTGTCCCCACTGCAGACAACAAGCCGCATTCAACCATTCTGACTCATCGACGCAGGATCAGAGCGCTCTGTGACGGCAAGTGGCTTATTCACCCGACGACGACGTGTCCATTCAAAAGGTCTCCTCAACGGCCATTTCACATATTGCCTGACTTACCGGAAATGGGTAACAACCACATCAGTGCCTTCAAATGTTGTCCAGTTATTGTTATTTCGAAAAATAAAAGCGAATCTCACTCTCGACGCGATTAGCCGTCAGGGCCAAGCGGCGGCTGCGGCTGCAAGAGGCTCGGCGAGGGCGGCGGACGCCGGGCGCGTCGCCAGCTCGTCCAGGGTTGTCACGTGATCGCCACCCGGCCGACATGTGATGATAAGTGTCGTGTTTTTCTCGTTAATCACTTTCTGCGAACGTTTTGATTAGTGAACGATTCGCACTGATTAGAAGAGATGTTAACGCGGCGGTCGGCGCCGTTATCGTCGTGTCATCCGGATGCGTAAATGACACCTAACTTCAGAAGACCCCTAGCCGCAACGGTGTGAAGTGGGCGCCCGGAAACGCTCTTTTTGCACGGCCTACAACAATGGTGATGTTGGAGAACTTCCGAGAAGGTAATTCCTTAGATAGACACCCTTATCACAGCGCTTATCGCCGCATCGATTCAGTGCTCGATCAGCTGTCTCCAGAAGTGCAACAACGACTGCAGAAACTTCGGTCGCTCGACGAAGAGTTCGAAGGTCAGTTTTTGCTTAAAATTAGAACGGCGAAAGTATTGTGAAAGGAGCGCAGTCTTCCAAGAAATGGGAAAAGTGCAACATTTCAGTCAAATTATCAGTGATATCGTTGATCCAAAACGGTCTATTTATTTGCACTTTTAAACGGATCGATCCTTCGCTTCGCTCACATATAAACTCTAGGTTTTTCATTTGTCGCAGAGCCAAATTCATGTCTTAATTAAAGCTCAAACATGTACGTAAATAACCATAATTTTCACATAACAAGATCAATTGATGCGCCAGCGAGGGAAAGTTATATTTTTAGACTGTGTTACAGCATAAAGAGCAACATACGTTATAAATATGAGCAGCACGTGCTTTACTAGCGTTAAACGGTGGAGAGCAGCGTTCTCGCCGGAGATGTACTGTGCGTTTGTTCATTCCTCGTCAGTATGCGAAAAAAAATAACGAACCGGTCTCTATGAAACAGTTAACGGGTCGCACGCGCAACGACCACCCACACCAAACAAACAGTCTACGTCACATGGCTAGAAGGAAAAATGGGTAACTGATTTGCTCCACACTTTATGAAGTTACTACACATCAGATCATTCAAAAAATTCGCTTCATTTAGGGGTAAGAGACACCCTATCGTTTTGAGATGTGATAGAGTGGCATTTTTTTGTTCACATTGCAGGCAATACTTTGGATGTTCACCGAAAATCGAACGTTCTTTTAGAAAAGCATTTATTTCGCTTCAACATACACGATAACAGAAGACAATTATGGTATCCTATTTCAGCCCGCAAAGCCCATCTAACGCAGGAAATTACCTCCTTTTTCCAACAATCTAGGAGTCTCAGCCAACGAGAGAAATGCGAGCGACAAGCGAACATCGACAGGGTATGATCATGTCTGATGTATGGATTATTCGCAGCGAAAAAATTAGGAATTCGGCCACCTCCGCGCACTCGGGAAGGAAAAGATGTCAGTTTCGGAGAACGTCTATCAAGCGATAGCGAAGTACAACGAACGTCTCACGAAGGAATTCGACGACTACAAGCGCGAGATGGACACCGACAATCCGGGGGTGACGGAGCAGATCGAAGCGCGATTCAAGGAGTCACTCGGCTGTAATCTGGTGTTGCCGCCGAAGCCAAGTAAGTATAAGAGGAGTGCACGGAGATGACGTTGTTTTCAGAACCTGTAAAGCGTCGCGTTCATTCGTTGTGCGATGAAGATGAAGTGAAACCACGAGTGGCGACCGCCGTGAGAAAGACGTCGCTGAATATTCCCATCGACGGGCGCATCAGAACGATCAACATGGAGCAGATGGTAGCTAGGTGATCTGAGATCCTCATCTGAACGTGCTTTCAGCTTGAATTGCGAAAGCGAAGCATGACAATTGGAGGAGTGGGCGCAACCGATACAAAGACCTTCTTGCAGTCTTTGGCCAACGCGATCAGTAAGGTAGACTTAGTTTCGATAATTTTCAAAATAGTGAACCAAAGCGTACCGATCATGGTTCGGCCGTGACCAAACACACCTATCATCACTTTAGACACAGCGCTATAGAAAGCTTTCCTACACTTATAGAATGTTTTTATGCATAGCACGATAGGGCATATATCAAACAGTTGGCAGAACATTAAAGGTAAGACTGACCACAGTCAAATAAATGCAATACTGCTAAACTGTATTAGGGAATAAGGAACTAAAAATGTGACCAGACAAATGCGTTCTTTTTGCACACTTAATCCTGTTAGCATGCACATAACAATCGCTCTCTTTCAAATATGTCACTTTTGGCAGGGCTATTATTGCAGAACGCGCCACGCTTCCGTGCCATAGTGGAAATCTACCATTTTCCTATGCCGTACTTTGGTCCGCCTATCAATATTGTTGTTTCTAGGGTTGTGCTTGTAGCAGTTACGTAGAATCATGTGGGCTGCATGTTTCACATGTAAGAGCCCAAAATATGGCACACGTAACATAGCGGAAACAAACAGCTTTTCACCGTAGGTATCCATCTCAAACATTCTTCCAGTGGAACATGTGTCTTCCATTTGTGAAGTGCGCCGAAGTTGTTTCGTAGAGAGTAATTATCCACATTTCTCTCCCGTAATCTCAAGCCTTAAAGTAATATTTTCCTCTTCAGCGTCGCAACAGTGCCGCCGTCCAAAAGGCCCTCTCACTGAAAGACCTCAGCATTCCGCCAGACGTACCAAAGTCCCCGAAATCGCCATCAACTAAACAACCGTCACCAAGCTCTCCAAACTGTCGTACGTCTTCCACTACTACCGTAGTCAAGTCGGCTGAAGCAAGTTCATCAAGCGGTGCGCCTCCCACTGTCGTCCTTGCATGCTCGGAAAGTCGCCACGGTCGCCAGAGAAAGTAACCATTTTTTAAACAAACAGAACATCATTATCAAATGTTGCCTATTTAGACCCACATCTCGAGTGCAAGAGCTAATTGTAGACGGTCTACAGCACCGTCCTGGACGCCTGGAGCGTGCTGCTCAATCGTCCTTTGGCATCAACCTCACTGCCGTCCAGAAAGAACTGGATGGCGAGCCGACACCGAAGCGATCGCGGGCAACGGCGCCGAAGGACGACGAGGACGGTGAGGAAAATGAAGAAAAGACGTGGTGTATTTGCAACGAGGTAACGCTTTAGGTAGTAGTTGGAAGTGACACTATCCTATTGCTGTTGCAGAAATCGTACGGTGAAATGGTCGCGTGCGATAACAAGAAGGTAGGTACATTTGAACTGATTCTCCTTTCGTTTTTTCGAATCCAAGAACGCATGTAAAAGCGATCAATGAGCAACGCATTCGCCTATCTGTTATCCAGCCTGTATCTATGTTTTACATCGAAAACACCTATAGAATTTCTGCAGATGTTTTGTGGTGAAACCTCCTTTGAGAACAGGCACCTAAAAATCAAAGAATTCCGCAATGCTCATAAACTTATACTCTTGTCTCTAGAAGATCTCCGCCGATGTCGCTTCGTCTTTAACACAACTCACGTATTTCAGTGTCGAATCGAATGGTTCCACTACCACTGCGTCAAGATTACCTCTCCCCCTACCGGTGTCTGGCTCTGTCCGGAATGTACAAAGGCTACAGAAACGGGATCGATTGTCTTGCAGAAGAAGGAGTCGAACAAGGCTCAACCCAGAGGCTGATCCTATTGCTGAAGTGGATTGATCTCTCTTTTGTGAACTAGTTGACAGCATTTATTTACCCGTCATATCGATGTGCCAGATCTCTCGAGATGCATATTGGCTTTACACATTTTTCTCCTCATTTGGTCTCATTTGTCGCCGTATTTTGTGAATAAACGTACTAAGTTTGTCAGATAACCATTGTGAATGCAAATGGCAGGGCAATGCATCGATGAATGGACGCATCTCAGAGCCGGGTTTATCTTAGATCAGATCATTCAAGGATCGCGTTGCTTTGATGTGTCTGCGTACAATAGCCGTCTCATTAAATTCAATCAAGTTTGATAGCGGCGAATTTCAAATGCTCATTATCAATTGCGAAAAGCTTCCGTTGCACGTCCTTTCCGTACAGGTCGACTGCTCGCGCGTGATTCATAAGGGTCCGATCTGGCATCCGTCGGACTCGGAATGGATGTCGACGTGATTCCGATTTTGTGACTCACTGGGGCAAGATCACAAACGGGAGTGCCGGGCGTACTGATCAGTTTGCTCTGCTCAGTGAGTGATGTATCGCTGGCTTCGTTTGGTAGAAGCTGTATGGATAGGTGGCTGACTTTTGTAACTAGCATATCTAGTCGTTCCATTGCGCGAAAGGAACTTTGTGTGGGCACCTATGGTTCGAAATTACCTTCTTATGGGCGTTGTGAACGACATCGCTACGTAAGTGCATTATCAAGGCGTGCACTTACGCTGCGCTTCGCCCGCAAAGTTCCTCTTGTCCTTATTGGTAGGTTGACGGTGTATTCGAAGGCAGTTTTGAAATCATAATTCCTCCGTACCGTAGGAACATTTTATAGTCATGTTTGTTTTGCCACCTTCAGTTGCAATCCTTGTGATCCGTCTGACATGTGGATGGATGTAGTCATTCGAAAAAGGACTGTCACACAAACAACAACAACCCTAGGCTGCATCCGGCCCATTTATGTACCATCCCGCGCGTACCGTCGATCTGCAGCTTCCCATGGGCGTAAATTCAAAATTCAAAAACAGACTGCCCCAATGCGGCATCCTTGCAGCCGGTTGTAAACAGTCTGTCGTTGACGCCCATTCGAATTGAGCTTCTTCATCCAAACGGCACCTGCGGAGATGCGACGCAGATAAGCGCTCTGGCGCTACTGTCTGCGGGCCGACGGCGACCCAGTGCGCGCCCCTCATTTGCATGGATCACTGTGAGGGTGTGAGGTGCGTGGCGTAGAAGCGCGCAGACGACGTTCCACTTCCCTGTCCCTGTGCACTTTGTGTAGCGTGGCGTACTTTTCAGGACGATGGACTACCTCAACGATCAGTATCTGAAGATGTGGGCTACGGTAGAAGGACCGGAGCCGATTCCTGAGAAAGATGAGAAGGAAGAGCTCATTCTATATGTCAAGTAAGTCTCTGCCGCTGTAATTTATACATAAGAGTGCAAGTGAATCACTGACGAAAGACTCGAAAGTTCTATTTTGAGGACGAAGTTTATAGCATTTTGTGAATGGTTCTTTTTTGCCCTTATTCCTCTACTATCGTCGACAATTTCAGATTGATCAAATCGACGGGAAACGTTGAGGTGACGCTCCTATACAAAAATGTATTCAAAAACTCCGGACATGCCTACTTGTTCGTGGCACTTGACAACGCTCCTACCTTCGACACTAATTACAACCGTCTGGGCACCGCAACAATCAAAAACGGACAGCATCTGGAGGTGATCACTTCCAAAACTTGGCATCTGCCTTCTATCATCTACATTTCAGAATGTTGACTACAGACTC
Organism: Steinernema hermaphroditum; assembly: GCA_030435675.1. Taxonomy (NCBI): domain Eukaryota; kingdom Metazoa; phylum Nematoda; class Chromadorea; order Rhabditida; family Steinernematidae; genus Steinernema; species Steinernema hermaphroditum. The sequence goes on from CM059625.1 coordinate 4,828,421, forward strand.
CTGAAGTTTGTTTTGCCGCAACTATCGCAGGAGAATCTGATCACCACGCTTCATCTCGACATTCACAAGTATCCCACCGACGACAAACTTCAAAAGCATGTTACTGAACTCATCAATGAACTCTGCCTCGCCGCTCAGCAGAACGCTCATCTCTTCGCCGTTCAAGATATCAAACTGCACATTACCAATATCAATGTAAGTTCGTTGAGCTGTAACTTCATGCTACCCTCAATGTAGACACCTGAAAACATTCAAAACGTTGAGAAGTTGATGAATCAATTTGGAGCGCACGTCGACTTTGTCATTGCCAGGGCCAAACTCCCTCTCGTTCAGTTCTGCATCGCCAATGGAATGAAGTTTAATGTGAGTGTCTTTAGCATGCTAAGATTATTCATAATCTCAGGGTGCCACTGGGCCATTGACCAAGAACGATTTCGACTATCTCATCAACGTATTCACTGGACATGGGAATCGTGTGATTAGGAACGGTGCCGCCATCAAGATTTTCACTGCTGTGAAGATCAACAAAGAAATCGAACTGAAGTGGCTTGGACATGTAACGTTCGGTATTTATCGTATTTATGACGTTGTCCTATTCGCAGACTCTCTCAACTCGCGGCAGTTTCAATGCAAGCCGCTTTGAAATCGTCCTTCCTCCCAATGCTAACCAAACAGAAGCTGAAAAAGAGGCTGAAGCAGCAAAGAAGGGCGAGTCGTGCTTCTACCCATTGAGGGGATGCCCGGATGTTGGCTATTTCTACGACACTAACGAGGGCACGCTTGTGGCCGCCCAAAAATTCAAGAGAGTGTGCGTTGAACTGGACAAGGAATTCGGGCTGGCTTCTGGAATGCCGTACGAACTTCGGGTTTGCCAGCACCGTCATCACCTCCCTCACTTCTCCAATTTCAGCTGAAGGCGAAGACCCGTGTGCTCTTCCATTTCAATCAGTCGTACTCACACTTCAACTACAAAGTGTTCGACGAGCCGCATATCCTGCAACCTGGCCAGGAGATCACCTTGAAAGAGTACATTCGTCCTTTCGTCGTTCTCAATAAGGAACCGCCTAAACTCGTACGTCTCTATGATTTTCTCTCAAGCATCACTCTATTCATATCCAGGTTTTCACCTACTTCGAACTGTCCGGCGGCTGCAGCTTCCGTCCCCGCTGGATCAAGGGCCTGTGGATGGGCGCTGAAGTCCCTTTGACGGAGACGCCATTTGAAGTGTCCACAAGAGTTATTTCCGACGACGAAGCGGAGACTCATCTTCAGAAGAAGAGCCTTCCCTGCCGCATCCAGTGAGCGATGTGATAGCATAGTAATTCCTCTTGCATGTGTTTCACTTACTCTATTCATCATTGTATTGCATATCAGCGTTTGTGCCATCACTACCTTCACTACATCACTGTCTTTCAGTCTCTAAAAATTAATCATGTGCATCGCATTTAGAATATGCATCCTTGGTGCATATTCACTCGCCAATTTCCATGATTACTCCTGCATTTGTCCATTGTGATCCTATATCGCCGATAAATATAATCTTGCATGCAACGCTGAAGTGTTTCGATCGGTACAGGCACATTATTATGGGAAAGATCATTTGTGCTGACCAACACAGAAAAGAGGAAGGTTTTATACTTCTAGAGTTTGATCGAAAACATATTAGCAATAAATTACTGATTAACAATCATTTTACATACAGTACTACTCTTTGGCATTTTCTCTTTGGCGAAAAAGCGTTCATTCAATCGATCTAGCAGCGGCGCGGTGTCGGCCAGCACGATCGGAAGGAGAACGAGTGCGTGGTAGACACCGACGACCAAAACCAGGAAGATCGTTTTGAAGAAAACTAGCACCATGTAGGAGTTGATGAATGCAAGCACGAGCACGCCAAGAATCGTTGACATTGAGCCGTGAACGACTGAACGAAAAGGGGTTATCACGCGGCGAACGGTGTATCAATCATACCAGGCCAGGCCAGCTTCTCTAGGGAGTCAATGCATCGCTCCCTGGGCGACAGATCCTCTTCGTTGCTAACAAAACCGTATGTGATATGTGCGCTGAATTCGATGGAAAAGCCGATGGCCATAATGATGGTAATCATGGAAATCGGATCGAGTTTGACGCCCCACAGAGCGAGCATTCCAATGACACCTGAAATTTTGTTGAGGCATATGAGGTCACTCCATCCTACCTATGTCCATAGTGACAATGGCTAGAGTAATCCAGAAAGCGCAAATGGGATTGGGAATGAACATAAGCGCGATGATAGCCATACAGATGATGGCAAGTGTATCGTTTTGGAGTGTATTTGGCAGCAGAACATTGAGCTGGTCAGCGATTGGACGACTTTGTTGATAGGTGATCACATTTAACTCCGGATATCTATCGGCAATTTCTCGGAGCATCGCGGTAACTCGCACCAGGTCAGTAGGGTTGTTGAATTCGGTTACACCGATGCGGAAGCGGAAAGACTTCATCCGTATCTTCTCAAGGTTGTCTTCGTTCTCCCAAACAAAATCTTGTCCCCTGTAACGGAAAGTTGGTGATTGTGCATGCACAAAACACAGTCTCCAAGCCTACACATCAGCAAAATGCTCACCACAGTTTGTAGAATGCGAATAGTTGCGACCACTCGTAGACGCCTCGCTCCCACGTGGCCGAGTCATCTTTCAAGTACGCCCCGGTTTGGTTCGCATAATTAATGTATTCTCGAAGCCACAGCTGAGTTCCTTTTCGTCCGAGACCATATTTTACCGTTTCGAATTCATGAGCCATCATTTCGATCTTTTCACGCACTTCCGGATTCGTGAAGTTCGGAGCGTTGGTTACAGCTATTTCAATCTACAAAACGGGGGCTCTCTTTTGCTGGTGATGTATTTTTACCTGATCTCCACCGTGGAATAGGTGAATTTCAACGGCAATCGCACGAACAACGGGATCGGTCTTCAACATGAGCTTGTCATAATCGAGACCTTGTTCCATTTGCGTTAATCCGTAAATTCCAAACGCAAGATATACGACAAAGGTCAGCCCAACGACAATCTTTGTAACTTTGTGCAGAATGAAGGGGACGTAGAATTTCCTAAAAAAAAGCAAAAGCTCTACACACATTGCCGATATGAATTCACCTAAAGAAATCCGTCATGACTCCATGTGATTTCCTATCCAGCGCATATTTGTCACACTTCAGCTGTGCTTTGTTCACTTCATCGGCATACATATCCTTGGCAGTTATACAAGGAACTACGGAGTTCCTTCCGGCCATTTGAGTCTTAGCACTCACTACCATTAGGCCAGCGAAGAAAGTGACCTATGTGAAGGATTACTAGCTACACGTCTTTGTCAGCGTGTTCAAACCTGGTAAAGGAAGGTGAAGAACATGCAGGCAGCTGTCATTGCACAGAATCCCCTAACAGCGATGATGTCCGTCCAGCAGCCAGTGCCGAACGTGATCACATCGGTGATAGAAGTGATGAAGATGGCCACCGCTGCCTCAGACATCGCTTCGGTCATACGCTTCTTCAACGCTTCGTGTGTTCTTTCTGTAGCATTTACAAAAGAAGGATATGTTTAAAAGCCTATCGACAGTTACCGGGCCATTTCATTTCAGTGTTGTGCCAAGCAGCCACCGTAATGAACATATCGTCAACGCCGATAGCTTAAATTGAAATTGCACTAAAGCGAAAGAGGTAGTATAGCTTACAGAGGACGAGGAAAGGGGCGATTAAAGTGATTTCGGCGAAGAACATTCCACACCATAGCATGAAGCCGATGCCGCTGATGATGGCCATGACTGAAGAAAGGACACCGCCCAGGGCAAGGATCGGCTTCGATCGGAGCCAGTCGATTTGAACTGAAAGAAGACTGATTGTCGAATCAAAGACAGAACTCAGAGATCTTGCACTGTGAAGACCCATAATCTTTTGCTTTGGAGACGTAAATGTGTCCATTTTCAACATCTTCTTCAGTGACTTCTTTGACCAACCTGGTATTATTCCCTGATCCGTTCGGAACGTCCATTTCATCGAGTAGAACGTCGTAAAGAAGATCAGAACAGCGATTGTAACGGCAAAATAAGGCTTCAGTCGATTGGCGTTTTTCGTCAGCGCTTGGTCGATGATTCGCGAGTGTTTGATATGAACCTAAGGAACGGTTTTGGACCTGCACACATGCAGCCTACTTCGATCAACGGATGGTCTGCGTAGGTGGCGGCGATGTATTCGGCGGCCGCATCCTCCCAAGCAGTCGAAATTTCATTCAACTCTGCTGTGTCGAATCGAGGGAAATACCAGAGACGCATGCCGGACGCGGTCTACTCAAAGAGTGCATCACAAAGAACGCACGTGAGTAGCTTACAAACCTTGATGGAGTCGTTCTTAAAGGTCGTAACGCCGCCAACGTTAAAAGCCAGATAAATAGGGGATCCTTTCGTGTTGGCTCGAGGGAACGTAACCCCGATGCCACGGGCCTCGAGCTGCTTGCGATGTTTGAGAAGGTTGATGATGTTGGTTTGACGGTAGCACTCTCCATACCAGTTTTGACAAATGTCCTGTATGCATCGTTTTTTTTTGCGTTTGAGAATCTGATCCTACCGAAAACGTAACGGTTTTGTTGATATTTGCGGTCGCATTTGTTCGCCATGCGTCTTTCATTGGAAATGAAACATTCTCGGCGATTTCTTTTTCGATCTTTTCGATCTCTTTCAGATATTTCTCTTCCAAAATATTCGGAAACTCCTCACTCCCCTTCCCGCCAATCTCTCGCCCGTGCACCACCACGTACAAGTAGCGGTTCCACTCAAAAGTCCTCTCCGGGAGGAATTCGTTCGATCGCACAGGCCACATCTGCAAATCACATTCAGTTCGATTCAATTAGCCAAAACTGTTCCACCTGACCGATGATGCGCTCTTCGTCCCACGACGGCGACGTCTCTGGAGTGTACAGTTTCCGCGCGTCCAGCAGCGTTTGGTCCTTTACCCAATAGAAGCCGGAACCACAGATCGCCGTCAATATGACGGAACCGATGATGAATACGTAGTAGTAGTCGACGAGGTAGTGTTCCGTGAAATAGGCGAATAAACGCATTAAGCGTTTATCCAACGTAGGTATCATCAAGTTCATATCTGAGTGTGTACTCGCATTAGTAGCATGCTACAAAATGAGGAAAAGGCGAGCATAACACAGTATATAGACATCTCCCATATTCATTTGAAGTTGCAGGTAAACCATCCACATGGAGGTAATCCTTTGGACTGTGATAATGATTAAGCAGTCCACTGTCGACCCACAGAAAACGAAAAGAATGCATGTCACAACTATGCAACTTTTTCTCATCGCGCGGTATACAAACATGCTAAAATGACCATCTTCAGATGCGATAAACCTGTATTCTATTTGGAATTGAAAGGCGATTGATTACCGTATCACGCTTTTAAGAGTTAATGGTATTTCAACATCCAAACTCTTCTGAGCGCCGTCAATAGGTGCTTGCCCTTCAGGCCAGAAATTTGAACCTCAGAACATAAGGGTAACCACGCTAAACAGTCCAATGTCATTTGGTCTCTGCAAGATGTCATGTCCAAGTACTGTTCTATCGAAACAATTGGGCAGAACCGAAGAGCTTTGAATGCAGAATCGAAGAACCTAGTGCACTTAAAGACTTAACAGTTATGAGTGACTCGGAAACGTAAAGACAAGAACATGAAAAAAGGACGTACGCACACTTAACGGATCATTATAGGAGGGAAAACAGACGAAATGAGTCCAATAATACAAAAATGAAAGTACTCAACTGTAACAAGTCGCTTTTGTCACCGCAGCGCAGCCTGTCTTACGCGCGAAAACGCCTTAATTTCTTCGTTACCACTTTTCTTCGCTCTTCCATCATCATTCATTCTTCCAGCCCCGTCTTCATGCGACACACGTGCACGGACAGTAGTAGTGCATTCACGAAGCACGCAACTTAATTATCGATCTGAGAACAATGGGAAGAGACGCCATTTGCATTTCTTTTTATAAGTAATACCTGGCGTGGCAGCCGAACCACTCGGAGCCAGGGAGAAGGACGCGCAATTAAGGGATTACTGGTTCAAGCATTTTTGCTGCGAAAGAGACATCGAATCTGTGCAGCCTGTGTCGCACAGTGCACACATGGAGAAAAGTGACTTTGCGACAATTGATCACCTGAGTGATATTGAAAGTTTCAACACCCGGCTAAGCGCGGACGATTGACCCAAATGGTGCATCGAAGAATTGCGGGATTTGTTTGATCTCGTCTATGCGATGATCGCATTATCCTCTCCTCACCTATTGCTGCCATCATCATATGCAATGAAAATCAAAAGAGCACTGAAACAAATGGCGCTAGACGCACCTGATGTTAATAAGCTTTTATTTCGGAAACGGCAGTTTCTTGATGAACAGAAGGCCTAGTTATCTACACAGCATTCAAATCTAACATCACCTTTATCTGCAACATATATCGTAACAACAACTATCAAATCAAAGTAAGAAACAATTAACCGATGATTAGTCCTACGCCAAACTTTCCCTGAGCCTTCGAATGGTTGAGCAGGCCGCTAAGAGCCAATGTGAACGGCAGCTCCCTTGAAAGTCTCTTCTCGAATACACCTCCGACAGTCCATTGGGTGTCACAGGACGCTCGCATCGTAACTCCGGCTTCCGGAAGTTCCACTTGGTAGCCAAAGGTGGTAACGGCTTCTTGGAGACGGAAGTTTGACTCAAATTCTACTCCGAAAGCAATGTTCTCAGTCTGCTTGTGGAAATAACATGCGTGCAAGCCGGATACGCCCAGCGATCCGGACAGAATCCAATCCTTGGCAGTCCATCGGCCACCGTAAGACAGTACACTAATCTGTTGTCCTGAAAAATGTCAACGTTATGGATGAATGGTCAAACATAAATTCCAACCGGGAATATTTTTGCCGTACTGGTAGACGAGTTCAGCTCCCAAGTCGAGTTTTTGCGTAACCTTTCGGAGGAACGTTCCTACTACGATGCCTGATTCGTTCACGACGTCGAGGTTGGCTACAGTGAGGCCAAGAGTGGACATGCGGCCCCTGTAGTCCAAGGATCCTTGAGCTGCTGCTAGCTTGCCTTGCTAGAAAATGATCAATACTGTTCACACGTCTCTGGGAATCACAACAGTACCTGCACCTGACTCTGAAGCTTCACCCTCCAGTTGCCGCCGAACTGATGCAGAAGAGTGGCGTTCGTGTTTCCTTGCGCATCAGTGTCGCCAAGCAGGACGGGAAACGCTTCGCCAGGTCCAGTCTGCTTGTTGCCGACATACGTAGCTCCGAAGCGATATCCGGTATTCTGCGGACTGATCTGCACAGTATGCGATACCTGCAGAACCAAAGCATCATGGTTTTATGTCATAGAACTACAATTTTACCTGGAAATGAGAACTCAATCCCTTTTGCACCATAACTTTGGCGCCGTCAAAGCACATCGGGAAAACGTCCTTGCACTTCCTATGCATCTCCTCATATGTACCGGGATTCATCGAGTTCGAACCCGTAAGAAACGATTCGGAATCGACGGGTGCTATAGAGCCGGCAGCGGCATCCGCAGAAGGATCCATTGTACCTGAGAAACAATCATGTCAAAGCTTAACAGTGATAAGAACACTCGTGATCAAACATTGCACGGAAACAAGTAACCCGGATGCAATCCATGATCCAAACAATGTGACCACCACAACTGATTGGAATGGACAGCATCGGCGCCAATCAGCGAAAAATCACCAATTGATCAACACAGTGCGGAACGAAAGACGAAGAAATCCCAATGATGTAAGAGTGAGAGCTTTCCAGGAAGATTCAGTCATTTGAACGGTTATGAACGTCCGTCGTTTCAAGACCACGCGCCACATTTAAGTCTGCTCTACTGCCAAAGGAGTAGTGATCGTTTGTCTTTCGTAAGCGCAGGAGAACTGATTCCCGAAATGCACGAACGGGTGACAGTTGAAAAAAGCTGTCTTCCTAATTAAAACTCAGCGAACAAATACTATTTGACGGCGTATGACAAACAACTCATCAACTTAATTGCTATATCTATGGCCAGCGCGTGTTGACAGGAAGGGAGCAATGAGTGAGAGGCACATGTGGATTTGAGAAGCCAAAGCGGCATTGTGAAGTTTCTGTCTGGGAGGATATCTTCTCCTCTGAGAAAATATCTTATTCCAGCGTTCATTTTTGGGTAACCGCCATGCTCGTGAGTGCTTTTTTCCCTTCAACGCAATCGTTCGTCATAATTGTCGACTTTAACGATTTGGTAGATGGGAAGAAAATCCTGAATCAAAACACACGAACATCACATGACGAGCGGCATATGAGTTGTCCGGATATCCGAAATTTCTATGGTGTTATAGCGTATCATCCTTTCTTCACAAATCATTTAGAAGCTTACGCCTAATGTATGGCTTTACGCCTTATTCTCTTGTGATGCGTCCAATTAGATTGCCGTGTCGAGACGGTGTAACACTATAACCGGCGGGAACAAATCGCTTCTGTCTTTTCGTATTGTGTTTTTCGCGGTGATGACTTATTTAGGCACTTATGTCACGCTAATTTTCAGTGTCCAGGTGATTCCATCGCTTACCGTCCTCGGTCCATTGGGAGAACTACGATAGAGACCGTAATGTCGTCGACAACGATAAATCACGTTGCTATTGCCCGAAGAATCAGCGACCTTATAAGGAGTGGTTTGCTGATGCCGGAAGAAGAAAATAGCTCTTTGCATCGCGACGTTGTTCGTTATCCGGAAGTTTACATGTTGCCGGAAGAACTTCCTGAGGAAACACCTGAAAGTAAGTCCCCCTCTTGTATTACGATAGAACGGTGGTTCCGAATTTGCACAATCGTGTGACCTCGCTTGTGCGCTTCATAAAATTTGCGACGAGCAGCTGATTTCCATGTGCTCTATGCAAATGACTTTGTTCTCCTTTGTTTCACCCGCCACGGCAGCTGTAAGACTAACGACGACATGACATGTCTGGATCGCAATTCCGCCCTGCATAATGCCCCCGGTGGCGCGCACTTTCCTTTTCGATCCGTTCAGCCAACGCCAACGCAGATCTCGTCGTCCACTCTCGCTTTTGCCCTCGAGCTATGTGAACCACATTTAGGCTCGTTATCTGATCGGTTGATTAGATCGCCCGTTGTCGCTACTTTCCCTTTTATCGCTATTATTCAAATGCTCCGTATCCGCCGATGTTCGGACAACTTTCCATTTCGTTCGCGCGCTGAGCGCGACACGCTGTTTGTCTGTTGTAGACACAGGGCAAGTTGTTTTCGGTTTCGGGCTGACGCAGCACTTGTGCACCTACAGAACCGATTGAATTTGTGCGCGCATGGCTCGTGTTCCCCATTCCTATTGTCGATCACTTTCACTTCCCCCAAAGTCTACTTGAATTTAGCACAGCTGAAACGTCCAGGTGTACCGTATACCCTGTCCACAATTCAAATGGTCGAAACTCGTAACAACGACAGTGAGCCGATGGAGGTCGACGGAGTTGACGCTCGACCGACAGAGGACTATGCAGACAGTGGAAACGATAATTTGATCATCAGCAAAGCTCAGAGAACTGAAAATTCGGGAATGGTGTATTCGGCTATTATGGTGTTGGTGGAAGCTGCTAATCAGCCGTCTGAGGGCGTAGATGTGCGATCTGGTAACGTTTCGGCTGGTGTTGATGCACTTGAGAAGGATGTAATCAAATAACTTCCGTTCCGACTTCTTCGCTCGTTATAAGGTTCAGCGCTGGGCATCGCCGCATAAACCCCTCGAGGAAGCAGCCTTCCCGACGCGCCTCCTACTAAAAATAATCTTAGAACAAAGGAGTACCAACATGACTCTTGGGAGAAGCCAATTTTTATCTCGCGCGTGCAGAAATGGTTAACATTTCGTCGCTGAGTATGACATAAGGCACGAATGAGAGAGGCGAGGCGCGTCTCGCTAGTTCTTGAGTGCGGAAATCGCTTCCCAACTGTGGATGCGAACCGATTTCCATGTCGAAATGTTGACGTCTGCAAGATCGATCCACGCATATCTCAAGTCTCGTTACTGCTGGCTGTTTGCTTGCTGCGCTTTCAGACACACGATGGCTCCGTCTTTACTTTCTCTGTTTTCGTTCGTTGCAGTCACAGAGCATTCCCGGCGAAATCAGCGGCGGGCGGAAGATGCGGGCTGCATGTGTTTGCGCGCATTTCCCCTAATGTCATTGGGGCCGATGCGCCCTGCGGCGCGGGCCAGATTCATTTCCGCGATAATCGTAATTAGCGGATCTTAGTCATTTGACCCTTAGTTTTGACCTCACTTCTTGCCGGAGCCTCCCTAACCACTTTGCTTGCAGATATGGATTGGTTGCAACGCCGACTGTTCTCGGGTCGCCTCAGTGCCTCGTTTTCGGCAAGCGCCTCTAATTTTGGCCTTACTGGAATTCCTAACCACGAAGAAGACGAAGAGCGTTTGGTTCCCGTGGACGAGGAAGACGACGAACGACCCGTTTTCTCGGCTGGGAATGGAACTTTCAAGGTATTGTCGTGGCTTTGACATTAGCAAAATAGTGGTTGGCGTGTTCGCGGCTAGCATGACGACGCAACGGACGATCTTAATGCTTTGTACGCGAGATGTGTGAATCAGATACCCTCAATCCGCTCGTTCTGACGTAACAAGTCAATTTGCAAATTAGTTTCGCTTTTTGCTGATGCGATCAGTCGGAGAAAAGCGCTTCTCGAAGCCAGAAATCTGGCATGCTTAGCCGGAAAGAGAAACGTTTTTGTGGCTATTGTCCATTGTGACGACAGTCCGGATGAGTTTTTTTATTTGTTTGCTGAGACTGGCCATGAGTTTCGCACTCCCTCCCGCTTGTGAAACAAACGTTCCGGTCGGCCGAAACGTTCCAGTTTCCCTAAGTAAACTTTCCTTCATTCCGCGCAGCGTTGTGCAAGCAGCGAAGGCATGCAAGCCAGCAGCAACGCTATCGACTCCCCACCAGAGCGTGGATCATCGGCGAACTACCACCGATCGTCCGCCAGACCGCAACCACACCAACCAACCGCCATCATTGTCATCCCTCCGTTCAACCGCCAGCCACAACTAACATCAACCCGCGCCATGTGTTGGGCTGGGTGCCGGTTAGTCGTCTGTGACGGGCAGGTTTACGCACTCCTGCGCCTCCATCCTTCTTTAGCACGGCATTATTCGGCGCTTCGCTCTGCTCGCATATGGTCTACAGCAGCCTGTGGCCAAGTCCCACTGGCACGCACGCTCTTAGCGCTTCATTGTTGAACGTTGTTCGTTCGTTCGGTCATTCGGGAACGAAGGAGCCACACAACCGCATATTCTCCTCAATTCGTCGATCGCGCGCTCATCTCGCGCGCGGCGAGCATGCCCCATTGGCGTCTGTCATCATCGCTTCTCGCTCGCGGCGCCCCTTTTTCTTCTTGCGTTTTTCGTCTCTTTATTTTCGCTTTCACCGTTTCGCTTATCAGATGTTCGCCCGCGGGTAAATGACGGCTTTTAGTCTTACGCGATTGTATCGTCTATTGTGTTAATTATTTTACGGAGCGCCATTTTCAAACAGCTGCTTCGCTAGTACCGGCTTTCCCATGTTATCTACCTTTATTTATTTTGGCATATTTGCTTCTGTAGTCGACTGACACACAAATTGATCGAAGGCGAAGTCCAATTCTTCAGCTTTAGAGGTGAACAGCACGAAAATGATTTGCTTTGGTTACTGTTTCGCTCCTTTTCGAAGCGAATCGTTCTAATTGACTGCACGTTTCTTGCAAACCACCGCTGGGAACAACTGACGCTAGCAAATTGTTGATATTGCTTTGCTGCGATCAGCTGATTTTCAGTCTGTCGCGGTAGGTCTGCCTGCGTGCATTCTCGTATCTTAAGAGCACTTTTACAAGCGTACAGTTTGTTCGCAAACCACTTTTATCATGATCATGTTTCGTGCCAGTCGTCTCATTTATTGTTTGCAATGACTAGTCAAACAACCTACATTATGCTTACGTGTTGCTGTCATTGCAATTGATTTAGTTGATCCTTGTACTCTATATAATACTTTCAGTCGTGCTCAACGATGGGACACCGACTATCGTCCCCTACGTCATCAACCCCAGGGCCGTATGGAAGCTCGTCGGCAGCGATGGTGCCACTCGCTCCCAATTCTTATGGAGCCCACCCGTTGAATCAGGCTCATACGCATTCAGCTCGCACTCAACAACATCGAAGAATTAACTCTAAGCTTGTTACTAGCACGCGAAGTCAGTCTCCTGCTCATCCACTGGTAAGAAGAATATTCTTGCCATTCTGATTGCTAAAACGTTTGTTCCAGAACCAGTGTTATTTGGGCCTAGACGATTATAATCGTCCACCACGATTTGACGTTGTGCTACAGTCTCCAGAACCGGACCGAGAGACAATGGAAAAACACTCATGGAATCCGGACGATCGATCGCTGAACATCTTTGTTAAAGACGACGATCGCCTCACCTTCCATAGGCACCCCGTCGCTCAAAGTACTGATTGCATACGTGGAAGAGTATGAGTACATTTGTGCGTAGTGTATACGTTATGTTTTATAGGTCGGGTACACCAGAGGGTTCCATGTATGGCAGATTATATGGCCGGTTCGTCAAAGAGGAACACATGCTGTTGTTGGTATCGCCTCAAAGGCTGCGACCTTACATGCAATTGGTTACACCTCCCTGATTGGATCAAACACGGAGAGTTACGGTTGGGATTTGAGTGAGTTGTGTGATTGTCGACCGCATTACGTTCTCCTGATTTAGTCCGAAACAAGTGCTACCACGATTCAAAAAATACAAGTGGTTGGTCGTACCCATCAAATGGGAGTGGAACACTCAGACCAGAAGAAAGTTTCATGGTACCTGACAAGTTTTACTGCATATTGGACATGGACGAAGGCTACATGGCGTTCGCAACAGATTCAGAATACCTCGGAGTGGCTTTCCGCGGATTGAAAGGCAAACAGCTGTACCCCATAGTCAGCGCAGTCTGGGGCCACTGCGAGATCACCATGCGGTACCTCGGTGGCTTGGATCCCGAACCACGACCTCTCAAGGATTTGTGCCGCAGAGCGATTCGCATGGAGCTGGGACGAGAAGGTTTGCAGAACGTCCACACTTTGGATCTACCGCCGAAACTTTGCCGGTATCTACTATATCAGTGATATAATTCTATGCGTTCTCTATTGTTGTCATCTGTCGGGTCTTTACACGGGTTTCGCATATGCCGATGGTCTTCTTTATGCATCTATGTTAAAATGTCTGTGATCTCGTTAACTTTCATTAACGTTCTAATCCTGTACATTTACATCACATTTACTGCAGTGAGTGTTATTAAAGATATTTCCCCGTCGTAATATTCATTCTTATAAGTGAAGTCGAGCTGAGTTGATCTTTCATCTGCAGTCTTTTATTTGAAAGAAGTTGCAAATGTTGGCTGGAATATGTGAAGTGGTTCTGGAGCAATGGACCTTTTATCAACCTCGTTTCACGAGGCTCTTGGCGCGAGTATCGCACCCGTTCGGATAGACGGACTTTGCATTGGGTCGCGCTTTCGTTCGCATGTTCGGGTGCATGTTCGTTTCAATGCTGATGAGAGGTGTGCTCTATTTGCAGATTTTACAGAGGTCTAGTGGGTTAATGGCTGCCACATTCAACAACGAAACGTAACAATTGTCAACAATGCCTTCGAAGGACAAGACGATGGATATCAGGCCAAGCGAAAGCTGGGAGAACGGCAAACTTCGATCGGCGAAAGAAGTTTTTTTGTTTATGCACCCGACGGTGCGCATTTCTCGAAATATTCGGGCGCTGTGGTTCTTTGACCATCTGCGCAAGAAAATTAAGATTGGGCCGGATCAATATGTAAGTTGAATAGCGAAAACTAGCGTTTAGTTTGCAAAATGACCTTTGCACCATTGCCCGCATTGTGTCGAAGACCTTGTTATTACGTTGTTCCATTTTTTCTGATTCTATTTGTCAGCTCTATCTTGTTTGTTTAGGAGAAAAGCTCTCAAATCGAAGTGGTCGGGATCGTTCCGGAAGAAGGCACTGAGACGTTTCCACATGAAGAATATGTTATCACTGAAAACACAATGGTTACCTACATGTCCCATCTCTACCGTCTTGTGTTTATACTCGATATGAGCCCGTCTACGTTCGTTGTTGAGTCCAACGGGTCTGTTTTGCAACTTCGTGTCATGGTTTCCCTGAGACGCAGTTTGGAAAATGTCACTCGAGAGGTAAGTGTTGTGAATGATGGGCGTTTGCAGTTTTTTTCGTTTAGTTTCATTATCCTGGAAGCAACCGCAATCACCGTCCTAAAGTTTACATTAGCATTTGTGTCTTCAGTCCGTTTATAGCTGTTGCAGGTGATCATGTACGTTATTTGATGGTTTTGTAGATGATAATTTAAGCATATTTTGCAGGTGTTATTGCAAGGCGTTTTATTGGATAGCGAAAATCTTGAAGCTGTTCTGGAAACAGTGAACAGAAAGCTGGATCTTTTCCTGGCGAACTTGTGGAGGTCTGCGAACGAGCAGCTGTGCACGTGGAACAAAGAACGTAGACGGATGAGGTTCCAAGGCGATGGCTTAGCAAGTCTGGTCTACAACGAAGCCACTGAGTGTGACTCGCGAGGCTTTGTGCAGCCGGAATGGGCACTCATCTTTATGTTACGAATGGGCTTACTTGGAGTGCAAATGCTACCAGAGAACACACAGTCAAACATCATCGTCATCACAGATGGAGTTGTTGGAATGCCGAATGCGCAAGCAATGGCACAGTTACTAACGCAGCTAAGAAGCTTTACAGTCTCCTGTTCTTTTATTCAGGTACGTTTTTTTGTCTCTATGTGGATTTCCACGGGACATGACCGTAAGCTGAAACGATAAGGAGTTACAGTAAACAAGTTTAGCGGTCAATTTTTGCAGTCCATGACCTTATTTGTACTATTTTCAATATTGCATTTGTATTATCTACGTAATGAACTGTATTTGCAATAACATTTATTTCAGTTAACACCTCCGCTTGCCGATGATACTGTGTTTGGGAACTTCTCTTCTCCAGAGCTGCTTCAATTCTTAGCCATGGCCACATTTGGCACTTACATCTATGACCAAAATTCAATCCCCGAAAGTGCTCCTCTTCAGCTGAACGTGTTTCATCGAGCGTTCTTGTGCTGGAGCTTTCAGCGTGCTCTCGCCTCCAACGAATTCATTTACGATCTCATCGACAAGATAAATCCCGAGTTTGCTTCTTTAAGCAACAGGTTAGAAATGTCGTGATACATTTTATATAGCGAATGTCTCTTTCAGAGATATAGTCAAGCGGGTATACAAGAAGAATAAGCATTATACGTCATTGGAAAATTTACTCTATGTACGTCTGCGTGAAGGTTACACTCTGCGAGAGGTCAAGCTGCTCAGGGATAACGGATTGACTGCAAGGCCGAATTTTGATAACGACTATTTCGAAGAGGATGAACATAAGAATACAACGTATTTACTCGTTGAACTACGACTTCCTTGGAAGCCATTCGTTTTCATCAGCTACGACATTAAATTACCATGGAATTCGAGCTCGTCGAGCAGCAAGAGGTTATTACACCTGTTGTCGTTGATTATGTAACTGTAATGTGTGCTGTTTAGAGAGCTCGTACAGATTGAAGTTAGCTTGGAAGCCCCATTCCATCTTTTGAAGGATTTCTTGTCAAGCGAAAAGTTTGGAAGCGAACAACGGCAAAACTCGGTGGATGCTCTCAAGTCGTCTATGCGCAGCGTCATCCAGGCCGACCGTCTCCTTCTCCACATCCATAAATTCAACACGGATCAACAGTATTACACAATTCCGAGCGAAGTAACAGAAGCGTTTGCTCTTTTCACCACGGGAACGACGTCCGATCAGTCTATTGTTGTCAGTAGGTACGCCAAGAACATATGTTTTGAACAAAAACTGTCGATGTTGTCTTACTTGCACCTTGTAAGGGTTCAGCACTCAGCGAATAAGCCTGATAGAGGGGAGAAAGATCTAAACTTTTCCGCGTAATGTCTACTAAGTTCATATATTTCATTCTTCAGGGATATGCAAATGAGGAACCCGAAATTTGTCGAGTTCTGGTATTTGGTATGCGGCATGGACGAAGGCATCTGGCAGAAATGGGTTCACACTCACACCATCCGTTTAATTCTGTCGCCCGATGAGCCTATACCTGCGAAGCTGTTTACGGGAAACACACAACTATCAGTCAGGACTTCCTACACGAAACTGCATGATCTCCTAAAAGGACTGACTTCGTTTACTCTTGTCCAGTTTCAGTCTTACATCAAATTCGTATATGGGTAAACTACAACGTGCCTCGCGCTAGTAGACTAACTCCAGCCTTTAGAAAGGAAGATCCTAAAGTGCCCAAGTATTTCTATATCGTGCGTACAAGTCAGGAAGGTCCTTGTGTGATTTTGAAGATCGCTTTCCTTGGTGGTATTGGTGCTCCAGATCGGAAATGCGTCGAAGAGGAGCTGAAGCGGCAGCTCACGATTATGGCTATTCCCAAAGATTTGCATTACACGTCGACAAACAAGTTTCCCGACTTCAGAAAGACATACGAACGTCCGAAATCGCAACAATACTCGGTCACTAAGGTATGACCATATCTGCAGAAGCGCGTGATGTGAATGATGTGATTCAGAAAGAGCAGCTTGCTGTGACAATTGTTACCAAGCCGTTGGAGAGGATCCTCATTCGATATAAGGGATTCCCCAAAAACTACGACGGCATTGTGAGATTGGAGGATGAAACTCAAGACGCCCACATAAAGGATATCGTTCTGCACAATTCGGTCGCAAACTACTTGGTGTGTCGAAGAAGGATTTGGTGCATTCCGCGCATGTTCAAAAAGGCGGAACCGATGCCATTCGAGGCAGCTGAATACATCCTACATGTGATTCTACAGTAATTCAGCCTACCTGTTTAACCTCCATAGCTGTACAATTGCAGACGTCATCTACATCAAGGTTTCAAAATTGCTCACTCAGAAAACGGCGTTCTAACACTATGTCGTCAGTCCGCTCGACAAACAATTGAGCAGTTTGTACTCTTCCCTCCGTCGACATCGATGAACGGATACAAAGTACCTGGTACAGGAACAAGCCTCGATGAATATCATCACTCTGAATGTGAGATGTTCTTGATAACGGAGATGTGGACCGAGCCGGACTCCTCGTTTGAGTTCAATAAGGAGAGGGTATACAAGATGTCGGCAAAGGTAGGTCAGTGTCATGACTCGCTTTAAATGTGAAGGAATTCAGCGTGTGGAAAGGGACGCAGATCTAATTGCGGTTCTTTCAACGTTCGATCAGTTGACGAGGGCCTGCGAGACACATTTACGATCTTGCATCATATTCGGTCTCGCCAGTTGCAAAGAGCAAAAGGTCTTCGATCATCTCAATCACTCTGTAGCCGTATCGCACAGTTCATTCGACTTGTGCAAGCTATTAAAGTACAGTACAGAAAAACATCTCCTACTATTTCCTGCTATTGGATTCGGTGAGAAGCAGACCTGTCCTTAAATGGTATCCGGGCGTTTTACAGATGATTCCGATCCTAAAAGCCGTCACCGTTTGGGCAAACTTTTGCACTGCTTGCACTGTGAGATGACCTCCGTCAGCGACGTTTGTCTTAACGTCAAAGACGGAAGTGCTTGGTACGACATGATTCAGGACTTAGACTATCACTTTGAAGACACAGGTAAGGAACAGGTTTATGAAAATGGCAAAATATGTTTGCATTAAAAAAGCGGCGGGTGTCGGAGTTGAAGTGATATACAGTAGGTTACGGTAAATCAGTCAGAAAGCCAGAAAAGGTCAGACTATGTTCTAAAGACAAAAATGGGCCATGGGAATAGTTAGAGGGTGAGATAGCAAGATGGACGTCAACTGCTCAATTTCAGAATCAGTGAGCTCGAAGAAAAGTAGGCGCGAGAAAATCAAGCATCAAGAATTTCAAAATATGCGCATCTACGTCTCCCGAATATCGCCCTTTCGCTTGATCGTCGTCGTCATGCTGGTCGGAATTGACGATGTCCTCGAAGTGACATCTGTAGAGCAGCCAACAGTCCCTGTCCTCGTTTTCCATCTCGACGAACCTATCATGGCCAAAAAGATTGCCTTATGCGACAGCAGCTTGCCAGTTTGTTGGCACATCGACGATTTCCGGAGTAGAAAAGAGAACGTTTTGGCAATGCTGAACCAACAGATTCAGGACAACAAAATGCCGAATGGTACGGTAGTTGGTGCGTTTTCTTGTTGATTGAATACGTTTAGAAAGTGTTATCGAGTACAGCTGGTTTCAACAGTCTCGTATGCCACAAGAACAAGGCGTTTTCAGTACGTCGTTTAGCTTCTCGTCTTACTGTGACATAATCGAGGAAAAGGTGTTTTCACGTGCTTTTATTGCCGCCGTGTTCAGCAGTCTTATGGACGGTAATCGTTGTAATAGAGACGCTTCACCCTGAGTCTGTTAAATTGTAGAAGTGTATGTACCGGAAGAAATCTTTCGCGAAGCAATGGAGGATCGTTCTGATCATACGACTATCGCCATTAACGGCATTGCCAGGATACAGGCCGCCGTTTGCTCTCACGTCGACCAATATGAAGAGAATGTTCGTAAATGGTCTTATTTGTTATAATGGCTCTTACTGTTGTTTAGTTTGCAACTGACGACGACGATGACGACTCGTCTATGCTATCGAAGAAAACCTGTGGGCTGTCGCTTTTGAATATCGACTACCTTCTGCAAAAGTACAACTTCAAACCAGTGCCCAACATGCCCACTTATTTCTTCTACTGTCCCAATCTCGACCGTGAACGAGATGACGCTGTGCTGAACACCATGCGGATAGAGGCTGTCGATATGACGTCTGAAAGTGAAGAAGAAGGTCTGCGTGAAACAGAAGAGTGAGTTCAGCTCTTTTATATAGAAAAGTTGAAATGAGGGTTTAAAATGTATGGCGGATGTTAACTGAATGTTGCCGTTGCTTTTTATTTAACTTAGAATACGTCTCAAATGCGAAGAAACCTGAGATTATTAAGTCATTTCAGGTCGTCAGTTGGGGAAGCCTGTTCCAGTTTGGCTAACGAAAATGCAAATTCCGAACATGGTTCCGACGATTTTGCGCCCTGCGATGTGGACACCGAGTCCAGTCGGTTGCAAAGTGTCGACGAAAACGACGATTGTGAAAGTGCCCTTCAAGGGGAAGAGAGCGAAAATGGTGAGGAAGGACAAGAAGAAGGAGCTGCCGAGCACGAAAACAATTCGTCGAGCGGTACATAGCATTTAGAGATCGATGAATTAATTCCCAAACGTACAGATAGTTCATTCGCCTGTGAATCGCCTGACGACTCAGATGCCGGTTCCGATGTGAGCCACCGAAACATCGATGCTTACTGGCAAAGCTACCTGGTCGTCTGTCCTCTTTTTGTTCAGTTCTCATGCACCGTCAAATCCTTGGAGGGTTCTGTGATCAACTTTCCGTTGTCCAAATTGCCCTACTGCCTGACACAATGCTTCGACCGAAGACGATCGAATGGTATGTTGAACGCTTTGTTTAATAAACCATTAAGTTCCGATCACTTTAGATATGTGTGGATCGGAAGTGACGATAGACATGTATGTATTGACATGGACGGCTCCTCTATCCACAATCTCTGAACAATACTTTGAAGAATTTCAACGAGACTACATCACTTACGACTACAACAAAATGTACGAAAGTCAAATATCGTTTCGCATGGAGGACGACGTTTTGGAACGGTCGAACTATGCTAAGAGCAGTCTGATGGACGACCTCCCTGATAGGGTAAGTGTCACCGTCAGTCAGCAGAGATGGGTCCCGATTCGATACAGTTGAATACCAATTGCATCGAATCGCCATCGATCTGGCCATACGGTTGAATCGGTGCCTATCTCTGACCGTCAGTGCACACCTGTTCCTCATTCACTGTCTTTCGTGCATTTCAGGAGCGTTGTATCATCCTGCAACTGCAGTCTGGTCTAGAGAACCTTATAGAAAGCGAGAGGTTATTGTTCCTGAGCCGTTCAAAAGAGCAAAATGCCACAAAAACAAACATAAACGACATCGTTGAGTTTGTAAGAGAAGCTACGGTTAGTAACCATCTACGGGGCTTTATCCTTATTCACTTCTTAGGATGCGTTCCTGGAAGATTTCACGCTGCTCAGTCCTAACTGTCCTCCATTCGTCAGCGTTCCCTATAAAGAGTTCGACTGCAAATTCGTCATTGACTGGGCTGAGGGAGTGACCAGACTATGTCGACGTCTCGATGGTCACGTGCTCTGCGCCAACTCCTACCAACTCTCGGCCCTCCCGCGAAGGAAACGCGAAAATCGGCTCTATCTTTTCTGCGATTCCGTATCGAATGCATCACCATCGTCGGCAAAGCGCAACAGTCACTATCATCGGTTTTTCGAGTGCGAACGTCAAGACGAGTGGATTGGAGTGGACGAAGAAAGACAGGCTTTGGACGCTCCCAAGGACGAATGCCACCAGTTCAACGACTTCTGGCTCGTTGTGAAGGCAGAGAAGAAAACGCAAAAGATAGGTGTCTACTTGTGCCAGCGACACAGTATGGTTAACGACGCCGCATACGATGAATTGTGCGCTTTTGTGAAGAAAAGTGTGAAACAAACGAATCAAGATATACTGTTGAAACGACTCCACAGAACCCTTACATGTGATCCACTGTTGGTTGCGCCGTCAAGCTCTGACGAATGCAGCGATAAGCCCGACTCAGTGTGTAAGTCTTTTCATGGGTTCATTATTATGGACTAACTCTATTTCAGCCTCCGAAGATGGCATCGACATCGTGCCAGATCTTCCAGAACTTGATCCCGACCGTTTCGAGAACTTCAACAATCGACACTTCGCATGTGAAATGGTGTGGAGTCACTGGTTCGAAATTCATCCACGCTTAATTGACGCGCGCTTCAATGGTGAATACGCGGAAAACTCAATAAACGCCCCAGCAGGTAAAGCGTTTCCTTCTTGAACTTTTCTAAGATCTCTCAATTCATATACAGCTTTCGGTGCGTTGACGATGGGTCTCCAACAGCTTGCCGTACTTAATCGCAAGAATCTATTTGTCTTTCTTGACGATGCTGGCAATTTCCACTACTTGCGTCTGCACACTCACAGTAAATCTTATCTTGAAACAAGCCCCTCAAGTTCTTCTAAGGTACGCATCATTGCATTGCAGAAGTGCACCATTACAGTGTTACAGGAGTGGCTGATCGAAAACATCTCAAGATTCAGAACATCCATTCTCCTATGCGTTTACGGTGTGAATGAGCCAACCGAGCAGATTACGGTTTGTCTGCGTGATGTTCTGCAAAAGCGCTTGGATCAATGTGTCATGGAAGCGATCGTCTACTCGTTCGCCAAGAATTCTCAAGCTCAGCTGAACATCCCTGACGTCAGCTTCATCCAGCCTGAAGGAAGTGAACCCTTCAACAAAGTGTACTTCACAATACCGAAGCTCATCGACGAATTCCTCGGTTCCTACGCGTTCTTCTTGAAGCAGCTGCTGCTTACGTTCTCTGTGACGCCAAGAATTCGCGAACGAAGCGGTTCTTCGCGCAAGTCGTCCACAATAAGTTCATCGGCGTTTATGCCCTATTTGGCAAGAAGCTCGAAAGCAGAATTTACACGTATCCAAGATAGTTCGGCGTTCTTTTTGGTTGTGAAGCCGCCTGAGTACGGTTCGCGGAACGTGGGCGTCGCGTTGATTGATATATCGTTTGTGAAACCCGATGGCAATCCCAAAGAGCTTCCAAATCCACCGAAAATGTCGATGTCGACGCGCCGCATCTATCCAGCCACAGGCGGTGCAGCTGGCAATCGTGGTCGATTGTCACAAGAGCTAACAAAGACGTCGACGGTTGCATCTCTGAGCGACATGAAGTTTGCGGGTGTGGACACCCTTGTCCAGTGCGCAATTTGGCAGGTCGGAGATGTTGGTCTGCAAGAGCTGCAGGAAAAAGTTAGAGTCTCTGTTCAACAGGTATGGTTTTAGGTCATGTAAACATGAGGTAGATGACTTTCGCAATACACAAGGTGTCAGAAATTCACGTAATTTTTTCTGTATTCCAGGCACTGTGCGATATGGTCACAGAGTACGGTCTACTATCCAACTTCCTCTTCGATTCAAACCATACGCCCTTCAGTCCAGGATATAGAAACGTCGACAGTCCACGTGCAACTACAGGCAAGTGCACGTTCAAGTGCATGATAACCAATGCCACTACAGAGCACCAGCGTCATCACTCGTCTGAACAGAATCATCATGCATCTCCGGTTCAGCTTCTACCTAAACGGTCATCTTCAGGTTCCGCTAGTCCTGCTAATCCAAGTTTGGGCCAGCTGCAGCGCGCCTCTACGGCCAGCATGTTTCCGTTCAACGGGACCGCTCACTCTCACTCTCAGCCATCCACTCATCCGCCGTCTGTATGCGGCGACTTCGAACACAGAACATCGGATGGCGAGGAAAGCGATCGTGTGATGGGCGGAGGATTCGCGAAGACGGGTGGCGCTAAGCTGCAACAGAAAAATTCGCTCGACCACCCGAGACGGAGACCGTCCGGACCGGGAGCAGCCCCCATGGACTGCCTACAAATGAACTTTGTAATCTCGATGGCCGAGTGGTTTGATCATGTTGTCAAGGAGCTGAGCAAGTTAACAACAGTATGTAAGTCTGTGAGGAAAACTGAATTCTCCTTGGATTGCGACATTGCCGCTTCTAAGGTTAGACGAAAAGCTGAGCCCCCCTTATAGCAGATTACCTTTTTAGCTCATGCAAGTCATCTACAGGGAGCTTTCGGGTGTGCTCCCTAGAGACACCTTAACAATCTATCAAAGTCACGAAGCCGATTCTCTTAAGTCAGGAAGACGTTTCCAGCCGATCTCTCCGGAAGATATTGCTGCTTACGAATATGTAAACTCAAAAATCCGCTCCATTCTGACTGAATGACTCATTTAGCAAGACTTGGGTCGCGTACTCACACATGTCAACGAAACCATTGACATCATTCTTGTTGGATACGAGAAGATGCATTACAACCTCCGAGAGCTCCACCCTACTCACCCTACTGCGCCCGACAATGTTCAGTCAGTCCAGGACGCAGGTAAGTATTAACAATGTATAAGCATAGTACATTTTACGTGACATTTCTTAGAAGCATATCAAATGCACATGCCAGAGGTTGACAGAAATATTCCTCGACAGCGATTGCTCTACTTAATTATCTCAGGAGAAACGGTATTTTTTGTACCTTTATGTGTACTTGATACATAACTCTCAATTATTCAGCTCACCCTATACATGTATAACTATGTCGACGAAATTGTGTCAAGCGTGGAGAAGGTCGTCACAACGGCTGTCTCGTGGATCAATGCACGCTCATGGCTTCTTCGCGGAATCGGTCAGCAAAAGATGGGTATCTACCACCTAAACTCCATCAAGAAATCAGTAATATTACACGTGCAAGACAGAATAGAACCTATTTTTAAGGAAACGCACGACAATCCGTATATGCGGCTGACATGGATGGATCCGAAACTGCTTGTCGAATGTGACTATCCGAAGCCATCCATGACAAACATGACTATTAGACCTAGTATACCCCATGCAGAAGCTCAGATCTACTTCAGGACATACAGGAACTCAGGTGACTCGATGCACACACAACAAGCGTGAAGTGCTGTCTATTTCAGAACTCTGCTTTGCACCAAGGAACCTTGACGAGAATTCCATTTTCTACGGTCAAACGGCACAAATGCTAGAGCTGCGGTCCGAACTGTTAACCGGCATTCAGAAGCGGCAATACCTGGCTGGAGTTCACCGAGATATGCTGGCTGGAAGCTTTGAAGACATAGAAGTACGTCGTTAAGAGGAGCATACATGCCTATTTATGTATTGTGCCTCGTTTAGGACGAAGTGTTCCGAGAGTTCATGACTCGTTCACGCGATGTGCACTTTGTCAAAACCCCGATTCTACTGCTGAAAAGCTGGCGTCTTCGCATAGGAGAAATTCGTGCTGCCGGCAATGTAATGCAGTCGTACGCTAAGAGGAAAATGAGTATCGCTCGGAGCAATGTTTCGTCGGCATCGACCGGAACAAAACTCGGATTTCGCAAACCGTACGGCACCATGTTCAAGACAGGCATAAACTGGAGTTCTTTCAGATGCGTCCGTAAACGTACAAGTCAGTGTGAGGAGGAGCCAGCGATGTTCCGTATCCAGTACATGCTCCTGAAGGATTACGTAGAATATCTGAAATCCTGCAAGTTCCGCATCTTACGGATACAGGACAAGACAGAAATGTGCGTGCATTTTGAGTTTGAGGAAGATTGAAAACATTTTGCGCCTTTCAGAAAGACATGTTGCGAAATCGTCAACGGCGAGCTCGTCTTTCACCCTGAGATACCGATTGCTCCTGTATTTTGGATGTATCGACCTCTTGACTGTGGAATTATCTTCTGCAATCTTTCCTTCTTGAAGCCGTACTTCGGTGTACGCTTCTTTATTTGGAATTCTCACACAGAGGACCACTGCAACAACGGTTCTGCCGCCGATGGTCAGTCGAGCGATGGCGATGAACATGACGATGAATCGCTGCTACGACTGGAACATTTCAAGAACTTGATCATTTCGAAATCGCACGTTCACTCGTTCACCTATGACTTCCATTTGAGGACCATCGCAATGTATCTGATGGGCAAGGATGAGCATGGACTCTTTAGTACCGGATTTGATGCGGAAGGATTCCTAACGGACTTCCTTAAATACTACGAAGGAAGACCTCCGAACGCGCGAAATTGTGTATATGAAGGTTGGTGCACAATACACAGCACACAAGATATCGGCCCATCTAATCCTTCTTCGTTTCCAATCATGCACATAACCATTTTTTTCAGACCAAGTAAAGTACGAACAAATAGTTACGAGAAGCGAGATATCGGACTTCTTCTTAAACGAGAAACTGGCCGTTTGCCGCAAAGATCAGTGGAGGATTATGAAGCTTAGGGTACGCAGTTTTGAGCATCCAACAGTGCCATTATCCAATGATTCTTGTAGGCCCGATCTGTTCCGAACAACGACTCTTACATGCTGATCGCACGCGAAGAACAAGAGTTCTGCAATGAGCAGTACGGTACTGTCCGAGTTGTCATACTGGATCGTTCTCATGAACACCGTGATCGGCCGCATCAAAACATCGTTCTGAAGTTCTATGTTGTCCTAATTTCGGAGTCAGTCTTCCCGATGGCCGACGCCTATTTGGAAGGATCGATGGAACCTCAGCTAGGCGAGTTCAAAACGTTGGAATCGTACCCAGAAGAGGAAGAAGACGAATTCGATCCGACAGACGATGACTTATTCTCGTCGCGAACGGACGATCTTATGACGACATCTGTCTTCAACCATTCCGATAACTCTCAAACCCCAGTTCGGAGGCGATTCTGCAGTGGCGATACGGTGCTCATGAATGCTAGGAAACGAAAGAACAGCATGGCGAGACGACGAACCTCCACGGACGCCGAAGCTCTGCGTGGTCACTCGGGAGATATCATGACGTCATCAGATTCTGATTTAACTAGCGCCGGCAAACGACACACCAAACTGGACTTTTATGATGGTGATCTCTCACCAGCAACATCTAAGCTCTCGATTCAAAAAATTCCTCCACGACGACACAGGAGATCGCAGAATCGTAGGGAATTAGATTTGTTGATTAATTCAATGGATATTTCTATAGGTCATGACCGCGAGAGACACTCGATTGTCGCCCGCGAACAAGTGACTTACATTCACTATGTGAGTCCACGGCAGCAGATGCTCCAAGGATTTCTGGGAGATACGGTACTTCACTGCAAGCGAGCGTTGCAGAAGTGGTTGGATGAAGCGGACTGGTACTGTCGACGGGATAAGCTCTGGACTTCGTTGTTTTCTTCTACTGTCGACAACGCGAGGGTGATGAGCAATTCGATCGTGGGACCGGGACGACTGTAAGTTTCATCAATTACAATCCCAATTTGAATGTTTCGGTGCCTTGTTTTCAATGATAATACCGTCCATTTCAGCGAACTCACCCTGAGTCGCGAAGAAAACCGACCTACCGTACGTCAAGTAACAAACACGGAAATGTCGCCGAACGAGTTCGAAACTCTAATGAACATGGCCGCGGTGGATTCGCTCGCCGGCGAAGTTCCCGACCTATGCAACATTCTCAGCAAAGCCGACCATCTCAGCATTTTCAAATACGTCGTCGACTACTTCGGCGACCGATGTCGTTTCTTCGATCATGTCAAAAAGTTTCTTCTCATCATTGACCCGAACAACGTGCAGACGGTGGCCGTTCTTCTGCGATACGATCCGAAGAAGAAGCTGCTCGAGCTGCTGACGATGCATAAGGATCGTGACATGGTCAGCGAGGCGTATGCCGAAAAATTCAAGAACGACGAGCTGACGCTCATTCACGAGGTATAACACGTCGGCCGTGTGTGAAATATTCACGTGTTTTTCTGCAGGTATCTACGTGCCTAATGTCCTACATCTGGGCGGACCTCCTTCAAAGCCCCCTTTCTACGGGTTCGAAACGAGGCAATAAGTCCTCATAACGTTGCCTTTAATGCTTAGCATATGTATGTAAACGACAAGCGGGATTTTCAAGAATGCTCAATGTATCTTTCACACTGTACAAACACTCTATTAGCTCACTTACTCAACTCACCATACACATTGTTTTATTTGTTATACTGTTTGTTGTTGTCTTTATCTTCGCTAGTCACGACCTTTTTTGCGCCTTATATGTTCATGCCAGTCACCTCAAAAATAAATCCTGTGATGCTAATGGGATCTTGTGCATTTTTGGAAATCAAAACTTGCTGACCACTTAAGGGAAGACTTAAAGTGGTAGACGGATATTGACGTTAAGACGTGTCAAAATTGTCAATTTAGGCGTGAAGAAAAAAGTCCGTTTCCTGTCATATGCGGAATTTCCACTGCGACAAGGACACTACTGGTCGACTTCGGAATTTTTCATGCGTACCACCACGATTTTGGCTTATTTTCGTAGTGTATCCGCATAGTCATCTTAGATTACAAGGCACATATTTTGCATTAACGCTAACCTTTTAATCAAAAACGTATTCTTCATAAAAAAGGACATAATAATAACTCATCGTAACGCGTGCCAGGCTACGGAATTACTAACGAAAGAGCACAACATGTTTTTTGACGTATTCCGCGTTCTTCGTTTCGTGAACGGGGGAGGAGGGAAGGAGAAGAAGCGTGATATCGAGCGTCATAGCTAAGTGGATAATCCACTTAATTCACATGGATATACGCGATGCTATTACCCAGATGTCAGGTCCAAATGGAAGATTATGTTTTTAGGTTGTAGTTGACGCAGCTATGTCGGAAGTGATGGGATGCTGGATGTCAGGGGTACGGTAAGTGACTTTTTCATTTTCTCACCAATACGACAGAGTTCCAAAGAAAGGGCGTATTTTCCGTTGAGTTGAGGGCTGCATTGTTAGGCCGTTTGGCAGCTAAGTGTGCTCGTTGCCATGTCGCCCGCAGAAGCGTTTTTTGCAGAATATTTTGCATGGCAGCGCCCCTTGATGTGTTCCCGTTTTCATCGTTATGTTGAGTAAATAGTCGTCCGCTTACCGTGCGTTCTTGGAAGAAAGCCCCTGTTCTGAGCGAATTTCATATTGGCTAATCTTGCAGTGACACTTATATTTAGATCGTTTTAAGTGCTTCACATTCCGAATTTGGCGATGGCGCCCATTCAAGCACGACATTAGTGCTGTCCTTTGAACAGCGATACATGAACTTTTATTTTTAACCTCATCGTAAAGTGATGACGACATAAGTTATTTCCATATTTAACAAATCTGAAGTATCCATCAAAGCGATCATAATTGTCTCTATGGAAGGCGAATGGTGTGCCATGCAAATAACAAATTTTAAATATACTTTCATAAAGCGTTCGTAGCGTCTTTCCCATGTAATCATCTTAGATTACAAGGCGGTTATCGATGAGGCTGTGTTCGTTAAGTCGCTTTGTAAAGGAGGTGAAAGGCTGTTCCCAAATTAGCCGGTTCATGATCAGTCATTGGCAAGTAAACTAAAAAGCACCATTAATTGACGGCTCTCCCTTTTTCAATACGACGAGTACTCGCTTTTTTATCCCATCCATTTCAACCTAATCATCGTTCCATAAAATTTCAAATTAAAAATGGACATTAGCCTGTTGTCGTTGCTCATATCCTATCCCCATGTCACTCGGCTTTGGGAACTAATTACCGATGTTACATTTTCCGAGAAGAACCCGCCAATGACATCAAAGAGCACGAAGTGTGGGCGAAAGTCGGATTCGTTCAAAAAAAAGTGCATTTGATAAATCGCGCCAATTGCACTTTTTTGAACTGTCCAGATAAGATATAGATAGTCTCTTAGGAACAGATCGCGTCCACCCACTTAGCGAATAATCTGATTTAAAGTAGAGAAATAAATTAAAGACGAGACACTTCACAGAGGAAACGGGATAATGACGTCGAGTTGTGTCCAGGGCCGGATGTCCTTTTGGGGATCTATCGAAACGGGCAAACGATAGAGAGGCCACTCAAGTGCGCATTGGTTATCTTTGGCGCCGTTTTCGTCTCTTTATCTGTCATTGGCGGTCGCCAAGCTGGCGTTTAAACGAATATATCGACTAGCAATAGAAAGGAAAGTGTTTTCGAGCGACGATCTTATATACATAATAAACGAGATCGAAGAGCCATTTCGAATCTCCGAAGAGTCCGAAGAGATTGTTCTTTCGAAGTGGCTGCGGCCAAATTTGGCGACGAATTAGTGTAGTGGCCGGTGGTCGCCGGAAATGCTAATCGAGTAGCCTAGCTGCTGAAGACGGAGCGAGGTTGTAGTCCGTAAAACGGCGCCGCCGTGGTCTTGCCCGCTTCGCGACTCGATTTCTATGCCTGCGCTTTTTGTTCGCGTTTCTCGCACGCCTTAAGTTGCACCTCGTCTATGATGGTGCCGGATGAGATTTCAGATGCCGAAGGTGCACACTAGGGTGACCCTCGAGAAGTCGGGATGGAAGTTTCGGTAAGTTAATTAGTTTCTTTTTGTAAAAAAGGTTGACCAAAGATCAAAGAAGAAAAGAGCATTCTTGTAATTATCAATCACATCGTAGTTGTAATAAATCACTGTGAAGTTCACCATCGTGACAAATGCAACATGTGATTCGAAGACGATACGTATCTTTAACAGGAGCAAGAGCACGTGATTCAACCGTTTTTGAAAACAAGTTGATGAACGACCAAAAGACACATTTCATGGATAGAGAGAAGAGGGTGCCTACTTCATATGTTGACGGTGTGAAGCGGTAAAAGGTTTGCATTTATGGCCTACTCATCCCATGTACAATTCATTGGCTCATTCACTAAAGGAATATAAGGTGATACAATGGGAACGTAGACCAATTGCTACTATCATATACGATATAAATCTGTGCAACAATGAAGTCGATTATATTGGGTGGAGGCTGACCAATTTGGAGTAGGTTGCACTATCAAAACGAAGCACTTTGTAGTGCAATACAGTACAAAAAACCACGATTATATTGGGTGGACGCTTCACTTCCGCAAACATCACTATGAAAGCCTTCTAGGGTCCTATTAATAGACCTCTTGGGGCCCTTTTTTAAAAGAAAGAACATTAAAGACCGTGAATCAAGCAGGGCTATTCTGGCCGACAAAGTGTGTGAATCTATGACATTGTTCCAGTGAAGCATTTTCTTAATTTCAAACAGGTAATAGGTAATCTCCTCTCGCGAACCTTTCTGTTAAAATCGTGAAGAACAATTAGGGTTTTTAGTTCCTTGATCAACCGCAACTCGCTGATCAAAAAAGGCGGTTATATTCTGAGGTTACTCCCACGAAAATGGACGTGATGCTTGGATATCAATGGTCAGTAGAAAAATCGTTCATAAAACGGTTTGCGATATGCGCAAATATCGAAATGTTCGCAATGTAAGAGTAGCAAAAAATTTGCAGATGTTCATGCTATTCGGCCGGAGGCGACGATCTGTCGGGTCCGTCTTCTCCGGCTTGTCGTTACAGCTGTCTAGAACTGCCGGATTTGCGGAATTCTCGATGATCTTTCAATGATCTCTCACGCGGAGCGCCGTCGGGTAACTGGTGGCAGTTGTCGGGTTGGGGGTGCAAATGGAACATGACTAATGAGTCGTTTCCGGCAGCGTGCCTGTGTCAGTTTTGTCGAGTAATTAAAGGGATTATCGCGACTTGGCGGTCGCCGGCCGACGAGCGCCGGATTGACCGAACCCGCGGCGCGCTTCGTTAGCCGAAGCCCCGAGTAATCACCGGAGGAATTAATCGGCGACCCTTCTCAGCTGCCGCGTGCGAACGAACCTGAGGGCAGCCGAGCTTGCGTGGAAGGGGTTCGTCTCCGCTGGCCGCCTCAGTCTTTTGTTCTATGACGGCGGTGATGTAATATCTTTTAGTCATTAGATGTTTCCCTCACGGCAATTGAAATGCGATGTAGGGGTGGAGGGTGGATGGTGCTCGTCTCACTTATCTCCGTCCTCTTCTGTATTGTGCTCGATATATTCACGCGGCAAGTTAATTTGCGCGTGCGCGGGAGCGCCATCTACTCCGCTCCTTTGCTCCGTCGACGCCGCGGTTCACTCGCCCTTCTGCTCTCGGTCGTCAACGGCGACATCCTCCTTGATCGCCATTCCAATTATCAGCCGTCGATCCGCGCGTTGTCGTCCGAAATCTGAGAAAACATGCTAGACGATTGGTCAACAACGCTGACAAGGTAAGAGGGTGCCCCGGCAGCACCGTATGTCCCCTTGTGGGAGGCCACCCCTCAAAACGCTTAAAGTCAATCGGGTGTATCAACTGAAATATTTCATATGGAGGAGGTCCTTAATATGGAAATGGGCATGAGATGAAGGTGGCCATAAAGGATGCATAATCGATTGCTCATATGCGTTAGGCTCCCTTAGCAGCCGGAGCCTTTTATATCATTTGCATAATTTCCAAAAAAGGGCTGGCGAGGAGATGAGGCGTAAGTGGGTGAGCGCCGGTTGATGAACCCTTAACCTGCCGCTGCTGCTGATGCTGCTGCTGTCAAAATAGCAAAGATGCCTTTACACATGTGAGGGCTTTCGAGTATTCAATGCTGCGCTCATCGGAACGTTTTCAGGCGCCTCGAACAGGTGCTACACGTCCATCCGGAGAAGTACAGGGCGCGGAGCAACCGGAACACTCGGAACAACACGCCCGTCTCACATGTTTCGCAACGGTCGCATTCAATCGACTATATGTAAGTTGTTTTTCAGTTTCAATGATCTTTACGGTGCTTCGCAAACAACGGCTTCGTAAACAAAGCCTCTGGGGTTGGCAGATAAGCTCGCTCGGTTCATCAGTTGCTAGGTTGTAATGTCCCAGGAGAAGCGACGCAGCGTTCCGCTTATAGTTTTCACTCAGCGCCCAATACCGCTGGATTCGTCGTCGTCGTAAGCCTTTTGTCATGTTTAGCACTGCTAACAGTCATTTATCACTTTGACATCTGTAGCTTCTAATGGCCTCTCCCGGATCAGCTGAGATCGGCGGATCTGTTTTGATTAGTATCAGATTTCGCTAAGGGGTTTTGACAGAAAGTTGCGTCTAGACGAAATAATAGCTTGTTAAACACGCATATAACCTCAGCATCGAAACTCGGACAGGCTACCATTTCACGTCGCATCGAACGTTTTGTTATGTTCTCAATTTTTCGATGGAACAGGTGAGCTTAGTAGCTAGAATAGGATAAATCGATGCAACACTATAACTGGGTGGACCAAGACTGCTTGTGATTTTACCTCTATATCGTAGGCGCCATTTTTTTACTACTGACTAAGCTTCCTTTTTTGGACAATACGCGGTTGAAGACACTTTGTTTTTTCTATGTCCGTCGTGGATTCTTCGCCGTTAATCGCTTTACCCAGACACAGCCGATCCCCCGCCTTTTAATCATCGATAATTACCTACTTTAATTAAATTAATCAACCATTTGTGCCGGCGGGAATTGAGTGGGCCGCGGCAACAATCTTTAATCATTGCGAATCATATAAAAGCCAGCAGTAATGAATCAATCACATTGGCGGATAAACAATCAATCAAGTACAGTGAAATCAGTGAATGAGGGGGCGTTTTTGTGACTTTCCAGGCGCGCAAAGAATTTTTTGCACCGTTTGATGAATGCTTTGCAATGATAGTCAATTTGGAGCCGCCGAAACGTTGCATGCAGATGAGTCAGTTTCGGCGAATGAGCGATAAATCAACAGAATTAGTGAGCACGGAAAGGGCGGAACACCTTGGTTACTGGCTATGGTGATTTTGAAAGGGATGAGAGTGTGCTTTTCCTTGACTTTTTGATGAATATAGGAAGGTTGTCTCATTTCAATGACCGCTAAGTAACGTAAGCAGATTCACTGTACACAAAGTTATCAGTTAAGATTTCATTATTTAAGGATCGGTCTGATAGAGGAAGCGCTTTGGAAGCGAACCAAGAATGCCCTATATGTCATAGGCGTCCAAAGACACGGTGGTGGGCTGTGTTATCTTTGTGCTCAAATTTTTCATGTTTTTGATCTTTTTCTGACACAAAAAAAGTTCTTTTGCTAGCTATGAATGATGCACCTATTGACCACAAACGGTCCAATCACCCTTTTTCAAATTTTTGCAGTTTAAAGAATTGTTATAAATATTCCATTGGCGTTGTGAGCTATCCACCGTTTAGGTAGTTAATGATGCTCCTCAACTATCGTATAATGCAGTCACTTGTGTTCAGGGATCAGAAAAAGGTCGAGTTCTCAGGCGGTAGATCGGCAAAATGGTTTGCCCAAAGCACTAGAATCAGATATAGTTCGGAAGGAACATGGAGCTACAGCATGCTATGTAAAATTTGAAGCAAAATACTGCGAAATTAGAAGATGTTTAATCAGACGACATTCTATGTGCGCCAATCTAATACGTTTTTTTACTTTTTCTCCTTCACCTAACTTAACTTTTCTTTTTCGTTTCCAGGTGGTGTGCAGAGGAACTGATATCACCTCCTCAGGGGAGTTAAAAGTTAAAGTTAAAGAGTTAGAAGCGCATAACCGAAGATACGAAGGCATTCATCCCTTTAAATACCACTAAGCGTCGCTGTTCACTTCTGTGTATAATTTGTGAAAAACGAACTTAGAACTGGATTTTTCAGTGCCGATTTAATTCAGTGGTTGTTAGTGTACTGTATTCTTTTGATTGCTATTTCACGAACGCTTATAACTAGGGGAAATATTCGAATATTTCATCCGACAAAAAGGAAATAAGATATTGCACTTGAGTAGGTCAAAACTGGATAAGGCATGTTTGTGAACATACTTGGAAAAATCATTTCGATTGGAAACCGATAACAGTGCAAAGTATTTTAAGTGGCAACGTGTTGAGTTCGTTCGTTCTGTGGCAGAACCCCCAAAAGAAGAGATTTCCCTCAAGTCGTCGCTGACTTTTCTCCGTTCCGGATTTCCTTGGGAAACGACCGCTTTCTTCAGCGACCTAAAAGGAAAACAAAAGCAAATACATGTGTGACTGGCTAGTTATCTCAGTTTATGTGCCACTCTCTCGCGCTGCTGTTTCTTTTGCCCAGGCTGCAGAATAATAATATGCGGGAGGGCTAGCGGATGCATTCGCGGACATCCTGTCCGTCTTGCAGAGGTGAACGGCGCCGTGATCGTCGTTGTGGCCCTGAGCCATCGTCGGCGCCTCCAGCATCGCTATTGCACAGAGCCGCCACCGCCGCCGCTGTTCATACCTCGACCGACTGGAGATGATTAATGCTCCCCTCGCCTCGGGGGTTTTGTCACTCAGGATGAGTGGTCCCTTCGCTCGCCACACACCACACAGTCTTGTTTTGCTTAATGAGTTAATATGCGTTGAAGAGGGCCAGCGACTTATGCACAATTGAAACTTCTCGGCTTCCTCTGTGCAACTTCCATCTTCATGACAAATATCTTCGACGTTATTTATCTAGGGCCGAATTTTCCACTTCATTGATTGCGGCTGTGTGTTCTTCCGGAACATCTCAATTGATGCGGTCAGTGGGGGAGAACTGAAGGGCAAAGTTGGTCCGAGTCACTCCGTGCTGTCATGATGGGCCATCTGGGACTGATTAGAGAAAAATTAGCCCCTGACATGCGCAAAAAAAGATGGTTTTATTGGGTCATTTGCAGATGTTCGTTTCTGCAACACAGATTCGCTAATTAGCTACGACTTCTTTAAATCCCCTCCAGCGCAATGCACTTTTCCACAATGTTCATCTTTTTCTTTAGGAACTCCTCTGTGAGCGACAACCTCACCGCTTCGCGACTCGATAGCTCCTCGGGCAAGTGTCATGTTCCAATGATACCTGAGGAGCATGATCCCGAGAAACCGGTTCATATTCCGCTGAATCCGAATCGTCTCCACTACCATGCCGGGCATACCGGTGACATAGTCACCATCAACGTAGCCGGTTTAAAGTTCCAGACGTGGGAGTCGACGCTGGAGAGGTAATCGGCTCCGTTTTGACGAATAGCTGATGTTGTAATAGGTTTCCCGACTCGCTTCTTGGACATCCCGTTAAGAGGAGCAAATTCTGGAACCCGAAGCGACAGGAGTATTTCATCGATCGTCATCGATCATGGTAAGCTGGATTTAAATGTGATTCGGTGATAGGCATTATGGTGAAACAAAAAAATCTGAAACAAAAACTTTTCTTTGAGGTTTGTCGACACCTCCTTATCAGCACTATAATCATATAGAAATGTAACGATGGAGATAGCTTAACTAACAAGGGATGTACTCGAAGTGATACACGCCGATTTGGCTGAAACCTTGCAGACTGGTAGAGCCATGGCCATGAAGTGCAGCGACGTATGCCGCACCGGCAGCATCTCATGGGAATGGCGATGACCGTGTAAAGTCTGCAAAGTTTCAGCCAAATCGGCGTGTATCATCCCTTGTAAGATGATGTTGTGAGATATTTACCCTGGAGCATAATTACTGATCAATAAAAACAATACATAAGAACCGAGGGACATTTCATTTTGAGAATTCATATTAAAAAGTTAATTTTATGTCAGCGGTTAACATCGATAGGAGTACGATGACAGACATGCCGCTTTCCACATCAAACACGTTCTTGTTTCAGCTTCGAAGCGATGCTCTACATATACCAAAGTGGAGGAAGGATCCGGCGACCCGAATCCGTTCCGATTGATCTCTTCTTACGGGAACTCAAATTCTATCAGGTAACGTTGGTCCAGTGAACCTTGGAAATATCACAGTTGAAGATGGGCGACGAAGTTCTCGAGCAGTTCTGGATAAGCGAGGGATACGAGAAGCCGAAAGAGAATCTGATGCCCAAAAACTCATATCAACGAAGGCTCTGGGAACTGATGGAGTATCCGGACTCCTCACTTTCCGCGCGAATCGTCGCTTTTATCAGCGTGTTTGTCATTGTTACGTATGTGCACGTTTGAGGCCATTGAACGATGAGCCCCACATTTAGGAGTATTATATCGTTCTGTTTGGAGACAATCCCTGAGTTGAAACCATCGAACGAAGGCAGAGACTGGTCGAATCCGTTCTTCTGGATCGAGTTCATTTGCATCATTTGGTTCTCAATCGGTAGCGTTCTGACTAATCTGCAGGAAAAGTAACAGGTGGCAAATTTCAGAGCTCTTTTTGCGATTTCTCAGTTGCCCAAGCAAGATATCCTTCCTGAAGTCTTTCCTTAACATTGTCGATTTCATTGCGATTGCGCCCTTCTTCGTCAACCTCGTATGGTGCGTTATTAGTAGTTTAAACCATTGCCATGTTGCAATCGGTCGAATATTTAGGTCAGACGCGGGTGGCACCAGTTCATCAATGTCGTTCGCCGTACTGCGAGTCCTTCGATTAGTTCGTGTCTTTAGGATTTTCAAATTAAGCAGGCAAGTGGTATATATAAGACAAAAAATGACAAAAAACGTGGAGAAATACAACTTAACAAAGTCACACATTTAGAAGGAGCCTTTGACCATTCAAACACAGTGTTGTCATGATGACTTGACCTGAAGATCTTTCCAGTGTTTAACCGTTTAAGATGAAAAAGACAAGTGAGTGAACTAGGGATCCGCTCAGAGACGCTTAGAAATAAACGACAGCTTCTTTCGTACTAGAGTGCTTTCTCATTTATCTGGGATATTTCAGAGCAATTATAGGGCACAGCTCTCGCATTTTGTACAAAAGTGATTATACTTTTTCAAAGACACTGAAAAAAAGTTGTACATGATCATGATGACTACATTCAATTGGCTGTACTTTGAGTCACCTCACCATCATTATTGAGCTCTTCCAAACGCAGTTTTCACAATCATATCAGAAGTCACGTTGAAGTGAGATGTCTCGAGAATCGCTATGGTGTAAATAAACGATTGACCCACCGCACTGACGTACCATCGTCACGTCTTTAAAGTAGCGGTACCTGTCAGAAGGGTAGATCTTATCCGATAAGGAGAGCAGAGCACATTGGAGGTGTCACGTGAACAGCACCGTGTTGCTCATATCCGCTCATTAGATCACGCACGCCAGAACACATCTTAGACTCAGAAAATATACGCATTGCAGTTTCCACAATTTGGATCGTTTCAGACACTCAGTCGGCCTGCAAATTCTTGGCAAAACATTCCGAGCCTCCATCCAGGAGTTCTGTCTTCTCATCTTTTTCATGGTTATAGCCCTCGTTCTGTTCTCCAGTGGCGTCTATTTTGCCGAACAGTCGGAGCCGAACACGAAGTTCACCTCCATTCCAGCGTCGTTCTGGTTCGTTCTGGTAAGTACGAAAAACACGAAGTAATCCAATTAAACTGAGCGTTTTCCAAACATGTGACTAAAATGGTTGTACTTAGGTTCGTTTCTTATCATTATATTTCAGGTGACGATGACAACAGTAGGGTGAGTTGTACCACGTGTGTTCTTTATTTTTAGCTTACTGTATTCGTGTTTTTGAGTGATGTACTGCATGTTTTTACTTATCGTTTTTGTGCTTGAGTTGTTGTAGATGTTCATGATTGATCGGTTTGCTTAGCATAATGGAACCCGGAACATTTGGTTGATTTCAGCTATGGCGACCTGGTGCCAGTCGGGACCTACGGTAAACTGGTCGGCTCCTGTTGTGCCCTTATCGGAGTGCTTACGCTCGCTCTTCCCGTTCCTATAATTGTAGGTTTTGCAGCGTCTTTTTGGATGTACTCACGATTTATAGGTTGCCAACTTCAAGCACTTTTACCGACAAGAGACCAGGCTGGCCACCATGCGGGCCTCTCGGGAACACGACGAGAACAGCACTGCTTCGCTGGACTCGGACGACGAAGACGATTCGATATCATGACAATCAGAACCGGACGCCTTCGATGTGAAGCGCCTTCTGGTGAAGAACGACTACCTGCCCCTCTCGGACGACAGCTCCGAATAACGCGCTTTATTCGAACGTTCGGTTAGGACACACGGGAAGAAAACAAAGAATGATACATGTGATTGTGAGTGTGCGTGCGAAGGTGAAAAAGAAAGTCGGGGAGCGTTAAACTATATGGAGATACAAGAAGAGAGTGGAGAGCATGTATAATGGGGTTGCGTGGGAGCGACTCTGATGAATCGCGGCTAATCGAGGTCTTCATCCCTGGAAGCTCTCCGGCTTCTTCTGGTAAAAACGTTGGAGTCTGACAAAGTTCTGCAAAATTCTCAAAGTTCTCGATGTATTCTCCGTCATGTTCTACCTTTGGAGTGACGGTGAATCGATGCGAGAGACCTTTGGGGATGACGATGAGGTCTCCGCGCTCCAGTTGCAGCCGGATCCACTCGTCCTCTTGCACCTCGACGTCGTAGTAGGCGGACCCCTCGAGCACCAGGCTCACGGTATCGTCCGGCTTCTCCACCGGCTCGTACAACTCCTCGAGCTGAAAAGTGGCGAGAATTAGGTTGCGTTAAACGCGGATCAGTGCTATTTGAATAACACTCACCTTCGTTTCGAGGTCAGCGAGGTGTTCGTTCACAACAAACACGTCCGAACCTGCAACCTCGCGATCGGTTTTCACTCGAGAAAGGCGCTTTTTCGCCGCCATCGTATCGTCGAGATCAATCTAAAGGCGAACATTCGGTTGAATTCGGCATGAACCATGTAAACCACTTATCGGATATTGCAATGACTTTGACCTTCGCCTATTCCTTGTTTAGGACTTATCTGTGGATCGCATCAAAACCTGTTGTGCGAACAGCTCAATGTTCAAATGTGAACTGTTCTGGTTTTTCCACGAACATTTGGTTTACTGGATCTAGAGGCAAATGAGCTCTTAGAGTTTATATGCAGGCTGCGAAGAGGACAAAGTGGATGCCTTTTTCTTTTTTTGCATACGCTCCTCATATAAACTTGACTCCATTCATTAAGGATTCACGCATATCTACTCAACTATTTTTCGAATCAGGCTTGAGAATTGAAGGAACTGAAGGCACAAGAAGCAGGCTTGAACAGAACTGTCAATGGGCCATGATTTTCAGTACTATGGGCACCTTCAAATAGAGCACACACGAATTGATTTGATTCTTCGTTTAAGACTTTAGTACAAACGCCCTTACCTTATAATAGACGACTCCACACATGTTAGCTAGCTGATCAACGGTGAACGTCTTGGGAGGGAAAACGTGGTGAGGAAGTCGGCGATCGCCGCACGGGTAGGGCTCCATCTGCCAGATCTGCATGTTGGTAGGACACTGAAGCGTTCTTCTCTGGAAACTTTATGGAAACGATGAATGAGAAGCGCTTATAAACACGGTCGCGCGGCTCGTTAAACACCTTGTAGCAACGCCTACGGGCTTCGGTTGTTTTCGCGATCCGCCGATAAGGATCTCCGCGCGAAGCGGGCGGCCCTTCGAGTTTCGTTGACTTCTTGGGTTATCGCTCCTCCTCTTGCCGGCGCGTTCCCTGGCCACCCTGTCGTCAGGTCAGCATTCCGTGAAGGGGTCGGAAGGAGGGTTTCGCACGAGAACCACTTTCGCTCATCCGCACGAAATGCTACTACTGGTGACTGATGTCCACTCGGGCGAGAAGATAAGTTGTCAAAGGCATGCGGGAGAGATGGGGGCAAGACGGTGAAAAGGAAAGGAGATGTGAAAGGTGGAGGGTCGCCAAGAGCAAAGAACCAAATGCACAATTCAGCAACCTATATTTAGAGCCTTTCGCGGATCGGATACTCGGCGATCTCCCGAAATTAGTCGCTACCGTAGTTGGTGTACCACACAGGCGTAACATGATCGGAGAAGTTGAAAACAAGCCTGTTTTTGGTGCACCTTTTTGTGCGGCAAAGTTGTTTTTGCAAAGAATAACACATCGCCGAACGCCGATCGCCGTCGACGTCACTTAGAGGAGCGAAGGTGGTCGGAAGGTTACCGAACAGGGGAGAACGTAGTTTGTATCGATGCACTTCGAACACAAATGTTCGAACAAACAACTGAGAAATCATTGAAACAATGGAGAGGAAAAAGTTCACAAGACTGATCACAATGTGGACCGATCACGGTGGTACTTGAAGCGTTTGGTTTATCGATATCAAGAGAATTATAATTTCGCTCATTGAGGCAACCAATTTGCAGTATTTTTAGTTTAGCTGCTTAACTTTTAAGTGATGCTTATTGCATGTCATCTCAGCCTTGTTAATAGACTTATAGGATCAGCTCAATTTGAAACATCGCTGAAATCGGAAAGGCCATAACAAACACGACTACTCTCCAAATAAGCATAAATAGTTAGTAGCTAAGAAATTACGTAACGACAGTCGGATGCGCGGCGCTATCTGATCGAGATTCGTTTCGATAGCGTCGTACGTGACCGGACGAAAAAACGCCCAAATGAGGTCGGCGACATGGAGAAGCAAAACTCTCCAAATACTCAACAATATATACACTATATGTACAACACACTCTCAACTGGGCATAACAATGCCTCGGATGACCTTGCGGATTTGTGTACCATCCGAGGTCGCCGCATTATTCGTTTACAATTTTCATGTCTTTCCCCCTATTCGGACACTCTATTAGCGGAGGCAAATGCAAAAAAGCGCACAATTACCCATTTTTACGCCGTTTTTTGTTCCGTTAGAATTACACATCGCCGAGCCATCTCGCGCACGTGACGGACAACCCCAGAAACGTCACGACGTCAACATAGTCCGATGTTTCAAAGAGCAAAACGAAGACAAATGGACGAAAGATGCTCATTGCACTGCGGCACAGATCAAGGCCGCCACTTTGTCCAAAGAACCAAAGGCGTTTTCAGTCGCCGCGCTTTGCATATTTGGTCGATTGTATTGTTTGATAACCTTCTGTGATGCCGTTTTTACGCATGCGGAAGATGAGCGACGTCGGCGATGGCATAGTTACGTGCCCGGAAAGGCAAAAAGTCGCCGCTGCAAACGGAACGTCGATTGCTGTTTCCACGCTTTACGGTCGTTCGTTGCGCTGTGGATCGAGTTTATTCGATCTGCGCGGATGCCAAAGCTGTTTACTGGCGATTGGAAACCGCAATGAGCGCATTGAGCCGTATGAAGCACGTGCATCCCCTTGATGGGAATACAGGATGAATGGAAATGGTTATTGTTGTGAATGTATCCTGAGGGTATGTTACGTCATTATGGGGCATGAAGGGTGCTGAGGATGTGCCAGAAACAAAAACGAACACGACATTGATCAATAGCCAATAGTGGTTGTTTGGTGCGGACGAATGATGAGCGTTAGTCTCGTAAAAAAACAAGTTGAATGAAGAATTTTCAACAGTTGACCGCTATCGGCAGATTGTGGCCGAACGACTGATGACCGTGGAAACGTTTCGACAAAACGGATATAAGAGGTTTCGCCTATGCGGTGACCGAAAGCGGTCAGCCAACCGGTTGAGCGTCGTTTTCACGGCCAATCTCGGCCACCTCTGTTGAAACGAGTATGTTGACACAGGTCACTACGAAAAACGCCTCGGGCGTTTCGATTTCCGTGAAAACCTGGAAATAGCGTGTGATCGAATAATAGATACTTCACAAGGCGCATCCACCATTCTTTCTGACCGCTCGATGCGACCTGCGAAACATATCTTTTTTTTCTTGTGTGGTTTAGGGAAAGCACGTTCAGAAGCCGCTTAATGATTTGATGAAACAATGGTTGTTTGCGTTCTGGAAAACGCAACTTCCGAAGGCGAGCACCTTCTAAAAGATCCTATCTCATTAAAACACCTTTGATGATTGAAGGCATTCATCTTTCGGCCGGGCGCATTTCACTTCCTTTCATCGCAGCAAACCAAAGATGAACGGCGGGTCACTCAACACGCAAACATCGAAAATCAAATGCTGAATTTCGATCTTTGAATGTCTTCAGCGGCATTTTTTAAATGATTCCTGCAGAACGTTCTTTTGCCCTCCCGCTTGCCTAACGTCTTCTCTACGTGTAGTCCGTTCCGGTTTTCTAGATTCCGAAAAAGAGAGAGTCCGTTGAACTGATGTTACAAACATACTATGAAAAAAACGTTGCTATGGTTGGCGGTTCGTCATGTTGATCGCAGTGAACCTGATCCATATCATCACCTTCACGACACGAAATTTGTTCAGAGAAACTTTTTGTACGGTACAAAGGTCGCATCAAGCGGAAAGGTTCAAAGGTTGCTCGATTTCTG
Organism: Steinernema hermaphroditum; assembly: GCA_030435675.1. Classification (NCBI taxonomy): domain Eukaryota; kingdom Metazoa; phylum Nematoda; class Chromadorea; order Rhabditida; family Steinernematidae; genus Steinernema; species Steinernema hermaphroditum. The sequence goes on from CM059625.1 coordinate 4,870,344, forward strand.
GGGGATCGAAACAAGTTCTTATGATTTCCTGTCCTGATAGAAACTCGGATATGTTTCAGTATCGTGAAGATTTTCCGGACTCACACTACCTGCACTATTTATATTCCCGAAACGATGGCATTACATCATGACATTTCAAAAGAGACAAGTATTGCACCTGAACTCATTTCAATGGATTCAAAATGGATTTCTTTTGACAAAAAAAGATGATTTCTAACTATTCTTTTGTGGTTCTCTCTTCTCCTTTTGTCTTACACAGAAGTAGTACATTACATCACTCGAATAACTCGTTGATTTTCCTGTTTTCGAATGTCTCTTTACTGTCTTTTTGTCAAATGAGTAAAAAGTGTTGCGATGTCATCAAAGCGTGATTTTGTGTGGTTTGATTCTTTACGCAACGCTAAACTACAAGGTCTAGACGAACGAGCTCGGTTCCAGTTCCAGAATGTTCCGAATATGTTCAAAGTACCACTCACTAGAACATTACCCAACACCAGTTTACGGCGAAACCGACGAGATACGATCGACACCTTTGGTTCCAGATGGATATCAAACGTTGCCGAAACAAAACAGGCAATTGTCAAATATGAAGGGCAACTGTAGTTTGCCGAATAGTGATGCCATATTTTGAACTTTTGTTGTACGATTGGACGATATTCGAAGTGTATTTGAAGACTCAACAGGCGAACAAGCCCTTTGAGCTCCGCGTTTGTCCAAAGAAAGACGATGAACGTGAGCAAAAATGATGCATACTTCTAGTGATCATGTTTATTTGTGACGTGTACACTTCGTACTGCGTTCTTCTGCTCTCTGTCTCTGATGAGAGGATACAATCAAATATACAATCAAAAAACAGGTGTATGTTATTTTGCAGCGATCGCCGATCATCATAGTGCAAACTGAATTCTTTGTCCAGGTTCTCTTGATCCACTTGAGGCCGAAAAATCCCTTTCAAATAGGTGCATAGAAATGGTTTCGAAGTGTCGAAATGGTCGTTGACCACTGATTTTCCTTTGCCCACAGAATGTGTCTTCTGTCACGTAAAACTGCGATCATTCCGTTTCACTTTTTATAGCGGCCGAACCTCTTCGGAACATACCGACTGTTCCCGGGAGATCCGTGCATGCACGCATTCGTAACTGTGCCCTTTACGTTTCCATTCATTATTGCAAAGCAACACTAATTTGTTCTATTTACATTTGGCAGAAAAGACCACCTTCACATTGTTCATTTTCAACAAAACAAGTTCAAAATTTGGATTAGCCGCTGGCGAAATCGAAAAGGCAGCCGATGGGTCTCGACACGATTCGCCTGTGCGGCCAAGGTGGGGTGTGGGGCGAGCGAAACGAGCCTGTAGAAGTGTTTCTTTGGGTGTTCTTACACCCAAAACTTGCACATCGCAAGAGTTAGCATTCGTGGCCGCAGCATTAGCCTGTCAGCTCAGACAAAGCTAGCACCGGCAATGTATTTATTGAATCATGACGAACACATGTCAGAATTATGAGAACTACGAACTACATCTTGGAGAAAATCATAAATAGCTGACATTGAAAATAGTGATTTTTTTCACGGTTTCACATTTCCACGGTGCTATAACCGCACTTGCCTCGTGTTGCTGTGCGTCCAAAATGTTTCAAATCGCTAATCTCCGAATCTCTCGTGACAGCTCACCTTATTTAGCGAAGCGCTGTTTTCGCACTCATGTCACCTGGTCAAAGACACAATTTTTCAAAGGCCGATCGACGATTAAACAAATGCTCCTTCGATATTATCGGTTCGACGGTACGAAAGTCCACGCCGCAACGATAACCCGAGATATGTTCTGATGCGACACCACGTTGAAGGATATCAGATGGTTTGAAGCCGCGCAGTAAGCAACTCCTGAACTTTTGATCTCGCCGATTTTCGAAAACTGAATGAAATGCATCGTCAAACGATGAACATAACTTTTCCACAACTCCTATTCAATGAGTGTCACATCGATGTGTGCGCGTTTCGTTTCGACGCATTCACATTCAGATCCCTTGAGAAGATGACATCGTTCGAACATCGTTTCAGTTACACTTCCTCTGGCACAACCAGTAATTATTACTGCCACTCTATTAGAACTTTTGTTTATCCATCGCTTTGCTTTCACTGTGAACATCTCCTTGTCGCATGTTTTCATGAAAGTTCTAGCAAACCAACCGATAAATTTCGTCGAGAAGCGGATAAAGTGAGAATAAGAATTCCAAAACCCCGGGAATTCGAAACACAACATAGTTACGGGTTCCACAAACTACTAGACCACACAAAGCGTACGTGCGTAGAACCTTATTTACGCAAGAACAGCGAAAACTCAGAGGTGCTAAAACCCTGAATCGAAACAAGCAATAAAAACAACCATCGCCAATGGAGCCATAACGAAACAAATGTTTTTCTGGAGCGGCTATAGACGATAGCCACGCCTGGATGGATCTGTTTCTTGATATAGACGACGAGGAGATTTAGAACGAGAACGACCCCTAAACACAGCAAAATTACAAGCATAAAAATTTTAGACCTGAAACCTACCGCTTATAAGAATCACGCCGATCGCAGTGGCGACGGTCCCGCTTGTCAAAATCATGATCACGTCGGCTTCGATCGTAACGGTCATAATCGTTGCGAATTCGAAGGCGTTCCTCCTTGTGATGCCGACGACGGTCAGAACGACTTCCAGAGGTGCGTGGGTGTTGGTCCCGAGACGTCCGCTCGGTATCCGACTCATCACACGAGCAAATCTGATCTTCACCTTCACTACAGGAGCAGGAACAGCTGAAACATGATCACTAAATTAGAAACAACATACCACCAAGCCGAACTTACGGACTTGACGCGCGTGAAGCATTATTCGCTTCAGCAACCTTCTTCGCTAAGCTCATTTTAAGCGATTCGAACTCATCGTCCGAACCAAAATCATATTTTCCCAGATCATCGTCACCGCTTTCATCCTCTTCTTCTTCATATTTGTGAGCCTTACGATGAAATTCTTCTTCACCATCACAGTATTCAGATTCAATCACGTCGCTTGATCTCTTGATACCCTTCTTCTTACGGCCAAATTCATCAAACTCATCGTCTCTTTTTCGTGATATATATTCAACGTCTTGACGATCCATGTAACCACCGCCATAGCCAGTTCGGGCCTTACAGCTGCCAAATCTCTGTGCTTTGCAGACGTTGCAAGCCTTTCGACGTGCCCAATTCACATTGTTACACCTAAGAACAGAAAGAAACATATGAATGCAAACAGCTGATTGACGAACTCCATGCACACCCAATCGTACGGTGAAAAAAATCCCTTCGATTGTTCTGCAGCATGCGGACCGATTCGGTTGACAGCATAAAGCTTCACACGCGGCTTTTCTAAACAGAGACGAAGAATGAAAAGCACACCAAATGATGGGCAAACCCTTTCCACAACTTCTGCATGATGTGTACGATTCTCTGTTGATAAATGCACATTTGGAATCAACGCACGCCCATTCATCTTCTTTCACAGCACGACGAGAAGCGGCTCCAGCCGATAAACTAGCGCCATCTTCAGAAGGCATTGTGCTCTGGAGAGCAGCGGTCAAACAGCTGATTCGTTGACCTGAAACGAGCAGTTTATTTTGAAATGAAAGCGACAAAAAGATTACATATACTACAGTTCGACAACTAAACGAGCGCAATATTTGATTCAGTAATTCTCTGATTGCAAGCAGAAGAACCGAGACAGACTGGAACTTTTCGCTGCGAGAACAAAACATTGGCGTTTGCTGAGTAAGCAGTGTGAGGAATTCTCTGTTCGTCTGTTTTCCCTTCACACCGATGCAACGGAACAGCCGTTTTTGTAGGGGTTCAATAAAAGCGAGTCGGACAATCCGTATAAATGCCCCCCGGAGTCAAAAATGTTAAGGCTCCGGGGAAGCATACTATCTTACTGCTATCTATTCTCTGTCTATTCCGATACGCTGAGCATTTAGGCTCGTTAGAATGCCATCAAAAATACTACAAGCTTTGATGGTTAAACAATTTTTTGCTACTTTTTGCCCTACATTTTCTTGTTATCTATACGAGTTAGTCCGGAGTAAGGCCATAATCTAAATTGTTGATACTGTAGATACCTTAGACGGGCTACGTTTACCAATCATGTACCAAAATCTGCCGATTGTTTCTCGCGGAACAAATCGGTGTTCCGCGCGTCCGACGGCATTTCTGTTCCGCGCGCGCGGAACAAGAGTATGAGCAGGCCTTTAGGATTTCTCTGTTCGTGTGATATATATACCGGTCAATCAACTTATGCAGTACTGAACGAAATATACCAAAAATACTAAATACTAAGTACACCAGATGACTTGATGTATTTGGAGAGATTTTCGAAAATTCCGGCAGTGACGATCAATGCTACAGAAATCTAGATTATCACATTATACATGCAAAATAAAGTGGGAACCGAAGCCCAGGACCATGCTGTTAAGAAGGCGAGACTGAACTTGATCTTCATGTGCATCGAGGAACTGCTGGTGATATACGAGAGAGAAAGCTCTTCTTTGACGGTGCATTCGACGATAGCGAGTTGATCGTTGTCTTGTTGTGTAGTTCATCCGACAGGACGCTGATAATGCAACGAATTCACGAAAGTCACTGTTGAATGAGGTGCCTTGATCCGAAACATCGTTTCCAAGATTTAAATCTGAAAAGTTCTCGGTATAATGATGAACAAACAACAAAGTGCTTTATCAACGCCACGCACCGAATGAAACAGATTGAGCTTCTGCAACTGGCGATTCGCGTTTGTTCTCCTCTTTCAGCTGAGTGTCGTTCACCACTGCAGCTGGCAGTCCAGCGGACGGTATGTGATGGTGCCGCAATCTTAGGCTGCGAAGCAACACCATTTGATGGAAGATGAACATCATCAAAGTAATTCTCCTGCAATCGAATCTTATACAATCGCATTTTGCACAATAATTAATACCTTGAATCCGGCTGCAAGAATCGTGCGCAGAAACAATATAGATCCATAATTGTTCCAAACGCGTCGAGCCGGTTGGAATCGCTCTTAATCGGAAGCCAAACGCTTTTGACAATTACAGCGCCGCTGATGAAGACTGAGACGGCAATTAATCACCGTCTAAATCAATCCCAGTGAACAACCAAAGGAATCTAAAATCTACAGTTGATACATGCTATGATAGTATATGCATACCGAAACCTGCAGCAGAAACCCTTTGATCTGCAGCACGAGATGACTTGATGTATTTGGAGAGATTTTCGAAAATTCCGGTAGTGACGATCAATGCTACAGAAATCCAAAACGGTCCTAAATAACACTATGAACCCAACTGCTTATCTGCAAAAATCTAACCGTAGAGATGTTGAATGACGCACCTTGACCGAAACAACATTTCCAACATTGAGATCGTTCCACAAACACCTGAGCGGGGCAGATAGGTTCGCACAGTTTGCAGGCAAGGCAGCGCTCCTCTCCGACCGGAAGACGATGCAGATGGCGACCCATAAACCTGAAATAAGAAAAAAATTACATCATATCCGGTAAACTTTCACTCCATCACGACAATTTATCACGCTTTTTACAATTTACACGATTTATTTATAATTTATCTACAATTTACACAATTTACACAATATTATCACTCATGTTCTTCTGCGATAGGAGTGAGCACCGGATAGAATTTCTTCAGTTCGTCGAGACGGTAGAAGCAGGCGGTAGGCCAGTCGAGAGAGTCCATGAGATTTACAAGAACGGCGAACGGGAGGCGGTCACGGTTGAAATCATTTGGAGGTGGTGAGGGCGGCTGTACACTACCAGGCGCTTGCTCAAATAGAAGACGCAGCTCGGCAGCAGTCTTCGTGGAGTCGGGAACGGGCGTTGAACCGGTCATCACACTGGCACTCATTGAAATGATCATTCGAACAGGCTGACGCCGTTAAATAGCGACTTTCAGACAGTTTCTGTCTGGTTTTACTTTCGTGTCTGATTTTCGTCTGGTTGTCTACATTGCATGCGTCGACCAAAAAGGAGTGATTTACTGCTCATTTTGCTATTCTCACTTAGTACAAAGGTGCCATAAGTGCACTTTTAGCGTAGTTCAAAACATTGAGGGAAATGGGCTTAAAGCACAAACGAAAAACGTTCAGATTGTCTGAATAAACGGAACACGTCCTAGAACTCGCGATATCGATGGCGGCGAGGAGGTCTAGAACGAGAACGATAGAAAAATTACAAGCATAACTATTTTAGACCAGGTAACTACCGCTTATAAGAATCACGACCACGCCCATCGCGGTGGCGATGATCTTTGGCGAGATTTCCGAAAGTTCCCCTAGAGACGATCATTATTCGCTTTAGCAATCTTCTTCGCTAAGCTCATTTTAAGCGATTCGAACTCATCGTCCGAACCAAAATCATATTTTCCCAGATCATCGTCACCGCTTTCATGCTCTTCTTCTTCATATTTGCGGGTCTTGCGGTGAAATTCATCTTCACCATCACTGTATTCGAATTCCATTACGCCGCTTGATCTCTTGATGCCCTTATTCTTACGGCCAAATTAATCAAACTCATCATCTGTTTTTCGTGATATATATTCAACGTCCTGACGATCCATGTAACCACCGCTATAGCCTGTTCGAGCTTCAGTGCCGCAAATTTCTTTGCTTTGCATACGTTTCTACGCCCCAAATTCACATCATTGCACCTGAAAACAGAAAGCGAAATTATCAATATAAACAGCTGATCTGCGTACTTAGTGCAGACCCAATCTTGCGGTGAAAATAACCCGTTCGACTTTTCAGCAACATTATTACCAATTTCTTGTCCTACACGTGGCTTTTCTAAAAAAAAGAGAAAGAAGAGCACACCAAATGACGGACAAACCCTTTCCACAACTTCTGCATGATGTGCATGTTTCTCTGTTGATATATGCACATTTGGAATCAACGCACGCCCATTTACCTTCCTTCACAGCACGACGGGAAGAACTCAAAGCGACTGCGGCCGATGAGCTAGCGCCATCTTCAGAAGACATTGAACGATTTCTGGCAACAGCAGTCAAACTGCAGATTCGTTGACCTGAAACGAGCAGTTTATTTTGAAATCAAAGCGTTGACAAAAAGATCACACCGACAACAGTTCGACATCTAAACGAGCGCAATATCGGATTCAGTAATTCTCTGATTGCAGGCAGAAGAACCGAGACAGACTGGAACTTTTCGCTGCGAGAACAAAACATTGGCGTTTGTTGAGTAAGCAGTGTGAGGATTTCTCTGTTCGTCTGATTTCCCATCACACCGATGCAACGGAACAGCCGCTTTTGTAGGGGTTCAATAAAAGCGAGTCGGACAATCAGTATAAATGCCCCCCGGAGTCACAAATGTTAAGGCTCCGGGGAAGCATACTATCTCTTCTATCTGTTCTCTGTCTACTGCAACGCGTTACGCATTTGAATTCGTGAAAATCCCTCAAAAATACTACAAGAATTGGGGGAAACAACATTTTTGCTACTCTTCGCCTTACATTTTCTTGTTATCTATACGAGTTAGTCCGGAGTAAGGCCATAATCTAAATTATTGATACGGTAGATACTTTACTCAGGCTACGTTTACCAATCGTTTACCAAAATCTGCCCGATTGTTTCTCGGAAAGCACACGTTTAAAAGCCTTTAAAAGCAATTGCGTCATAATTGCTGCAGGGAAATTATTAAGTTATTTGGGTAAAAATGTTCCTTTGGATAAATGTTTGATATAGTTCAATCGCACAATATCCAAATTGCGTTATGCTTTAGAGTTGAAGACAAAAACGTATTTATGAGTATCGGATGATAACTTTTTATCATAATGGTTCCTTAAAAGCTGAAGGCGTGTGTTCTATTTCGTCAATCGTACAATGTCCTCTTGCGAGCTTATAACACATGATGAAAAGTACCATAATTTGACTTTTTAATTTATTTATTAATTTAAATTTTTCTGTGATATCATGACAAATTACTGCCGCATTCTCCATGAAAAGTTCCTTTTCAGCTCAAGAATCGAAGAAAAAAGCGAAAAAGAGGTTGAAAATTGGTGAAAATTGAGCGACAGAATGGTCCCGGAACGAATTGCCTGGTACGGCAAGTAAATTTGTCTCCGCGTCAAATCGTGCTCGCGGCAAATCATTCGCGTCAAATCGTTACTGCGTCAAATCGTTACACACTCCAGTAATAGAACGGATGTATTAAAACGAAAGAACAAACTCAATATGGATATAAGAAGAGAGAGAGAAAAACAATAATGAGCGAGAAAGCTCAATAACAATCAACTCAGAAATCGTATTAGAACGAAAGACAAACTTAATATGGATATCAGTTGATAATGATAGCGAAGCACAACAGTGAGTGGCAAAACACAATAACGAAGACCTCAGAAATCATACGAGAAGTCTGGAGCGAACTGAGCATACGGTGCGTGGATCTGCTCCGTCTTGCCAACCGCTTCGTACCACCATCGTCGCTTGTAGGCGATCACGCAAACCAGCGCCACCAGCACGACCTAAACGTTGCGATCAGAACGCAGGAACTATGAACCGTATCCATACCGTAGTAATGACGACGATGAGTGAGGTTAGCAAGATAAATGTCGTCTCTTCCTGCACCTAAAATCTCAAGGTCAACAAAATCGGATATTCCACAGTTCGCACCTCCTGCGAAACCGAGCTCGCAGGCAGCGGCGTCCTCCTCCATGGATTCTCGTTCGCGCAGGAAGTGGCGTTTGCCCGCTCTCCATCGCGCAGCTTGCAGAATTCCCAATCGCGGACGACGAAGACGGTACTTGGCGTGATATTCGTATGCCGGCAGCGAATTTCTTCGGATAAACCGGAGAGTGGGCTGAAGAAAGTGACGGATATGTTGGAGCGGACCTCGGAGCTTACACGATGGTTTGGGTATCACTCGAATTGGTCTGGTACGTGGCAATGAGAGCTCCACCGGAAACGCTGATGCTGCTCGGCTTTGTGGGGAAACCCATCTCTTTGACACCGCCGCTCTTGTTCTGCACAAGCGCCCAGAATCCGTCCATGCTCACGGACCAGATGCTGCTGTGCCCGTCCTTATCAGACGCATCGAAATAGAAGAACTAAAGGAGTGGTTAAGAAGCCGTTTTCCTTTCTCAACATGCCTTTTTGCTGTGTGGATCAGAGAACCATTTCATCTTGCCGAGAGTGGGCGAAATGGCCGTTCTCTTCTCCGCATCTTGGGAAATTCTATTTGGTTGAACGCTGGCGATCCCGTCGATCGAATAAACGTGCATATGGTAATACATCATACTCTTGGCATATATTAAGTACAGCAGTTTGTTGTAGCCGTCGTATAGAATATTAGTCTAAACAGAGCACTGATAACACAAATGGAAAACAGCGCAAAACGCACCACGCGCTTCAAAACGTGTTCAGGAGAGCGGAGGGTAATGTCGACCGCACCATCCAGGACGTTGGCCGAGTGGAAGCGATGTCCTGGATGCTTCTCCTTTGGAAACTCCAAAGATCTCACGAACATGACTTGCTTGTTGTCGACATAGCCAAAGAAAAGCAATTTCATGGGCGCCGTCGAGCTTCCATACGGTTCGGTCAATGGGACAATCGAGGTCCAGTTACATACAGATTTAGAAATCCTGGAATGGCTGAAACATTAAGAGATGAGAACTGGAGTCATACGTGGTGTTGCCATTAAGATTCATGCCACAAGTCCACTTCGAGAAGGGGGTTTCGAAAGTGATTCTGCACCCGGAAACTCCGACGACGAGCAACTGATTGGTTTTCAAGGCTTCCCCCATTACTGGGATCGCACTTTCTCCGAGAACGCAACAAACAGCCAATATGGTGAGCGATGTATATAGATTCACTTGCATACTGAAAACACAAGAGGGAGAAAAGTCAGCAGCAGAAGCACGCGTTTTCGCAAATGCAGGTTCACGAAAATACGTCACAACGGCTCCGGATTAGATGAAGCGCCAGTTGAAAGGGCCGAGGTAAGTTAATATAAACGGAACTGGTATTATCACTTGGAAGGAAAACATGCCGACTCTAACAACGACAATCAATTAATCAATCCATGACGGTTTCGACTGGAATTATTCAAATCGGAACTTTTGATTGCTTGCACCAGGGACTGTTTTCTAACTCGGATCACAAAAATTTACTGACGTCGTTGTCCATAATCGGACAACTTTACTGTCCAAGACCAAAAAAAACTGAGCCCAAACGACTAAAAGAGAGCAACACAAGAAATCGAGAATTTGGAACAAAAGCAAAAGAATGTGACGAAAGGTCCCTGTCACGCCCTCGCAGTTCACTATGTTGCAGAGCTCGCCAAAAACAGACAAATACGTATCCTGCGTCCTCAAAATACTAAGCAACTGTCGCCAACGCGGGATCCTCTTTGCCCGCGACTTCCAAACACATACGGTGGTACAACCACCACTATAACAATAAAAAGTTTCAACACCGGACAGAATAAAGAAACAGATCCGCGACGAGCGATACAAAAAAGCCGAGCTGGTAACAACAATTTACCTCAGCCAACGGCAACAACAATAATGGACAACACAAATACAGAAATTGGACAACACGATCCAAGAACAACAAGTCCGCTCGGTCATGCACCACAACACTCAACCGATCACTGGAAGTCCACTCTCGAACTCTGCTGCTCTCGCGGTTTGCAGTCCGGAGTCTTGTCTAGATGATGTTCCAGAACCTTCTACGTCATGTAGAGACGTTGTTCCGCACGTAGACGTCTAATTCAGAATTGGCGCGGGATTCAAATCCCGCTGAAATACGGTGAATCCCGGACGCGCTGAAAGGACGCGACCGCTTGTCGCGACATTCCCCACTCACAAACAGAATTGGACAGGACACGTGATGTGATATGTAGAGGTACTGGAGGTCGTGGCAGCCTTTGCCGCGACAAAGAAGGGGAAGTCTATGAAGCACGGAGAATTCTCCTAGCGCGTTGGGACGTTCGTGTCAACACGCCGACGTTTGGCACTAGATGACGAGCGAGAGGCGTTTTTCTGGAGCGGCTATCGACGATAGCCACGACTGGATGGAGATTTAGAACGAGAACGACCCCTAAACACAGCAAAATTACAAGCATAAAAATTTTAGACCTGAAACCTACCGCTTATAAGAATCACGCCGATCGCAGTGGCGACGGTCCCGCTTGTCAAAATCATGATCACGTCGGCTTCGATCGTAACGGTCATAATCGTTGCGAATTCGAAGGCGTTCCTCCTTGTGATGCCGACGACGGTCAGAACGACTTCCAGAGGTGCGTGGGTGTTGGTCCCGAGACGTCCGCTCGGTATCCGACTCATCACACGAGCAAATCTGATCTTCACCTTCACTACAGGAGCAGGAACAGCTGAAACATGATCACTAAATTAGAAACAACATACCACCAAGCCGAACTTACGGACTTGACGCGCGTGAAGCATTATTCGCTTCAGCAACCTTCTTCGCTAAGCTCATTTTAAGCGATTCGAACTCATCGTCCGAACCAAAATCATATTTTCCCAGATCATCGTCACCGCTTTCATCCTCTTCTTCTTCATATAGTCGGTGTAAACAGATTGGGGTCCGCAAGGTGCTCGTGGCGGGACCGCTAGACTACCGTAGTTTTTCGTCTTTTCGCATTTTTTCAATGGGGGTTTCGTACTCCCTGTCTTTTTTCGTCATTTTCGAGCGAACTAGAGCGTTTCGCGGAAATTCCAACGTCAAATTTGTGCAGAATTAAATGCTCCATCGAATGACATGTCACTCGAGTTGCCAAATTCAATAATCGCAGAGAAATTAAGCGATTTATGAAAAAGTGATGAATAGATACAAATAATGCTCCATTTTTGCGTTTCTAATCGTCATCATCTAAAGCTACTTCATGTTCTGATTCATCGGTGCTATCGTCCGAATTCGCACCGTCAGTGATTTGATCGTCTAGGTGAACTTCTACGCTGTCATACTCAAGACAGCGATCTACCTCCGCAATGGAATTCTCGAAGCATTTTTTCTGCACAACTTTGATCCAATGGGTGTTATATCAGAAGGAAAGAGGACCATGAGGTGATTTAGCGTAATCTCAAGTATCCGAGCGGTGACAAGTCAAAATAATCGCTATATCGGACCTCCTCCATCTTTCTGATCTTCTCTCTAAGCATTATTTTCTCTCATCAAGTTCTCATTTGCACTTTACAGATCATTGACGCGCGTTTCGGAGCGTCGCAGTGCACCTGAAATCTCTAAAAGGTCAAGATTGTGGAGTCATTGAATCTGGTTGCGACTGCACCTGACTAACATACGGCAACCGCTCTTCCTCCCTCTACGCTTCAAACAAACATTCATTCGCGCTGCCTTAGCTATTTTCCAGCGTGTTACAGCTGATGTACGGCCCACGACGCTCAAAAATACGCATAGAATCGGGAAAATATCTCCTCTCATTACAAAGATGAGTTAATTTCTCTGCGCACACGGCGCGAAATCAAACAAATCTGTGCGCATTCGAACGCACAGAGCTTTTGCTACATTTTCAACGTTGGAAATCCGAAAATACGCCCTCGGCATCGAGATATGCACAAATCATTCACGAAACCTGCGAATCCCATTAGGAGCGAACATCTGATTCTTACTAACAGCGCCAATTTCGTGTCAGGACGCGTACCCCAATCCGTTTACATCGACTATATTTGTGAGCCTTGCGGTGAAATTCTTCTTCACCATCACAGTATTCGGATTCAATCACGTCGATTGATCTCTTGATACCCTTCTTCTTACGGCCAAATTCATCAAACTCATCGTCTCTATTTCGTGATATATATTCAACGTCTTGACGATCCATGTAACCACCGCCATAGCCTGTTCGGGCCTTACAACTGCCAAATCTCTGTGCTTTGCAGACGTTGCAAGCCTTTCGACGTGCCCAATTCACATTGTTACACCTAAGAACAGAGAGAAACATATGAATGCAAACAGTTGATTGACGTACTCCATGCACACCCAATCGTACGGTGAAAAAAATCCCTTCGATTGTTCTGCAGCATGCGGACCGATTCGGTTGACAGCATAAAGCTTCACACGCGGCTTTTCTAAACAGAGACGAAGAATGAAAAGCCCACTAAATGATGGGCAAACCCTTTCCACAACTTCTGCATGATGTGTACGATTCTCTGTTGATAAATGCACATTTGGAATCAACGCACGCCCATTCATCTTCTTTCACAGCACGACGAGAAGCGGCTCCAGCCGATAAACTAGCGCCATCTTCAGAAGGCATTGTGCTCTGGAGAGCAGCGGTCAAACAGCTGATTCGTTGACCTGAAAAGAACAGTTTATTTTGAAATCAAAGCGTTGACAAAAAGATCACACCGACAACAGTTCGACATCTAATCGAGCGCAATATCGGATTCAGTAATTCTCTGATTGCAGGCAGAAGAACCGAGACAGACTGGAACTTTTCGCTGCGAGAACAAAGCATTGGCGTTTGTTGAGTAAGCAGTGTGAGGATTTCTCTGTTCGTCTGATTTCCCTTCACACCGATGCAACGGAACAGCCGCTTTTGTAGGGGTTCAATAAAAGCGAGTCGGACAATCTGTATAAATGCCCCCCGGAGTCACGAATGTTAAGGCTCCGGGGAAGCATGCTATCTCTCTGCTATCTATTCTCTGTCAACTCCAATACGTCGAGCATTTAGGCTCGTCAGAATACCATCAAAAATACTATAAGCTTTGATGGTTAACAATTTTTTGCTACTTTTTGCCCTACATATTAGTTGATGCGGAAGCATACTATCTATATCTCTTATATATGTTCTCTACTTCCGGTCTGCTTGAGAGGGGCGACTGTTACACACTCAAAAATTAATAGCCGTTGTGCTCTCCGGATCTTTTTCTATATCCTTTACTCTCTTTTATTTTTTTCTGCTAAGCGTCCGTGGCCTGGCTTGTGGGTTTTGTGTTTAACAACGGAAGCCGGCACTAGTTTAGTTTCCGATCCCCGACACCGTGCGTGGGCTTTTAGTCGCCAACGCGCGCCAATCAGGGGTTTCGTGACGGGACATCTCAACTAGCGGTCCATCAGTCGGTCCATCAGATGGTCCACAGCGGATTCAAGTGTCCATAAAGTGCAGATCTTTCATAATTTTTGAGCGAGAAGAGATATCTTGAATGAGCTGCGTTCTCATGCATCTGATCAGCACCGTTCAGAGCCCAAAATACTGATGTTGTCATAACGGTAAAGTCGAAATAGAGTGAGTTAAGACGGTCATTGTCATATGGTCGCTTTTTAAATCAGGAAAATGTCAGGAAAAGTATGTTATGCAAATTGGTTCGTGTACTTCATTCACCATTCAAATTCATACAGCTGTATGTGCACTTCGAGGTTCTTGTGTCAGCGAGTCAAAACAAGGCTCACATTCCATACATCATTCTTTCCTTACCCTACCACCTACGGACTTCTTTTCTTGTCCAGTCAGTCGCCCAGCTCGTCGTGAACAAAAGCACTCTCGATTTAACTGATGATTGTACTTGGCTGGATTTACACCTGTATTCGGAAAATAAGAAGAGTTCGATTAAATGGCGTCAACTACAAAATAGAATCGAACTTCGTGGACCGAAGAACCCATAAATAGTAAATTGTATCATTTTCTTGTCATCACCGGATCGTAGAGAAGCGCACATCATGGCCAAATCAAGTTCTCTCTCGAAGGTATATTGCTCTTCTCGAAAAACAACCCATCTACCGCGTAACTGCGTCTTCGAGAATCCTCTGATTAGGCGACAATTCGGGTTCCTCGGAGAACGAGAACAAAGCGTTTAAAAGGGAAAGAACTGTTCGCGGCCGCACCTTCTCAATCAGCCATGATTTACTTGAAGTTACACTCAGCGCGACCGCAACAGCCTGTGTGTGGGTGCGCACTGCAGTTGTGGAGAGAAGCTGTTGTGATCCAGTTGACTGTTTAGGTGTCGTGATTGATTTGATCGCCAGAGTAGCGTCTTTGAAAGTCGGGAACCATTGTTCGTATATCAATATAGTGCCTGATGAATAATTTGAACGTCTCCGTTTGAATATTGTTTTTTTTAATCGAATGCAGCATGCGCACCCACTTACTTTGCTAGTTCGGAGACCTCAATGACTCTGATTTTAAGCATAATTTTCTGACCAAAAACCAAGACATACTCAGTTCTCTTTCCCAGTCTATTGTAAATCGTCCACATTATCCATTCTTTGTATGATCAAAACGTTTACATCCAGTTGGGGAAGCTCTTCTTAGGAGGTCAGTATCGCAGAATCAGAGCTGGTCATACTGATCTCTAATAAAGAGCGTCAAGTTGCCTTCGGCCGCCCAACTCAATTTCCAGGTTTCCATCAGTGTGTTTGCGCAGCGAATTATTGAAATTTGAGAGTCGCGTGGTCTGGGACATCACGAACCTCTCTTGTTTTCCTGTTTCCATCTTAAGTAGCCGAGTTTTTGAGTACAAATTGGCAGTTGTTTCCTGCCTATAGGTAATTTCGTCTAGTATAAATACAGCGCAATTCTGCGCGAATCATTCAGCTGTTTCATCGCTACCTACATGACTAGCTGGATTATAATCCGAAAGCTAGGCAAAGTGTACTTTGTGCCATCTATTTCAACCAAGAATGAATGAAATTTTGATGCTAAGATGTCATTGTTGAAGTCAGAAGCCGAATTGAATGCGTCTTTATTGTAGTAGTCTTCAAAGAACTTCAATGGACGTAAAATTCAAAGAAAATTTTAAATGTTAATGTCCCCTTGGGATATTTTACCTATTAGAATTAAAAATTGTCGAGAAAACTATGCTAAATTTGAGTTGTCCTTTCAATCAATATTCCACCTTGTGATCGTCACTTAGAGAGCCATTACTTCGACGACATAAGTCTGCAATGTGTCATCCCGTAAATCGTTCGTAGAAGCGTCTAATCAGCGTTATCCGCAAAAGATTAGTTGACTGTCGCCAGTACGAAATGTCATTTTGGATTTAGTCTCGAAATTGAAATGCAAATCTGCCGCAGTGGGAGCTTTAAAAAACTCCTGCATTCCATGTTCCATTGACCGTTTAAGTTATTCCATTTTGAGAGGTTCTACTATTCAATTCCCTGCTGAGAGCAGTGGAAAGTTGCAGCGCGATCTTCGATCTGTATTGTTGTTCTAATTTATTTTTTTTTCTTTGACCACAAAACATGTTTACTTTTTCTTATCGCAATATATAATCCAACGCTTCTGGAAAACATCATCATAATGCCCGTTGCTTGTTCTTATCCCCTCTCTTGGCAGATATTTTCTTCTACTCCTCATAAACACGTCTTTGTTTCTCGCGCTTAGCGTTCGAACACTCAAATTTGGACGTTTCAGCTAATGTCGAAAGAACGTCAGCTGAAGTACCATGTCAACGAACGTGGAATGCACTGGCTACTGGCCACCTTCTTCGTTATTGGCGACATCGCTGGCGGAGGTCTCATTGTACTCCCTGGTGCCCTGAAGTACACTGGCTTAACCGGAGGGATTATTCTCTTTTTCGCGATGATGGTCATCGCCAGTTACACGGCGGCCTTACTTGGTGACAATTGGGTCATTCTACAGAAGAAGTGGCCCGAATACAGAACGCACTGCCGCAAACCCTATCCTGAGATGGGTTATCGAGGGTTAGGACCTCTGATGAGGTGAGAAATGAGGTTCTGTGGCAATTGTAAATGATGTAATCTTAGGAAATTTGTGTCCTATTGTGTGAACTTCACGCAGTTTAGCGTTGGAGTTGTCTACCTCCTTCTTTCAGCGAAGATTATTCAAGATTCAATTCTTCTAGTTACCGGAACCCATATTACTTTTTGCTTTATGATCATCATTGTCGCGACACTCCTGCTGCCAGTCACGATGCTGAAATCACCGCAGGACTTCTGGTAGGCGGTTAATTCTGTCATAAGTTAGCATTAATATCATACAAAAATTGGCTTAGTACAGTTATTTATTTCGCTTTTGAGCAACTTAGAATTCCGTAGTGTTCTAGTTCTAATTCTAAACAGGTGGATGGATTGTAGAGTACGGCTAACTATCACCGCACACTACGGTTTGTATATTCTATGTCCTGATCTTGGGGATGGGGAATCTTGGGGACGGAGAACTATTCTATCTTGATGGCTCTTAATTTGGTGCCGAAATGCAATGCATAGGTCATTCATGATGTTAACTGTGTGATGGACAGTGCTTGTTAGTAACCACGTCTATTGCTAAGTCGTGCCGACACGAATACACCTGTTGCTGTGGTCGTCATATATCATAGGACGTATTTCTGTTTCACGAAAATCATGAAGTGGGCTCAAGTGGTGCACAATAATGGGGACTACAACGAGCAAACTGTTTGAGTGATTGCCGCAAAAAAACGTGTTTTAAAGAACGGAGTTGATTATGCACCGACTAGGGTAGGCATTCGAGTCAAAGTCATCGAGTAAAGTCGGAGTTCACCGAGTCAGAAAGGTCGAGAAAGGCTACATGAACTCGATTCGAAGTGTCAACCCTAGTACCGACCCAATATACAGCTTCTAACGAAAGATGAAATTGTGTAGTTTTACTTCTTGACGATGACTTGATACAGTACTTAGAAGCCAATAAAAAGTGCTATTTCTTTAAATGAAACACATAGTGGTTACGGGCGAAAATGAAAGCACTTTCGTCGGGATAGATCTGACACTTGACCATTACTGAAATGATTAGAAAAAGTTCCGGAAGCCGGTATTATGCTTTTCGATTACTTCCCGATCTTCAGGCACGTGGTCGTCGCAGCAATGTTCTCAACCGGCATCTCCTGTCTGTTCATCATCTTCGGCATATCTTCGGACTCTTCCGAATGTGCGCGCCACGCCGAGTACTCTCCAATCACCGTTGGAAGTGTCCTCATTGGCATGGGAACGTTCTTCTTTTCATACGACGGTCACGCCGCTTTTCCAACCATCCAACATGACATGAAGGAACCGCACAAATTTGGTCGTTCAGTGGCGCTGGCCTATATAGGTGGGCGAAGCTCTACAATAGTTGCTGTAGTAAGCTGGTTTAGTGGTTACAATGGTGTACATGCCCGTTGCTATTCTCGGCTACATCACCTATGGAAGCAGCATTGGAGAATCGATCATCGATTCAATTCAGACCCCTTGGATGCAGATGGCAGCGAACATGTTGATCGCCATTCATTGCATTCTCACTCTCGTCTTCGTCCTGAACCCATTGAATCAGGAGGCCGAAGAGTATTTTAATCTACCTCACAGTTAGGAACCAGGCAATTTATTGAATTTAACAAAAAATTACAGCTTTTGGCATTGAACGCGTCATTTGCCGCTCGACAATGATGCTGTTGACCGTGTTTGTTGCTGAGTCGGTTCCGACGTTTGGACCTCTCGTGAATCTCGTCGGAGGATCAACCATCACTTTGACTGCTATTGTCTTTCCATGTTTGTTCAATGTCTACCTCAAAGCCCAGGAACATCAAGCCGAAGATCGCATTCCTACGCTCAGAGAGTAAGATCAAGCAAAGTAACTCAATTAAAAGACACTTTTAGGATAGTTACGAGAACTCCTAAACCGAAGCTGATTCTCATCACGGTGATCATGCGTAAGTTGAGCAAACTAAAAAATAGTTCAGCATTCGAACAACAATGAGATTTCTTCTAGTTTAGCTTTGTAGGGGGATTAGTAGACAGATAATAGCTGACGTAAAGGAAAGCCTATTATCTAGTAACCTTTGATCTTGTATCTTGACCTTGACTAATAACCCCTCGTCTTTAATGTTATATCCTGAACCCATAATGACCCTAGTTCGCCCAAGAAACACAAAACTACCCTGAGTTTTTCAGTGTTCGGCGCAATCGCGGGCACCGCGGCAACCTACTCGGCGATCAAAGATCTCTCGACAACTCACTTCGCCATGCCCTGCTATATCCTTCCCTTCGTGTCGTCTGCTGACGAATCGTCGATCTCCGCTATCAGATGTTGCGGTCCATCGTATAATATCAGCTCTCGTGGAACTCCTGATGTCTGCTTTGCCTAATTGTTTATGTACAACAGCCATGTACGGGTATTTTCAATTAAATCTTTGTACCAATGTAAACCGCTGGAATTGAAGCAATATGCAATCGGGAGTGGCTTAGATCGGATTAGTTTGTGCACTGAAACGGTTTTGTTATCAACGACAACAAAGCCTTTCCTCCTTCTTCACTACTCTTCACTGTCACAAATCGTGCGATAAAAGCGAAACCCTTCGGCTCTCAAGTGCAGCGTCGCGATTCCGCTGATTCGAATCGATAAATGCGTTGCGTATAAAAGCGGTCTTAACGTCACCCTACTTGAGCATCCTTTCAGAAATGATCGTTTCGGTCGCACTTTCTCTGTTTGTCCTCTCACCGTTCGCCATGGCTGCCGTGCCACACAACAGCGTTAGCTCGCACGTGCTCGACATCGCCAATGGCCGTCCGGCCGAAGGTGTGCGGACCGTTGCCTATCGCCTCGACTGCAATGGAGACAACTGGAAAGTGATTGGAAATACGTAAGTTTCAAAACCCTTAATGTTTGTTTTGAAAAATATCAGTTGAAGCCAAGCTGAAGCAGGCAGTGTTGGCTCGTGAACGAATCGGTTATTCGAATGGTCTCTTTTCTGCGGATCTCATGTCCGTTTTTCGATTACTTCGTGTACTATGAGTAAGGAACATAAAGCGTTCTTCAGAACAAACAAATAGAAGCAGTTGAGAACACTCCCAAAAATAGAGTTTTAATGCTATGTGCTCACTGATCCATGAGATCATTCTTGAGTGTGCTTCGAAGAAGAATCTAGCGTATCCTTTGCTTTTAGATCCACCAATAGCGCCGGTCGAATCGACAACGTCCATCCTGGCGTTCCTCTTGAAGCCGGCATCTACAAACTGCGCTTCGAAACGAAGGAATATTTCAGCAAGAGTAAACAGGATACATTCTTCCCATTTGTTGAGGTGCGCGTATGAATTGGTGAACATGTTGACACGAGATGCTTTAGGTACCTTTCGAAATCACGGACGCCACTCAACACTATCACGTTCCAATCACGCTCAGCAATTTTGGGTATTCCACGTACAAGGGGCAATAGAGTGACGTGTTCTTTAATAAAGAAGAATTGGCGTAAAGTATGAGCGATATTTCCTTCGTGCCGGTCTTGTGTTTCTTAGGTAGACGATCGATGACACAACTGTTCAGCCCAGACTGGCCTTATTCACTTTTTGACATGTTGTTCCTGTGAATTTTATGAGTTTTTAAATCTATTTTGGTATCCCTAGCTTACGAACTTATCTTCTCGTATCAAAAAGGCTTCGAAACCCTCTCGAAACGTCTCAGGCACAGCACAGCCAAAATCATACCGCTGATGTTGATCTTCTTCCTAGCAGATTGATCAACCGTCCCATTAGTTTGCACGGATTTCGGAGAGGTCCGCGGAGCAGAATGGCGGCGCAGAATTCGGAGTTTCCGCGACGCTACGGCTACATATGGCGGCACAAATGGAGTCGGCCGGTGGTGATGTCCATCTTGGCAAGAGGGTGGAACTACGGCTCCCTGGCGTTCCAGGCCGGGAGCCGGGGCGATCATTGTCCCCACAAAAATGATCAAAAGAACCTCAGAGAGAGAGAATAGATAACCCGACCAGCCGTCACTGACACAAATGAACCGCTGGCATCTGAGGACCCAAAAGTTCGGAATTATTTTGAGAGAGGAAAGCACTTTCACCGTCTGATTATCCCAGCTCTGTGTCCGCCTCTTTTGCTACTGTCTAGTCATAGCAACACCTTGGTACCCGACGAAAATAGTGCACCCGGCCGTTATCTTTGGCTGCTTGGTCACATTTTATTCGTACATTTTTATGGCGAAAAAAAGTTACTTCTTCCAGTCCATAAAGCAATAGGATAGAGACCTTAAAAAGGGCGATATTATATAACATACGAAGGTGAATGGAAACGCTTCACTGCCTTCAGGTTAGATCGTGTTGGATCGAGGTCTCATGTTACCCAACACTTGGCGAATGGAGGGACAGAGGGCGGGCACGTTGTGCATGCGAAGTTGTCGCAAGTTAATTCCCATGGATCCAACGATCGTCGCCTAAAAGTTGAATGACCGTTAGTTAAGCAAACTTTGAACACCTCGATGCTTGAAAGGATTTCAATCTGCTCTCCGATCGTTCTTAAGAACTCCCTGCGTTCATCAATGGACACAAAGTTGTGTGGATTCGCGAACGCATCCATTACGTGCCAATTGATCAAGCCTCTAACTCTGTAGATCAGCTCTTCCCAGTCCCCTGAAAAGCTCATAGTCGAGTAGTTCGATTAAAATGTCTCGACATACTGGCCGATCTCCATTTTCCAAGGTGCGCATCGCGCCTCTTCCACAGGGAACGAATGATTCGAAGTGTTCTTTCGACAACGCCACACATATTGCAGACCTAAAGTACCGGTAAAGGTCGTCTGAGTGCAGCAATTACATGCTTATCGCCGAGCATAATACGATGATAACAGACCAAGTATAAAAGAGCGCGCGCAACACAGAGATCTAAGTGGTTTACTGCTGTAAAACGTTTGTTTACAGTTGACTTTCCTCGACTATATCTTCTAGGTATTTTACATTAGTAATTTTTACAAGTGCTAACAAGCTTTTCGTTTTTTTCTGTGCTGACGTTCGAATGAACTCCGTTTTGGACGAAACTGTAGCGGAGGCCTGTGTTTTTTTGCCTGATAATTGGAACCGTAGTGGCTCTCAGATCTACATCAGATCCTCAGTTTCACTGCATAGAACATTGGTATCTCGTAATGGTCATATTATCCACCGTTTAGTGGTCATAAGAATAAGAAGTTCGAAGTTTTGTGTGAAATACAGAAATCTCCTTTTACATCTCGAGGTGAACTAATTGAACTGATAAATCTCGATCAGAAAAGGTCTCGCCAAAATGCTACCTCGATAGCCAACAGATAGCCGCTGAAAGAGAGTCAGGTGCGAGCTGGAGAAGGACGTATAATGAGGGATGTACTAATATGTGCGAAACACTCATCTGCCCTCATGTTGTTTACATTTTACTTGCATAAGCGGCTGTTCGTTGCCGCGCTAATTGGCGTTAATTGGCGCCTCGAAACGTTGATTGGCGCCCGGTGTCAAAGGTGTCAGCGTAAACATGACTATTACTTCTTGTTGCCGTCGGTGCCAGCCCGGATTTAAATTTTTATGAATGCTGATGTGGCAGCTTCCGTACCGCTTCTGTCTATGATTACTGGTGCTTGATGAAAACGCAAGTATAGGGATAGGAATGTCTAAGTATCCCTATGTCGTCTTTATCGAGTGAGAAAGAACTAAATCGTTTCTGTATACCAGTATAGTAACGATATCTTTTACTGGTTTCTGAGACTGGCAATGACCGCTGATTCGTCTTCCTCTTCTACAAATCACCGTTGAGGGTAGTGCTATCTGCTAGATTGACATTAGGAGCAGAGTAGGGCGAGGCAATCTAGTCACGCCTCGCTCCGCCTTGGACGCATTTTGTTGGCTGAAACGGCCAATAGTCGCGTGCGGCGCTGGCCGACATCGAGTGAGAGCTAAGATCTTGCAGGCAGCTAAGAACAACGAGCATTGGACTGCGGCCTACAGTAGGATTGGGAGGTGCGACGAGGCCAGATGTCCTCAACCGTCCGATATAGCTTCTCTGTCATTGCGTGACACATGAGACAACCACTTTCTTATGGACAATAACGAGTAATGGAGAAGAATGAGAGGTCTGTCCATATTTCTACATGTGACCCTTCGATCAACAAACTGCATGATGTTTATTGAAGGCGCTGTCTCACCAGAATTTATCGCTTGATCCTTTTACATCCCCGCTGGCCCCAGCTTGATCGTGGATACAAGATACCTCATGAACTTAGGAACTTGTTGAAATCTTTAGATTCCTTTTATAGAATATTTATACAAGATCATTTCGAATGAACGCTGATATTACAAATATGACAAGATTCGTTTGATTTGTACAAGACGTCTCTTAAACAAGAGTGATAGGGTCGAGACGCGCATGCGGCGGACTGTGTTTGTCCTCAACATAATAGTACTCGTCGACGCTTCGGATAGGCCCGTTCCAGTCAGCACTTTCTTGACATACACTGTTGAGACGAATGTTCTGAAAGGAGTGATCTATTCAAAGCCCCTTCCGGTTGACGCTATACCCTCAGATTATGCTTTTTGGGCGCTTCGATATCCATATCCTCAATGCGACGCAGTTGACCCTCGTTCGAGTAAATTTCGTGGATGACGTAGTGGAAGATCCAGATCATCTTTCGTACAGACGCCCGATGTTTGTGGGGGAAGACCGGCGAGTTCTTTTCTGAAAGTGACACCATAAACGCCCACCTCCTTTGTACGTTATAAGCAAAAATCCTTCGATAAGACTTGACATTTGATTTCGGAGAAATAGCTTACCGTTTATGCTGTCCCGAGCATTCAGTTCGTCCTTCTTCTGCGAAGGACTATTCGACTTGACGTTAACACTTTCAGGGACCTGAAAGTACCATTCGTATTCTTTTATAAATATGCCAAGCAAGCAACCTTATCCGCATCCTCACTTTTGCCGTTTTTCGATTCGTCGCCATGACGGAAGACACTGAGCACGTAGTTCACCACCGGAAGAGATTGCCAGAACGAGCCGGACGTCTTATACGGTCGGCTGCAGGTAGGTGCTAAAAGACAGCTTTGCACCATGACAAAGAGTTGCTCAACGTTTGGTCACCGAGTTAGTTGTCAAAAGGGGCAAAAATGTCTTGAAGTGGCGCAATTTTTGCGGAACCTCTCAATCAACCCACGTAATGTGCACAACGTAGAAAAAGCTGTCGCCGAAATTTCAGAATGGTTACTTGTTCGCGAAAAAGTAATTGGATTCAATGAAACTGGAACTGAGAATAGAGATCTCAGCTTTCGAGAGCAACCTTTCCTATCATGCGTACTATTATTCTAGTAGCCAGTTCATCTTCCGTTTGCTCTTTTAGGTCACCGACTCTGAGATGCCTTATCCTAACGACCGTCATTTTTTATGCTGTTCCAATGAACGCGCAATCTGGTTTTCGGTGATCGCGCTCTAAAGTGTTAGAATCAATACGGCCACTCGCAGATTGGATATTTGTACGAATCAGCTGATGGCGAGCGGAAAGGCGAAGAAAAGTGAACGGAAATGGGTTTACCGTATAAATCGATTCCACCTACGTTTATGCTGACGACGCATGTCGATCGTTCTGGGATCTATGGCGATCCGATATAGGACGAGCGTTCTGTAGAGACACTTGCCTAGAACGAATAGTTCACCTAATATGACGAGATGCATCAAAAAATCTCCGATGTTCCATGGGAACACGTCTTCCGGTACCGAGTCGGCGACGTTCATGATTGATGAAGTCGCAGCCCAGTCGGAAACTTTCCGAAGCTTAGAAAAAACTTAGCGCACGAAATGCCACACATAATTTTTAGCAAAATGAACATTGATCTTTAAGGCGCGTCGGCGACGAGCAGAGAACCCAAACCGAAAGTTATTTTTGTTCTCAGTCGAGAAATGGTCGGTCATCGGGTGCGCAGATGGAAGACGCCACCGCTGAGGCAAAGCGTTTGTTGGATCGGGGCAGAGTGTGCCATGATGCACGGCCCAGCACATTATACTGTCTGCATTCTCGCCGGATTCTCTGCGTCACCTTGCACTATATCGGCAAAAAGGAGGCACACGCTCCCGACGTGAAGGCATTTGCAAGCGCGCGGCGCGTCTGCGAGTCTAGACAGACGATTGTTGTAAAGCACGGTAGCAGACGGCATTTTTTGCAAGGCCGACTAATCTATGGAAGATAGTTTCACACATGATTCAATATGGGAAGTCGGAAACGGTCGATATTGCAATGAAGAAAGTGGACCTCAAATCGAAATTACCGTATCTAGCGTTTGTGCTCTACGACGTTTAGATCCAAAGGAAGACAACACTGTAGGCAAATTTCTTGACGCCATATCTGGCAGAGTCGGTCAACTAAACGACAAAAACGCCGTTGGCAATCTTTTTGCAACTGAAGATGATACGCACCTGCTCTAGCAGAGTAACACCGAAAACATCAAAAGAATGACCATAGTGAAACCGTCAGAGACCACTCTTATTCCTCAATGGAAGGTCCTGTTCTTCTATGGACAAGGCACATGACCTACTAAATCGCAAGTGGACTACGGTAGTGCGCGTGGAGTGAGCAAACCAGAAAGCGTAATAGATAAACAACAACTCAAGGCAATGTTATAACGTCAACATTGTGAGAATATCACAGCAATAATGCGCGCATAATGCGAAAGAAAGAGTGACAGCCGAACGAAGTTGCAAATAAAAGTGACAATGAAGAGTGCCCTGTTGTTTTTCGAGAGAACTCCTTTTGAGGACGTGATGCGACAAGTGCAAAAGTGCCCTTTTCGGGTGGGAACATGAAATCCGGTATTACGGGTATATTTCTGCGCGATGTCCAGCGTTACACGATCTCTATTTACTCGCGGTTTAATGCAGATTCGACTCGAACATATCGGGAAATTTTCTTTAGTTTGACACTGTTCTCCTAAGGGAAAAGGTCACCATGGCTAGATAATGTTGGCCTCGATAATACCAGCTTTGCTCCTAGCTTGGTTCAAAGTAGGTGTTCCATAGAATATCTAAACAACTGTTTGTAAATTGGAAATTGATTGGGGCGGTGTGAACGGAAGCGACGGAGACGATGAGTAGCACTTCTTCCGCTGAATTTTCACTTGATTTAGAACGCTCGAAACACTGCTAGTCTTTGATGTTTCCGCTGAACTGGTTCACCGCCGAGTAAAGCTATCTTTAAAGAGCTCGACTACAAATTTTCTGTGACCACGTCTAGCTTCTATGTGTAAATGCGAACTGTAGCTTTGTGACATGTACGAGACGGTGTAGCACAAAAGAACTTGATCCACGGGATGACATCGATCATGAAGATGACAAAAATGTGTGTTATTGGCGGAACTTACGTTCGATACGTTTCCAGAAAAGTCACTATTTATAAATGTGTGTTCATCGACCATTCGGCCACACGACTCTCTCATTTTTCCTTTCGATTGAGTGGTCATCTTCTTTCGTTTGATCAATTGAAACAAATGAGTGTGGTGACGGATTCTCTTCGCGAGTTGCTGGGATCGACCCTAGTGGAAAAGAGACGTATTACTTCATATAAACACTCCGAATACAGTAATATACGGTGGCTCGACTTGGTTATTCTACCGAACTATACTTGAGTAGGCTCGGGTTCGTGACTCGACTTTTTTCGTTAGAACGACCATGACCAAACCATTTTTAATTCATTTTAGTCTTGAATCAATGATATTCGCTATGCGAGGCATCGAGGTGTATGTAAATGTATATCACCGTAGTCTCAACTTCTTTTCTTTCTTTAGCACGTGATATGACTTTAGATTTTGAGGCAGCTATACCATCGGCGGGCTTTGAAGCGACAAAGGATCCGGAAGAAGCGCGATGATGGGAGGCTTACGTTCCACGCCAATCACAACGGATCAGCTTGAAAGGGCGTCACCCTTATGATGTGAATTATTTCAGATCAAGCTGATCAAACTCACCTAACTGACAGCGAACAAAAAAACGCGAGTTCCTTGCCGCATGGAACCCCAGCGAGCTCTATGCCCAACGTCTCACTGAGAAGATCGTCACAGTCTCCTGATTCCGTGCTCCCTTACCACTCAAACCACTTAAAAAATCGTCGAAACCTTGAAGTCAGCGCTGCCAACACAACCGGTGATGGGATAGCGCTCTGGTTGTCATGCTTCTTCGACTCTGATGCCGTCTCGGCTGCTGAGGCGAGGGGAGAAGAAGCAACTATGCAGTAGTGTATCCCGTTCTTGTTGCTCTGTAAGACGGCGCACGCCGCTGTTCCACTAGTGTGCATTTGTAAAACTCTTAGACCCACGAAGCAAAATCAGCATTTATTATGCATATGCTACAAAACTGTTTTACAAAAGCACCGTTGAAGTGTAAGAACGGAAGAGATACAAATGATTATATACTTAATTGTAAGGCACAACACTTGATCAAGAAAAGTGCCAAAACACAAATGCAAAAGTTAGATTACGTTGTGGAAGGGCGGAGGAGGGAGCGGATTTTCGGGCTCTTGAAGGGAAGTTGAGTGGGCAGGCGCAACCGAGCAGTTGGGAGCAGCCGAGTTAGTAGAGGAAACCGAACGGTTGGGAGCGGCCGAGTTAGTAGAGGAAACCGAACGGTTAGGAGCGGCCGAGTAGGCAGGCGCAACCGAGCAGTTGGGAGCAGCCGAGTTAGTAGAGGAAACCGAACGGTTGGAAGCAGTCGAGTTAGTAGAGGCAACTGAGCGGTTGGGAGCGGCCGAGCCAGTAGAGGAAACCGAACGGTTAGGAGCGGCCGAGTAGGCAGAGGCAACCGAACGATTGGGAGCAGTCGAGCCAGTAGATGAAACCGAGCAGTTGGGAGCAGCCGAGTTAGTAGAGGAAACCGAACGGTTGGGAGCGGCCGAGTTAGTAGAGGAAACCGAACGGTTGGAAGCAGTCGAGTTAGTAGAGGCAACTGAGCGGTTGGGAGCGGCCGAGCCAGTAGAGGAAACCGAACGGTTAGGAGCGGCCGAGTAGGCAGAGGCAACCGAACGATTGGGAGCAGTCGAGCCAGTAGATGAAACCGAGCAGTTGGGAGCAGCCGAGTTAGTAGAGGCAACTGAGCGGTTGGGAGCGGCCGAGCCAGTAGAGGAAACCGAACGGTTGGGAGCGGCCGAGTTAGTAGAGGCAACTGAGCGGTTGGGAGCGGCCGAGCCAGTAGAGGCAATCGACCGGTTGGGAGCAACGGAGCGCGTAGAGGCTGCAGAGTTGGTAGCACCGACGACATCTTCATAGTCGGGTGGATTATTTGCCAACTGAGGAGCCAATCTGCGGACGGCCGTAATGATATAAGTACGCAGGATTACGCTAGAAACTTCCTAAAAAATCGTTAACTACTATGCAGTGGCTCTGCACCTCGTTTCCGAAGAACATGCGGTTCAAAAAGTTGGCATTAATTGGAAGAGCATGTAGATCGCGCATGTAGTCGATGACGACCCGGGCAACGGATTCTGCGTTGGAGTCTGCAATATTTTGCACTGTTATACTCTCAAAGAATGAAGCGAACTCACGTTCACGAGTGGCCTGACGAAGGCGAGCGAGGATCTTTGTAGTGAGTTGGCTCTCCCGAATCTCTTTCTTTCGCTTCTTCATCATATCGCGGGTCTGGGAAACACCGTACAGTATGACCAATGCAGCGAGGATGATCAAGGCAATTTGCGAAACCACGAAGACGACGTAGCTGTCAAAGCTGAGGAGCTTGTAACCGCCGACCCACATCGAATTTGTCTGAAAACGGAAATCAACAGCGAGACGAAAGAGTGTGTCGTTAAATGGCACATAGGTGACTAGTATGCGTAATGAGGAGGAGGCGACGTGATCACGCGATAAAAATGCTAACGATGAAACGGAAAGAAACGGCGATTGTGAGCCCACAACTGATCACCGCATCTCTTCCTATGATGCCGGAATCTCATAGCCACTCAGATTTATAACTCGTGGATGATCTCAGGCCAGCGCTTGCCAGCACTGGATAGAACAAGGGCTGGAGTGCGCTGGAGTTCGTCCAGGAAGCCATCCTCCATGGCCTCGTCGAGGAAGACTGTCCCGACGACGTGTTTCCGAAGTGCGGCATGATGGACGCCGTGACTCCTCCCCCTTCGGGAGCCGCACGCGTCCTGTGATGCCCTTGTGTCATTCATTGGTTGGGATAAAGCGTCAATTTAAACTTTGCAGCAAAGGGGCAACGGCGAAGTGGCCGACGGCAGACGGTGGCGAAGCGATGTGAAACACGCAAATGCACTCTGCAAAGAGAAGTCTACGGAAAAAGGAGGATGAAAAGAGTCCTTTTGCAACATAGAGAAGGAGCGATATATTGAAGTAGGCTAGCTTGGGAATGCCGCCGTCCGGAGAAGGCGACTCGCGCTGTTTGAGGAGGCGCCGTAGAACAAGAGGAGAGAAACAGCGATCGAAGGAATCGAATTCATAATGTGAATTTTGGTGGAAAGAGGCACAGCGGACGACGGTTTTGGTCCTACTGGAGGTGTTCGCAGGAGAGACACGTCTTAGGGCTAGATTCACTCGAGCAAAGAGGCTACCGTAAGCAGGAACCACTGAGATAGCACGCCAAGGAAACAGGGTAATTCAGAGGATTCTATATTCCGCAACTGAAATAGTGAATATTTCAACAATTGTGCTACATTCCCCATGGACAAAAAGTGGATCTACTTTGTAGTTTGTCCATCAGACATTAGTGATGCGCGATCACCGCGATCAACTCGTCATCATGGGAAATCGGCCCGGATGGGACGACCGAGTCATCAAGTCGGCTTACTGCTGTATGACAAATCCGAAGGCTTCCCGACTGATCGTCGCAACAGTCATCCCCGCCACGGTCCTCGGCGTCTACGACTGGGTGATCAGTTGGTCATCTTTTGCAGGCGATCAAAAGTTACGATAAAAGGAATTACTAAAGGCACTGAGAAGGAATATCTGGTAAACGATTTACTGAAGATAGAATTTACAAAGTCGAATTTACAAACTGTTGATATACAAATGCAAACGGTCGTTAAAGCGTCGTCGCGAACGAGGTCAACTTCTTAGATCTGTGTTTCCGCCTCCATCTGACTAACCCTAAAAATCTCGTTTTATGTTCATTATTTTGGACCGAAACAGCATTACCTCTTGGCCTCCTTCTTAGCTTGCTTGGCCATTCGGCGGGCGATCCTATATTCTTCTACGGTCCTTATCACCCACGCCGGGACCACGATAAAGTAGATCAAAAGGTGCTCGAAGATGAAGTTGTAAAAAAGGATCTTGACGATGAGGGAAAGCAGATACGTAATCATAGCTAAATCTGAAATTGATCATAGAAGTCCTTGCCTCAAGCGCTGGTCACAGGGTCGCGAAAATGTCCTGAGTGTCAAGGAAGATTCGTCTAGTTTCACGCGCACACGCGCAACAAACACAGCCGCTGCTAGACGCGTTCCTCTCGAGCCGCTACGGAGGAATCGCCGTACCGCGCAGCTCCGTGGACGCTAGATAAAGCGCGATCACTAACAGGGAGAGAAAATGCTCGAAGGGACGGCAACGCGTCAGCACACTGACGATGCGATCTCGAGCGTGCCGATCGCGGATGGCCGCGGTCATGTCTGTAAGTCTAGACATTCACAGTGAGCCGCCCAGCGAGGAGTTTTTGCAGTCTAGACAAAAAAAGGATGCGACAGGGGTGAGGCCTCATTTGCATGCGCATTCCTGATCATCAGACATGAAGTGAGGCCGCACTCACTTTACACACAAACGAAGCGCTGCAAGAACTTATTTGTACCGGATGGCTACGAGACTCGTCGCGTGAGAGCGCAACAGAAGCGCCGTATTATCATCGAAGCGTTTTTTTGCCATTTTCAAAACTGGGTCCTTGAAGCAAGGATTTCGCCTATTGAAGCGACGACAAAAAGTACAAATCGGCGGGCAAATAGAACAACATCTTAAACGTTCATTATATATCAAATCAGAAAATGGTTTGCTACATTGTTGCATTTAGTCAAAAAGACTAATCGAAGTAGTCGATAAGGAGTGTAATCCTCCCAATGTGCGTGCCGATTACGTCATGTAGAAAAGAACAAATGAGAATACAAAAGTGGCGTTTTTCATTCGATGCCCTTTTCTGAAATTGATCATTTCTATGTTGGTGTTTAGTTTATATTTGGTTGATGCATAATAAATGAGCCTTTTTGAAAGTAGATATTTATTACCAAAAAGGCACACAATCTAATCAAGGTATTCGCCGTTAGCATCAACAACTTCAGCCCACTTTATGGCCAACATTCGGATTCCTCGTTCGTAGAGTACCCGAGGTTTAAAATCGAAAAATGGTTTTGGTCTAATTTTCGACCTCTTCACCTTATTCTCAGTGGCTTTCTCTGATATCTTCATTTACGGACGCGTACAGATGATAGTAAGATAGAGCTAAGAGAGCTCTATATGAACAACGAACATGAGTCTCACAGCTCAAAGTGAAGAGCCTTTGTGGAGGTCAACTTGGAAATACAGGGCCTCGGACAGTCGTATTTTTTAGGAATACAAGAGCCATTTTTTCTACATTTGGCCTCTTTTTCCTTAAAGTAGGAATGAGCTCGTAAAGTCACTATGTGGGCATGATAACTGTGAGCGATGGCTATCTGCTGCATGTCCCCGTTCCCTGTTATATTACTTAACCATTTGGAAACATTGGAGTTAATGGAACATGGTGATCCGAAACGGCCATCTTTTTGAGTTAGCCCATGCTGTGATATACGACGACCGCAGCGGTAGGTGCATTCAATAGGCAAGAACCAAGGATGTACGTGGTAGAAGGCAATCACCGTCCATCACACAAATGCTACCATAGGAAGCCCGTACATCACTTCGCATTTTGCCATCTCGGGGTACCAAAAAATGATCATAAAAATAAAATAGACCTCCAACATCAAGAGGAATGTAACGGACAAGCCGCCAATGATGGTGTAGGGTGAATGTTAAATGTGCTCAACAACGCACCAATCAATTATGCCCCAGGAGTAAATATTGTAAAAATAAAGGATGTTTACCAAGGGGCTCATTTTCAATGCATCAACCCAATAGTATCGCTTACTGGAGAGACAGTATTGGCCAACGTTTCCGATAGTAATCCTTATATAGAGAGGGTCATCGTCACGTCACGAAGGTGAACATGGTTCTCTCGAAAGAGTTGTAATCCCAAAACGGAGAACCGAGTGATCCGTTTGAGTGTGTGTGCTTTTTTCTGTCCGTGTGCGAGAGATAACTGGACAAAATAGGTGCCCGGATGAGAACCGAACGCAGACCGACCGACTATGAATGAAATGAGTTCACAATGAGCCACACAGACAGTTGAAATCGCACCGCTCCACTAGCACTACGTCTATGGGAACAGTAGGCCTTGCACTTCGTTACAGTTTTGAGCCACTTTTAACCTGTTTCATGAGCATCATCTTTGCTGCCCGCAGGACTATGGTGTCCCCATTAGGAATGCCGTAGGCCACTTGGCTGACTGGGTCTTGCCGCCCGTAGAGCTATTGGGTTGGTCCATTGAAAATGTCGGATGGTGTAAACATCCTTTAAATTTGCAATATTTGCTTCCATGACCAAATCGATGGGTACGTTCTTGAGCACAGTTAATTCTCTCTCCATAATATGATTGGCGACTTGCTCAGTACATTCCGAACGCAGACCGACCGACTATGAATGAAATGAGTTCACAATGAGCCACACAGACAGTTGAAATCGCACCGCTCCACTAGCACTACGTCTATGGGAACAGTAGGCCTTGCACTTCGTTACAGTTTTGAGCCACTTTTAACCTGTTTCATGAGCATCATCTTTGCTGCCCGCAGGACTATGGTGTCCCCATTAGGAATGCCGTAGGCCACTTGGCTGACTGGGTCTTGCCGCCCGTAGAGCTATTGGGTTGGTCCATTGAAAATGTCGGATGGTGTAAACATCCTTTAAATTTGCAATATTTGCTTCCATGACCAAATCGATGGGTACGTTCTTGAGCACAGTTAATTCTCTCTCCATAATATGATTGGCGACTTGCTCAGTACATTCCTGGTGGTGTTCCAGGCCTATTCTGTCGTGATGACCATTTTCTGGCACCTCGAGATGGCGAAATGCGAAGTGATGTACGGGCTTTTTACGTCATTAATTGTGTGATGGACGGTGGCTGCCTTCAACCACGTACATCCTTAGGTATTGCCTACCGAACGCACCTATTGTTATCTTGGTTATGTATCATAACCTGAGCTAATTTCACAAAGATGGCTTTTTCAAATGACCATGTTCTCTTAACTCCAACATTTCTAATTGGTTAAGTTACATAGCAGACAATGGGGATATGTAGCAGGTAGCTATCACTCACAGCTACCAAGCCCATATAGTGATTCCACGAGATCTTTTCAACTTTCAGGAAACAGATGCCAAATGTCGAAAAAATGACCCTTGGATCCACAAAAAGTACGGCTACCCGAGACCTCACATTTTAAAGTTGACCTCCACAATGGCTCTCCACCTTGAGCTGAGAGATTCGCTGTTTGCGGTTCTTATAGTACTCTCTTCGCTCTATCTTACTGTCATCTGTTCTCCTTTAAAAATGACGATACCAGAGGGAACCACTCCAAATAAAAGAAAGAGGTCGAAAATTGTACCAAAACATTTTTCGACCTCAAACCTCTTGTGTTCTATGAACAAGGGGTCTGGGTTTTGCCTGAGAAGTGAGCCGCAGTTGCTCAGTCAAACAGTCAATACCGAGAATAATAGGCATGAATATATATTAAGAAACTGCCACTTAAATCATCCGACATTTTCAATGGACCAACCCAATACTTCTTAGAGCCAAAAACAGACGCGAAATCGCGATAAATTGTGATAAATTGCAATCGGCCTGCTTAAGATTCAAAATCGAGAACAAAACAAATCACGTCCTTAATTATACAGTACTTCAAACAATCGTACAACCTTGTGTATTCCTTTTAGTGGCACATGTCAAATGGATGGCAGGCGGAAGACACAGTAAAATCTTTGATCAGTGATTTCTAACCCGGAATAAACATAGACGCATAGGCTGTGTACAGCTGACGAACAACAATTCGCAGGTGGGACCAGACGTGAATGGGTGAACAACAAGACCGTCTTTGGCATCTTTGGCATCACATCCCACTCACATAAACAACATTTTTTATGTCAAAAAATCACCATGTCAGATTATGGGAACATATCTTCAGAAGGCGCTTATTTTGATCATGTTATTGGATAGATAACTTCATCCACTGCTGCGCTTTTTCAGTTATCGTGTACTTATACAAAATAATCGCCGATTTCACTCAAGATGGCCAACTAATGAGATCATGGAATACGACTTCTGTAAGGTAATTTTTTTGCACAAAGAACTTCACATACACACACTCTTAAGTGACCATACAGTGATCATACATGGAATGAGAATCTAAACACCATAGAAATGCATCAAATCTGTGTGGACGCGGAGACGGAACCTTGATCAGTGACATCCTAAGTTGTGCTCGAGATGAACTCGAAAAGCTGCATTTCTGTAACACGGCCCACGTTTTAAGTTCAATAGGAATGTGTTCAAGTGGAATAGCTTTGGCCCAACGCCCGGGTACGGTAATCAAAGTTAAAACAATTCTTCAAAATGTTCAATATGCGATCAAGTACGCGAACGAAAATTTTAGAATGAACCTATTGTTCGCACAATTTTTTTGGGTTACGCGGAACCGCTATGTCGGGATTAAGTCCGTTCAATCGACAATTTTTGAATCGTACTTTAAAGTTGGTCCGTGCTGCAAAAAACGCGCATTTGCGGGTTACATCCGAGGAGAACTCTAATGATTCCTGACGCGCGATAAACATATACGCATATGACTCAATTCCGAAGACGAACAGAAGTTTCGTAAGAAAAGGTGATCACCAAAAAAACAGAGAAAACAGTTATAAAACTTGGCCCTTATATGCACGCTTTATGGAAATAAACCCGGCTGCGCGCGAATTCGCGCCCTCCAGGTACTAAAAGCCAATTAGCCTGTAGCCCTGCGGGCGGCAAGATTGGCGCTCATGGATAGGGCTGAAGTTGGGGCCAAAAAACTGTAGCCCTGCGGGCGGCAAGATTGGCGCTCATGCAAAAAGCTGAAGTTGGGGCCTAAAACTGTAGCCCTGCGGGCGGCGAGAAACCATAGCCCTGTGGGCGGCAAGACACCAATAGCCCTGCGGGCGGCAAGACAGCATAGCCCTGCGGGCGGCAAGATTGGCGCTCATGCAAAAAGCTGAAGTTGGGGCCTAAAACTGTAGCCCTGCGGGCGGCAAGACACCATAGACACCGAAAACACTGCTGGTTACAAAATAGACAAAAAATCACTCAAAAACAGCAAAAAAAAAACTCAAAGCCTAGCATCGCCAGAGACATAGTGGAAGTAGAGCACTACCATCTCAACTGTCTGTGTGGCTCATTGCGAACGTTCTCCGTTTGTAAGCGGGCGGTGTCGGGTTCGGTTCCCCTCGGGGTCCTTATTTTGTGTGGGTGTTTTCCCCGTGCTCACGGAAAAACACACACACACACACAAACAAACCAACGGACCCGTCGGTTCTCCATTTATATATAGGGGACAATATATTTTTTAATGAAAGCATCGTTATGAAACTAGCGCTATCCGCTTTGAAAACACTGTCATCGATATGATTTAATTTGTTTACTCTGAGGAGTAATTGAAAATAACACACTTAGAAACAGTCACCCGGAAATGGTTGCTCGGAAAGATCATCAACTCGATTGATAGTCGATGTTTATTGACACTTCAACTATGAACGATGAGCTTCTCGTGAACCAGACGAAGAAACGTCCTTTCATATAAGATGAATAAGAGTACAAGGCCATTTAGAGAGATTCTCGGTGCACTTTAAAGACTACACGTAAAAAGAACGATGCTAAAGCGGAAGAGATACGCTACATCAACATGGGTGTTTTGACAGAACTGTACATCTGTTCATGTCCTTCGAGAGACGGTGATTGATCGATTTTGTAATCGTCATCAACCGTCATTCATTTTACAGAGGTAAACTCTGTGAGGTGTCAGTTAATCGCTGTTCTTGTGCCTGTTCTTGCACTCATATGCATCCAGCGTCGCCCACGTCTATTTTCATGTTAGGATCCAATCTGTGGATCTGTAGATCGACATTAACAATTTATGAAAGATGTGCCGTTATTTGATGATTTATGATTAGTGATGGGGGATTAGTTCCTGAAATAAGGCAGTTGATCTGAGCCGGATCTTTTAGCTGAACTCTTCTAAATTCTTCTCCAGGCACGACTCGGTATCTATTTATACAGATTTACATTTTTTCCTTTCTGTTTCCAGGTGTCAGTCACATAATTTTTTGACAGTTTCTCTTTTCTCGTAACTTGTCCTCCGCATCACAATTCACAGACCTCATAGCGTTTCTCCCCTCATAGTGTTATGAGATGTTTACCTTCTTTGTGCCGTAATAATGGTCTTGTATGACGTGCTGCGGCAATTCCACGGGTAAACATTCCATCTTTCGTGTTGGGACCTAGGTTCGAGTTAGTTTCGTACAAAACTGGAAACTCAAAACAAAAAAAGTCTCGAAACTACGGAACTCGAAACAGACAAACTCCTAGTACTGCCATTTACTCAAGCGATGAAACTCGTAAAAGTTATCAACAGTAAGAAAAAGCAACAGATATAGAGGATAGCGAATAAGATTTTCGAAAACTAATCGTGATAACCAGTACAATCACCCCAACAAGATTCATCAGAAACCGCAATGTTTCCCGTTCCCAACAATATTAATCTTACTAACCATATGCTGCGCGACAGGTGTGAAGTTGGGGAGCAGACGAAAAATGCTTATTGTTCTAAAGGTTCGCTGATTGGAAAGTTCGTATGTTCATGGGAGTGATTGCTTATCGGTTGAAAGACTTGTTGATTGGTTAGAAGGCAGGAAAGCAGAAAAGCGGGTACAGACAGACAAAGAATAGTACACACTAGGGATGCACCGGAACGAAAAAAAACCGGCACCGGAACCGGAAATCCGGCGCAAAAAAAACCGGCACCGGAACCGGAAGTCCAGCGCAAAAAAAAAAACCGGCACCGGAACCGGAACCGGAATTCCGGCGCAAAAAAAGCCGGAAAACCGGAAAAACCGGAACCGGAACCGGGTGCATCCCTAGTACACACATTTATTGATGCAGCTATAAAAATAACAATGAGTATAAAAATTATAATATAAAAACATATAATATAAAAATTTTCGGCTCCTCATTTGGTTCTTTCTTCTTCTTCTTCTCACTTTCACCCAGTGAAGAGTCCTCTGTAATATAGACGCATATCAGGTATGTATGGTTGTTTTTTTGTGAAATAGACGCCATAATTGTTTTTCATCTTTTTGCGCTAGCCACATATCAAACATAACAGTATTCTGCAGCTGGCACACTTCGCACAAACGCGACGGGGTGCTGTATTAGTGGTATTTCCGTTTTCAGAATGTCAGACTCATTTTTCAACACACGTCTCAAGCGGATGCTTCCGAGGATAATCGCTTCAAAAACCACGAGTCGTGACTCACAAAACTGGTTTCACGCCGACTGTGATCTTTGCAGCATTACATAACTGAAATTCCGCTAACTTCGCCGGGTTTATGGTTTGATTGTTGCATTAGTGAACTGCTGAGCGTGCCGACAAAGCCGAATGATTATGATGCGCTTCAGCGAGCACAATCTCGGCCTACCAACGATATGTGAATCGCGTGAAAGTGTGGAAAACATTTTTAATGACCTCATAAACTCGCGTGTACACATACCCATATACAACCGTAGTTACGAACAAAAAAAGAGACAAATACAGTGATCTGGATGAGTAGCGCAAGTGTGAAAGAAGGATATTTGTAACAAATGAATTGATGAATGCATCTAGTTGACTGTTGCCTTGGTGGGCAGTTGATCTTTGGAGATGGAGGCGATAGAGTTGCGTTGCACGTACGCCTCTGTTGTCCACTCACAGGGCTCGCCGGAGCCGTAAATGCAGAAGACGAGGTTGGTCAGCACCTGAACTCAAAAATCGACTCTCCGTCTCTCCAGCGAACTGACCATGACAACGGCGACGAACACCCACACCCATTTCCACTGGTCGGATGTGTTGTCGGGTGCGACGCCACCGGCCACCAGTGGGACGATGAGCATGGTTATGGTGATGCCGAGGGAGACGTTGCCGGTGACAAAGTGGCTGTACTGTTTGGAGATCATCGGGCCGGCTTTGAAGAAACCGCCCGTTGTGGCGCCGAGGATGCCGGCGCCGGCGCCGAGCAGCATCATGCAGACGTTCTAAATGGAGCTCTTATAGTTGTTTTAGTGCACAGAAATGGTAAACGAGTTTGTCCTATCAAATTACATAGATCGCACTATTCAACTTGAATCGTTTTCCTTAACTAACCTTGTATTCAGTGTCCATGAAAGCGAGGATTACGAGGAAAACAGCCGATCCGAAGAAGGCAACGCTGTTATATAAACGAAGCTTGTTTGTCTCGCTTATAAAGCGAATCTTGTCGCTTGTGGCTCCGCAGAAGAGCTTCATGCAGAACTGAGCGAGCGGTGGAAGGGCGGCGGAAAGTCCTGTCTTGTGAACGGGAAAACCGAGAACGCGATTGAGATAGACGGGCGAGTAGAGGAACATCATGTTGACGGCGGTGAAGTTTCCGACTGAAGCGATCCAAACGGCCCAAACGGGAGGAGAGCGGAGAATCGCGCCGTAGGGGATCTTCTTCAGGTCGTCTTTGCTGAAACGTTTCTTTGCAAATCACACTAAGCGCTGTTCCCCACTTCATTTGCAGTTTTCCAATGCTGATCTTTGCGACCTCTACGATTCCGACGAATGGATGTTTCTTAGGGTTGTTACGGTAGAAGACAGCGTAGGCGACGAACAGGACAAGGGAGAAGACGCCATGGGCGTAGAAAACGGACGGCCATCCGAACGCCGTGCACAGACCCCCAGAAGCGGGCATAGTGATGGCGGGCGAGAGTTGCACGTAAGCGACCAAACACGAAACGAACAAACCGTTCTAAAAATAGTCGCGAAATCAATTATTATACATCTGTGCCCTACTAACCTGCTTGTAGTAGGTCCATTTGGACGCGAAAGAGCCGATGACAGGGAAGTTGGCGGCGAACGCAATGCCTTGAAGGAAGCGGAGAGCCAAGAAATAGTAGAATCCGAGCTAAAAATACCAAATGATGCACCACAACGTGCTAAATAATGAACGAACCCTAATGCCCGTTGGCATCAGAAGAGTTGCCACGGAACTAAGGAGTCCGAGCCCAGTGAAAACGGTGCGGATCCCATGATGATTCACAAGGCTCACCACAGGGAAGTTGGCCAAAAGCGCCGCAACTGCGACAACTGATGTTAACATAGATTTCTCTCCTAAATTATGCGAATTCGACCTGCAAACTTCGGTTGTTTATCGTTACTTGGCGTGAAGTCAGTGGTCACCGGCTGATCTTCGGCGTCCATGTCCGTATAGTTCAGAGGAACAGTGGGTTGCATGCAAATGACGGCGAAGTTGAACGTTAATATATTCGACCTAAAAAGCGAGCGGTGTTCTGTATTTTGGCTGAACGATAGTCTTTCAGAGATGAGAGAACCCGGCACATATGCAAAACGAGCGTTCTGCCTTTGGCTAAGAGGACTGGCTAGTCCCACTGTGAGGTTGGAGAGCGTTGATCAGCCGGTAGCCGATCGTACAGCTTTGGTCTTCAAGTACGAGACTACCGGCTGTTTTGAAATGGATGTAAACAGGCATGACTTCTAAATTTAGTCGAAACAATGCGGCTGATGGGGTATGCGATGTTCTGAGAGATTGAACGCAGATGCGCCTTTGTGAAGTGGTCTTATGAAGCATCAAGTGAGGACGATTATCGAGCTCCACTAGATACAGGTTTTTGAATATTTTCAGGGCCGAGATTTCGGAAAGAATTGTTTCAAAGCCGCTCTTCTATAACTAATGTTTAGAAAATGTCCTTAACTGTCAAATTTTGGTGGAAAAGGACTCCAGCCATAAAGATGCGTCGATCCCAGAGATGTATGTGACTGTATTCTTTAAAAGACTACTCTGTGGTATATCTTAAAAACTAAACCTTTTATAAGCTTGTATTTTGTCATCACTGTTACCATCTCAAACATAAAATAGCTCTTGAGACGCCAGACCTCCAAAAGTAGACCGTAGAGCAAAGCAGCTCGGTAAAGTGGGCCGCGCGGATAGGAAATTCGAGCATTTTAGCTCTCCCTTTCTTTGAAACCCTGTGAAAAGTTTTACACTTGAAGATGTGTGTCAATCAAAAAAAATCGAGTCAATGGCTTGTAATCATATTGTATTTATGAAGAAAGTCTATATCGAAAAGGAAAGCTTACCAGATACTGGCCAAACAAAGTAGCACCAAGACCATGAGCACGAATCGGGTCCGCGTACCGAACACATCGATGTGCCCCTTCTCAGAGTCAGCCTGACCGGCTTCCACACTCTTCGGAGACGACATGAATCTGAAAGACGCATCCTTTGGCATAAGCCCGAACTGCGCGCTACCGTCGCATTCCGACAAATGACCTCGGCGAACTCAGCGAACCCGCCAAAAAAGAGGTACCTCCTCACTTCTCGCCGCCTCGCCGTTTGGTAGTGGAACGATAATCCTTGTCGCAGTTTAATAGCCGGCGACGAAGCCGCACGCGTCGCCTGAAGGCGGAATAACAAATAGAATCACAAAAGGGATTGCTGGTCGATGGTAGGCGCGCCGCCGCCAGAGTGCCTTCTGAACTTCGAGGCCTAATCCTCGAAACGACGGCCCCGACCAGGAACCGACCACGGTAATGGAACGCTGATGATTAAGCGCACTTCCACTGCATCCACTTAGTGACATGCGTAAGTTCCGGAGAGGACAGGTCGACGAAAACACACGGTACCCACCACCTACACGTTCCGGATGGCCTAGTGGCCGTTAGCGCAAGTTGATCAATAAACTCATCGCCAGAGTCTATGAACGACCAATTCTGTAAACAGTAATCGCACATCATCATCGTTTGTTGTGATTCCGATATGTGCCAAAAACTTGTTTTGCATTGTTCGCCTGTTGAGCTTATGGCTCGCGTTCATGGAGCCAAACGAACGAGGCAAACGTATGGATCACGTCACTCGGTGAACGACAGTGAGGTCTCGTTCGTAGAGAGTGAATGAGATTAGGAGCAGATTTGGAAAGTGGCAAATATTGTGCTAATCCTTACAGTATGGTAAACACTGAAGTGATTGAGGGACGATGGATTGAATGTGTGTGTGCTATATGATGGATGGTCGATGCACAAATGCTTGATTTAGGTGAATAATTCGAGAAATAGTCACTCCTAAATGATTTAATCAATTACCATAGATAATGAGCCTCTAAGTGGACTTCATTCTATCAGCGTCTGATACGATCAAACATATATTTTTGGACATGAAAACACATAAACGTGAATGAGTTCCATTATCATTGTTTTGGGAACGTAACACAAGAACAAGAATTCGTCGATTCCGCTTCCTGATGCTCGTTTGTAGCACATAAATTTCATGAGGAATGACGTAAAGAGCGTCACGAATTGAACTACTAATGTGATATTGTCTACCTCATTCAGTGGAAGAAACTCATGAGGTTACAGCAATGACTCACATTTAAAGTGTCTTAATCCAATATGAGACAGTTCGCCAAAGACTGAGATCGAGGAAATACGATTGAGAAACATGATCGCTGGCATTTTGCATATGATTCTCGTGTTTCGACTTCAAACTTCTTTACACACATGTGTTATTATTGCTTCGGCATGAATCATCGCCTGGTCTAATGCATTGAAACAGATATTGTCAGTGAAGAACGTAGACACTTCAAGAATAAAATAAATCTTTGCCTAGTTAGCACAACATGCCCCGAAGGAAGGTATTTGGAGAGAAAGCTGTGATGTGCTGCCAGCATCCGGTGTTTCCCCAACAGTTGCTTCATTAAGCATTACGGTGAAACACAACAGGAAAGGGAGAAAAAGCTTCGGCACTGACCGGAACTCCACGACACAGTTCATGTCCATAATTATCGTTCACTCAGACTGGTATCCTTCACTCATTCCGGAAACGTTTTAACGATGCATATTCCTGGCCAGTGCAGAGAGACGGTATGGACCCGCTGGGTGGAAAATTACGTGTGTATCTGACTTCCGCTGTTAATACCAGTAAATCCGAATGACTGCGGCCGACAGACTTTACGCTTTGGTCACGTGCACTTGTTGTTTTTCACGTCAGTAGTCGATGATAAACGTCAGTGTATATACAGGTAGAAGTTGCGGTCAAGAAGCTTTCAGAGAGATCGACTTCATATGAGGAATATCTGTTGGAATATCCTGTAGATATAGGTCGTGATTGCATTTTTCCTTCTGTAGAGGTGAAGAAACAGCAATCAGGGGACCATGGCTGTATTTTTCATTTTACACTGAATGAAACTCTTTTTTAAGGCTGTTCTTGGTTGATTTTGCTCCCACGAGTTTATTTCTTGTATGAAAGGCTGGACGACGGTGGACGAATGAGTGGACAACCCGACCGATCGGTCACAGATTCCTCTCAGATCATCCGATTCTACTGGTTATGACCCTCCTGAATAAACATGTCATTCGTTTACTGTGTTTCGAGATCTAATTTCCTTGCATCGCGCCATTCCCCGTGTTTCCACTTAGTGCCGCCTTCCATTATTCTAACTACAGCACCAACTTGAACTTTTAATATATTCCGCATTTCAATTTCCCTCTTTTGAAGAACAGAACGTTTGCTGCGACATGTCCGCCGTGTCGACACAAAGTCGCTTCCCTTGGCGCCGATTCTGAATTTACATAATTTCCGTCGAACGACGCCAACGGATCTATGATCGAAGTCATGTCAAAGTGCGGTCAAAAGTCAAACTTCCCCTTCGATGATGTTCGCCTGTGCATTGGTAAGTTTACGTTCATTTCTTGCGGCTACGTGATAGGACATCTGGCAGATTTACATGACGAACTGTACGGATCGATAGTACGAACTGATGAAACCCTAAGTGAATTCATAGACCTTACAAGATAAGAGAGACCTTGGTGGATAAAAATCCCTTCTTTGAGCGCCAATAACTGCAGCGGTCTAGGGTCCACTTCCGTATCTTTGCAGTTTTCATGACGCATGTGTACGATGCAAATATTAAAACATTTCTTTGGAAGCTCATTTATTTACTATATTGAAGGCCATCATCAATGAGAAACTTCGAGATAGACATGCGCCATGCTCAGTCTGAAACTGTTCGGATAACGTCCAAGCTTTGTGTTACAACAAAGAGATCGGAGCGTTGCGTCAATCGTAGAAAATAACTTTCGTACGACAGATCACAAGGGAATCAGAGACAATCGAAGACAGATCAGTACCAGAACGATTTATCAAGTTTAAGAGATAACCACTCATTTTAAATTTTCTGTGGAGTTCTTGAGGCGACATGGTAAGCTAAACAATATCTCTGCTAAGACCGTATGTGTCTGTTTTGAACTCCTAAACCCTGGAACCCCTGAACCCCTCTGTTGTGAACCCTATTTTGTGGACGGTACAGATAAGCGAAACCCTTTGAATGTACAGAAAGAGTCGACGGACGTTTATGAAGAGTCTCGCCGCGACACACCTGCCGCATTGCAAAAAAACTGTGCAAAAATGTAAATTGCAACAAATTCACACTGCAGCGGAAGTATTAAGTCCGCAAACTTGTTTTGCCTTCGAACAGCAACGCGATTTTCAAAATTCACGATGTCCGTTTACGAGCTAAAAGACCAAGGAAGCTGCACTGTCGGCGAAACGGCTTTCACGATCCAGCATGACTGGTTTGAGCTTTTCCGGTATTCCTTGATGTGTACATAACAGGGGTTGACTTGATCCGATGTTACAGATCGGACAGGAAAAGAGACGAAGAGGACCTAGAGCAAGGGCAGAAGTTCTATGTTGGGAAGAGACATGCGAAGAATGCTGTGGATTACTACAACGTCTTTCCAAATCCCCATATCGCACACTTGAACATTGACGACAAACTCGAGATTGTGGACTACAGTGAGGAAGAGGTACGTGCACTGTAGAGATTTGTTTCACGCACTGTTTTTAGAGAAGAATCACTATTAAAGATCGGTTGTCCGATGTCCAAACTGCTTTCTACGCCCCTCGGCTCACGTACTTCGGCCCCCACAAGTCTCCGATTCTTTCACTCGATGGTACCAACAAAGCCGACTATCTGGCATCGTCCGACGAAAATGGAAAACTTCTCTTGTGGAACAGCGACGACGCATGCGTTCTCCGGGACATCCAGGGTCACATCATGGACGTGAACGTGTGCCGCTTCTTTCCAAATGGAGGGATCCTCCTCACTGGTGGAATGGATATGACTGTTCGCGTGTGGTCAGTCCTAGAATCGCCGG
This sequence comes from Steinernema hermaphroditum, assembly GCA_030435675.1. Lineage (NCBI taxonomy): Eukaryota > Metazoa > Nematoda > Chromadorea > Rhabditida > Steinernematidae > Steinernema > Steinernema hermaphroditum. The sequence continues at coordinate 4,914,605 of CM059625.1, forward strand.
CAAACAACGTCCGAACCTTCAAAGGCCATAGCAAGGCCATTACAGACCTGGCTATCATTGACGTGGGAAAAGAGGTTCTTTCGGCTTCGAAGGATGGATCCGTTCGTCAGTGGAGGTGCTCCGATGAAGTGTGCGTTCAGAATTGTCAAATGGATTCTGGAGAAGTGCGAGCGATCTGCATCATACCGTGTAAGTCGCTGAAGCTAAATTTATTGCACGCATTGAAAAAGTAGTGAGGTCTACCGTCCCATGCTTTGTTCTGATATATACATGAGGAAGTGTGATACCGGTGTTTAATCCTATATCTTCAGCCATGGGAGCTTTCGCAGCCGCTTGTGAAAAGAACGCCGTTGTCATTTGGTCATACAAGGACGACTCTCGTGGAATGGTATATATGCGAATAATTCAAGTCTATACAATGTCCCATTTGCAGCTTTTGCGCTTCTGTCTCAACGAGTCCTGTCACCCCAACTCAATCTCTGTGGTCAACGACAAATTCCTTGTTGTCGGCTCCGATGAAGGAACACTGAGCATTATAGACATCGATGAACGGTATGCGTACGAAGATGGCACATGTCTGTGATGTGACTCTTTAGAAAATTGCACAAAGTGATTGCCACTGGCCGTGGTGAGGTCATTCGCATCAAGACGATTGTCGAAAAGGAGGCCGTTGCTGTTTCGTTCGGTAAAACAGCACCATCAGCCAACCAACTAAATAATATTCCATTTAGTCGACGGTTCCATGGTGCTTTATTCGTACGCGAACGCTACGTACAATCCAATCGTGGAACTGTGCAACGGCGAGCTTGATCCGGTCCGTGACTTCACTTTTGTTAAGGCCAAATTGTACACTGCTTCCCGTGACGGAGTCGTCCGCATGTTTGCCTTCTAAGATGTATTTATAGTCAGCACTAGCAATAACTGAATATTTTATACGAGGTAACGTACTGTATATCGGGTGAACGAGCATTAAACTGAAATATTTTTCATGGCGTTCTGTAATAACATTGCTCTCAGCCAGATCTTGCAGGTAGTATGGGCACCACGTACTTTCAGATTTGAGCAGAAGTGTGTCGGGCGCATAACTATCGCAGTATAACCATAACAAAAAGTTAGGATGAAACAATCTGAGTCTGTTAAATGTTTAGTTAATCAAGTGACGAACTTGAGACTCTCAACCCAGGGAACATAGCTGTCAGTGTGCATTCTCTTGTTATGATACGTGCAGTTAACGACGCAATCTGAGGACCCAAAAGTAATGGAGTTGCGTCTTCAGCACCGAGATCATCGAGGTGGCAATGGACAGCCTTGCACGGCGTAATGCCGTGATTCAAGAAATTTAACGGGGAAACTGGAACTCTCATCTCAGAAGCAACTCAATAGGTTCTCAATATTGGTGTGCTCCACGGGAGTAAAAGTGGCTTTTTATCAGTTTATACATATTCTACATACCACGACGAGAGAAAAACTATGCAATTCGGATGCCGACTAAAGATGCTCTCTTCCTTCAGATCTCACAGAGTTATGGAGTAAGGTGTAGCCGTTTGGTTCGGATAGGTGTCGATACAAAGTAATGGAGCTGTCCCTCCAGCACCAATATCATCGAGGTAGCACTGGATAGCCTTGCGTGATACATAATTCCGTGATTGAAATTGTACAATTACAGATAAAAGGAGGTAATGCGTAACGTTTGTACAGTTTTACAACCCTTTCAAGAAGTCCCTCTATAGCAACTACCTGATGAAATGCTTCACGTTTCGCATGACTTATCTCAAGTGCTGTAAATACAGAATCTGCTTCTTAAGCTGAAACTAAAAGTCGGGCACACTGTTCGTGGAAGGGAAATGACGTTGAAAGTGAATTAACGTGATGTGATAATGTGCAACATGACTGAAAAGACCGAAAATTGTGCTTGAAAAGAAAACGTGCTAAATCGAATTTTAAATTCTTAGGAGCAGACAGAGAGCGCAGATCATTCAGAACCGTCTAGGAACTATTGAAAAAAGAGCAGCACAACCAGGAACAAAACGATAAGAAAGAGATAAGAATCTGTCGTCATTTAGTAACCATTACATCTCTGATCTCTGATGTGCCTTGAAAGACCGTTTCGTGAAGTTCGAATCAACACTTGAAATTTGCGACATACTCAGCCAGTAAGATGTTGTCAGCCGGGATATTTCACAGTAGCCTCTTTCTACTGGCGAAAAACATTCGACCTTCTACCAAACCACAAAAAAACAGCAACATTTCATGCGGCCTTGATGAATTTCGTGCACAGTTTTCGCCAAGGATCCGGTGCAAATGGTTCCTCTTCTGTTTAGTGAAGTGTCATCTCGAATTAGCTGAACATGCAGCAACATTTGAGCAGCGAACGCACCCTGCTTGGTGAGCATGTGACTTTCAAAGGACGACCAAGTAATTATCGAACTGCGAAAATTATCACGGTCACCCATCTTTGTTTTGTGTTTATCGCTATTTGCGATCTCCGCATCATTTGTGTACATGTGTTGTTCCCATTTTGCTGAGACTTTTTGACGTAACTGCTCTTTACACTTGCATGAGATGTATTTCTGAAGCATGCACAATCCAAATCAATGGCAAATCAAAACAATCACCGATGTTTAAGCGACAACTTATGTATACAGCTAAACATCATTAGACGCCTTCAAATAATGGGCAAGAAGTGAGATTCCCCTAAAGTGTCAAATGCCTGTAATACTCAATTTCTTCCGTCAAAGAAACGATCAAAGCACGGACAAGTTTTCAGCGGTGCCTTTGAAATCCGATCTTTAGTTTTCAGTTATCTTTAGATCCCTCAGCATGCGGAAGTTTAATCGATAAAGTGAGGTTTGTTATTGTGTGGACTGCCAAGGTTGACACCGATGAAGACATCGTAAAAATTTTGTGTCTTAGAAAAGGACTTCACTAAGACAATGACCGAGTTCTTCATGCATAGGTGATAACTGTAATCAAAACAAAATATCGCGTCAAACTTTTGACAAAAGAATGTCTGAAAAGATGTTGATGTAGCTGAGAAAGAAATCCAGAACTTGCGAAGCACAGGATCCCTCACAGCGAGCTGAACATTCGGTGTTTAAACGATGGTGCAACGTCCACGCAATCTCTGCTCTCAGACAGCTTAGATGCTAATTGGAGGCTTTCGGGTTTAAGAGTGCCCGTCGGCCGTCGAGATTAGCCTGCTTGGAAGTAGCCGAAAAAAGATTTCCTCGCTCATTTAAATTCAGCGCTCGGAATTGCAAAGATATGAGATGCAAATTTATTCGAAAGGATGTGACGAAGAGGAGTTCCTTATTATTCGGCCGGGCAGAGATCGTCGATCGTTCCGTCAAAAAGAACTAAAAATACATTTTTCGGACTCTTATCGAACGGAAATGATGCCTTGAGTACCAATGTTCTTAGATTTTTGAGTGCAGAATGTTCTCCTGCTGATTCACGATTTGTGACTCTGTTTTGCAGACCCCCATATGTGTGAGTTGCTGTGAGTTGATCAGGGAACATTGAAATTCGTTGACAAAGAGCCTTATCGTCTGGATCACACATGGCGTCTCCGCGCCAAGCCACAGCGGTGACCTTTCGTTCAAACACCGTGTGATTCACCGTCAAATGCAGATGCCCAAACAAAGAACAACAAAATATATGGGTGCACTGAACTTTGGAAAGAGTAAGTTTATGTCATTTCAGTACACAGCAGGCCATGAAAGGACATGTGGCTGAGCACTTACAGACTTCGAGAAAACATCCCCTTAAACGAAGTGCTCTGATCCAAAATTCACTTTCGCCCCATATTTGATTATGCGTTTGTCATTTCTCGATCCCTGACACTAGGGACACTGCAGGCTAGAATGCATAAACAGTAATTGGAAGTACGAACCTTGGCATTAGCAAGAATAAAACCGTCGGCCCAAATAATGCTTCCTCATCGGTGGTAAACAGAAAGTGTCCATGAACTCTGTCTACAAACACTTTGAAGCGCCACTCATTCGTATTCAATTTCGCCGTAACCTTTTTGTTTTTTCGACAAGTGGTGACGTCCAGTCCACCTACAATGCAAACCTATTTTTATTACATTCAATTCAAATGAAAAGTTCATGTCTAGCCGAATTTCTTTCCTTCATCATGTTAAACCCCCTTCAGAACCCCCCTTTTTGGCTTTTGTGCTCAAAGGCGAACGAATCCTTGTTATCTCCCCTCCGTTATCTTGTTCCCCTTAAACGAATTTAACATCTCTGCGCCCCCTTTCAAGAGGAAAACTTATTATTATTCCGCTTAGCGCGCACATTCACGTGTGGGCTGAAGGAACTCGGGTTCCTGTTTTGCTCCTTTTGACTACGGTAACGACGAGCAAGATGCTACGGAACGAGTTTTTATTTATCACTCTTGTACATATGACAAAATACAACAGTATTTCAATCACACAACGATGAGGCCTAAATATTAAGAATTCTTTGAGCGCTTTGACATTACCATTCGTCGCACGACGTTTGAAAGAGGAGGATAGAAACTGGGATAGAAGCGTCAGAGTTGAGCACAACGCGGTGTGCGGCGAACGAACGAGAGCTGGGATTGGAGACTGAGACAGAGAGAGAGACAAAGGAGAACGTGTTGAGGAATCGAAGGAAACCGAAATGCCACAAGTTGCTAAATGCTGAAGAAGAGAAGGATTAGATTTATTTGGTTTGATATGGCACCTGTGCACGGGGAGAGCACGTACGAACGAGTTGGTGTGGAAAGAGCTAGGACGATGGAAGAAAGAACGATTGAACTAGATAGGAAAGGATAGGAGAGAAAGAAGTCCTATAGTAGCTAACGAATTCATTTTGTCTCTACACGTAGGAGTGATGATGAACTGGCTAAGTAGACCCATTTTCTATGAATATATGGTAACGACTTCAGCACCCGTTCCTCGCACCAGTAAGACACGTTCCAGCCCTTCGGTGAGCGCGTCGATGAATTCCATATCTGAAAAACACGACGATGATTAGGTGCATATAACATGAGATTATGGTTGACCTTAGCTCATCAAAAATCACGAGCTGTTCGTCATTTTCGAAGAAAATAAATCATCGTAACGTTAAGACTTTTTTTTCAGCCAAGAAATCAATCATCACTTGTTGAAGCACTTTCTTTGAAATATGTTCGACCGCTCGCCGAAGTGCTTGCTCCGTAACTTACAGTAATTGTCGGAAATGTTGTCAGCGACTTCGCTAGGACCAGGAAGATTCACGATAACCAGCGCGGCATCCTGGCTCTTCTGACGCATCATTTCGTTCAGTTTCACGGCAGCGTGCATCTTGCGCACGTTGAAATGGCCGATGCCACTGTAGCCTAGCGGGCCTGGTGCGCGCTTCTCATGGTTCTCGTATTTGTTCGTCAAGATAACCTTCAAAACAAGTCCTATAGAATACAGTCATTTTCAGCTTCTATACCTCGTTGTCCTCTTCGCTAAAGCGAACCTTTGGTTCGTGATCACTCGGCTCTCGTTCCTCCTTGATCGTCTTCGGAGGCTGAACGAAAACTTTGGCTGCTTCTTCCTCGTTGATTCGCGACAATTTGCGTTCTCGGACGACCTCGTCCACCTTGAACTGAATGTCGCTGTTAGCGGCGCGTTCGTTCAGATGCATCTCCTTGAGCAGTTTGAAACGTTCCTCCATCTTCAGTGTCCTTTCATAAGTGTAATCGGAAATGTCCGAATCGAGCTATAAGAGCAGAAGATTTACGGCTCTGCCCTAAAGAGTGCATACCATGTCGATGACGAAGACCTGTGCGTCGATACGAAGGTGATAAAGGAATGTTTCGAGATCTTTCTTCAGCTGTACGTTGTTGTCGTCCACGTGCGATATGGTAAACAGACGAAGCTTTGTGTTCCTCCAGACGCGATGCTGCTTCAGCAGGAAGGGGAGAAGCATCAGCAAGCCGCCATCATGCACGATCCACCAAACGTCGAGATATCCGTTGAGTTTAGCGTTTGACATCGGGAACATGTGCACGTTCTTCGGTACCAGAATGGCGCATTTTGCAGAGGAAACCGTCCGCAGGGTGTTCACGAATTTGTTTGTAACGTCCATGGAGTGGTCTTTGTGCCATTCTTCCGGCCAAACGACCATTACGGTGTTGTGTCGTAGCCCGCCGAGCCCGGAAGTCTAAAATGCGTTGTTTGTTCAGCATTTATCGGATGTTATGATCGGGCCGCTGGTATTAAGCGGAAAGTAAATAGAAAATTGTCCGCTCTACCGTACCTGAATCAAGCATGACAAGCCTTGGTTGTAATTCTCCGCGACGACGACGTCACAAAAGCCGCGAATCTTGTAGCGTTTGATGGTCTGCGAGAGCTTCTAAACGCGAAGTTCAGAGATAAGATCACTGGTGATCGTCGATCGCTTTTTGTTTACCTTCGACTGTTCGAGCGCTTCGGCGGCGCTGCGGGTGAAGTCGCCCTCGAGACAGTGCGCCACCAGGGTGAGTCCCTTGCCCGCTTTGAGCTGCGATACAAATGAGAACAGTCCATCGGTGACGCACTGTTCGTGCGACGGCTCTTCAGATCCCGTATTGTCCGCGAGAGTCTCCGGCGGACAAACGATAAGCAGTTGAGGGCGCCAGTTCTTCGTGTGTGGCGAAGTGTCGATGTTCAAAAGAGCGAAACGGGCTGTGGACAACGCAAGACCTTTGAGGCCGTCTCCCCACTCCTTTTCGGCTCCGGTGTACTCGATGTACTTGTAGACGACCCCTCCGATGATGATGGCTAGGATGGCGAAGTGCCAGGCACTGATGAACATGACGGCAATGCAGAGGAAGGCCCCGATCATGGAGAGTGACCAGTGGAAGTAGCGGAAGGACGGACGCCATCCGGGCGCCTTGAGGACACTTTGAAGGGCGCACGCGGCGTTTACACCCAAATAACACATCAGGAAGAACCTTAACATGTGTTCCCGTTGATCCGTTATGTTTTCGCTTCCAAGCGCTTACTGAGTGATGAGCGCCGTGATGTTTTCGATAACGGCGATGAGAATTCCACATTCGCAAATGAGAAGCGTGATGAAGATGGCGGCTACGGGTTCGCCTCGACGGTCGGTCCATTGGAATTTTTTGAGGAACGGGATAACGTCATCACTCGCAATTGCCTGAAGTAGGCGCGGAGCTCCCGTGAGACTCTGCATGCCGGCGCCGACGGTCGAGAGGAAGCAGCCGATCTGGAGTGGCAATAAAAGGTTAATTTTGTGTGTTCCCCGGAAAAAGGACCTACCAGAATGACGAATCTATGGGGAATCGCCAGCTCGGAGATTATCAGTCTTCCCATGGCGGATTGTCCAAACTTGTCACGTATAAACATTTCCGAAACAGATGATCCGAAGAGGAGCACTCCGGCAATGTCTAAATATCCGTTGTTTATAAAAACTACACGTCGGACGCTTTGTTTACCCCGTAAACGTGAAGCGTTTTAGTGGTGGGCACCATTTGTGTTTTGCTGTTTGCTAATCTGTTCTTAAAATTTCCACGCTTCTGATCCCTGCCCAGAGTATTCATGCTTCCGCTTTCTGTTTATCTTTATGACCTCCCTTCCTATTTGAAAGTAAAACTATTTTTGAACCCTTTAACGACTGCTTTGACGGTAATCCACGGGCAGTGATAAGACAGCTGTGATAAGCTATAAACAGCAACACCTTGCAAAAAATACGCGATAATGCGTATCTGCGTTGCGTGTGATCGTCGACTGCCGTGTGATTTACAGCTCGTCCAGCTATTTTTTACAGCGAGCAAACACTTACAGACAATGGTCGTCGATATTTGTGCGCCAAGTGTTCCGAACGGAATCGATTTTGAGGCGTCGCGAAGGTTGCCGGACCGATTGGAACCGGCCATGATTCCGGTGGCCGATGGGAAGAAGACACCGATGAGGATCATGAAGGACGTCGTGGCGTCCGCGTAGATATAGTAGCCTTTGCTGGTGTTCCGGAACGCCTTCGCTTTCTCGTTGCGGTCTTTCGTCAGAATTTCTCCCTCACGCACATGCTTGGGCCAGAGGTTGTGCCAGAACTGTCCGCTGGAGATGCCGGGAATTGCCGGTTCCAGACGGATGGCCGGCCTTTTGCTCTGTTTGAAGTTCATGATTTTGCTGTGCCTGTTGAAGTAGGGATCACAGCCTCCTTCGTTCAGGGCTGACGAGTTGTCGGGGCAGAACAGAGGCCTCAAGCCGGCGGCGGTGCAATTCGGCGTTTGGCCAAAGTCCTGTGTGAACGACACGAGATCGACGGGACGGTCTCCGACCATACAGTATCTTAAAACAGAAGCGGTCACCTCATGTTGCTGGCGCACCTTTCAGGACATCTAACAAAATTGTGCGAAACAGATACGTAATTCAAAAGCGACGAAGAGAAAGCGAGAAAGGAGAGCGAAAGAGATAGTTGAGAGAATTAGGAGATAGAGAAAAGACTCACGAAATATTATCCGATCCGTTAAATTTGAGAAAAGTGCCGATGAAAGTACAGAATATGCAGGCAACGACCACCAATACGGCAGGAAGTGCGAACTTGTTCACCACTCGAACACCGGCCAAAACAATGCAGCCTAGCAGTATTAACAAAACGGTACCGTAGACGCGGAAGTTGTGATACATGTCCTCAAATATCCGCCCTTGTGGATACAGGTAGAGCTGGAAAAACCCGCAACACCGTAACTTCACGCGCGTTCCGAAGCGAACTTACGAGGAAGATTTCCACAGCACCTGTAATGTACATCGACGCAGCTATTGTGGTTCCTAGGTAGAAGAGGATGCCGACGGCGCCACCGAGCTCGGGACCCAGGTTCCGCGAGATCATGTAGTATGGCCCGCCGGCCGGTACGACCCCGTTCGTGGCGATGGCAGACAGGGAAATAGAAGTCAAGAAGGTCTGCAGTGGAGTGATGCATGCGGTAGGTAACTCTTTTGGACGTCAACTTACCACCGAGCAGCATGTTAAGACAACGAAGAAGGACTGGAAGATTCCAGCGGTGCCGACGATCCAAGTAAGACGAATGAAAAAGAGAACTCCGAAAATGTTTTGAAGACAGGGAAGGTAGACGCCCATGATCGTACCCATTTGTGCGGCCTGTTGATGTCCGGTTACTCTGTCTCTTTATGCTTCACCCCCTCCTACCTTCTTAGTTGGTTTTGCTGTTTCCGGGTCATCCTCGGCATTCGGCAGAACGGCATTGTACAACGAAAGAGATCTGAGCATTTGGCCGATTTTTTGGCCCTGTGTGTTGTACTCATCCTAAAAAGGGTTGGCCTCAACTATCGTAATCTAGATTACAGCTCCATTAGCGGCTTGATTGGGAACGGCGCCCTAATCCCACCACCAAGAGGTCATCGTGCCACCGTTGAGGGCATGCTTTCTTTTTATGGGATGGGCGCCGACCGCCCGCAGTCGTTAATGGGGCAATCAGAAGCAACAATTACGTATGTATGCAAATTAATAGCTAATCACCCACTTCGTACAGCGCCAGCGTCTCCTCCTTCTTGTGCAGCGGTATCCGTTCGTTTTTCTCTACATCGTTATTTCCATCTGGAAAAGTTTAATTGAAGTAAACAAGCGCTTAAATTTAATCGTGTCCCCTTCCGCTCGGCCTCATTCCCAATTCCGGGTTGCGCATTTTATGCGCGGATCACATACGCATGATCGAGTGAGCCTAATAAATAAACCAGAAGGGGCCCACTCAAAACAGATAAATGTTTTCCTTCACTTTTTTTTTGTTCCGATTCCACGCTCGATCGAGCATCGCGTGGTTCGCAGGAAACGGTTCCCTCGTATCAATCACAATTTATGTCTGCCTCTACGCCCGTTGATGTTTTCATTAATTATTCAAGAGTGTGTCGATGAGGGATGAAGTGTTCTTATCACTTTTTTTGGCGTTCAAACAATCCCCATTGAGCACTCAGCTCCTCATCGGTCAAAAGAAGATGCTGAAGAAGAGGAACGTTCTTTTCGATGTCCTCCTCAATTGTCTCGACGTGCCGAAGAAGGAGCCTCCGTCGTCGGGCTGTTGGCCAACCGCGACGCTCGGACAATTACGGCGAACGAAGCAGCAAAAAGTGAAACGGCGCGCGAGTCCACAGAAGGAGTTCGGTGCGCAATAAAACGGCCCAAGACCCCTTCTTTGCACATCTTCTTCAGCACCTTAAGAGCTTTTCAAAGGGCCTCAGGCGCAAAGCCGGCCGACAGAGTGCGGCATCCGCGAAAATCTAACATCGTTTCAAATTGGCTGAAGCTTTCGAAATTAAATTGATTTCAAATTGACGAAAGAGGACTGCTATTGGGGCCCGACTTTAAAAAGGACTTGTCAGAAAAAGGCTCAGAGAAGGGAAAATATTCGCCGAAAGACAGAAGGAACAATCGAAAGGTACAACACCACGGCATGATCGGTTAAAAGAGGTTCAGAACGTGGTTCCGCGAAGTGGTTCACTTACCGAGCAACGGAGCGCTTAGTGCCGGCGGTTCGCTGATGACCGACGACACCTTAAATCTGGTGGATGCCGTCTGGTTCGTCGAGGACATGGCCCCTTAGAGGTTGGGAATAATTGTTTCAGAAGGTGCCGATCCGGTTCGAGCTTGTTCGAACGTCGGCACAACACCTATGTCTACGAGTAATATCGTTTATGAGAACATAAATGGAAGAAGGTACACGTGAGGGTGTTAGATGAAAAAAAAAGGACAGAGACACATAACCGTCCAGACTAGGGGACGGCGCGAACTCGTTTGTTCCTCGCGTGGCCTCGTGTGCCGCACCGCCGCCACCAACAAAGATCTCCTTGCCCGCTGCGGTGGCTCGCTTGGCTAGCTCCCGCCGACTTGGTTTAGCCTCGCTTGCGTCCCACCTCTGCGACTGCTAGTTTTGACACTCACTACTCTGCGGATGATGCAGTTATGCTTCGGGTTGTTGGTGGTGACGACACGGCCGACGACAACAACAGGAAGAAGACAAAATAGTAAATTAGCGCCCCTGAGGTGACGATGATGAAGTCGAACTCGTCGTCGTGTTTGTGGGCCGCCCGCAGAGCGGAAGCCGGCTTCGGAACGAAGAAGCGGCTGCTGCTCCTCCTGCTGCAGAAGCAGAAGTCGGCCCAAGACGCCCGCAAGTGTTAGCCCCAGCTTATGACTCGAGCACCGCCACCCGCCGGCTCATGAACCACACCGAACTGATTATTGAGCCTTCATCACAGCCGCCGCTGCAGCTAGTTGAGGCCCGTCGACGCCGCTGCGAACGCGCTCGTGTAGGAGATTAGTTTGGGTGAAGCGAGACGCGCGTGTGCGCCCATCGGGCTCGGGCCGCAAAAGCACGCGGTGCCAATTAATTTCGTGTCCTGCAAGCATCTAAACAAGATCAAATCAGATCACATCGCACTCATCGGGCGGAGTTTCGCGTACTCGAACTCCGCCCCGTCTCGTGCTGCCACCTTTCCACAAACGGCCGCCGCACATATGACAGTCCGAGTACCTTTGAAAGAGGCTGGACACCGTGATACCGTAAACAGATAGGTCGACGAGGATCCAGATTTCGAAAAGCGATAAAACATTTGAATAGCGAGCAGCGGCTCGTGCGGCAGGACATTAGAGGACCCTTTGCAGCACCACTGTTTCACGTTATCACAAAGAAACCGTTGCCTCCGTTGCGTCATGTGTCACCCTTTGAAGTTTTATCTTTCAATTGGTCGCTCTTTCGGTGATGGTCTCTGCGTTCGAATGAGGCGTGAGAGAACCATTAAAAAATGATGGCTAATGGGACAAGACAATTGCATGATCGCTATTGACAGCGATCACACGGTCTCCAATACAATCTTGAACCCGATCACCATCAGCTGCACACGACCGGTCACCGATTGATCAGGGAGGAGTTCGCGTAACTGCATGCTCCACCACGGCACTCCTCGTTTCGGAGTTAGGCCAACTCATATCGCGCGTCGCATCTCCCTCGCAGGCTGTCAGATCAAATCAGTATAACAACGAAATCAGTCACTCGTATCCTCTTTTCGTCTTACTTGCGCGCTGCGCGACAAATTATTTTTTAGTCGGTCTAATCCATATTCTACACGATTTCATCACGCAGATCATCATTCTCGCGCGCAGTAAGCGACGACGCGCAATCGGCCAAGGCCGGTGCCGTTCGAAGTCAGCAGCTCGGATTCGACATTGCCGAACCTGAGTGAAGGGCCTCAGGCGGCTATGTTATTTTGTTTTTGTCGACCTTATTGAAGAAATAAAATTGAGAGCCGCTGTTTACCATAGGCGAGCGGCCGCCAGTCTCCGCCACTCCCGTTGGAGTAGAGATATTATCGCGCGATCATCAAAAGTACAATTAAAAGTTGGGTCGGCTGCGCAAACTCAACAAAACAACGACGGCTATCTCTCATCCCCTCCACTTAACTCATCCTCGCGCCGTACGATGCACTAGGGCTTCGGCCGCTCGCGCTTAGAACCACCCCGGCAACGGAGTCGGGTTAATTAGTGCGTTTCGCACTCACGGAAAAGTCTTTAACAAGACGTAATCAGACCTCACGAGTAATTTTGAACGCGAGCAGCGCGGGGCCGTTTCACACGCCCCGGTTCAGCTATTTCAGTTTTATTGCTAGATAATATTCGACGCACACATGTTTCCTTCGAAGTAATTTCGTTATTTTCTACTTGAGTCCATTATGCAGAGCACACAGAAGTGAAAAACGCCCAAAACGCACAACAATCTCCTCAGCAATATAGCGCGCGCTCTGGAAGAGAACCCACGGATCGCCGTCAACCGACTTTCAGATCCATAACTGCGCGCAATCACCAAATCGAGAGCACTTTGGAAGCGCAATGACTCACTTAATCAAACAAAAAGGCCGTAAAAGTGGATTATTACAAGCAAGTTTTGGAATGGTACGTCATGGAATTCTCAATTTATGTCGGTATGAACAGATTTAACAGCAATACACCCAAAAGGAAGGCTACTCAGATTCACGGTTTGCGAAAACGCAGAATAAATTAAGTGACAAACGAACCGGTGCTATCGGCTACAGCAGCAGTTTCGCTAGCTGGTCTGCAGCCTTTACTGGCAAATTCATAGCTGCATTCACTGGCTTAAGAGTCGGTTCATGCATAAGCGAGAGTGCCGCCAGACTGAAGTACGAGTGTAAATTATCTGGAACAGCCCAAAAAGTGATGAAATTCATTCAATTTTAACTAACCGGGAATGCCGTCTGGCGATTTTTCAAAGCCGCCTAACAGCGTGTTCTGGCATCGTAGCAAGAATGTCCGAAGGCGATCCTGGTCGACATACGAAAAGCAACCTAATATCTGTAATACGGAAAATTGGACTTGATCAAGGTGGTCTAGTATTCACTGACTTTAAGTGTTGCTCCGATCCAGAAACCGTAACAAGAGTCGTCGGGTTTGTGGGCCCTTCCGTGAAAGCCCTCTCCTTGTTTTGCAAGGCACCACTTCTTCAGGCGCTCGATGTCGGATTTCGTAAGCACTGATCCATCCCATAAACGCCCAAGAAGGGCTAGTGATGCAATGGCGCAATAAGTCGATCCTCCTAAATCAGTAAAGCAGTTAATCATCGTTGAGTGAAAAACTTTTAAAGTCATTCAAAACTGGATCATTCGCGTACCGTGGCTCTCCAATGTTGGACCTTGTGCAATGCCGCCATCGTAATTAATGCTCTTACGTATGTAATCGCAAAGTCGTTCGACGTTGATGTAGTTAAGTCCATTCAACATTTTGCAGATAACCACGGCACAGTAAACGAATCTCATGTCGTTTTCGCTTTCAACACCCCGGCCGTAGAAACTTCCATCCTCTAGTTGACTCAGCTTGACGCCTGTCAGGATTGCTTGAGCGTCCAAACGGGAAAAATCATCGCCAAGTATTAGCAAGCAACATAAAGCACTGTAGGTTTGTGCGAGATTAGCGCAATCGTATTTGCACCATCCTTCACCGGCTACAGCGGCGGAAGACATTGAACCACGAAAACCATAGGCATGTGGAAAGCATCCTAAAATGACAGCTCAGTCTTATTAATAAATATTGTACAAACCAGAACGGGAATCAAGCTGAAGTAGATATATCCATTCAATGATGGCTTCACGCTGCTGCGGAGTGATGGTCGAATCCAACGCATCAAGGATGTCTAGTCCACCAAGCGTGAATAACAGTAGAGTGATTCTGAAAAAGTAAAAATTGCAGAAATGCACATTGCAGTAGATATACATGTATGTAATCTGATTTAGAGTGATTCACAGGGCCACTTCATACCCCGCTATATATAAGATGCGATAAGAAACGCCTTAATAATTACACCGCACATGTCTCAATCCACCGAATTTTCTGATACCCTCTACGTACTCCTTCTTTGTACTATTTTCATTGTCACAAATTGCTTCACGTGCACAACTAAGAATGAATTATGAGGCAGTCTCGGAAATGTCTCAATTAAATGGTCCCCGGAGCTGGGTTGTTTCAAAATCTCTTTGTGGCGTGTCCCTCACATTCAAATCTGTCATGTTTTCCAATACCATTCCTCCACATAAGTTCGAATAGAGGATGGTGCACTGTCGGCATGTTGAAAGACTTGCATACCACAAAGTTCATTCTCGGTGCACTTCCTTAGATCATGTAATTTGATATGACCATTTCCGTCTGAATTATTCAAATAAAACCCGCGGACAAACGACTATTTTTGCGACGAATATGACGACTTTGGCATCAGCAGCAGATTCGGATTTCAGAAACGAAACTCATATTCCAAAAATCTTAGATAGCCAGGGGTCATTTACGACAGGTTGAATATACAGTGTGCACTAACCTGTGAGAATCCAACGACTGATGGTGGTTCGAGAACATTGTCAAATTCCTCTTAAAGAAGAGCTTGTGGTTGCGAAGTAATAATTCAGTCGACATCTTCAGTACTGTAAACAAGCCGTCAATGCACGAGGGTAAACAAAGAAAACAGCACAACAGAGAGCGCGATATCTCAAAAACAACGCCGCACTATGTGAATGATACGCTATAACCGCTCGTTCTCGCAACGAAATCAAAGAGAAGGAACGATACAGTCGATTATTTATTCGTTAACAAGTAAACTCTAAAACAACGCTAACACCAACAACAATCCTAACGCCTCAACAGCAGCGACGCAAATTTGTAAAACGTGTCCATGTTCAAGTTCTTCACCTCTTCCATAGTTTCGTAAAACGGCACAGGCTTATAGAACGGCAAACTCTTCTCCACCCAGGTGACATTTTTGACTGAGCTCGAATCCGATAGGTCCAAAGTATTCAGTTGGAAGGTAACCAAGTCCAAACGACCATCAACCAGCTGAACACCCTTTGTCACGACAGGTTTCGTCAGGGTTCCATCATCAGACGGTTTCTGTCGAGAAGCCTGCGCCAACGCTGCTCCAAAGCACGTCATGACGGCGTTTGCCGCGTTTTGTTCACTAAAGAAGTGAATTAGGGGAGGTCATATAGTGGTAACATACGTGGTCCAAGGGTACTTCTGATCTTGCTCACGTCCCCACATGACCATTTCAACAGTAATTTCCTTCCTGTGTGCGCGTGGAAGAAGAGCTTGGTCATTGTAAATATGGCTCCTGGACAAGTCAATGAGCTTTCCGATAGGAGCAATGTTCGGCACATCAGATGACCTGAATACGTAATAAAAAACAGATACTATAAGTAATTGCCCACTTCAAATTTTTCACTTCATCCAGAGTTGCCCATGGCATCATTGCTGTATCGGACTGAATAATTAAATGTGGATGACTTCGGACAACAAGAGGGTGAGCAGCAAACTGCCCGTGCATTAAAATAGCACTAAGAGGTTCATCCCTGTCACATCTGAAGTCAATACGATTAGTAACAAGTTTTCCAGTAATAGCATACCTTAAATTGCTGAGATGGCCATTTCGAATAGCCAGTAGAAGCACTTGACGGTAGATGTTGTCGAGTACGATGTTGTTCTTGATCGTCACAGGAACACCATGCATTCTCGGATGCTTGACCCAGAAAAGTACAGGATCATGGCGCTTGGGAAGCTTCTCTAATGTTGGGTCGTAACGTTCCCCATGCATGATGCAATCAGTAACACGCTGTTCAATATCAGACGGGAGCGTAATTTTCTTGAGCTCGGCCGAAAGTGATTCAGGAAAGCCGGTCTTTTTGACAGCGTTTGTTAGTGCGCAAGCATGGTCGATTCCATCGGAAAACGGCTCTGCGCCCTCAAAGAGGTGGCATTTGTTCTCTTTATACAGAACGTGCTCCTAGAAAAATTAGTTTATTTGCATACAGCTTAGGAAGCGGATAGCTAACCTTTTCAGTCGGAACTCGGAAAGCCGGGTGATCAGTCACAAAGTCGCTCTTTGCGTGATTCGGGAACTCGAACGACTTTCCAGTTGTGTCATACACTGCTGCACCGGCAGCTCGGACGGCTTCTGGAACTTTGAATCCCGGCATTCGGCGCTCATTTCGGGCAGCAAGAATTTTCTTAAATATCAGCGTGTCTACCTTCCCCCATTGCTTGGCCGGCTTGTATTTACGGAATACCATTGAAGCCTAAATGCACACGAGAGTTAAATATGATAGAATTACCGAGCGAAACGCTGGAATTTCAGAGCAAAACAAGACAGAGTTAAATGTTTGAAAATACACGAAACATAAAAAGGAGCAATTAATGTAACACGGCGATTGTTTGTAAATTCGATAAATAGCACGCTTAAAAAGAATGGGTATCCCGGTCAACAATCGGAGGAAATGAATAGCGATCATGGTTCAAGAACCGGCACGAGCGAAACAACTCCGTTTTTGCTTCGATTATTAGCTGTTATCGCGTCTGTCCAGTGCACAGCACTTACATAAAATGTCCTTGTCACATTGGCATCATCAACATCCTCACATTCGTGCGTGGAAATGAGCGAAATGAGTTAAAAATTGCAGAAAACAGAAGAGAAATCAAATTGCACGCTTCATCCATCGATCGTGCTGAGACCATTTCCACTAAAATTCGGATAGGGCCTTGTCCGTGTGGATAATATGGATTTTCTTCACACTGTGCTTATCATCTTCCTTCTGTCGTGGAACGTGCATCGCTAGAAACCACCGCCTCACTTCTGAGGGACTAAACAGCGTGGCTCAGTTCCGCGTACGGTCCACAGTGTTCAGCTCTCAAACCGTCGTGTGTGGGCGCCCTATCGCACGTTCACTGATCAACAAATCTCTTTTGTGTGTGTAGTATTGTGCGTCTCGTTTCCTCTGCCAGTTTCTTTGGCGGCATCGTTCTGCGCCGACTGACCGCTTGTGGATCGCTTTACTTGTGCATTGCAAAAGCGTAGATGTACGTAGATAAGAACGGCACAATACGTCTGCGTTCCAAACATATCACCCGCCAGGCGCCAACGGTCTGCGTGAGTACTTTGGCTTTGTCGGTCTCGCCGCCAGGGCCCCGGCATAGATATACACTGCAGATTGACATAGAAGACGCGCGGAACGCAAAAATTAAGCCAGTTGCGAACGGTCTGACGTTCTTCCGGACCAGCAGAGATTCTAGACTCTCGCCCCGACTGCCTTTCCGACCGAAAGCAGCGTTGTTCGCGTTTCGAAGTGTTTTTTGCGCCTTTCGGAGAAGGCAACTTCCCCATTTTTCGTCAAGGGCCGCATCTTAAATCTTCAACAGTTATATGAACTTTATCGCGATTATGGAGAAGATTGAAAAGGTCACACCTTACGGGTATGAGATTAACCGAGAGATCATATTTCCCTTCTGGTCTGAACTGTGCGTGGACATACACTCTTTCCGGATCATATCTCTCACAAGAATTTGTCGTAATAGGATGGTCTATCCGGTAACTAAACAGAAGCGATTTGACTCTGATGAATGCTCGCTTCGAGCTCCTTGAAAATCTTCTTATTTTCCTTGTTTTGTTTGTTTTACACTTTTGTATGCGTTCACTCATCGTTTTTTTTTTCAATTTAGCTTTGCGTGCCATACTATCTTGTGTTCATGTTAATGTTCTTGTTTACGCGACGTTATTCAGGCTTTTGAGTTTAAATCACGCTTGTTCTTAAATTCCCGCCTTTCAGAGCTTATGATTCGATAGCGCAGAGATGAGATCATCTCTGCCGTCTATTTTCCGTATGTGAAAAGGAACCATCTCGGCGGCACCAGCAACATTCTTCTTCCACCAGTCGTGAATCCTGCGTTCGCGCGTATCCGCCGTACCAGCGAAGCCACGCCCTTCGCTTTGGCTCCAACTGTGGAGTGCGAATCATATCGATGGGTGTCGATTGCCGTTGACGTTGGACACCGACGACCGTTGATTAGTTATGGCAAATTCGTTCGACGACAGCGAGAAGCGATGTCTACTTACACCGAGCTCGCTTATGAGCATCCCAATGAGGGTGAGATCGGCCAACGTAGTTTGTTTATTGCCGACTCACTTGATCAGCGTTTCGTTTCAGAGCGAGAACGACTTAGACGCTGTCGCGGCTATGCAACAGCAACAAACGATCCCGCTCATCTACAGCGAACCGGCGTTGGCCACAGCGCGGCGGTCAGAGGAGCTTCCGATCGGCACTGTTCCGAGCGCGTTCTCTGAGGCAGCCCTACAGTACGTCTATGTCAACGATAGCGGGATCTCTTCGCTGGAAGACAATGACACCAACGCAATCCTCGATGTCATCAAGAAGAAAGCGGTGTTCTGGCCGGGACCCACTCCGAAATCGTCGATTTTCCTTAATGACAGTCGCCAGTCAATCGTCACGTCGGCATCTTTCAATGTGTGAGTTTTTGGATGTTAAGTATTTTTTATCATCCTCTAAACCCCTCGTAAACTCTGTTATGATCTCGGATCCCTAACTTTTCGAACGACGGGTGTTAACGGACAAAGCTAAGGGTTATGCCGAGAAGTTCGATCTTTTAGATTGGTGAGATTGGAGGGGTGAGAGCTATCTTGGAACAAAGATATGTTGTCTTGACCTTAAAGTGCAAAGAAAAAAAAATAGAAGACTTCGCTTTATTACATTAGACTATTTACAATCAAAGTCAGGTGGGCTATTGGGCATGCGAATATCACGCCAATTGACTGGGCGGCCAATAACTTTCAAACTTTCAGCCGTGCCGGAGGACACAAACAATCGTTCAGCGCCCGCGAAATTCGCGAACAACACATGCAGATTCAAAAGAAGTATCGGCCGATCAGGCGCAGGCATTACACAGACCCGGTGGACTTTGAAGGTATGAACAAACGAACGCTACAACATTATAATATCATGTATCCACTTTAGGCATTCTTAACATAATAGGCGGGTGTTCATGGTGGCAGATCTGGGTATATTTACTAATCAGTCTTCAACAAATTCCACATGCAATGTTCAATCTGAGTGTAGTGTACATGATGTTCCAACCGGATCATTGGTGTGCTGTACCAGGATTCAACTACACTGATCCATACAACTCGACGCTCCTCAACTTAGAAGACCTCCTCAACACGACTATCGTCTTTCCGACAACGAAGAACAACCAGAGAGGAGGAAAAGATTTCCATGCACAGGTATGCTGGATGCTATTGTATGCGACGATACACATATGCGATTTAGTGTCACTACTTTGATCGCGGAGAAGAATTCTATCGTAGCATCCGAAACATGACCTTACCCGAAGCCATTGAAGCTACAAAAGACTCGAGGGCACCCATTGTGAAATGCACCCGATGGCAGTATACGCAGGACGTGATGGAAAATACCATTGTGACGGAATGGTCCCTTGTTTGTGACGACAACTTCAAGCGTGCCCATGCTCACCTCTTCTACGCACTCGGTTATCTGGTCGGATGTCTCTTAGGTGGTTACGCATCGGATCGGTATAACAGCTGTAGTTGGAACAAAATATTAGTTTTCTTCGGTTTAGATTTGGTCGAAAACCGACAGTCATCGGATTCGGCATTCTATCATCAATGTTCGGTCTTATCCTGCCGTACTCCACGTATTTCCCGATGTTTCTCTTCCTTCGATTTTGCGGCGCGGTTTGCAACGAAGCGGCCGATCTCGCGGCGTATGTACTCTGCATGGAAGTCACAGGTACCAAGTATCGCGCCATGGTCGGTAGCCTGTTGCAAGCGCCATGGGCTGTTGGATACGCAACACTCGCCCTCATCGCCTACTTTTCGAAAACGTGGCAGGAAATTCAGGTTGGACAGAGTAGCAAAGCCTTTGACCTCACTTATCTATGGCCCTGTAGATTATCACCGCGGGTCTCCACACCATTGCCGTCTGCCTTATTTGCGTTTTGCCCGAGAGCCCGCGTTGGCTGATCGTAAACAATCGTGTCGAAGAAGCGGAACGATACATCAGACGCGCTTGCCGTGAACCGCCGTTTCCGTTCAGTCTATGCAACTTCAACAAATCGTCGCTGCCCTGTGATCTGGAGCTTGTGAAGCACGCAGAACAACGAAAGTGGGTGAAGCAGGACCAGCGTGCAAGCATCTTTCATCTGTACAAGTCGCCCGAACTCTGCTTCCGAACAGTCGTCGTCAGTTTCGTGTGGATATCCACAGCGCTCGTCTACTATGGGCTCGTTATTGGTTGGTTATAGATAAATTAGCGTTATTCATTAGTGTATGTTCAGGTTTGTCCGATAACTCTGCTCCCGGACGCGCCCTCTTCAGCGGTAACTTCTTCGTCAACAACGCGATTGCTGGGGCCATCGAACTGCCAACGTTGTTGTCGTGTGTCTACTTGATGAAGTTTGGTCGAAAAAAGTGAGCTTTACTTCCTCGTATATCCAAATTGCATGCTCCCCTGACAAAGATGATTAATGAGTCAAACAACTATGCGGCCTGTGCATAAGTAAGCGTGGCTTATTTATCCACTTACAGCGATGAAAACCGCTTTGCCTAATTGAAAGGTGTTTGTTTCTAACTTGTTTTGCAATCCTATCAGCGACGTCAACAATCGCATTTTTCTCGGTAGTGACACACAGCGTGTGAGTCACAGCGCTCGATCGCTTTCCAAACTCTTTGTGCTAATGATCGTTGTGAAATGTTACCCATTTCCACATTTTGCAAAAAAAAAACATAAATAAACAATCGAAGCAGGAAGGGATGACACTCAATTCTTCAGGTCCCAAATGTTCACATTGCTCGGAGGAACGCTATTTATTGTGGCAGCGATGACGTTCATGGGAGGCGACGAAGACGACAAACGCCAGACTCAAGTGGTAGGCCGGAAATGCATTCGCCTCGTGTTTAAGACGCTGATTAATTGCAGCCTGCCCTCATATGCATTCTAGTCGCGAAAATCTTTATCCAAGGTGCCTTCAATATCCTTTACATTTTCACCTCCGAAATGTATCCTACCGTTATTCGGAACACCGCCGTCGGCTTTAATTCTATGGTAATAATTTATTCATGTGCGTCCTTGTGACGTAAGCGATTTTTCTAGATGGCTCGAATCGGATCAGGCATTTCCTCGTACGTTGCCATTCTGTCCGATGTGACAGCACCGATCGTGCCGATGATCATTTTCGGCATCTGCTCCCTAGCATCCGGCTTGCTCGTTGTGCTACTTCCAGAAACCAAAGACCAACCCCTGCCGGACACACTTCAGGTTGCGCTCTTCGCGTCAATTAACATAATCTTAAAGTGCATTTTTAGGACGCCGTCACTTTCCTAAAGGACAAGCAGTATCGGTGTTTCGGCGTGAATGGGGGCAGTATGTCCGTGACGAACCTCGAGGACGAGGAAAAGGACAGAACTGTTACAGCAGAGCCTCCTGCCGACGATGACGACGACGAGGACATCGACGAGCGCGACGAGACGTACGACACAATTCGTTCGATGCCATCCCCAACGGCGATCCAGGAAAGACGCATTAGGCATACCGCCGGCTCAGGGGGTCGCAAAGTGTCATCGGAATACTTGCGTCAGGTATCCGTTTCCGAACGACTTAACATCGCTATGAGGTCAATGGTATTTTTAGCTTAGCAAAAACGACTCGTTCTCGAGTAAGACATCGTCTATTCTCCAGGATATAGCGGACCTTCAGTGTCCAGACAAACTTCCAGAACCTTTTGATGACGATAAGTGAAACTACGGGATCCTACTGCTGACTTTTACTGCATAACTTCCTTAAAAAGAGCTTAATTTCTTCACTAGGCTTTTGTACCTCTCCAACCTCTTTACCATTTGGCGTTTAAATTCATAGTACTCATCTTTCATGCAATCTCAGTTCAAATATTCTTTCTGATCTTTCCGCTGTGCATAGTCCGTCTTCTTTTTGAAAAGCCACTCTCGACGCCCTCACCGCTTTCAATATACTCAGGGAGTCGACACTTCTCGCCAATGTGATACAAATCCTCGAAAGACATGCCTCATTTGATTGTCAACAGATCCACGCTAAGGTGCCTAGTAGAAGTGTCTCGGAACGGCGGTTTGAGCGTCATCGTAGCTGTCTTCTATCCTCTCGCGTTCTCTTCCCCTTATACATACATACACATATACATCGGTTAGGTAGTTCGTACGCTTCGGGTCGCCTTCTTTCATGCTTCCTTCTCACTCGATTTCTCAACTTCTCTTTGTCTAGTACATGCATCCGCATTTAATCGTTGCCTTTCGATACGCTAAGCATACAATTTGTGCTATACAATAGAATGCCATATCAGTCGTTCGACCACTCTCTTAGAAAATACTCATCTTCATTCAAAGACTCACTTTTGTGCATTTGCACTCACCAAACATAATATATATGTACTTGTTGTTCGCTATACCGTTTAGTTGTTAATGTGCTATTTTCGATCTTCTATTGTCATTGTCTAGAAGTGTGAACTCTTTATCTGCGTTTTGACATGCGCTCGTGATTCTCAATATTAAATGAAAGTTTTATTCGCAGTAGCGAAGTGCCGATGAGCCGGACGAGTCGTTTGAAGCGACTACGATACTTATCCCTGTGTGTATGTTCGTTTCTTTCTTGTTTGTTTGTTGCAGCATGACATGCTGTGACGCCCCCTTAAGGTGCCATTGGATGATAGCGGCGGATATGTGTCAGCCAGCGGCGATCTGCCGTTAATCACTAAGCTGCGCACGCGCACCAATTGACGCACGCGCCGTTTCGGCTGGCCAAAAAAAGATATAAATGCCTTGTAGACTCATACCTAAGATACCGAAAGCGTCAGTGTTAAGCGGGAGAGTGTCACGTAAGCCGCACGAGGCGAACGGCGACCTCACGCATTGTCGAGGGGTGCCAACGTCGCGGCTTGCGATAGCGCCGACGACGCACTCTTCCTCTCTCTCTCGCTCGCTCGCCTATCTGCACACGCAATCAATAGCCGTTGTGCGACTGCGATGTTCATACGTTCGCTTGAGGCTGCCCTGTCCTAGTCCATTTCCCTAAACGTGTATCAGCCAAAAACCACGCGTCCTCAATATGATCTACGTGTCCTGATAGTCCCCATCTTGTCGGCTTCAGATTGTCGACATTTGTCGACCCACCGAGTATGTCCGTTCCGTACCCGCCGTCGATAGAACAGCGACTCAACGGGCCCATCGTCACATCACCTGATCAGGAGAGAAACACCAGCAGGTCGGTTCGATTTAAAAAAAAGCGTTTCGTATGTGCAACTATATGTGATGTGCGACGAAATGTTTCTTTCCGCAGTCGCTCGCCGACGATGACCTTTGTTTCTTGCAGCAGCAGCAACCAGATGCGCGCGCATCATCAACATCCTCAAGAATACCCATACCAGAGGGCTAGTCAGCCCCACACAACGACGCCTCACCGCGAGCATCAGATTAACCTGAACCGGCAACAAGACCAGAATCACAGCTACAAGTTCCACCGAGAGAGAAATGTGATGCCGGCCGCGCACCTCCAGCCGACCGTTGCACAATATCAACAGCAACAGACCTATCCGATAGCGGATACGTCATCGGCTGTACACGGTGTCCAAACTTGGGGCATGGAGCAGTACCAGCAGGCACAACCACAGCAGTCACAACCGACCCAGCAACAACAGCAGCTCCACCAACGGTCGTCGTCCCAAGTCAGGCACACCTACGATACGCAGCAATACCCTGGCCAAGCCACTGGAGGCGTCTACAGTAACACGCAGACTGCGGCCACCTCCTACACTGCCCCTGTTCAAAGCGACTATGGCTACGCATCCTATAGCGGTCAAGAAGGACAAAATCTCCATTCCAACTACAACAACACCGATTCCTACAACCAAAACTTCGCGAACATACCCGATTCTCAGCAGATGTACCAACAACAGAGTCGACTTCAAGTGCCGCAGACTAGTCATCAGACAACGTCGCCGAACGCTTATCAGCAGCCGTATGTGGAAGCAACAAATTCAATGAACTCGACAGCTGTTCCAACTGGGGTACGGTACATCTTAAGTAACACATTTTCATTTATTTGTTTTTAGTTTATCCCTCAACAGAACCCCGGAATGAACTTTGGAGATCAAGTGCAAACCCAGCAGCACTGTGCTTTTCCAGTCGCATCATCGCAGAACTCTTCAACTCGGCAGGCTTACCCCGAAATGCAGTATTCGTACAGCACCTCTCAAGCCTCGCAGATCCCACAGCAGCAACTTCCACGGCAACGTACTCAACAACTCCAGAACTATGGTCAAGCAAGATACACGAACGATGGCAGCGTCATCCAGACAGCAGTTCCACAGAACTACGTTCAGCCGAATGTAAGTGTACCCGCCGTTCAAGCTCCCAAAGCGAGAACGATGGTCCGCTCGAAGTCATGTGGTCGACCAAGAATGGAGACACAGAACATCGCTGTCCAACAGCAGTACCTACAGTATCCCGTAACCACAGTACAGGGTCAGCAACTTCAACAGCAACAACAACAACGGCCAGTCCATCACCAGAGCAGTGAACAGCTTAACCCGCGGTTCATCGTCCACCGAGCACCTCATTTGGAGCAGCAGCCACGTAAAACCATTCGTCCTCGACCGTTTCCGGCAAATGGAGATAACACCGTAGTCACATTCGACCAGATGCAGCCGTCGACGGCAAATTTTGACCAGCAGCGCCAGCAACAACTCATGGTGCAACGACAAGCTCATCTCACTTCCCCGCAGCAGCAGTTCATGATGCAGCAGAACCAGGTGCAGGTTGCAAAAGTAACTACTGTTGAACAGGTTTACGTAGCACCACCCAGCTACGAATACCCTGCAGGCTACGTGCAGCAGAACGGCGGCCAAAACTACGGTCAGCAAATGTCTACTGACTCTCATCATCAAATATCGCCCCATCAGTGTCCAACGGATGCTACGCAAAACCCGCACTGCTCCAACGAGCAATACACAGCATATCAAGAACCTTCACCCCTAAAAACTAAGAAGGGTGAGCTGGCGGAAGCTGAAGAGCAGCTGAGGATAAGCATAGCGCAAGTTCGGCAAAAAGATGAAGAAGAGACCATGGTCAGAGAAGAGATGCTTCGGAAGCATCAGGAAGAAATGGAACGGCGCAGAAGAGAGCGAGAGGAAATGGAGAGGAGGCTCATGGAGCAAGAGGAACTGCGACGGCGACGACTGGAAGAAGAGGAAAGAAGGCGTATAGCGGCCGAGGAAGAGCTACGAAGGCGTCGAGAGGAAGAGGAGCTACGAAGAATGAGGGAGATGGAAGAAGCAGAGCGGCGATGCCGAGAAGAGGAAGAACTCCGTAGACAGGCTGAAGCCGACGAGCTTCGAAGAATAGCGCTCGAAGAGGAGGAATTCTGCCGCAGAAAGGCTGCAGAAGAGGAGGCTCAGAGAAGGCAGGCTGAAGAAGAGCAGCGGCGAAAGAGGCAGGCTGAAGAAGAAGAGCGACGCAGAAGACAAATCGAAGAAGCGGAAGCTCGCCGAAGACAGATGGAAGAGGAGGCGCGTCGACGACAAGCTGAAGAAGCGCAGGCTCGTCGTCGACAGGCTGAAGAAGCGGAGGCTCGTAGACGACAGGCTGAAGAAGCGGAGGCTCGTAGACGACAGGCTGAAGAAGCGGAGGCTTGGCGAAGACAAGCCGAAGAAGCGGAGGCTCGTAAACGACAGGCTGAAGAAGCGGAGGCTCGTAGACGACAGGCTGAAGAAGCGGAGGCTCGGCGAAGACAAGCCGAAGAAGCGGAGGCTCGTAGACGACGGACTGAAGAAGCGGAGGCTCGTCGAAGACAAGCTGAAGAAGAGGCCCGTAAAAGGAAAGCCGAAGAAGAAGCTCGTCGACGAAAGGCTGAAGAAGAAGCTCGGCGAAGAAAAGCCGAAGAAGCTCGTCGGAGACAGAAGGAACAAGAAGAAGAATTGCTTCGGAAGCGGAAGGCAAAAGAAGAAGAGCTGCGCAGGCAAAAGGCCAAGGAGGAAGAAGACCGCCGGAAGAAAGCCGAAGAGCTCCGCAAAGAAAAAGAGCTCGAGGAGAAGAGATTGAAGAAGGAGCAGGAAGAAGAAAACCGGAAAAGAAAAGCGAAGGAAGAGGAGGAAAGTAAGAAAAAGCAGGATCAAGAAGAGAAGGAGCGTCGCAAAAGGAAGAAGCTCGAAGCTCAAAAGAAACTGAAGCGCGAAGAAGGGCCACCAGCGAAGAAGCCGAAAAAGCTTAGTGCCATCGATGAGCTCTTTGTTGATCCGGACCCTCAGCCAAAGAAGCTAAAGAAATCTGCAGCTGACCAGTCGCTCATTGCGAAGGAGATGCTGAAGGAGAAGGAACGCCGACAAGAACGTGAAAAGAAGTTCGACGAAGTCAAGTCGAAGCACCAGAAAATGCAACAGGAAGCGATTAAGAAGCCGGTCGCTGAAGTAAAGACGCACGAAAAACGCAAGAAGGAGGAGAAGGCGAATAGAAGGCTGGCTGAGGAAAAAATGTTGCTGAAGGAACGAAGGCGTGCCGAAGCTGATGCGTCCAAGAAGTCTGACATTTCTCCCAAAACGAAGTTGTCAAAAATGAGGTCAATGGAATCCTCATCAAAATCGAGACCAGTTGAACCCGTCGCAAAACAGAAGAGCTCCGTGCCTTCGGTTCCGAAGGTTGCACTTATCGACATGTTCAACCCTCCGAAACCGACGTCCAAGCCGTTTGAGAACAGAGCTATGTCTTTAACTTCTCCCGTTCCTGTCAGTGCCGTACCAGTTGTGAAGAAAAAGGTGAAGACCGTCGAAGTAAAGCAGAAGAAAGCCGAAATAATCAGGCAGGAGGAGGTTCGCGAGCGAGAACGGGAGCGAGAGCGCGAGCGGGAGCGCGCACTGAAGAGGAAGCACAAAGAGAAGGTGTCCAGAAGCGAGAAAGAGCCATCGCCTGTGGTTCCGAAGAAGAAGCTACGTTCGACAAGACGCACCGAACCGGAGAAGGTGGTAAAGAAGCCGCTGCCGGAAGAGAAGAAGCCCCAGCAGCCACCACCACAGCCGCCGCCATCATTTGTTAGCAGCAACAGTGACCTCTACCAACTTGGCTCCCCTGACTCCAGCCCACGGCGAGAAATCGAACCTGTCGTCAAGATCACTCCCAAGAAGACCGAGACTGTTCCTAAGAAATCGGAGAAGCGGGCATCGTCGAACAAGCCGCCGAAGCCAGTGGAGAATACTGCTAACAAAGACGACGACGAAGTGGTCATTGTCGCCGAAATTGAGGCCGAGGTTGACCTAGAGAAGCTGGACATTCCGGTGGCATCTCCAGAGATCGACGTCGTAGCCGATGTGATCAATTCAACTGTATGGGCGACCGACTTCCCTGACCAGCTGGACGCCGACAATGCACTCACGCCGGCCTACGTCCAGCCAGACTACTTCCTCAGCTATGAGCAACAGGCCGACGAAGAGCGCCTGCGCATGGGAATTCTCCTGTGCCCTTTCTTGTGCATCGAAGGCCTGCTGAGCTGGAAGAATCACGAAGTTGTTCGAGACGTTTTCGAGAAGCTCGAATCCATGCTCACCGAAAAGCTAAAGGCGAACTCCTTCTTCAATTGCCTAACATTGATCTCTTTGATCAATGTCATGAAGCTCAGCCATGGAATGATGATAAAAGTCATCTACCACACTGAAGAGAGCTCGAACAACAAGGACGACGTCAGCGAAGTCAAAAAGGACCAGCTCATCATTCAGAGTCGACTTCACCAAGTCCTCCGAGGTCTTTACAACAGGTACCTCCGCAAGTCTCTGGAGAAGAAGTGCACGTCAGAGGAACAGGCAGCCATCGAACCTGTTGCGAATGCGACTGAGGAGAAGACTACAGAAGAGGAGATCAGAGCGGAAAGCCCTGAGATCATCATACTGGAGCCTGAAGATCCCAGCGAAGCGAAGTTCAAACGACTCGAGCATATTATGAAGAACTATGAGTCCATGGTACTCTCAGGAATCTCTCCGCCGATGGACAGTGTGGAACAGAAACAGATGGAGGCAGACCTCAAGAGCATCATCGACGAATTGTTGAAGCTTCCTGAGACCTTCAGCAACAAGAGCCAAGACTGCGAGGACCTGGACCACCTCGAAGCTCGTGTGGTTCCCTTCGATCCGTCGATCGCATACGACGACGTCTTCCGCAAGATCGAGCTGAGCCCTGAGTGTGACTTCTTCAAGTTCTTCCAGCCGATAAACCCGCAGCCGATAGAGTTCCTTTCGAAGGAAGTGAAAGAGCTGCTGGAGAAGTGTAGCATGTTTGAATCGGTCGAGTTCCGAATCAGTGAAGCGTACATCTTTTCAACGAAGCACTGCCCGGAGCCTCCGGAGACAATTGGACCTTTGCCGCCGGAAGTTGAGCTTATCAAGTCCTTCAGCTTGGAATATCAGGAGAAGAAGGCCTTCCGCACCCCGTCGCCACCTGAGATGTCTCAACCGAACTCGGCGTGCTCGTTGAATTCCGTCGCCTCCGTCCAGTCCAGCACCAACTCGCTACCGTCTCCTCAGACTCCTGCCAAGCAGGCCGCCCCTGTGGAAATGGTCTCCTTGGCGCCCTCTCCCGATGCTCTTGGCCCAGTGGTCGTTGGTTCTTTGATCAACACTGTTTCGGTCGCTGAGCCTGCGGTAGAAACTCTGGTAGAGAACGAAATTACTGCAGAAGGCCTCATCTTCGAACCAGTCAGTCCAGATACACCAGAAGCCGAACCTGACACCTTTTCATCCCCGCCAGAAAAGGAAGCCTCTTCCACTACGGATAATACCATCATCCGTCCACCTGCAGCTGTCATCGAGTCTCCCGCATCTCCGGATAGTTCGGCAAATCCATCGCCTGTAACAGTCCGCCGTCCTTTCGGGAAGCAAATCCCTCTGACTGCCGTCGTTGCCGAATGTTCTGCATCACTGAAATGTACGGTTCCTGTCATCCGACCCCAAGGAAAGACAATCCCTCTTTCGGCTGCAGCCGCCGAGTCTCCAGAATCTCCAGACTGTTCAGCGAACCCTTCGCCAGTCCCTGTACGACGTCCTATGGGAAAGCGAATTCCATTTACTTCGGTCGTCGCCGAGTCTGCAAAATCTCCAGACTGTCCGATTCCTGTCCGTCGTCCTATGGGAAAGAGAATCCCCCTCTCTATGGCCGTCGCCGAATCGCCTGAATCACCAGATTGCTCAGCGAATCCATCTCCAGTTCCCGTCCGGCGTCCTATTGGAAAGAGAATCCCACTCGAGTATATACCCGACGACGACGATGAAGGCAATGACGATCGCGAAGTGGTCGACTCGCCCGCTGCTGAAGTCAAGTCTACTCTTCTCTCTGCTCCAGTTGTTCACTCTACTGTGAGTGCTTCCACCCCGTTCACATCTCCAGCTCAAAAGTATCCTGTACGCCGCCATGCTGGCAAGCAAATTCCTCCCGACTTTGTTGCTCGCCATGCCCCTCAGTCTAAAATATTCGAGTCTTCCGATTCCGAAAATGACTCAGATGTAGAGCTCGATTCCGTGAAGGGTCGCACTTCGAACGCACCCCGTT
This sequence comes from Steinernema hermaphroditum, assembly GCA_030435675.1. NCBI lineage: Eukaryota > Metazoa > Nematoda > Chromadorea > Rhabditida > Steinernematidae > Steinernema > Steinernema hermaphroditum. The sequence goes on from CM059625.1 coordinate 4,944,521, forward strand.
CCGATAGTGAGCCTCGAAGATCTGCTCCTGAGCCAGCTAAAGCCGTTACCCCAGTTGTTTCCTCGAATTTCTCTCCACCTACGCCTGGTTCGAAATTTCCTCTCAAATTGATAATCAAAAAGAGCATTCTCACTGGCAGTTCGCCTTCCAAAACCCCCACTTCTGTACGTACTCCCGTTTCTCAATCATCCCTTTCTTCTCAGTCAACCCGATCTCCACGAAAATCCCCTTCAGTCTCCAGGTCCCTTGTCTCACCACGAGATTCGAAATATGCACATAGTCCCTCCGATAATACATGTAAACCTACCGCCACTCCTAAGAAGTCTGCACATCTTTCTGTTCCCACTGTACAAATACCGTCTGCCCGTGTCTCCTCTTCTCCCCAAACCGATCCCCTTCCTTCCAAGCCACTATGTATCCCTGTCCCCCCTCCACCGAAGAAGCCAGCACCGCTGCCAGAAGAAGCCACCGGACGCACAGTCTCGCTTGAAAAGGCCACAACGTCCAAGGGTATCGAATTCACGTTTCCCATCTCGGTGCACCAGAAAGTGTCCGCGACGTTCTCCGTCGACGAAGCAGGAGTAAATGTCAACGTGATCAAACCCGAAGACGAAGACTACGACGACGTTATCATCCCGATCGTCAAGCAACACTGCAAGGTCTCCTTAACTGTACAATTGCCGAAAAAGAGCAAGAAAAAGAAGGCACCAAAAATATTCAGCTGGTCAGACTGGCAGCAGTGCTGCTCCAAATATACCCCACCTCCTCCACCGCCGCCCAAATTCTTCTGGTATCAGCAAATTCGAGTGCCCACCGGCTTTCCGACTCCGAAACATCACCATTGCTGCAAGCATCAGAAGAAAGAGTTCGAGATTATGACGAAGAAAAACAAGAAGAAAGAGAAGAAGCGGCGACAGGCGGAGTACCGAGAGATTCGGAGACCGAAGACAATGGCCGAAATCCTGCAACAGGTGTCCATCTCTGTCTACGACCGTTGCTTCAGGGACAGTGATCTGCCCATCACTCCCCCGCCTAGTGTCGACTCCCTTCCTCCACTCGCACCCCCTCCAAATTTCGACGATCTCCAACTTCCCAATCCATAATATAGTGTACATCTCTCAAGAATCGCCTTAGTTTCCTTCTTTCAAGGTAAAGTACCATTTGATATACTGAATATAATACAGTAAAGCTTCTAGCCTTCATCTTCTAGAAACTCTCAGTGTCACCTTATTTCCCGTATTCACTTAGAAAGCTTTGCTACTTACGTCCTTCAGGTGAGCATCCTTCTCCTAACACAGTTAATCAACAATATCGCTTAGGTCAAACTTCAATCTATTCATATGCAATGCAGGGTTTCACCGTCACTTTCTCTCCAAATCAACGTAAGTTCCTCATACGACCATCTACAATACAGCTAAGAATGTGTCCCTTTTAGTAATGCTTACATCTCCCGTCAGTTATGCATAATATGTCTGTACAAACATGTCGCCGTTAGGGCGCAATCACTGGTATTTCCCATATGGTAAGGCTTGCTTAGCAAAGAAAGTTTGTAATCCTTCTCCTCTTCAGCAATTTCATACAGCGTTCTATTCCCACCCGTGTACATTTCCATAGAATACAAGCCGTTTCCTAACTTGCAAGGTAAATCTCCATGTCACGATCATGACTAAGAGCGCGATTATTTCAGACCCGTAAACGGACACTTGCAGTCATCCCCTTCTTGTATGTTTTGGGTATTTTCTTTACGTGTATTCAATGTCCTGTCGCACACTTGCAATTATGTGTCGCTGATCCTGGATCAGTTCTTTCCCAGCCTTCTTTTGTATATACATGATCAATCACAAGAGATTCACAGCTCTTACACAACTCATGCTAGATCTGGTTCACATTTCTCTCTGGTGCCATAATGAAATTCAGTATCCATCTATGTCAGTATCATCGCCTCCATCACTACTTATGTCTGTAAATTGTACCCGAAATGATGTCAAATGTCTACATAATATGTCACTATCATGCTTTACCTTTCTCTATAATGAACTATACTATCAAGGATGTGTTTCACACAGAGGGAAGTTGCAAAACGCGGAAGTATTTCGTCCAAAGAACACTGCACACATTAAGGGAGCATTCCTAGAAAAGCGGAGACCAGGCGAAGCGCTTTAATTGAGTTCGTTATTCGAGTGGCTTCGTCTGCTGATCTCAGACTGACCCCCCAGTGGGAGAGTAATGCGAACGAATAGATTACTGAAATGCTGGAGTTATGCAGGGACGGATAAATTTACTTTTCCGTTAAAGCCCATATATTAGACTACCGGTCTTTAGAAGATTTCATGACAGATCCATTAAAAATGGTTGCGTGCAACTCACTGATCATCTCTGTTCATATACATAACATAATATTTATTAGGAACAAATCTTAACACTTCATCAAACAGTCAACATCAAACAGCCGTTTTTGCTCAAATTCGCCTCCTTTGTTGAGCCTTCAGATGCTGGCAAGAACTGTCTTCCACCTTCCAGCATCTCCGTTTACTGAAGCGGCGGCTTTACAGTGCCAAGCATCGCACTTATCGCAACCGCAGTTCCGATCGAAACGAGTGACGCGAAAACAAAGATAACAAGACGAATCCGGTTGATCTAAATCGAGATCGATGTGAGCACGGCAAACATGAGTGGAATGTCGTTTACCTTTCGATTCTCAGGCGAAACGGTGACATGCGTCTTGCCGTTCACCTGGATCATCTCCATATCGGACGATACTACGGTGTGCCGCCGTTGCCACCACTGGTAGACGGTGAGGAATTCGTTGCCGATCATGGTGAGGCCAATGACGCAGAGGAAAGCGATGAACAGGCCAAGAGCGGCGTCACGGTTAAGAAAACGGGGATCGAAGTGGACGCAGGCGATCATGATGGCCGCAGCTAAAGGGCAAATAACGAAATTGAGGACAGGAATCTCAGCATGTATCTTCCATTTTTAAAAAGAATGAAAGACTCGTTTCAACGCTAGTAGGCATAAAAGCAGCTTCCTCACCTGCCATAACCCACGCTCCGAAGCCAAAGAAGCCATGAACGATGTGAAAGATGAATCTGAGCTTCGCGTGTGGGTCACATCGGAAGATCGCCCCAATCGGCTGCGCCCACGCAACAACGCAAGCCAACAATCCGAGCATAGCATGAACAGACGGCCATTCACGGTTCTGCAATGCGACATTTCAATGTGGACCTCTTCGACATTTATACCAATTCTTGACTTTGATTGCCCTTTGGACCTTTCCACTGCCAGTCGCGTGCAATGAAGATGCAAACGAATCCGGCGATCATGGCAGCAATTCCAATGATATTCAATGTGCGGTGAATCTAAAACAGAAGACGCTTTGAATCGTTACGCGCACTTTATTGTTGTTTACATGGAACCAGAGATGTAGTCCAAATATTGTTGTGTTCGGCCAATTTCCACGGAGATAGCGTGTGAATAGCAAAGAGATGGTGATGAATATCATCCACGCGAGGACCATGAGAATTGCTAAAGTGGCTAGTTTTAGTACATATGCAGTCATGTCATGCCCATGATTATGTTCAATACCATCCATATTTGGGTCAAAAGTTTAACGATTCAGTTAAATTTTTTTTGAATCACCTAGCATATGGGATGATGGATTTAACAGGTCGTCGATGCAAAGAAAGTAACCTACCGTGTACCTTAACGAGAGTGAATACATAATCACTCTCAGGGGCATCAATCTGCGCAGAAGGCACCGCATTCGGTCCAAGCGATGTCCCGTTCATACCGCCCAAGTCAACGCCGAGTGGAGCTTCTGCAAGCACACAACAGTCAACAATGCACCAGAACCCACTCCCATTTGAATTTGTTAAAGTCACCCAACCACAAGGACAATGTCAACACAATAAATAGTTAATAGCCACTATTCAATTCAAAAGCAGTCACGTACCGCGTTGAGAGTACTGCAGTAGGTTGATGGGCTGAGCGGTGGAGAATGGAAATTCGTCGGAGTTCCGATTGAAGTTGTGAGGCTCGAGAGCTGAAACAAATAGTCGACTGTTTTCCTCGTCACCATGACGCGCTGTGGGAACGGTGTGACAGGTAGCCGACCACTGCGCGCAGACGGTTCCTCGAACTCACCGTTGTTTGCCGTTCGTCCGGTTGCCATGAGTATGTAGAACGAGCTGTCTAGCGATTGGACCTGGTTCGGAGGCAAGTTCCCGGAGGGCCGAAGTTGTTGCCGCAGCCTGCAGTACACTTTTCCATTTTCGTAGCGCGCCTCGACGGTCTGCAGGATTTCATCTTGTATGTACTAAATGGCTGTTCTGTCCTCTGCACTTTTCTTGTTGTACTTACTTGAGGAGCCTCTAATCTGACATTGGACTTTCCGGGGTTATATGACAGGCTGCCTTGGTAGGGACCGCCATTAAAAGAGGCGCACTGCGTTACCGTGTCGTCTCCCTAAATATTGGTCATCTGTATTCATAGTTTTAGCAGCTACTATAGAGGGTGTTAAACGAGTTGTTTAGTGCAAATATTGGGAATCACACTGAAAAAGTTCTACTATTTGCACATTGACTTCCACCCATCACCTATGACGTATTTAGTTGCACTTTTAAAGGGTGAATATAATGTATGCTCATAGAAGCTAACGTGCAAGCTTTCAGTGCAACCACCGCCATATGTATCATGTAGAACTTGGCTTAGGAAAAAAGTACTGTCTGAAACGAGCTATAGATGTGAACCCCTGCTTCATGTTGAAAACTATTCTCATATATTTTAAGGACCATAAAATTAGTAATTAAGCTTTTTTATGAGGACCGACACTTCATTCAGAAAGGGCATGTTCGTGGCTAGTGATCCATGTTAAACTTTTATCGAAATTAGTTCCGTCAAGGAGTTCCAGACACTTCCTTGTTGATGGCTTTCACTTTCAAATAGGCAGTCAGCCGGTTAATGCTGGTCTTACCATAAAGGTGTCTCGAGAGAAGCCAACAGCCACGAAACCGTCGGTAGCATACGGTGTCCGAGCCATTAGTTCCATTTCCAGTACGGTGCTGTTGACGCGTGAATAAGTAAACGCTCTGAGGCAGCTACTCGCTTGGCAACCCTGCGGCGACAGCACGCATCCCTTCGTGTCACCACAGCCAGAGGTCGAGAACTGTGCAAGCTGCAAAGCGGTGTTGATATAAACTGGAGATGGTTGGGTGCCTACCGTAAAAGGAAGAATGAAAGACAGCAACAATAATTCCACGGTGATTATCATAACTGAGATGGCTGAAAATAGCGTCTAGTCTTGTAAGCAGGGCTATCCAAAAATCAATGAAATGCTCTCGGGCGCAATTTTGCCAAAAAGGTGTGGGGCGCGAGTGGCAAAGATTTTCCAGCGGACTGGACGGAGGCGCGCACAACAAAAAGGAGTGGAGGGCGCCGTGAACGATTACAATGTTGTCCGCTTAATCACGATGACTTTGATGGAAGGAAAGAAACATGCGGTTTTGAAACGGTCTTCAAAGGGCGGACGGGAATAGCAAGGAGGGCAGTGCCAATCCGGTTACCGCTTGTTCAACATTATGCACTCAGAAGTGATTCACCGGACGGAGAAAAGTTCGGCAACTGCAAACAAAATGTACGCAAGAAGTTCAATCGGAACGGCCCGACTTTGTGAAAAATGTGGGAAGGAATATTGAGTGTATCACTCACGAGGCAGCTCAAGGCAAACCCGCCTTCAAGAAAGATATCTAATTTTTCGATCGTCGACTGAATAATGCTGAGGGACCGTTTTCGACCATCTGAGACCAAGAGCGCTGAGTCAACACTTGTTGCTGCGAACAAGCTGCCACCTATGCAAACACGAAGATCAATCAGAAGCCGTTGGTAATGTGATGATCAGAGCCGATCGCGCGACAGATCCATTGTTTTGGGTTACAAAATGGATAGCACAACTCAATGTCACGCAGCACTGTGTTGGCGGTCGTGCCTCTCCTGGATCCTTGCGATATTTAACCGTGTCGATATTTGCGAAACTTGTTATAAACGAGGTTGTAAAAAGAGAAATCAGCGAAAGGAGTGAGAGGATGCAAAATGGAAAGTGCAAGGAATGTATAGATCCTGAGACCCAGATGGATCCGCCTGACGACTTGGTGGACATAAAGGGACCATTGACAACCTTTACGCACATTATTCTAATACAGGTGTTTTCGCACGTCATTTCTTGTACAGCCCTTCTATGTTTTTGTTGTGTTTAATGCAGATTCGTCATGTGTAAACTGACATTAGTTGGAATGAGGGGAGGCGATTCGGATCATTAAGGACAGGAAGCCTTATCAAACACTTATTAATGCACTAATATTATAATTATAATAACAACTATAGCTGGTACTTTGTGCCGCGACAAGTCGCTTTCAATTCAAGACAAAGCCATAAAAGCGGTTCGAGTCATCTTTCGACATCTCTCGACTTATCCGATCGCTGCTTACTTGTCATCCTATTCCCTCCACGGCCGCACCAATCACCAACTCTCGCTCGAGACCGTTCTATGTTTGCAATAGAGATTCGGATACACGCTCGTCCGTATCCTCAACGCCGCGAGAGACGATTTGTTTGTCTTTTGAAAATGCGATTCAGCGACGGACAGCGGGAGGCGGCCCCCGTGGACGCACGATCCTCTGACCACTCATCTTTTCTTTAAACAATAGAAACAGAAAGCGAAAAAATAACACGGAATTCGACACCAGTGAACCGTATAAAGTCGCCGGCGCTCACGTCATTCCACCAGTTGTCTTAGAGCATAGTCCGGGTTCGAAACGGTCTGTCCCCACTGCCAGCGAGATGAACGCCCTTCTACTCGTCGTCCTTTTTGCCCCTTTGGCCATCTCGGCCCAAATGTACAATCCGAACCCTTCCATGGGAGGATCCGTTGGATGTGTTGTCACTGTATGTCTAAGATTCACATATTAATCATTGGATAGGTATGGCAATTCAGGGTAAAAAGCTTTACTCTCATGGAAACTATATCCGCGATTTGACCGACAACGAGCAGAAAGATCTTAAAAAGTACAAGGCCGATCTGGCGCTCTTCAAGAAGGTATGTTGTTGAAGCAGGCCATGAACACCACAAGGACTTCTCGTTACAGAAGATCGACGAAGCCTTTGCCAATGCCGACAACGTCGACAAGGTCAACGCCACCATCCCTCCGATGCCCATCCGTCCGGTCATGCCGTCCTTCTGCACCGGCGCTGACACCACTCTATACATTCTTCCCGGATGTACTGTACAGGCAAGTATACTTCATCCGTGCCGATTATTCAACTCGTCCACTTTGTAGAACAGCAAGGTGTATATTGGAAAGGAATTCGCTCGCAACTTGACTGAACAGGAAAAGAAGCAACTAACTCTCTTTGCTGCGCAAATGAGCGGCGGTGGACTCGCTGCTTCAACTACCAACACAAAGGTTAGATTATAAATGTAAAGCTATGCAGACAGAATAGTAGAATAATGGATCTACTTTCAAATTCCCACACAAATTTCCTTTTTGTACCTTCATTGATAACGCGTGCTCAAACGTGAGCATGCAATCGAACACCTAAGAGTAAAAGTCACATGCACCGACCGTGACCTGCCGCTCGGTCAATTGCATCACTCTTACTCCTTTCACTTTGCAATTTTCCGCAAAAAAACTCAGTCTTTTGCAATATTCCTTACTTGTGGAAGTGTGCACTCTTCATTCACGTGCATATGTCGGTCAAAAAGTGGCAACAAGATCCGGTTTCACAGCACAGTTCCAGTTTTTCAAAGCCTAGAAATGTTGCACTTAGTGCTAGGAAAAACAACAAATAATACATCGTTAAGATAAGGCAACAATTGAGTGTGCTCAGCGATCGCTTATCGGCGCTTACACGTTTTCAGCTGTCGGCATTTCCGTAGTTTGATGCATAACGTACGTGTGTTCCTGTTTGTCTTTGTGACCGGCTACGAAAGGGGTTTTTCCCATTTCATATTTCCGTCATGTGAACCGAAATGGAAACTTTCACAAGGCAAAAAATTGCTTCACTTCCTCATTTTCTTTCTGAACCTACAAGGTTATAACGATGAAGGCAGGAGCATATGTCAAATCAGCGTATGACTGGTGCCAGAAATGAATCTGGAGATAGATTTACAAACGTAGCAGCTGTTTTCAAATGATATTTTGAGTCTGGCGACATGGGGTAGCGTTATTTCTTTTGGCAGTTCACTGTGACGCCATGTGCACAGGGTCGATAAACAAACATAGTGTTTGAGACGAAGACTTTGAACCTCCGGTAGTAGCAAACCCGTTTTTGTGCACACCCAAAAAACGTTCACCGACAACAGAATAGGTTTATGAATGCAAGTTTCAGGACGGCGTCACGACCACTACCGTAACCCCGAATGCCGCCAATGGATCGGAGCAAGTAACCCTCGACTTCTGTACTGAATTCTAACCGAAAATCCTAAATAATAATGTAATTATACCTATGTATATTGTATCATCGTTCCACATGATGTGTATAAAGTATCACTGAACATCCTTGTTTTTGCCGATACGCAGTAATACGTGGAAGGAAGGCAAAGATCGCTTCAAGAACCACTCATTAATATCGAAAACAAAAGTTAACTTTGACACAGTAAATTTTGAACTCTGTCCTTATCGAAGCCAACACCCATCTTCAGAAACTTGAATTTTTGACGCTTGAGAATGTGTAGACCATACTGTGAAACTCACAAACACCCCCTGGCGACGATATAAGGAGGCGACGATGGCGGATTGTAAGTGGAAATTCCCAATGGAAATTACCGTTGCGGTTCGGCAGGGCTCAGAGCCAGGGCGCCGGTTAAATGTCCCTTTGAGCAGTGAGAGGGTTTAGGCCGCTGCGGTCAGCTCCTGTCCGTATTTGAACTTTTAGACACACGTGTGCGTCACGTGCATGATGAACGAGAGTAACGTACCGGAGCATGTGGCGGCGTCATGTGATCAGCTGCGGTTCTCTTTGCTCCCAATTACGGAATCTCTATGCAAATCCATCGTTGCTTTGCCCGTGGATTCGATAAACAACAAAAACGACGAACAATAATATCGACTCCATTTCAGAAACTCCACTTATGGGAAAATCAGAGCCTCTGCGAGAAATCCGTGAAAACGGAAACGAGTACCGCGCTGCGAGATGCGCACTTAAGAAGTCGCCTTATGTGTAAGTATACCGATTTCGGCTAAAGGTCGTTACTGTGCAACCTCAACTACAACGTAGACACTACGAAAACCGTTCGTTTCTTCTGTTTGTCTCGATTGGGGTTACCCACCGAAACGGGAAATTCCACTCAATTGGCGCGGAGCGCCCAAGGGGCGGGTTCGGAAAAGACCCTGCTTTGGTACGATAGTGAACCTGGTGTACTCTGTTATCGCAGCCTTCTGATCAAAGCGTTCCTTTTTGACCTTTGCGCAGACGGCGGTGTTTGATGACTGTCTACTGGTTTTTGCTGAGTGCATTTGTTTGCTGCGACTTTTTAGATTTATTTTGAATGGAACACCATGAATAATCATTTCGAATATTCTCGCGATGAAAATACTCTTAAAGATGCCAACAGATGCCAACGAAATATCAGTTGACTTTTCCATTTTAAGGACTACTGATTCCCCCTTAGAGCCGGACTACGTTCGATTTCAGCTCGCTCTGATAACCGATGAATAGGCAATGAGTGATCGACGTTCTCCATACGTATTGCCAAACGTTGTTCCAATTTGAAAGTCGAATCATAGGAAATTCCCCATCATAACAGTGCGGTACAGAGTTCACTCATGAACGGTGTTGACGATCCTGGTCATTCTCGCTCGAGTGCATATAATGCAGTCTGTGTTTTCGAGATCGCTTCAGCAAAAAAAAAACTCTCGTTGCTGCTGAGCCGCTATTAATTGTTTTGTTGTATTGTAGAGGCGTCAAGCAGGGAGCTATGGTTCTCGACACTACGGTAACCGTGGAGAACGGTCTCACCAAAGACGCCGTCGTCAACGGCATCGCGACTGCGAACGAGTACGTCCCTCTGCACCGTAGAATCGAGAAGCAGATCGAGAGTGGCACGCCGTTCTTCTCGCTCGAGTTCTTCCCACCGAAGACGGTGAATGGAGTGGCGAACTTCTTCACTCGTTTGGATCGGCTCCGCGAGGGAGGACCCCTATTTGTGGACATCACTTGGCACTTGGGATCCGATCCGGGTATGGTTTTCTTTTCTAAGGGGAACAAGGTAGTGGCACACTTGTTCTGGTTATCCACCACAAATTGTATAGAAAAGAATACAGAAGGTGCCAAAACAGTGAATGAAGTATACCTCCTTTCAGCAAACATAAACAAGGAAACCTCCTCCAGCTCCATTGCCTCGGCTTGTCTTGACTACTGCCGCCTCGATACAATGCTTCACTTGACTTGCGCTCAATACACCAAGGAGCAAACCCTTGCCCATCTCAAGCAGTGCAAAGCTCTGGGTCTTCGCAATCTTCTCGCCCTTCGTGGAGACCTTCCACAGCACGACTCCAATCCGGTCAACTACAAATACAGAGCTCTCGATCTTATCAAGTGGATTCGCGAGGAACACGGTGACTACTTCTCGCTTGGATCGTCTGGTTACCCGTCTGGTCATCCCGAAGCCGAGAGCTACGAGGAAGATCTGCGTTACTTGAAGGCGAAATGTGATGCCGGTGCGCAGTTCATCATCACGCAGCTCTTCTTTGACGTTAATGTGTTCGCAAAATTTGTGACCGATTGTCGTGCCATTGGGATCACTGTGCCCATTATTCCTGGCATCATGCCAATTCAGGTATGCTGCTCAACGACAACACCATTTTCTGATTGGCCAATGTTAGGGTTATGAAAGCATTCGACGCATTGCTGACTTGTCGAAACTTGTGATCCCGGAAGAGATCATGAAAACGCTGGAGCCGATCAAGCATGACGACGATGCCGTACGCAACTACGGCACCCATCTGGCCGTCGAAATGTGTCGAAAGATCTTAGTCGACGGGCTGGCGCCCTCCCTTCACATGTACACAATGAATCGCGAGGGAAGCTGCCGGTTGGACGCCTTCAAATTTCGTTCATAATCCGATATATATTAAGCACTATTCTCAAGGCTGTCGGTCTCTGGACGCAAGAACCTACTCGCAGCCTGCCATGGAAGCCACATGGAGGACATCATCCTCTTCGATGCAAGGAAGATGTTCGTCCGATCTTCTGGTCGGCTCGACCCAAGAGTTACATTTTCCGCACTAAAGACTGGGATCAGTTTCCGAATGGACGCTGGGGAAACAGCAGTTCCCCTGCTTTCAATGACCTGCAGGAATACTACCTGTTCTATCTGAAAGGGTCGCCTACGGATCACGAGTTACTGAACATGTACGGACGAGAACTACAGTCTATTGATGACGTTCAAAAGGTTTTCGTCAACTTCATCACTCAAGAGGCCAATGAAAACGGAGTGACCGTGAGTAGCTCGCTCAATGTATGCAACTAATGTGGCATCTAGGTGACCCGCCTTCCATGGAACGAGCAAGAAAGCGGAACTCAGCCAGAAACCACTCTCATCAAAGAGCAACTTCTTTGGTGCAACCAGAATGGAATATTCACAATCAACAGTCAGCCAGCGGTGAACGGAGCTCCGTCCACCGATCCCATCGTCGGCTGGGGAAAACCCGGTGGATACTGCTACCAGAAGGCTTACCTCGAGTTCTTCATCGAGAAAGGAGTCGCGGAGAAGCTGAAGAAGGTCTGCGAGGACTATCCTCAACTTAGCTACCACATCATCAACTATAACGTAAGGATTGCATTCAGAAGACGAAGAGACAAAACGCTTTAGAACACTGTGGAATGGACAAACGGTGATAGCACCACACCGATCGCGGTGACTTGGGGAGTGTTCCCGGGCTGTGAAATCGCTCAGCCCACCGTAGTCGATCCTCTCTCGTTCCGCGTTTGGAAGGACGAAGCTTATGACGCTTGGTTGACTACTTGGTAAGTTGCAGTCACCTTGCGATTACTTTCACTTTTGTTTTCAGGGCAGCGATCTACCCTGAAGGCTCCCAGAGTACAAAGGTTCTCAGAGAAGTCCATGATAACTACTACCTCGTGACGGTTGTCGACAACGACTTTGTAAAGGAAACGGTGATCTTCGAAGCGCTCGAGAGGGCTATTACGATCTAAAATCGTGGGAGATATAACTTGGGTTGTACATTTTTATTGGCTGGATTTGTATTGTTTCAACATAAACTATAATAAAAATAATATAATGTGAGTCACTTTAAATTTCATGGGTATTTATTTTATCTCTGCAGTGATAGGTAGGGTCGTCCAATCGCTCTCTCTTTTGGTCGAGGAACTTGAATATGCGGTCATGCATAGTCATACGCGTTGCCCGCAATGACTGCTCCGGCTTCCAGAAGGCCTGGAGCACCAAGACCTGTCTAAGAAGCTGCCCGAACACCCGCGCGGCTAAGGTTAATAATCATTGCGATTATCGAATCTCTCCGTCCCATATGCTACTCCTCAACCAAAAGCAGTCTCTACGCCGCTTAAAAGCCCGCGCATACTGATGGCTGTGTTCAACTCCGATATTTTGCCCTGTGCCGAAGACCGATACGGTGTATGCACTCTCTTTTATGCCATAATAGTGTCCTGAACGGTGTAATGCCGTTCACTCAAGAGATAAAACGTTGAAATATCTCCATCGGATATCCTATTACTCAATCGTCATTACCTATTCGCCCCCCGGACGCTCGCGCATACTGATGGGATTGCTGTGTTTGACTCCGATATCGCACCATGTGTTGAAAAAATTGAAGACGTTGTTGTGTCGATGTTTGTTCTCTTTTGTGCCATAATAGGTTTTTTGTTGCACGGCGTAATCGAAACTTAACTCAGAAACGAGTCATCATGCTGCATTCTCATCGGCCGCCTTGTTTGAAAGTGGAGATGTTTATGCGAGCCACAGAATGCTTTTCATCAAAGGTCAGACAGTTTATCAAGGCGCACGATCAGCGTCTAGGAAACAAAGAGTCCTGGACGATAGCAGACCGGTGATGTTTATTTTCCGCGAATGGACACAATTCAATTTTTTAAAGTGTATATGCTTTGGAAGGTGAGTGACGTGACCAGAGCGCAGTAGTAGTTTTCATTTGGGTGTGCCGCGCTTGAGTTTTGTCGGGTATCCAGGAAGGTTTCTTGATTAAAAAGACCCCTCTCGTCAGTGTTCTCTTGTTTTTCGCTACTCATAGGCATGTGGCTATTGCTTGCAACGGCGTAAATGAAACGCGAAATGTGAGACGTAATATATGGATTGGAGTGCTACAATCATAGGCGCATTATATAAGCATGAAGCTAATCTCGCAATCAATATTCTCGGACATATTCGCCAAATCTCCGTCATTTCGCTCCTACACGCACGCTGACTCGAGTGCCGTGGGAGGATGGTCGGTGATCCAGCCTTTTGTGACTCAGTTAGCATCCGCAAGGGCGACGATTAGTGATAGACCGGCGAGTCGTCTTCGGCCTGAGCGCGACACCGTTGCCACTGAATCAGTTCTGTGGGATCTGCTTCAGCGGCAGACCGCTCATTGTATGCGTGTGACTTGATTTTGTTTGCGGCTACGTTTTCTCACCGCAATTGACTTTTGCCTCTAGTATTCGAAAACTACTACTGAGAAGGAGCGTGCTGTCTCCACAGCCACTCGCGCTCGTGCATCTCGTTGGTGGCAGTGCGCTCTAATACGCTGTGTTGAAAGGCAATTTTTACCTCATTCATCTGGCCAACCAGCTGCTTTCGCAAGAGCCTAGCTGAAATGCAGCCATAGTCTTGCGCCTTCTTTGCGCCAATTGTTGGACAGAAGTCTCCGCATGTACAGTAAATTTTGAAACTTCCGTTTTGACCTCACGTTTGCCATAAACAACATTATAGCCCAGATTCAAAATCTTTCACACGCTACCAGGGCCCCGCAAACAAAGACGCCAGCAGCGGTGCCGCACAGTGCCATAGCCATAGCCCCATATGTAGGAGGAAGGATGCGCGAGTGCCCGACTGTCTTGTTTTTGCGAAGCTATATGTAGGTGTGTGTGGCAACTACTTTCGTCTTCCACGAGCATTCGTGACCATTTTCAATGCTGCTCGCTTAATGTGCGCGTCCCTCAATTAACGATGCTCCCTTCTTGTTTATCGAACTAGCCACCGCTCCTGCATAACTGGGCACGGCAAATCCAGTCGCGTGCGTCCGTCACATGCAGCTTGCCACCTTATAAACAACGCGCATTGCCGGGTTCGTCGCGTTACCTTGACAACTACTAACGACTTGAAGAGTGTGCCAGAACTTCCAATGAATTGCCGCCGGATTGTCATGAGCATTACGACGCCGAAGCGTTGCAACAAGGCGCCTATTTCGGAGGCAGAGTACTTCGGCATGAAGGCCGAGAAAGCGATGAAGAAACCTTTGAAGCCTGTGCGCGGGCGCAAATCGACCCCCGGCCGTAAGCAACAGCATATCCTTAATCGTTTGAACACTCACTTTGTAGCGAACATGAAGAGCGTCTCGCAGAACTCCAAAGTCATCAAGAAGGACAAGAAGAAGGATCTTGCCGATCAGCCGCCAGAGGACCCTCAGCCGAAGGCTCCGGCTAAATCGTCCGGATCGGGAGCTAAGAAGCGCGCTCCCAAGAAGAAGTAAACTGTTTTAAAAATCATGGCTGTGTAAATGTCTGTAATCATTTATTTCACCTAGTAACACGCCATGAAGTTGTATGTTTTTATAATGATCGTCATAAAGATGATCAGTTGTGTAGTTACTCCGTGTGGCTTAATATTCATTCTTGGTACTGGCCTCTAGAGCACAGACGATATACTGCTTAGGGAGCCGGTTATATATACAGGGGTCCGGAAAGAGGCCTGTCATGCGATCATATCTCAAAACGGTGAACAAATTAAAACAAACCAATATATTATTTATCGAATGAAGGAGCCACCAGAACTACATGGCATATCACAAATTCATTTAGAAGGTCTTCTTTGGCTGTGGTCGCCATGCTTCGGAGAGAGATTTCAATCCATGCTTTGCAAAGAGAGTCTTTCAGTGAGTCTATAGTTGTGCGCTGTATTCATCTGGCCGTTTCGTCTGGGATGCGCCATATCGCGAAGTCGATAGGATTAAAATCCGTGCTGTTGGAGGTTCAACCTTCAGTGATCCAGAAGTCTCGGATTCGTTTATGGCAGAAGGGCATCGTTGATTTGGCTCCATGGGCGGGCGCCCAGTTCTGCATCAGCGTTCGTCGCCTGTTTCCGAAGTGTTCTTGTGACCAGGGAAGCACTGCGTCCTTCAGGATCAGATTCAGGTAGACGGCGGCGTTGATCTTGACTCCTTTCTTCACAAAGGCCTTTTCGCGGTTTCACAGATTCCGTCCCAAACAATCGTGGAAGCAGGTGAGTGGCTTCTTTCCACCTACACAGTCTTGAGGATCAAGCGGTGATTCTACGGGATATGAACCGTATAAAAGCCTTCTCCTCGTCTGTCAATATAATAATATGAACATAATGTATCTGTATCCCAGAGAATAAAAAAGACAATCCATATAATATAAGTGTTTTACTCGTGTTTCGTGGAGCCAGCTATATTATAACATCGCAAGTTGAGCTTAAACGGACCATGTAATTTACAAATACATATGTACAGAGAAGATGGCAAAATAATGCATCCAGTGGTAGTAGTATATCGTGAAAATCGTGCTAGATATTTCTCGAAGCAGTTAAAAGAGGACGAATCAACAATGAGGGCGCTTTGGGTGACGACAGTGAGTTAGAGGCAACAAATAATTAGGATTAACTCACTGCGCAAAACAATAACTAACAAGGCTTATTATGGCATATATGGCTGAGTATTATGCAAAGGAAGGGAGTCCATTTGGTTGAGATATGAAACAGGAAGCTGTGACAAATTGAAGGTAAGACGACCATTTGATGGCCTGTATCCCAGAGGTCGTAGTGAATAAAGACGATGATATACACGGAAGCAAGATGGAGAAGAATAACTTATGAGCAAAGAGTTTAGTGAACATTAAACATCTACGTTGACTAGCCGAAGGAGGAGAAAGAGAAAGCTCAGAGATGAACGAAGAAGGAAACAACTAAATGCGACCGGCGGCTCCATGCCTTACTAGCACCGGATTGACAACAGTGCGCAGTCGATAGATTGAGGAAGGATCGATGAGATGCTCGGAGAAGTGTTTGTACCTAATTACCAATATGGTTGTGGAGACCGGCGGCCAGAGAACGCCTTTCTTGCACTGAGTTCAGATAGTCTATGACGGCCTGGTAGCAGAAGATGTATTGTTCCTGAAATTTGAGAATAAGCAGTGGGATCTTTTTCCGAAATGCTGCGTTCGTTTTGGTATTGAAAAGGTTGAGAATAGGGTTGGTAATTGGGTATAATAATGTGCCCTTTTAACACTGCAACTGGCTTAGATTACTCTCACAAAGACTCGGCAAGGCAGCGGACTTACTGCCAATCACTGTTTAACTCGGAAGTGGAAATATCCAAAGTATGTGTCAAGAAAAAGGTTGTAAGATGCCCATCTGACTGAGTGCAAAAAATTAACCGACCCCACCAAATCCCTTGCTCTGCTGCGTTTATAATTCGATGGAAATGTATCAGCAAAGAAGACTTTGCAAATATATACGGTAATTTCGGGGTAGAACTTACCAGACGGGAGAACAACCGCGGTCTTTGCGCTTGAAGACCTTTCACCGTTTGAAACACATCCACCCGATGTTCCGCTTTTAATCGCTCGAGAAGAAGCGACACACAACAATAGACGCCGCATTCTGCAGAACCGTCCCTAAATCGACATTATGCATTGGCACAGCCTAGTAACAGTTCGTTTACCTGCAGTGCAGGACTATCGGCGACTGTCTTGGATTGTTACTTTGTCTGTCGAGAACTCGGCCAATCAGATCCAGCAACGCTTGCGAAGAGACCGGGGCGGCAAGTCCAGTCGGCCAGCATCTCGTGCTGAACTGTGCCACTTCATGCCATTCTCCGCTTGATGTGTCGTCCTAAACGGAGCGTTTCATGCGATGCACTTCTACAAAATCCCCCAGAAGCGATTTTTGTCCCCGTGTCAATAACAATTAGCCGAGCCCACAAGTGTGAAGTGCCACATAACTGGTTCCGAGCAAATTCCTTTGCTATCGATTGATTAGACGGACTCACCCTGAATTTGTATTCGATAATGCGCATTACAAATGTCGGGTGCGTCTCTTCGTGAACCAGACGAACTGTTACGTCTCGGCTAGGGCCGAAACAGATGGGTTTTGAGATTTCTTCTGGCCAATACTATAATTGAGTTCATGGCTGTAGATTCGGCGGAGAACAGGTTTACATACCTTCTCGCTGGGAGCGAAGTCTTCCTCGTTGGAGAGCATAACAAGCGCCGTGCAGTCGTGGTCGTAGATCATCCGCCAGAAGTCGTAACACGTCGACGCGTTCATCGGATCTTGGGCGAAGATGTACGGGTAAAAGTAACCCTTCACGTTGGAAGCGTTAATATAGGTGTTTGAGTCGCCCACAAGCGATTTGAGAATTACACGGTTCCGATTGAACGGCACCGCGTAGTCTATCCTGTTTCTGAGGATATTCTCGTCCTTGCAGGCGAACGTGCAGGGAAGAACGGAGTCAAGGGTTCTCTCTAGTTTCTACAAGAAAAGCTTTCTGAATACATAAGAATATCACCGATATCTCACATTGAACTCAATTTCTAGACCGGTCGGCTTGGCCTCTTTCTCAGTTCCACCACCTATTCTCGGGAACTTGGAGTTCTTTAGCATAGCCGTGGCCATTGCGCTCACACTTGTCGTCCCGCTGCTCGTAGTGGAGGGCTGACGCTCTCTATACGGCTGCTTGAGGCGCTCGAAATGCGAGTACACAGCATCGACCTCGAGGTCAGTGTTTCCGAAAAGAAGATGCTCCGCAAGAGCTTTGTACACGAAGACATATTGTTCCTGTAGGCAAGTGCTATAGACTCTAGAGATATCGTGAAACCAACCAGTGACTGGACCATCATATTCCTCTGTTTTCTCATATCGGAAACGAATCCATAGATGTCGACCTTGCCCTCTTCAATGCACTGGTCCAGAACACCATCGATCGCGATGAACGTGCCAGTTCTTCCAACTCCAGCACTACAAAATATGCTAATTTGGTGGAAAATTGGGGCTATTATTACCTGCAGTGGATAACAACTGGATAGTTGTTGTACTCATCCATCTTCCTCAATCTGTCGACAAAGCGAAGGAGGCCGTTGGTTGACTCAGGCGCCTGATAGTCGTTCCAATCGGTGTAGTGGTACTGAACGATGCGTCGTACATCTGGAAATAGACTCACGTTGTTTTATCTTTACACGGCACACTCTAACCTAGTGATCGATTTCCCGCGTTCTCCGAAATGTTATTTATGCTCAACTTGTTGGCGCTGCTTCTCGAAGCCCGCGAACTCAGAAGATTGGGCACGTTCGCATAGTCCGAATCGAGATTCGAGTCCATGGATCCTCCAATTTCGGACAGAGGGCCGTTGATGTTCAGAGGGTCGGTGACCGATGTTCCGCTGTTTACCAAGGAGGGAACTGATTGTGCCAACGCCGTGCTGCCGCGTCGAATGAATGAATTTCGATGGCTTCCGGAATAGACGAGATCGAATTCTCGAACGATGTAGTCGGAGTAGTAGGTGATCCCCTGCGCTCGCACCTCGATCTTATTTCCCAGTCGAACGGACTCGTCGGGCCAGTATTTGCTGCACTTCACTCTGTACCGTTCATGAAGATTCGCAACCATCACGACGATCCGAACATCATTCTCCCAAACCATCCTCCAGAAGTCGTCGATAGTCGCATCGAGCGGCCCTTGAGCGGCGATGAACGTCTTTTTCCCGTTGTAGCCTTTGATGTAGTTGGCATTAATATAGTCGGAACTGTCGTCGTTGTTGATTTTCCTCAGTTTCACGCGTGTCGCGTCGTAGGCTTTGATGTCTTGATACCGATTCTTCGACTTGTTTTCTCGCCTGTCGCTTGCCGTTGTCTCCATGCCCTTCCCATTGGGAAGCGACTCGAACTCGGCGGTGAACAGGAAGTCACTGTCGCGATGCCGAATAATGTATTCGTTGGGCAGATCGTCGGCGTTGATGGGCTGGAATCCCTGTCGAAGGCGTTGGTGATCTTTGCTCCAGAATCGCTTGATAAGTCCTTGACGATGGAGAAAGAAGCCGATGCCTGTGAGTGCAGCCAGGAACATTATGAGCACGAAGACGAATATGAGGACCACGGAACCCATGGACTGAGCATTCGGCGCTGAAACTGAACTTATTCATAGTAATTTATTCGCTTAGCCGACCAACCTGGTTCCGGGCTCAAGAATACGGGCTTGAAGTACGTGCTGAAGCCGTAAGCGGGGTCGCTTGGCTGCAGTTGGCGATGCCTTCTGCTGTACAGGCTACCTCCGCTACCCTGATTGTAGCCCAGAGGGAATCGAAGATACGGCGAACGAACGTGCGTCCTTCTCATTCGATGGGGCGTGAAGTGGAATCTGTTCGTGTCCTTCAGCAACGATTCGTCGAGGTCCACTCGCGCAATAAGAAAGCCTGTGTACTTCATGTCGGGCTTAAGAGCGTGATCTTCCGCTCGATGCCTGCTGAGGTAGAGCACGTTGCAAGCTTCCATTCCAGCCGTCGTGTTCCCATCCCCGATGAGCGTTTCCTTCGGGTACTGCATGTAGCTTTCTGCGATGTACGCAAAGTACTGTTTCTTCGGATCTGCCGACGGTTTTTGATTGTTCATGAGCGTCTTGGAAAACGTGTCCACCACCATATTCTCTGGATGAGGCAATTTGTCGATGGATACATTTAGGAGAAGCGGCACTATGGCGAGATAGTAACATCTGAATTGTGATCATATTTTTTGGACCGCGTGAAATGTTCACTCACGCGACGGGTCCGTTTGTGTCGTCGGGCTCTCTAGCAAAGCTCAAACCAAACGTTGATCTTCCGTTTCCCGGTGTCAACGTCGGCTGCTCGATATGGTCGGGCTCGGCGTAATTGGTGACGCAGTGCGAAGTAAAGGTCGCCGGCTCGCTGCGTCCCGCGTCGTTTTCCGCCCAGACGGTAGCGGTGTAATTCCGATTTGGCTTGAGAGGTCCGAACTGACAAGAGAAGAATTGATTGGACGATATGAAATCAATTGGATTCAGACTGCTCTGCGAGTCACCGATGTAATTCGCGCATCTCTGCTGCACGGCTTCCGGAAAGTGATCGCCAGCCAACGCGCCGCCGGGCGTGGAATGCCGGACAGCGCCTCGGACTGTCACCTGAACGAATAAAGCGCATTGTATGAAGGGACGCGCTGAGCACTCACATAGTACTTAGTGATCCAACCGTTGGTGTTGACGGGAGGGAACCACTCCACTTCACACTGCAACAAGCCGTCAGCAGCGTTTATGAGCCGGATGTCTTCGAGGACAGGAGGACCAGGGGCTATAATAACAGTACATCTAGTAATGTGGCTGAGTTAGAGCTAAAACATACATATTTCGGCAGTTACAAACTGATTGGTCAACTGGAACGGCTCAGACTGTCCATCGGTGACGGTGATGAACAGCGTATAGGTTTGCCCCGGTTTGAGTCCCGGAATAATAAGCCCCGACTGTGCGTGCGATTTTGCCCAAACTTCAGTTTTATCCGGTCGCAGAAGTAACCTCAGGTCGATTTTTAGCATCGGTCCCTCGTCCACTTCCCATTTCACCTCGGCGAATGTCGCGTTCGGCGTTACGGTGAGGTTCCGTATCATCCGTGGCACTAAAGAGAAGTGTTATTATATGTGTTAAGCACAATAGAAAATATCATGCAATATATCAAAGTAGAATATAAACCATGCAGAGGGGATTCACAAAAGCAAAGAGTGCGGTGTCCGACAGCGGAAGGGAAGATACATGCTCATATGTGCACTACAAGCGTATATCTATGCTCACATGTACTGTTATCCTGGTCGACTATTTCGCCCTTTTTCCGACGGACAAAAATGTCCGATAGGTTACCGAGATCGGGCAGAAAGACTGACTCAAGTTCGACTTCTAAAAGAGGAGAGGAGGTCCATATTCAAGAAATAGGATGGGATAAACTCAGAATGGTTGTATTGAGGAGTGCTCAATGAAAATGCGCTTACCTTTGACAAGGAACTCGATCGTTGAGTTAACCGTAATCTGATGCTTCCCTCGCGTTTTGACAGTGCAGATGTATGAACCCGAGTCGGAGAGCTGAGCGTTCGTGATGTTCAGAGTCCAACACTTCGGCGACGAGTAGTT
This sequence comes from Steinernema hermaphroditum, assembly GCA_030435675.1. Classification (NCBI taxonomy): domain Eukaryota; kingdom Metazoa; phylum Nematoda; class Chromadorea; order Rhabditida; family Steinernematidae; genus Steinernema; species Steinernema hermaphroditum. Next base: position 4,965,909 of record CM059625.1, read on the forward strand.
GTCGTCGATTTCGCTGTTCTCGTTGTACGGCGTTGCCGACGCTTCCCTCACCACGGTGCCGTTATGGACGAACGTCAGCTTGAAAAAGGTCTAATTGAGAAGGCCAATCGAAGGGCTAATCATACCCCGTGGGATGGAACGACTTCTCGTGGATCGATGTTCAGGCAGCAAAGGAGAATCGCCTCTGTACCTCGATAGACAGCATCCGATGGGATCGCAATGCCGAACACTTGAAGGTCACGTTTGTCACATTTCGGCGGAAGTGAGGACGTCCGGTAATAGCCCAATTCAGTTCGAATTGTCGACTGGAATGAGTCGAACAGCGGAGGACATACGCAACGTTCCTAAATTGAAGTTTTTGGTTTTTTTTGTTGGAAATTTCGAACGGAAGGTGGGATGTTTGCTTTCGTATTATATCTATGTACAGGACAGGAAACGAAACGATTTACCTGGTGACATATCGGCGGGGGCATTGTGTACCGTCTTTCGTATTCGTCACCCATTGTAAGGCAGTCGAGATTGTGGCTACACGTAAGAGGAATGGCTGCAAACAGAGCGATTTCTTCCAGCCGTATGGCCCACCATTGTACTTACTGGTTGGGCAAGTTGTTGGGCAAGAGCATTGACCTGTGCCGTTGGTATCCTTCTGGCAGACGCCGCGATATGTACAGTCATGATCGGAGTGGCACACCGGAACATCTGAATCTTGTCATCAAGCAAAAAGTCACTCAGAAATAGAATTTAGCTATAAAAGATATATGGACATAAAGGAATTGAGCGTTCCCACGGGACACATTTGGCTGCGAGAAAGTGAACATTTCAATCGAAGTTTTGCAAGGCGATAATTAACTATTGCAGCATTTTCTCTCACAAACTGCTTGGAAATCGATTTTTGTGTGAGAACTTGGAAGTGTACGATTTGTCCGAGTAAATTGCAAGAACCCAAACTTGTTCAGCAACTATATTTGAACGATCAAGAATCCTTCCTTTTTAGCAAGAGCTTTTTCGGACGTAAACACTTTCCACGAGTCAAAAATAGAGTGGACCGTAATTAGTGAAGGACTGATTGGAGTAATAAGATGCATAACGACTTACTGAGCTCCTCGGGTGCCTTCGGGATAATCTCAGGCACTTCTACTGGCAATTCGTCAGGAAACGTGGTCGGTATCGTATTGGTCTCTAGCGGTAGGCCGTCGCTCAACCTCAGCAAAATGAAGAGGAGGAAGCAGAACGAGCGTATCCGTCGGGCTCGCATTGTTGAGGGGTTTGGTCTCACGTGTGGCCGGATGTGAGCTTGTCGCGGCTTGTCGACACGAAGAATCAGCGAAACTGCGCTTCTTCACTACCACCACATCTCATGGCAAGAGGTGTCGTTGTCGTTTCGGAGAAACGCGATTCTTTGCTGTAGAAGCGAACGGGAAGAGGAGACGAGGGAAATATGGCGAGGACAGAGGGTACAGTTCGTATGCTCGATCGAATAGTTTTTGAAATCTGAAATACGAGAAAGAACGACAATTTCACTGCCCAAAATCATAAATCAAAACGGTCCATAGCGCTACTACTAGCGAAAGGGAGAAGAGGCAGCAGGAAATGCACCAATACCAACGCGTCATCGAAGATATCTGTCATCGCGACGCTCCTTTCAGAGACACGCAGTAAATAAGCGAAACAAAAAAATCGCGGCATGTTGCATTTCGAGACGCGACTGCGCTCTCGCGCAGCACTCTTCCCTTCTCTCGCCTGCGGCTGTTGCCATCTCTACCTGCTGCACCTGTCACTTCCCCTGTCGTCGTTTCCGACTCCACTTTTGTACTGAACGATCTGCGTTAGCCGATTACTTACTCGTTCTACAGTACCTACCCTCATTTGGCAAGTGGCCGTTAGACCGTCGCTCACCTGGCACGAGGGTAGGAAGCGGGAAAAGTGCCAACAACCGGGCCAGGTCCAGATCTTTTACGGGGCGGAGGTCCCCTAAGCCCATCGACGGTCGTCTTCCGTGGTCAAGTAGACCGTGGGAAAGGACTGAAGTCTACCTAGAAAAAATTTTTTCTGCGCTATCGGGCGCCGGTGATCGTAAAGTGTAATGCAAGAAAGTTGGTGGCAATGTGGTGGCGGTTGGGTAAATATGGGTAATCATCATCAGAGACGAGATGGCGTTGGTACAGTGGCAACAGAGCAGTCGCTGCTGGTTGCGACGACGAATGTGGTTGAGAAACGCCGCCATGTCGCGATGCGTGGGACAGTGGAAGGAGACAACGACAGTCGGACGTGAAGATGGGAAATCGTTTGTATGGAGCATCAAAGACGATCAAAGTCAACACCGCATAATCATGAAATTCGGCCTAAACCCTCGTCCTCAACTTCATCTGCTTAACTATTCATTCATCTTTTCCTGTCTTTCTCGTTGCAGCTGAGAGTGCGTATTCTCCGTGCGTCTGACGGAGGCGGTGAATACAAATCATAAGATCACCGGAAGTCGGTAAAAAGATCGCGATAAATAAAGAACCGACGATGCGAACGCGAGTCTCTGGTCAGTGCCGCCATCACGACGATGGCGGTCAGCGATGAAATCAGAATCCGTGGATTCTGCGCCGCGCAACCGTATAGCCAAGATACTACAAACGTCGAACAGGACAGGGGGGCAACATCACCCATAATCATGCGCGATCAATACAGCCAAACAAAAGGGGACGGGGAGAAGGTCGCTCGTTCCTTCTCCCCGTTCACACAACAGCAGCAATGGTGCGCGATGATGCAGATGGTGTCCAGCGCGTGATGACCGCTAAGAAGCACTCGCCAGAACGCCATAATTCCCAGCAGCAGTGTACGCGACCGGCGCTAAACATGTTAATTAATATAGACGAATAAGCATTCCGGGAAAGAAGATTGCTTTCGCCCTTATCCCCGCCGCTTCAGCTCGTTCTAGGCCGGACAAGCGAACCACCGGCGGACAATGAAGAGGAACCGACGACGTCCCTTGGATTTAGGCCTGCTTGCTGACGAGATTAACTACTTATGCAAATGACTACCCAGCTCGTTATGTTAGGCCTGACTCAAAGGGGGCCGCGAGGAAGCGGCTCCATGTCGGAAGTCGCAAAAATCCTCCCGAGGGACAGGAGACGACAGAGGCCGAACGGTCATATGCGCGAAGTGAAAGTGACTATAGGCTTAAGATAGGCTGACCGGCAGATCCGTTTATTTACTTTAGACCAGAACTTCGAAAATATTATAAGCGCTTAGGCAGAGGATGACACGGCGAAGCGATCGGACGAGCTGGGTAGCGGCACTTTCATCGCCGATTATCTCCAAACGGCCACCGGTCGACAAAGGGTCGCCTGCGAACTCTCCCCACAATCCGGCGCGTGTTAGCACGTGCCGTCATAGGCGGCTTTGCAAAATGCCCAACTGATTTTAATCTCTGTTCTCATCTATCTCTTTCGTCGGTAAGCCTTCCGTCCGACGACCACACACCCGGTGCAAGCGATCCGCACGGAGAACTGCAGCGCCGCGCTCGTTTGAATTACGGTTGATGTTCAGGTTAGCTCGGAGAGCGTGAACGCGTTGCGGCTCACTTCTCACATTCATGAGAATGCTCTTGAAAGTAAACAGTATTCGATTATGCAATGTCTTTAGCACGTTTCTTGGATTTTCCTTCAAAAATGATCAAATTATCCGTTTGGTGAGGAAATTTCCGACGTTCGTCTTCGGTCGTCCACTGGTGCTGACTCTCAAAACGATTTGTTTTAGGCTTTTTGAATTTTTGCTCTCTTTGACGTCCGCCGCCTCCAACGAACGATTTCTTTGCCACCCGCTGTCGCGGCAGTTTTCGTTCGCGACTTGTACAAAGTTGAACGCACATTAATATAGCCTTCAAGACGAATAAGTTCTGTCACACATTTTGCAAAAATCCGCTTAAATATGCAAATGTCGTGCGGGATATTTATGCATTTTTTATTTGTTGTTGACAGCTTGCTTCCTTCAGGAAACTAGTGCCATGTCGCGCCTTGTTAGACTGTTTCCTCGCCTCATCCAGGCCTCTTCCCGTTCATATGCTGCCCCCGCCGCTGCCCATGGCGAATCCGAACTTCGTCTCACCTTCGCCTCCCCCGACCAGGTTTGCTCTTGAACGAAGCTTCGGGCATGCCTATCTCTTGTCTTCTAGGCGTTGTTCACCAACAAGGCTGTGAAGCAGGTCGATGTGCCCACTCTGGCCGGAACTGTCGGTATCCTCGCTAGCCACGTCCCCACCCTTGGAGTCTTGAAGCCTGGCATCGTCACTGTTACCGATCTGGAGGGTAATGCGCCTCGCTCGATAGTTTACCTTCTAATGCGTTCTGTTATGCAGGCAACACCACTCGTATGTTCGTCTCGTCCGGAACTCTCTCCATGAACATCGACGGATCTGTGCAGGTGCTCGCCGAGGAAGCTGTCAAGGTCGAAGACATCGACGAATCCGTAAGCTAGCCTTTAGCATGGCCATCTTCTAAAGCATTGTTGCAGTTGGCTCGGCAAGAGTTCGACGCTGCCCAGCGCAAGGCTGCTGAGGGCGGAAGCGAAGTCGACCGTGCCGAAGCTCTGATCCGCGTCGAGGTTGCCGAAGCTCTGATTAAGGCAGCCAGCGAGAAGCACTAAGTAATTGTTTTTAGATGATTTAGTTGCTGAGAAATAAATTTCTTCGATTCACACGTTCGAATTGAATTCGCGAGGGACGGAAACGGCCGTGGGTTGGTTTCGATACTTGAGATTTTCTGGAGTGCGTTGCTACATCTTGCATCGTATGCCATGCTGTGTAGCTGCTTCATTCTCCTGTATTCCGTATTTTCTGCATAGGGTGGCTTGCTATATCAATTTACAGATGCAAAGCATGGGAATGCACAGAATGCATTCGATGACATACTTTTATTGCAAGCGATGCTCCAGTTGGAATAACATAAATTCTTGCAAATCTCAAAAAACTGTGTCCTGTGCTAGAACATAGTCTTGACCTTGGATCTGACTGTCTTTGAACATGGATTTGGTATTAATACAGCTCAAAGCAAAATAGCTAAAAATTAGAATAAAACTTGTTGGAAATTAGTTCACGGCACCATCGTTTTCTTAACAGACATCGGAAACCAAATGCGCATGCCAATGCTTGCTCCTCATTTTAGCTAGCTGATAACGATTTACCCATCTTGTTATTGAAATATGTAAAGACGCCTGGTAATTTAGATGCACTACACAAATTTCAGATGCGATGCCGTCGATCATGTGTATGTGTGGTGCATTCTTTTGCACCAATCGATCTGATTATCGGGTCGTGATCGGTATCCGATATCAAACGGGTGTGCAGTATGCCACAATGGCCAATATAGCCAGCAATCGCGTCCTTCATCTTCAGACGCGCTCGCCTCCTTTCTTTCCGCAACAAAAGAAACCCAGCTCACACCACATGACATTGGTGGTTAGCACTGCGCGCTTAAGTCCACTATTCAGCACTCCTGGCCGAACTTGTAAACACCGTTACAGTAGCGATTTGACTCGCGCTATTGCACTCTGGGTTTCATAAGGAAAAGTGTGAGGCACGCACACATATATTTGAATCTCACACACTTTTGCCGGATAGCGGCGCCGCGGTGCGCGTTTGCCATAGCAATGCGCACGTGCTCTCCTTGGGATATCGCCATTTTAGGCTACCTGTCTATTCGATACATCGTACATGTATAGATAGTCTGGCTGTGTGTCAGATTGTCAATCCGAATACATGTGCCTATGGTCTGAGAGTGCCGGACTGTCCATGCTATTGGAATCCGTCTAGACGATTTGTTGCCGCTGTTTATTGGCTATGCTGTTGTATTTGACACTCGACTTGGCGGACTTAGATTTACTTTCTATCTGCTGTTTCCAGGGTTATCAGCCAAAAAATGTCCGACTCGGAAATGAGTGTTGACGAACAGCCGAAGAAATCGCGTTCTAGGAACGTGGTCCTGGAATCAGATTCCGATGGACCTGAGGTCATCGATAACAACAGTTATGTCGTGGAGAGAGTGGTTTCTCGTCGTAAGAACTGCGGAAAGACGGAATACCTCATCAAGTGGAAGAACTATCCATCTAGTGACAACACTTGGGAGCCCGAGGAAAATTGCGTAAGAAGCGACAATCTTCACATGTAACTGTAGACAGCAAGTTTAGTCCGACTGCCAGGAGCTGATCAATGAGTTCCTAAAAAGGAATGAGAAGCGCAAGCGTCGCAGCACTTCAACCACCTCCTCAGCTGCTAGGAACAGATCGCGTTCGGCGAGCAAACACCCGAAGAGGGAGCAGAGCGAACATCAGGAATCGAAGAAGACGGAGGAAAAGGCGTCCGCCGAAGAGAGGATGGACGAGGGTGACGACAATACGAAGCCGCTTTCCGCCGAAGCTCCTGCCCAAGCTCCTTCTCCTGCTCCTGCTCCTGCTGAAGCTCCACAGGGTAGGATATTCAATTCGTAGGGGTTATGTCGCGTGCAAGGAAGAATTTTTACTTCCCAGCACCACTGTCTGATTCAGATGCTGAAACAAATTGCTCGTAAAGGTTGTCACGCCATTCAGTGACCTTCCTGCATCTGCTTTAGCATAGAAAAGAGCGACCTTTCATGGTGGGCAGGTTGCATCGCATGTCCTCCAGAGTATCAGTTCATACAATTCGCTTATGGTTCATTATTCCAGCTGAAGAAGGACATCAATTGTCTACCGAACCGATCTATGGCGTCAGCCAGGGCAAACGAGTGGAGAAAATCATCGGTGTTTCGAGGACATCCGAAAAGGAAATTATGGCAGTCGTCAACTACTCAGACTATACCTTCGAAGCTGTTCCAACCAAGGTCCTCCAGTTGTTCTTTCCTCAGGTGAGTTAACCCGCTGCAATTGCTCCTATTTACATCATCTTTTCCAGCTCCTTATCAGGTTCTACGAAGATAAGTTGTCCTTCGGCAAATTAGGAAACAAACTCTAATCGACCTATCCGTTGACCTTGTCTCATTGTGGGCTTTAATGTAGCTATGAATAAATTCTGTTATGTTATTGCAGTGCAGGATTATTGCTTACGGCCTATATCTGATGAGTTTAGCCATTGCGGCTACTCAATCTTTGAAAGTGAAAGTGCGCGTTGATACCCAATCCGGTCTCCACATCTCGACATATCCTGTTCCTTTGTGCTGATGACCCGTACATGTTTTCGATGATTTGCGGCGGTCTGGGTATTGAGCTCCTCTGCGTCAGTGAGTGGTTAGCTCGACCATGCGCTGCGTTTTTGGAATTTTGTTCCTGGCTGTCTTAATTCAGTCCAAATTACATGGTATGCTATAGTAGACGATAGCTTTTGATATTCGATTTCTAGGTTACCATCGAGTGAAGCGTGGTGTGGATGCGGAGACAATCGAGTTGATTTGTGCGAGACGTCCCGATTTGCCCTACTGTCAAGCGTCCAATGACAGGAGACGATTCCCGGATGTCACAAGCATTGCTGGCAAATCACCTATTGCTTTCGGGAAATCGACCGGAAATGACGCTAAGTTCGAGATTCCTGGTATTGGAACGTTGGGGCTCGGTCAGGTTAACACGGATATTGCGAAGTTTATCCCAGGTTCGTTATACTCTTGACATTCAAAGTGTGTAGGAGCTGGGAGATCGTAATACTCTTATGTTATTACTATAGCGACACTTTACTCATATTAGAAACATGAGTTTGCACACTCTAATAGACGATTTAACTCGTTTGTAGATGGAGCTACTGGGACCGCCAACGGAGGTCGCTTTGACCTCGACGGACACAAATTGGAATATATGGACTCGGAGTCGGCGACAGGCTCAGTGAAAGGAAAACGCGGAAGACTCCACATAGCTGGAATTGGTACCTTCGATGTGTCCAAGCAAGCAGAGCGTGGAACTGGACTGTCTCAAATCTTTGAACAATGTAGCACGCGCCATCTTTAACATTTTATCAATGCCTGCTTTACAGTCATGCCTTTCCAATCCTCTGACGATAATATCGGTCGACAATTTGAAGCTACTCCCGACCCTTTGTCGCAACAGAACTTCCCCGAGTTCCGCGGGAACTCGCCGATTGGGCCAACAGCTTCTCCGCTTGTATATAACTTGATTCCGAGCCAGTCAACAAGTTTCCCCAGTTCGCAAGCGTCAACTTCGGCTCCGAAGCTCATTTCAACGCTGAATGAGAAGGACAGCTCAAAGAAAGTGGTTCTGCACGGAGCGAAGACGTTATCAGAAGAGGAGGACTTCCCTCCGAAGAAGAAGAATTCCGACGAAGGATTCATAGAGCAGGAGTCAAGCGTACCGTCCAGTGCTCGACCTTTGCCTCTCAATCCTGTTCAGGTAGGATGTAGCTATACATATATGTATCCTTAGTATTTGCTTTATTTTCAGGTCCAACGGAGCGTGTCACTTAGAGATCTTGGTCTGAGCAAAGAGGAGATTAGCAAAATTTGCGCGAAATTTACCGTCCAAGCCGCTAAGCACTGCTATGGGACACAAATCGAAAAGGAGTATATCGACAGATGCCGAGGATACATGGCCGACTGTGCAGATTACATATCCGACCGTAAGCCTCTTGGCGCAATTGCCAATGCGTTCAGCAGTTCCGTCGGTGTAACTTACTACAACTGGGGAGTTAACGGAATCCCGTATTATGCGATCAACGAAGAAGGTGGCATTTCCAATGGACACAACGGAAAGGCCGACTTCGGCTCGTGGGGAGGTGGCTATTCGGAGAATGTCGGTGTCCGTGATTTCTGGACGCAAACCGGCGAGTTCGGCGGTAACTGGTATGAAGGTACTTACGGTCACAAAACCGGATGGCGAGTACCCATCGCCCAGCAGTTCGGAGTGGAAGGCGGTCAAGGAAGTCAGGTGGGTGACGTCTTCCGCTATCTCGATGAATCAGTCTCGTGACAGGTTTACATTCCCGTGAAAGAAGGTGATCTTGGAAAACCGCTCGGATTTTCACGCGGCTTCTTCGTCGGACCGTATGTAGGGACGGCCGAAAAAGTCGGCGTCGACTGGCTCAACGGAGCTGTATCGCAAAGCCAAGGCATCTCGATGCCGATCGTTGGAGTAAACGCGAATGCCGGCTCCAGCATCGCTTTCCCTTCGCTTGGATCCATCATGAATAATATGGGACTGCAAATGACCCCAGACTCAATAGCGTCATTTTTCCAATAGTCTTCATGTATACCATAAGCTATTTCCTATTTATTGTTGCATGTACAGATAAATTATTAATTTCATAAGTGTTTGCATGAAGACGGTGTCAGGCTACCTACCAAAAAAGCGATATCGCCGGGTGGCGGTGGTCAGCCACTAGCGAGCGCTCATCGAGCATCCTCCGATCATCTGCTCGCCGCTTTCACGATCACACATCTGACGATGCCGTCTCGGCAGTTCGTTTTAGTTCACTGCGCGTGTGCGTCTCTCCCTCGTCGCGCTGATGAAGATCAACAACTTGTGCTCCACTGTCTCCAGACGCTTCTTCGCCTCTTCGGTAGTTCCGAAACGAGCGCCGTACGCCGTTCTCTCCAACAGAGATGTCACATTCTTTGAGAACACCGTTGGAAAGGGAAATGTCCGAACTGAGGAACTGGAGGATTACAATATTGACTGGATGAAGTGGTACAAAGGTATGTTCTTATTTATTTTTTTACATGGTGTTGTATTTGACTGCACGCTGCGGTTTTGAGTTCTATGCGCGCGATTTTCTGAGCCCGCGCGCATTTCGCATTCTAGTAATTTATTTAATGCAATTTTCTGAATATTCTTGTATATTACAGGTCAATCGAAATGCGTCGTATCACCATCCAGCAGCGAGGAAGTGTCGGCTATACTGAAGCACTGCTACGACAACAAATTAGCCGTTGTTCCACAAAGTGGAAACACTGGAATGGTTGGTGGAAGCGTTGCCGTCTACGATGAAGTGGTTCTGAGCTTGAAGCGACTCAACAGACACTACGAATTCAACTCTGTCACGGGTAAATCGTTTACATTTCTTAGTTTCGCCATCTATGGTGTATTTTCAGGCATTCTTCAGTGCGATGCGGGCTTTATTCTCGAAGAGCTTGATGAACGTCTACGAACGGAAGGTTTCATGATGCCGCTGGATCTAGGAGCGAAGGGTTCGTGCCTTGTCGGGGGCAATATTGCAACTTGTGCCGGCGGCATTCGTCTTCTTCGCTACGGCAACCTTCACGCCAATGTTCTGGGCTTGCGTGTGGTAAGTGCTCTTGTTTCAATAGGGTCATGTGCACAAGAACGACGGTTTGTGAACGCGAACGAACGATTAGAACCAATATCCAGACGCAGTCGGCCGGGCAGGATTCACCACTAATCGGGAAGACCGTTCGTTTACAAGTATGAATTGATGACGATGATCTACTCGCGGTCATCCGTCCTTCGCGTGTGGTACTTTCTCTTCCATTCGCGCGTAGCGCACCGCCTTGATTTGGGGGACACGACGCGGAAACCTTGACTGGTTTATCAATTTTTTGACGTTCAGGATGTTTCCATTGCCCGCAAAAGAAGACACCGCCACGAAAACGGGATGAGCAGCGGTTTCGCACTGACGAAGAAAACACAGATTTAATGAGACACGCGCGATTCTGTCTATGTTCACTTCCGAATACAAAGGCCATAATTCCGTTTAACAGGCAAATAGTGCCAATTGACATTGGGTTGCATGCACCTAAACAAGGATAAAGACGAGCAATGACAAACATAAATATGCGTTGAAAACATTATCTAGTGTTAAGTGCATATACTTTGGCTGAACTTTGAATATCTTGTGCTTTAGATATCATTTATAATCTAATTCTGTTTAGGTTCTTCCCGATGAACAAGGATCTGTCGTTAATTTTGGATCCCAGCTACAAAAGGACAACACTGGACTCCACATGCATCACATGTTCATCGGTTCTGAGGGTCAGCTCGGTGTGATCACCCGCGCTTCGATTCTTTGCCCTCCAGCTCCAACTAGTGTTATTTCTGCCATGATCGGTAACAGATAATTTGATATAACATGCTAATTGTATTGTGTTGTAGGCGTACAAAGCTTCTCCGGCTGCTGCGCAATTCTTCGAGATGCCCGACGCTTCCTCGGAGAGATTTTATCGAGCTTTGAGGTGATGGATGCGGCGACCATGTACTGTTTGGAGGAGAACGAACAACTTCACAACGTTTTGTCTTCAACTCCACGTTTTAATTTGTTGATTGAAACGTCAGGTATCGCTGCTATCATGTGACCTAACCTGTGACCTTGTTTTATTTAGGCTCGGACAAGGATCACGACGAGGAGAAGGTTCAACGATTTCTTGAATACGTAATGGAGAATGAAATGGCAGTTGATGGAGTTTTGGTATTGCATGTATCATAATACCGTCTTGCTCATGGTCGTGCATTTAGGCGGCGAACAAGCAAGAGTCAGCGTTTATGTGGAAGCTGCGCGAAACTGCACCACTTGCAATCACCAAGGATGGTTATGTGTACAAATTCGATGTATCGCTGCCGTTGGAACATTTCTATGAGCTGACTGAAGTCGTCAGAGAACGCTGTGGAAACAAGGTGCATCGTGTGGTCACATATGGACACATGGGCGATGGAAACTCTCATCTGAACATTACTGCAAAGCAAGCTTCTGAGGAAGTCGATAAGTTGTAAGCTTGAAGTGTGTGCTACTATGTGTTTCATTCTTTACCTTGCAGGCTGTATCCTTTCATCTTCGATTGGGTCGTCGCTCATGGAGGCAGTATCTCTGCAGAGCACGGTGTGGGACAGATGAAAAGAGACTATGTATCGCTGGGAAAATCGAAGCGTATCGGCGAGCTTACTCGTGCTATGAAGCCTATCTTCGATCCTCGTGGAATCCTATCCCCTTACAAGATGGTTGTTTGATGTGATAATATATTGCAGACATATATAAATGAACCGGGTGGTGGTATGTCTGTGTGCATGCGGACATTAATGGCGACGTGAGGTCTAGCGCGATTCGAGGATCGTTTATTATTACAAATGGCCTCTTAATATGCAAAGAGTTGTCAATTTACGCGGTCGCGTCTTTCTCGATCGCGCGCTCGTCAGTCAATCTCGGTTTTTTTTGTGGATGCGATCCGAACAAGTTTGTGGATACAGATACGCCCGCCCTCATCCTGATCCCAGCAGGCTGCATCCGAACGTCTATAAAAGATCCACTGTCCTTACTAGCCGGACATTGACCCTCGTCCGATGGCTCGTCGAACAAATTATTGGCTCTCTTGTTTTCTTCCACTTCTTTCCGCTCACTATGCTTGTGGCGTGTATTTCAACCAAATGAGGCCCAATCACACGCTTATCGTACTTTCGGCTCCGTCGGTCTGGTTGGTCGTTACACTCCCTTTTCGCTTTTCATCGTCTCGTCCTTTCCGTTACGCATATCGCTTTAGAATATCCTTGGTTCCTCTCTGTAGAAGGCTTTCCGAAAAACGATAACTCTCTTTACGTACTTTTGTGCCGCTTGGAGTGATTCGCTTAGTCGCTTATTTACAGCGATTTATGAGTAAACTGAGTGTTTAGGGATGAAAACTTGAGGGAAGATTTCGACGCTTTGATTAACTTCCAGCTCGATTTTGCAAGGATAATTCATGGTTAGCGTCGCGTTTTCGGTGAAGCTATGAAAACATTGATTGTAGAACATGAAAACGTGGTTATCTTGGCTGATCGTCATACAATGCCCCTGCTGAATGGTCGGAGCCATGCGTCGAAGCAACGTATGCCGATGGATGCTTTGATTGAGACAAACATCTACGATGTGAAACTCCGCGACTTCTCACCTATTGGAGTTCGACAGTCTGTGAAGTTCTCCTACAGGTTAGTCATAGAATTTGAACTGCGAAAAAGAGTAGAGCCAAATCGACAAAGGAATCAAAGGACTTAGGCACTCAATATTAGATCGAAATGGACAGAATTGCTCATTACCTAAAGCTCAAATGGCATTTTGGAAAGGACAACGAAAGCAAGCGTTCTCACGCGGTTAAGTGAAAGTTTCGGCCGCATAATTATCACTTATCATGTTGACATACGATCGTCGCTCGAGGCGATTGTCGCGCGCTCGGGGATGTCCTGTTTTGACACTGTGCTGACATTGTCTGACCTTGCGGGCACGGATGAGCGTCTTTACCTTCTTTTCGCCGACCGCAGAGCCGGTTGTGCGCGCGCGAATCCCTCTCATCGGCGTCATCATCGGCGTCCAACAATCCGGCTGGCTCATCCGTCGTCGTCTTCCGACAAATTAATGGTTCTTTTTGCTGGGAGCAATGCGGACGAGTGCACTTAAAAACAAACAATGCATTAAGGAAATGCACTTTTAACACATGATTCCTACGAACTACGGTAGCGGATAGTTGCTTACTACTTACAGAACTATCTCGGTAGCCGACATGGCGGCAAAACAGATCGACGAGAGTATTCGACGCTTCCTGGATGACGTCGAAGTAAAAGTGGACAAGAAAGAAAACGAAATGGTCCTCTCTGGCGAGTATGTGGTGGACAATGGAGTGAACAAGGCCATAGTGGATCAGGTAGCTAAAAGACGCTTCCTCTAACACTCACTACATCCTACAGAAAGTGCTTGCGGCCAATCACGGACGGATTCCGGACTGGGCCGTAATGATCAAGCTGTTCAATGCCTTTAAGAAGGTATTGACACTGTTCCCAGGGTTATCCATGCGGGTTACTTCAGGTGGTCGTGGTAAACAACCCGATGAACGATACGGACCTTCGTTTGGACGATGTGATGGGCTTTGTAGATGATCAGGTTGAGATGGCCATTGAGACCTGGACTAGAAAAGCATCTCTTTTAGATTGTCGTCATTCCGACATTGCCCAAGGAAGTGCGTGCCCAGCTGGACGCCGATCTGTACAAAAAGTTCAGAGATGAAGTCATGCTTGTCGACCTTCCGGTAACGGAACCGGATGAGGGAAACTGCGGACTGTACACTGCCCTCTTGACTACCGACAAGTCTGCTTGTCTCTTATGCACTCATCATAACCAGTGCTTCTTCAGATACGTTTATCTCCCTGTCTTCGGCAACGATCCTCTCAACTGGGAGCAGGGCCATTCGACGATGACCGACAAGATGGTAATTCACCTCGTGGAAGCAAATACCCGGAAGACCGTTGTGCCGGTCAACGTGCCTCGGTCGATCTGCCGCCGCGGCTATTCGCTCAGATCGCTGTCGTGGATCGTTCGTGGTACGATGGCCGAGAAACTGATAGGCGCCGCGCGAGACAACGCGCGATTCTCTTAGAAATATACATATGTATACATAACTTATTTCTTTGTTAGTTGTTCCCTAATTTATTTACATAACTTATTATTTATTTATTTATTGTTCCCAATCTAGTCTACCCAGAACAAGGTCGTACGTAGAGCTTTCCTGTTGGAGAGTGAGACTTCATATGTTAGATGTATGTAGTGCATCGGTCGCACAATTGTGAATAAAAGTTTATAACACGTTTTTGCCACCTAACACACCAGCAGTACAAATGGGTGCATGCTATGTACAACACCAGACGATGAGTAAGTATATGTGAACAGTGAGAACCACTCATTCATGTAAGAGTCACTTTTTGGATGAGATTCTTTGGACTAGAGACGAGCAACGGAGCGTACTGTGCATCATGTGAACAAGTATTCCTGATTCAGAATTGACTGTTCCGCGGAGTTGTCGTCTCGAAGAGACGCATCCTTGAGGTACATGTCGAAGAGGGCGTTCTTGCTCGGCTTCAAATAGAACGTCGCCAGCAGTGAGAGTCCAAGCATTTCGCAGATAATAACGAAATTGCACATGACTAAAATGATTCTTGCATGAATTGTCGATTTTCGTGACTAACATTTGGCGGCGTCATGGGGCGATAGGACTGGTCCACAGTCGAAGACGTTGAATCGTACGAGAATGTTCTCAAAGATCATTGGTTGTTGGGCAGTGAAGAGGAGAAGGGCGAAGTCGACGAGGCGGAAGATTTTCATGAACTTGTATTCGGAAAGTTTCTCCTAAAGTACTCATTGATATTGACGTGGGATTTCGTTGTGAATGCACACAATGAAGTCAAAGCCTTACCCCAGTGAGTCGAGCTAGTGTATGCATGCCGAAAATGGCCAACAACAGTGAAGCAACGGATCCGATATCGCTCAGCTGCAGCCACTGACGAGCGTCTGCCCGATATTCGGCCACGGCGATGACGTTGCTTGCCACGATGAAGGCACGAACTACTGGAGCCTGAAGAACCATCCACTCCAGTCGACGCAAATTCGTCCTGATACATGCCGATATTACTATATCACACAACTAATACTCACTCGGTAGGATAGAATCTGGGCAAAAACCACATAAAGCAGCAGAATGGAGGACTCTGGATGTTAATCATCTTTCCGCTGTTTCTTAGGTACATGGCCAGATTTGAGCGACCTCCGGCTAAGTGTCTTATGAGCGACACCAGCACGAAGAGGCACAGGAGGAAGTACAGTATTCCCAGCGATGTTACTATCGTTGCTGTTCGCGGCATGAACATTCCTACAAGACAACAGGACGCGGATACCTAAAATCAAGCATTGTGGAAACAATCTACATGAAGAGTGATGTTACCGGCAGTAGTGTAATCAAAAAATACATCTTGTTTTGTCTCTTCTCCTTTGTTATGTAATGCCAGGTAAAGAACCAATGGACGAAGGCTAACCCGATGATGGTGGCTGTGAAAGTGGAGCCAATAATGAGGTAGACCAACTGGCTTGTGCGGAGGTCTAAAAGTCAAATTCCTACTCGCCGACTATGAAGAGATATTTTACGTGAAAGGAACTCCGATGCAGGTGGCTGGTCTATGCCCGTAGTGCAGTTTGATGGAATCCATCCAGGCACGATTAGGCTTTTTATGAGCTGGAGTAGATACGCCAAAGTAAAACGAGACTCCATGGCGAGAGGAGCTGAAAGAAAAGTAAATTTCAGTGATGGTAATTTGTGTCGCGTATAAACAGCAATTAGGAAACGAAGAAGTAGAAGAGGGAAGCGCGAAACAATTGAAAAGGATTCTAAGAAGCGTTCTTTATCACGAGAAGGGTTTCCTGTGGTGGATTAGTCTCCGTGTCCTTGCTAATTAATGTCTTTACAAATCAATTATTTTTAATACAATGAAGCCATGGCAAGGCAAGCCATTGATCATGGCAAGGCAGTAAATATTTGAACTGCGTGAAATAACAGATGACATTACGAAACAGATCGCATCGCTTTTTCCCAATAAGTAGCGTCGAATGATACACAGCACGCGAACGTCATTTGTATGAGAAGCACGCGAACGACTCCTTGTTTTCGGGGGGAAATAATATGTCCCGTGTGGCAGCGAAATGGCGGTGTATGGTCGATGAGGAAGTATAAGAAAACGCATCAAAAAGAGCATATCGGAATGAATCAGCGCTAACTCAAACCCGTCTACGATTGAAGAGATATTCTCTGAGTGTTTGTTTAAAAGTCAGTCGAAGAATCTACATAATAATGTTTCGAATGACCAAAACAGAGAAGTATAACGGCCAGAGAAGAGGAGGGGAGACGAAAATTGAGTGGCAGTAGCCGGAATTGTTAGGTTTGGGGCTTGTCAGATACAAAATTAACAAGTTATGTGTTTTGACTTTCACGTAATAACCATTTAGTAACAGAAGTACAAATAGGCTGTAGAAATGTCTGAAGATAACGATGAGGATAACGCCGGTTTATTCAAAGCGGTTTCACAGAAATATTTTCCATTGAAGGCGTCGGTTCCTAATAGAAAACATAGCCTATCAACGCAATGAAACGCGGAATAGCTCTCGCAGCTCTGCCAAAAGGGATGGTCTTTATTCGATCTCTACTTTGAGTATACATTCACAGAAAAAAACCCCGCGTCGTGCCGTCTGCCCGATGAAAATTAAGTTACTGACTAACGCGACGAATTTAGTTCACCACTTAAATGCTGAACAAATAAAGCGACGGACCGGGGCAATTGGGGAGCTTGCAGCGCAACTTGCGCAGGTGAAATCACCACTTGGAAACTCAAATTGACAAAAAGAATACTTGGAAACCACACGCCACCTGCACAAGTAAGCTCGCCATAGTAACACATGGGAACCCTCACCGCGCCGCTTGTGCGTCGTGCGTGCCTCGAAGAGAGATTTGCCCTCTAAACCCGACAAATTCATTCCCAGGAGACAAAGTGCAGCGAAATGGGGAAACGAAAGGAAATCAGTGCGCGCAAGAACAGGAGGAGAGGTGCAAATTGGAAGAACGATGCAAAAACGCGGACGATCGCATTTCAAAGCGCCTCAATCGCGCGACGTAATTCGATCCTCGCAATTTGCCAATAAGCATAAAACAAACAGGAAATGCCAAAAGAGGAGATGTCGAGTATGGTGTGCGCTTTATGTGACCACACTGAAAACAAGATACCCATCGATCGAGTAAGGCGCTAGACACCGAACTTCTTTCTTGAAGTGGGTGCTCTGCATTGCGGTTGAAGGAGGCGAACGGTGGGCGTCCGTGTAACGGTGATCTGCTAGATGGATCAAAAGTGCGAAGACATAAAAAGTAGGCAAATAGGTAACAATCGCAACAGATAAAACAAATCGATTTGTGTCTTCTCAGGGCAGTCGGAAAGCAAGTGCGCGACCGCCGTCCGTTCGATGGCCGGCCGACTGCAAAGGGCTATTTTTTGGTGGTCGGCCCGTCTCTTCCGCGGTGGACGTTTAGGGGTCAGTCGTGTGTCTTCGGGTAAGACGATCGATGTGCATACTATGGCCATAGCACGCAGCTAGTGAATTTCATAAATCAACCATTGCAAAGCTGGTTTTTGACCACAACTGAGGGACACCCATGTGCTGATCAATCGGCGTTCTGGACAGTATCGATATCGACAGTGTATTCTTACAATGCTCGTATAGATAACGAATTCAAACTACAGAGTTTCGTACAAAAGGGGTGACTTTTCGGGAACAAAGTCTGAAGTAGGTTTGCACTAGAACTTGCTCTATCACTCTCAGACAGGGATAGACCACTCGGTCCCTTCTGAAAATGGCAGTGAACACACCACATGTGATAACGTGATTTCCAAGAAAAGGTCAAGTAATCACAGTTTTGTAGAATCAGTAAGTATGATAAGAGGACCAACGAAAGCGTTTGGCGGCAACGTTATCATATTAATGAAAAAGTGGACAAGAAGGGAAGCTATTCAGTGTCATGAAGGCACCTTATTGTCAACGAAACATACAAAGACGCCTACATATGTTCACACAAAAGTGTGTGTTGTAAAGCGAGCAAATTGAAAACGCTCGTTTTAAATCGGCGAACTTGCTTTCATAGACGTTTTTTCGATGTGCGGTCGGTGGCGTTCAACAGCTGCCGAAACGAATTCTAATAGTCAATGCACAAACCATAAAATAAGCAAATGACACTTAGCAGGCAACACCCTTTCAGTGAAATTTATAGTAAACAAAATAAGAAAAATGCGTCACCCATTGGAATACAGGATAGCACGCAACACTCAGCCACATAGGATTGCACGTAGGCTATAGATTGTATAGTATACGACTTTTGCGTCATATACATGGTAAGCACGATGGCGCACTTATTCAATGGTAGCCCATGAAAGGAAGCACTACGAAACACGTTACAAATCTACAAGGAAGAATCAATTTGCCGTACAATTTCAGATTGTATTCACTACATTATTGAGATACTCTCTGCTAAGAAATATCCGTAGGACTTGCTATAAACTTCTGAGTGAATGAGCAGTAGGGAGTTAAATATTCTTTAAAGCCAATTGTAAAACACTTCACACAAATATCGGAATGTAGAGTGGTAAACCATGGACGAATTATTGACATTCTGACAGCTCATTGCAAGATGCCATTTGCATGAGCAAGCGGAGATAAGATTGATAGCAAAGAAGACGTAAAAAGTCGCCACTGAAAGAGAGGAATCGGGAAGGGTGTAGTTCTGCGGGCAAGTTTAAGAGAATGAGGTAAAAAGGTTGCCTCAGCAGCGGTGAGGACAAGTCGCGCGGCCTTCGAATGCAAACAAAAGACGAGGAAAAGAACCGGCTTCAAAGCTGTGTCGACATGCCAGATCCACAAGCGACGGCACGGCCCTCGAAAACGCAAGTGACGACCGACCACGACGGCAAACTGCCAGGCTGGCGTGACCGAATCGTATGAGAAAAAGAAGAAAGGCGAATTTGTTTTTTCCTGAGTCAGTCTGAATGGCGGACGCAAGAAGAACAGTCGACGCGTGGAAGCCGTGACGTAATGAGATTGCTTTAGGGAATAAGAGCAGCGTATAACTCATGAATATGCAGGGCGCGTCAGCAAATAACTGTGAATCAGGGCGATAAAAAGCTAGAATTTAGTTTCACGCCATCGCAATCGAATAGAACTGACATGGCTCGACGTTGTTCATCGCGCACTCGGATTAGTGCTGAATTTTTGTACGTGTCACAAGGTGGGGGGGGGGGTCACAAATCAAGTCACAATGATGATTCATCGACAGGTATTCATAGTATATATGTACGTAAAAATTGTGTCACGAAACTGTCACGATGCTTTAAATTCTCTAGCCACATACAAACGATACCGACATACATTTCATCATGCGGTTTGTTATATTGATGGGATAGCTTCAACTCGGACGTTGTGCCCTGTGCCGCAGAAAGAAGAAACTGCGGTGATTCTTCGTTGTTATATTGCATGGCGAATGCCATTTATTCAAAAGTAAAGTACACTAAAAGGTGAACATGTCATATTGTTCGGATAGTATAAGTGCTAAAAGATTAATCTTATAAACCCGGCTGCGCGCGACTTCGCGCCCTCCAGGTACTAAAAGCCAATTAGGAGCTCATGCAAAGGGCTGAATTTGTCCAAAAAACTGCAAAGCTAAAAAGTACGCTAAAAACGGCACAAAAACTGTAAAGAAACGCAAAGCCTTGCGTCCCCAGAGATATGGTGGAAGTATGGTGCTACCATCTCAACTGCTTGTGTGGCTCATTGCGAACGTGCTTCGTTTGTAAGCGGGCGGTGCCGGGTTCGGTTCCCCTCGGTGTCATTATTTTGTGTGGGTGTTTTCCCCTTGCTCACGGAAAAACACACACACAAACAGACCAACGGACCCGTCGGTTCTCCATTTATATATAGGGGATTCTTTCAAGTGCGGCGAAGTGACAAATGCATTGGTTTCACAGTGGCTTTTCTTTTCAAGAGCTTTACCTTTGGTTTGTAATTTTGTCCAAGTAGTAACACCTAACTTTTTTTTCTGCAGGTGACTGTATTGTGAAATAAAGCACGTAAAGCACCTCACGCCAATTAGGCTGGTCAGGGTGCGAACAAAATTCAAACCTGATCCATGCCGCCCGATTCCATCTGACCCGCGAGAGAAGCCGAAGAATCAACTCCGAAACCCTCGCCACCAGCCGAACCGAATATGGCTTTCCGTTCCGTTCTATGTGCCCAACTACTGCGCTTCGACTGGATTCAGCCTCTTTGACGCCCGCGCCAACTAATGGGATCGCCGCTTCAACTGGATATCATGCCCAGTGACGAAGAAGGAAGAGAAGTGACGACTGCGGTGTGATGTTGTTCTTCTTTGTACTTTTTAATGACGCCTTACACGGCGTAAACCGTCGATTCTTGAGTATAAACTCGGAAACTAGGAAGGAATTCCATATTATATTCGTTATGGAACCGTCCCAAGCGACTGACGAAGGTCGGGTGGAGGAGTGGTGTAGTGGATAGAGACTCGGATGGAGATAAACTTTCAGGCACCAAAACTGGGAATTCAAAAGAGGCCCACGAAATTGAGAAAATCTGAGTTCATTTCTAATGCATTATACTCCCAGGTTACGAACCGACCTCGGCGATTTGAACCCGATATCCTAAAATTGTCAGCTGGGAGCGCTATCTCCATCCGAGTCTCTATCCACATTACATCTCACATCGGTGTCTATCAGTTGGAACAATTGTGATAAATTATAAAAATTTATTCAACAGTGAAAGAAATTGATATGTATGAAATGACAGTGATACTAGAGTTCCCAGAATCGAGCATAGTTGGTAGGTGAGGCTTGCGCGTTTTGGCATGTAGTGACGCATTGCTTGCAATCTGAAAGTAGGTTGTAGTGTAATAACAGGCGCTAAGCACTTACGGCCCTTCGGGGTTCCACACACTGTCTTGATGATGGAGTTGATTTCGCCGATCTTCTCAGGCTGGTGCGTACCAGCCCATGGGCAGTGGAACGTGGTATTTTTCGGAATGTAGTGATTCTGGATGCTGCCGCAGAACAGTTCATCCTTAGAACTGAGAGCGTAAACGATCGGGGCTTCACTGCATCTGGTCGGTCCTTCGCTATGCCACTGATTAACTTTGTCTGAGAGATGCTGGCAAGCAGTTTTGCTGATTTTACTAGAAGTGAGAAACATTACACTCTTGGAGCTTGAACCTCGTGACTTACGCAAATTCGTCACCTACAAACAGAATAAGTTTCGTAGCCCACGTCCGTCCCGGAACTTTGTCGTAGATAAAGTTCAGAACGCTGCAAGACGGTCAGTTGCATTACAGTTTACCATAACATTCTTTACCTCATGATGTCGTTGGTGGTCGTGCTACTGCCTGCCGGCAGATTGTTGAGCGTGGCGTTCAGCTTCTTGATGTCAGGCCGGTCGAGGTCGTACTCGACAGTCGGAGTTTTTCCACCATAGCTGATAATTCCAACTTGCTGCCTCTTAACATCGTTGAAACCTTCGAGGATGTCTAGCGTTTGTTCGATGAGCTAAAGAGTGGTGTATTTTCGATGAGCGCGAATTCTTACAGCAGTCTTGGTTGGAGACTTGGGATCCATTTCCTGCACAGCGATGACGAGGTCAACAATCGCCTCCGTGCAAAGTTCTAAACATGCGTAGTGAATGTTGTCGGTTAGGGAAACGATGGATTGGAATTCAAAAGCTAACCGAACTTACCAATTTCGGGCAGGACGCAAGTGAGGTTCTCGAAGTTATCGTAGATTCCTGTTTTGCTCAGGTCGAAGTGAGGAGCTTGCTTATTGTATTTCACCACGTGATTGCTCTCAAATAACGTTTTCCAGAAGGCCTGATGCAGAGGCGCAATATCGTAACCGGTCGTTACGTCAAGACCATAGAATTTGTTGTTCGATTGGTACACAATGTTTCTCAGCTGCAATTCATTGAAATAATTTCTATTATTGTAGTAATATGCTTACTAGAGTCGCTTGCTTGGCGACGTTCTTCGTATCCGACGGATCAGGGTAGTCCGGTCGGTTCTTAGATGTTTGACTTGCGAAAACGAGCGTAGGCGAGAACGTATCATCTTTGGCGTAGGAGGCCATGATTTGCGCAGTAACGAATTCCAACGCCCTATGTTATTTTTGACCTCTGTATGATTCCACATTAGCAATAAGCTTACTTAGCCAGGTATGTTGATCCACCGCTGTTCAATTGCCACACAGTCTTCGTCTTCAGACGGTCCAGGGAGGCAGAGAACGTGGAGTATTTCTCGCGCATCTGGTAGTAATGGGCGTCGACGGAGTAGCAGATAAGCGAGAAGTCGGTCGAGTTGTCCGTGTCGGCGAATCTGCGTGCGATTTCGTCGAATTCGTTGAGAATCTAAAACATTCCGTGAAATCAAATCTGTTACTCCCGAAGAACAATAATTTCCTCGCTCTAATCGAACATAAGAAAGAGCTTACATCATCGCGAGAATCGTCCACCATTTCAGTGCACTCCATCACGAAGAACACGCTCTTGCAGTGGTGTTCCACAACGGGGCATGGATACATGTGGGCGATGGCTTCGCTCAACGAAAGCTGCGGCTGGTTCTTCGAGGGTACACCGTTCAGTGCATCATCGCTGTTGGCATAGACTTGCGCAGCATTGCCAGCCAGCCACTGTAGCATCTTGTTATCGGTTGGATTGGTCCATCCGCCGTTAACGCCGTTTGCTCCAACAATGTAGAGCGTTGACGCGTCTCGGAGTGAGTTGGCGACATCTCCCAAAGTGCTGTTAGCTCCTTTGTTGGGATATCCATCAGTGATGGTGATCACTATGGTCTTCTTGCCCTGGTCAGCTTCTTTCAACATTAGAAGGGTTTCGTTGAAGGGGCTAAATAGTGCTGGTTGGTAGATTACGGCTTCTAGAAAGGATTACTTGATCAGATTGGTCTTTCCTTGAAGGTAGTCGGAAGTGCACTTATATTCGGCATCGATCTTTGCTTTGAACGCGGTGGCATCGTTTGCCTCCGCCGATGCAATGTCAACGACAACTTGGGCCTCTTCGTTGAAAGTGATGGCAGCGAGGGAAGTTTTGTCTTTTCCAATGGTGAATCGTGCGATCAAACTGCTCAGGAACGGTTTAATAACCTGAATTCTGATTATGTAGGCATTGGCATGCTTAGCAAAAGCGTACGGTTGAGCATTCCTGGTCTGGGATACTGTCCGATCGGTCGATGATGAAGATGATGTTGACATGCTCGCACAGAGTGTCTAAATGATTTTGTTTTACAAATGATTATGAAATTGCCTTTGCAAAATGGCTGCGAAATTCTATGAAGTAGCTTCATACGTACCCAAGTAAGGGTTGAGCGTAGTTGCCGCCACAGTGGTCGTGGTGGTCTTAGCTGTCGTTGTGGACGTCGTAGTGGGAGCTTTCGTGGTAGCCGCCTTGGTGGTGCCCTTATTGGCGTTAGTGGTGCCCTTATTGGCGTTAGTGGTGCCCTTATTGGCGGTAGTGCTGCCGGTATTCTTTGTGGTGGGAGCCGGAGTGGTTGTAGGAGCCGGCGTCGTGGTGGGTGGAGGCGGAGGTCCATTGTTCTTAGCGTCTACATAGCTCGTTAAAAGTCAGCGAAGCGACAGCTAAACCTACAGTTGCAGACGACTCGTTTCAGGAAAGGACGGATCTCGTCGAGGTTACGATACGAGGTCGGGTAGTCGCCTTCGTAGCCGATGTAGAAGCCAGGTGTTGTGGGAATCGAGACGTCGAGGGGAGCTCGCATGCTGGAGAACGGAGTCGGCAGGATGACCGAGAAGAGGATGTTTCCATAGCCATGGACGGTGCCAAAGTCCAGGGTGGTCTTGTCGATGTAGTAGCTGTCACTAAAGGAAATTCGTAGCAATATCCTTCATACTTTCACTTGCCTATGATCGGCAATGACGATGACCATGGTGTTGACGGAGGTACGGTAAGTCCTGGCATTGCCAATCGCCATGATGGCCTCGTGCAAGGCGAAGGTTCCACTAATCTGAGAAAGAGAAGCAATCTAAAATATTCGTGTATCTCAAGCTACGAATATATGCGATACGTCTGTAAGAACGTTGTTCAGATCGGCATAGTTGTCAACAAATTCGACATCCTCGTTGAAGGTAACGTTGCGTTCGTCGACTCCAATAACGGCAATTCGGGACTGCTCACCGCCCAGAGTAAGCTCATGAGCAAAGTTCGTGATTTCCGTTCGGATAGCAGCAAACTTTTCTTCAGGTGTGTCTTCGCTCATAGGATCAACGAGGTCCACAACGAAGACGATGTCAGTGGCGATGTTGCTGCAAGCGTCAGCGCCTAAAAGATAATGAACAAAACAGTCAGCGCTTCTGAATGTTTAGTGAGCTTACAGTGATAAACCGGTGGGGTGGTTGTACAAGGGGGTGCAGGAGGACATACTGTTGAGCCGCCGTTCTTAATAGTCGTGAGAAGTGCATTAGTGGTATGCTTCTGAGACGACGGAGACACGGTGGAGGCGGTTGTCACCGGTGAGGTTGTTGTAGTTGTAGTTGTAGTTGTTGTAGTTGCAACAGTGGTCTTGCTACCCGATCCCTTGGTAGTACTGCCGGTGACCTTTGATATCGTCGTAGGTGGAGCGTAGGTGGATTGCAGTTTGACACTGCACGATGGCAGGCTAGTGGTTCTTCCGTCTAGACTCTTCGTCTATCCGTTCGATTAGCAGGTCTACTTACCAAACACAGTGAATCCGTCAGCTGGGGCAGCGGCAAGCGAAAGGTCGCGCTTAACGTTCTTGTTAAGGTAGTTCTGCAAATCGGCCGTATTGATGGACTTTGTGAGTGCGACGAGGATTGTGAGATCCGTTGTGTAATTACTAGATAATATAATGAATTGCGAATACGGTAACTCTCTCTCTTACCTACTTCCGTAGTAAAGAATCGGGGAGTACTTCTTTTTCAGCTGTTCTTCCACCTGAAATTCGACAACATTTTTAATCATTTTGCAGTGCGATTGAAATCTGTCTTTTTAGTGTCTTAGTGGTAGGCGTTCTTAGGACTATATGTAGGAAAATAAGCAGAATTGCTTACAAAGCATTCCATAAATATAGCGATTAAAGTTTCAAACTCATCTTTAAAATAAGAATTGGCGTAAATCATTCTCGAACTTACCGTAAGGAAATCGCCGTGAGCGGCATTCTGCTTTTCGATGAGATAGACGAAAACGTCTTCACTAGTGCACTTTTTCACGACGTCATGGTGGCCCTTGTTCGAGGCGTAGAGCGCGATGAAGACAATGGACAAGATCAGGAAAATGACGGACGTGATCGCTAGTCCGGATGCAAGGAGTCTCAGTTTCCGCTCCTCCATGGCCAATAGAGTCTGCTCGTGCTTCACTCAACGACAGCCGAATGCACGAGCCACAACGCAACAGTGACTTTATTTCAAGCTGTGTTGGAAGGTTCGCTTATCATTTTAATCTCCTCTAAGCTGGGCGAAAGAAGAGTCGAGAGGGAGGCGCCGTCTTCTGCGTGCACCGCGACTATTCGATGATAATGATGACTGTACGCTTACTCAGTTTAGTTCCGACCGATTTGATATTGCATACAAATACACATTTTTGTGCTTTGAGCACGAATTAAAGTTGTTTACTGCAGTGTGCCTTGTATTTATCATCATGGTGACTTCGGGCATTTACACGGCTGGCTGTGTATTGTATATGACATTCGTCTTCACTGGATCACAGATTTCTCGGATGTCCGCAGTCGTCTTGGCATCTGTGGACACAATCGGATTCATATGAAGGCTTTTGCACGTAACGTGGTCGGCAACCTTCTACGCAGTCAACCACGCACCTGTTGTTCTTCTTCAGACAGTCTGCCGAACATTGTGGCATGCATAGCGGTGGACAGCTTATTTGGTCATCCACATTATCTGCGAAAGGACCGGAAAATGGATATCGAAAAGACCCTCTTTGCTGCGGGTACGATGGTTCTGATAACGCATTCTCGACGCATACTGTGATGCACGTTGCTTCACATTGGTTATTGCATTGAATTGTGGATTCTGAAATATTGCACAATATGAATTGTAGCAGTTTTGTGACTTAGGAACGACACATCATTTTCGATCTTTTTTGTCATCATGACAGTGGGTTTGTCTTTTATTTGCCTTTGAGTTCCTATTCCACCTCCGGCTTGGACAGAGCATCGCTGTCATTCTGCAAATACCAAATGTATCGAAACTTAAGATTTTAGGTTGGAATTATATGGAATGTTTGCATAATATTAACTATATGTGACTGTGGACTTGAGGTGTTGGGAGTATTCATCCACTCTTTGGTGAACCCTTTGAACTCCGCTGGTTGCAACTTACCACACGCATAGTCACATTTCTGACGACAGTGTCCGGGGCAGTCCGATTTCTGCAGTCCCGACTCGAGAACTATCTTCACAACGGATGTAGGAACGGGTTCCATGATGTCATTACGGTACCCTCCATTCGATGGCCCTTGGAATCCAGTGGGCATCGGCGCCATCATCTCCTGTACCCTCTGCATGCAGACCGGATTACATTCCGGTTGACACATTGGAATGCACACGGGGAAAACCATCGGTGGACAGGCATGTGCACAGCTACCTTGGCACTGTGACATGCACATATGCATCGGGAACATATGTGGACCATTGAAGGTACAAACACCGAGGCACTCGTTCATACACACATTGCCGCACTGTTCTGCAAAGGGATCCCGCATTTGGGGACACCGTGGACACCGCGACCTCATTTCATTTTGAACACGGCAGTGGCATCGCCTCGAAGGGTGGTTGCTCGTGAGGCACTTGCAATTGGCCTTCCTCTGACATACCACCTACAATGATCAGATTATGAAATACATTTCCTATTTTTGCTGATATGTGTTCGTCATTGATAAGTAGCTGAGTTTAGTTCCCACCTTATCTTGTCACAGGTTCCATTGGTCGAGAATTGGCGTCTCGTTAAGCGGATTAAATACGTGAGCGCAGAGTATTATTAATTTATCAACACGGTCGCCGCTGGCAGCAGAACACGATGGGAAGTTTTACGGAAGAACCGTACACAGGGCGCGGTCCACATCGATGCAAGGATAACATCAACATTGGACCGATAGGAATGCGAACAAAAAAAGAAGTATGTTAGCGAAACGATGGAGCAAGATTACATCGGCGCCCGTCAGTGTTCTGGGACCACACATTGATTCTTTTGGGATCAGAAGGTGAGACTTGCCGGTTCTCTTTTGCGGGAAGATACTGTGGAAACGGTAACTCGCGCCTTCCAAGTATCGTTTATTGGTTTTGTAATGCAATATTACACTTTTTTTTCGAAAAAAAGAACTATGCGAAACTTTGGTTCAGCTTTATTGTGAACAAACCTGATATTGTAGTAGACTGAATACAGCAAAAGTTGTAAATAAGGTCTTGCGATCAAACATCTGTTCAATAGGGATAATAGTGGGAATGTCTTGGGTGGCGAGACTTATATGGTTTTTTGAATGAATGGACACAACCTGACCATCAACATGTTTGTTTAGTTTGGATGCTGCTTGAATTGTTGAAGTAGGTGTTGTTCAAAGTGAACTTGAAAAACCATCTTGGTTAGTGCCATCGCATACACAATTTTAGTGCTTTTCTTTGCTGTGCAAAGAAGATGCTGGTAATTAACCACCAAGGTCCAGTCAACCGCTTCTCAGGAGCATCATTTTCCTATTTTGATTTTTCAGCGGAGAACACTTGGTAGCCGAAAGATTCACTTCATTTTTAGCTTTCCTTTCTACTTTTAGTCGCCAGTGTCTTCCATTGAATGCTCTTCATGTGAGACAAGGAACACTTTCGTGGGTCTAATTTGTTAGCATAATGACAAAACTGGCAGAACCAAGCGAGAAGTATGGTTCTCCAGCAGCGGTTGGACATTGTGGGATCCGCTTAATGTAAATTAACGATTCGGAATAAAAGTTAACTTAAGTTATTGCCAAAACGGAGAATAATGTGTGTGTCCATGGCGCTCCACCATGGCGCTGTGCTCCACCGACGCGCCATTTCCGGAATCAGCTCTTCACGACTTCGATTCGTGCATTCTATTCGTATTCGTCTGCTCCACCGAAATCAGAAGAAAATCAGCGACCACGGTGTGACTATGTTCTTCTTTGTGCATATATGAGACGTCCTGCACGGCGAAAGCCGTTGATTCGGGAAGATAAATCGTGTAAATCGTCCATGACGCTTACAAGAATATCTTTTATTTCGTTCACTTGCTCACTGTTTTTTAATTAAAATGTGATTGGTTTTTTATTGAAGGTGGCAGCGAGATAATATTCTCGAATCGATCCTCAGCTGCGACCATGGATATGATCACTTTGTTCTGTCTGCGCTTTCTATCGACGTGAGAGTGAATAGTTTGCGACGTAGACATGACTTCGAAGCATTTATTCATAATTAGGTGTCAATATTTACATACATCTTCAGCATAAGTGGATATAGTTATATATATAGTTAAAAGATCAGTTCTTCTTGAAACTGCGGTATTTGACGCTTCGCTTTCCGTACATACCGCCATAGCCTCCATAGCCATAACCACCTCCGCAGCACATTCCCATTCCGTATCCACCGTATCCACCCATACCCATCATACCGTAACCGCCTAGACCGTATCCTCCCATTCCATATCCACCCATGCCATATCCACCGTACATGCCTCCCCAGCCGCCGAGGAACTGAGCGGAGCTGGTGGCGCTCAAGATGGCGATAAGAACAAAAGTGATCAACGATGACTGCATAGTGAACACTGAAAAAGGAAAATAGAAAAGTGATCTGTGAGATACATAAGTGAATACATTGATGAGAGTTGTTTGAAACGAAGATGCAAGAGATGAACTGCGAGTTGATGTATCGGGAGAGAAGCTTTTATATGTCGGGCCGCATTGTGCTCTTCCATCAATGGTCGTTGAGTGAGACTATGCGTTCAACTTGGTCCGGTTTGTTGCGTGCGACTTTGGGTACACATCGCAAGTGCGCCGTGACAATGGCCTCTGATTTGCTTTGACAAAAAAAAACTGTTTTTGTCCTCTTCTATCATTGCGCATTGTGCGTTCGTACAGTTTGTTGATGATGGGCGCGCGACCCCCAAATTACGAGAATGTAACTGAAAAAATCACTTAGTGTCCGACGTTTTGTACTAGACGCGAGATGCTCGGAACACTTGTGTCTACTACCTGTGCTCTTAACCTTCTACAGTACCTGAGGAGGGAGCTGACGCCCTGGCAGGAAAAGCAAGCTTGGACCAGACATTCCAAAGATGTAAACATTGAGCGAAATGTGCCAGGAAGGAATTGCTAAAATCATGCGCGACACAATATATTTGAGCTATTGAGAGTAGGAGAGCGCAGTGAGACCCAGATCATTTGTTCACATATGTTATCTTTCGGCTTCCCTCCAACTGTCGCATAAGGCACATTTGCAGAAGATCGCGGAGCCTGGCTATAAAGAGAGTCTACCATTACCAGTCTACCAGTTTACCTTTAGACAAGCATGTCGGTAAATGCAGCTAGTGCAGTTTTGTTCTGTAATACGCTGCCGTTTTTCGCGAAATATACATTCGACTTTTTGGACCAAACGCCGCGAACAACGATTAGTTGTTTGTCAGCCGCAGCGTTAATAAACAATTGGATTCGTTTGAAATTTTACACTTTAATTGTTTACAGACGTTCCGAAAATAGAACCACGCTGGCTTTTTAACGCCTTTTTTCATGCTCGAAAAAAGTCGTAATCTTTGGAGGACCGCTTCAACCGAACCCACGTTGCCCTGAACCTAGTCTAATAAGGGAAAGGCTGTAATGTTCTACGCAGATTTTGATGAGACTCAGTGTGTAGGCTGTGATATCAGTGGCTGTTCCTAGCCTGCTGACGCGTATAGACTGAGCAAGGCTCATATATAAAGAAGTTGCTATTGGTTTAGTTTTAATTAAACGAGAGGTGTTTACTGTGACGGAATACTTCGGAAGGGATGAGAAAACGAGAAAAACCGGAAGGAATCTAACGCCAGAGGCCCATTCTGGGAGCATAACTCTTTGTTAAAGACACCGACTAGCAGCCGTCCAATTCATGTCCTGAATTACAACGTTGCAAAACTTCGAGTTGCATTTGCGTTTGTCCTTGCTGCGGGTGACAGCCGAAATAGTTTGAGAGAGTATCTTGCACAACCTTAAGCCATGTTTGATTGAAATCTGCGTAGTATTTGTTTGTCATACCATTTTAAGCTAAAATTGGTTCAGTGAATAGCGATCAACAAATTTTTCAAAGAGAGCACAATATTCTTGTATAGTGGCCACCCTGCAAAGACTTCTTGTATTAACTAAATCCGAGATTCGAAGCGTATTCAAGCGTTAACGGCCTTCTTCTTTTGTTTCCATCCCGTATTGAACAGTATTTAATACTTGAAACGTTTGAATATGCTTCATGTCACTTGGCATCATTTGGTTAATACAAAAGGGATATTTATCACTCCCGCATCTTGTAATCTTGAAAATTATGCGAGAGTTGAACTTGGCAAAGTTCGGGAAATGGATCTTGTCTTGATTGCAAAGCCGCTCAATTGACCCGCTCAATTGAACCGCTCAATATCGGTAATTTGGGGAAGTTCGTCTTCATGTCTCCAAGAAGGTAACCCCTGTTTTAAGGCTTATGCACAACGTGTTATATGTATGTCTTTTATTAGATATATTCATTTTTGAAGTGGGTCAAAAGGGGAGTTTGTACAAATCGGCAGTCGAGCGACATATCGAATATAACTCTTGAATCAAAAAAAAAAAGAATATGGTACATTTGCAATAGGAGAAAAGATGAAATCATCACCGGTATCTACAATGATAAGTCTGCGACACAAATGCCCATCGCGGCGACAGATCAGAGAGAAGGAAACGCGAAGTGTTGAGGGGGGGGGCAGGAAGGCACGGAAACAAGAGACGAAGGAAGAAGGATACATGGAACTGATAGTGCCCTCATTGTGAGGTTATATTCCTGAGAACAATTGGATGGAGTGTTACAGGTTCGGTTATGGATATTGTCATCTAGAAGTTGCTGCGTCCGCTTACTGTATCCTACAGTTCTTCTTTTTCTTCTTGCTTGTTTGCACTTCTTGCTGCTGTTGTACACACTGTCGTTCTTGGTGTTGGAAGCTCCTGAAAGACGATATGTTGACATCGATCTGAGCGAATCTTTTTGGCAGCTGCTATTTGCCTTCGCGCGGCGCCCCCTTTGCTCTTTACACGCTAACCAGAATAAGTTAGTCGGTAATAAAGGGAACGCCGTAAATAAATAATGGCAGGAGACGGGAGGTCTGACACGACACAACAGGATGAGTGTCGTTTCCGCATAAACAAATTGGACGCATGTGAAGTAATGAAAAATGGGAAAAGGCGCTCACTTGATAAGCCTGACAAGGTCGTGAAACGCCTGATCGACGTTAAGACGTTCTTTGGCGGAACACTCGATGTAGGGGACATTGAGTTGATGAGCCACTCGTTGGCCCTCTTCGCGCGAAATCTGAAAAAAAGAGCAATTGTAGCGGCACTTGAGCGCTCTTCGCAACTTACTAATCTCTCGTCGAGCAAATCCGTTTTGTTTGCAACGAGCATTATTGGGAATTCGTCTCGATCTTTTAGCCGCAGGATTAATCTGTGCAGTTTCAGCACTTCTTCGAGACTGAAAAATGCATTTTAATGAAATGTTTGAAGGGAATATGGCATCATTGGGAGGATTAAGTGCCCTGCAAGAGCAGAACTGTCCTGATACATAATTATCCTTTGTGTTAATCATTCTAGGTGCTACTTTCCAAATGTGCACAGCTGTGAAAGTGGCTCATGATTCGCTGCAGATTGCATGGCCGCATACTCTTTTGGAGCTCAAGTGAGGTTCCCTATTACGAGGCACATTATACCGATTTTAGGT
Source organism: Steinernema hermaphroditum (assembly GCA_030435675.1). Lineage (NCBI taxonomy): Eukaryota > Metazoa > Nematoda > Chromadorea > Rhabditida > Steinernematidae > Steinernema > Steinernema hermaphroditum. The sequence goes on from CM059625.1 coordinate 4,998,179, forward strand.
TCTCCGATGAGAGTAGCATATGTTGCCGACAGAGGAGCCAATTATTTTACGAAAATTTATGACACTCAATTGGTGGTCGTTATTACTACTCGCATAGTGAAGTTAGGCTCATTTGGAGATGGTTTAATTGTGGTTATATTGTGCCGGGACAGCCGAGATGGGGCAGCGAGCATTACACTCCCATACTACACTAGGACATCGAATTTGTAAAGCTGAAAGAACAAGATTGATGAGGACAATTGCGTAAGAGTTCTCAATGAATTGTGTTGATAAGTGAGCGTGTAAGACATCCATCTTCCGGGATTTGTTGTTAAACAAGATGAGTAAAGAGCGACGCCGTCTGAGTAACGTAACCAATAGCGGATTGAATGGAAGTATGATCGTTTCATGGTGAGGTTTGAGAATATCTGAACCCAAATCATGTTGTTCCCGTATCCAGAGCAAAGCTCCAAATTGCAATGGAAATAGCGTTCCTTTTGTTTTTAACCAATATCTTTCTCCCATCATTCCGTCATTAAACCTCCAATAAACTATATTATACGCTCCCCTGTTGCGTAGTGTTGAGGTTTATTGCAAGCAGCAGCTTTTTGAAAGTCCGGCTTGCTTTGAAAGCTTTGTCTCATCCGCCTTTATGGCGTCTCTTCACAGATTATAAATGTCTTCCATTTCTTTCCGTTTCGCCCTCGTGATCGATGGCCAAAGCGCTACTTTTTGAAGTGCGAACTGCGCGATGACCCGGATGTTGTGCTTATGCGCGGCTCGTCGTCAGTCGGAGCCAATAAATCTCATACACTGTTTCTTCTCACGCATCTGTTGTGACCGAAAAATGATTTATCAACTGCACGCTAATGGTCATCAGCAGCGCATCCTTGTTGTTCACGACTGATGCCGGCTGCAGATGGGGCGCAATTTCGGCTCAAAGATCGGCGTTCAAGTGCGCGCTGCGCGCCGAGAACGACTGTCGCACGCACGCCTAATTGGCGGTAATTGTCGAGAGTGCGTCGAGAATGCGCGTAAGGGATTGTGGCGCAGCAGGCGTCGACCAGACAACGCGCCATTTACCGTCTTTTGTACGGACAAGCCGTTAGGTTGAGTGTGGGAAACGGAGCCCGTTCGCACGGCATCTCCGCTGACTGTCCTCCACAATTACGCGCCGATTTTATGTGGACGCCAGACGGGTGAACACCTGCACATGCGCATACCTATGCGGAAATGACAGCTTCGCACATCCAGCACAAAGGAATAATTCAAACGAGCCCACAGGGAAGCAAAGATGGATTTTGCGCAAGAGCAATGGGG